>OV815296.1:14356934-15709172 GCA_929108145.2 Limnephilus rhombicus
AATTACTAATGTTAGAGGAGAGCGCTAACATTTACAGCGACAAAATCGATGCGAAAATTGCGAAAATGTTTAATAAAACACGACTCGTTTAAAATAGAGCAAAAATCTCGCGGGCATTATCTTAAAAAGCGTTTAAAGAAACACTGTGAATTTTGTCATACATATAACTTGTAAAATAACTGAAACAAACGTGTTAATAATAATTTTTGCAGCGTACTATGCGATTTTTTTCTATCGAAGAATTTTATATAATTTGCGTTTCGGCGCGGGCAAAGTCTAGATATTATCTTCAAGAATAACATATATTTTTTAAGAGCTTTAAAACTTACCGTGTTTAAGGGAAATATGTAATAAATCGGTATAAATTCGGGTTGCGGTCCCTTAAGTCCGGTACTCTGATTACCCTTCAATTATGAATAAATCTTTCGTCTTTTACTAAAGATTTTCGTGGAGGGGAGCAACCGGAGCACTCAAATGAGTCTATAAATCAATTTTTCGTCCCTAGCTATAGTATATTTCATATGACGTCATTGCCCGTCCCGGTTACTTTGTCCCAGTGACTAGCTATCACTGGATGACAGTGGATCCGAGGAACGGGCTATTTTGGAACCAGTTCCTTTTGGAATTTCTAAAATGGTCACCAACACTAACTGCAAAGAAGCAAAAGCCGCCCGCAGGGTCTATAAATACTCAATTTTTATTAGAACAACTCTTTTTTTATAATTTTTTAAGGTTATTGAAAATGATTCACCCCATTCCAATATACCTCACAGGTGTTAGAACTCATCCCGCCCTTTATTATTTCGGCCCTCCTGCTAGCTACGCCACTGCCGCCAAGCAGTAGGTGACCGAATGCATCCGCCGCGCCGATGAGACCTAGACAAACTTCACCCCATGAACCCGGGCGCCCCTGCTAAATCACCAAACACACCGAACCACTTGGGATAACCTATGGCAGGGGTGTTGCTTATCCAATAAATGGTTCTCGGGGCGGCGGTACCCATACCCGTACTCATACCCTGAGGAGTACGTGTGGTAAAACAATATGTGACAATGAGAAAATGTGGAGATTTACAAAAAATGAAACGCTGATATGTAAGCGTAAAGAGACTAATGAGTAAGATTAAGAAAGGGACCCTTAAATGGTGAATGAACGGAGAAAGGAGTGTAAGGATAATACATGTTGCGAATGTGAATGATACATGGCACGATCAAGTGAACCAAATACTCCAGTCGAGCCATGTCAAGAGTCAGAATAATAAAGGAATATGTATGAATGTGAGTGAAGCAATCGTATGTGCCAAGACTAAGTTTGGCGGTTGGTCCTCCCTGCTTTCGGTGTTTCCGTGTTTTCCTCCCTTTCATAACACGGGTCTTTTCAATACACATGTTCATTCACTTCCCTCATTAAAAAGACCAAATAATCAAGATGAAATAATTTTGTGTGGAATTAATAATATTAAAAAAATGATAAAATACATATGAGTAAATATAAAAACAACAGTGAACAAAGATAAAATGGAACGAAATGTTATTTATTAACGCTCTTATAGCAATCATCTTAATATATAAAACAAAGTCGGGTTAGTTACACTATGTATGGAACGTGTCGTAGGAATCCGTGTGCATCTAACGAGTGCGCGAAAGCTTTTGACAACCATGGACTTTTGACTTTTGATTGATTCATTTTACAGAGTTCCTAAACATGAGTTTACTGACTCTAACATAATTATATATTGGATTATCTATAGATACTTTACTGGTATTTTATTATAATGGTTGGTTTGAAAGTGAGATTAAAACTATACTGCGACTGTAAGCAGGTTTTTTTTATTCCTTCCGGAGGACTATCTTGGGTTTTTTATATTTAAAATTTTCATTTTCGCTATATTTCGCGAGCGTGTTAATCGTGGGGTTTGAGTGGCCGGGTAGGCCGGCGTAGAATTTAGTTGCTTGTGAGAAAATGAAGTCTTTTATCAACGGAATGTTGGAGTCTTTATGGAGACAAGAAATTCTACTCCATTTAGGCGCATTTAAGGCAAGTCTAATGGCTTTGTTTTGAAATATTTGAATCTTCTCTAAGAGACTGGGGGCCGCGTGCCCCCAAACGGGGCAAGCATAGGTGAAGCCAGGCCTTATGGTTGTTTTATATAACAGTAATTTGTTGCCCGTTGATAAACGACTTTTTTTTCCCATCATTGGATAGAGTGAAGATAGACATTTATTAGCTGCTTTAATTTTACCAGTTATGTGATTCTTCCAGGTGAGCTTGGAGTCTAGCGTTACACCTAGGTATTTAATTGACTTTTCCCATGGAACATTATCCCCAAACAGTCTAATGAATGGGGGCCGTCTTGGCCGTGTCTTTGAGAAAACGGTCGCGGCGCTTTTAGTCGGGTTAATAGATATTCTCCATTTTTTACACCACTTTTCAGTTAGAGTGGTTTGTATCTGTACGCGGCGTGTAGCAGTGGCCTCGTCAGTCGAGCTAGAAATGATGTTAGTGTCATCCGCAAATTGAGTGATTTTAACATTATGATCCACGGGTTTAGGAATATCGCTACAATAGATGTTGTATAGGGATGGTGAGAGTTGGCTGCCTTGTGGAACCCCAGCTGATATGGGGCGGGATGTGGAGAATACATTTTCTACTTTGACTTTGAAGGATCTATCTCTTAGGTAGCTGGCTATTAGTTGAATAAGTCTTAATGGATAACCAAGAGAGTACATTTTATATAAGAGGCCGTTATGCCAGACTTTGTCGAAAGCCTTACTGACATCGAGTGAGAGAATTACTGTTTTTTTCTTGATATTGAATGCCTCCGTGATGTGTTCCACCACACGTAGGAGTTGGTGAGAGGTGGAATGACCTGCTCTAAAACCGTGTTGAAAGTCTGGCAAGAATTTACTTTTATTTGTGAATGCATTCAGTCGTGCTAGTATTACTTTTTCCAGGATTTTACCTAGGCATGGAAGGAGGCTAATTGGCCGATGATTCTCCGTTAATAATGGATCCTTGCCTGGTTTGGGAATTAAAATTACGTCAGCTTCTTTAAAATCCTTAGGAAAGCAACGCAGCCGAAGTGACGCGTTGCAGATGGCTGTGATGGCGCAGATGCCTTTAGTTGATAGATGTTTTAAAATCTTATTTGAAATGCCATCGGGCCCGGCGGCCTTCTTCTTCTTTAATTTCCTAATTATATTTAAAATTTCTTTAGGAGTTGTGCACCTGATTGGGGGGTCTTCAGGGTCTAGATTTAAGATTGCTTCTACTTTTGAATCCACTTTTGCTACGAACGCAGGATCGTCGTGATCGGTGTTTGGAGAGAATTGACTTTCAAGGCTATCTGCAAAGGCTTCTGCCTTGTCTGCAGCGGAGTAAACTTTTCCGTTGAGGCCTTGAATCGGGGAGATTTTAGTTTTCGGGCGTCTTAGTGCTTTGGAGAGCTTCCAGTAAGCTGCTCTATCGTCTTCTAAAGTTGAAATGAAATCGTGCCAACGCTCGTTGCGAAATTCGCTGAGGGCATCGCGCACTTCTCTGTTGAGTCGATTTAAATGTTGTTTCACTATCGGGTTGCAAGATCTTTGCCACTCCTTTCTAACAAGATTTTTTTCCCTAATAAGATCTTTGATCTCTTCGGGTATTCCGTGACGTGTTGTGACGTTGGGAATCTCATCGGACGCCTCGGTGATGCATGATTTTATTGTCTGGATAAAGTTGGAGGTAGCGGCATTTAGGGAGGCTTCGTCGGGAATTGATGTAGGTATAACTATGTTTTTAATTAGCAGCTCGGTTAACTTTTTCCATTTGATTTTAGTGCGAGGAGGATTATCGGGGACCAGGGGGTTAGAGCCTCCTGTTAAAGTTAGAAGAACAGGATCGTGGTCTGAAGTAAGTTCGTTTAGTACTCTGAGGGAGTGTAAATGACTAGTATTTTTAAGTAAAACGATATCAATCACATCCGGAATACCGTTGTGATGATGAATCGTGGGTCTATCTGGGGCATCGACTACGATAGGTTTGGTACTCGCGTACTTTGCGAGCACGTTTCCTTTTGTGTTATTCTGTGTGGAATTCCACGATCCGTGTTTTGCATTCATATCCCCAGCTATTATAGTGGGGACATTTTCGGACAGGAGGCTGTCTAATTCGGTTGGAATTAATTGACGGTTAGGGGGTACATAGATTGAAATGAATTTAAGTGGTCCTGAAGAGGTATTTATTATTACCGATGTGGATTCAATATTAACACTAGAGAATGAATGCGCTAGACGGTGGTCAATGTTGTTCTTAACCAAGATGGCGGTTCCGCCTCCCTTGTTGGCTAGTCTGTCGTCACGATAGGTTATGTAATTTGGAATTCTGAAGTTTCTAGACGGCTTAAGCCAGGTCTCATTAATGAGGAATACTTCGATGCTGTAATCTTGTAGGAATTCAATTATTTCCTCCTTGTGTGTTAGGACAGAGCCGTTGGCGTTCCAATAGGCCGTCTGCAAATTGATTAATTTAACATTTTGTCTAGACATCGTAATAATTTAAAATTGATTGAATTCTAGCCATCTCTTTGGTAATCGTCGCCAATTGTTCGATAAGCGCTTGCCTATGAACTCTATCTAAAGTGGGCGGGGGAAGGTCAGGGTTGGAGGCGCGTTGAGACGCTTGGGCTGGTTGGGGCTCTCGCTCCAACCTATGTTGCTGACTGGGCCCCGGGTTTGTGGGGGCTCGTCTCTCCCTCTGGGAGGAACGGGGTTTATAATAATGTGGCTCAGGCCACTTACGGTGGGGGGGGGGAGGTGGAGCTGTATTGGCGGAGGTGGGGTGAGTGGGGAGAAGTGGGGGGAGGGGGGGGAATTCCGCCAAAGAGGCTGTAGGTGAGGTCTGATTTGGGATTTGACTATTTGGTTGCCTTTGCGGTTGGCTATGTTGGTAGATATTGTTTTGACTATTACGACTATTTATTTTGTTGTTGTTGTAATTTTTATAGTAATTGGAATTTCTATTCCTATTAAAGTTGAAATTCTTTTGGGGCCTTGCGGGGCACCCTCCATAGTTGGCTGTATGCGCACCTTCACACAAAGCGCACTTTGGCGGAGTCTCTCGAGACTTTTTACAGTCAGATGACCTATGCTGACCCGCGCATTTGACGCAACGTTCGCTTCCATGGCAGCACGTTGCCGAATGTCCGTGCGCCTGGCAACGGAAGCATTGTCCTACTCTAGCTTTGTTTCTAAGCGATTCTACTTGGATCTTCAGACGGAAGATCGACGTCAGCGAATTGAAGATGTCTTTGCCCGCTTCATTTTTCGTCAGAGTGACGAGCACGAGGGGGATAGGTGCCTTGGTTCTACCATTTTTCATCCGGTGGACCGCTTGTACCGGGTATTTGCGGATTAGTTCTTCCTTTATTTCTTCTGTGGAGACATCCTCAGGTATGCCTCTCAGGACCACCCTCAGAGGTTTCTCTTCGGGCAGTCTGAAGGTGTGGAATTCCACTTTTTTAGTTAATAGATAGCGCGTGACTGCATGATGGTCGCGCGGCACTTTAGTTATGATATGGAGACCGTTCCCCATATTTTTAGCCATGAAATCGATACCCTTATCTTCAAGCGAGCGAAGAAGGGCCGTAGTTTCAGATTTTTTATGTAGTACGATGGGTGGGATACGCGCAAATTTTTTTGGCGTATCGTCATTAGCTGTAGGCTCTACAGATCTATCTGGGGACGGAGATTTGGACCTCAGGGAGGTAAATTTATTATTAGTAGCCACGTCGGCTCTGGGTGACTGATGGTGTTTTTTCTTTTGTACGGGAGACGATCGCGGAGAATTTACCGGCGTCAGTGATTCATTTGAGTTTGTTCTTGAGCGTTTACGTCTGGCTACTAATTCGTAGCCGGATTCGTCGGACGACGACTGACAGTCCTCCATCTCTACGCTGTGGTTTTCCCAGGCGCGAGAACAGCCTTGACTGGATTCGGGGTAAAGAGTTTTTGGCGAAGTGTCAACGGACTCTTCAAGATAAGTCCGAAGGACGATCTTGGCTAAGTGGTCCTTCTCCTCAGAAGAAAGATCACGGCCAACCCGGTTGGCGATAAACATTCTTACGTCTGATTCAAAATGAGACATGTTAAAATATTTTATTTTAACTTTCGGTCAAAGATGTACTGTGGTACGCTGAGCGCTTTTCTAAATGACTGAAAATTCTGAGAATTAACTTGCTCGGGGCGTTACTAATTGCTTTTTAATAGCCGTTGGCGCTGGGCACCTCTGTGATTACGGTAAATTAATATTTTTAATGAGTATTGATCTGTTACTATGCAGAGAATTTGTTTGAAAATGCGACGGGGAATTAATATTTACAATAGTTAAAAGCTGTTGCTACGGGGAATTGTAGAAGGCAATATTAATCTGTATTGTCATAATTTGGAACAAGATATTACTGGAATGAAACGGAGGCGATGAACTCTATAGAATAAATCAATCAATGTAGCGATAAATGGAAATGACTTACTGCTTTTGAGGAGACTCTCGGTAATATTGATGAACTAAGCACCATTCGACACACGGTTATTTCACCAAAACACTAGCACCAACACCACAACACCGGATGCACTGAAAACCACGAACACACACTGCAGGCAGGGACCGTATAAACGGAACCACGAGTGGAAAATTCTCCCCGAGATAAAAACACTCGTATAGTTCCGAGATATCACAACAGATTTTATTTAGGCAACAAATAGTGTACGCAATTATCACAATCACATGTGCAGAGCACAATGCAAAAGAAAGAATTGAATAGAATATTCTAACTGTTTCAGCAGACGGGAGCGAGAAATATAACTGTACGAGACAGACGTCTTATCGCTAGCGCAGGCAAAAGCAGAATGCGATGTTGACAACCATGGAAATTCAAGAATGGAATTTACGCTCCCACAGAGTACCATGCCGCCAGCACGACAATCTGAGAGCTGCTATTGGCTAGCGGAATTATGTGCATGTGGTTCCCCTTCCAAATGACTTGTCTACAACGCTATTATGTCCTTTAACTAACTAATCAATTGAAAACATAAATGAAATTGATAATGAATACATGCAGCAGCCTCATTGGACTGGAAAACACATCTGAATAACCACCTAATGCTTCCACAAGGGACTCCAGACAGCAATGATCAACGCCAAGGAAATGGCTGACTATTTACGTCACCCCCACCATGCGACCAGCCGAGCCACTATTGGTCAATTCTGAACAAAGGAAAAATCGGAATCGTAAATATTTACGACAGCGAATTCATCTTCCGAAAAATTTGGAGCTCAATTTCGAGAAATTGGGAATAATTTGGATCAAGAAATAAACATCATCACCTAAAAATGAGTATGTACTACAAAAACAACCCAAAAACTGACGTCTATCAGTGATTGTTGCACTTTAAGAAAAATATTTACTGTTTAAAATGGTACCTTATATCACATATGTATACTTGTACCTTTTCTTGTAAACACAATAAAAATGATGTGAAGCTTTGGGATCCTGAGTTGGTAAAATCTTGGCAAAAACTATCACACATAATTTTAACACAGCTGACTTCCAATCGTAGCGACCAGGGAAATTACCTAAAACAAGTACCTTAGAAAAATTAAGGAGGTTCTGTCCCCCAAACATCCGACCTGAGTTTGCCCTATAAAAATAGAAGTCAAACCGGTAGGAAGTCAGTTCAAAACTATCAGCCAAGAAGAAACAATACCTACTCAAGATACCAACAGTCTCCAAGTTCAAACCTCTTTTCAAGTGTTTTAATCAGTCTTAGATTCAGTTTACCTCTCCCAGTATCCCAGTAACCTAAAATCCTAAAAACCCCAGTCTCCCACAGTCTCCAAAGTGAAAAATATTTATTTTAATCCAGTACTCAAATCAGTTTTGCCATTATACCTAGAAGCATTTTTTGTCAAAGTAGTAAATTCATTTAAAAGACCAGTGGCATTCCAAAATCCACTGGCGTACCAAACTCCATTGGCGTGTCATTGTGGCCAGCTCCCTATTATATTTAGTTTATGTACAAACGTCTAGTACATTTGGTCCTTCGAGCCGGATCTACACATAACACGCCTTCAGTCTTACCCAGTGGAAATGCCGTCTCTTCGCAGTGGCCGTAAGACCCCGACATCTTCCGAAACATCGCTGTCTAAACCTAACGCCCCGGGAACAAGCCGAAACATGCCAGTGGCACCCCGTCGGACCCCGGGCCCACGCACCGTAGACATCGATGAGACGCCATCCAGCGGAACCCGCCACGATCTATCTGGTGCGAACCCTGCCAGGAACCCTGACCTCATCACTCTTGACCAACCTGCTCCAGAATGTGTCGCCAAGAGCCTCCACGGATCCAACAGTAAAAGCAGCGAAACAACTTCTGAATCAACTGAAGACTCCCTGCGATTGCTGCGCCGAGAGATGCGCATCCGGGACAGACGTCACGCCAAGCAGACAGCCAATCTGCTCGCAGCCCTGAACGCTGCAACACGCCAAGCAGTCAGCCAACCTACCCAGGAGCCCGCACCAACCAGCCCGACCCTGCGAGCCAACCTCGGTCAGGCAGTAATTCAAACCCAGGCACCAACCGGCCCGTCTACGAACGAGTTCGCAACGAGATATGCCACTCGAGTACACACGTCAGACGGCCCGTCTACCGGAGAGTTTGCAACGAGATATGCAACAACTCAAGTGCACGCACCAACCGGCTCTTCTACTAATGAGTTCGCAACGAGATATGCCACTCAAGTACACAAGCCAGCCGAAGAGTTTGCAACGAGATATGCAACTACTCAAGTGCATGCACCAACCGGCCCTTCTACTAATGAGTTTGCAACGAGATATGCCACTCAAGTTCACAAGCCGGCCGAAGAGTTTGCAACGAGATATGCAACTACTCAAATGGACACACCAGCCGGTCAGCCTACCAATGAATTTGCTGTAACCGATCCAACCGGATACGCCGCCGCCGCCACCCAAGAGTACACACTACTGACGGGTCCTGCGAAGAACATCCCTACGGCCGAATACAGCCATATCGGACCCGAGCGCCCACTTTACAACACAGCAGGGTACCAGCATCAGCCAGCCTCCTCCGGCCAGGATTCCCCATTATTTACACCACCGCACACAGCCAATCAGACAGCACGGCACACCCGAGAATGGTTGCAGCATGGCAACGACCCACTGGCCCAGATCGCCTCTGTGATGGCAGAGGCCCTTCGCTCTTCCAGAACGCAAGATAGCCCCCGCACATTAGAAGATGATTCAAGAATGGCTGCCCTCATTGCCAGGCAATCCACAGCAAAAGATTTGCCTACCTTCTCCGGAGACCCCCTTGAGTGGCCCACCTGGAAGGCACAGTACGCTCAATCCACCGCCACCTGCCAAATGACTCCGAGCGAAAATCTCATTCGGCTGCAGCGCGCCCTCAAAGGCAAGGCACGAGATACCGTGGGTCCCCTACTAATGGATCCTGCGCAAGTCCCAGAGATCATCAGCGTCCTCGAGCAGCGATACGGCAGCGCTAACTCCATAGCAAAATTTATGCTAGACAAGGTTAAAAAACTACCTTACCTCACGACCGAGGTATCACTCGAGGACCTGGCAGATTTCTCCGGAACGGTACAAAACCTGGTGGCATCTCTCCGGATCCTGAAAACCGAAGGTTATCTCACCAATCCTGCATTAATGAATGACGTCACTGACAAAATGCCAAGTTCCCTGCGTCTGGCATGGCTAATCGAGATCCGCAAACAACACGCTCTGGCCACCATAACCCAGCTCGCTGCCTTTCTGAAAGAGGTGTCAAACGCAATTCCAAACAGTGGGATGGTGGACCACATACGATCTCGACCACGCCGTGAACAAATACATGCCGGGTACCAGGAGGAAGAAGAGAGTGATCGCATGCGACTTCTACCGAGCCATGAGCAAATACATGCCGGACATCAAGAAGAAGTCAGGGATGGCCCAAAAGAAAAGATTGCCCCCATAAAACGCAAAGTAAACGAGGAACATACTTACCCTGGACCAAGCCGAAAAAGAAAAACTGCTGATGAAAGCTGCGCCCAATGTGGCGGCGATCATAAAACCCGCGAATGCAAAGAATTCGCAGCCAAAGATGTTGAACTCCGATGGGAAACTGTACGCACGGGAAGATTATGCCGCAAGTGCTTAGAAAAACACCACTCACGAAGCTGCAAAATAAACCAATGGTGCAAAGTAGGAAATTGCAGATCCCCACACCACCCCCTGCTACGAAAAAGCGCCGTGGAAAATGTCAATTTGTGACGCCAGGACTCCGGACAGAGAGTACTATTAAAAATTGCGCCAGTCATATTAAGCGCTCCAAACAAAGAAGAAGTGTCAGTGTTCGCTCTCCTGGATGAAGGATCCACAGTAACACTTGTCGACGCTGACACCGCAATACAAGTCGGAGCAAACGGCCCAGTTCACGGACTGCGAATCCACGGCGCGAAAGGAATGTGCACCTCCGACAATCTCTCCCAACGAGTGAGACTAAGAATACGAGGTGCAGGCAACAGTAATACATTCCACATATCTGCCAGCACAATAAGCAACCTCAACCTGCCGGAGCAACAGACCCAAGGAAGGTCGGTCGTCCCGAAGCTGCTAATAGGCCAAGATAACGCTCACCTGATCGTGTCAAGGGAAGTTCGTGAATGCAATGATACTACGCGAATAGCATCACGCACCGCACTAGGATGGATCGCTCATGGGGGAGTCAACCCCAGAGATAATAACACGACCACCACTTTGGCACTACAACCAGAAACGGCCGCAGACAAACAGTTGAGGGAGCTAGTAAAAACCAACTTCGCCATCGACTCCCTCGGAGTAACATCAGCCACCAGAGTCAATGCAAGCGAACAACAGGCAATTGCACTTATGAATGCAACTACCCGTCCTCTTCCTGTAGGAAGGTGGGAAACCGGTCTACTATGGCGCAAACCAGAAGCCACGTTACCTGACAATCGGCAGTGTGCGCTGAAACGACTTCTGTCCCTGGAGAAAAAGCTCGAAAAAGACAAAAATCTAGCAGTGGCCTACAACGACAAAATAAATCAACTTATCAACAAAGGCTATGCCAAGAAGTTATCAAGCCATGAAGTTTCCACCACCACACCTCGCAAATGGTACCTGCCCCACTTTGCAGTAATCAACCCAAATAAGCCAGGAAAAATCAGAGTGGTGTTCGATGCCGCAAGCCGATGCCGAGGAACCTCCCTCAACGACCAGCTGCTTACTGGTCCTGACCTGCTGTCCTCCCTCCTGGGGAATATAATACGCTTCCGGGAAGGAAACATCGCTATTGCTGCAGACATCAAAGAAATGTTCCTGCAAATAAAAATAAGGCGAGAAGATCAGTCGTCCCAGCTATTCCTGTGGAGGACATCACCCCATCACGAACCAGACACCTATCAAATGTCATCGATGATGTTCGGAGCCACCTGTTCCCCAAGCAGTGCCCAATTCGTCCGAAATAAAGTGGCTGAAACATACGAGCACGAGTACCCGGCCGCCGCAAAAGCCGTACGCACCAAGTTCTACATGGACGATTACCTAGATGCAGCAGACACACCCAATGAAGCTGCTGCACTCGCCCAAAGTGTAAGTGCCCTGCTCGCGAAAGGAGGGTTCCACTTGACAAATTGGGCGTCCAACAGCCCGGCGGCCCTAGCTAGCGTACCTATAGAAGACCGTGCCAGCTCCACGATACAAATCAGCAGCGGAGGTCCGGAAACAGAGCGAGTGCTTGGTTTAATCTGGGACCCCACCACAGACCGCTTCCTGTACTCATTTCGTGAGGCAATCTCCCACGACACGGCCACACAACCTACCAAGCGGCAACTATTATCTATAGTAATGAAGATCTTCGACCCAGTCGGCTTCGTTGCCTGCCTTACCATCAGATCTAAGATGCTACTGCAAGCAGTGTGGCGCTCAAGCGTCGGCTGGGATGAACCCATTGCCCCTGAACACGCCCAGAGATGGACAGACTGGCTAAATCTGTTGCACACGAACAGCATCTCAATCCCGAGACGTTGCCTCTACAACAAACTAAACAACGTAACACTACACCTTTTCTGCGATGCATCGGAGCAAGCTTGCTGTGCCGTGGCCTACTTCACCGAAAAAGTAGATGGATCCTTACGAGTAACATTCCTTGCAAGTAAATGCAAGGTAGCGCCACTGAAGCCTCTCTCCATTCCACGCCTCGAGCTTCAAGCCGCCCTCATAGCAGCGAGACTAGCCCAGACGATCCAAAAAGAAAGCAAAGCCCTGATATCCCGCACCTGCTTCTGGACAGACTCCACAACTGTACTATGCTGGTTACGCACCGACCCACGCGCCTACTCAACCTTTGTGGCAAACCGATTGGGGGAAATAGACGAACTAACCAACATACCCGACTGGAAATGGGTACCCACAAAACTCAATCCCGCTGACATAGGAACACGAGACTTAGAGGTACCAGACTTAACACCAGAAGGAAGATGGTTTACTGGCCCAGCCTTTCTCACTTCCCCGGAGGGTGCGTGGCCAAAAGAACGGGCACCCGCCCACAGGCCTGACGACCTGACACTAGAAGTCAAACCTCACTACGTTGGCCTTGTGTCCACCAGGGGCGAAGCACTCCCATCAGTAGAGCGGTTCTCCTCATGGCACCGGCTGATTCGCTCCACAGCTTGGATCCTCCGATTTATCAGACGATGCAAGATGGGGCCCAATAAACCAGTAGAAGGCCCACTACTAGCCGATGAGATAAAAGCAGCAGAACACAGATGGATCAAAAGGTCCCAGGAAGACGCTTTCACAACTGATCTACACATCATCCGACAAGGTCAAAAACTGCCTGCTGGCAGCCGCCTCAACTCCCTGAACCCATTCTTTGGACCAGATGACCTACTACGAATGGGGACCCGACTACAAGCCTTGGAAAGAACAAAGAGTGTGGCCCGAACTCCCATAATACTGGACGGCGACGAACCCTACACTCGACTTCTTATCAGTCACTACCACAAAAAGGCGGATCATCCTAGTACTGAGAAAACAGTAGCAGAAATACGCAATCATTTCTTCATAATACGACTACGCACAACAAGCAGGAAGATAACGCACGCCTGCCCCACTTGCTTCATACGACGCAGCAAACCGACTCCACCTCTGATGGGCGCATTACCACCACCCCGCCTGATGCATCACGTCCGCCCATTCACACACTGTGGGCTTGACTATTTCGGCCCTATGGCTATCACGGTCGGTAGGCATCGAGAAAAACGATATGGAGCCATCTTCACCTGCCTCTCGACACGCGCCATTCACCTAGAACTAGCCGCTTCACTAACTGCTGACTCGGCCATCATGGCCCTACAAAGAATGACCGCCCGCAGAGGACAACCAGCAGCCATGTACTCGGACAACGGGACAAACTTTCACGGAGCTGACACCGAGATGAGGGACGCCCTGCTGTCAATAAGTCAAGACGCCAGAATGATTGACGCAATAGCTACCCAGGGCATCGAGTGGCACTTCATACCACCACTAAGTCCGCACATGGGGGGAGCTTGGGAAAGATTAGTACGATCAGTAAAGAAAGCCCTAAGCGCTACACTAAAGGAAAGAGCACCAAAGAAGAAACGCTACGCACCGCACTTGCAGAAGCTGAGTTTGTGGTAAATAATCGTCCACTCACCCACATTTCAGTTGACCCACGTGATGAAGAACCTCTAACACCCAACCACTTTTTGCTAGGGTCAGCCGGGAAGCGCCCTCAATTATCCTTCTACGACAAAAAAGAAGAGGAAACATGCCTACGCCGCCAGTGGCGCATCGGACAACAACTTGCAGACACCTTCTGGAGGCGATGGCTGCGGGAATACCTACCTACCATGGCTGTCCGGCAAAAATGGCACCATCCAACTACACCAATTAAGAAGGATGACCTAGTGATCATCATGGACCCAGCACTGCCTCGAAACAGTTGGCCACGTGGCCGTATCATCGAAGCAATACCTGCAGCTGATGGACAAGTCAGAACTGCCCGGATCCAAACCAGCACTGGGATATACGTAAGGCCGGCAGTCAAAATCGCCGTCATTCTGCCTGCCACGCCAGCAACTGATGAAACTGTACACTCTGCGAAGACACCCGACTCAAAACTCAGACATCGGAAAAGGACACGCCCCACGAAGTAGCTGAGCACAGTCGAGACTGCACTGAGGGGAGTGTATGGAACGTGTCGTAGGAATCCGTGTGCATCTAACGAGTGCGCGAAAGCTTTTGACAACCATGGACTTTGGACTTTGGACTTTGGATTTATTTATTTTTCAGAGTACCTAAACCGAAGTTTACTTGCTCTAACATATTTATAAAAGGATTATCTAATGATGCTTTACATGGTTTTTAATGTTAATGAGTTTTCGAGAAATGAAAGTTTTATTTTACTGCGGCTTTATGCAGGAATATTCTATACGTAAATTATTAATCTCTACGTAAGACAGATTTGGGTTTTTTATATTTAAAGTGATCATTCTCACTGTATTTAGCGAGAGAGTTTATAGTGGGATTAGAGTGACTATCTAG
This sequence comes from Limnephilus rhombicus, assembly GCA_929108145.2. Classification (NCBI taxonomy): domain Eukaryota; kingdom Metazoa; phylum Arthropoda; class Insecta; order Trichoptera; family Limnephilidae; genus Limnephilus; species Limnephilus rhombicus. The sequence continues at coordinate 14,371,574 of OV815296.1, forward strand.
GCCAGCGAAAAACCTAGTAGCCTGTGCAAAGATAAGGTCTTTAACCAACGGGACGTTGGATTCATTGTGGAGAGTAGATATTCTACTCCAGTGAGGAGCATTTAAGGCGAGTCTAATGCATTTATTTTGAAAGACTTGAAGTTTATCAATATGGGTTTTTGCTGCATAACCCCAAATTGGGCAACCGTATGAAAAACATGATCTGATGGTTGTCTTATAAAGCAGTAATTTATTGTCTGTAGATAGACGGCTATTTCTACACATCATGGGATATAGGGATGATAGATAACGATTTGCAGCTTTTCTTTTTTCTTCTATATGTTTTTTCCACGTTAGTTTATAATCTAGAGTGACACCGAGGTATTTTAATGATGATTCCCATGGAACATTTTTCCCAAACAGTTTAATGAAAGGGGGTCGTTTAGGCCGTGTTTTGTGGAACACGGTCGCGACACTTTTGGTCGGATTGATAGAGATTCTCCACTTTTTACACCACTTTTCTGTGAGAGTGGCTTGTTTCTGTACGCGGCGTGTAGCAGTGGCCTCGACAGTTGAACTCGAGATGATGTTTGTGTCATCAGCGAATTGGGTTATCATGATATTGTGATCTATTGGTTTAGGAATGTCACTCGAATAAATGTTGTATAAAGACGGGGAGAGTTGGCTGCCTTGCGGGACCCCAGCTGACAGGGGACGAGTAGTGGAGAAAATATTATCTATTTTTACTTTAAATGAACGATTTCTCAGGAAACTATTTATAAGTTGGGTGATTCTAAGTGGATATCCTAGACAGTACATTTTATATATGAGGCCGTTATGCCAGACTTTGTCGAACGCCTTACTAACGTCTAGAGAGAGTATTACTGTTTTTTTCTTTGTATTGAAGCCCTCCGTGATGTGTTCCACGACACGGAGGAGTTGATGAGTGGTTGAATGACCAGCTCGAAACCCATGCTGAAAGTCTGGCAAGAATTTACATTTGTTTGTGATTTCATTTAATCTTACAAGGATTACTTTTTCCAGGACTTTACCCAAGCAAGGAAGGAGACTTATCGGCCTATGGTTCTCCGTTAATAATGGATCCTTGCCTGGTTTCGGAATTAATATAACATCAGCTTCTTTGAAGTCCTTTGGAAAGCAACGCAGTCTAAGCGCTGCATTGCAGATGGCAGTCAGGGCGCAGATGCCCTTTTTCGGTAGGCATTTGAGAATTTTGTTAGATATACCGTCAGGACCGGCCGCTTTCTTCTTTTTTAGACCCTTGATTATTTTTATTATTTCATCCGGAGATGTGGCATTAATGGGCGGGTCCTGGGGGTCGAGATTTAATATTGCTTCTACTTTAGAATCCACCTTAGCTACGAAGGCTGGGTCATCGTGTTCCGTGTTAGGAGTGAATTGTGCTTCAAGGCTATCTGCGAAGGCTTCTGCCTTGTCTGCTGCAGAAAAAACTTTACCGTTTGGGCCTTGAAGCGGAGCTATTTTTGTTGCTGGACGTCTGAGTGCTTTGGAGAGTTTCCAGTAGGCATCTCTGTCATCTTCGAGGGAGGATATGAATACGTTCCAACGCTCATTTCGGTAATCATATAGTGCTTCGCGTACTTCTCTATTTAGTCTATTTAAATGTTGTTTAACGATGGGATTAAATGAACTTTGCCACTCCTTACGCACTTGGTTTTTTTCCCTAATAAGATCTTTGATCTCTTCGGGAATACCGTATTTAGCTGAGTTATCTTTTATGGTAATCGCTGTTGACGCTTCGTTAATACAAGATTTTAGGCATTTAATTAGGTCGGAGGTGGCGGTATTTAGGGCTAATTCGTCAGGTATTGATGTCGGTATTGTGATTTTATTTTCTAATAAATCGCTGAATTTTTTCCAATTAATTTTTTTCTTTATAGGCACGAGGGGGACCAAGGGATTAGAGCCTCCTGTTAATGTTAGAAGAACTGGATCGTGGTCGGAGGATAGTTTTTTAACTACTTTTAAAGAGTGCAAATGATTAGTTTCTTTTAAGATCACTATGTCTATCACGTCCGGAATACCGTTAGCATGGTGTAGCGTTGGTACGTCCGGAGCGTCTACTACAATTGATTTCGTGCTCGCGTATTTTGCCAGCACGTTACCTTTTAGGTTTGAATGTAGGCTATGCCACGATCCGTGTTTAGCGTTCATGTCCCCGGCTAAAATGGTGGGAACATTTTCTTCTAATAAACTGTCCAGTTCGGACGGGATCAGTGGGCGTTTCGGTGGTGCATAAACGGAGATGAGTTTAAGTGGTCCGGAAGATGTATTTACTACTACCGAGGTGGATTCAATGTTGATACTAGAGAATGAATGTGCTAGACGGTGGTCAATATTATTTTTGACTAAAATAGCCGTGCCGCCGCATTTATTGGTTAACCTGTCATCCCGGTACGTGATATAATTAGGTAAATTAAATTTCTTAGATGGTTTGAGCCATGTTTCATTAATGAAGAATACGTCAATGTTGTATTCTTTAAGAAAATCAATTATTTCCTCTTTGTGGGAGAGGACAGAGCCATTGGCGTTCCAATAGGCTGTTTGCAGGTTGACTATTATATTTTGGTGTCTAGACATTATGATTTCTTAATGTGGCTTCAATTTTAAACATCTCGTCGGTGGCGTTTTTAATCGTTAATTTGATGAATTCAAGTTGCTCTTCGAGGGCTTTTTTATGGATTGGGTCTAAGGGGGGCAACTGTTGTTGGGACTCTTGGGCGGGGGCAGATCCCCTGTCTAGCCTGTATTGTTGGCTAGCTTGGTTATTATACGATTGAGAATGGGTCGAATGAGCCCTATTTGATTGATGGCTATGTCTTGACTTGTAATAATGGGGCTGAGGCCAGTTGCGGGGATTCGGGTTGCGAGAGTTGGTCGGGAGTTGGGATGCGGGTTTGTGGACAGTGGGGGTAGGGTTCGAGGTGGGGGGAGTTGTTGTAGTGGGGGGCAAGGGGACGGATGGGATTGGGAGGGTGGGGAAGTCCTCTAGGGAGGCTGCGGGAGCCGCTGCGGGTGCGGGAATGGTCGGTCTGGACGTATTCTCGTACGAAGGGGTTTGTTGATTACCTTGACTATTATAATTACGGTGATTCCTTTGGTGATTATTATAATTATTCACGTGGTTGCGTCTATTATTATTATAATTTCGCGAATAATTTGCGTTGCGGTTTCTGTTGTAGTTTGGGTTTGCGTTTTGGGGCCTTGCAGGGCACCCTCCGTAGTTGGCCGTATGGGCCCCTTGACACAATTGACAACCATGGAAATTCAAGAATGGAATTTACGCTCCCACAGAGTACCATGCCGCCAGCACGACAATCTGAGAGCTGCTATTGGCTAGCGGAATTATGTGCATGTGGTTCCCCTTCCAAATGACTTGTCTACAACGCTATTATGTCCTTTAACTAACTAATCAATTGAAAACATAAATGAAATTGATAATGAATACATGCAGCAGCCTCATTGGACTGGAAAACACATCTGAATAACCACCTAATGCTTCCACAAGGGACTCCAGACAGCAATGATCAACGCCAAGGAAATGGCTGACTATTTACGTCACCCCCACCATGCGACCAGCCGAGCCACTATTGGTCAATTCTGAACAAAGGAAAAATCGGAATCGTAAATATTTACGACAGCGAATTCATCTTCCGAAAAATTTGGAGCTCAATTTCGAGAAATTGGGAATAATTTGGATCAAGAAATAAACATCATCACCTAAAAATGAGTATGTACTACAAAAACAACCCAAAAACTGACGTCTATCAGTGATTGTTGCACTTTAAGAAAAATATTTACTGTTTAAAATGGTACCTTATATCACATATGTATACTTGTACCTTTTCTTGTAAACACAATAAAAATGATGTGAAGCTTTGGGATCCTGAGTTGGTAAAATCTTGGCAAAAACTATCACACATAATTTTAACACAGCTGACTTCCAATCGTAGCGACCAGGGAAATTACCTAAAACAAGTACCTTAGAAAAATTAAGGAGGTTCTGTCCCCCAAACATCCGACCTGAGTTTGCCCTATAAAAATAGAAGTCAAACCGGTAGGAAGTCAGTTCAAAACTATCAGCCAAGAAGAAACAATACCTACTCAAGATACCAACAGTCTCCAAGTTCAAACCTCTTTTCAAGTGTTTTAATCAGTCTTAGATTCAGTTTACCTCTCCCAGTATCCCAGTAACCTAAAATCCTAAAAACCCCAGTCTCCCACAGTCTCCAAAGTGAAAAATATTTATTTTAATCCAGTACTCAAATCAGTTTTGCCATTATACCTAGAAGCATTTTTTGTCAAAGTAGTAAATTCATTTAAAAGACCAGTGGCATTCCAAAATCCACTGGCGTACCAAACTCCATTGGCGTGTCATTGTGGCCAGCTCCCTATTATATTTAGTTTATGTACAAACGTCTAGTACACACTATTTATAACTCGAGAACGGCTGGACCGATTTTGATGATCTTTAATTTGTTGGATTAGTCTCCGGCCCGGATAGCAGAAAAACTTTTTATTAAACTTTAATTATTTATTTGTTTACGCCTTGATCAGGGCCGGATCTACGAAATCTGGCGCCCTGTGCAGTAGGTACCGATGGCGCCCCCCCCCCTACATTTTTATTTTGCGGCTTAGGAAAGACGCTTACACTGACACCGTAAAATAACAAATCTAATTATATATTTAACGAACTTCAAATCAATGATGAAACTGTCAACACATTGCAACCTGCAAATCCTGCAAACCGTGCGATGCTTTTGGTAATGGAATTTACTGAAGGTTTCATAAGAAAATGGTATTTAACTACCTTCTCCTAGAGACTTAAATCGTACAAAATAAAACAATAGCGAGCGTACGGACGACACACTAACTAAAATTGTCAGCATTTTGAAAGGCGCAAGTCGGTTTGTTTGATTCACTAAAACAAAATACCGCGCTGTGATTGGTTATTGAATTTGGATCGCACCCATTCGTCGTAAAAGACGGTAAAAGATATATGGAAAAATAGATCTTACGTTTAAACTAAATATATGGAATTTGTAAAAAAAAAAATCTGTAACTGACTATAAATTCGTAAGCCGTTGATACCAACCTGATGCGTGCGCATTCTGTTTCTTTGGAAAGTGCTGCTAGAGCGTAATAATTATTTCGTACTATGGGTGATTTTTAAACGAATTTGGGAATATTAAAACTAAATTTTAATACAATATTTATTTTCTCACGGCGCCCCTTCGGAGTTGGCGCCAGGTTTTTGCACGTTTTTGAACGTATGGCAGATCCGGCGCTGGCCTTGATGGCTTTTACATGTAAGGTAAATTGTACAGGAGCATTATAACAAGTATGTAGCATCATAACAAGTATATAGTACATAAAATAATAAACAGAAAATGAAAGACATAAGTAGGCACAACACAGGTAGGTATGAGTATTCGACAAGTAAATTGTTGACAAAGGAGTTCAACTAGCATATATTCGTATTTTGGATCAGGCTATTTATTGTAGTTTCAAAAATTACTGTCACAATATTACACAAAACTTGATTACAAACATACTCGAAGCATACTGGTTGGCAGAGGTGTAAAACATTTTTTAGCGATTAACCCGTCTGCTTGGTTCAATATATTCGCACCTCACAATCCGGAAGCCTCAGTTTCGCGCGTAAGTTCTGAAAATGTCACTTTGGATCGAGATTGTAAAATACCTATGCAAGATAGCTTTCATATTTCCAAGACAATAAGAAGCATTATTTCGTTCTCTTTGTGATTAAAAGAAAAATACAAATGTTTGCATGAGAGGAAGAGAGATATACTTATAGCTTTTTAAATGTAAGGTCGCTCGGGACGTTTTTGGTCTTATGAAAGTATAACGCGATTACGTGTTTTGGGATGTATTTATTCATAAACAAGCAGACGGGTTTTAATATAAATGAAGGTAAATTTCTTGTAATTAATTTTTTTTTTGCTATTATAAATGTACGTAGGTAAGTTTGAAATTAGATGTTATAATTATTTTTTGTTTTCAAATTAGAAGGCTGCTGGATAGTTTTTGGTCAAAAACTCACGAATAAGATAAGGATCACAATGTGCGACAGTGCGTTATCGTGGTGAAAAATTCAGGAATTGTAAAAAATCGAAAACACGCACAAGGTATTTAGTACACCGTAACTTTTACAAGTGTCAAACTATGACGCTGAAATTTGGAAGGAAGTGTTAATGATAGATGTGGTAGCCTAACAACAACAAAAAATTCCAATCGGGTGACTGACAGCGCCACACGGTGGCCGGTCCTACAACTTTTTGATCAAGCTGGTATGTCAAATTACAGGTCCAGATTTTTTTCATTATTGTTGTTTGACTTCAGTCCTAAATCTGGTAGTGTAATTGTCAGCGCACTCAGCCAGAAACCCGACTGCGTCACAGTTGTCAGTCGTGGCTACCTTCTTAGAGCAGGATTCAGCAATTTCTCCAAACAGGTCAGCCAAGTTAGCTTCATCTCCCAAAATCATCCTAGCCATATTTAGCATAACCTCTTGCTTGATTTTACCATCTTTGATCATGTCCATCTTTACCAGCATGCATGCGATCATGCAGCGTCCAGTTCTTGTATCAGGTATCTTCTTTTTCATGAAGATTGCAACATCTGCATCTGTTGCTCCAACTTTGGCCATGCATTTGGTTCCATTCCTCAAGAAGTCCTGAGAATTTCTGATGAACATGTCTGCCATGTCCATCATCGTAAAGCCACTTCCATAGTTGACAAACAAAACCAAAGCAATCGAAGATAACCCAAACTTGTAAAACATCACTAAAAATTGCTGATATATTTTAAAATTGTAATAAAACAAAATGTGTGTCCGACAAACTCTGATTCGTGATGAAGTATAAAGTAAAATTATGCATGCTTTTTCTTATGTGCTCTCAATAGGCAATTATTTTGTAAATATAATTTGAATTTAAGTGTTTACAAAAAAAATAATCATCGAGATTCCTGTCATTTGATTGCTTTTAAAATGACCTTCTATTGAATTCACAGGAAATGTGAACATATATTTTTGGGCTATCTAAAAATCTGAGCTTCGTTTTTATGTGTTTCGATTAAAACAGTGAATCTAATGATTCTTTTTTTATTTATTTTTATTTAATAAATTACATTTTTTGTGATTTTCTAAACTATTAGGCTCATGGCCGTATTATGGAAGTCATATATGATTAATATAATGAAAGAACTACAAAAATAATATTTTATAAGAAACAAATAATAAAAATAAAAAATAAAAATAGAAAAATAAAAATATACAAATGAAAAATAAAAATAATCTGAAAAATAAAACAATATTAAAAAAAAACAGAAATAATTTTTTAAATTATTCCTACCCACCCATTATACCATGTTCATCCACCTCTCCTTCCTTTTCAAAAGAAACACTCCACAATGTATTCTAAAAAAAACCCTGAGGGGAATTATTTTCCTCGGGGCATCTTGTGTGGAGCTAATGTTAAAAAAACCCACACCGTATTTAGTACGTTTGATGACAAAACATATTTAGAACACGTAGGAATTTTATCAATCGACTTATTCAGAAAATAACGAAAGAACGGTAAGATACAACGGTAGGAAGAAGAACGGGAGGTAGATAACGTGTAACGCAGTAAAACATTGGTCACGGGAAGTCTATGAAGACGTTACTCAATGGGCTTTGACCGCAACCAGAGACAAGATTTAAAACGGCAGTTCCGAGATTTGATTGACCGAGAGCGGATCGAATTCCTCGTTGAGGAGCAGGTGGGTGACTTCTCGAGATGCGAAGCCGACGATCATCACCATGGTTTTAGATAAAACAGTTTAGATAAATATTACCCTGTTCAGCAGGAGTATGGCGCCCATTTTTTTAACCAGTAAGTCATTAACAATATTACTTCTGAGAGATCTTGACATGTGTTAACTTTGCCGATAGTAATTTTAGATTATATTAAAATATGATAAGGGAAATCAAAGAACTCTCGAGCTCAAAAACCATGCCCTGAATTCAAAGTAGAGTCTTAACTTTCAAGTAGAATCGCGTATTTTTGTAAAATTAACATCTTTAATAAACCAAACCTTTGTTACATGTCATATCGACTTTCGTTTCTAGTATTACGAGATTCATGTTCCTTTCAGCATTATGCACGAGCAAATATACATCAAGTAAGTAAATCCGTAACAAACGGTAGGGAGAACGGAAGGTAGATAATAACGAAATAACGGTAAGATACAACGGTAGGAACATAACAACGAAAGAACGGTAAGATATAAAGGTAGGAAGAACGGAAGGTAAATTATAACGAAATAACTTTAAGATAGAACGGTAGGAATAACGGAAGGTATATAATAACGAAAGAACGGTAAGATATAAAGGTAGGAAGAACGGAAGGTAGATAATAACGAAATAACGGTAAGATACATCGGTAGGGAGAACGGATGGTAGATAATAATGATAGAACGGTAAGATACAATGGTAGGAAGAATGGTAGATAGATATTAACGAAAGAACGGTAAGATTCAAAGGTAGGAAGAACGGAAGGTAGATAATAACGAAAGAACGGTAAGATACAACGGTAGGAACATAATAACGAAAGAACGGTCAGATATAAAGGTAAGAAGAAAGGAAGGTAGATAATAACGAAGTAACGGTAAGATACAACGGTAGGACGAACTAATAACGAAAGAACGGTAAGATACAACGGTAGGAACATAACAACGAAAAGGTAGGAAGAACGGAAGGTAAATAATAACGGTAAGATAGAACGGTAGGAAGAACGGAAGGTAGATAATAACGAAAGAACGGTAAGATATAAAGGTAGGAAGAACGGAAGGTAGATAATAACGAAATAACGGTAAGATACATCGGTAGGGAGAACGGATGGTAGATAATAATGATAGAACGGTAAGATACAATGGTAGGAAGAATGGTAGATAGATATTAACGAAAGAACGGTAAGATTCAAAGGTAGGAAGAACGGAAGGTAGATAATAACGAAAGAACGGTAAGATACAACGGTAGGAACATAATAACGAAAGAACGGTCAGATATAAAGGTAGGAAGAACGGAAGGTAGATAATAACGAAATAACGGTAAGAAAAATCGGTAAGGAGAACGGTAGGTAGATAATAATGATAGAACGGTAAGATACAATGGTAGGAAGAATGGTAGGTAGATAATAACGAAAGAACGATATATGATAGGTAGTTAGGGGGGAGGGAGGCACGGCGGGGTTTGTCCGCAGCAGCTGGGTGGCACCCAACCGTGAAAAACTTAGGAATATGGAATATTGCCTTAAAAATATTTTGCACATGAACCAGACAATTATTTATATTTTTGTAGCTCTATGGCTCGGTCTGCCGGGGATTCCCCAAAAATTATGTTGTTTTATTTTCGTTCCTTGCTCTAAGTTGATTGACGTGAATTAGTGAATAAGTTGTTATTCTGTAAGTTTTTTTCAAAAGTGTTGAAAGCATCTTTGAAAAAATAAGGTTAATGGATTGGATAGTTAATTTTTTTGTTATAAACGAAAACCAATAAATACTAAACGTGAACACAATTATAGCAGAATCGATCGATAACTGAATGAAAAAAACATAAATGAATAATTAAGGAATAATAATAATAAATAATAAGTAATTTGGAAGGTTTCGAAAAACGTTTTTACACATTCGACTAGCTAGTAATGTTTTATTTTTTATGAAGTTGAAATTTGCGTTTTGAATTTCTCAGTTACTTTAAGATGAATAAACACGTAAAATCCTATATAGATACTATTTTGATTAATCTTTACGACGAATTGGCTTACAGTATGAACATCAAAAAATATGCTACGGATAAATCGAAGCTTTTACTAGGTTTTCTATGTATTGGAATTACAATAAAATTATTATTTATGTAACAAAAAATATAAGCGTAAACCACAAAAAAAAAATGTTTTTTCACGACTGAACTATGAAGAAACAATTTTTAAAAAAATACCCCTTCATGGTTAAGACTATTTTTGAGGTTTTCCATGTTCTAACTTTTTTTCGTTCTTATAAAATTATGCACAAAATAAATAAAAACCACTTTTTCGCTTACTTGCCTTGTGCAAAAAGACGCTCGATTTTAAAATTTTGAAGGCATGAGATTCGAAATATTTCTAGCATATTCCTCTTAATGGCGCTCCATGTTACCTTCGGCGAGCGACTGGTCGCTTACCGCAGGCCTGAGCTATTTACCTAACTATTAAATGAAAATAAAACAACAATATTGTAACTTATTTTTAAATTATGGTTTAGTTTTGTTTACTTAATTACAGTACCTATTATAAAATTTAATCTTAAAGGCAATCTTCTCCAGAAGAATCGGCATCTACGATTCCTGTTTTTGTAGAATAAATTTCCTTGTTTACGATTTTTTGTTCTACACTAATTGGTAATATGTAATTATTGCAGCATTTTTCTTTGCGTTTTAAACCAGCACGGACTGTGAGAATTGAAGATAGTAAATGAAGGAGATTAACCTATATGTCCCTAACGCGCATACTCGTGGGAGATCCCAAACACTTTTTTATGCTCCGAAAGCGAGAACTTCTTCCTTTCAAAATGCCCCATTAAATAGAGCAATTCAACTGCTTAACGATTCTGCATTGAGCATTGACATCTTCAATGTTACCTCCAATGACGACCTCCGTAGTCCAGTGGGTAAGACTCTTGACTCACAATCCGGAGGTCGCGGGTTCGAACCCGGCATGCGCAAATAAATTTTATTTGATTAATTTGTGTTATTTCACAATTAATTAATTAAAAATAATATATAGTATATTTGCGGCATGTTCCAGAGTGGAAGATACTATTAGTATCGCCCTGGTGTAAGACTACCATTCACAATTGAAACGTTGCTTGAAAATGGCTTTAGACGTATTTGGTGACCAGATCTGAATAGCCAGGTACTTCCCAACCTTCCTCTTCCCCACCTCCTTCCCCTCCCCACTACCTTCAGCCGCACAACATACCCCAATTGGGGATGCCATAGTCTCACTGGCTCCAGACGGGAGCAGTTGAGATTCTTGTGCGGTATTCACTATAAAAAAAAAAATAGAGGTTCAGTAACTATTTTTTGACATACGTCTCAACATAGTGAAACTGTCCCTTGGCCTTTTTTTTCTCTTATATTTTGTAATCTTCTCCGTAATAATTTGGTGTATAACTGTTTTATGCAGAACCTGAAAAAATAAATAAATAAATCAAACTTCATTCGGTTTCGTTTTAACAACGTTCATCATGCTAAATAACCGCTCTACGTCAGCGTTAGAATGCGGTAAAACTAATAAAGATATAGCAAGTGTTTTTTTAAAAAAAATTTTTACATAAACTCCACACAGGAGGCCTTGAGGAAAATAATTTCCCTCAGGGCCTATGTCATCTGGGATGCTGGAGGGTCTTTTTGAGGAGAGGAAGGAATGAACATTGGTCTTGAAGAGACCTATGTTGTAGGAAGGAGGAAACACAGAGGCCGGCAAATCATTCCACAGCGGAGCCTTTGAACATAAGAACGAGTCGAAGAAACGACCCGTTCTCATGTGACAAATGTCAACCGTGTACAAATGTTGGGCACGCGTTTAGCGTGTTTCCCGACTATGCACCGGTGCCGAACGGATCAATGATGCTAGTTCCTCGGAGCATCTTCCATTGTAATACCGGTTGAACAAGGATAGCATTCCCACCCGACGCCTGTGCTCTAAAGATTGCAATCCGTCTGTTAAGATGGGAGAATCTATCAAACGGACCGCCCGTTTCCGCACAGAGTCGAGGGTATTTTTCAGGTATTTTGGAGCTCCAGGCCAGAGGTGGCTGCCAAATTCAACCGTGGGGCGCACTTGCGATTTGTACAGGGTTAGCAGTTGTGCACTATTAAAGTATCTGCGGGCCCTATACAGTACGCCCAGTTTCTGGGAGGCTAACTTTACTCTGGCTTCGATGGAGCCCCCATACCTGAGCTGGTCACTTAGGGTTACACCAAGCATATCAATGGAGGGCCTGTTCGGAAGATTGCTTCCGTTGAAAGAGACTAGATTTTCATTTCGATCCCTTTTAGACGTAATCAGACAAGATTGGGTGTTTGAAACATTAAATTCAACGAGATTAAAATGTGTAAAATGTGGCTAAATCTTGAAATCTGTTTTCTCCAGCCATGTCTTTGAAATTCATTACCCCATACCAAAATTTCTTTGTATTTGTTGTAATTTTCCTACTGATTAAATGGATTTGACGCCACTGCTCGTCAATTTTCGCAATTTCTTCTTGATTTTGGTTAAAATACAGCATCAGGTCAACGATCGACTCTTTATTGTGAGACTGTACGTGATCTACGCTGATTCTTTTAATATTTTTCATGAGTTTCAAGTTTTCGGGCAATCTATTTTTCAGTTCATGAATCAAATGTACAATGAACTGGATACACCTTTTACGTATTATTTCTTCTTCATTGGGTGGAAGTCCTTTTTCTTACATCGTTGACACATGAGATTCGAATCTGTACCCTCATTTTTTTTCAACAAAATATTGAATATTTTTCTTAAACCTTCTTAAACCTTCCTTTTCTTCTCACCTTCTGTGAATGCAATATTATTTTGCTACCACTAACTGAAGCAACCAAAGCCACTAGAAAGATTCACTAGCCACTAAAACACAAATTTCTCCGGTAAATGGTAAGTATAAACCACCAGATCTAGTGGAAATTCCACTGAGTTGGCAACACTGCTGCTTACACTGTGGTAGCTTATACTGGAATAGTTTCCCGCGGATCCATACCAACTAAGAATCAAGTCAAACCCACACCTATTGGAAAAGTCATTAAAAGCTATGAAAAAAAAATTAAATAGCCCATAACCCTAACCTAATATAAGTTGTTATTAGTATAAAAGGCTAGATTGATTCCCGGTGAGAATTTAATTGTACATGAAGATCATATGTTATTGTTATTAATAATAATAATATTTTGGCTAATTTATATAGCACCGTTTTTGTGAAAAATCACCTCAAGGGCGCTGTATATATATAAAATAATATATATAAATCCTCTGCCAAAATGTACCGACAACGAGATGGATTACCGATGGGGGCACCCATAAGCCCGCTTATTGCAGACATTTTTATGAATAACTTTGGAAACAATATTTTTTTACCTTAAATCACCATTGTTAAAAAATATACTACTGGAAACGCTATGTAGACGGTTCGTCCTATCTGCTTACCCCAGGAAACGTCACGATAGTTAATTAGTTAGTTATCTTTCATTCAAGTTATTACTGAATTTTTGTTTGTTATATTTTAATACGCTACTGATTTTACAATCATGATAGAAGAATCGAACCATTTTCTTTAACGATTATGTAATCAATCAATAACACAGTTTCCTTATGGGGAATTAAATATCTTTGAGGTTATTGGTTATCAGAAAAAGTTTATCTGTGGACGAAAAGATGTTTACTAAATTGTTCTAGCGGACGATTCATTCTTAGAATTGCTCTAAAAGGTTAAGAGTTGTATTCTTGATTAACGATAATAATAATGAACGATAAATAGCAGGGCTGGTTGCGCCGTTTTTAGGTTAGAAGCCCTACATCAGAACAGTTTTTAACAATATCATTTAGCCGTCCTTCTTATTGGATTTTTATGCGCCGGTTCAACGTTGGTATCTGTTTTAATCGTGCATTCGTCATGGTTATAAGTCAAATTTTACACTATTCATTCCTTACGCGCCGCGTAATACTTTCACTGCGATTGTAAGAAAGGGGAATGTATAACAAATAGGGGTGGTCCCAAAACAGAGCCTTGTGGTACACTACTTTAGATGGCATCTCCGATTTTTGTTCTTCGTATCACTATAATCACTAAACCACTGAAGTTCATTGTCAAGAACTCCTAGGTCCCCCAATTTGGTTTTCAATGTTACTCTCTATTTCATTCTAAGAATTACAAAATAATGCACTTACTCTAAAAAGCTAACTTTTCTTGTTTAATGATGTTTTTCTATAACAAGCCTACAGAACAAAGAAGTTTTGGGGGTCTAACTTTGGATGGCTAGATGCTGTGGAGGCAAAAATCGTCACCAAAAGGCATAGGAAACTGGAGAGAAACAGCGGGAAAAAGTTAGTAGTGTCCTGAAGACGGAGCGACAGATGGAGAAGCAAAACTTTATTTGAAATGTCTAAAATCAATGTTTAGTAAACAGATCTATGCACTTCCCCAAATTAGCCATAGATTCACTTGCTCCTAGCAGTCGGGACTATACCTACCATCGATTACATTGAGCGAGTTTACAAGCTACTATCTGGGAAATTCTGTTAGTAAACTCGCTCAGTATAATCGTATTACAAGCTAACTAGCAGATTATGGATAATCTACGGAAAAAAGTTGAAAGATAGTCAACTTTACTCGCTACTCGCTCAAGATGGCGGCCCACGAACAGCTGATTTTGTAACTGTCAGAATTAGTTCTGACGGGAGTCGTAATTCTCGCTACTGTCTAGCGTGTGGCGCTAGGTGCGAGCTCAAGTTTTTTACAAAATGTCGACAGAATTGGTTCGCGCGGAAGTCGTTATTTAAATTTTAAATTTTTTTATTAATTATAACTTCATAATGAAAGAGAAAGGGGCCTTTTTGGCCCGGAGCTCTGTATGCCAGTATATCAAAAGTCAAAAGTCAGTCGTTATTTTAGTGAGCGAGTAGACAGTTTAGTATGTCATCATGACAATCTCACTCGCAGATTCACCCCCTTGTAAACTCACTCAATGTAATCGAGGATTATTACGCTGAAATCACAGAACATCACATACTTTCACAGCAAATAGGATAGTTATAGGTAGATAGATATAGATCCAAGCTCCATAGTGATGAAAGTGATTTAAGGAGTTGAAAATAGTTGTGTTCATCTAAAAAATTCAGACAGATGAATCTGTCACATATCATAAGTATTTATAATTTTTCAATAACGTCTAAGCAAAATAAGAATGTAAAAAAATCTTAAATATTTTAGTTTGTAAGACCGTAAATAAATAGACAAACTGAAGTATTTTCGTCACAAAACACGTGTGCGGATCTTTTTTTTAATGATTTTATTTAAACTAAAATTAAAATTCTGAAACATGCGTTTCCCAGATAATGTATTGATTTATTTTACTGCATGATTACATGATTTTAAATGTGTGTTGTATATACAAAATTTTGTTTGAAAATTTAACAAATCTGCCAACGACCCATGGTATAATCTTATTATACTAAAAATAAACATATTTTCTCAAAATTTAAAACATACTTACTAGACTAAAGAACAATCTTTCGAAATCAATTTATATTTTTTTTTTGTGGAAAAGAGTCAATGTGTCTGAAATTTGATTTAAAATTGACATATTTCTGGTTTTCTCTGGTTATTTATTCCCTCTTAACGAGATGATCTTAAATATCTAAACTATCGAAATATGAAGAAAAAAAATTCTAGACTAGAATACCCGTAATAAGTGTTCGAAAGATATAACCCCACGCTTTGAATTTGTATCTAAAAGCTTACCATACACTTCCAAATAATTGTGATACAGGTATTCCAAAATAAATTAATTACAATTTTATGATTTCTTTATTCGTTATTTTTATATGAAACCAAAAAAGTGAAATGATAATAACCTTTATAATACATCTCTGTAAAATGAATCTGAAAAACAATCTGTAAGCGACAAAACTATCCTAAAAAAACTTCAATTTTTGAAATCAGATATTTTATATTTTTAATTGCATGTGATTCATAAATTTATGATAAAAATATAAAAAACTTCATACAATAAAACTGTCAGATGTTAGAAACAGCCATTGCAGTGATTCCAACCAAGCGAGGTGTTTTGAAGTGATAGTGTTTTTTAAATTTATGAATTCTGCGTATAAATAAAACTTATATACTCAGAATCAATAACTGTTGCAAAAAAGCGAAATACCCTTGCACGATGATGTCGTTTCTCACCCGGCATGCCGCTTAAAGTCTCGAAAACCCTTCTGGACGGAAGAAGAAAGACTCCTTCGAACACCTCTCACCCCAGAACATAGGTGGAAGCTTGAGTGGCAATCAGCCAACGTCAAAAACGCCCATCTCGTGCAAGACCCCACTGAGAGACAGCCTGGGTTCTCATTGCCTCGCAAACTCTGGACTGCCATCAATAGGATAAGGTGCTCCCATAGCCGTTGTGCTCACATGATGCATAGATGGGGCCTTAAAGAGTCGGCGACGTGTGAATGCGGTGCGGTGCAGACCACCGAACATGTGGTCAACGAATGCCCGCTCCATTCATTCCCCGGCGGGATTGATGAGGTCCACAGGGCAACGCCTGAGGCCCTAGACTGGCTCGCAGACCTAGATGTCCCCCTCTGACCCCCCACCATACGAAAGAAGTATAACTGTTGAGTATTAGCTGAATTAAATTCAGTTTTTTTATTAAGTAAAAAATTACACAATGAAGCAATTATCGATGCGCAACTGTCCGTGTTTTGTTTTTGTCGGTATCAGAGATGGCGTTGTGTACGGATTAATTTTTTTATGATTTTCTTACATGTTCACTTACTTGCGGGAATAGCGTTTCATTTTCTTTATACATGTGAGGGAGATTTATCATAATTATTGAATTTTTCCTTTGTCTTATTCTCGACTATTGACATTTAGTGTGTAAGAAAGAGGGGCAGTATTATTATCTACGTTTAAGAACAAAAGCAAAACAATCAGCGCATTGACATTTGACGTTTTGGAATTTTTAGAATTCACCCACTACTCAATATTATATATTTATCACAATATTGCTGCAGCGTTTACAAAAGACGAGAATTCGTTCCATACAAAATGTATGAGGAAAAGAATTTCATTCATAACTTTTTTTTCGTAATTTTTTTCCGATATTTTAAAAGCTATTCTGCTATTCGGGTCGGAGACAAATCTAAAAAATTTAAAGATAATTAAAATCGGTCCAGCCGTTCTTGAGTTATAAATGGTCTAACTAACCCGACTTTGTTTTATATTATTTTTTACTGGAGTTCCTTATTGATAACCCATGGAAAGATTGATGGAAGGCGTCACTTACGCAATGGAGGCTGCGGTCTGCATATCCTGCGATAGGACAGGGCACCAGAATGATAATAAGAATACGTCACTAAAAATCAATAATTTAAAAGTTCTGAGGATAAAATCAGAGTGTAAAATGTGTGGTGTAGACTGTAGACAACCCTGTTTAACTTTACCACCTACCCTGCGGGGTTATCAGGCAACCTTTTGTTGGGAAACTGTCTGAAGAAGATAAGTTCAATGATAAGCTGATCACGCCACTGACACTGTATGCTACTTACAGAATATCCCCCTTTTAGGTTTTGATCCTGCGAACTTTTGAATTAAGGCTCTGTTCTAAGAGTTAAAAAAGAAAAAGAAGATTACGTTACCGAAGAGATCAGAGATACTGAAACTTTTTTGTCACGTTAGACCACTTGTTGATTTTTTCTGTTGTGGGTAGACTCCCTGCATTCCTAACATTGAGTTTTTTTTCAAAGTTCATCAATTTCCGTTTAATCACAGGAGACCATATTTATCCCAATTCACACAGGTCTCATAGAAATCGTTCTATCTCCCTTACTCTCATAGTGATAGGTATTATATAATATCTATGATAGGTATTATATAATATATAATATCGGACTAATATCTATGAGAACCAAAGTGAGGACGAATATCTACAGCTCAAACTGCCGACTAATATCTATGAGAACCAAAGTGAGGACGAATATCTACAGCTCAAACTGCTGACTAATATCGATGAAAACCAAAGTGAGGACGAATATCTACAGCTCAAACTGCAGACTAATATCTATGAGATACAAAGTGTGGACGAATATCTACAGCACTGGCAGAGGTTGGGTTAGGTTAGTTATTACGTAATTGAAGTAATTTATGCTTTTCCGTACAATTTCTTGCTCAGCTGCCCTCTGTAGATATTGGTCCAACCTACGCTCTATAGATATTAGTCACCACTGGGACCGTCATAGATATTCTTCCGACCTTAGCTCTGTAGATATTATTTATTTATTTATTTATTTAAGTTTTTATTCCAGCAAGACTGGGAGGGTAGTGCAATCCCAGTCTGCCATATTACATAAACAACTATAAAAGAAAAGAAAAAAAAATAGTTTAAATATTAGGTAGGTACCTAATTAAAGCATAAAATGAAAACAAAATTCATCACACAAATAACAAAAAATAAGCATAAAATTAAAATTAGTCCTCACTCTGAAGTTCATAGATATTAGTCCAACATATGAGCTGTAGATATTTGTCCGACATACAGGATGTAGATATTAGTATCCGGAGTCATTAAAATATACACCTTTTTGAAACAAACCAAATTTTCCGACCGCAATTTGAAAAAAAAACTAAGAATTTTTAAGAATTATTTTTACATAAAACGACAAAAAAGTGACGTAAAAATTACATTTGTAATTCATCTGTCTGATACAACATGTAAGTGTGTGTATTTTTTTTCGCTATCAGTAATTTTAGTTAAAACGTAACTTGAGCCTTTTTAAAAACTTTTTAAAGTTTGCATAAAAAGAAATTATATTATTTAAAACAATTTTTAATTTTTATTTCTAATAACAAAATTTGAAAGCGTATTTCATCACATTTCAAAAACAGTTTTTAGTTTTCGGATACGTTTACAAATATTCCAATTATTTTGATTTTATTGCAAAGGGACAATATTTATACTTACTGACAAAATACGCCCGAATTTTGAAGGGTTAAATTTGTTTTTGAATTAGACACTTTGATAGAGTTTACTTTAGAGAGGAAAATTTTCAAAAAAGTGTTGTTTTATAGTTAAAAAGATAAAATAGAAATCTAGTAATATTATGTTAAATATCTATACAAAACACAATTTATTGATGCTCTGTTTAACTTTATATCTTCTCTCGAGTGATTTTTCAATGTTTCTTTTTTTGTAAGAAAGTTGGAAACTGCATTGAAACTGAATATTTTCGTTTATTTCTCTTTTTCTGAAAAATACGTTAAAATGTTATTTAAATCTCCACCTCTTTAACATGAGCACTACTCTAAAGGTGTAACACGATTTATATGGTTATGTATTTAAAAAAAACTTTATTTAATGTAAGTATGTACCTAATTATACCATTAAGATTAATAAATTAATAAAAAAAGTTTCGTTGTTTATATTTTTATTTATAATCTAAAATATATATTTAAAATAATATACAGATGTAGATATATAAATATATGTATACATAAAACAGAAATTTCTATTATTTACGACTCGCGACAAAATACCTAATTGTCTTAATTTTGGACAACCCTGCATCAGTTTGTAAGCCACATCCCTGTTGGTCAACCGAAAATCTGAGGTCCGCAATCTGTTAACAACATGTCGCATAATGTGGTCTCTTTATATTGTTACTCTGAGATTGAAACACATAATGCAGTGTACGTAAAAAGGTAAGTATATCTCTCTAAAGTCAGAATTGCTGATTGACATACTAAATCTCATGACTTCCGAGAAAATTTTGGTTCGGATTTATTAAATACTAGCAGACCCGGCCACACGTTGCTGTGGCTAACGAAACACAACGCCATTACCCAACATTTATAAAATCCACACCACCCGCTTGCCAGCTGCCCGCTGCCTGCTGCCTGAATTGAATATTTGAATTTCTCGGCTTTTCTCTACTATAATAAGCATGTATATGTACATATAAACCTTCCTTTTGATTCACTCTATCTGTTGGTGAAAACCGCATGAAAATCCGTTGCGTAGTTTAAAAGATCTATACGCACATACATTATGAGCGACTTCATTTTATGGGTACTATGTAATGATGATAATAATGATGATTAGCAGACCCGATCACGCGTTGCTGTGGCTAACGAAACACGACGCCATCGCCACAACGACGATAACGCCATTACCCAGCCTTTATAACCAACGTCATCTGTAAATTTGCTTGCATATCAAATCCACACCGACCGCTTGCCAGCCGCTCCCTTTTTATATTATATATTTCAATGAATTTACACAAAACCTTAACACATTATATACCTAAAAACCTTCCTCATGAATCACTCTATCTATTGGTGAAAACCGCATGAAAATCCATGGCGTAGTTTAAAAGATCAATGCACACATACATTTTGAGCGACTTCATTTTATACTATGCAATGATGATGATGATTAGCAGACCCGACCACGCGTTGCTGTGGCTAACGAAACACGACGCCATCTTCTGACAACGCCATTACCCAACCTTTATAACCAACGTCATCTGTTAATTTGCATGCATATCAAATCCACACCGACCGCTTGCCAGCCGCTCCCTTTTTATATTATATATTTCAATCAATTTACAAAAAACCTTAACACATTATATACCTAAAAACCTTCCTCATGAATCACTCTATCTATTGGTGAAAACTGCGTGAAAATCCGTTGTGAAGTTTAAAAGATCTAAGCGTACAGACAGCAGGAGCAACTTTGCTTTATACTATGTAAGAAGAGAAAATGAAAAACATACGTGTTGGATGCTTGGCATAAGAACCAGTGGTTATTTATTATCACTTTATCGATTATGCTAACTATAGTCATTAAATACGATAAAAAACGTCACTGCCAATTTGGCCTAGGTTAGGTTTTAAACCCGCAATTGTTAATTTATTATAATCAACAATCATTACAAGATGCTTCTCAATGGAGTCAAATCAAACAAAATCATTTGCATATAATTATGTTAATGTACGATGGTTAGTACCTACGTGTTCTAAAATAGCGGAAAAACCAAACTTGGGAATATAAATACGCATTGAAGAAATATAAAAACATAGGAATATAAATAAAATGTATGGAATATAATATAATAAAATGTAATATAAATAAAATGTATTAACAATAGACTAACCTAAAAAGTAAATTGAAAATACCTACTTATATTTGATCTTGAACTTGAATGTAAATGTCTGTTTCTTACTCTATTTGTACTTTACTTTTTTTGTTTTTGTACATCGTATATCGATCTTTTTTTATCTTTGCCATCTCTATATTTTATCATCACTACTTTTGTTATCTCTTTTTTATACCTCTACCTCTGTTTATATTTTGCTATTTCTAATTTCTGTTAACTTCTATGTATACATAGCGAAAAACAATTATTAAACTTTTTATTTTCAATTTTTAACTTTATGAGTAAAACCTCAAATTGTAATATTTAAATAAATGAAGACAATATAAGCAAAACTCAATCGAAAATCTGGAAACAGAAAAATCAGAAAAAACATATTGACACCTCTGGGACTCGAACCCTAACCTTATTAAACTGTACATTCTGTGAATATTTTTAAGTGGACTATTAACATCTATGCTTTTTACAAAGCTAATCTAATGACCTTTTTTATGTTAATACTCTGTAAATGTTCCAAAACAATAAATAAATAAATAAATAAGTATATTTTTATGCTGCGCCAACCTCATTAGTAAATTTCAATAGGGTGTCCCAAAAGAAAGATTACATTTTGTGGATTAAATAAAAAAAAGTAAGGATTCTATCGAAAAAGACTAACTAACCATCACGCCGTTTCCCCGCAGGGGTAGGCAGAGAGGACGGACCGTCAAACAACTCGATCTTGGCACACACTCCTTGACTCGTTCACATTCATACATCGTCTCATACATGCTCTTCTATTACTCCGACTCAAGTATCTGATTCACTTGGTCGTGCCATGTCTTCCTCGGGCGTCCCCAACTTCTTCTTCCATTCATATATTCTCCTTACACTCCTTTCCTCGTTCATTCGCTCTACATGCCCAAACCATTTGAACGTCCCCTTCTAATCTTACTCATTACGCTTACATTAGCCTTGCATTCTTCGCGGATCTCCACATTTCTCACACGATCGTACATGGTTTTCACCACACATACGCCTCAGGGATCTAATTTCTACAGCATTCAGTCTACTTTCATCCTTCCTCTGCCAGTTCCATGCCTCCCTTCATAACTTTTTCCTTCCCAGATCTTTCTCTCCTTCTTTTTCTTAAAAAAACTATAGATTTTCTAATGAAGCTAATGTAAAATGAATTAAATTTAAAAATTCTTGAACCTAGACAAGAAGATCGATAAAATCCTATTAAGTAACAATTATTATAATCAATAATTGTCAGCCTGAAACACTAATTTACATTGAAAAATCTTCCGAGAAAAGATACTTGCCGCCAACGGCACTTGAACCCGTGTCCTTCTGATTGCCGGTCGGATGCTCTGACCACTGAGCTATGGCGGCTTATCTAATACCCGCCAAATAATTCAATAAATACTGGTGTTTCATTCAACAATTACTGATTATTATATTTTTCCACCTGAATATTCTGTAATTGTTGAATGAAACACCAGTATATATTGAATTATTTGGCGGGTATTAGATAAGCCGCCATAGCTCAGTGGTCAGAGCATCCGACCGGCAATCAGAAGGATACGGGTTCAAGTCCCGTTGGCGGCAAGTATCTTTTCTCGGAAGATTTTTCAATGTAAATGAGTGTTTCAGGCTGACAATTAGTGATTATAATAATTGTTACCCTTTGTGCTATGCATAAAAATCTTGTCTTAAACATTATTTTATAAATTTAAAAATAATAATTCCTATTAAGTGTTTTCCTGTAATAAATATTACGAATGCAATAAACCTGTACAATAAAATCAAAACAATTTGGAGGTCTGCGATTCGTTAAGTATAAAAATATTTACTAACGTAAAAAAGGAAGCCATTAAAAAAATCCGCTGATTTATGTAACCTTTTATTATTGAATAAAACGTTAATGACACTAGTATTTAATATGTTTAATTTATCAAGGCCGTTTTTTGCATAGAAGATTTTCATAAATTATTCAAACAAGCGATACAATATGCCTACAATCATAGAGCTATACAATGGGAGGTGCTATTGTGAACCGTCGATTGGTTTGAAGATAAAGTCAATACGATTTATTTCATTTGTTTTTTAAGATGAAGCCATAATAAAGAATGCAAAATCATATGTTTTTGTTTTGAAAATTTGATCGCTTATTTATTTATTTATTTTCCATGTTCTCCGTAAAACGGTTATTCACCAATACATTATGGAGAAGATTACAAATTACACAAAAAGTATAGCAAAACACATAAAAAGTTCAGTTTCACTACTTTGTGACATACGTCAAAAGATAACTGTTAAACTGCCGGTAGGTTACGTTAAAAATGTCGATGGTCAATGCAGACTCGTTGAGCAGTTCAGTCGCTCTGTTGACTGGCGCGTTCTGATAGGCAGAAGTCCTCGCTTTTGGAGCATAAAAAAGGGTATGGGACTTTCCACGAGTATACTTGTCTGGGACATATAAGTTAATCTCTTTCAAAATAGGTGGATTATGTATAGTTCCAGAGATTATCTTAAAAAAATGTTTTCCTAAAAATATTTTTCGGCGGGCTTCTAATGTATTAAGATCGAGCATTCCTGCTTAGAATAAGGATGGATACAGGAAAGGGTAGTACATATATTCCCTCATATATAGGTAACGCATGAATCTCTTTTGTACTTTTTCTATTTCGAGAATATGGTTTTGCTCAGAAGGGGCCCAGATAATGGAGCTATATTCCAGGATACTGCGAACAAGTGCTTCATACGTTCTTCGGATTGCGATACCGTTGGTAAATGATCTTGAATTACGAAGAACAAATCCAAGCATTTTGTTGGCACGGGAGACAATATCAGATATATGGGATTTGAAAGAGAGATTTTAGAAGTATAATAGATGCTTCAAAAAATACTGCGTGTAGAAGATACTTTGGTCCTTAAAAATATCGGTTATTTTTTTTATAAACCTTTTAATAAGGCTATAAAAAAATAAAGTATAAGGTCTATAAAAAACACTTTCAAGTCCAAACTCTCCTATTTATAAACCCCTTTTCGGATATGGTTTTATTGTAAAATGTGGCAAATTCAATTTCTTTTATAAAAATCGCCAAAAAATGATATTATATAAACTTACTATATATAAACTACCCAAATTAAAATGAAATATGCATTTTCGCGTTGTTATTTTACAATACGGCCGCTAGCCGACGAATTTGGTTTTTCAAAGTTAACCCTATGCCGTCCACAGAAGAACTACTGACCACGCCACACCTATTTCGTATCAGTCTCGCCCCGGCCGGAGCGAGAAATAGACGAGTGGCTCCGCGTTGCTTGATTTCGTGAAATCAATTTTAAATTTCCGTTTTATTGCAATAAACGAGTTAATGTTTTTTACGGGTTTTTATGAATTTTTCTTTTTAAAAAATTTAAACCTTAAAAAATTTCTCAAATACCTTTTCCAACCTTTCCAAAAGCTTTTTCTAAAGTATTTTCAAACTCCTTCCTTAAAGGGGCGTGGATTCCGATTTCGATTTTTTCCTGGACTATTGGATCGACTTAACACTAGAAAGACCGGAGCCTTCATTTTGACGGCAGCCCGAAGTAAAGTGACGATATAATGCTTAATAATTATTGTATTGGTGTGATTTTTTTTAACATTTCATGATTTATGGTTTAACAACTGTGGTGAAAAAAACTGGCAGGTGTCTTAATTACTTTTTGAGATATATTGACTTATACCTACAAAGACCGCCGCCGTCAATGTGACGGTTTAGCCTTCAACCTTCTTTACCCAAGTTAACAACACACCCATTCCTCCTCGTTTACGATAGTCACTTTCTTTCGGTATCGCTTATTATTCATACTCGATCTGTACGTTGATTGGCCACTGTCACATAATTTATAAAAATACCAAAAAAATATTGCTCTCGCCCAAATTTATTTTATGGCTTGTCGGAGAAGGACAGAGTATACAAATACCAGAGTTGATCCAGCTGCGTTAGCTTCTGAAGAACTGACAGAATCATTTATGTGTGCATTTATGTGCGCATTGGTGTTTTTATGGAAAGGAAGGAGAGGAAGTTCTGGGAAGAAAAAAAGTGTTAGAGGTAAATAGGAAAAAAATGTAAATGTATCCAGAACAAATGAACGGACGAATGAATCCATCCCTCCCAATGCGGTGCAAGGCGACGGGACGAGAAAGGTCCTGCTGGAGAGGACAAGATAAGGTCTCTCTCAACAAGTGTCTCCCGACCCGGTCCACTATGCAGTAGGTGGGCAAACGTATTCACCACCTAGACCCAGACAAACCTCAGCCAACGAACCCGGATACCCTTGCTAAGTCACTAAACGTAGCGAACCACTTGGAGCGTCCTATGGCAGAGATGCTCGTTATTCTATAAATGGTTCTCGGGGCAGCGGTATCCATATCCGCCTCCCAATTTGAAAAAAGTGATCAGCCGTCAAAATGACGGTCGTGGTCTTTATAGGTATGGAGCAGTACCCGGTCTTTCTAGTGTTAAAAGATTTCAATAGTTGTTCTGATAGATCTTAGAATTTCTTTTCCATGAATTTAATCATTTTGTTAGTGTTATAGTCGTCTTCTGATTCGCTAGATGGCGCTTTTTTGTGGTTTTCTTCTGCTTATTCATCTAAAAAATTTTGGTGTATTGCACTAGATGGCGTTATACTTAAGGTTAGCGAGCCAATCTTCTTATGATATTTTGGTGTATTGCACTAGATGGCGTTATACTTAAGGTTAGCGAGCCAATCTTCTTATGATATTTTGGTGTATTGCACTAGATGGCGTTATACTTAAGGTTAGCGAGCCAATCTTCTTATGATATTTTGGTGTATTGCACTAGATGGCGTTATACTTAAGGTTAGCGAGCCAATCTTCTTATGATATTTTGGTGTATTGCACTAGATGGAGTTATACTTAAGGTTAGCGAGCCAATCTTCTTATGATATTTTGGTGTATTGCACTAGATGGCGTTATACTTAAGGTTAGCGAGCCAATCTTCTTATGATATTTTGGTGTATTGCACTAGATGGCGTTATACTTAAGGTTAGCGAGCCAATCTTCTTATGATATTTTGGTGTATTGCACTAGATGGCGTTATACTTAAGGTTAGCGAGCCAATCTTCTTATGATATTTTGGTGTATTGCATTAGATGGCGTTATACTTAAGGTTAGCGAGCCAATCTTCTTATGATATTTTGGTGTATTGCACTAGATGGAGTTATACTTAAGGTTAGCGAGCCAATCTTCTTATGATATTTTGATGTATTGCACTAGATGGCGTTATACTTAAGGTTAGCGAGCCAATCTTCTTATGATATTTTGGTGTATTGCACTAGATGGCGTTATACTTAAGGTTAGCGAGCCAATCTTCTTATGATATTTTTTAAATCAAATCCGTCATTTACGGTAATCAATATTTGCGATCGCGGTCAACAATTGGTAAGAAATATTCCGACCCAGGATTGATAAATTTTAGCTTGGACTCTATAGTATCAGATAAGTTTCGATTAACAGTTAAATAACACAATTCAAACAATTACTATCAATATACCCATTTATTTGGATAATGCCGTTCGAACCACTGGAGAGATCACGCGAAATAAAAAAAATTGCTGATTTCCCAGAAGATAATTTTTTTTTAATATTTCGCCAACATTAAAAAAATCATAACTTTGAATTTTAATACGGAAAAATAAAAAAATGATTAAAGTGCTATATAGCCAATGAACTTAGCTGTATTTTATATATAAAAAAAACGTAAAGTTTATAACCGCGCGAATCCTGCGTGTTGTTACTTTGAAACTGCCGTGAGGGGTATTTATTCGAGTCAACATAGAATATTTTCGATTTCTGAATGTTGTCTGTGGTATACTTGATAAATAATGAAAGGTGCATATCTATGGAAAATGGACTTATTGGACCTCGTACCTTCAATAGTTTACCAAAAAATTTTCAAGTTGCAACTAAACTTCCGCATTACACAAAAGAGTTTAAATTATGGCTAAAGCATACAGATGTAAAAACTCTATTTATTTAGTTTTTTATCACTTTATGTTTCTAAAAACTCTATTTATTTAGTTTTATATCACTTTTCTCACAAACCTTACACCTATTATTACAATGTATATCATTTATTACACTTTACACGTATTTAACCGAACACTATTGTATGCACTTTTTGTACAAACTGTTTAAACAAATTTTGTTTTTGCTTTATTTACCTCTGTTTGTTTTTTTCTAGGTACTAAATAAAACTTATTTTAACTATATTACCCACGCACAGGCTGCGCCTTAGTGGGTTCCCACATTATTGTTATGATTTTCAAAATATGTAAATATAAATTGTAAAATATGGGAAAAATAAAGGAATTAAAAAAAAATTAATCGTAAACAGCTGATCAAAAATTCGACGTGAAAAAAAAATTTAAAGGGATCCACTTTGCTGTGCACATATATCTAATTCAGTAGTTTCCGGAATAGCGTTGGAGGTCTAATTGGAGGTAAAATAGTGGAACCTATTTTTTCGCTTTATCTCACATCTAAATATAATGCATGCAACCTTGTTGCGTTGCTTGCTGTGTTGCTAATATCTGTAGCCGGGTTGTTCTTCTTTTTAACCTACAAAAAGTTGTCTCCGCCAGTTGTGGAGAAAAATTCAACAGAATAACCAATATTATTATTTTATAATTACTTTAAAATCTACTGTACTAAAGACATAACGACTGTGTGCGCTTAAAAAATATGTGTTTATATTTTTGTAGTAAAAATTACGTGACAGAGTTGTAACTCCTCGTGATAGAAGTGTATTTCATACAAATCACAGTTGTATATTCTATAATGTTACAAAAAAATGATATGACAACATAAAATATTAAACTATTTTTAAACCTCGAAAGGTATTACCTATCAAGTAACAGTGATTATTATTTTTTAGGATGTTTAATAAAATATTTTTTTTAAATCTCAAAAGCTTGTCTCCTACAACTTTTATGTCGTATTTACGATAATTCTGTCACGTGGGTTGTTATTCGAAATATGTATACACGCAGCTCGTGTTTGTCAATCCCGATAGGCATTTTAGGCCTCCATACCTCCTGGCTATAATTCCCCCTCTGAGATCCAGAGAGAATTCGTTTATAGTAAAAACAAATTCCTCACTATAGGTGGAAATGTGACAGAGTGGTAAAAATGCGTAAAAAGAAGAACAACCCAACAAACAACAAATAAATAAGAACTCACAATGACTAAGTGTTCTTAATATATATTCGACTACAACAGTTGTTTGTATGTTAGCGATCTGCAGTTTTCCTAAGGAACGATGAGAAATAATTTATTTATTAACGCCGATTATAACGGCTTTTACAAAAGAATTACAATTATTTTACATATGAATACAGAATATACATAGATAAAAGAAAAAAAAAGAAAAATATAAATATAAAATTCATAAAATAATATCGAAAGTTATCGGTACAATCCTTATCGATAATATTATTGTTTAAACGATGCCAGGGTATCTAGCACGGTCAATCGATAAATAATTTATCATCTCATATTTGAAGTTAATTTTTACGTTCTGTGTAAATTTTATTTAAGTTCTGTTATTATATCATTACAGGCCAGTTGCTTCATAAAACTGAAGTTATCGCAGAACTTGAGTGGCACTTTCACAGAACGTGAAAATGAACTTCAAATATTTAATGAATACTGTTAAAAAAAATTTAAACAAGCCATTCAAAGTCGTTGTGAACTGTAGTTTGTTCGTTAGCGGCCTGTAGTCATGCTCAGGAGCGATGACAAGTTACCGGCATTATCAATAAAAACTATATCGATCGACCATGCTAGATACCCAGGGTATCGCAAGGCCCCATAACCGCGCTCAAAAAGAAGAAGATGGAGAGATATGTAATTACGAATGTTAGAGGAGCGCGCTATTATTTAAAACGATAAATTCCATGCGAAAATTGTGAAAATGTTTAATAAAACACGACTTGTTTAAAATAGAGCGAAAATTTCGCGGGGTTGTCTTAAACAGCATTTAAAGAAAAACTGTGAATTTTTTCATACATGTAACTTGTAAAATAACTGAAAAAACGTGTTTATAATAATTTTTGGAGCATACTATGCGATTTTTTTCTATAGAGGGAATTTTATATAATTTGCGTTTCGGCGCGACGAATGTCTAGATATTATCTTCAAGAATAACATATATATTTTTAAGAGCTTTAAAACTTAACGTGTTTAAGGGAGATATGTAAGAAATCGGTAGAAATTCGGGTTGCGGGCCCTTAAGCACCTATTGGGAAGCTTACATCAGTCTTGCATTCTTTGCGGATCTTCACCTTTCTCATTTAAGGAAAATCATGGACATATGAATATATCTGGACCTGCCCTGAGTGATAAAAGCGTATTATTTCCCCCTCCCCATAACGGTTCCATGGAGCCGGCTCAGCTTACGAGAGCCTCGCTTGAATCTAAAAAATGTGACGTCATCATTATTGTCCTGACCAGCGCCGAGATCGCATCGTACATTTTACGAACAAAAATGCGAGCTTGTGCTATACATTATACCCTAATATATGTGGATATAGCGAATGTGGGTATTTCTCCAGTGAGCTCGTCGCTGGCTACAGGGGTAAGTAAATTATGAAACATTTGTGAAAGTGTCTTAACTAAATACGGCAACAAAATATTCCTTTGTGTAAAAGAGCGAACTTTACATTGCCGCATTTGGACTACGCAAATACGTTAATAACGTGGCGGGCAATTCGCGCTCCCATGTAAAAAGGTCTATTCATTCAAAAGCAGATTAATTTAAGAGCTAAATGGTGATATTATAATGTGAGATGCCTGTATACCGTCAGATTGATTTTTTAACGAATCACAGTCATCTTTCCCCTCTTCGCCCTCCATAGTTTGGTTTTACCCCTCATCTGTATCTTCTCGTTTATCCATTTGAATGTCTATGAGGAAAATCTTTAATAAATCGGTAGAAAGGCGGGATGCCGCGACTTAAAGAATAATGTTATTGTACCTACGAACGTTTTATCTCATTCGGCAAACCATTTATTGCATGTTAAGTGTTATGTATATATGTATATTGCAGCTCGTTAACGGTCTTCGATTCTGTTTTAGTGATGTCTATGTAAACAAATTAATGAATTGACTAAATAAAAACACATTTGCTCGCAGCATCAGATAAATGATTGCATTCATTTTAAATTACCTACCTCCTAAATAACTAACTGTCTATCGGAGTGGTAAATTCTCTCATTAACGCTCCAGTGAAACATCACAATTTTTTTTTTTATCATTAATTCCTCCCGGAGGAAAATATTTTCCCACAGGGCCTATGTCATCTGAGATGCTGTGTGGAGGGTATTTTTGAGGAGAGGAAGGAATGAACATTGGTCTTGAAGAGACTCATGTTGTAGGAAGGAGGAAACACAGCCGAGCTGTTTCTGCTGTGTACATATGTTGGGCACACGTTTGGCGTGTTTCCGGACTGTGCACTGGTGCCGAACGTTTTTTTTTACATGAGCACCACACAGGAGGCCATGAGGAAAATAATGTCCCTCAGGGCCTATGTCATCTTTAGGGATGCTGTGTGGAGGGTTTTTAAGGAAAGGAAGGAGAGGAGAGTTCTGGGAAGGAAAGGGGTTTAAGAAGTGGGTAGGAAACTGGGGTTCAGTGTGTCCTGGTCATCTGCCTCCAAGACCTAGACAAACCTCACCCCGTGAACCCGGGCACCCCTGCTAAATCACCAAACGTAGCGAACCACTTGGGGTGACCTATGGCAGAGGTATTGGTTATCTAATAAAGGTTCCCGGGGCGGCGGTAATCATTGAATGGAGCATCTTCCGTTGAATTACCGGTAGAACAAGAATAACATTCTCACGCCTGTGCTCTAAAGATTGCGATCCGTCTGCGTCTGTAAAGATGGGAGATTATATCAAACGGACCGCCCCTTTCTGCACAGAGTCGAAGGTATTTTTCAGATATTTTTGAGCTCCACATCAGAGGTGGCTGCCAAATTCAACTGTGGGGCGCACTTGTGATTTGTACAGGGTTAGCAGTGGTGTAATATTAAAGTATCTGCGGGCCCTGTACAGTACGCCCAGTTTTTGAGAGGCTAACTCTGGCTTCGATGGAGCCGCCATATCTGAGCTGGTCACTTAGAGTTACACCAAGCATTTTAAATACTGATCGGAGGATTGCTTCCGTTGAAGGAGAGTAGATTTTCATTTCGATTCCTTTTAAACGTAATCAGACATGATTGGGTCTTTGAAAAATTGAATTCAACGAGATTATTTGTACCTCAGGAGAAAACACTCTCGAGGTAACCGTCGATTCTTTGCTTCAAAGCCCTCCGAGCCGTTGGAGTTTGTGAGCCCTTTGAGGGCTTGTCAAACAAAAAGCTATCATGGACTGTACTGTCATCCGCGTAACAATGAAGTGATGCACATGGCAAGAAGTCACAAAAATCTGACAGGAGATCACGTCCGTTATCTCATAACGATCCCAAAAAAGATATAGAATCGTTCTTCAGGACGATTATAATTTATATATATGTATATACATAAATTGAAGATATTATTATCTGAGGTTGACTAAGATCAATGACACCTGAACCCTTGACATTGCTGTCCAGATGTCGTTTTGTGTGCTGATAACGCCCAGAGAAAATCATTAGGTACCTGACCTACCTTATCATTTATTATAATATTATAATAAATCACCTCAAGGGCGCTGCACAAATTTATTATGTATTCTGAAATCTTACTTCTAATTACGGACTAGACAAAACATTATAACCTTATGGATTATAATCGTTATTTGTTTTTGGGGTGTTATACCGTTTTGGACAACGTTTCGGACAGCGTTGGCTAAAGAAGCCCAACACGGCATAACACCCCAAAAACAAACAACGAAAATACTTTTGGCCATGAAAATCTTAAAATGTATCTTATGGATCATAAGATTGTTTCTACCGGTTCGTCGATCACTAATACAAAACTATAATATATGTACAATGCATTTGACCAATGAACGCGAAGCGGCGTAAAAATGTACTCACATAACTTCTTTTTTTTACCAACTATATATTTTTTACATTTTTTATATGAAACATGTTAGGTATATTTTTATATAATAGAAATTATATTTTCGCAGTCCTCCTCACTAGGTGATCCTGTGCTGTGGGGGACTATATTTTGGATTTAGACTTCTATGATATATTTATACTTCTATGACTTCTATTTATTCTTCTATTTAAACTTCATGGTTTGGGTAAGGTTTTCCATAAACTTCTACAATGATGTTTTAAGTATATTAGTGAGTTCATTTTCTCTCAATAATTCTCGCGTTTTTTCAGTTCATAGACTTGAATGACTTCAATATTTGATTTGTCCCATTCTCGTATAGATTATTCTCAAAATTATAACTATCTTCCTTAACTTTTTCGGCACAAAGCACTCTTTTTAGGGTGAATTACATAATTTAAAAAAAAGTTCATTTTCCGATAATTCCTTCAGCCAACATTTAATGTCCTTTATAACTATAGGGTTCAGATCTAATAACTCATGTGAAACAGAATTAAACGTAATTGTCGAAGAATGGAAGGAAGGAATGAATAATAATAAATTTATCTTAGCAATATTTTTGGATTTTCAAAGGGCATTCGAAACTATAGATCGAGACATACTAATAAGAAAGCTTAAAGAAATTGGTTTCTCATCTGTAGCCATTAAATTAATACAAGAGTATTTGAGAGACAGAAAGCAGGTAACAAAAATAAATAATCAATTTTCAAAACCAATGGAAAATAAGTTAGGAGTACCACAGGGATCGGTCCTTGGACCTCTATTGTTCATACTCTATATTAATGACATGGTGAAAATATTTTCAAAATGCAAAGTACGACTATTTGCCGATGATACACTAATATACTTAATTGGAGATAACTATGAAGAACTAATACACATTTTAAATAATGAACTAAATGATGTATCAAGATGGCTAAAAATAAATAAGCTTAAATTATATACAAAAAAAAAAGTATGGTGATTGGATACAAGAAGACATCCAGTGAAAGCAAAATTAAAATTGATGTTGAAATTATTGAAAAGGTTACTGAAATGAAATACTTAGGAGTTATATTAGATTCCAAACTAAACTTCAATAGACATGCTGAATACACCCAAAAGAAAATTGGCAAAAAGATATCTTTTTGCCATATAGATATAGATAGACAGATATTATATAAACTTACTATATATAAACTACCCAAATTAAAATGAAATATGCATTTTCGCGTTGTTATTTTACAATACGGCCGCTAGCCGACGAATTTGGTTTTTCAAAGTTAACCCTATGCCGTCCACAGAAGAACTACTGACCACGCCACACCTATTTCGTATCAGTCTCGCCCCGGCCGGAGCGAGAAATAGACGAGTGGCTCCGCGTTGCTTGATTTCGTGAAATCAATTTTAAATTTCCGTTTTATTGCAATAAACGAGTTAATGTTTTTTACGGGTTTTTATGAATTTTTCTTTTTAAAAAATTTAAACCTTAAAAAATTTCTCAAATACCTTTTCCAACCTTTCCAAAAGCTTTTTCTAAAGTATTTTCAAACTCCTTCCTTAAAGGGGCGTGGATTCCGATTTCGATTTTTTCCTGGACTATTGGATCGACTTAACACTAGAAAGACCGGAGCCTTCATTTTGACGGCAGCCCGAAGTAAAGTGACGATATAATGCTTAATAATTATTGTATTGGTGTGATTTTTTTTAACATTTCATGATTTATGGTTTAACAACTGTGGTGAAAAAAACTGGCAGGTGTCTTAATTACTTTTTGAGATATATTGACTTATACCTACAAAGACCGCCGCCGTCAATGTGACGGTTTAGCCTTCAACCTTCTTTACCCAAGTTAACAACACACCCATTCCTCCTCGTTTACGATAGTCACTTTCTTTCGGTATCGCTTATTATTCATACTCGATCTGTACGTTGATTGGCCACTGTCACATAATTTATAAAAATACCAAAAAAATATTGCTCTCGCCCAAATTTATTTTATGGCTTGTCGGAGAAGGACAGAGTATACAAATACCAGAGTTGATCCAGCTGCGTTAGCTTCTGAAGAACTGACAGAATCATTTATGTGTGCATTTATGTGCGCATTGGTGTTTTTATGGAAAGGAAGGAGAGGAAGTTCTGGGAAGAAAAAAAGTGTTAGAGGTAAATAGGAAAAAAATGTAAATGTATCCAGAACAAATGAACGGACGAATGAATCCATCCCTCCCAATGCGGTGCAAGGCGACGGGACGAGAAAGGTCCTGCTGGAGAGGACAAGATAAGGTCTCTCTCAACAAGTGTCTCCCGACCCGGTCCACTATGCAGTAGGTGGGCAAACGTATTCACCACCTAGACCCAGACAAACCTCAGCCAACGAACCCGGATACCCTTGCTAAGTCACTAAACGTAGCGAACCACTTGGAGCGTCCTATGGCAGAGATGCTCGTTATTCTATAAATGGTTCTCGGGGCAGCGGTATCCATATCCGCCTCCCAATTTGAAAAAAGTGATCAGCCGTCAAAATGACGGTCGTGGTCTTTATAGGTATGGAGCAGTACCCGGTCTTTCTAGTGTTAAAAGATTTCAATAGTTGTTCTGATAGATCTTAGAATTTCTTTTCCATGAATTTAATCATTTTGTTAGTGTTATAGTCGTCTTCTGATTCGCTAGATGGCGCTTTTTTGTGGTTTTCTTCTGCTTATTCATCTAAAAAATTTTGGTGTATTGCACTAGATGGCGTTATACTTAAGGTTAGCGAGCCAATCTTCTTATGATATTTTGGTGTATTGCATTAGATGGCGTTATACTTAAGGTTAGCGAGCCAATCTTCTTATGATATTTTGGTGTATTGCACTAGATGGCGTTATACTTAAGGTTAGCGAGCCAATCTTCTTATGATATTTTGGTGTATTGCACTAGATGGCGTTATACTTAAGGTTAGCGAGCCAATCTTCTTATGATATTTTGGTGTATTGCACTAGATGGAGTTATACTTAAGGTTAGCGAGCCAATCTTCTTATGATATTTTGGTGTATTGCACTAGATGGCGTTATACTTAAGGTTAGCGAGCCAATCTTCTTATGATATTTTGGTGTATTGCACTAGATGGCGTTATACTTAAGGTTAGCGAGCCAATCTTCTTATGATATTTTGGTGTATTGCACTAGATGGCGTTATACTTAAGGTTAGCGAGCCAATCTTCTTATGATATTTTGGTGTATTGCATTAGATGGCGTTATACTTAAGGTTAGCGAGCCAATCTTCTTATGATATTTTGGTGTATTGCACTAGATGGAGTTATACTTAAGGTTAGCGAGCCAATCTTCTTATGATATTTTGATGTATTGCACTAGATGGCGTTATACTTAAGGTTAGCGAGCCAATCTTCTTATGATATTTTGGTGTATTGCACTAGATGGCGTTATACTTAAGGTTAGCGAGCCAATCTTCTTATGATATTTTGGTGTATTGCACTAGATGGCGTTATACTTAAGGTTAGCGAGCCAATCTTCTTATGATATTTTTTAAATCAAATCCGTCATTTACGGTAATCAATATTTGCGATCGCGGTCAACAATTGGTAAGAAATATTCCGACCCAGGATTGATAAATTTTAGCTTGGACTCTATAGTATCAGATAAGTTTCGATTAACAGTTAAATAACACAATTCAAACAATTACTATCAATATACCCATTTATTTGGATAATGCCGTTCGAACCACTGGAGAGATCACGCGAAATAAAAAAAATTGCTGATTTCCCAGAAGATAATTTTTTTTTAATATTTCGCCAACATTAAAAAAATCATAACTTTGAATTTTAATACGGAAAAATAAAAAAATGATTAAAGTGCTATATAGCCAATGAACTTAGCTGTATTTTATATATAAAAAAAACGTAAAGTTTATAACCGCGCGAATCCTGCGTGTTGTTACTTTGAAACTGCCGTGAGGGGTATTTATTCGAGTCAACATAGAATATTTTCGATTTCTGAATGTTGTCTGTGGTATACTTGATAAATAATGAAAGGTGCATATCTATGGAAAATGGACTTATTGGACCTCGTACCTTCAATAGTTTACCAAAAAATTTTCAAGTTGCAACTAAACTTCCGCATTACACAAAAGAGTTTAAATTATGGCTAAAGCATACAGATGTAAAAACTCTATTTATTTAGTTTTTTATCACTTTATGTTTCTAAAAACTCTATTTATTTAGTTTTATATCACTTTTCTCACAAACCTTACACCTATTATTACAATGTATATCATTTATTACACTTTACACGTATTTAACCGAACACTATTGTATGCACTTTTTGTACAAACTGTTTAAACAAATTTTGTTTTTGCTTTATTTACCTCTGTTTGTTTTTTTCTAGGTACTAAATAAAACTTATTTTAACTATATTACCCACGCACAGGCTGCGCCTTAGTGGGTTCCCACATTATTGTTATGATTTTCAAAATATGTAAATATAAATTGTAAAATATGGGAAAAATAAAGGAATTAAAAAAAAATTAATCGTAAACAGCTGATCAAAAATTCGACGTGAAAAAAAAATTTAAAGGGATCCACTTTGCTGTGCACATATATCTAATTCAGTAGTTTCCGGAATAGCGTTGGAGGTCTAATTGGAGGTAAAATAGTGGAACCTATTTTTTCGCTTTATCTCACATCTAAATATAATGCATGCAACCTTGTTGCGTTGCTTGCTGTGTTGCTAATATCTGTAGCCGGGTTGTTCTTCTTTTTAACCTACAAAAAGTTGTCTCCGCCAGTTGTGGAGAAAAATTCAACAGAATAACCAATATTATTATTTTATAATTACTTTAAAATCTACTGTACTAAAGACATAACGACTGTGTGCGCTTAAAAAATATGTGTTTATATTTTTGTAGTAAAAATTACGTGACAGAGTTGTAACTCCTCGTGATAGAAGTGTATTTCATACAAATCACAGTTGTATATTCTATAATGTTACAAAAAAATGATATGACAACATAAAATATTAAACTATTTTTAAACCTCGAAAGGTATTACCTATCAAGTAACAGTGATTATTATTTTTTAGGATGTTTAATAAAATATTTTTTTTAAATCTCAAAAGCTTGTCTCCTACAACTTTTATGTCGTATTTACGATAATTCTGTCACGTGGGTTGTTATTCGAAATATGTATACACGCAGCTCGTGTTTGTCAATCCCGATAGGCATTTTAGGCCTCCATACCTCCTGGCTATAATTCCCCCTCTGAGATCCAGAGAGAATTCGTTTATAGTAAAAACAAATTCCTCACTATAGGTGGAAATGTGACAGAGTGGTAAAAATGCGTAAAAAGAAGAACAACCCAACAAACAACAAATAAATAAGAACTCACAATGACTAAGTGTTCTTAATATATATTCGACTACAACAGTTGTTTGTATGTTAGCGATCTGCAGTTTTCCTAAGGAACGATGAGAAATAATTTATTTATTAACGCCGATTATAACGGCTTTTACAAAAGAATTACAATTATTTTACATATGAATACAGAATATACATAGATAAAAGAAAAAAAAAGAAAAATATAAATATAAAATTCATAAAATAATATCGAAAGTTATCGGTACAATCCTTATCGATAATATTATTGTTTAAACGATGCCAGGGTATCTAGCACGGTCAATCGATAAATAATTTATCATCTCATATTTGAAGTTAATTTTTACGTTCTGTGTAAATTTTATTTAAGTTCTGTTATTATATCATTACAGGCCAGTTGCTTCATAAAACTGAAGTTATCGCAGAACTTGAGTGGCACTTTCACAGAACGTGAAAATGAACTTCAAATATTTAATGAATACTGTTAAAAAAAATTTAAACAAGCCATTCAAAGTCGTTGTGAACTGTAGTTTGTTCGTTAGCGGCCTGTAGTCATGCTCAGGAGCGATGACAAGTTACCGGCATTATCAATAAAAACTATATCGATCGACCATGCTAGATACCCAGGGTATCGCAAGGCCCCATAACCGCGCTCAAAAAGAAGAAGATGGAGAGATATGTAATTACGAATGTTAGAGGAGCGCGCTATTATTTAAAACGATAAATTCCATGCGAAAATTGTGAAAATGTTTAATAAAACACGACTTGTTTAAAATAGAGCGAAAATTTCGCGGGGTTGTCTTAAACAGCATTTAAAGAAAAACTGTGAATTTTTTCATACATGTAACTTGTAAAATAACTGAAAAAACGTGTTTATAATAATTTTTGGAGCATACTATGCGATTTTTTTCTATAGAGGGAATTTTATATAATTTGCGTTTCGGCGCGACGAATGTCTAGATATTATCTTCAAGAATAACATATATATTTTTAAGAGCTTTAAAACTTAACGTGTTTAAGGGAGATATGTAAGAAATCGGTAGAAATTCGGGTTGCGGGCCCTTAAGCACCTATTGGGAAGCTTACATCAGTCTTGCATTCTTTGCGGATCTTCACCTTTCTCATTTAAGGAAAATCATGGACATATGAATATATCTGGACCTGCCCTGAGTGATAAAAGCGTATTATTTCCCCCTCCCCATAACGGTTCCATGGAGCCGGCTCAGCTTACGAGAGCCTCGCTTGAATCTAAAAAATGTGACGTCATCATTATTGTCCTGACCAGCGCCGAGATCGCATCGTACATTTTACGAACAAAAATGCGAGCTTGTGCTATACATTATACCCTAATATATGTGGATATAGCGAATGTGGGTATTTCTCCAGTGAGCTCGTCGCTGGCTACAGGGGTAAGTAAATTATGAAACATTTGTGAAAGTGTCTTAACTAAATACGGCAACAAAATATTCCTTTGTGTAAAAGAGCGAACTTTACATTGCCGCATTTGGACTACGCAAATACGTTAATAACGTGGCGGGCAATTCGCGCTCCCATGTAAAAAGGTCTATTCATTCAAAAGCAGATTAATTTAAGAGCTAAATGGTGATATTATAATGTGAGATGCCTGTATACCGTCAGATTGATTTTTTAACGAATCACAGTCATCTTTCCCCTCTTCGCCCTCCATAGTTTGGTTTTACCCCTCATCTGTATCTTCTCGTTTATCCATTTGAATGTCTATGAGGAAAATCTTTAATAAATCGGTAGAAAGGCGGGATGCCGCGACTTAAAGAATAATGTTATTGTACCTACGAACGTTTTATCTCATTCGGCAAACCATTTATTGCATGTTAAGTGTTATGTATATATGTATATTGCAGCTCGTTAACGGTCTTCGATTCTGTTTTAGTGATGTCTATGTAAACAAATTAATGAATTGACTAAATAAAAACACATTTGCTCGCAGCATCAGATAAATGATTGCATTCATTTTAAATTACCTACCTCCTAAATAACTAACTGTCTATCGGAGTGGTAAATTCTCTCATTAACGCTCCAGTGAAACATCACAATTTTTTTTTTTATCATTAATTCCTCCCGGAGGAAAATATTTTCCCACAGGGCCTATGTCATCTGAGATGCTGTGTGGAGGGTATTTTTGAGGAGAGGAAGGAATGAACATTGGTCTTGAAGAGACTCATGTTGTAGGAAGGAGGAAACACAGCCGAGCTGTTTCTGCTGTGTACATATGTTGGGCACACGTTTGGCGTGTTTCCGGACTGTGCACTGGTGCCGAACGTTTTTTTTTACATGAGCACCACACAGGAGGCCATGAGGAAAATAATGTCCCTCAGGGCCTATGTCATCTTTAGGGATGCTGTGTGGAGGGTTTTTAAGGAAAGGAAGGAGAGGAGAGTTCTGGGAAGGAAAGGGGTTTAAGAAGTGGGTAGGAAACTGGGGTTCAGTGTGTCCTGGTCATCTGCCTCCAAGACCTAGACAAACCTCACCCCGTGAACCCGGGCACCCCTGCTAAATCACCAAACGTAGCGAACCACTTGGGGTGACCTATGGCAGAGGTATTGGTTATCTAATAAAGGTTCCCGGGGCGGCGGTAATCATTGAATGGAGCATCTTCCGTTGAATTACCGGTAGAACAAGAATAACATTCTCACGCCTGTGCTCTAAAGATTGCGATCCGTCTGCGTCTGTAAAGATGGGAGATTATATCAAACGGACCGCCCCTTTCTGCACAGAGTCGAAGGTATTTTTCAGATATTTTTGAGCTCCACATCAGAGGTGGCTGCCAAATTCAACTGTGGGGCGCACTTGTGATTTGTACAGGGTTAGCAGTGGTGTAATATTAAAGTATCTGCGGGCCCTGTACAGTACGCCCAGTTTTTGAGAGGCTAACTCTGGCTTCGATGGAGCCGCCATATCTGAGCTGGTCACTTAGAGTTACACCAAGCATTTTAAATACTGATCGGAGGATTGCTTCCGTTGAAGGAGAGTAGATTTTCATTTCGATTCCTTTTAAACGTAATCAGACATGATTGGGTCTTTGAAAAATTGAATTCAACGAGATTATTTGTACCTCAGGAGAAAACACTCTCGAGGTAACCGTCGATTCTTTGCTTCAAAGCCCTCCGAGCCGTTGGAGTTTGTGAGCCCTTTGAGGGCTTGTCAAACAAAAAGCTATCATGGACTGTACTGTCATCCGCGTAACAATGAAGTGATGCACATGGCAAGAAGTCACAAAAATCTGACAGGAGATCACGTCCGTTATCTCATAACGATCCCAAAAAAGATATAGAATCGTTCTTCAGGACGATTATAATTTATATATATGTATATACATAAATTGAAGATATTATTATCTGAGGTTGACTAAGATCAATGACACCTGAACCCTTGACATTGCTGTCCAGATGTCGTTTTGTGTGCTGATAACGCCCAGAGAAAATCATTAGGTACCTGACCTACCTTATCATTTATTATAATATTATAATAAATCACCTCAAGGGCGCTGCACAAATTTATTATGTATTCTGAAATCTTACTTCTAATTACGGACTAGACAAAACATTATAACCTTATGGATTATAATCGTTATTTGTTTTTGGGGTGTTATACCGTTTTGGACAACGTTTCGGACAGCGTTGGCTAAAGAAGCCCAACACGGCATAACACCCCAAAAACAAACAACGAAAATACTTTTGGCCATGAAAATCTTAAAATGTATCTTATGGATCATAAGATTGTTTCTACCGGTTCGTCGATCACTAATACAAAACTATAATATATGTACAATGCATTTGACCAATGAACGCGAAGCGGCGTAAAAATGTACTCACATAACTTCTTTTTTTTACCAACTATATATTTTTTACATTTTTTATATGAAACATGTTAGGTATATTTTTATATAATAGAAATTATATTTTCGCAGTCCTCCTCACTAGGTGATCCTGTGCTGTGGGGGACTATATTTTGGATTTAGACTTCTATGATATATTTATACTTCTATGACTTCTATTTATTCTTCTATTTAAACTTCATGGTTTGGGTAAGGTTTTCCATAAACTTCTACAATGATGTTTTAAGTATATTAGTGAGTTCATTTTCTCTCAATAATTCTCGCGTTTTTTCAGTTCATAGACTTGAATGACTTCAATATTTGATTTGTCCCATTCTCGTATAGATTATTCTCAAAATTATAACTATCTTCCTTAACTTTTTCGGCACAAAGCACTCTTTTTAGGGTGAATTACATAATTTAAAAAAAAGTTCATTTTCCGATAATTCCTTCAGCCAACATTTAATGTCCTTTATAA
Source organism: Limnephilus rhombicus (assembly GCA_929108145.2). NCBI lineage: Eukaryota > Metazoa > Arthropoda > Insecta > Trichoptera > Limnephilidae > Limnephilus > Limnephilus rhombicus. The sequence continues at coordinate 14,413,365 of OV815296.1, forward strand.
CTATAGGGTTCAGATCTAATAACTCATGTGAAACAGAATTAAACGTAATTGTCGAAGAATGGAAGGAAGGAATGAATAATAATAAATTTATCTTAGCAATATTTTTGGATTTTCAAAGGGCATTCGAAACTATAGATCGAGACATACTAATAAGAAAGCTTAAAGAAATTGGTTTCTCATCTGTAGCCATTAAATTAATACAAGAGTATTTGAGAGACAGAAAGCAGGTAACAAAAATAAATAATCAATTTTCAAAACCAATGGAAAATAAGTTAGGAGTACCACAGGGATCGGTCCTTGGACCTCTATTGTTCATACTCTATATTAATGACATGGTGAAAATATTTTCAAAATGCAAAGTACGACTATTTGCCGATGATACACTAATATACTTAATTGGAGATAACTATGAAGAACTAATACACATTTTAAATAATGAACTAAATGATGTATCAAGATGGCTAAAAATAAATAAGCTTAAATTATATACAAAAAAAAAAGTATGGTGATTGGATACAAGAAGACATCCAGTGAAAGCAAAATTAAAATTGATGTTGAAATTATTGAAAAGGTTACTGAAATGAAATACTTAGGAGTTATATTAGATTCCAAACTAAACTTCAATAGACATGCTGAATACACCCAAAAGAAAATTGGCAAAAAGATATCTTTTTTTGGAAGAATTCGGCCAAAAATTTCTAGAAAAACTGCAATCACCATATACAATTCAATTATTGCTCCACACTTCAACTACTGCTCAAGTATACTTTTCCTATGTAACGAAAGAGAACAAAAAAAGTTACAAATTCTCCAAAACAGGGCAATGAGAATAATTCTTCGACGAAACAGATTTTCAAAAATAATTAAAATGTTAAAGGAACTAAATTGGTTGACCGTGAAACAGATGCTGACCTTGAACACGGTGGTATTTATCCACAAAATATTGAACAACACGTTACCAAAATACTTCTCAAATAAAATTGTATACAATAAAGACATTCACAGATATAACACAAGGACGTGCAAGGAAATTAGGCTACAAAAAAAGAACAAAGCGAATACGAAGAACAGTCCTGTACAAGGGAATGAAGTTGTATAACACACTACCAGAAACTTTAAAGTCCACACCAATTGGAAAGTTCAAGATGTATTGTAGGAGCTACATAAAACTTGAAAAAATATAGTGAGTATGAAATATTATAATCAATTAGAAATTTGTAAACTTAAATGTACAAATTACTACTATTATTTGTACATTTAAGTTTACAAATTTTATTTATATAAAAAATAATAATAATGAACATTAATAAATATATATATATATATATTAATGTTCATTATTATTATTTTTTGCTTTAATAATTTGTTTGATACTTAGTGGGAGTTTGTTATATAACTTTACTGCTAGAACTATTATGTTATGGTGTGTTATTGTATATATGTGTACAGTTGTACAGGCAGAAACTATACAGTATCATACTTACCTGGTAGGTCACTTGACCTTAACACTTTATTGTTTATTAGAGAAATTTATATACAGTTTGCACTCAGAGGACATAATTGGAACACGTGTTACTGGAAATGCCATTATTTAATCTTGGTATATATTTTAATAATTATTATAATTATGTTCTTTAAGGTGAATATACACGTGAAATCCTATTTATATACTATTTTGATTAATCTTTACGACGAATCGGCTTACAGTATTAACATCAAAAAATATGCTGCGGATAAATCGAAGCTTTTACTAGCTTTACTATGTATTGGAATTACAATAAAATTATTATTAACGTAACAAAAAATATAAGCGTAAACCACAAAAAAAAAAGTTTTTTCATGACTTAACCATGAAGTAATACAAGAAACAATTTTTTTTTAAATACCCCTTTATGGCTAAGACTATTTTTGAGGTTTTCTATGTTCTAACTTTTTTTCTTTCTCATAAAATTATGCACAAAATAAATAAAAACCACTTTTTCGCTTACTAGCCTCGTGCAAAAAGACGCTCGATTTTAAAATTTTGCAGGCATGAGATTCGAAATATTTCTAGCGTTTATATTCCTCTTAATGAACGGTTTAGGAAACAAAAATATTTTTTTTATGATGAATGGCCCAGTAGTACAGGGATTTGATTAGATTATTTATCTTTTTTCTTTTAAGGCGCCGCATCCGGGCTCAAAAAGAAGATGATGGAGAGATATGAAATTACAAAAGGGCCTTCCTTACTAGCGATCTAAATCGTTGTATGGAGTATCATGAATTCTCAGATTCAAACGACAATCTAAGTTATTAATCGTCAAAATATCGATAATGTAGCCACGCTAAGCTATCATAAATACATTTTTCTGTCGAGATATATGTTTTTATTAACTATTTATTTTCGTTAAATACTATATAATGAACATCTAATAATTCTCCTACTCATTCGGCTCTAAGAGGTGGCCGTGAACGCACGCTTCATACGGTCCGTCGTGTCAATCTTTTTTCAAAGATCGAAATTCCGCGTAATTATAATACTTCGATGCGACGTTTCAACAATATTACACTCTATGCGTTGCGCGTAGAGACTATAATAGCGTGCCGCCTTTCTCATCTGTGAGTTTCCGTTGAAGCTGCGTAGTGTGAACTAGTATTATTAAGAATTAATTTTTTGTTAAAATTTTTTCGGGTTTCTAGGTAATAAACAATTTGATATTTTTAAAATATAAAAGTGTGGATCGTCCACACTATTCTTTACACACTATTTTTGTTAAAAAATTTTACGGGCTGACGAATTTTGGTAGACTAATATTTACAATTTTTGCATGCTACCCGAATTAATTGATCCTCAACATAATCGCTGCATACCTATTAGAAATCCTGAGTATTTAGAAAAGTGCATAATAGCGAAAAGAAGTAAAGTAAAATTGGTTTTAGCTAAAACCAAAACATGTAAGAAGGAATTGTTTCGAAGAAATCAATAACATTTTATTTCATTGACGTGTCTTCGGAAGAAATTTAATTTATATTCCTAATGTATGTAGTCCACATTTTTAGAGATAGGGAAGAGGAGGGTTGGAAAGTTTCTGGTTATTCAGATCTAGTCACTAAACATAACTACGCCGTTCTCAAGCAACTTTCAATTCTGAATTATAGTCTCTCACCAGGGCGATACTGAATGTATCTTCGACTTTGGAACGAAGTACAGATTCATTATATGTACCTATATATATTTTATTTTAATTCTACAATATGATATAGTCATGTAAATTAAATTTATTTTGTCCTCGCCGGCTTTTGAACCCGTGACCTCAAATCAAACTAGACAATTTAGTGTTAACGGTGCCCCGCCGCACTGCGAAACCAGGCTGGAACAAAGGCCAAGCCTTTTGTCACTTTTTATTTACGTATTACTATATGTACCTTTTACTATGTGTACCTTTTCCATCTATGTAAGTATCAAAAAAATTCCAAATAAAAAGTTATATTAAATGTTTTGAGAACCTCCTCCATGAATCAAGCTATCGCTATATTACATCACATTGTAAAATATATTTTAACATAATTTTCGAAATCATAATATCTTGAATTAATAATAATTTGTTTTGTTCTGCGAGTGTCTTGGTTTTGAATGGAACGCACCAGCCAGCTGCATGAGCTACGAGTTCGACATTCGAATTCGAGCTGGAAACATTTTAATACCGAGGGCCGTTAAAGTGACAAAATCGATGCGAAAATTGTGAAAATGTTCAATAAAACACGACCCGTTTAAAATATGTAGATCAAAAATCCCGCGGGGTTGCCTTAAACAGCATTTAAAGAAACACTGTGTATTTTTTCATACATATAACTTGTAAAATAACTGAAACAAACGTGTTTATAATAATTTTTGAACAAACACGGCTAAAGCCATTTCAATCAACGTTTCAATTCTGAATGGTGGTCCTTCACCAGGGCGATGCTGAGAGTATCTTCCACTCTGGAACGTGCCGCAAATATACTATTTATTATTTTAAATGAATAAATTGTGAAATAACACAAATTAATCAAATGAAATTTATTTGCCACGCCGGGATTCGATCCCGCGACCTTCGGAATGCGAGTCAAAAGCCTTACCGATGGGCTATGCCGGCCGTCTAAAATTATAAATGCGAAACTGCGTGTGTTTGATTGTCACGCTTTAATAAATGGCACGCGAGCTGTTTGAAAAATTAATGTAACGGGTATGGCGGGGGGGGGGGGGGGGGAGAGGGACGGATTGCAAAGGAAAAAGTAGTAGCGGTAGGGGATAGCAGGAGGTAAATGAGGAAAATCCATGTTACTCACACAGACAGTTGTGAGAAGTGTGTGTATTTATGTAATTTAGCGACAGGGAGGGAAGTATGGAGGATGAGGGAATTCAGGGAGGGGGGAGAGGAACGAAGAATGGGGGGTCGGCGGGAGGGGAAAGAGAAGGCGGGGAAGACGGGGAGAAAAGGAAGAGGGGAACGGGGGCGGAAACGGGGACGCATGGGAGAGGACATTCAGGAGAGGGATGGGACGGAGGAGACGCAGATTGAAGGATTACAAAGGAGACATAGTAGCGGTAGGGTAAAACATTGGGTAAATTTGGAAGATCCGTGATTCTCAAACGGAGAGCTGTATGTGGCCTGCTCACGTGCCGGAAAACCTTACAATTTATTCGTATAAGCACCAGACGGAAAAACAAAAACAAAAAAATGTATCTAAAAGCACTTATATAAACAAAGTTAAAACGAAAACACTTTATTTGAGTGGCATTGCTATGAATGCCGGATACTCGCTAGTAAAAGGCGAACGTGCATTTTTATTTACCAAATATCCCGCCAGTTGCGCGACTGTCACTCCACTGTCATTTGACAGGTTGTCTTGAATGGTGCCTGATAAGGCACCATTCAAGTGACAACCAAGTGTGTAAGTATGTATCGAATTCTCCGATAAGAAGTAACAGATTAATTAGTATTTGGTGTCAAAACAGACGGTTTTAAATATCGAATTCACTTCCTTCCTGTCTAGACGGGAAGCGGAGCAATGACCTATTTTTAACAAGATACTGCTTTTTAATTTGAACACATTTTTATATCTTTTTTGTGTGAATACTTCACAAGAGTCCCAACTGCTCCCAACCGTGAAGCTGCCGGTGGTGGGAGGGGAAATAAATGGGGAAGGGTGAGGTAGGGAATTACCCGGAAAATCAAAGCTCACCAAACACAGCTTTTTTTTTTTTTACATGAGCTCCACACAGGAGGCCCTGAGGAACATAATTTCCCTCAGGACCTATGTCATCTTTATGCTCACCTATGATGCTGTGTGGAGGGTTTTTTTTAAGGAAAGGAAGGAGAGGAGAGTTCTGGGAAGGAAAAGAGTTTAAGGGGTGGGTAGGAATCTTGGGTTCAGTATGTCCTGGTCATCCGCCTCCAAGACCTAGACAAACCTCACCCCATGAACCCGGGCACCCCTGCTAAATCACCAAACGTAGCGAACCACTTGGGGTGACCTCTGGCAGAGGTGTTGGTTATCCAATAAAGGTTCCCGGGACGGCGGTACCCATACCCGCCTCCCAAATTAAAGCAATTTCAAGCAAAGTTTTAATTCTGAATGGTAGAATTACTCCAGGGCGATACTGAGAGTATTTTCCACTCTGAAACGTGTCGCAAATATACTAATTACATAAATATGAATTATTTTAAATGAATAGGATGTGAAATAGCACAAATTAATAAAATTTACTGAGAACGCCGGGATTTGAACCCGTGACCTCTGAAAATAATTTCACTCATGGTCTATGTGTCCATATCCCAGGGGATGCTGTGTGGAGGGTCTTTTTAAGGAAAGGAAGGAGAGGAAGTTCTGGGAAGGAAAAATTTATGTGGGATGGATGGGGATCTGAGGTCATTATAATCAACAGCGACGGACGTACGAATCTCTCCAACTGCGGTGCAAGGCGATGGATCGAGAGAGAGCAGCTGGAGTGGTCAAAAAGTCTGCCTGAACCAGTCTCTCCCGATCTGGCACGCATCCGCCGCCTTGACCTGAGCACACCTCACGTGATGAACCCAGGCATTTCTGCCAAGTCGCCAAATGTAACGAACCACTTGGGTCGACCTATGGCAGAGGAGTTGGTTATCCAATAAATAGTGTTCGGGGCGGCTGTACCCATTCCCGCCTCCCAACTTGAATGTGATGTAGATTAACTAGTTTTCCGTTGATACCACAGATTCCGAACAACCTGTACTATTATTAGATACTGGGTATCAGATTTAATTAGAATTTCAAGGTTGGTTTTACTGGTGTGTATTTTTTTTCTTTTAAGGCTTGTCGCAGATAGAATTAAAATACATTTGTCTTTTCTTAATTAACATTTAAAACTTACCAAACTACTCTAGTGGTTTGTTTGACAAACAAATTATTGACTTAATTTTATAAATAACACCGGTCAGTTTCAAATATTTTCAAACGGTATCTGTAGTTATATACCAAGGGCGTAGCTATATAACTCACTAAGGGGGGTTCCATGCCAACTCAGAATGAAACCAACTCGGAAACACCTCAGAAAGGTCATTAAAAGCTATGAAAAAATAATTTTAAAATAGGCAATGTATCCTGTAATATACATAGTTTTTTATATTTTTTCCCTCTTAAACTGGTACAAAGGAAAAACAAATTTTTATTAAAACTTCTTTACCGTATTCTTGACTTGATAATTAGGACCATTAGAGCCATCTACTGTTCAATTAAAAGAAGAACAGTGACAGTTCAAATGCACACCGCAGCAATACTTCTGCCAACAGAAGACGTACGACTAATTTGTCTGTAAGTAATCTGTATTTATTACCTGCATCATTAGATATGTAGTTATTTTAGGAATAAAAGCATGGTTATAAGGGTTAAGTGAATAATAAAAATATATTATTGAGTCATATATGTGACAAACCTTGTTTATATTGCATTCCAAAATGGTGTGTATCCTATGATATATACCGCCAAGTATGCAGTGAATTACATTTGATTGAATGTGTATCCCCTGAGATATAACGCCAAGTAATTAATAGTTTATTATAGTTTATAAAAGTCAAGTTATTTATAGTTTATTGTCTTATGTAGTAAACCCCTTTATAATCTATATATTATGAGTTTTTTCATTTTTCCATAGACATAGAAATTGAAGAAATACTGACTATAATACCAAAATTTGGAGCAGATTCTGATATTGAAAGCGACGAAGACGATGAACTACAAGTTGATTCTTCTGCAGTGCGATCTTCAAACTTTGGAATCGTTTATGATGCATTGGGAGCAGATAATGAACCAATGACTCGTGTAATTCTGGACAGACGTCTGTATTTTGCATAAAATATGGCATAAGGCTTTTTTTACTGATTATAGCAATTGATTCCTACCATATCACACAAAATAATAGTTTTAATTAGCTTTTAACACATTATTTTTCATTTTCCATGTTAAAATATTATAAGGTTGATTTGTAACAACCTGGAAATGTATACTATAGGATACAACTCCAAATAACCTATATAAAAAACAATAAAAATATTTTTCGTTTGTTTTTGTGATTCTGAAGCCTAACAAACTTCAAATATGTAAAAAAATATTTTTTAGGTTGCTTAATTCTATCGGTGCCAAGAAGAGAGTTCTGATTTTTTAATATTTTTTTATCATCACTCTTAAGGCAACCGGGCTCGAAAAGAAGAAGATGGAGAGATACGTAGTTACGAACGTTAGAGGAGAACGTTACAGCGACAAAATCGATGCGAAAATTGCGAAAATGTTTAATAAAACACGACTTGTTTAAAATAGAGCAAAAATCTTGCGGGCATTATCTTAAACAGCATTTAAAAAAACACTGTAAATTTTTTCATACACATAACTTGTAAAATAACTGAAACAAACGTGTTTATAATAATTTTTGGAGCATACTTTGCGATTTTTTCTATCGAGGGAATTTTATATTATTTGCGTTTCGGCGCGGGCAAAGTCTAGATATTATCTTTGAGAATAACATATATTTTTTTAAGAGTTTTAAAACTTACCGTGTTTAATGGAAATATGTAATGAATGAAAAATCTGGGTTGCGGGCCCTTAATGATCTTTCTGAGGTGCTTCTGAGTTGTCCGGTCACCCCTAACGGGAGAGGGATTCGATCCTAGGATGAAGAGAGAAGGGTGGGGGGGGGGGGGAGTTTTTTGGGACCTCTTACCACGAATTATTATTTAAATCACATCGATAAAAGAGATGGTGCAAATAATATATTCCCCAATTTCCTCTCTTGGTTTTAACATTCACTAGCTTGTCGGTACGTTTTGCTTTTTTGATAAGGGAACGTACCCATACTACGTGACCAACTTTTTGCACTTTTTAACCCCCCGCAATCATCCATACGATTCTGTATTTTTTGATTCCATACGTAATTGACTGTCAAATGTGTGTGATTGTCTGTGGCTTGCAATTGCCTTTTCTACGGGCTGATAATATGTCAGCTGTGCACGTAAATAGTTGTTTCTTGTTGTAATTGTTGAAATGAAGAGTGAAAGAAGAAGAGAATAAAATGTAATTAAAAAAATCACAGATTTTGTAAACAACAATACTCATTCTATTGTATGTATGTGTATTAAACACTTTTGTCACCTCACTTTTTTATCATTTCATATAAAAATTAAAAATATCGAGCGCGGACGAGCCGCCGGTAGTGAATTTGCGCGGGTAAATATGTTTGTCAACTACGCGACTGACAGCTGATTCCTGTTACGTATTTCTATAGACAACTTGATAGAGATGTACAGTTTGATCTACTATCGACCTTTTACTTTTTGTTTTAGGGATGTAACTAAAACAATAACGGAATTAGAACGATTTCTATGGAAACACACGCGCTGACGTATAAACACACTTATTGTACTTGACTGCTGTCCTATTTTTAACGCTTATATCTGCTTACGTTCTGGTAACCTGATTATATAATGTTCCAAACACGTATTTTATACCTCATCCAAATGCAATAAAAAAAACTCGCCCATATTAAATTCCACTTTGTTGTTATTCACATTTATTGCTAGCAATATTAATTATTGCCCCGTTCTGTCTGGGGTATTAATTAGAATCACGGGGATCCATCTTCCTGTTTTGGATTATATGAGATTCGGATTGCTAGTCGAGGGCCTTATCCCTAGACCTTGGATGCCTTTGAGGGTAAGCTTTTCAGTTATGTGAAATACATACTGAAATTTTTGGTAAAACTTTCGAAAATGCATTCACTGCTTTTCAAACTGCACTGTTTACATATATTTTGTAATGTAGGAGGTATGTATTTCATGGAAATTAAAATATAACATTATGAAAGTTTTCGTCATAGAAACCCTTTTGTACATTTTCCTAACAGACACGATCAGAATATCATTATACATAATATATATGTTTAGTGTTGCTTGAATCATACGTTTTTTGAAGTGAAGCTTCTTTAGCCCCGTTAGTGATTTGAAATTCGAATGAAATGGAAATGCGTCACTGAAATTTATTATTTGGGTCCTTGGTTCTAATATAATGTGGTAAATTCACGCGTCGGCGCGGGCCTTCGATAGCGCAGTGGGCAACGCGCTCAACAAGTCTCAGCGGCCAGAGAGACAGGCATTAATCGAACGGAGGTTCGAATCCTACGAAATCCAAAAATAAATAAACATTTTTATTTTTGTGAAATCAAACCACTTGAAAATAAACAGGCAAAAGAAAAGAAAGCGATATGTACAGCGACTTTCTGGTTTCACTTCTACCACGCGTGAATTACGCACTCTGATTATTTTATTTTATTTTATATTTTTTTATTTTTATATTATTATTTTTTTTTGTATTTGTGATAACAACATAACATAACTAATATAACATAAATATTTAAAAAAAAAACACTCCTAATAAAGCAGAAGCTTGTGCTTAGGAAAGGACAACTATTAACTAACCAACCATCACGCCGTTTCCCCGCAGGTGTAGGCAGAGAGGACGGACCGCCAAACAACTCGGTCTTGGCACACACTCCTTACCTCGTTCACATTCATATATCGTCTCATACATGCTCTTCTATTATTCCGACTCTTCACATGGCCCGACGCAAGTATCTGATTCACTTGGTCGTGCCATGTCTTCCTCGGGCGTCCCCGACTTTTTCTACCATTCACATTTGCGTCATATATTCTTTTTGCACAACTATCTTCGTTCATTCGCTCTACGTGCCCAAACCATCTGAGGGTCCCTTTCTTAATCTTACTCATTATACTTACATCAGCCTTACATTCTTTGCGGATATCCACATTTCTAACACGATCATACATGGTTTTACCACACATACGCCTCAGGGATCTCATTTCAACAGCATTCAGTTTACTTTCATCCTTCCTCTGCCAGTTCCATGCCTCACTGCCATACATCAGGGTAGGTACCAGAACTCCTTTGTGGACTGCTAGCTTCGTTTCTTTTGACAGTTTTTTTCATTAGCGCCAACGGCATTAAGTCCTCTATTAATGGAGTTACCATGGAGTTGCATTTACCCTTTTTTCAATATCTCCATCAGCCTTCTCATCTCTCGTTTTACAGGTGACAATATCTCCATCAGCCTTCCCATCTCTCGTTTTACAGGTGACAATATCTCCATCAGCCTTCCCATCTCTCGTTTTACAGGTGACAATATCTCCATCAGCCTTCCCATCTCTCGTTTTACAGGTGACAATATATCTTTTTTAATACTATATTTAAATTTGATGGATAATTCGGATTACATAACAACTAGGCTAGGCGATATTCTTAGGCAATTTGGAAGGGTACCTATAACTTAAGTCAGGAATTGCTATATTGCTATATTTACATTTTTTCCCAATCTATATGTATATATATATATTAAAATGAATGTTAGTTAGTGTCTTTGTTTGACATAAGACAAGTTGTATTCATACAAGTCGAATAAAAAATGTACCAACGCCTTCGACCAAATAAATATGTGTTCGAATTTGAACGGGCAGCTAAAGTATGTCTACTGGACCTAGTTCAGTGAAACCACGCGCATTGTCTCAGTAATGTATCTTCACTATTATTTGAACGGGCAGCTAAAGTATGTCTACTGGACCTAGTTCAGTGAAACCACACGCATTGTCTCAGTAATATATCTTCACTATTATTTGAACGGGCAGCTAAAGTATGTCTACTGGACCTAGTTCAGTGAAACCACGCGCATTGTCTCAGTAATGTATCTTCACTATTATTTGAACGGGCAGCTAAAGTATGTCTACTGGACCTAGTTCAGTGAAACCACGCGCATTGTCTCAGTAATGTATCTTCACTATTATTTTAAAGGAGACTGAAATGGGAAAATATTGTGGAAACTTGAAACATTGGAAAATAAAATAAAACCATGTGTGCAGTTCTCAAGCATGGTAGAAGTGAAACCTTCAGAAAACTAAACTTCGAGAGAATGAGGCAAATGCAGAGTATTAGGAGTAGGATTATTTATTTCTATATATTACAGTATTTACCTATTTTTTTACATTTTTACATAATATATTGTCTCCCTCGGGCGTCCCCACTTCTTCTACCATTAATTCTCCTTACACTCCTTTCCTCTTTCATTCACTCTACATGCCCAAACCATCTGAGCATCCCTTTCTTAATCTTACTCATTACGCTTACATCAGCCTAGCATTCTTTGCGGATCTCCATATTTTTCACACGATCATACTCGGTTTTACCACACATACGCCTCAGGGATCTCATTTCTACAGCATTCAGTCTACTTTCATCCTTCCTCTGCCAGTTCCATGATTCACTGCCATACATCAATGTTGGTACCGGCACTCCATTATGGACGGCTAAGTTTATTAGACAGTTTTTTTTTTGTTGGCGCCAACAGCGATCAGTCCTCCATTTGGAGTTGCCTGGATTAACCCTTCATCAGCCTTCCCACCTCTAGTAAACATACTTCCCAAGTACACAAACTCATCCACCTGCTCCAAGAAAAATTTTGTAATACAAAGTAATAATTTTACAAAGAAAATACAATATAAGTATTAAACTAGAGATTTTTTTTTTTTGTTATTGTCTTAGTTTTCTTCTAATCTTGTATTAGGTCCTTACATATGAAATTGGCGTTTTGCCGTACTGGCAACTTTGATCTCAAATATCTTCTCTTTGGTTAGGAATTCCAAATTCAAATTTATACAGCTATTTACTCATGTATTTGTGTTTCGAAAATTATAATTCATTTGTTTTTTCTTTAATTTTTTTTTTCTTTGCGTCACTAAGTTTACAAAATGGAAAACTTGAAATATCGCGTTATTTACGAGTACGAGTTCCACCGTGGCACCAGTGCTGCAGAAACGGCTCGAAGGATTAATGATGTGTATGGCGACGGTGCCGCAAAAGAAAACACAGTGCGTTTTTGGTTCCAACGGTCGGAGACCAAAGTTGATAATGAAGAATTAAAGGCTATTGTGGAAGCGGATCCATCGCAAACCACGTCCGAGTTAGCTGCAGGCTGCGGTGTTAGCGATAAAACTGTTTTAATCCACTTGAAGCAAATTGCGAAGGTGAAAAAGCTTGAAAGGTGGGTACCTCACGAATTGAGTGAAGCAAATCAACAAAGGCGCGTTTACCGCTAGACCACACACTGCACAACAGACGGCTACCAAATTAGAGAAGCTTCAATTGGAATGTCAAGACATCCACCATACTCTCCGGACCTTGCCCCAACAGATTACCATTATTTTCGAAATTTGGATAACTTCTTGCAAGGGAAAAAATTCACCTCCGATGGGGCAGTCCAAACCGCCTTCAAAGATTTTATTGATTCCCGTCCGAATGGTTTTTTTAGTAAAGAGATCAATGAACTACCTATGAGATGGCAAAAGTGCACAGATAGCAATGGTACATACTTTGATTAAATAAATGTCTACATCTCAACATATTATAAATTAAAGTTCCCCACGTCGTCTGTCTGTCTGTCTGTTCGCGATAAACTCGAAAACTACTGAACGGATTTTACTACATGCGGTTTTCACCAATAGAAAGAGTGTTCCGTGAGGAAGGTTTAGGTATGTAATTTATCAAGGATTTGTGTAAATTGGTTGAAACATAACGATAATTGTTAGAAGTGTCGGAAGAATCAAGCCGCCTGGTAGCTTTCATCGAAAACGCGGCCTAACCCTTTTGGGATATAACAAAACAATGCATGGTTGGATATTCCTCTTTTATATATCTACAAAAAAGTCCGCGAAGGCATATATCTATCTTTTACGGATAGCTTACTATACCCATTCTATCTTCTAAAAAATGGTCACGTACATTGCGGTTATTGAAAAGTTATTTAGACGGATACAGTACTAATCCTTATTAACTTAAATACGTTAGTTACCCCAAGCATTTCATGCACATTATTATAATCTTTCACACCATCTCTATCTTCTCTACATCTCTATCTTCTCTACATATCTCTATCTTTACATCTCTTCTCTTCTCTACATATTATAAATTAAAGTTCCCCGCGTCGTCTGTCTGTCTGTTCACCATCTTCACACCATTCACACCATCTCTACGTATTATAAATTAAAGTCCTCCGCGGCATCTGTCTGTCTCTTTGCGATAAACTCAAAGACGCCAGTGGTTATAAAGGTTGGATAACCATCCAGTAGATGACGTTGTGTTTTATTAGCCACAGCAACGCGTGGCCGAGTCAGCTAGTATATTATATTTAAAAAAAATCGGCTTTATGTTCCTCCCATACAAAACGCCAATTTCATATGTAAGGACCTAATATCGCGGGGCAATTTATTGAAGTTAAGCCAATTAACGATCATTGTATTCCTTGTGTCCTAGTTTATATTATACTCCTAACATAGTGGGCTAGTCTAGACACAAAAGGTTTAAGGAATAGTTCCATGCCAACTCAACAAAGTGGCATTTCAACACCCCTTTGAAAAGACATTTAAGTTAAGAATTCTTTTTTAAACAGCCCATATATGACCTAACGTAACCTATTTAACCATCACTTTTAATGACTTTTCAAAGGAGATGTTAAAGTTGCATTATTCTGAGTTATCCGGTCACCATGCGTCAGATTTCTGCATTTACTTTATCGCATATGCTGATATTAGGCACGTAGATCGGAAGAGGAAACTATCGCTGAAAAATCAAGTTTCACCAATGTCATATTAATAAAACAAAAAATATTGTCCAAAAAACATGAACAAAACACGCCTCTTATCTCATTGGCGTTTTTCACATCGATGCGCAATTGATTAAATAATTTTAAAATTATGTGGGTTATATTTATAAATGTAGGAATGTTTTAAAAGAAAAAAAAAGTTAGATTGAGCGGTTTTCCACACAAGCGAAGGGTTCGTCATCAGGACAGATGTTAAAGCACATTTATAATCTTAAGGCTAAAGATTTAAAATAAAACAGTGGTATTCATCTGGAAAATTCAGACAGCGCCAATTTCATGAACGTTTAGCTCAGAACTCACGTTTAAGAGTTTTAACTGTTAAGTTTCAGACATTCAGATTTCAGCTTTATAGTAAATATAAAACAATATTTTTAAAATTGTTTTTGAGTTCAATTCGTAGATCCATACTATTTTTAAAGCAATGTGATAATTAATGACAACAACATTATGTACAATCCCAAGAAGACGGGATAAGCGCATTCCACCATAGAAAAAATCACGAGAAAATGCTCCCCGTACTACTTAAGGTGCCGTAACCCCGCTCAAAAAGAAGAAGATGGAGAGGTATGTAATTAAGAATGTTGGAGAGAGTGCGCTGACATTTAAAACGGTAAAATTGAAGCGAAAATTGTGAAAATGTTAAATAAAACACGACTCGTTTAAAATAGAGCAAAAATCTCTTGGGGTTGTCTAAAAGAGCATTTAAAGAAACTCTGCGATTTTTTCATACACATAACTTGTAAAATAACTGAAACAGACGTGAAAATAATAATTTTCGGAGCATACTTTATTTTTTCTATTGAGGGAATTTCATATAATTTGCGTTTCGGCGTGGAGAATGTGTAGATATTATCTTAAAAAATAACATATATATTTTTAAGAGCTTAAAAACTTCAAATGCTTAAGGGGGATATGTAAGAAATCGGTGGTTATTCGGGTAACGGCACATAAACGCATGTAAAATACTTGGGACACATCACATGGTGATATTGAACGACAGAGGAGAAGTATCAGTATACTGCCAAATATGATTGTCCGAAGATTCTACCAATGTAAAAAAAAACATTGTTCAACGCATTTTGCACTAGCCTATACAAGTGTGAAACATGGTCTCACTACCGAATCACCTCGATGGAACGACTCCGGATCTATGTAATATAACAATGCAAGCAGAATTATATTTGGATACAGAAGATACAGCAGCGCACCGACAATGTATATACAAACAAGATATAAAGAAATGGATTATAAGTATTGGACGTCAAACTACTGCTAACATCTGTAAAATAGATTACAAATAGACAGAATTACCATCTCACGTATGTCCTTACCCTTATTAAAGAACTTAAAATAGTAAAATCCTATATTTATAATATAACTCCCTATATAGATTCGACAGGATTTACTACTTTATTCATCTCTTCCTTCACCTATATAATGCTCTCTTTATGGTATTAACCCTCAATTTAAATCATCTTTCTGTTAGAATTGTATAAATCGGTATGTATCTTATATTCTTATGTTATAATTAAATATTCTTATGTATGATACTCATTTATGTACCTCTACGCCTGTCTCAACACAGGTATACCCTAGTGAGACAGGCATCGAATAATGTAATGCAAACATACCTTATATAGATAAATAAATTTTTAAAAAAAATGTTTACGGAGTTAGGACTGCACGGATTCGGACACCGGGTCACTGGAGCCAGGATGCGGCTAATGGCTTCCGACAACACAGTGGTAACCGGCGTAACCGCAGCCTTCCAGCACCAAGCGCCATTCCTGAGTGAGCGCTGGGCCCGAGCTCACCTCAGACCACGCCCTACATAATAATTGATAATTTATTTTATTTTTATTACCATTTAAATTTTTTTCCTATTCTATGTACTTGATATTTTTCTTAAAATTTGGTGTGTAAATATGTATAACTATATGGGACGTGTGGGATTGCACTATCCTCCCCAATCCTGGGATAAAGATTATTATTATTATTAATGTAAATCGATTTTAATAATGTAAGGCGAGAGTTTTTTTATTGTTTTGTTTTGGCGTTCAAGACAATTTTCAAGCTGTGGTTAGGTCACCTTGAGACGACTTGTGTTTATAATTCTACTAGCTGACATTTATAATTCTATTAGCTGTGGCTAATAAACAACAACAACAGTTAGTGCCAGACGTCAAGTTTAATTTTGCTCCGTAAAAATAGTAGAATAAAACGCAAAAAAGTTTATTTTGATCATTAAAAACTGGTGTAGCAGTGCATCACTGTGCTGCGGTAATTCTGGGGCTAATATTATGTACGTACTGAACCATTTTCATAAGAGAAACTGATTTTATAAAGTCAAATAACTGTGATTTTGAATAACTTGTATGGTTTACCTACATATGGTATATTTATGTTACCTTTCAATAGAGGGCAGTAAATACCTACATACAGTAATAAAATTAATTAAGTTACTCTACTGATCAACAGATGGCAATGCATGCGTAATCTGCAAAAGAAAATATTTTAATACAACTATTGCCCAATAGATGGTGATAGTTATAAAAATTAAAATAATATTTATTTTTTTTTATTAAATAAAAGTTAATAATTTAAAATGACTTCCCTAACTCCAGAAGAGAGGTTAAAAAATGCAAAAAAAATTAATAAGACATTAACATCTAACATCTTGTCAAAGGATCAAAAAAAACCTCCCTAACTGAGGCAATGTGTGAAATTTTGAACCACATTGAAGCCATGGTCCAATAATACAAGGCACCAACTACCAAAGAAGGGGAGGGACTCGACAGATTGTATCAGTCATTATATAAAATTGATAAGAACATTGAAGATTTAAAATTAAATATTGTGTCTAAATCGTATGCTGAAATTACGAAGTATGGTAAATCTATTGAAGAACCAAGTAAATGTAAAAAACATGAACCTGGCATCATTATTAAGCCGAAAGATAAGGATCAAAAAAATATGGTAACAAAAGATGAAATAAAACAAAACATAGATCCTGTTAATTTTGGTGTTACTGGAATCAGAAATTTTAAACAAGGGGCAGTAATAGTGGAGTGCAAGAACGTAGCTGCAATACAGCAATACAAAAGATGGAGGAGTAAATAATTTTAAAGATTGGTGACAAATATGATGTAAAAATCCCTCAAGAAAAAAATCCATCTGTCAAAATTATAGGTTTAACCGAAAAATATTCTTTTGAAGAAATGGAAAGGAAAATTAAATGTCAAAATGAGTTTATTTTTGAACAGCACTCAAAAATAAAAGTAACATTTGTAAAAGAAACAAAAAATCTACGAAATCAAACAAGCTACACCATATATGCTGACGTTGACGGAAAGACATACCACAGGATGTTAAAGGAAGAAAAAATAAATATTGATTGGGACAGATGCAGGGTCTTTGATAATTTAAATATCATGAGATGTTTTAAATGTAATGGGTTTAATCACAAGGCTATAGTTTGCAGAAACCTAAAATCTTGTTCAAAACGCGCAAAACATCATGATGTTAAAGATTGCACCGATAAGGATATTCAGTGCATCAATTGTATAATGACTAGCAATAGATTAGGACTGAAACTAAATAGTGGTCACTCAGCCATGAGCAAGGAATGCCCAATTTATAAAAGAAAACTAGAAGCAAAAATGAGCAGAATCTCTTTTTTATAAAAAAAAGTTACGAGAAAGATGAAATTATGTACCTGAATATACAAAACATCATGGCACATTACGAAGAGGTAAAAATACTTTTAGAGGAGAAAAAACCTTTTATGCTTATGATGAGTGAAACACATGTTACTGAAGATATTCAAGATAGTGAAATTAGATTTGAACATTATAATACCATCCGTTGCGACTCACATAGTCGACATACAGGAGGAGTGATGATTCTCTTAAGCAATAAAATTCCATATGAAGTAATATCGAACAATCAATTTGAAAAACATTGTTGGATCTTAGCCATCACCATTAAATCAGGAACCAAGAAAGGTGTATATACTGTAATTTATAGATCACCAAACACAAGCAAGTGCGACTATTTAACATATTTTCAAAGATGGTGCATGGAAAATTTACAAGATGAAAATATAAACGTTATAGCTGGAGATTTTAATATAAATGTTAAAGCAAATGCAGACATATACACAAAAAAACTGAAATCTATTATACAAGCTGCAGGGATGAAACAATTAGTCAAAGATTTTACACGAATTACAAATATCTCAAAAACGACGATTGATCTGGTAATCTCAAATAAATTCAACTTAAATATTAATGTACTAGATAATCCTAAAATTACCGACCATAACATCATTCAAATTCTAATAAATGACAGAGAAAAATGCAACTCCAGTAAAGAAACACAAATAACAACGTTTAAAAGTTACAAAAAATACAATAAGGAAATTTTCATTCAATCCTTAGAGACTATTAATTGGAATGGAATAAATCAAATGGAATATAACCAAAAAGCTGACCAGATGATATTAAACTTTAAAAAAATCTATTGATAAAGTTGTTCCAGAACAGAAGATACATAAAAGAAACAATAATAAATGGTACACAAGCGAACTACGTACAATGCAGCACGATAGAGATGCATTTTACAAAAGAGCATGCCTTACTAATAGTATTACGGATTGGGATAACTACAAAAAAGCGAGAAACAAATACTCCAAAGACATAAAAAGAACGCATAATGAGTACATAAAAAATAAAATAAACTCAGAAGAAGGGGATTCCAAAAAAATTTGGAAAAGCATAAAAGAATCACTACATGGCGAAAACAAAGACGACATAAAAATTGTAAACTTTCCAAAAGAGATAAACGAAGAAAACATGGCTAATAACTTTAATAAATATTTTATTGAAAGTATCATTCAAATTAACAAATTAATACCCAACATTGCTGTTAACCCCACAAATGATAATATCGACCCAAACAAAGAATCATTGGTCTTCAGAAAAATAAATGCAGAATATTTATTTAACATTTTAAACAAAATAAAATCAAAGAATAGTTCAGATGGATTAACTATTAGTAAAATAAGAGATGCTTTTCAAGTAATTGGATCTACTCTATTAAATATTATCAATGAGACGATTGAAGAAGGAAAATTTCCACAGTCATGGAAACTATCTACTATTATACCGGTTCCAAAGGTTAAAAATACCAGAAAATGTGAAGAATTTCGACCGATCAACACCTTACCAAAATATGAGCAGATTCTTGAAGTTATAATAAAAGAACAAATTTTGCAATATCTAGATAAACACGATATTTTATACCAAAAGCAATCAGGGTTCAGATCTAATAACT
Source organism: Limnephilus rhombicus (assembly GCA_929108145.2). NCBI lineage: Eukaryota > Metazoa > Arthropoda > Insecta > Trichoptera > Limnephilidae > Limnephilus > Limnephilus rhombicus. Next base: position 14,432,911 of record OV815296.1, read on the forward strand.
CATGTGAAATAGCATTAAACGTAATTGTCGAAGAATGGAAGGAAGGAATGAATAGTAATAAATTTATCTTAGCAATATTTTTGGATTTTCAAAGGGCATTCGAAACTATAGATCGAGACATACTAATAAGAAAGCTTAAAGAAATTGGTTTATCATCTGTAGCCATTAAATTAATACAAGAGTATTTGAGAGACAGAAAGCAGGTAACAAAAATAAATAATCAATTTTCAAAACCAATGGAAAATAAGTTAGGAGTACCACAGGGATCGGTCCTTGGACCTCTATTGTTCATACTCCATATTAATGACATGGTGAAAATATTTTCAAAATGCAAAGTACGACTATTTGCCGATGATACACTACACATTGGAGATAACTATGAAGAACTAATACACATTTTAAATAATGAACTAAATGATGTATCAAGATGGCTAAAAATAAATAAGCTTAAATTAAATACAAAAAAAAACCAAATGTATGGTGATTGGATACAAGAAGACATCCAGTGAAAGCAAAATTAAAATTGATGGTGAAATTATTGAAAATGTTACTGAAATGAAATACTTAGGAGTTATATTAGATTCCAAACTAAACTTCAATAGACATTCTGAATACACCCAAAAGAAAATTGGCAAAAAGATATCTTTTTTTGGAAGAATTCGGCCAAAAATTTCTAGGAAAACTGCAATCACCATATACAATTCAATTATTGCTCCACACTTCAACTACTGCTCAAGTATACTTTTCCTATGTAACGAAAGAGAACAAAATAAGTTACAAATTCTCCAAAACAGGGCAATGAGAATAATTCTTCGACGAAACAGATTTTCAAAAATAATTAAAATGTTAAAGGAACTAAATTGGTTGACCGTGAAACAGATGCTGACCTTGAACACGATGGTATTTATCCACAAAATATTGAACAACACGTTACCAAAATACTTCTCAAATAAAATTGTATACAATAAAGACATTCACAGATATAACACAAGGACGTGCAAGGAAATTAGGCTACAAAAAAAGGACAAAGCGAATACGCAGAATAGTCTACTGTACAAGGGAATGAAGTTGTATAACACACTACCAGAAACTTTAAAGTCCACACCAATTGGAAAGTTCAAGATGTATTGTAGGAGCTACATAAAACTTGAAAAAATATAGTGAATATGAAATATTATTATCAATTAGCAATTTGTAAACTTAAATGTACAAATTACTAAAATAAAAATTATTATTATTATAAAACACTTTGTAAAATCCAACCTTTGTAACCACCGCCGTCTTTGAGTTTATCGCGAAGAGATAGACAGATGCCGCGGAGGACTTTAATTTATAATACGTATTGATGGTGTGAAAGATTATAATGATGTGAATGAAATGCTTGGGTTAACTAACGTATTTAAGTTAATTAGGATTAATACTGTATCCGTCTAAATAACTTTCCAATTATCCCATTGTACGTGACCAAGAATGGGTGTAGTAAGATATCCGTAAAAGATAGATATATTCCATCGCATACTTTTTTGTAGATCTATAAAAGAGGAATATCCCACCATTAATTGTTTTGTTATATCTCATAAGGATTAGGCAGCGTTTTCGATGAAAGCTACCAGGCGGCTGGACTTTTTCCGACACTTCTAACAATTATCGTTATGTTTCAACCAATTTACACAAATCCTTGACAAATTACATACCTAAACCTTCCTCACGAAACACTCTATCTATTGGTGAAAACCGCATGAAAATCCGTTCAGTAGTTTTCGAGTTTATCGCGAACAGACAGACAGACAGACGGCGCGCGGGACTTTACTTTATAATATGTAGAGATAGAGAAGATGAAGGGATTTATCCCCGCCCTAATTTAATTTTAATGGTGTCATAAATGATTTATTACCTGTTGAACCGATTTACTGAGAAAATAATTGTGACAATAGATTCTTTATTCTTTTAGGTACTTTGAATTCTGTTTTCCCCACGTTAAATGGTAAAGTTTTCTTAATTGTTTAATAATGACGTGACTGCTAATGACTTATTTAAGAGTGTTGTGAACATATTGAGAAGTGGGGAATAAATAATTTTCCTTACTTAATTAATTAATATTATGTGAGGATCATATTAGGGTCCTGTGCAGGTGCAATTGGAGCACTCAGCTCCGGGCGCCGGCGCCGACTTACTAAGGCGCCAAGGAGACAAGGCGCACATTATAACATAACATAACACACCACCCTTGAGATTTTTACAAGCGCCAGGCGTCACGTTTGGCTCGGGTCAGGCACTGAGCAGAATTGGGTAGAATCTTAAAAAGATAGCAGCCAAAAAACATGAGTTAGGAAAATGAAAATAATTTGTAAGTTCTTAGTCGAAAGCATAATACAGTTAAATATTAGGTACTTACATATGAAATTGGCGTTTTATATGGGAAGAACATAAAGTCGATTTTTTTTAAATATAATATATTTATTTAATGTACCATTGCTATCCATGCACTTTTGCCATCTCATAGATAGTTCATCGATCCCTTTACTAAAAAAACCATTCGGACGGGAATCAATAAAATCTTTGAAGGTGGTTTGGACTGCCCCATCGGAGTTGAATTTTTTCCCTTGCAAGAAGTTATCCAAATTTCGGAAAAAATGGTAATGTGTTGGGGCAAGGTCCGGAGAGTACGGTGGATGTCCAATTGAAGCTCCTCTAATTTGGTAGCCATCTGTTCTGCAGTGTGTGGTCTAGCGTTCTAACGCGCGTTTGTTGATTTGCTTCACTCAATTCGTGAGGTACCCACCTTTCAAGCTTTTTCACCTTCCCAATTTGCTTCAAATGGATTAAAACAGTTTTATCACTAACACCGCAGCCTGCAGCTAACTCGGACGTGGTTTGCTATGGATCCGCTTCCACAATAGCCTTCAATTCTTCATTATCAACTTTGGTCTCCGGCCATCCACGGGGCTTGTTCTGCAGGTCGAAAGTTCCAGAACGAAACCGTTGGAACCAAAAACGGACTGTGTTTTCTTTTGCGGCACCGTCGCCATACACATCATTAATCCTTCGAGCCGTTTCTGCAGCACTGGTGCCACGGTGGAAGTCGTACTTGTAAATAACGCGATATTTCAAGTTTTCCATTTTGTAAACTAAGTGACGCAAAGAAAAAAAACAATTAAGGAAAAAACAAATGAATTATAATTTTCGAAACACAAATACATGAGTAGCTGTATAAATTTGAATTTGGGATTCCTAACCAAAGAGAAGATATTTGAGATCAAAGTTGACAGTACGGCAAAACGCCAATTTCATATGTAAGGACTTAATATGACCGAAGTTTACAAGGTCGAATTAGTTCCAAGCCCCGTGAGACTGAGTCCTAAGTTCAATACCTAGATACGACCGAAACATTCAGTGATTTTCCTGTTCCACAATTTTTCGTTTAAGAGTTGTTAATATTACCTTCAATAATTTATTGAAGGTAATATAATCAAATCTAATTCAATTTTTATTGGAATAACACTTATAATAATACCTTTTGAATGTCGTACCCCTCACTGTAAAACATCATTGAATAAGAAGATAATAATAATAAATCTAAACCAAAATTTGAAAAAGAACAAGACAAGAAAAATAAAAAGGTAACTATTGCAATTGGGACTAGAACCCAGTGTCTCACCGGGACAAACGCCTTAACCAACTCAGCCATTGGGACCTCTTATTTTTAAGTCATTTTTGACTTTCTCATTCAAATTCAGAATTAACAATATCATCTACCAGTTTTTCCCAACATTTTTGGCTGCTTGCTACCTTTTTAAATGATCATAAAGTTCTAAAAAAATGGTTTATAATCTGATAGAAATACGATTTGTAGTTCTTTTTCATTTATTCGTTTAAATTTATTATCTTCTTAGAAATCTAAGTTTTTTGTTTTTCTTATACTAATTTCGTGGCTGTACTTGTAATTTTATAAGTTTAAAAAGTCGAGGAGCTTTTATATAATGTCAAAATAAATGCCAATATTCTTGAAAACCTACAAACTATAAAACAAAGAAAAAATTAAACGGTAAATAAAATAAAATTCACTTTCAAAATGACAGTATTAAAATTGAGATTACCCAAAAAAACAATAAAATATCTGAAAAATGGCTTGCTTTATTTTCTAAAGAATGTTTCTAAAACCTACGTAGATTGAAAATAACCGGAAAAATCTCCTGCAATAGGGAAAACCTGCCATCGCATCCTTAAAAAATACAAAAATACTAAGTGGCTGTTGACGTCTTCGAGGGGTTTCGTTCTAAATTTATTTGTTTTGCTACAAATTATTATTGACGATCGCAAGATCAATAGACTATGTAATTTTTTTCTGCAAACGAGGAAAATCATTAGTCTTTTGCGGTTAGAAGAATTGGTCAAAATAATGTACAAATCAAACCTACGAGTATAATAGTTTTAAATGAGGAGTTCCCAGAACCCATCATAATATTGTTGTGTAACAGTTTCTAATTTTGCTCTGGGTTTTTTGTTAGGTAGTTAATTTGTTATGACGTTTGTATTTTTAACTAATGACTATTTAAAGGTATGTTTTCCTAGCGACGGATTTTTTGCGCAGCAGGAACCGAATATGCTTTATTATGTCGGCAGGAACGTGAAATATATTAAGGTACTCACATAAGCCGGCTTATGAGCATGCTCATTAATGACAGTTGAAGACAAGTGTCCACATTTGCTCATAATTGAGCAGGTTTGGTTTGAGCTTTCTCGGGAATGAGAGTGCTCAAAGGCAACATTTGAACACTCAGCTTTTTAATGAGCATGCTCCTGTCAAATAAATGTCAAATGGAGTCAGTTCCATTCGCGCAGAACTAAACAAAATAATATTATTACTTGCAACGCAATTATTTAAGTATCTTCTGACGTAAAAAAAATAAGACGGTTGATTTGGGTCCAAGATGTCAACCAATCCGAAAGTTACTAAATATCAAAAAATAAATGCTAATTTCAATAGAATGTGTTTTTTTTAGGAGGTAAAGGTGCTTTTGGGGAATTTGGAAATCTATTGTGGGTATTTTAGCGACCTTGTGTTCCAAATATATTCGTGATTCACATAATAAATCACGAAAAACGAGGTTTTTTCCTCTCCCCGGCGGGCTATTTTGACATTTTTGCAATGAATGTGCAGGCCTGAACTTAGATCGGATTGAAATGAGCATGCTTATAAGATAGCCTGTTCACATTTGCTTAGAGGCTTCCTCTTCCACCCAATAATCCAATGAGCATTATCATAAAGCAAGCTCATTCGACTTCAAATGAGCATGCTCATTACTAGCAACGTCACTGACACACATGCTACCAGGTAGCATGCTTTTTGGCTTCAAATGAACAAGTAAAAGTATTACGCGGCGTAAAAGAGTTTTCCTAGCGTATTCAGTCGGTATGCCGACAGCGCGTCAGTTTCACAAAATGGAGACTATCTGCCGGAAGAGGAAGATTGTCGCAATGTTACTTAAATAAATTATTGATGATAATCATGATATTTTTAAACTCTGGATCTTTCAAATCATTGGTATCGCATGATTCTGTACAAACTCAATTAAACATTCGTCTTCGTCGGCCGAAAACCTGACTGTCGGCAATTTGGTTGTGATATTTTGAAACCCTCAGAAAACTGAAACCGCACTAGCATTCAAGAAACAATGGTGAAGAGAGGGCAAAAAATGCTGTGTACAACGCAATAGACTCCTCCGAAAACAATCGGGTCTATGGCGTCGGCGCAATACGTTCCGCACCGACGTGATGCTCTGTCGCTAGTAAAACATATTTATTAAATATATACTAGATTCGCCATTCTATTTCGATAAATAAAACCCGCAACTCAATTCAGAGCCATGTCTTCTCAAAATTTGTTATTTAGAAAAAAGTGGTGACCCGACAGGCCCCCCAAAATAACATTTATTGAAAATATATATATAATTTTTTGTGCATTATTTACCAGTTTGACACATAAAATCATCTAAGACTTGCAAAAAAGTCATTAGACGTCGCACATTAAAATAAAAATGGATATATTTATCCAAGACACTATCTAGATCGCATTTAATTCGGGAAGAATCTTGCAAAAATTTTTTTTAAAGAAATGCAAACATTCCCAACAATTACGAATAACCTGACAATATTTGAAAATCTACTACCACTACCACAGTAAGCGAATACATAAAGATAGCAGCCAATAAAAATATGCGTTAAAAAAACGAAGTTTTTTTTACATTAATTCCACACTGAGGAAAATAATTTCCCTCAGGGCCTATGTCATCTGAGATGCTATGTGGAGGGTCTTTTTGAGGAGAGGAAGGAATGAACATTGGTCTTGAAGAGACCCATGTTGAAAGGCCGGCAAATCGTTCCACGTCGTGCCGTTGAATACAAGAATGAGTCGAAGAAGCGACCCGTTCTCATGTGACAAAAGTCAACCGTGTACATATATATATATATATATGTTGGGCACGCGTTTGTCGTGTTTCCCGACTATGCACCGGTGCCGAAGGGATCAATGAGGCTAATTCCTCCATTGAAATATCGGTAGAACAAGGACAGCATTCCCATCCGACGCCTGTGCTCTAAAGATTACAATCCGTCTGTTAAGATGGGAGAATCTATCAAACGGACCGCCGGTTTCCCCCACAAAGTCGAGGGTTTTTTTCAGGTATTTCGGGACTCCAGACCAGAGGTGGTTGCCAAATTCAACCGTGGGGCGCACTTGTGATTTGCACAAGGTTAGCAGTTGTGTATCTACTATTAGAGTATCTGCGGGCCCTGTACTTGCCTGAGGCTTTCTTTACTATATACTAAGATAATGTTGGTAGCTCTTAATCGAAGTATCATACAGTTGAATATGACCGAAAGGGGATAGGTTCGAATTAGCTCAGTCGTTAGAGCGAGCCCCGGCAAGGCTAAGATCCTGGATTCAATTCCAGGATGCGAGATGCGACCGCATTTTTTTTAAATTTTGCTATTTAAAATTTTCGTTTGAGAGTCCCAAACATTGTCGTCAATGATTAAATATTACAATTTTGTTGTAAAAAAGAATTTTTCCTTATTTCATTCAGATTTCAGTTATTGAAAATAAGTTGGACTATATTTGGATTTTCCGCCGAGTCACGGCATTTTATTGTAGTTTTTTCTCTCTTTTTACGTCAATCTGACCGTGAAGAGGTCACATGATGTAGGAAAACCTAATAATCGGTTTTAAATGGATGATATTATGTTATATAACCTCGATAAAAATCTGCAGCTTTTTCCCTATTTCGGATAGTCGTTATCAAAAGACATTCCAATCGTCTAAAGCAGATTTCTTTACTTTGTTTCCTATTCGACTTCGACGAAACGACGACTAAAAAGAGACAAACACATACATCTATAAGATTTAGCCTGCGAGAGAATGAGATAGAATGAAACCTTACCGCATTGGACGCTTTGATTATGAGCTCACTTTTCAAGGTTGAGATTGTGTGGGTGAAGGTTTCATTTCTACCGCGTGTGAACTGCACTCGATTTTTTTAAATTAAAACTTCTTGTGACTTGAAACTCGATGAAGCGGAAACGAGCGACACTAAAAAATGACAAACACATACATCTAGGATTAAGCATGCGAGAGAATGAAGACTAATCGGTGTTTTCTTTGTGCGGTGCTTCGGAGCCTATCGGCCTACTCTTTGTGCGGTGCTTCGTAGAATAAAATCTTACTAATATTTTTAAGGCGAAAGTTTGTATGAATGTATGGATGTTTGTTACTCTTTCACGCAAAAACTACAGAATGGATTTTAATGAAACCTTACAATAATATAGCTCATACATCAGGCTATAGCTCAAGGCTCTGGCATTATGAAAATTGTATAAAAAATTGTAATTAAAATTGCAAAGGTGACACGTGACACGCGATCTGTTTGAAAAATGATTGTAACGGTTATGGAGGGGGTGGAAAGGTGTGGAAGGGTGAGGGTGGGGGTAGGGGGGTGAGCGGCGAGGGAGTAGGGGGGAGAGGGGGTGCGGGGTGGTTAAGGGGGAGGGGGAGGGGAGGTGAGGTGTGGAGGGGGGATAGAGAAGGTGGAGGAGGTTGAGTGGAAACTCCCCTAAAACTATGCGAGCGAAGCCGGGGGCAAAAGCTAGTGTAAAATAATTTTTAAAGTTGGTAAGGATATTATAATAAATCAACCCTACAATTATCCGAGGTTATTATTACAGGTTCTCCTGGTGAGGTGTTCACAAAACATACAAAATTAAAATTACCCATCCACAGTTTCCCCTTCTCAAACCTACCTTACACCCAACATAATTAAATTGCAAAATATATCATGTAAAAATGTTTTCAAAATATATTATGTTAAAATGTCAACAAATAGGTAAATACTGTAATATATAGAAATAAATAATCGTACTCCTAATACTCTGCATTTGCCTCATTCTCTCGAAGTTTAGTTTTCTGAAGGTTTCACTTCTACCATGCTTGAGAACTGCACACATGGTTTTATTTTATTTTCCAATGTTTCAAGTTTCCACAATATTTTCCCATTTCAGTCTTCTTTAAAATAATAGTGAAGATACATTACTGAGACAATGCGCGTGGTTTCACTGAACTAGGTCCAGTAGACATACTTTAGCTGCCCGTTCATATTCGAACACATATTTATTTGGTCGAAGGCGTTGGTACATTTTTTATTCGATTTGTATGAATATAACTTGTCTTATGTCAAACAAAGACACTAACTAACATTCATTTTAATATATATATATAGATTGGGAAAAAATGTAAATAAAGCAATTTAATAAATAAAACGGGATGTAACTTGACTTGCCCTGACAATAATAAAAAACATTTCACATTTTTTAGATATTAATTCCTGACTTAAGTTATAGGTACCCTTCCAAATTGCCTAAGAATATCGCCTAGCCTAGTTGTTATGTAATCCGAATTATCCATCTAATTTAAATATAGTATTAAAAAAGATATATTGTCACCTGTAAAATCCAAGTAAGTTTACGAGAGATGGGAAGGCTGATGGAGATATTGAAAGAAGGGTAAATGCAGGTAACTCCATTAATGGAGAACTTAATGCCGTTGGCGCTAGTGAAAAAAAACTGTCAAAAGAAGCGAAGCTAGCAGTCCACAAAGGAGTTCTGGTACCTACCCTGATGTATGGCAGTGAGGCATGGAACTGGCAGAGGAAGGATGAAAGTAAACTGAATGCTGTTGAAATGAGATTCCTGAGGCGTATGTGTGGTAAAACCATGTATGATCGTGTTAGAAATGTGGATATCCGCAAATAATGTAAGGCTGATGTAAGTATAATGAGTAAGATTAAGAAAGGGACCCTCAGATGGTTTGGGCACGTAGAGCGAATGAACGAAGATAGTAGTGTAAAAATAATATATGACGCAAATGTGAATGGTAGAAAAAGTCGGGGACGCCCGAGGAAGACATGGCACGATCAAGTGAATCAGATACTTGAGACGGGCCATGTCAAAAGTCAGAATAATAGAAGAGTATGTATGAGACGATGTATGAATGTGAGTGAGGCAAAAAGTGTGTGCCAAGACCGAGTTGTTTGGCGGTCCGTCCTCTCTGCCTACCCCTGCGGGGAAACGGCGTGATGGTTAGTTAGTTAGTAAAATCCATTAAGGACCTAGGGGTAGTCTTTGATCCCAAACTTAAATATATTGCAGTTGACAACATCATGCTACAAGCTTCTAGGGTTTGTCATAAGATCGTGCAAACAGTTTTCAAAACCTGAAGCAATGATGGCTTTGTATATCTGCATTAGACTAACTAAATAAAAGTGATGGACAAACTAAAAACTGCATTAGAAGGTCTAAAATTGAATACGCCTCTGCTGTATGGGCCCCATACCAGAAAAAGTACATTGAGAAATTCAAACAGATTCAAAACAAGTTTTTTAGATACTTGTATATAAGAATGCACGGGGAGTACCCGCGATTCATGCATCATGAAGATCTGCTCACAGAAACGCGTTGTAAAAATCTCCAGTCGAAGAGGAGTGGGGCCCTGGCAGTGACGGCATACAAAATCATTAATAATTTAATCGAAAGCCCATACCTCCTGGAATGTTTGTATTGTATGTGCCGAACAGCTACAGCCAGGGACGCTACCACGATCTTCTACGTGTCCCACATAGCAGAACGGACGTTCTGGCTCGGCAAAGCATGACACGAGGTATGGTATTGTTAAATAATGCTTCCAAAACTGTTGACATCTTTAACAGTAGCCTTGAAGAATTCAAGAGGCATTTAAGTGCCACTCATTACCCGCTAACATGTGTATGTATCTCACGTTACTATTTAAAGTTTCTTTTATTTACCCATAAAGGTGTAGTTTGTGTCACATGTGTATTGTAAATGGACGCACAGTCTGTAATACAAAAACAATTAAAAAAATATACACATATAATAATTTATAAGTCTTATAAATTTATTAATACATTTCCGTGCTTTATTAAAAACTGCGATGTTTTCTAATGTGGAGATTGTTATATACCGAGATTGAATATTCAGGTAATGCGGCAGATCTGGGATGTTCCTGAACAGTGATTCCTGACATTATTCGGAAATATGTCATTTTCAAATACAAATCAAATTTTAGACGTATTGACTCTTTTCCACAAAAAAATATAAATTGATTTCGAAAGACTGTTATTTTATCTAGTAGAGCTATGTTTTAAATTTTGATAACATGTGTTTATTTTTAGTACAATAAGGTTTTACCGTAGGTCGTTGGCAGATTTGTTAAATTTTCAAACAAAATTTTGTATTATACTATATACATTTCAAATCATATAATCATGCAGTAAAATAAATCAATAAATTATCTGGGAAAGTTACTTTTCAGAATTTAAATTTTAGTTAAATTTAATAAAATCATTTAAAAAAAGATCTGCAAACGTGCTTTGTGACGTAAATACTTCATTTTGTCTATTTATTTACGGTCTTACAAAGTAATATATTTAAGATTTTTTTTCATTCTTATTTTGCTTAGACATTATTAAAAAATTATAAATACTTATGATCGAAAAATATTTATAAAAACACATAATTTTAATAGTTTTATCATCACGCCTTTCAGCATTTTTGAATATAGGTATGAATTAAAGCAAATTTTGAATGAAATAAAATCGATATCGAGTTTAAATCGATATCGAGTTATTATTTGGAACCGCCCTGTACGATCGTAAGAACATCTTTCGACGAAATACGAATTCTAGAGTTCACAAATTATCTATAAGAACCCATCCTGACCTTACCTAACACCCATTTGTCAATCTGCCCACTATAAATCCTTTAAAGAGCCATTTAACGCGGTGATTCTACTTACATCCCAACGGCGCTAAACTAATTATTGTAAAACACGGGGTTAAGTATTTTGACCATGAATAGATTGAGGAAGAAATTAGACGGACTAAATTAACTCAGTGTGATGACCGTGTGGATACGTGGGAACAAACAAGAAATAATATTAGCCAATTTATGTAGCGCCATCCTTGCGAAAAACCACTTCAAGGGCGCTCTCTACATAATTATAATAATCAATAATAAAAACATTTATTATAAAATTAAAATTATTCACGCTAAACACTTCAATTATCTCAACCAAACGCATGTTGACAAACTTTCGTCAAACAAATGGTTGAGTATTGGAGAGTTGAGCGCAGAAACAGAAGGATTTATGCTTGTCATTCAAGATAGAGTCATTAATACTAAAAATTATAGGAAGCATATAATCAAAGATACAAATCAAATTGATGATTTATGTAGAAAATGTTTGGCTTTTCCAGAAACTATAGATCATATTATATCGGGATGTTCTGTATTAGCACCGTCCGAGTATACATTTAGGCATAATCACGTTTTAAAAACAATTCACCAAAGTTTGGTAATTAAACATAACTTGATTGATTGCCGCAATATAGTACTGCATTATGAATACGAACCAAATTCATTTTTAGAAAATGAATTTTATAAAATATATCATGATAAAACTATACTAACATACAGAAAAAATGGTCATAACAGACCCGATACAGTTGATCATAAAAAAAGTTTAAAAATAACTTATGTCATTGATGTCGCTATTCCAAATTCCGGTAATATTCAAAAATCTGATTCTGAAAAATAAGAAAATATACAGATTAAGGAAATGAGATTAAAAGAATTTGCCATTCTCAGACTATAAAATTATTAGCATTTGTTATTACGGCTACTGGCATTATACCTATTTCTCTCATTCAATATTTAGACTTCTTACATTTGTCAAAGAATTTCTATATAAAATGCTAAAATCGGACATTTTAAATACATGTAGGATTACGAACGATTTTTTAAATATTTACGAGTATATTGAGGGATCAGTAGGATTTATCGGTCCAGCTAGGAGTTCTACATAGCCGAAACCTCTGATGTGAAAATATCTGGAGTCAGTGAATTATTTTCCCATTTGGTGTCTTGTAGGTTGACATGTTGTTCTTGTATTATTTTGTTTTTATTATACTTATATAGTATACTTACATAGCGTGGATTGACCAGATGATAATTAGTGTAAAAGTGTGTGGAAGGATTTAGTTTTTCCTGTGGGGAAGATTTAACCCGAACATAAAGTCATAGAAAAATCAATAGACTTTTACAATTTTATACATTTGGTTCATTTTCATTTATTCTATTGACAACAAAGTCAGTGCTCAGCTGTGCATTCAGGATTTCTCCTGGAATGTTGCTGGTTTTCAGCAGTGCCTCTGTGGAAAATGACTTAACTACTTGTGGTTAAAATTGCCTTTCCTTTTATGTTGTCTATCTTTATGTGACTTATATTGTTTCCTCTGATGTACAATACAACACTGATGATCGCGAGTTTTAAAAATACTTCGGTTCGTTTAGTTTACCAATCTTTTGAAGTGAAAACTTCTTTAGCACCGTTGTGATTTGAAACTCGATGCAACCGAAAAGAGCGACACTAAAAAGCGACAAACACGTTTATCTATACTATAGGATTTAGCCTGCGAGAGAATGAGATAGCCATAAAATATTATTTCATGTCTTTTTTCATTATTTAGTTCACTCGGTTCCAAAATAATACATAAATCCATCGTACCACGCAAACGTCTTTTGGTGTAGTGGTATAAAGCGCCTGACGAACCTCAGCGGTTAGATATCTGGCGGACCAAAGATCGAATCACACGAAATCAAAAAAAAAAAAATATTCTTGTAAAATCAATATCCAATTTTCAAACACTCCAAAATGAAAAGGCAAAAGAAAACACGAAAAGCGACATCTAGCGACTCCGAAGAAGAAAATACAAATACTAATAAGATGACAAAATGTATAGGAATTCGACGACCAAAATAAAAAGAGGTGCTGCGTGGTCTCCCCACTCTTGTCTACTTTAGTTTTCTGGAGGTTCACTTCTACAGCGTGTGAAATGCACACTCTGATTTTTTTTGTATCGTCTTATTTACAATGAACATCGAACTGGACTTAACGTCCGTTCTAACTGATGCTCTGTGATAATCTGGAGAAATGGAAACGTTCACTGAAGGTGCCCACCTGTATTTCGGATATGATCTTATTTTATTTCGGATATGTCTTCGTTACCGTTCGAATTCATATACCGTTCGAATATCCGAATTCTCTATCACATGTTACAACTATTGGATCCCTAGCACGGTCGATCTATAAGGATTATATCGATAACTCTCGGTAACTTCTCATCGTTTCCTAGAACAACTGCAAATCGCTAAAGTACAAACAACAGTTGACGTCGAATGTACCTATTAAGAACACTTAGCCACTGTGAACTGTTATTTATTCATTGGCGATCTGCAGCCATGCTAGGGAACGATCAGAAGTTACCGAAAGTTATCGATATAAAACATCGACCGTGCTAGGGGTCCTAATTTCTGTTGAGACATCTTAAAATGATGAGACATCTTAAAATGACTTCAGTTTAGAGACATTGAAACTTCACACATGTTCACATACACTTCAATAAACAATATTCTTTTATGTATAATTTATATACATACACTGTTCAACAATTAGCGATTTGTTGCACTTATATCATCTCAGCTGACGGCTATTTCCTTGAATATATTACTGTAGGTAAGTACTGTCATATAATTATCATATTACACTTGTAATTAACTAAGCAAGGGTTTATAGCAATCACGTTTTAAGAAACGAGATTAGAATATGGTATCATTGGATGGGGCAGTTCGCATGACAGTATTCTTAATTAATTCATTAGAACCAAACAAAAATTAAACTCCCTTTAAGAACTGGCATTGACTTTCAACAATCTTAAGGCGATCCAATAGTCCAGGAAAAAATCCAAATCGGAATTCACGCCCCCTTTAGGGGAGGAGTTTGAAAATACTTGAGAAAAAGGTTTTGGAAAGGTTGTAAAAGGTATTTGAGATTTTTTTTTGTAAAAAAATTAACTCCTTTTTTACGCATTGTTTATTGTAATAAAACTGATTTAAAATTGATTTCACGAAATCAAGCGACGCGGAGCCACACATCCATCTCCCGCTCCGGCCGGGGCGTGACTGATACGAAAAAGATGTGGCGTGGTCAGAAATTCTTCGGTGGATGCCATAGGGTTCACTTTGAAAACCCAATTCGTCGACTAGCGGCCGTATTGTAAAATAACAACGCGAAAATGCATATTTTATTATAATTTGGGAAGTTCAGGCGTCAATATAATTTTTTTACGATTATTACAAAATAAACTGAATTTGCCACAGTATACAATAAAACCATATCCAAAAGGGGGCTTATAAATAGGAGAGTTTGTACTTGAAAGAGTTTTGTTATAGGCCTTATACTTAATTTTTTTATAGGCTTATTAAGACTTATAAAAATATGACCGATATTTGGGCCAAGGTATGTTCTTCACGCAGTATTTTGAAGCATCTATAATACTTCTAAGCCATCAAATTTTCAAAACAAAAACAAATGATTTTGTATGATTTTGCATTATTTACTATGGCTTCTTCTTAATACCATTTCAATTAAAAGCTATTCCAAAACAATACTCCATAATATTTATGAATGTGATTCATAACAGGAAATAACAACAAACACACATATTCGAAACATTAGATCTCAAGGTTATTTGTGCGAAAAACTTTTTATACCTACTATGGTAGGTACTAAACTCTTAAATCTTAAAAAAACCCACTGACATTAAAAAAATTCCATAAACATTTGTCACCACCTATACCGCGACACGAGAATATGACTGTAAATCCTTTTTGTTTTTTGATGAGTAAAGACCAATAATTGTGCTTTGAAATTCGATCGTAGGAAGTAGGAAATGAGAGGAAGTCTCTTACCTTTTGACGGCTTCTTATGGCGTTTCAGGATCGATCCTGGGTTCACAACACCAGGTTTTTAAGACACGACATTTTGATTTGATAATATGAAATCTTGCGATGATTTGCGATATTTTCGACAAGAGCACTGTGACCAATGTCACTACCAAAATCCAACTGCCCAAGTAGGTAATGTAAACTTGGGCGGCAATATTGTACATTTTTTCCACATGCAGGTAGGAACATCTTCTTTTCCTGGTAGACACTTTGAGGAAAGGAGGAAGAGAAAGGAATACATGCTTGATGATGGACTTGGGGAATATGGATTAAGTTTTTTTAAAAGACTGTTTCAGAACCAAACAACATTTAAAAATTTACAATTCAAATAAAACGCTGTATAAAAACCCAGGGTGTTCTAAAAGAGAAAACATACTTACATCAAACATACACTCGCACAGACACTGGTCTTCTTCGAGGGGTAAGTCTCTCGTCTAGCAATCTGGAGGTCGCCAGTTGAAATCCCGGCGTGCGCAAGTAAATTTTATTTACACAATTAATTTGTGTTATTTCACAAAGTATTAATTAAAAATAATATGTAGTAGGTTCTGTACTACATTTGCGGCAAGTTCCATAGAGGTAGTTGCTTGAAATGGCTTCAACCGTGTTTGGTGAAATCTGAACAGCCCCACCTTTCTCTTTCCCATCTACTTTTCTTCTCCACCACCTTCAGCCTCACAACATATCCCAATTGGGGATGCCCCAGGCTCGTCGGGAGCAGTTGGGACTCTTGTGCGGTATTCGAATTAAAAAAATCAGAGTGTGTAATTCACACGCAGGAGAAGTGAAACTAGAAAGCCGCTAGATTTTCTTTTTGCCTGCTTATTTTAAAATGGTTTGAAGATTGGGTATTGATTTTACAAAAATAAAAATGTTTTTTTTTGGATTTGGTAGGTTTCGAACCTCCGTTCGCTGGATGTCTCTCTGGGCGTTGAGTCACGCGCTTCATACCACGGCGCTATTGGAGGCTTGCGCGTAGTCGTGAATTTACTGCATTATATTAGATCCGAGGACAGTCAAATAATATTTTTTGTGACGCACTTCCGTTTCATCCAAAATTTAAATCACTAACGGGGTAAAGAAGTTTCACTTCGAAAAATATTTTACTTTTAATTAAAATTGAATATTCAAAATAAATTCTCAGTAGGTACTGGAGATCCCAGTGATTAATTTATTTAAAAAAGGTGAAAAAAATCATGTTTTTATGTATTGTTTGTTTCAAATGTTTAATAAGGAAAAAGAGCGTTGAATTTCTGGCAAAATCAGGTTGAAACTTGTAACTACGAGTGTTAAATAAAATACGGTTGAACAAAACAAATTAATACAGTATTAATTTGTACCCTGAAGATGCTTGAATAAAGCGAAACCGGTCGGTTCATAAATTAATAAATTTCGTGGTTTTAAACAAAAAAGTATTTTATTTTAATAAATATGTCAAACCACAAAGTGATTGCTTTCTACAATAACATTTAACAGAGAGTTACTTAAAGAAATGCGAAAGCTATTCTTAGGTCTATTGATTTCGGGTATTTTCAATAATTACTGTTTTGATTAGTCTAATAATTATAAAGGGGTGTTAAATGGAGATATAAAATCACATATTTTTAAATAATATTTGGATATCATCTTCTTCCTCCGGATTGACTTTGAAATTTCACATAATAGAGAAAAACCCACCCTTGTTACTACATCTTAAAAAAATGTTAGATAAACCAGAATGAGCTATTTTTAATAAAACACGAAATAGAGGGAATATTTTATTTTTTATTTATTTTATTTTATTTATTTTATATTTTATTAACGCCCTAGTGGGCTTTTACAAGAAAATAAGCAAATATATAATAAACAATATTAATTACATGTATTACATAAACAATAAAACAGAATAAATATGAATGCAATCGACTCGTTAGGTAAAGAATATTACAACATAAAAAAGAAATTAAATGAGATAGTACAAGTTGTACTTACAAAAAACTAAAACAATTCAGCTTTAAATATTTATACATATTATTAACAATAATAATAAGACCTGACATAGAACAAAGTGTAAATAGAACTGCAAAAATATTATAAAGTAAGTATACATTTTACTGGTGAGGTTTAGATGAGAAAATATTTTATGAGAAAAACAAAAAAAAAATAATAAAAGCAGATAGAATCGAGATTAGTTGATTTTTGAAACATTCAAAACTGTCAATACTAAATATATCTATATATTCGCAGTATTTATTCGCAAGGTTATGGATTCTCGGTATTGGTGAGTATATAGAGTAATTAGTGTTGAGTTTATTGTTGCATTTAAAAGTATCTTTACTACGAGTTTGTCTAGCGGGTATGCTAATGCAAATTAGTTCCAGCAAATTAGGGCTGTCAATTAAAGATTTTATAATTTTGTATAAAAATAATAAATCAATTAACACTCTTCTATCTGATAATTTAAGAAGTCTGGTTTCAGCGCGTAAGTAATTATAATTTATAAATTCGATTGGTATTTTCATTTTAAAATTGATGTACCGGAGAAATTTGTTTTGTACCTTTTCCAATGATTGAGAATGAACATTGTAGTATGGTGACCATACAGAGGAATTGTATTCTAATCTGCTTCGTACTAGTGAGCAATACAGATGTTTTAATGTTAACATACTTTTAAAATTTGCCCCCATTCTCAAGATAAAACCTAGTATTCTCATTGAATCGCTTGTTATTTCATCGATGTGTACATTGAACTGTAGACTCTCGTGGAATATAACACCAAGATCACTGATTTATTTATAAAAATTATATGAATATAATTCAAATTGTCTCAACGCAGTGTATTCAAAATTCAAATACCAGCAAAATCCCTCTTACTCTCAAATTTCGGCATTATTTTGAGAAACTCAATCTTCGGGACTTTTTATAAATGATTTCGTAAAAATATACTATATTTTCTTTGGAAGATTACAAAAAATATGGTTTAAAGGATTCAAAATAACTTTTATATACACTAGAAATAACCCCTTATAATGAAAATTTTCAAAACTTTGAAGTGAATCCGGAGGAAGAAGATGATATCAGAAATTTTAAAAATTTTAAACACGCCATTTTGAATCCATTTGGCACCCTTTTATCGCTTTTAGAATTTAAAAATAAGATTTTTTTAAATGACCCACCTTTAATGTACAAGTACCTATATACACGGTGTCCGGAGACTCGTAGTATAGACGGGAAACTGGTGAATTTACGTAACTTTTGAAGTTGATTTTGTGGTAGAACTTTTTTGATGTGTGCTTTGGTTTTCGACTAAATAGAGTATAATAGCTGTTTCCACATTTAAAATGCATCAAAGCGTAGACCCGGTTCCAAAAGACTCTTTAACCCTTTGGTTGCCGAAAAATATGCAAACAAACATATTTTTACGGCCTCCGTGGTCAAGTGGTAAGGCTCTCGACAACCCGAAGGTCACGGGTTCAAATACCGGCATGCACAAGTAAATTTTTTTTATTTTATTTTTTATTTTTTTATTATTTAAAAAAATACATACGTATACAGATTCATAGTAAAACATTTGGTTCTTAAGGCTAATAACAATATGTAAATTTCTTTTTAATGAAACTTCACAATTCAAAAGAGAAAATATTTCTCGTGCTTGAATTTTGGAGTGTAAAATGCATAGTTACACAGAGTATGTTATTACAAGTACTTATATTAATAAAATATATATTCATGAAGACAAGTGGACATAATAACTGAAAGTATTGTCAGAGTAGGTACATATAATAAAGTTGTAACAATTTGGTGCCTGCAAATAATGCGTATGTACTTGCTTTCAATTTGATATGGTGATGAAATATTTTTAGAGATTATGTTCTAGTTTATTTTTTTTTGTTGTTATTATTGTGATGGTGAATTTAAAACTTATAATTAGTGTCGGGTTGGTCTATTAGTGTTTTTATTTGGGATTTAAAAACTTTATAATTTTTTTCAGACTTGATTTTATATGGGAGAGCATTGAAAAATTTTATACCTTGATAAGCATAATGGTGTTGGGAAGCACTTGTTTTAAATTTTGGAATTTCTAAATTGCCCTGTGATCGTGGTCGGTTGTTTATGTTTGTGAATGTTATTGTTGATGAATTGAAATGATCTTTATGAGTTTGCAATAATGAGTTCTTTTTGAAAATTTTATTAAGACTGAGAACCCTGAAAGAGTCAAATAGCTGTGTTGTTGGAAATACAGATGGTTTTCGTAAGATGACTTTCAAAATCAACCTCTGTACCCTGATTGATTATTGATTCGTCTCATGTCACATTTTAATCATTTTCAATGATATACCGTTCTTAGTGGAAGATACTCTGTGTCTTACACCATTCAGAATTGAAACGTTGCTTGAAATGGCTTTAGCCATGCTTGGTGCCCAGATATGAATATCCAGGTACTCTTCCCCACCTCCTTCCCCTCCCCAAATACCTACAACCTCACAACATACCCCAATTAGGGATGCCATAGTTTCAATGGCTTCAGACGGGAGCAGTTGGAACTGTTGTGCAATATTCACATTAAAAAATGACCTTCAGAAAACTAAAGTAGACAAGATTGGGGAGGCCATTAAGCACCCCAGTAAAGTTTTCACTTCATAAATCGAAATGTTCAATATGATATAGATTCAACAGTTTACCGGTTGAACTACGAGTTTCCGGACACCGTGTATATGTAAATAATAATTCATACATGTATGTATGTATAATTAAAAAAATATATATTATCTTGAATTGCTATAACAAGTCAGGTAGATATTTTAAAATTTGCTACTTTTTTAGAATGAAACTAGGCAGGCATTATTTGGCGAAATCCGTAGAAAAAAGCTAAAATTTGACCTACGGAACCTTTTACAGAGAGCTGTTTAAACCATTTGTGTTCGTTTGCTTCAACAAAGGTTGTTTATATTCTTACCTATAGAAATGCGTACCATCCTACGTCAACATATTATATTGACATAGGATGATAAGCATTTCTATTGTAAGAAAAACGAGATATTTCACAGTCAGCGAGCATTGGTGTTGAAAATGATTCCATGGCAACTCACAATCAACTCATTGAAAAATCATTAATATTTTGAAAAAAATTGAAAAATAGCCCATAATCTAACCTAATCTAACCTAACGTAACCCATTAAACCAGTTTTTAAAATATTTTTTTCATCACTTTTAATGACTTTTCAAAAGAGGTGTTAAGTTAAATTCATTTGTGATCATCATTCAGGTGTTCAGTTAAATGAGTTGTCCGGTCGCCGTTAAAACTAGGCTCTGTTCACCTTATTTTTATTATTATTATAATAAACAATAAACAGATTTTTGGGTGGCTTTTAGTGAACACTATGACAGTAATTAAAACAAATCTCGTAAAGAGTTATTGATGAATACTTATTTTCCTTTATTAATTTTTTGTTTTTTGCGTATATTATGAAGAAAATAAATGAGAAGTCGAGTTCCTACCACGTAGGGATTTTTTTATAAAGGGACCCCTTATATTTTTTTATGGCAGTGAAAATTTTCCATAAAAAATCGAAAATAAAATTCGCAGCTAACCAATTTTTTTATTTTTTTATTTATCAAAATTCCACAACGTGGTGCCATTGACACTAGATTTTCGAACAACTTAAGACTTGGTGCATGCAAATCAACCAGGTTGAAAAACGTGTTAAAAAAGTTTAGAGAAAAACGCATTCAAAGTTTTGCTGAAGGATAATTCAACATACATACAAACTGTTTCAAACGGTTTCACATAAAATGCTGTATCTCCGTCAATTTTTCAAATTTCTTTTTGTTAGAGCTTTCTTACTTTCTTTTTAGCTTCCAGAAAATGAAATTAAAAACGACAATTTTGTTTTTACAGTGTCCTGGTGCCTTATGGCCTTGTTTAGGATTTGATCAAGGGAACATGGAGGCGCCCCTTCTGCCCTCCCGTTAGTCCTCCACTGCGGCCACAACCCATTTTTGTTGGTTAACCTCTTCAGTGATAATAAATTAAAACAAAGAGGCGTACTATACGTCATAATATTATTAACAATAACACTTTAGCGATAAATCAAAAATGTTGTTTTTAGTTCGCAACTAGTAACATTAAAAAACATTTTTTATAAGATGAGATCAACAATATAATGCTTCCTGTAGAAAAATATGATGTACAGGGTGTAATAAAACACGTATACGAAGGATTTAAACTAGTGATTCCGGAGCATATTTGGAGTCAAAAACGCAGATGTCGCTTTGCATTTCGATGATATTTTTTTTTCTATTGAAAACAAGAAATATATATTTTTAAATTGCACGTCGCCACTGATCCCGCTCCTATACGTCGCGACGGAATTATTCGATACGTGCGCTGTTTCGTGTATTACCGTGCTGCTGAAATGAGACGCAATCTTTATCAAGTGACCCGCTAGGCTAGGGCGACCAGCTTAATGGGACATTCGATCTTATGAATGTATTTCGAGATATTCGATAAATGTGCGGAAATAATATATTACTTGGAATTGATTTGCAAAAAAAATTCTTTGGTGGCCTGACACTTTTCAAACAATAATAAAAACCCCCGTCGAGAGTCCGAGGTCTAATAACAAGAAAGTTCTAATTTCACAAAATATAATATATCGATACATAGTATAAAATGAAGTCGCTTAAAATGTATGTGCGCATAGATCTTTTAAACTACGCAACGGATTTTAATGCGGTTTTCACCAATAGATAGAGTGATTCAAGAGAAAGGTTTATATGTATAATACATGCTTATTATAGTAGAGCAAAGCCGATAAATTCAAATATTCAATTCAGGCAGCGGGCAGCTGGTGGTGCGGATTTTATAAAGGTTGGGTATTAGCGTTGTGTTTCGTTAGCCACAGCAACGTGTGGCCGGGTCTGCTAGTATAATATAAATGTGGTAAATTCACGAGAACGATTTTTTTTTCTTTTTTTGCATGAATACCAAAATCCAAAACATATGAAGCTGAAAAGTTCATTTTGGGACGCAAAAAACTTGTGAGCCACAGGTTGCGCATGCCTGCGCTATGCCATAAACGCGCTACTCTCATGAACTCAGTTGCGACGTATGATGGAAAAATATTTTTAATTTGTATTTTTAAGTGTTTTCAAAAATATTTTTAATGTGTTGCACAGCAAAATGATTTTTTTTGCATATTACACATGCATATTTTTTTCTCCAAATATGCGCAGGAAGCGCTGGTTAAAATCTTTCGGGTACGCGCTGTTACACCCTGTATATTATGTTCGCGCTGCATTTTAATATTTTTTGGAAATTAATAAATCTCGATAAATCTTCAATCGAATTGCGGGTTACGCCTCTTTTAACATGAATTTGGGAGGTCCGATTTTTATTTTATTTTTTGGATGGACAGGGCTACGAATGAAGATGTTATGGTTCGGCTGAATAAGGAAAAATAAGTAATTAAAACTATAAAAATCCGAAAACTTCAATATCTTGGATATGTGATGAGACACCCATAAAAGTATGAGATCCTGCATCTCATAATGCAGGGAAAGATTGCCGGAAGACGAGGCCCTGGAAGAAGGAGAACCTCATGGATGAAAAACCTGAGACAGTGGTTTGGCCAGTCTACCGTAGAGCTGTTCCGGGCTATAGTAAACAAAGTCTGCATAGCCAACATGAAAGCCAACGTCCATTGAACGGACAGGCCACAAGAAGAAGACGATATTTTTACCTGGACCTACCACACAGCATCTCAAAAGATCACATGGGCCATGAGGGAAACTATTTTCCTCATGCCTCCTGTATGGAGTACGGTGACCGGACAACTCAGAATGAAACCAACCCAAAAGCACCTCAGAAAGGTCATTAAGAGTGATGATAAAAAAATTGGTTATACAGGGTGTCCGGGGGTAAAGTGCATTAACTTCGGGAGGTGATATACATGATGGTAGGAGTAAAAAAGACTTTTTCCGAAATTCTAACATTTTTTTTCCCATACAAAAAGACGTACCTACTAAAAATCCTTAGTGTGAGGTACGATCTTACTTGCTGAGAGCCTGCCGGGCGCCCGACTCAATTGTGATTGGCACGTATCGTAACAGCGGAAAATAATAAATCTGGCCGCACACGCCGGACTAATTTTATCTTTTTACCTCAAAACTACCCCTAAAAGTTGGAATTTCGAAAAAAGTTATTTATCTTTTTTACTCGTACTATCATGTAGAATCGCCTCCCGAAGTTAATGCACTTTAGCCCCGGACACCCCGTATAGGTTAAGTTACGTTAGGGTTACCGGCTATTTTAAAATTATTTTTTCATAGCTTTTAATTACCTTTCTCAGGTGTTTCTAAGTTGGTTTAATTCTGAGTTGGCACGACTTCGTGAAAGCGGTACTGTACAAAAATAATATCTTATTTTCATGACTGGCTCGTTAGCCCGCCGACTGTACCCATCCTCAAATGATCACCAATCAATCACCTTCGATAATTCACGCGACAAATAGTTTATCCTAAAAATTCCCATAAAGTATATATCACATAAAAACAGACACCCACACCCATCACCACAAAATGCAGGATTTCATCTACTGAAATCACTGAAGGCCGCACAGTTTCATGTTGACTGTCGGCCGACTCCTCCCGGATAAGGTTTTTCATGGTTTCCTTATTCCCAAAGGCAAATGCGGAAGAGCTCCAAATAAAAGGACATGACCGACTCCTTCCCACTCCCAACATAACACAAACACACACGTATGTATATATTTCCCTTGCTTGATGCCGGTTGCTTTGTTGAGCTATGCAAAACATGCAATTTTAGTAGGGTTTTTACATAACAACTTTTCCCTACCGACAAAATACATGACCTCTAAGTCTATAATAGCCAGGTACTATTTTTTTAAATACCCACATGAGGTAAAAATTGCAAGGCGCATATGACGCCGTTCTATTTGTATAAAGAACATTAACTTTAAATTCAGTAAATTTAAATGATTCATCTCCTCAAGATACATAAGAATCTAGTAAATGAAAAAAAAAAAAAAAAGACAAGCGGCGCGAGTAATTGCTACCGTTAAAAAGTTGTCTACAAGTTGAGAAGGGTGCTTTAGCTTTTAGATTTAGCATTCCGATTAGATTTATACTTGGCAAGTTTGAATTTGCTTGGCAAGAATTAGGGAATGAATGTGCACAGTTTAGTAATTTTGCCTGTGATGTATGTAATCCAGAATCTTTTTGAAACGTTTGTTGTATTTAACTAACTAACTAACTAACTAACCATCACGCCGTTTCCCCGCAGTGGTAGGCAGAAAGGACGGACCGCTAAACAACTCGATCTTGGCACACACTCCTTGCCTCGTTCACATTCATACATCGTCTCATACATGCTCTTCTATTATTCCGACTTTTCACATGAACATTCACTTGGTCGTGCCATGTCTTTCTCGGGCGTCCCCGACTTCTTCTACCATTCACATTTGCGTCATATATTCTCCTTACACTCCTTTCCTCGTTCATTCGCTCTACATACCCAAACCATCTGAGCGTCCCTTTCTTGATCTTACTCATTACGCTTACATCAGCCTTGCATTCTTCGCGGATCTCCATATATCTCACACGATCGTACATGGTTTTACCACACATACGCCTCAGGGATCTCATCTCTACAGCATTCAGTCCACTTTCATGCCTCACTGCCATACATCAGGGTAGGTACCAGCACTCCATTATGGACGGCTAACTTCGCTTCTTTGGACAGTTTTTTTGTTTGCGCCAACGGCGTTCAGTCCTCCATTAATAGAGTTGCCTGCATTTACCCTTCTTTCGATATCTCTGTCAGCCGTTCCATCTCTGGTAAAAATACTTCCCAACTCATCCACCTGCTCCAAATTCTCATCATTCACAACTATGTTGCACGTTGTTTTCATACTCTCTCTTTCAAATACATGAATTTAGACTTACTTACATTCAGCGTTAACTCATTCTTCATGCATACTTCGTTCATCATAGACAAGAGAGACTGTAGATCTTCCGTTCTGTTGTATTTAAATAAAAAAATAGCAGAAGAGAATACAAGCGAACACTAAGATATTTCTGAACAACAAAAGCATAAAATTAGCAGTAATAAATATTAGAACAGATTGTAAATGTCGAGTCTAAAGACATTATTCATACAACTACCTACATACCTATATTATATTATTGGTCCAGTTTGGTTTGAGCAAGCGGGCAAGTAGTGGCGACCCAATCTCACTTCTTGACCTCTTGGGCCATCGGTTAATACACTTTGGCAGACTAAATAACATTACACTTCTTCGAATAACAAATAGTTTATTGCTGGCTCTATGTTCTTTATCAATTTTAAAATGAAACTGATTGTTTGTGATGACTGATGACTAAGATGGAAGTTACTAGAAATGACATATATGCTGTCGAATCATTTTAAAATTAATAATTAATTTGCTTGAGTGACAATGTGGTGTTTTATTATAATTATTGCTTGTGGTTTTGAACTTAATATACGTGTATATTTGATTTAAAATTAAAAATATTACGAATATTATTTTAAGAACGTGTAAGGGACTAATGGAGTCAAAACTATTTTTTTTTAAATGAACTCCACACAGGAAAACGATCTAAGATGCTGTGTGGAGGGTTTTTTTGAGAAGAGGAAGAAATGAAGAGACTTATTGGTTGGACGTTTACACAATTCAAAGCTACAATTAATTACCTACATACATCTACATATATCATAGACTCTGTACTTGTAGCTTGATTGTCACATATTCCTTTCCTATCCATCCCTATCATGTTCCTTTTCCCCATCCTATCCCATCCCTATGTACCTGTTATTTCGTTACCATAACAATCAGTCGTCAACCGAAACTCGCGCGTGAACATCTATAATATTCCGCATCCCACATCCTCAAACTGAATCCGCATATATATATATAAGTGCTTGAATAAACCCAGCCAAGATAGCAGAGAGTGTCACGAGTTACCGCAGTAAGTCCCTTTCTTCATTTCCTTTAAGTGCATTCTTTCTAGTTGTTGGTCTTTCACACACATATATTTCAAAACACATACAAGGTCCTTAAACCACACATCACCTATGTTGTAGGATGGAGGAAACACAGAGGCCGGCAAATCATTCTACATCCAAGCTGTTGAACTCAAGGACGAGTCGATGAAGCGACCCGTTCTCATGTTACAAATGTTGGGCGCGCGTTTGGCGTGTTTCCCAACTATGCACCGGTGCCGAGGGATCAATGACGCTGGTTTCTCGGAGCATCTGCTATTGAAATAGCGATAGAACAAGGATAGCATTCCCACCCGAAGCCTGTGCTCTAAATATTGCAATACGTTTGTTAAGATGGGAGAATCCCCAAAGCCATCATGGACTGTACTGTCATATGTGTAACAATGAATTGGTGCACATGACAAAAGGTCATTGATGTGCAACAAAAACAAAATCGGAGACAGAACCGATCCCTGTGGGATTCCTGGATTATTGAACGCGAGGAAGAGGGAAACCATCAGCAACCGTCTGAATCGATCTCTCCCTCAAAAAGTCGGCAATCCACGTACACAAGGATACGGGAAGTCCGTGCAAACTATACTCGTAAAATATAAAACGATTGTCCACTAGTAATCTGCGTTTGTGAGTCCTTATGCTTAAATAAAAATAAAGAAACCAATTTAGCAGTCTTTAAACGAAAAATAATTGGATCTATTTCATGGAAAATGAAACCCGAAGAATCAGGTCCTAAACGCCCAAACCCCCTAAAACACAACAATGGACTAACTATGTGGAAATATGACTAAATAATAGTACACAAATCATCGAAAGCCAAGTTAGTGACTTGTGGAAGCAACCTAGTTCGGAATGATAAACGGATGGGCTAACTGCATGGAAGAATATTGAAAAAGGATGGGAAGGACGAAGAGAGAACAATTGCGGAGGAAGGCATATTCTCGTCCTGGAGATCTACCATGGTCGATCGACAAAACCTTATATCAAAACGATATTAAACGTCATCTATGGTCAGTTATCAATATTTGCGATCGCAGTAAAAAATTGGTAAGACATATTCCGACCGACGCGCGACCATTGATAAATTTTAGCCCGGAATTCATAGTATCAGAAAAGATCGGTTAACTGTCAATACCCGCATTTATTTGGATAAAGTCTTGCATCTTTCAAAATTACTGGCTTATTAATGAACGGAGTTCCACTAACGAAGCTTTTAGAATTGAAATAATTCTTATACGTAATCCATAGACTTACATAATTCAACCAAGAAGCAAATTAATTTATTCCGTTCAATCTTTGAGAAACTAAAGTGGTTGAAATATATCAAATTAAATCCCGTTTAGTGTCAAAAAGTAAATGCGGACTGCCAATGCATATTTAGTTGAGTATTTCTTTTCAACATTGCCAATTTATTCATATATTTACGTAATTGATAGGCGTTTGACGTTTCGGGATGTAAATTCGTAGACAGGTCCGCCAGTGTTTCCGGTGTATATCGATTTCTTAATTATTACCTGACAATATCGGTACGGCTATTAACGGTGAAACCGTGCTAGGAACATCGACATAAAACCACTGGGAGTTACGCCTGTCGATCCAATATTGTATAGTTATCGATTTCACCGTTCTAGAGCTCCTGGGATGTATCGCCGGATGATGATTCATGTAAGGGAAAGGCACAGCTTTTTGACAGACATTAAGCGAAGTGCTAAGCATCATATTTTAGTCAGAAAGCCTTCCACAGAGCAATGTAAAGAAATAGCTAATTAGTAGTTAAAGAAATTAACACGTAGGTGGGTAATACAATGTAACAACAGCAAGATAAAAATGCACAGCTGTTTCCGCGAATTTTGCAAGTCAATGTAAGTGGTCAGGCAATCGTCTTTTCTCGTTAGCAAGTGGCTTGTCGTGTAGCCACTTAACACATTCCACTTATGTACATTGTACATCATTAAAGCATAATACCATCAATTAATACCACTACATACTATTTATCCCAGACCTACGATCGTTCATTCTATCCTATCCCTGCCATTGCACCGTCATTGACCATCTCAAAGTAGTTAGTGTTGCTGTCAAAGAACGACTCCATTCATAATATCTTATACAATCTGCGTTCAATTACAAAAATTCGCATGACTAAAGACGCTAAGAGAAATATGCAAGAGAGTGACAAAGGCATCATGAAAACATCAAATGGGGCTCGTCCGGGTGCTGGTTCTTGGTTCATCTGGGTAAACGGAGTGGGGAAGCCTAGCTCAACGGGGTAAATGGAATGGAGATGGTTCATCTGGGTAAATGGAGTGGAAAAGCCTGGTTCGTCTGGGTAAATTGAGTGGAGTAGTCTGGTGTATCTGGGTAAATGGAGTGGAGAAGCCTGGTGCACCAGGGTTAACAGAGTGGAAAATACTTTTTAATCAGGGTAAATTTATTGGAAAAAAACTGGTTAATCAAAGTAAATGTAGTGGAAAAGCCTGGTTGATCGAAGTAAATGTGGTGGAAAAGACTGGTAAATCAAGGTAAATTTAGTGGAAAAGTCTGGTTAATCCGGGTTAATGCAGTGAAAAAGCCTGGATGATCGAGGTAAGTGTAGTGGAAAAGTATGCTTAATCGGGGTATATGTAGTGGAAAAGCCTGGTTAGTCAAAATAAAATGTCGTGGAAGAGTCGGTTTAATCAGGGTAAATGTAGAAAAGTCGGGTTAATCAGGATAAACGTAGTGGAAAAGCCAGGTTAGTCAAGGTAAAGGTGGTGAAAGCCACAAAGGGTAAATGGAGTGGAAAAGCCTAATAAATCAGGGTAAATGGAAGGGAAAATCCTGGTACACCATAAATGGTAAATGGAGACGCCTGGTTCATATCAGAACAGTTGGAGTAGGAGAAATTGCATTCAACATGTTTCACGTTAATAACGCACAAAAATCCCAACTGCTCCCGACCTTGGAGCCTGTGAGACTTTGACTATGGCATCCTCAATTGGGTTGTGTGAAGGGGAATGAGGTGGGGAAGAGGAATGAGGTAAAGTAGCTAGCTGTTTAGATCTGGTAACCAAACACAACTCGCGTTTCAATTCAGAGCGGTGGCCTGTCACCAGGCTGATATTGAGAGTGTTTTCCATTCTGGAACCCGCCGCAAATTCCTGTAGCACATTCCTCGGTATGTATTATTTAATTTTAAGTTAATAATTAATTAATGAGGAACAACACAAATTAATATGAAATTAACTTGTTCACACTGGGATTGCTAGTCGCGACTCTTACCTTTCGATAACAGAGGCCGTGAACGTGTTTGTCATTTGAGAAATAATGGCAAAAGATAATAAAAAAATTATTATTATAAGCAATAATTGTCAGCCTGAAAAACTCATTTACATTGAAAAATCTTCCGAGAAAAGATACTTGCCGCCAACGGGACTTGAACCCATGCCACTGAGCTATGGTGGCTTATCTAATACCCGCCAAATAATTCAATATACTGGTGTTTCATTCAACAATTACTGATTATTACATTTTTCCACCTGAAAACAACCAACTTTACTTTTGTGAGGGAGGTATTGTTAGTACTAAATCTCTCGCTAGGTGGCGTCGAGACAAATTACGTCTATATTTATTTTTAATTTTTTTTATTGCTTATAATAATTATTACCCTTTGTGCTATGCATAAAAAATCTTGCCTTAAGCGTTAGTTTATAAATTAAAAGTAATAATAAAAAAACACCAGGCAGACAAAAAAATGATGACAATACATTCACGTCAATGACTCAAAGAAAGATCTATGTTCTATATTCCCACCTATTTCAAAGCCATGTTTACAAATTAAAGTATTTTGAACCTGTAAATATACATCTTTTGTACGTTTTTTTTCTCTCTTTGAACGAAGCTAAGGCGGAGGTACTACTTCCTTGTATGGCAAAAATACTTCACAGCGGTATCTTCAGAGGTCAGTTGTATTATTTTTACAGTTGCATTAGTTGAAGCTAATAATAATTCATACGAGAGTGGAAGACACTAATTATTATGGTATGTGAAGGGAGCACTATTCAGAATAAAAACATTTTTTAAGTGACTTAAATATCATGTTTAGTGGATAGATCTGAATAGCCTGGTTCTTCCCATCGTTCCTGTGTTCAATCATCTGCACCCTCCCTCTTTTTGCTTCGCAACAGAAGTTCTAACATTATAATTTTGTTTAAACATGAAACATGATTTTATTGTGATTTATTTTTCCTCCTTCTTTAAGCGTCGATGACACACGGCGAGTCCACAACCTACTATCTACTAAGTTTAAAAGCGGGTAAATTGGCGAGTGAGATTGTCATGATGACACACAAAACTGTTCACTCGCTAGAAGCGTAGGAAACTGAGGCCGATGCTAGCGCCAGTAACAAGAATAACGACGCCTGCGTGAACTAATTCTTCAGATATTTGACAGTCGAAATCAGCTGTTTATCGGAAGGCATGTTGGAAACATAAATAAACCAATCACGAGCAAGCGGAGCAAGCGTGTAGGCGAGTAAAGTTGACGACCTTTCAACTTTTTTTCGTAGATTGTCAACAATCTGCTAGTTGCTGCTAGTTAGCAAGTAACACGATGACACTGGGCGAATTTACTAACAGATAGTGAATTTCCATCAGATAGTAGCTTGTAAACTCGCCGTGTGTCATCGACGCTTTAGTCAATGTTTTGGACAGCGTTTCAGTGTCCATCATCAGGGCGTAATACTCTAAAAATAAATCACGATTTATTTTTTAAATCTCTACATATAATAAATTAAAGTCTTCCGCCGCGTCTGTCTGTCTGTTTGTGATAAACTCAAAAACTACTGAACGGATTTTCATGCGGTTTTCACCAATAGATAGAGTGATTCATGAGGAAGATTTTAGTAAGTATATAATATGTCTAGGTTTTGTTCTAAATTGGTTGAAATATACAATTAACGGAGAATGTCTGTATGTGGTGGACGAGCGGGCTGGCAAGCGGGCGGTGTGGATTTGATTTGTATGCAAATTGACAGATGGCGGTGTGAGTTAAAAGGTTGGGTAGCCATCCAGTAGTTGGCGTTGTGTTTCGTTAGCCACAGCAACGATATTCCGGGTCAGCTAGTACTTAATAAATTATACTGTAAGAAACTAAATTTGTATAAAAATCAACCAAACGCTGCCCGCACCGCTGCTTCAGACAATCTTTTTTATAATAATAATTTGCAATCTTTTTAGGGTGAATTGTCTTTTTAAATAATAATAAAAATTAATAGATGAAATAAGTTTGTCGAAAATAAAATACGACGAAATTGACAGATTGACTTTATTTTCACGCGGAAGGCCCCAAGGAAATAAAATCCCTCAGGACCAATGCCATCTTTGGGAATGCTGTGTGGAGGGTCTTTTTTATTAAAATGAAGGAGAGGAAGAGTGGTACGAGAGGTAGTAGGAATCTGCGGCCAATGTGTCCAGGAGTGACAGTCGTAGGAATCCATCCCTCCCTCTGCAGTACAAAGCGCTGGGTCAAGAGGGTCCGGCTGGAGTGGTCAAAAGGCCTCCCTCAACCAGTATCTCCTGATCCGGCCCGCCACGCAATAGGAGAGCGAACGCATTCGCCGCCAAGCCCTTGACAAACCTCATCCCACAAATATTATGATCAAATTGTCCCCATACTCCTTTCACCGTCTATCCATCCTACATTAACTATGTTATTAAATATACCTAATAACATGAATACATCCAAGTCAACAAAGAAGTTCACCTAGAATATATCTTGCCTGTTATGAGTCACTTTGTCTTCAGGTGACATAAATTTAAATTGACAATAATACCCAGCCAATGTGTTGGATGTTAGCCAAGTCTATTAGAATCTATACCTATGGTCAGTGCTGTCTACCGCGCCTACTGAACAAATGGCTTCCTACTAATTGGCAAAACACACCTAAGCACATTGAACTCATTTTAAATTGGTGATACTCGCGTATGTCGATCGTCCAGTTGATTAGTAAGACATCTCCAAATAGTATCTAAGTTTTGAGATAATGAGGAAAGCAATATTCGAATGCTCACCGTAAATCAATTTCAATTTTGGAGGCGGGAATGGGTACCACCGCCCCGGGAACCTTCATTGGATAACCAACACCTCTGCCATAGGTCACCCCAAGTGGTTCGCTACGTTTGGTGATTTAGCAGGGGTGCCCGGGTTCATGGGATGAGGTTTGTATAGGTCTTGGAGGCGGATGACCAGGATACACTGAACCCCAGATTCCTACCCACCCCTTAAACCCTTATCCTTCCCAGAACTCTCCTCTCCTTTTTTCCCTAAAAAACCCCTCCACACAGCATCCCCAAAGATGACATAGGCCCTGAGAGAAATTATTTTCCTCAGGGCCTCCTGTGTGGAGCTCATGTAAAAAAAAAAAAATAATAATATTAACTCGTGTTTGTGTTTTACATATTAATGCCTCAGGTCTATTTTGTCGGAATGCTAAATTATTTCCGCCCTGCAATGAAATCCAAATAAATAGAATATTCGCAACGTATCCGAAAACTAAGAATTGGTTTTAAAAGGTGATGAAATACGCTGTAAAATTTTATAATTCCAAATAAACCTATAATTTTTGAAGTGCAAATTTTTTTAATGTACACATAAAAAAGTTTTAAAAATGACACACCTTACGTTTTTTCCAACAAAAATTATTGATAACGAAAAAAAAAACACAAACAAATCTAAATATCTATCTATATAAATAAATCTATCTATCTTCTATCTATATGTATAAATAAAAATGAATCGCCGAGATGTATGTACGCGCATAACTTCCGAACGACTGCACCAAATTGTATAATTTTTTTTGTTTTCGTTATTGTCAGGACAGCTTTGCATAAAACTACTGGTGAGTTTTGGCACTATGAAATTTGTGTAAAAAATTGCAATAGGTGGCACGCGAGCTGTTTAAAAACTGGATGCACCGTACTAAATGTATGGAATGCGGAAGGGGGGAGGGGAACTCGGGAGAGGAAAGGGAACGGGACGAATGGGAAAGGACACGCAGGGAGAAACAATTTCTTTATTAAATGGGTTAGCAACGCATGCCGGGTATCAGCTAGTGCATTATAAACGTCATCTTCACTTTACCTTTACGTCCTTTTTTATGAAAATAATTTATGAATTCCCAAATTTTCAATTTTTGTTTCTAATTGCGGTTGATTATATTGTGGTTATCTTTTAGATTTTAATGCGTGGTGTTTTTTCTTTCTAATACAGTTTACATCAATTCTTCTGTATGAGAGCAAGGGAGGCACGACGATTTCTATGAGACCTATAAGAGTTGTTCCGAGAGGGGTCAAAAATACCTTACCTAAGCACATTTAGAAAAAGTGGTATATTAAATAATTCTGTATTTAAATAAAAGTATTTTTAGCGGAGGTATAAGTTTGACTTTTTGTGTGTCTATCTGTCTGTGGCATCGTAGCTCCTAAACCTAAACGAATGGACCGATTATGATAGGTTTTTTTTTGTTTGAAAGAAAAAATCTGTTCAGGCGTTTAAAGGTCATCAGCTCTTTTTTGTGTCGGTGCTTAAAATTTTGAAAATTTTGCGTTTTAAGTAATTTGCAGTTTCAATGTTCTTTAGTTTGTAAAATCATTTTACATAATATCACCTCGCTTCCGGCTTATTGTTTCATGTAAAATGTAACATAATGATTCAGAAATGTGAAAATATTATTACCTAACGGTAATATTAATTTCAGATGAATATATACGTGGAATCCTATTTAGATACTATTTTGATTAATCTTTACGACGAATCGGCTTACAGTATGAACATCAAAAAATATGCTACGGATAAATCGAAGCTTTACTAGCTTTTCTATGTATTGGAATTACAATAAAATTATTATTTACGTAACAAAAAATATAAGCGTAAACCACAAAAAAAATATGTTTTTTCATGACTTAACTGCGAAGTAATACAAGAAATAATTTTTAAAAAATACCTCTTTATGACTAAAACTATTTTTGAGGTTTTCCATGTTCTAACTTTTTATCGTTCTTATAAAATTATGCACAAAATAAATAAAAACCACTTTTTCGCTTATTTGCCTCGTGCAAAAAGACGCTCGATTTTAAAATTTTGCAGTCATGAGATTCGAAATATTTCTGGCGTTTATCACGTTTATTGCACTCCGGCCATAATTATTTGCACAAATTACTACCAAACTACAAACTATTTGCACAAACTGCCCACTCATCTTTTGTATAACGGGATACGTAGGTTAAAAAAACGATTAAATTATAAAAAACACGGTAAAAAATGGGCAGCGTACATTACGTATTTTAAAATTACCATGTGTAAATTGCGATCATAAATCTCAATTTGTCTTTTTTTAAATAACTCCACACAGAAGTCGTGTCATCTTTGAAGATGTTGTATGACGGGCCTTTTTGAGAGGAAGGAGTGAACATGGGTCAGGGAACACAGAGACAGGCAAATCGTTCCACAGCCGAGCTGTTGAACTCAAGAACGAGTCATAGAAGCGACCCGTTCTCATGTGACAAATGTCAACCGTGTACGTATGTTGGGCGCGCGTTTGGCGTGTTTACCCATCCACCGGTGGTGAAGGTATCAATGACGCTAATTCCTCGGAGCATCTTCCATCGTAATACCAGT
The DNA here is from genome assembly GCA_929108145.2 of Limnephilus rhombicus. NCBI lineage: Eukaryota > Metazoa > Arthropoda > Insecta > Trichoptera > Limnephilidae > Limnephilus > Limnephilus rhombicus. Next base: position 14,467,992 of record OV815296.1, read on the forward strand.
AGAACAGGACAGCATACCTATCTGACGCCTGTGCTATAAAGATTGTCTAAAGTGAGTAGAAAAATAATTGTAGATACGGGAAAAGGTTTATAAATATCTTTTCTTTCTTTTTTCGCCTTCTTATCGGAGGTCGACTACCAACAGGGAATTCGTGGATTATATAGGAATTGAAAGGCTAAAGTAACGTTTTTGTGAAGTTAATATCTCCTTAAAAGCGTTTAACCAGCCAGCGGCCGAAAATCCACATTTCGTCGAAAGGTGTTCTTACGATCGTACAGGGCGGTTCCAATGAGAAAGATTAATTATTCTCCGTACCAGCTTTTTAAAATTATAACTCAATATCGATTTTATTTCATTCCAAATTTATTTTAATTTATACTCACATCCAAAAATGCTGAAAGGCGTGATGATAAAACTATTAAAATTATGTACCTTTTGTAATTATTTTTTGATTATAAGTATTTATCATTTTTCAATAATGTCTAAGTTAAATAAGAATGCAAAAAAAATCTGAAATATATTAGTTTGTAAGTGCGCAAATAAATACATAAACGGACCAATTTTCGTCAAGAAACGCACGTAGGTACCTATATATTTTTAATGATTTTATTGAAACTAAAATTAAAATTCTAAAACATGCGATACCCAGATACAGTATTGATTTATTTTACTGCATGATTATATGATTTGAAATGGGTTTTGTATAATACAAAATCTATTTTGAAAATTTAACAAATCTGATCAGGAAAGTAGAGCGAATGAACGAGGAAAGGAGTGTAAGGAGAATATATGACGCAAATGTGAATGGTAGAAGAAGTCGAGGACGCCCAAGAAAGACATGGCACGACCAAGTGAATCAGATACTTGAGTCGGGGCATGTCAAAAGTCAGAATAATAGAAGAGAATGTATGAGACGTTGTATGAATGTAAACGAGGCAAGGAATGTGTACCAAGACCGGGATGTTTGGCGGTCCGTCCTCTCTGCCTACCCCTGCGGGAAACGGCGTGATGGTTAGTTAGTTAAAAAAATCTGCCAACGACCTATGGTATAACATTGTTATACTAAAAATAAACATTTTTTCTCAAAATTTTAAACATGCGTTTCTTAGATAAAAGAACAATCTTTCGAAATCAATTTATAATTTTTTGTGGAAAAGAGTCAATACTTCTAAAAACTGATTTAAAAATGACAAATTTCTTGTTTTCTCTGGTTATACCCTCTTAAGGTCGCTGTACAGTAAATTCGAAAATAACTTATGATAAATAAACACAGTTAGTATTTATGAAACTATTGATAAATAATACTAACTATAGCAAATCTAATTATTTCGAGCGAATATTGATAAGTGTTCAATCTCGAATACCTACTCTTTCTCGCATAGCTTCGCTCTTACAGGCTTAGAGGTTGCGCCCCGCTGCTCAGGCTTACAGATCGTCATGTGAGACCTCGAGAAAATGAGTTTGCCTTCCGGGTCTATCCGCGCAGCTTTAGGAAAATCTCTGGCAGGACTGAAATACGTCAGCTACAGAGAGAATAATACTCGTAATCCTTTTGTTAAAAGGCAGTTGAGGGAACAATTAGTTTCCATTGGGTTATCTATTGTTAAAATACCCATAAAGCTACTATTATAGTTTTGTGCTGTTTTACTATTATTATTCTGTGTCATACTTGCAAATTGATTGTACCGGGGGGTTTAACCCCCCCCCCCCCCCCTCCGAAAAGTTAAGATATCAACATCAATAATATTAAAATAAGGAGAGTTAAGAGAATGTTCTTTTTAACACTGACATCTCAAAATGATATTATTATGTATCTAAAAAGATAAATGGGGACCTCTGAAAGAAAAAAAAAATTAACTTGCAAGTTCCGTTTTTTCGGTGATTGCGGTTGCTTTTTATTTTGCAATGTGATTTTTATTTGGAATTCCGTTTCTAATCAGTGGTAAGTGTACCTATACGTACTTTGAAATAATTATTTCACTTAGCAAAAAGTGTTTAAAAAACATATAACATGATTAGTCAGATGAATACGTACTTGAATAAATGTGATTATTTGAATAATTTGACTGCTTAAAATGTTTTAACATGTACAACTAACGTTTATTATGTATTTTGTTTTGAAAAAAAAAAAATATTTTTTATACGCATTTAGTTTTGATTTGCCAAGGTGGTGGTATATAATATAAAGAATATAAAGGTTATTGCATGCACTTCCAGTAGTTTTATTTTCTTGAATCCCCCCCGAAACTAAAACCTGGCTACGCCAGTGGTTTACGTACATAATTTACATAGTTCCCTGTTGTGGGAAAAGATTGATTTAATAATTCGTTGAGCACGAAAAACATACTAGATCCATGTCCCATGGTACACCAAAGAACTTATAAATCTACTTATCACCAAAAAACTTAAACATAAAGACTATAAATTATATAAAAAAAATTCTGATTACAGTGAATTTAAATATTTAAGAACTTTGTGTAAAAAGATGTCCATTACTTGCTACCGTAACCATATAAATGAAATTCAAAACTCCATAATAAACAATGTTAATTATTTTTGGAAATATTCGAAATCTCTTAAAGAAGATGATTCTGAATTCCCGAGCATTATGCACCTAAATGGTAGTCATAGCAATAATACTGATGGTATTGTTAACTTGTTTGCAAAATTTTTTAAAAGTGTTTATTCAACAGACGCAAATAATGCTCCTCTTCCATCAACAACTCTAGATGAAATTCTTGATATTTCGCAGTGTACCATAAGTCTCTCTGATGTAGTAACTAAAGTTAAATCATTAGATATCAACAAATCTGCAGGACCGGATAATATCCCCACAATATTTATCAAAGAATGTATCAAAGTAATTGCTCTTCCATTAACCAAACTTTTTAATTTATCTTTATCCAGTGGAATTTTTCCCGATATATGGAAAACTAGTTATTTGACTCCAATTTTCAAAAAGGGCGATAAAAGTGATATTTGTAATTATAGACCAATATGCATTCAATCCACCATACCAAAACTATTTGAAAGCCTAATACTTGACAAACTTTTTGCCCAAATAAAACCTGTAATATCACCTTACCAGTTTGGATTTATGCCAGGTAGAAGTACACTTTCTAACTTGATTATTTATGAAAATTTTATAACCAATGCTTTTAAAGAAAAAAAACAAGTAGACTCTGTCTATACTGATTTTAGTAAAGCCTTTGATTCAGTTTCCCATAAAATTCTCATTTGGAAATTAGAAAAGCTTGGTATATATGGCAGTATATTAGCCTGGTTTGAAAGCTATCTTACTGGAAGACAACAAATTGTTAGAATAAAATCCTCTTTGTCGGAAAAAATTTATGCAACAAGTGGAGTTCCACAGGGTTCACACCTTGGCCCAATATTATTTATCTTGTTTATAAATGATCTTTCAAAAATATTTCATGATGTATTTATCTTACTTTTTGCTGATGACCTCAAAATTTTTAGAATAATTCAAAATATTTACCATTGCAACATTCTTCAAGATAATATCAACAAATTGTTAATTTGGTGTAATGAAAATAGACTTTACTTAAATATCTCAAAATGTCATATAGTTAGATTTTCTCGAATAAAAAATCCAGTGATCTTCAATTACAACATTGATAACAATATTCTGGAGACCTTAACACAAATTAAAGACTTGGGCATCACTTTTCAATCTAATCTTTCATTTGTTAACCACATAACAGAAATCTCTAATAAGGCCTTAAAAATGTTGGGATTTATAACTAGGCTAACTAGAAATTTTAACAATATTAAGTGTATAAAACTGTTATATTTTGCATATGTTAGAAGTCAACTTGAATACAATTCTCCCGTCTGGAACTCATATTACAATATACATGTACAAGCTGTTGAAAGAATACAAAACAAATTCTTACGTTTTCTTAATTTTAAAATGGGTATTCCAGCAATTATGTTGAACTACAATACTATTTTGAATGATATGAATATGCTTAAATTGTCAGACAGAAGAACTTTCACTGACTTGGTATTTCTGTATAAAATTCTAAATGATTTAGTTGACAGTCCGGTATTGCTCGAATTGATAAGCTTCCGGATTCCACTACGTAATACTAGAAGTCAGGATTTATTTCAGTGCAGTAATTCTGGAACTAACTACCATATGTATTCCTCTTTACCCCGAATACTAATGGAGGGAAACAATTATACCAAGTCAGTGGACATATTCAATTTATCTTTAAACAAATATAAAATATTGTTACGAAGGCAGTTCAGTTATGTACAATAAATACTGTATATTTCTTACTATTCATGTGTAAAAGCCCCGAAAAAGGGCGTTAATAAATAAATAAATAAATAAATTAACATTAAAAGTAAGTAAATACATAAAAATGGACAACAGAAAGAACAGTAAAACACTTGCAAGTAAAAAAAAATACTCACAGCATGCAGATTCTTTCTTGGTCCTTCTGTGATTCCAGCACAACTTTGGTCCAAATTTGATCTTGGAGTATCCGACCAGTTTCCCACCGGAGCACGTAGCACATCCCGCCACCACCGTATCTTCCCTAATCAGAATTCTCTCCCCAGGAATGACTTTAGCTGGCAAATTCCCCATTTTTCCATTCAATAGTCCGTTTAAAGCCTCATCATTTGCGTCAATTCCTCCCTTTTTCAAAATATCCTTCGTTGTCAATTCCATATTCGAAAGATTTCGAATTTCTGTCGCGTTGTTTGTTTCTGGTTTTGAAATCATTTTATTATTTTCAGCCGTCATCCTGTCGTGAAATTCTTCCTCGCACTTTTCAGGTATCATAATAAAATTGGTTATTGTATTATAATTTTATAAAACTGAAAGATTATCGAAAGTAAATACTTATAAACTGTTAGAATTACACAAGTTTTGAATTGATGCAAGTCTTTTTGCACGTTTATCTATGGTTAAACAAATGTCAAATCAAATTTAAGTATTAGATTTGTTAGAATTACACAAGATTTTAATTGATGCTAGTCTTTTTACACGTTTATCTATGGTTAAACAACTGACAAATGTCAAATCGAATTTACGTATAAGATTTGATACTTTCGTTGCAGTATGACGTTGACTCAAAGCTCTTGACTTATTATCTTGTTCTCCTGTCAAAAATTAAAGATTTATTTGACGCGTTGAGATAACGTTGGAATTAATTGAATTATTTTCTATTGAGATTTCTGATTGAGTATTGGATTCACTAGGTCATGCCTTTATTTTATCAGCAGAAGAAGCCTGAAACAAAGAGAAACATAAATTATAAATATTTTTTATCAATGTTATTCAACAACAACACGTCTATTTAGGATTTAGGCCATTTACTGATTTCAAATTAATGTGTAAAGCAAACATCAGGAGTGATGAATGAGAAGAGTTTGAAAAAGACTTTATCTTTATTTGACAAGGTAATCATTTTTTTGATTAATTTGTGTTATTTCACAATTAATTCATTAAATATAATATACTGTATATTTTTGCGGTACGTTCCAGCGTGGAAGATACTCTCAGTATTGCCCAACGGAAACGTAGCTTGAAGTGGCTTTAGCCGTGTTTGGTAACCAGATCAGAATAGCCGGGTATTTCCCCACCTTCCTCTTCCGGATTACCTTTAGCCTCAAAGCATACTCCAATTAAAGATGCCATAGTCTCACTAGCTCCAGACGGGAGCAGATGGAGCTCTTGTGAGGTATTTCACATACAAATAATGACTTTAGCCGTGTTTGGTGACAAGTTCTGAATAGTCAGGAACTTCCCCACTATCACATTCTTCATCTCGTTCTATTCCCCACAACCTTCAGCCTCACAACATACCCCAATCGTGAATTCCAAAGTCTCACTGGCTCTAAGCGGTTGAGAGCTGTTGGAACTCTTGTGCGGTATTCATATAAAAAATCTTACTGTGATTTTTATGGTGTAATATAGTTTTCGTAAAAGAACCTTCTCGTTTATGGTACATACCTATATCTTCTTATATATAAAAATCAATATTTGTTTTGAGTCCCGGAGGTGCAAATATCTTTTTCTGATGTTTCTGTTTCCAGATATTCGATTGAGTTTCGCTGATTATTGTTATCATTTAATTAAACAGTATTTGTTTGTTTGTTTGTATTTTGTGCGCTGCCATACCGTCCATCTGGTTGTGATGAAATTTTGGTGATTTATTGTGCGCACGCCCGCGAAGATTGTAGACTATATATAATGATAAGCTCTGTCTTCTCTGTTATGAAATTTGTATAAATGAAAATGTGTGTATTTCATATAAAGAATGGGAGGGGGAAGGGCAACGGGTAGGATGGGGTTCGCGGAGAGGGAAGAGATGAAGAAGGGGAAGATGGGGAAGGTGGAAGGGAACGGGGGTGCACGGGAAAGGACATGCAGGGAGAATCAATTTATTTCTTTGAATGACACTGCAACGCATGCCGGGTATTAGCTAGTATTATATAAATTGAAATGCAGAAATGGTAGAAGTCGGGGACGCCCGACGAAGACACGATAAGAAGTGTCTCTACCAAAAAGGATCTTAAAATCATGTTTGACAAAAAATATAAAATAGGCTGACATTTCATGCTCATTTTTAGATAGCTTGTGGCACTTTATTGAGAATGCTGGGCTTTAGTCTAAGCTCTAAGCTATAAGCACTCCAAGGACTTAGAGATAATAGGGAAATTTAATTTGATTCTCATAATTTTATTCAATTCTTTTGTAAAGAATAGACTTGAAAGTGGATCGCTAATTTAAAACCATGTAAAGTATATCCTCTTATTGGAGAGAGTTCAAAAGAAAGTTTGGAGATATCTCTACGTGAAAGAGTATGGCTACTACCCCTGGCTCAATCCTACCGACTTTCTTTTGGGTGTGCTCGGAATGAACCTTCTACTACGGGTCAGAAGGGATGTGAGCATTGCTACACATTTCTTCACACTGATTCGTGGATGGTTTGAACTCTCAGCTATCATGGAGACCATTCAATTCTATGTTCTAATAGTCATTTCTGACATTGACAGCATAGACTGTTTTATCTCCCAACCTGCAGGACTAACTTCCCAGTGGTCATGTCAGTGGGGAAAGCAATCTTGCTGTTGAACAGAATCAACTCGAATACCGATATGTCAATAAAACTGCCTTTAAAAAGCAAGCTCTGTCTTTACTAGTATAGTTGATATCTATATTTACATAATTCGTCTTTATGTATTTACTTATATATTTTATTTACAAACGGATTTAAATTAACAAATTTGTAAGTATACTGCGGTGCCGAAGGATCAACGACGCTAGTTCCTCTGAGCATCTTCTGTGGAAATACCAATGGGACAAGGACAGCTTTCCCATCTGACGTATGTGCTCTTAAGCCTCAGGGCCTCAGCAAGGGTAAGCCACCCAGTGAGGCCAACATTATTAAATTATATTATGATTTGTAAACTAATGTATCTAAATATAAAAATTTAATTAAAGAAGACAATACCTATTAGCGAAACTCAATCGAAAAACTGAAACAGAAAAATGTACGCTCACATCTGGGACTCCAACCCAGGACCTATGACTTGCCGGGTCAGTGCTCTATCTGATTCGTTCATATTTAACTGTATCATTCTTCGACCAAGAAATACCAACATTGTCTTCATTTTCTTAACGCATATTTTTATTGGCTGCTATCTTTGTGTATGATTACAAGATTCAACCAGTACTAAATGCAATCTAGATAGTGTCTTAGATAACCATTTTTTTTATTTAATACCAGCCTTTTACCGCGGCTTCGCTCGCATAGTGTAAGGGGGGTTCCCACTCAGCTTCCTCCATTTCACCCCCTTCCCTCCCTCCAACCTCCCTCTCTCCCCCCGCCACCCCTGCATCAAATCACAAAAGTTTCATTGCAATCGGATGAACGGTTTAGCAACGCGTAATTTCATGATGCCAGAGCTCACTATTGTATCAGAAACCATCGCGGGCATGCGCACATCAAATTCCAAAAGTTTCATCGCAATCGGATGAATGGTTTAGCAACGCATAGCGGACATACACATACATATAAGTCCAAAACCAGAAACAAATATATTTTGATTTATATATATATATAGATTATATGACATCTATTGACTTTTCTGCATGTCTACGAAGAATATTTATTTATTTTTAAACTTAATGAGTAAAATCTCAAATTGTAATATTTTAATTAATGAAGACAATATTAACGAAACTCAATCGAAAACCTGAAACAGAAAATCAGAAAAAGTTTGATTTTCATATTTTTCTGTTTCAGATTTTCGAGTGTTTTTCTCTAATATTATTAGTCTTCATTAATCAAATATTACAATTTGAGCAAGTTAAAAAATAAAAACATTAAGAAACGGGTGCATTTGCGTTTTGTACAGGGTCGTATATAACGCCCATCTTTTGGGAGCTAATTTGACACTGGCCGTATGTACGAGTATGAGACGATTTATGAATTGTGTGAATGTAGCAAGGAGACAGAGTTGTGTAGCAATCAATGTTATCTGCTTACCTCAAAAGTAATCTTCTAAACGAAAGCGTCCTTGAGATTATTGTATCAGTCAACGGCGTTATCATAAATATACCAAACCAATCGCGGCGTTATAGAAAGTTAAGATCAACATTACAAACGGAATCAACAACGCAGTGAAACGTTGTCTCAAGTTTCTGACAGTTTTCATTTCCTGAGTGCTCCTTCACTGCAATGCAATCTATTCCATAGATACAGAAAAAATGTGAATTCTATCAGGGAGAGATCGTACGCCCGTCCTTCTCACATGTCTTACATAAAAACGAAAAAGACAGAAAAAAACTAGAATGTCCAATGTCTTTAAACATTTTCCTACAAACATTTTGCGAACGTATATTTCTTTCGAATTGTAGAGCTATTATGCTATTGCCAGTTATGAAAACAAGCCAAAAAAATCAATGCTTTATATCAGGGGTGTTGCGGATATTCGCATCCGCATCCGCAAATGCGGATTATTCGCATTAATTCAGACATCTGCATCCGCAACCTCTAATAATCCGCATCCGCGAATGTCAAAATTTTTGCATCCGCAACAACCCTGCTTTATATCATGAAATGCACACTTCTTTTCTTTACATAGTGTAAAATGAAGTCGCTTCCGCTGTATGCGCTTAGAACTTCTTTTAAACTTCTCAACGGATTTTCATGCGGTTTTCACCAATAGATAGAGTAATTCAAGAGGAATGTTTATATGTATAATACATGCATATTATAGTAGAGAAAAATCGAGAAATTCAAAATTGGCGCTGGCGAATTGGATATGTATGCAAATTAACAGATGGCGTTGGTTGTAAAGGTTGGTCAAGCCACAGGAACGTGTGGCCGGGTCTGCTAGTAAATAATAAAGTTCTTGTGCTTACTCAAGTTTTTATTTCGATTTTACAAATTTATTTTTTTCTTGTCTACATTGCACCTGCAAAGCTACTGCAAGTAGCTTGTCGGCAGGAAAATAGTGTGGACAACAACATGATACAATATACAATGTTTTACAATAGAAGAAAAAAAATATTGCAATTTAATAAAAAACACAATAAAAACATAAATAAGTATAAAGAAAAAAAAAATATTAAAAATTAAATATTAATAATTAAAAATTAAAAATGCACGAGGAGTCAAGTCAATACATAAAATCTGATTCCAATAGCCATGTTCTAAACAATAGTGCAAATTTAGGTGTCGAGCAACATTTTTTCAAATCATATGGCAGCATATTAAAAATAAGTGGTACAATGTGTTCAAGAGTTCGCTGGCCATGTTTATTAGAAAATCTAGGTACTATCATCCCTTCATTTTGTGTAAGCCTAGTATTGTACATGTGATCCACCATTGTTTTGTATGAGTTATCTAAGATATGTTGCATACAGATTTTATACCAAAAAAGAGCTCTAATAGGTAACACATTTATGGATTTATACATAATTGTGATATTTTGCCGCTGGTCATAAACTGCTTTGCTGACGAGTAATTTGACCATAGCGTTTTGAATTCACTGTACATGTTGGATGTTTGTTTTACATGAGTGCCCCCAAGACCTTATACCATATCTCACATTAGATTCAGCCAGGGACAAATAGATTAGTTTCATGGTTTTGATGGGTACATAATATTTAAGTTTATAAAGTTTGCCTACAATCGCTCGAAGGCGCTTACATAGCTTAACAATATGGATATCCCATTTCATATTACAATCCACCGTCACCCCTAAGTAGACATATTCTTTGACTAGGTCAATACTTCCACAGGCGCAGGGCTGTATACAGTTATTGTGTATGCAGTCAAAGTTATGGGATACTAATGATGGTGCTATTGCATATCTGGCATGAGGCAATCTTATGTGCATTAGTTTTGTTTTTTGTGCATTTATAACTAAGCCAGAGTCGTGAGACCATTTTAGTAATGCTATTAAGTCCTGCTGTAGCATATTCATGGCCGTGAGCAGATCCCTATGTGAGATGACAAGTGCTGTGTCATCCGCATATACATAGTGCTTGATATAAGAAAATACTTTATTCATAAGAGAGACAAATACTATGTATAATGTTGGACCTAGGATAGAGCCCTGCGGTACACCAGTAGATAATGATCCCACTTTACTCAATTTTCCATTTATTTTGACCTGAATTTTACGATCACTAAGGTAGTTCTTCAAAAGTTTAAGATAACGTCCTCGCACCCCTATCGCCTCCAGAACTTTAAGTAATTTTGTTGGATCTATAGTATCAAAAGCTTTCGAATTGTCTATAAACAAAACTAATAATTGTTTTTTATCGTTTAGTTCATTATTTATGTAATTTGAAAAATCTTGAAGTAACAGTTCAGAGCTCTTCTTTTTTTGAAAGCCATATTGGTGTGGATCTATTATTGAGAAAGACTCGAGGTATTTATTCAATTTTATGGAGATGTATTTTTCAAGTATCTTTTCTATTGCAGGCAAGATACTGATCGGTCTGTAATTTCCTATGTCAATATGTCTGCCACTTTGGTATATAGGTCTTATAATGCTACATTTAAGCTCATCTGGTATTACGGCTTGCATTAATATTATGTTAATTAAATGTTAATGTTATCAATTCCGGGTGATTTTGAATTTTTTAGAATTTTTACAATATTCTGAATATCTAAAAGTGTGGCACGTGGTATATAAAGACTATGTGGTAGCTGTGTTGGTTCAACATTTGATGCTCTAAGATCACATTTATGTACTAGTGAGTTTATACTGTCCGAAAAGTAGTTGACAAAGTCGTCCGACACTGTTTCTGCAGATTTATCTTTTAGTAAGTACCTTGAGATTACTTCATCGCAATTACTCTTAGATCTACGTCCTAATATTTTATTTATCTCATCCCATGTATTCTTTGTGTTTCCATAATAATTTTTGAATTTTTCATTAAAAAATGTAGATTTACATTTAAATACTAATTTAGTTACAATATTCCGAAAATATTTATATTGTTTTTCATAAATTTTATTTTTTGGTGAATTTTTCCAAATTTTATATAAATTATCTCTCTTTTTATCGCTATCCAATACTTCATTTGTCATCCACTGTTTTATAGGCCATGGTCTTTTTCTTGGCTGAAAATGTATGTATATCTTACTTTTTTCATAAATATCGTTAAATTTATATTTTATTTGTTTATAAAGCTTAATGCAATCTTTTTCACAGAGTAATTCATTCCAATTGAAATTCCTTATGTTTGTATCAATCCTTTTTTGAGATAAAATTGAAACTTTAGTTGTTGTTAATTTCTTATTACTTTTAAAAAATGGAATATTTATCGCCGTAACAAAATGATCGGCTAAATTAATCTCGCACACACACGATGAAAGCGTATCAGTGATTTTGTTTCCACTCTTGAATCTTACAAAAATATGATCAATGCACGAACGTGTTATTTTTCCTGCACTAACCGCTTCTCGTGTGACGTCATCGATACATTTAGTAAAATAGTTCATCGATAATAAGTTTTCATATTGAATGGTTAGCGGGTCAAGACAGTTTAACAAATCAATATTTACATCCCCAAAGATTAGTACATTCTCACAGTGATTTGGGGAAAGATTATTTAGTATTGTTGAAAGTTCATTAATGAAAGCTAATTTACTTAAATTTGGTGGGCGATATATTGCTAGTAAGGTAGGTTCATTATTATTTGGAAGTGTGATTATACCGAAAATATTTTCAAATACCTGAGTTTCCAATTTCTTTTGTGTGAAAACAAATGTATCTCTGATGTATACAGTAATACCCCCACCAGACCTGTGTTCGCGAATATAGCTTACACTATTGTAACCTGGAATCTCATATAAACTGGCATGTTCACTTTTAATAGAGGTTTCACAAAGCATAAGTACATCTATTTTTTTCCAACAGTCGTGAAGGTACATATGTAATACATCCCAGTATTTAGAAATTGAACGAATATTAACTTGTACACATATAAAACTTCCCACTTCAGTATTTTTTTCTACCATTTCTTCGGTCCACTGATCTAACCTATTAGTTCTCTTAAAGTCAACATCACTGTCTTCATCTATGTATTTAGACGCCATAGCTGATCGTGGAGAAATCCCTCGAAAGCGCAGCTAGGTATGCCGGGCAGTTTTCCCTGTCTCCGGTAGGGTGATCGGCGAGGTTTCCAAATCTGGTGCAGGTGGCACAAACTGGCTTCGCAGCAGTATTTGGGCAACTATCTCGAGCGTGACCATCCTGGCCACAGTGACCACATCTTGTTTGGTCTTTACAGAATTTAAAAGAGTGTCCAAGCATTTGGCACTTGGAATACACTGTAAGGCCAATAAAATCTCGGACGCGGCACACTGTCCAGTCCACAAATACTTTTCCCTGTTCCACTAGGACGTGTCGCAGATTAGCAGGAACTTCGTAAACCCGGTGGCATGTTGGTCCTGTGCGAGCGCCAGCTAAGTGACTGAACTTGCAGCTCGCTTTAGTACTCCCAACGTCAGGTATCCCAGAGATGCCGGTAAGAGCGCTCTGCAGAAAGTCATCGTGATGTTAATGTATGCATACAAATAAATTCTTATACGTCTGAATCATTGATGTAGGTACTTATTGATACAACTTTATTAATATAAATATATTATATTGTAAAGGTTCGGTCAATTACAGAACAATGGTCATTGTCACCCATCAATATCATAAGAAGCAAGTACGTTCCTTTCGAATGCTCCATGATGACATAGATACGACATCTGCCTGGGTTTACTTTAATAATAAAGCTAGACTGGTTGTATCGCTTTAGAACCTGGTGAATGACACATTATCTGCCTATCCTTTCAGTGACACGAAGAGTCATTAAAACAAGTGTGGTTATAAGTTCATAGAATGAACGTTTTGTTCCATTGTTGATTGTTGATGATTTTTTATTACTCAGTTCAGTATGATAATGTACGATGCAATCATAGAGCTACATACACCAATAAATCCAATGGAGTCAATGACGTTGTACATTATATCTAGACTCGCCAGTTCCGCACAAATTCAACATACAAAGTGGTAAGTAAGAAACACTCTTATGTTTTCTGTAAATTCTTAATTCAACCGTAATTCATGTGTGATAAAGATAGACATTGAAGGAATGTGTGTGTGTGAACGACATAAATACAGGACCGGCGGCGTTTTCGTATTTGCGCCGAATACTATATTCTATATCACGGATGTGACTGAGATGCCAAGATACGTTTACTCGCTCAGAAAGCTGTATGAGACGACCTACTGTCCTAGGTTATCCTTCTTATACTCAATTTTTTGTTTGCTATCTCACTTTATTACGTTTGCTATCTAACTTTCTCCAATGGCGCTAAAAATGTTCGGGAAATAATCGAAATAATTGTATTTTTTTTTATCACAAATAATTTGCGTGTATTTACGGATTTTGTGTCATTCTTTGACTTTGACTAGGGTTTTTTTTTTTACATTTATTCCACACAGGAGGTCATGAGGAAAATAATGTCCCTCAGGGCCTGTGTTATCTGAGATGCTGTGTAGAGGGTCTTTTTGAAGAGAGGAAGGAATGAACCTAAGAGTATGGATATTATCATAGTTCCATGGAATGAACATTGGTCTTGAAGAGACCCATGTTGTAGGAAGGAGGAAACACAGAGACCGGCAAATCGTTCCACAGCCGAGGTGTTGCACACAAGAATGATTCGAAGAAGCGACCCATTCTCATGTGACAAATGTCAGCCGTGTACATATGTTGGGCACGCGTTTAGCGTGTTTCCAGGCTATGCACCGGTGCCGAAGGGATCAATGACGCTAGTTCCTCGAATCATCTTCCATTGTAATACCGGTAGTTTCTGCACAAAGTCGAGGGTATTTTTCAGGTATTTTGGAGCTCCAGACCAGAGGTGACTGCAAAATTCAACCGTGGGGCTCACTTGTGATTTGTATAGGGTTAGAAGTTGTGTACTTATTACCTGGGGGCCTTGTACAGTACACCCACTTTTTGAGAGGCTAACTTAACTCTGGCTTCGATGGAGCCCCCATATCTGAACTGTTCACTTAGAGTTACACCAAGCATATCAATAGAGGGCCTGTTCGGAAGATTGCTTCCGTTTTGAAAGAGTCTAGGTTTTCATTTCGATCCCTTTTAGACGTAATCATACACGATTGGGTCTTTGAAACATTAAAATCAACAATTGCCGTGTAATGGAAACATTTTCTCATTACATACAATTGCCTTGTCTTTGGCTTACCATTTTGGGATTTCTACCACGCGTCTATATATCTACATATTACATACTCAGACCCTCCTTTGAAAAGTCTTTAAAAGTGATGAAAAAAAATAGGTTACGGGCTATTTTAAAATTATTTTTTCATACCTTTAATGACTTTCAAAAAGGTGTTAAGTTGACTTGATTCTGAGGTGGAATGGAAACAATATACAGGGTGTTAAGGGACGTACTTGACTTACTTTAACCAGTGATTCCTGACATTATTTGGAGTAAAAAATGTACATGAAATTTTGGTCTCCGGTGACATTTTTTTGCGATTTTTTTTTTTCAAAAATTTTTTCTTCAAAATTAAACAAAAAAAAATTCTTCCGCGTGTCGTCACTGGTCACTCAGCCGGGTGTCCGACGAACCCCTTACCCCGCCTCCAACTGTTCAACAACTACCATTTTTTTATGTTTTTGTAGAAAAAAAAAAAAAAAAAAACCAAAATGTCACCGGAGACCAAAATTTTATTTACATTTCTTACTCCAAATAATGTCAGGAATCACTGGTTAAAGTAAGTCAAGTACGTCCCTTAACACTGGTCACTCAGCCGGGTGTCCGACGAACCCCTTACCCCGCCTCCAACTGTTCAACAACTACCATTTTTTTTATGTTTTTGTAGAAAAAAAAAAAAAAAACATCAAAATGTCACCGGAGACCAAAATTCTATTTACATTTCTTACTCCAAATAATGTCAGGAATCACTGGTTAAAGTAAGTCAAGTACGTCCCTTAACACCCTATATACAACGTCATCGAATGGAGTCACTGAAAACATTCTGTTTAATACGCCATGTAAATTAGATCTGTATAATTTAACCTGTAACCTAGATTCGTTAACAAATAAAGACTTTTGATCTTCGGTACCTTAGCAAGTCCAATAACCAAATCAAATCTTGGAAAATTTACGTTTGAATTTCATCATATTAGCATAATTTATAACATCGGAAATTCGTGGTAAATACGTAAGTAAAGATAAATGCAACTGAATACACAATTATTGGTTCACCAGAACAGACGGTCTTCAAAAATAATAATAATATGATAATTTCTTTGTCCTTCACAAAATTTAAAACAATTTATTTATCTTTCATTAGCGCCATGTCTTGCGTAGATTTTAAGAAAAAATAGCAATTTTCTTCTATTGATCTATATAAAAAAATGAGAATCGGACGAAATAGTAGTAATTATTGGAGATCAATTGAGAAAAACGATTGAACTATTCGACACAAAAAACTATACCTACTAAATAATAAATATTTTCAATCAAATGCATCAAGAATTAAACTATTTGTCCTTTGTACGAGTACTGTATATATGCATATAAAAATGAATCCCTGTTTCCCTTGGTCACGCCATAACTTCAGAACGACTTTACCTATTTCATTAATCGTTTTTTTTTAAGTTTTCTAATACTTTGTAGAAGGTTCTTACGGAAAGAAAATTGTGCAGAAAAAACTTATCGACTATTTTAACTTCGCACGTTTGACAGTTCGCGAGTTTGATGAATGTGAATTTAAGCAAAAGAATCGTCTATGAATTTTTTTAAATAGGTATTTATGTAAGGCAGCAAATTTGATTGATTTTTATTATAATGTACAAAATGAATGATACGTTTTAACATTTTCAGGGCCAAAAGCATTTTCGTTATTTGTTTTTGGGGTGTTATGCCGTGTTGCGCTACCTCCTTCTTTAGCCAACGTTTCGGACATCGTTGCACTGTCCGAAACGTTGGCTAAAGAAGGAGGTAGCGCAACACGGCATAACACCCCCAAAACAAATAATAAAATACAAAATGAATGTTTGCAATTTATGAAAATGAAAATTTAAAAAAAAATGCAATATGTGGCACGCGAGCTGTTTGAAAACTAATTTCACGGAGACTGAATATATGGAACGCGTGAGGGGTGTTGGTGGGACAGTGGAGCGGGGGACGGGAGAGGAAAGGCGGGGAAGGTGGAAGGGGAACGCGGGAGGGGAAGGGGACGCACGAGAAAGGACATGCAGGGAGAAACAATGTATTTCTTTGAATATGGCATTGCAACACATGCCGGAAACCAGCTAGTTGTAAAAAAATTCGTTTGATACTCATACCAACTTATTATTAAAGGTAGTTTTGAAGTTGTTTTTAGGTGTGAAATTGTTAAATAATGTACCAAAAATTATAATTTTGAAATACTAAAAATCTTTACTTTAATGTACCAAAAACTAAAAATCTTTGAAAATTCATGTTTGAATTAAGCCGCGGCATACCCCATTTCTACCGATTTATTACATATAATCTCTATACGTTCCTCAAGCCGAAATCTAATTTTATGAAATTCCCTGGATAGAAAAAAAGTATACTCCAAAAATTATTATAAACACGTTTGTTTCAGTTATTTTACAAGTGATATGTATGAAAAAAAAATCAGAGTGTTTCTTCAAATGCTGTTTTAGACAACCCCCACGAGATTTTTGCCCTATTTTAAACGAGTCGTGTTTCATTAAACATTTTCATAATTTTTGCTTAAATATTACGGATTTTAACATTAGCGTGCTCTCTCTAACATTCGTATTTACATATCTCTCCTCCAATAGGGCTTTTGAATTAGGGTTGTAATAATCCCACTGAACTGGCTCCGAGAAGTACGGATTCTTGTGCGATAATCATTTTTTTTTTTTTAAATGCTCAGAATTCGTGCAATCACGGTTCGTCTCAGGCAGTAACTGTAATCTCTTGTAGACATGTGTCAATTACAGCATGTGTTGATTGCTAAGCCATTTGTTTTATAAATAATATGATAGGAAGTTGAAAACACCTTTTTTATACATACAGGTTGTATCAGAACGAACTCGACAGATTTTAACCAGTGTTTTCGGAACACATTTATTTTAATTTTATTTAAACAAAAATTCACAACAATACCTTTACTATACCTGATATAAACAATTCTGATAAAGTGCATCTTCCTATTAATATTATAAATGCGAAAGTTTGTGTGGATGTATGTTTATTTACTCTTTCATACAAAACCCACTGAATGTACTTAAAACCTACTAAAAAACTAATAGAAAGCTACATTATTTGCGAGTACTATAGGCCGTATATATTGGTAAGCTGTGGCGTTATGAATAAGCTCTGGCGTTATGAAATTATTTATCATTCGTTTTCTGTCCCTAACAAAATCGAGTTATTGCAAACGTCAGAAAAAAACAAAACAAACGGTTGCCGTGGAAGCGATGTTTTTTTTTTTAAATAGGCAATTCACCCTAAAAAGAGTGCTTTGTTGGCGTCGTCGTTAATATCGTTCTCTAAAAATGAATCGCGAAATGTACGTATGCGTATAACTTCCGAACGACTGCACCAAATTGGATAATTCTTTTTTTGTTTAAAACTACTGTTGAGCTCTGGCATTATGAAATTTGTATAAAAAATTGTTGTAGGTGGTACGCGAGCAGTTTGAAAAATGAATGAATGTGTGGAATGCGAGAGGTGGGATGGGGGAGGGGCGAGTGCGGAGTGGATCTGGGGAGGTGGAGGGGGGAGGGGTAGGGGGGAGTGGAGTGACAAGAGAGAAGGTGGAGGAGGCGGATTAGGAACCCCCCTAATACCATGCGAGCGAAGCCGAGGACAAAAGCTAGTCTTACATAAATCTACAAAAGTGTTTAGTGAAATTTTTCGAAGGTTTACATTTGAATTTTAATGGATATCAGTAATATATTTCAGGAAGTCCTTTTATTCAAATTCAAACTGCTGTAAGTAAGAGAGGAAATGTGGTGAACTTAAAAAAAAGAGAAATAAAGAAATCAATGAAATATTAATTTTTAGTTAAACATGTGGTATTCGATCGAGTGTTATTTTTTAATGAATGCTGTGAATTTATAAAGGTTAGTTTTAAACACATCAATATTTGGGCATAATCTATTGAATGTGCTATAGCTTCTTCTTATAAATACATTTTCAAGATAATTTGTATTGCTTTTAGGGACATAAAATGTGTCCGGAGATCGAATAACTCTTAATGGACATCTGAAATGAATATTTTGTAGTAAGTATGGGCTATCAATGAAGTTATGAATAATCTTATATAGCAGGGGTCACCAATTACTTTCATTAGGGGTCCGTTTTTCAAATAATATGACCATCGGGGTCCGGATGGGAAAAAATAGGTCGGCGGTTCGCCATTTGGTGACCCCTGTTATAGAGCATTAAAGGGTGTCTGATATCTCGGCGTTGATCAAGAGATTTAAGGTTTTTGTGGACGTAGTTAGAATAGAAATGTAGATGTCATTTTAATATCCTACGATACTATTATAAAAATAAAAGAAACATTTTCAGCCTTACTAAAAAAAAAACCACAGCACGACCGATAACCTGTGTTGCTGCAGCAACATGAATAAAATAAAAATACACTAAAACACGAAACATTACTAATAAGTTTTGTTCTTAAAATGTATTTAAAATCTGGCAACAATGTAATTTTTTATAGTGTAAATAATAAATTGTTTGTTTTCCTCCGTAACCGCGAGGTGTGTGCAATATTACTTAAATGGTGGCGGCGCATGCGCATTCGTTGTTCGCGCTGAAACTGCGAAAAAAATTCTCTCCGCGGACGTGTGTGTAATATTATTTAAATGTGATTGTAATTTTTAATAATGTGACTAATTCAATAATATTCATTTAATTGATATATTTACCGCGTTTTTTGTGGTTTTTACTAAGTTTTAGTCAAGTTATAATAACAATAATCGTACTTTGAAAATTGAAATGTCAAAAATTATTTTTTATGATACATGAAAATTCAAATTTACATTTAAAGGATATTATTTTATGAGAATTTCATAAAAGTGGTGTTATTTTTAAATATTAATATCTAATACATGTGCTCCTAAACGTATCAAAGAAATTAACGTCTTTAGAGATGCAAGAAATCTGTTATAAAAGTCGGTATCATTTTTTAGGTTAGTTTTTTGGCAATAAAAAAACTTTGAAATTTTTAAATATTTTTTTTAATTGTATGCACGAGGAAAAAGTGAGGTGACAGTTTCGTTCCAAATTCATTATATAAAAGGTCTGTATTTTTAATTTATTTATTTTTTTTTATAAATTTCTGTATACTTTCATCAAATATGTTTTGGTAAAAAAAAAATATTTTTTTTCGCGTTTGACCCTTAATATATAGCAGTTTTTTTTAAAACTAAAGTGTATTTCAATTGCACAAATCTAAAAGGTAATTTCATCTAGTTTTCATAAATGGTATTTGTTTTTACGACACCTTCAAAAATAAGAAATATATAGAACATTCAAAATACTTTGGAAAAATTCCAAGTTTCGTTCGGACATCAATCGTTAAAACAGAGATAAACTTCAATTTTTAATTAGTAATGTTTTCACACCCAAGGCCGTTTGTCAATTGAATAAAATTTTCACTGGGTTTTTTAGTAAGGCTGAAAGTGTTTGTTTTATTTTTATAATATAATCTCTAACCACAAAGTAATTGCTTCTTGTGAAAAAAAAATTTAAAAAAATCTATTTTACCTCCTCACTGATCACGTGATAAGCGCCTATGTGCGTCTCGTCTGCTACGGTGCTGTTGGAACTGGAAGGAGTTTATAGCGTATTATGTAATTTGGGAGGCGGGGGTATGGGTACCATTTATTGGATAACCAACACCTCTGCCATAGGCCGCCCCAAGTGGTTCGCCACGGTCCCCAACGGTGCCCCGTATGAGGAGGGGTGAGGTTTGTCCGGGTTTCGTCAACCAGCTGCGTGGCAGGCAGGATCGGGAGAGAATGGTTGAGGGTGTCCCTTTGACTTCTCCAACCGTAGTCTCTCGGAAATGCCTTGCACCGCTGACCACTGACCCCAAGATTCCTACCCACCCCTAATACCCTTTTCCTTCCCAAAATTCCCCTCCTTCCTCAAAAAAAAACCCTCCACACAGCATCCCCAAAGATGACATAGCCCTGAGGGGAATTATTTTTCTCAAGGCCTCCTGTGCGGAGCAAATGTAAAAAATAATTTCAAATACGTTCAGAAATTGTTGTTGTTTTAAACAGTGAAACAGATAATATAACGAGCCAGTGACTTATTGCAAGTTTAAAGAAGTGTAGTGCAAACCTGCTGGATTCTAAAATCATAACTGAGTGAGCATTTCAATATTAATAAAAGTCAAAACAATAAGTATTATTGTCACCCAAGCTACTACCGCCCGACCCGGCCCATACTTTCAAGTAGTTCAAGTAACTCCACCTTAAATCCAGGCTTAACCATCGTCCATTTTTCAAAAAAAAAAAAAAAAATTTTAACAAAATGGACTCCCAGGAATTTATCAGTCAGGCGAGAAACGCGGTTGAGGCTCTAACCGATCTAATAATAGACCCCAGTAGCAAACTGAACAAAGATCAAATTGCGAAAATGATTCCAAAAACTAATGCTATTCTTGAACCATAGCGCAAATGGCTACAAAAATGGCAGCACTCGAGGGCGAACTAATAGCTTTCAAAGCATTAACCAACAAACCTAACCCATTAGAATCTACATGTGAAGCGGCCGATGAGCTTGAAGAGAGGAAAAACAGAGCAAATAATCTCATAATTATAAACGTTCCCGAAAGCACACAACTGAACCAAATTGAAAAAATCAAGGATGATAATTTACAAATTACAACCATTCTGAAGAAAATAGACAACAATATAGAACCAAATTCCATCAACACATTCCGTCTTGGAGCAGTGAGGCCTGATAAATCGAGGCCCATTAAAGTTATCTTAAGAAACTCAACTGAAGTAATGAATATTCTCAGAAAAAAAAACTTTTATCTTAACAACTCCCCTGTCAAAATTTTTTCCGACCAAACTCCGAACCAAAGAAAATATTTATCAGACCTACGTCAATCAATGGAAAGTAGGATACAGGGAGGTGAAGTTGGACTAACAATCAAATATATCAACAGCAAGCCGACAATAGTTAAGAAAAATCCAAAAAACTCAAACACATCAATGGATACGGCCAAAACATCCGCGGCTGCCGAACCAAACTCTTAGAGTTGCAAACTTCTATTCCTTTACTTCAAAACGTCGATGTATTTCTCCTTACTGAAACCTGGCTTGATCCTGATATTCACACCGAGGAACTTGGATTCTCATCTTATAACACCTACCGCCTTGACAGGAATCCAGCCACCAGCAATAAAACCAGAGGAGGAGGAGTTCTCATATCCGTCAAAAAATCACTGCCATCCACTCGATTAATTTGCAAACATCTAGACGTAGAACAGGTATTTGTATTACTAAAAACTAAATCAAGTAAAATTTTACTGGGATGTGTCTACATTCCTCCTGGATCCAACATCACAGTCTACCGAAACCACATTGATGACCTTTAAAAATAAATACCCTGATGCCAGAACAATTTTATTTGGTGACTATAATACCCCTAGCATTGATTGGATGAATAAAACCTCTTATAACAACTTAAGCCTACCAGAAAATGCTCGTGAAATAATAGATATGACGAACTTACTCGCTCTACATCAAGTAAATCAAGTCTACAATACCAATAACCGGCTGCTGGATTTAGTGTTCTGTAGTGATCTCTCAATTCACATTGTTAAATCAGTTGACGAGCTCCTCCCCCTAGACTGCCACCACCCCGCTTTAAGCATAACTATCTTGTTGAATAACTCACCAGACGACACAACTATTCTTCCTAACTTTACTTATAATTTTTCCAAAGCTGACTATCCTAATATGAACCAATATCTTAAAAATGAAGACTGGTCATTTCTTCACCCCAACAATAATATTAACTACAATCTTGAAATTTTTTACACAATTATCAA
Organism: Limnephilus rhombicus; assembly: GCA_929108145.2. Taxonomy (NCBI): domain Eukaryota; kingdom Metazoa; phylum Arthropoda; class Insecta; order Trichoptera; family Limnephilidae; genus Limnephilus; species Limnephilus rhombicus. The sequence continues at coordinate 14,490,606 of OV815296.1, forward strand.
CAGGGCCATTGAAAACTATGTACCACTTTCACATTTCAAAGAAGCGAAGTTCCCGAAATGGTTCAACAGCGAGTTAATCAACCTGATTATTTGCAAAAAAACTGCACACAAAAACTTTAAAGAATCTAAATCCCTTAACGACTATAAGTTATTTCACAATTACAGAACTCAATGTAAAAAACTGTCAAAAAAATCATATTATAATTATATAAATGGAATCGAAAAATCTATACCCTCTAATATACAAAACTTTTTCACACATGTAAACTCTCTTAGAAAAAACAAACAAGGTTTACCCATTTCAATGCACTTCAAAGATAAGAGTAGCACTGATATGAAAGTTAAGGTTAACTATTTTGCTGATTACTTCAAAAGTGTATATGACGAAGATATCCCAGAAAATTACATACCACCACCTTCCCTTATTGAGAGCATGCATATTCCTGCTGTACACATCAATATAAACGACGTTAAATCTAAAATTAAATCTCTAGACAAAAACAAAAAGGCCGGACCTGATAACGTGCACCCCAATATTCTCATAAATTGCATTGCTTCACTGGCTGAGCCGATTTGTCTATTGTTTAATCAATCGCTTGATACAGGTTGCTTCCCGGACATTTGGAAACGTTGTTATCTAACACCTATACTAAAAAAGGGTAATAAAAGTGATGTCACTAACTATAGACCTATATGTAAGCTATCTATAATTCCGAAACTTTTTGAAAAATTACTTCTTGATAAAATTTCCCCATATTAACCATCTCATTGTTCCAAATCAACATGGATTTTTGTCTGGCAGGTCAACTCTGACAAATCTCTCATTATATGAAAACTTTATATCAAATGCATTAGCTAACAAAACTCAAGTCGATTCCATATACACAGATTTTATCAAGGCCTTTGACAAAGTGTGCCATAAAATTCTACTGGTTAAACTACGTAAGCTCGGTATTGACGGAAAACTTTTAGACTGGTTTGCAAGCTATCTATCTGATAGAGTTCTACTTGTAAAAATTAATTTGTTCTATTCCAATCAATTTATAGCTACCAGTGGTGTACCTCAAGGGTCCCATTTAGGCCCAATTTTGTTTTTATTGTTCATAAATGATATTGTTGACATATTTGATAAAGATGTAGATGTATTGCTTTTTGCAGATGATTTAAAAATATTTAAAATCATCAAAACCGCTGAAGATTGTGCCTGTCTACAAAATAATTTAAACAAATTAATTAGTTGGTGCTCTATTAACAAACTTTATCTGAACATAAATAAGTGTTATTCAATAAGTTTTTACAGAATAAGTCAACCAATTATTCATCCTTATGAACTTAACAACTCTACCCTTACCCCTGTCGAAGAAATTAGTGACTTGGGCATAACTTTCGACTCTAAATTAAACTTCATATCCCATATAAACTCAATCTATAATAAAGGTATCAAAATGCTTGGCTTCGTTCTTAGAAATTCCAGAGGTTTCAAGAATATTTCAACTTTAAAAATTTTGTATACATCCTTAGTACGTAGTCAAGTCGAATATAACTCCTCGATCTGGTCCCCCCATTTTAAAATACATTCAGATTCAATCGAAAAAATTCAACACAAATTCTTAAGATATATTAATTTTAACCTCGGTATTCCCATTGAAAACATAAATTATAATTACTTGATGAAAGAATTAAATTTACTAAGACTGTCAGATCGAAGAATTATATCAGACTTAATATTAATGTTCAAAATTGTAAATGGTAGAATAGACAGTCCTGATCTAACTAAGCTCATTGAATTTCATATTCCCACGAGAACCACTCGTTCTAAAACCCTTTTTAAATGTAACAATAATCGGACTGAGTATACGAAACACTCACTTTTACCTAGGTTGCATGAAGTTACTAATAGATATGCAGATGTGATAGATCTATTTAACTGCACGGAACAGAGGTACAAGACGGCTATGCTATCATATTTTTTTAGTCACTATTAATTTTATTTCTATTATAGATTTTTGCATGTAAATGTGTCTCTGGTGTCACTTCCCAATGTATCGTCACAATTAACTGTTATACATACACTGTTTTACCATTACTAATATTTTGAATATGAATTTGTGACATGTAATTAATGTTTATGGCATACTTATGCCGTTTGTATTAAATAAATAAATAAATAAATAAATAGAAATCGCTGGTTAAAGTTTGTCGGGAACGTGCTAATAAACCATGTATAAATGTATAATAATATAATATATGTACATATCTGAGAGATAAATCGGTTTTTAGGTACTTTGACCGCTTGCAATAAAAAGTGTTTTTTGTCCAGTAAAATGGACATAAAGATAATAATGTTTTGAATATGACTAACGCGTTCGAAGATCCGCATTGACGCCACATTGTTTTTTTTTTTAATATTTGATACCGCAGTAATACACGTACCTACAGTTAAAAGAAAAAGTGGGCACCGAGAAATTTGAATAAACTTGAGCCGTGGTCGGCGCACAAATATGTGCCGTTTTCTTTTTAAATGTATATTTGTTCGTGTACAATTATATTAACCTGCATTTTTTCTGATATTTTGCGTACGTATGATTTATTTATGATTTTAAAACGTTGATTTTAATTGTTATCTTAAATCTAACAACTCAAATTTTTCATTTTCTAATAATTCTCTAACTTCTTCATCTTCTTCTTGTAACCCAATCTAACTATATACCATTTTCTTATTATAGAAGATCTGTGTGCATAGTATTAAGAGCAGGCAAAACATAATATATCTTTATTTACCATCTAAGCAGCATTGTAGGTAAGTATGTATAAGACTGATTACTGTGATTTATATACCAATAATTCCTTAATATATTAATAATAACTTCTCTTTTCCAATAATCCTTTAACTTCTTCACCTTATTCTTGTAATCCAATATAACTACATAAACTCTCTTATTGTAGAAGAATTTGTGTGTATTAATTAGTGAAAATTTTCAACCTATACTAATGAATGTATATCCGCAAACTGTAAACTTCACACGCCATAACACACCCTCGTCTCTAGCATGGAGGGTGAAATATCATAAAAAAACTATATGTACTTTCGATAATTCATGTATTAAATAAATAAATACATTGATTGAAATTTGATATTAAAACGCCCAGCTGGTTTTTGAACACATCCTAAGTCGATTTAGAACGCGCGCATAGTGTACTTCATAGGTTCTCAATGTGCGTGATTTAGACTTTCAGGTGGGCAGTAGAAGACCCAAAGAAAATTAGAGGGCGTTGAGATGGTACAGTGAGTGCGTGGGCAGCTAAAAAATATGGTCTAAAAAAGATTTAAAAAATACACGTTAATCACGTACTAATAAAGTAAAATAAACTTTAATGTTGGTTAGTTTTTGTTAATGTATGTATTGTAATAGTTTTTATGACGGTGCAAAAATTCACATATTTAGTTAGTTCGGGAAGTGGATGAAAGATTCCATTACAGATCTACGTTAAATTAAAAAATATTATCATCTTACGTGTATTATTACTATTAAGAATTGACAATATATATCCTACTAATATTATAAAGGCGAAAGTTTGTATGGATGTATGTTTGTTACTCTTTAACGCTAAAACTACTTAATGGATTTTAATGAAACTTTACGATAATATAGCTCAAACATCAGAATAGGCTATAAGCTATAGCTTAGAGCTCTGACATTATGAAATTTATATACAAAAATTGCAATAGGTGGCATGCGAGCTGTTTGGAAAATGAATGTAACGGGTAAGGAGGGTGGGTGAGGGGGGGGATAGAATGTGGGGGCAGGGCGGAGTGGGGGAGGGCGCAGGGTGGTGGGGGAGGGTGAGGGGGGATTTGTGAGGGGAGGGGGTATGGGGAGAGGGCTGAGAGGGGGCGGGGGAGAGGAGGAGGGGGGGGGGGGATTAGAGTGGGGAGAAGGAAGGTGGAGGAGGCGCTGTGGGTACCCCCTAATACTGTGCGAGCGAAGCCTGGGGCAAAAGCTAGTCATGAATACAAGAAGGATGGAGGTAGCAACCCGGTACTTAAATACAAAAGAATTGTTTTTTAACTTGCTAAATAAAATGGTACGACTTCAGCCCCCCGCCCAAAAAACATAAGTGTGCGGCCCGTGGTGATACCTCACATTGTCCTGTGTGCCCCCTGACTAGAAAAGTATGACGACTGCTGAACTAGAGCAGTGATGGCGAACCTTTACATATCAACGTGCCATTTTTCTAAAGAAATGTTTAATGAGGTCATAAACGTGCCATCAAATAATTTTGATTTGTGATTGTTAAATACTTACTATCAATTAAAAACTCTTTATTTACTAGTACTAAATAGGAACATTTAGCATTATACGCGTAATATTTAAATTAAAGTAAAATTAGTGTGACTTCTGTTGTTGCAGGTTAGATGACAAATAACATATGTTAGGGTTGTAAGACGTTACTTTTGCTAAACTGGAGTCATCTATCAAACGGTTTCTAACCGAGTCTTTAATGTTATTCATCTCTGAAAATAATGACTGGCAGGCATAGGTTGATGAAAATATTGTTAAAATAGCATGAGCCAGCTTCTTCATACAATTAAATGTGTCTAGTAACGCATTCCATGTTTCCAAAATTTTGTTATTGGCATTTTCACTTATATTACCTGTCAATCTTTCTGTTTCAATTAATTCTAACTTCTCCTCCTTGTTTCAAGAAATTTTTGAATCCATATTGAACTAAACTGGAAATCAATCAGCTGCATTTCAAATTCACCAATTTCCAATCAATCGAATGGGGACAAATTTAGTTTATCAAATGACGTCACATCAAAATCATAATTCTTCGAACTGAGAAAATCTCCAAGAAAATTCCTTAATTGAAGAATCAATCACAGAAATAAATTCTTCAGTAACTTGGTCTTCGTCTGGTTTCTCATGTATTTCTAAATCGTTGATATATTTTTTTAAATTTCGAAAATACTTTTAGCGTAGGGATCACTCGGGTTCTCTCATTCACCTACTATACACTTCACACTTTTTTTCGTAGGGCACAATAAATATTGTGATCAGTGACGTGCCCAAAATATTGGCACGCGTGCCATTGGTTCGCCATCCCTGCACTAGAGCCTTGATAATACGAACTTATTCAAATATCCGCCGCGGCTTCGGTTAGTGGCACGTGTTCGGGAGGTCCAATTCTCAATGACTGTCGCATAAATCTGCTTAAATAACACCTTTAGAAGGTAATAGTTATAAGGCCGAATGAGCCGTAATACTAGTTAGTTAGAAACATGAAAGGGCATTGCAAAGCCCTAGCTAGTTAGAGGATTACGAATGAATCCATAGAATCAAAAAAGGCAGAATTTGCTGGATGGCGTTATTACGTTGACTTTGAGGGGGTCAATTGTTTGAGGTTTATTAGCACAGCTCGTAATTTAAGATGGCCCCAAAGGAGGAAGTCTAAAGGCGTTAAATCGCACGATCCCGGTGGCCAGTTCACGTCGCCGCTGCTCGAGAGATGGTGTCTTTTTGATAAAATTCTAAATTTGATGATTGCACACGTACTAAATAACTAAAAATTTACAACAAATTTAACCGATGTCACATAACAACATGGCTGATATTGTCTAACAAATTTCGAGCGTCCCTATTGAAAGACCCTTTAAGGAGGCCTAGACGGGGACTAAAATTTCATTTACATTTTTTACTTCAAAGTAAGTCAAGGCCTTACCAGCCAGCGGCCGAAAATCCACATTTCGTTGAAAAATGTTCTTACGAACGTACAGGGCGGTTGCAACGAGAAAGATTAATTATTCTCCGTACCAGCTTTTTAAAATTATAACTCGATATCGATTTTATTTCATTCCAAATTTGCTTTAATTTATACCTACATCCAAAAATGCTGAAAGGCGTGATGATGAAACTATTAAAATTATGTACTTTTCGTAATTATTTTTTGATCATAAGTATTTATAATTTTTCAATAATATGTAAGATATTAATTTGTAAGATCGTAAATAGACAGACAAAATACAGAAATTTTCGTCATATATTTTTTAATGATTTTATTTGAACTAAAATTAAAATTTTGAAACATGCGTTTACTAGATAACATATCGATTTACAATAATGTATGGTTACATGATATGAAATATGTCTTGTAAAATAAGATTTTTCGTTTGAAACTTTTACATATCTGCCAACGACCTACGGTATAACCTTGTTATACTAAAAATAGACATTTTTTTCTTAAAATTTAAAACATGCGTTTACTAGATAAAAGAACAATTTTTCGATATCAATTTATAATCTTTTGTGGAAAAGAGAAAAGGAATATAAAACATAAACAATACGTCGATAACATTCCAATAGTATCTACCTATTAAAAACACCCATTGAAAGGTATGAATATACACTCTATAAATCCTTATAAAACATTATTACGATTGGAGATTATGGTATTATAGTTTAATTCGAATGATAGCTTTAACCACACTTTTAATAACCCGCGCACAAGAGACTTTTAGTTGTGGCGAAACTATTCCAAAATCCACACAAATTCAAAGTCTCGCGTCTCTCGTGTGCGTTCCTCCATATAACGTAAAGCCAAATTTAAGGGGTTTTTTCCATACAAATGTATTCCCCGTTTATCTCTCTGGATTTTGACCCTAGAACAATTTTTTTTACATAATATAGATATTGACCATTAGCGTACGTTTGCTTTTTTTGAAAATTTACTTCTTATAGAAGTTAGGACCTTCCAAAAATGAATAAAATTGCCTAGTTTAAACGCCGTCAAAAGACGTTCAGTATACAAACTAAACAATATATTTGGAAAAAAAGCAAAACGTACTGACATAGAATATTTTCTTCTAATACAGTTAGTGAAATAAAAAATCGGTCTAGTTTTGGAGAAGAAAAATGGGGAATACAAAACATCGATTTTGACGATTTTATTTAGGTATTTTCGGCCCGATATGCAGTTGTCCCTATCGCTCAGTTCCCCTGAGGGGAGCGCGGAGTGGAACAGAAGACATTGGTTACAATTTAATTACAATTCATTAAACCTAAGCCAATGTTTCATAAAATTAGAATCTTTAAAAAGGGGCATAAATGCATTGGATAGTAATAAATCTGCTGGACCGGATGGTATTCCTCCCATATTTTTAATAACTTGCATTGATAGTTTGATATATCCCTTACACAAACTTTTTAACAAATCCTTAGCATCTGGCTGTTTTCCGGCTCTGTGGAAAAAGAGTTATTTAACGCCTATTCATAAAAAAGGAGACAAAAGCGATATATCAAACTATAGACCTATTTGTAGTATGTCTGCTTTACCCAAACTTTTCGAGTCATTAGATACCATTGTAAAACCTATCAACAATATTATTGTTCCTAACCAACATGGCTTTATCAGAGGTCGATCTATCTTAAGTAATTTAACTATCTATAATAATTACATATCCGAATCCCTTAGTCTGAAACAACAAGTGGATTCTATATACACCGATTTCAGTAAAGCATTTGATAAGGTTCGACATCACATTCTTATGTCCAAACTCCGACTGTTAGGCATCAAAGGAAGTTTATTGACATGGATTATCAGTTACCTCAGTAATAGAGTGCTTAGTGTCAGGATTAATTTTATAGAATCCTATGTATTCGAGGCCACAAGTGGTGTCCCGCAAGGGTCCCACCTCGGCCCAATATTCTTCTTAATATTCATTAATGACATTGTAAACATATTTAAAGATGTACAAGTCCTACTTTTTGCAGATGATCTAAAATTGTTTAAAAGAATACGAAATATATATGATTGCCTAATTTTACAAGCTAATTTAGATGAATTTTTTAAATGGTGCGAACAAAATATGTTATTGTTAAATATTACATTGTTTAAAATATTTCACGGTTTTCCACAAGATTATACAAGCGGTTTTTTTTTCTTTAAAAACTACTTGTATATTCTTAAAAGTTTTTTCACTTTTATAACTTTTGGTATAAATTTTATGTATGTGTAATCCTCGATATCTTAAATATTATTTTCTAATCTATGTAAAAGCCCCTACGGGCGTATAACAACAATAAATAAATAAATAAATACCTATCGACGATATTTTTAAATGATCGGCATAGCTCTTAAGTTACGCAACTAGTTGCAATGCTTCAAATAATTGCATGACACCAAATAGTGTCGTGCAACCTTCAGTATCACAGCAACTCTGACACCAAATAGTCTCGTGCAACCTTCAGTATCACAGCAACTCTGACACCATCAATTTGATAGCTTTTGCTGCAATGCAATATGTTGTTTTACACATGGCGATGTACAAAATAAAGAAAAGACTGTCACGAAAGAAAATACGATGTTGGATTTAAGGAAGGCGTCTCGGTGCAATTACCAGTTAAAGATCCTGATTGTAAAAACTCTTTTCAAATGAGTGAACATATTTTTAATATTTACCCCTACCGGGTTCCCCAGACCCCCCCTCCTGCGAACCCCCCTCCCCCCTCCCGAGTTCCCCTCCCCACTCACGATTTTTCCTCCCCCTTCCGGGTTCCTCTCCCCCTTTCCACATTCCATTCATTCAGCCCCGGTACATTCAGTTTTCAAACAGCTCGCAATTGCAATTTTTTTAATACAAATTTCATAATGCCAGAGCTCACTTGTATATATAGAAACCTTTGCGGGCATGCACACATTAAATCCTCAAAGTTTGAGTGCAATTAATAGGTACCTAAAGTCATTCGAAAATTATGCGCGTAGACACATTTAGGCGATTCATTTTTATTTATATGGAAGATAGAAGATAGAAGATAGAAGATAAAAGATAGAAGATAGAAGATAGAAGATAGAAGATAGAAGATAGAAGATAGAAGATAGAAGATAGAAGATAGAAGATAGAAGATAGAAGATAGAAGATAGAAGATAGAAGATAGAAGATAGAAGATAGAAGATAGAAGATAGAAGATAGAAGATAGAAGATAGAAGATAGAAGATAGAAGATAGAAGATAGAAGATAGAAGATAGAAGATAGAAGATAGAAGATAGAAGATAGAAGATAGAAGATAGAAGATAGAAGATAGAAGATAGAAGATAGAAGATAGAAGATAGAAGATAGAAGATAGAAGATAGAAGATAGAAGATAGAAGATAGAAGATAGAAGATAGAAGATAGAAGATAGAAGATAGAAGATAGAAGATAGAAGATAGAAGATAGAAGATAGAAGATAGAAGATAGAAGATAGAAGATAGAAGATAGAAGATAGAAGATAGAAGATAGAAGATAGAAGATAGAAGATAGAAGTTAGAAGATAGATAGATAGATTTCAGCATTGATTTGTCAAACTCTCACATAGTGTGAAGGATCACGCACATCCGCTCGGCTGAAATGCTTTCGCGACATTAGTTGCACCACTTCTTTACACTACGCAATTAGTTGCATTCTCCTGGTGGTACCGTAATTTCGCGTTTTTTTTACATTAGTTTTTCACGGGAGACACAGATTTTCCCTAGAGGCCTATGTCATCTTTGAGGATGCTGTGTGGAGGGTTTTTTTAAGGGAAATGAAGGAGAAAAAGATATGGGAAGGAAAAAGGTATGAGGGGTGGGTAGGAATCTGGGGGTCAGTGTGGCCAGGAGTGACGGACGTATGAATATATTCCTCATACTGCGGTGCAAAGCAAAGGGTCGGTAGAATCCGGATGGAGAGGTCAAAAGGCCTCCTTCAATCAGTCTCCTCCGATCCAGCCTGCCACGCAGAATTTGTTGGGCAAACGTATCCGCCAACAAGACCTAGACAATCCTCATCTCATGAACCCGGGCACCGCTGCTAAGTCACCAAACGTAGCGAACCACTTGGGGTGACCTGTAGCAGGGATGTTGGTTGTCCAATAATTGGTTCCCGGGGCGGCGGTACCCATACCCGCCTCCCAAATTGAAAATGCGTTTCTGCGTTTCTAGTTTTGTGACATACAAATAATGTTCGATGATGAAACTATAACTTGTGCGCGAGTGATGTAAATTCGGCCTAGATTTAAGGCCCCGCAACCCGGATTTCTACCGATTTATTACATATTTCCCTTAAACACGGTAAGTTTTAAAGCTCTTAAAAAAATATATGTTATTCTTGAAGATAATGATCCCCAGCTAATGATAGCATATTGTAAAGTTGATTGAACCAAAGCGTAATATATTAGATATAAGTTTTTTACAGATAAAAAATTTCTGATTCTTAAAAATATATAAATCAATTTTCTAATTTTTTTTACAACTTGACAAATTTGTTCCTTCCATTTCAAATTTTTATCGATAATAACTCCTAAATATTTGATTGTGTTTGTTGTTTTTAATATTGTGCAGTTTGGGATACAATAGTTTTTACTATGTGTAATCATTAGCTGGGGATCCGCATACAAAACTAATCTTTCCCCAATTGAAGTTGTGCAGAGGCTAATAATTAAAATTATATTAAAAAAACCTTCTGACTACCCAACGGATCAATTATTTAAGGAATTCCAAGTACCTTCATTCAAAGATCTGTACAATAGAAATGCATTGATTCAAATTATAAAAGAAAAAGAAAAGTATCAATTTATAACTGAAAACCGTACTAGACATAAATATATTTTTTCATGCCCAAAATTAAACACTTCCTTCGCACAAAATTTTTATACTTATCAAGGAAGACTTATTTTCAACCGACTACCGGATGAAATTAGAAAAATTAATGATAAAATCAAATTAATAAACACTGTTAAAAAATATTTTAAAGATAATCTCAAAAAAAAAAAAGTTTCCGACTAATCTAATCTCAAGAATAACTTATAACTCAGTTTCCTAGTGATACTCCATTCTTCAAACGAGTTAAATTTTGTTTTGTTTTTGACAACTAATTACAATAATTCTAGATACATTATCCAAATAATAGAATTGTTTGATAGTTGATAAATACTTATAATTACATAAAACCGAACTTACAACTTATTGTTTTTTTTTACATTCACATTGTAATTTAAGAACTTAAGATATAATATAGCATTTAAAAAATGTACACTACTCTTCCAGACACAAGCTAATGCTTCCATGGAAGAGTGGTATTAATTAAGATATTTGAACATGAATGTACACAAATTATTACATAATCTAAATGTACATTATATTTTATATGCTAAAATAATAAAAAAATAAAAATAAAAAAAATATCTAGACTTTACCCGCGCCGAAACGCAAATTATATAAAATTCCCTCGATAGAAAAAAATCGCAAAATATGCTTCAAAAATTATTATTAACACGTTTGTTTCAGTTATTTTACAAGTTATATGTCTGAAAAAATTCACAGTGTTTCTTTAAATGCTGTTTAAGATAATGCCCGCGAGATTTTTGCTCTATTTTAAACGAGTCGTGTTTTATTAAACATTTTCGCAATTTTCGCATCGATTTTATCGCTGTAAATGTTAGCGCTCTCCTCTAACATTCGTAATTTCGTATCTCTCCATCTTCTTCTTTTCGATCCCGGTTGCAGATCCTTAAAAAATAGATTTTTTTTGGATTTTGATGAACGCAACTAAAGTCTCTCTTGTGCCTTCAAGCTGTAATATGTGTGAGGAAAACCTTCTTTATTTCTTTATTCCAAGTAAATAATTTTTTATTATAAATCACCTCACTAGACTAAACATGTTCCAGAGTGGCAGAATTAATAAATAAAGGCCTTCTTCTAAGTAACATATAAATATTATGGCAAAGGCTTAGAATTATACACTTCTGAAGGTTTAGAAAACTGGAAATTATAAATTCCTTCCTACAGCATAACCTAATCAGTAATCAAGGAAATTGAACATAACTGTGTACACATGGTTATAACCCTTAAAAAGTTATTATAACAAGTGGTATTCCAAAAAAAATTGTCCCATATAAATAAAATCCGATATATTTATCCAAGACACACTATCTATGTTACAAACCAATTATTTAGAACTTTTAGAAAATTAGCCGAAGATAATATTGTTAATGCTAAATTCGAAATACGAGATAGACGAAAATTAATTAAAAATAAGAGGGCCCAATGGGGTCGGTTAAACCGTTTGTCCCGGTAAGACAAGATACATATTTATTTATAATATTAACGCCTTTCGGCTTTTACATAATATAACATAGTGTAGTGTATAGCAACAACATGAAAAATACAGCTCAAGTGAGTTTGTAAAACAGAAAGAAATATTTGGGAAAGACATACGTAGATATTCAGATAACAAAAGGAAAATAAATGCTACGATATTTAAATATTACAATACTGTAACAATGAAAAAATACATTTGTATATAAGACATGCAAATAACTTAACTTAAAGAGGATAAATGATTTATTATTTTCTACTTATTAGTATTTTATCAGCGACACATTCCATACATCTATGTGCGAAAACATATCGCCTAACGTCTAGTGGTATATTGAAATGGGACATGGTCGTAGTATTGCCACAATAAAACTGTCGATATATAGATATTCGAGTCCTAATTTCAACCGTTTCCTTTTTATTTTTCGGTGCCCTGCTCTTTTATTTTCATTTAGATTTAATAAAAAAAAAGTGCGAATACCTCACAAGAGCTCCCGTCTGAAGCCAGTGAGACCGTGGCATCCCCAATTGGGATATGTTGTGAGGCTGAAGGTAGTGGCGAGGGAAATGAGATGGGGAAGAGGAAAGTGGAGAAGTACCTGGATATTCAGATCTGATCACCAATCATGGTTAAAGCCATTTCAAGCAGTTTCAATTCTGAATGGTGGTCTTACGAAGAGTATCTTGCACTCTGGAACGTGCCGCAAATATACTAGGTACACATTATTTTAAATGAATTAATTGTGAAATAACACAATTTAATCCAATAAAACATTTATTTGCGCACGCCGGGATTCGATCCCGCGACCTTCGAATTGCGAGTCAAGAGCCTTACCCCTCGACCACGGAGGCCTTCTATGATATTTTACATAATATATAAAGTGGCCGTCAAAGTTATATGGATATAACCTTCAAAATTATAACACAAGTTATTACGAAAATAAATAAAAATATGTGTTTGTAAAATAATATAGGTTTACCTAGTCCTCGTGTAATTTTCTAATGCGAGTAATTTAAATCATGTCATTTCTATAATTTAATCGCGAAGCTATTAAATTCCTACTAATTACATTTGTAGTTATAATTTATGAAAATAACCATCAAGAACTGAACAGTAGTTGATAATCTCTAGAATTGTGGTCTACATCGATTTGAAAGAAAATTCAATTTACTTATCACTTATCTAAGTCTCTTTCAGACCAACGAAATTGGTTAAAAAATTATTTTTTTATATTTTAAAAATGTTTAATCAGTTTGAGCAGAAGTGAGGAAAATTTGAGCTTACTTCGGGCACGCGACACTCTCACAACAAGTATTCTTAATAAATAATCGGTCAGAAGGTTTTGTGAAGCTGTACAGCAGCGATTGGCAATTATTTTTGGTGGCGGGCCATACGAATATGTGCATTTTTGACGACGTCACTCGTGCGCGTGCAAGCCTGCTCAATCATTGCCCTTGTAACTGCCCGTCTGATCGCCTGACGTCATCGTGTGATGCCTAGGGGATAGCAATATCGTATAGCGCAAAGGTTCCTAACCTTATCTGAAGTATATTTATATATATATATATTAATCTCGGTGTTTGTGGTCGCACTCCTCCGAAACGGCTCGACCGATTTTTATGAATTTTTATGTATATTTGGTAGGTATGAGAATAGGTCGTAAAGTATATTTCATACCGCTATGTGATTAGGGTGTCTCTATCAAGAAATTTAAATTTTAACGTTAGTATTTCAAACAGAACGAAATTATTTATATTGTTGAATGACAGATAGCGCTACGTCCGCCTCATCGAACTTTCATCCACACATGCGCAAGTCATTCACGAGAAGCGTTGCGTCATTTTGACATTTCATTCGGCATTTGTTATGTATCACTGTGTTATTGTTATGTATTGTTGTGTTGGTGTTTTTAGTTTTTATCGGCGGTCATCGTCTACAGCGCTCCATTCCTCTTTCTATCATAGATCCCATCCCCACACACTTACAATACATTCGTTATTTTTTTATTTAACAACCAAAATATTCATTAGTAATAATTTATATGGCAGAACAACGTTTTCCGGGTCAGCTAGTAAATCCATAATTTTTGAAATACAACAATTTTGAATGCAAAAATTAAAAAGCTTTAAAAATGGCTCACCTTACATTTTTTCTAACCATTAGTAAAATTTTCAAAATTTTAAGCAAGCCCCGATACAAAAAAAGAGCTGGTGATCTTGAAACTCCTGAGCAGATTTTCATGAATTGTAGCTAAGAACCATCTTGATTACGTCAGCTTTCAAACAAAAAACGCATCTAATCAGTCCTTCGTTTAGGAGCTACGATGCCACAGACAGACACACACACAGACAGACACACATAAGTTTTTTTTTTTTTTTAATAATCTTTATTCAATGAAATAACAACAATATAACTATAAAAAAAAAAAAATTACATACTCAATGTAGTTTACAAATAGATTACATCAATCAGTACAGAAAAATTAACAAACAGAAAGTAATGTAAGAAAGGTTACACAGGAGTAGTATAGTTATACAGTATTTTTAGTTGTGCATTGCCTGCCTCACTAGGTGAACCTGTATAATCAAATTTGAAGTTAAACTTATAACACCGCTCCTTGCATCGGGGGTTAAAAATTAGTGATAGTATTGTGATAATTATTGAATCCCACTCGGCGTTGCTCGTTCTTAACACGAACAAGATAAAAAAAATGACTGATGGTGCGCCAAGTATTATGGGAAGAGACTCGCTTCTGGAAGGGAGACTTCAGGAATAAGGTAGAGTTCAGAGACTCTCCCTTCGCGGGCCACATCTGGCCCGCGGGCCGCCAATTGCCGATCGCTGCTCCATGGAGAATGCTTCCTGTTTAGTTGATTTCCGATCTGGTTTCAATGTCAGCAGGTTACAGATATTATTTAGCATTATTTAGTGAGTCAGTCAGTCAACATAGCAGATTTAATTCGCAGGCAATTAAACTAATTACTAGTATAAATATAGCGCCATATCCTCTCTCGGTATGTATAGGGTGAACATTTGAAAAAAAAGTGGAAATAAATGCTTTATAGTTTAAAAAAATTCCCTCAGGGCCTATGTCATATTTGGGGACGCTGTGTAGATGACCTTTTAAGGGAAAGAAAAGAGAGGAAGTTCAGGAAAGGAAAAAGGTATGAGGGGTGGGTAGGAACCTAGCAATCAGTGTGTCCAGGAATGACAGAGGAAAGGTCTCCCTCCACCAGTATCTACAGATCGGCGAATACGCAGAACAGTTTACTGTACAAAGGGATGAAGTTATATAACAAGCTACCAGAAACTTTAAAGTCCACACCAATTGGAAAGTTAAAAATGTTTTGTAGGAGCTACATAAAACTACATTAAATTTATATTTTGGTAGAAAGCAGTCACTTTGTGGTTTGACATATTATTAAAGGAAAACAATCACTTTGTTTGTAACCACGATTTATTGATTTAATTTTTATTTACCGACCGGTTTCGCTTAATACAAGCATCATCAGGGTATAAATTAAAACTGTTTTAATTTATACCCTGATGATGCTTGTATTAAGCGAAACCGGTCGGTAAATAAAAATTAAATCAATAAATCGTGGTTACAAACAAAGTGATTGTTTTCCTTTAATACATTAAATTTAGTTTGCAATATGAAATATTATAATTAATTATAAATTTGTAAACTTAAATGTGCAAATTACTAAAATTAAAATAAATAAATAAAGATCTGCTGTAGGTGAGTGAAAGCATCCGCCGCCACGACCTAGACAAACCTCACCTTATGAATCCTACTAATTCACCAAGCGGTGTTGGTTATTTAATAAATGGTTCCAGGGGCAGCGATATCCGTACCCGCTTCCCAAATTGACATTGATGTGGTCGGAATTATCCAAACAAACGCTTCCAATTCTGAAGATGATGAAACAATTTAAAGCAAAAAAGTTTATTGAACTGGAGTTACCGGCAGAGGTAAAAACAAAATTAGTATTTTTGTGGCGGCCACTTTTGCCGAATTCATTGCGCCGCCACTGGACTCCATCGAACGCGCTAGAAGCACACTACGAAATACCTACAGCGTAAGGTATCGCGCACCGGCTGGTACACCTACCTACAGCGGTGAATATTCCGCCACTTATGTGAAAGGCCTAGAACGTGTGGCTGTGCAATTCAAATGCCTGCAGATGGTTCGAGCGATATCTCAGCTTTGCGTGAATTCACCCAGCATTACCTACCGTGAGAGTAATTACTCGCCACGGCTATATAAGCAGCCGATTCGCACGTCCGCTCCAGTCAGTCCCTATCAGTCTCAGTACCTAGTTTTCATTCATCGGTCGAGTTAGCAACTCAGTCCAATCAGTGCCGCTACGCCATATGGGCCCACGCGGGCTGCCCGTCTCGCAACAAGTGAATAACGTTTGTCCAGTGTGACTCCAGGAACTTTACCAACACCTTCGAGGATTCCTTCTCCAACCACCATCCGCTGTCCGGCCCATTCGCGCCTCGACATGTGATGTCTCCGTCCGCAGCACATAAAGCCCGCCGTGCTTTCTGCTTGGGATGCAACCCGTTCTCTGGCAAATTGAAACCCATCGTGTTCCGCTGCCAGAGATCATCGTCATCGCCTCTCAAGGTTCCTTCCTGCGTCACGTGTGTGAGCCGACTCAAAGGACATTGGAGGACCCACCACATACCCGCCCTGGTATAGGTAACAGATGGTTACCCCTTCAAGGCTCTTGCAAGGACTCTAATTTTTTGGTAAAAATGACTCTACATTTGATAACTAAACTAGACCTCCAATGTCCTTGCATACGTTGTTAACAACAGTATGCAAGTGCTTAGCTGGAAATACAGATACAATATATTTTAGTATAACAAAAATAGACAAGACAATGGGACAGGTTGGTGAAAGTCCACGAGGTGGCAAGCGCTGGGTGATTGTATCCAGCGTATCCTACAACCACCTGTTTGGGAGGAAGACACAGTAGATAAGTAATAAGGGCATGGCAAACGGTTGGGAGTCCTCTCCAATCGTAGAAATTACTGACAGAATGAGCTACAAAAATTTCATGACGCCAGAACTTACAACACTCAAACAGATAGGTAAAATGATTTAACGTTATGAAAAATGATTTAAGCGTACCTACACAAATGGATTGGCAAAATGATTTAACACTATGATAAACAGTATGAAAAATGATTTAACACTATGATAAACAGTTTGAAAAATGATATAACAGTACACAAATAGATAAGCAAAATGATTTAACACTATGATAAACAGTATGAAAAATGATTTGACAGTCGCAAATAGATAAGCAAAATGATTTAACACTATGGTTAACAATATGAAAAATGATTAAACAGTACACAAACAGATAGGCAAAATGATTTAACAGTATGAAAAATGGTCACCCTTTACAACAGTGTGGTAATGTAATCTGTAATCCATAATTTACAATGTATTATTTATTACACGATATGTATGTCCGGATTTAGTGCTTACATAGGTGCCTAGCCTACGTACTGTACGGTCAACAATGCGATATCAAAACAAACAGACTCATAACGTTGTTTGACATTCAGGAATTTATAACAGTCACCTCACGACACCTGCAATATTATTTTGTCCATCAAACTAAGCAATTCATCATAAAGCCTAGACACGGCAGCGCCTGTGTAGGTAATAATGAATGAAAAATACACGTCAATATTATCATCTATTGTGCGTACTTAAATATTTACCTTTACTTATAAACTAAATATAAGCCAGCGCGTGAGGTCGGAACAGTAAAAAACTTGAATAATTTTACTTTTACGACAGTGTAACGCGTGACAAATCAGCTGTACCTGCGACACATTTTGACAGTTTTCTTATGGGCTCTACACACGACACTGCATGCTGGCCTGCAGGGAGTTCTGCCGCAGAGAGTCCCTGCATGCGTCTCGTTCTAGCGACCCTTTAACAAACGAGACAGCGCTAGTTCGCTCAAACCCACGCTCTCTGCAGGCACTGCCTTGCATGCCAGCAGGCAGTGTCGTGTGGAGGACCTATCAAATGTAGTATTCCGTATCGCGCTAACGAGCTAAATACAAGTCTTAAAAGTAAACGCTAACGGGAGACATGACGGCACGTTTGCCGCGTAACTCTCGTTAAGGGATGTCAGTCGCGGAAAATTTTGTGAATCGAATGTAATCGTGTACAAACATCAAAATAATGCGACAAATGGACCGACATTTATGAACGCATATTAGGCTAATGAGTTAGGGCGTTAGTAATGGTTAAAACTGCCTCAAACAAGGCAAGCGTATAGTGACCAACCGAAGGTTCGGTTTCGGGAAGTTAAAAAAAATCTAGTTTCTGCATCAGTTTCGGTTTTGGCAGAAAATTTGCCGAACCTTCGGTCGCACCGAAATTCTGCGTTCGTGAATTATCGCGCGTCGTTCGGCTGACTTCGGGTGAGTTCGTGGCTTGTGTGTCAGCCACCATCATCAGCTGAGTTCGCCGGCCGGTCCAGCGTAATTGTGTTGTGAAGAAGATTTTAACATGTTTGTAAAATTTTACAATTTTTGTTTGTTTTATAGCAGGAATACCAAAAAAAATATTTTTTTTCACATTCTTCAATTATTGTTTTAAAAAATAAGCTGAATTTCAATAAACATTACATTTTTAACATGGCTAAAAAAGTTTCGGTTTCAAAAACCTTTTTTTTAACCCTTTAGTTGCCGAAAAAATGAAAAAAAAAATCTGAATGCTCAGATCGAAAAAAAAGATTTTTTGATCCTCCAAGCGATGTAGATTCGCCGATTTTTTATTGTTGTACGTGTTTCCTGACATCGTATGTAACTATAAATTACAAACTATCTATAATAATTACTAACTTCACGTGTTATGTGGATATACATGAATCATATTTTAAAGATTAGTTGATTAAATCAGATTACAAATTACGTGTTTTATAGCATTAATCCGTCACTACTAAATTGTGTACTTTTATCACTTGAAAATAATACCTAACATGTCGAATTATCAATTGACATCAGAATATCAGATAATCATACAATACGTTTACTCATTTTGATGACATGACAAGAAAATTGATTCTAGTAGAACCTTCTAGTATCTACTAAAAAAATCGAGTGCAGTTCCTTCAGTAAAACCTTCACCACATAATCTCAACCAATAGGAGCCTTGAAAAGTGAGCTCATAATGAAATCGGTAAGGTTTCATTCCATCTCATTCTCTCGCAGGCTAAATCCTACAGACGTATGTGTTTGTCTCTTTTTAGTGTCTTTCCGTTTCATCGAGTTTCAAATTACAACGGTGCTAAAGAAATTTCACTTCGAAAACAAATTATGTGAACATCGCACACGAGTCCCAATTGATTGGAGCAAATAGGACTTGACATTCTTAATAAATTGGGCATATGGTGACTTGGTGAGGTCTTAGAATGTGTTCATACAAATCTACAGTCCTTACACATACTCGTATACGGCTCATTCATTAACCAGCGGTCAAGAATTCAAATTTCACCGAAAGATGGTCTTGCGATCGTTAAACTTGCAACTGTACAGGACGGTTTTGATGAGAAAGATTGATTATCGAACAGTATTAATAGACTAGCGACTGTACGGTTGAAAATTAAGAATATAACTAAGAATACAACTCTGACGCCGCGCCTTACGCAAACCATTTTCGTAGGTGGAGTTTGTATACAAGTCTACTTTCGTAATAGAACCGAATTAAAGCAATGCCAATGGCGCCACTTACGTTGACAGCTAGCGTGAGGAGCGTCGCCTGGCAGGCGTAAGTACTACTGGATTTGTAATTTCGTAAATCTCTCCGGATATGGAGAGATTGATGGTATGATTAATATCGTAACTGGCAGTTGTGAATATATAGCCGCGTGGTATTATTATACCACGCGGCTATATATTACATACTACGACGTCATCGACTGTCACGGTTACTTTGTCCCGGTGACTAGCTGTCACTGGGTCCCTGGAGGGAGAAGAACTATTCCACGGGCTGCTACTTCTATTTATCTTTTGTATAATGTTAATGTAAGTACTTGCATACTGCTTACTAACCCCGTATGCATGGACATTGGAGGGTCTAGAGTCGTTCAAATAAATTAGCAAAAAAAAGTAGAGTCTTGACGTGTGCGGTGAAGTAGTACTATTATATTTACGGCGTTATAAGGAAACATATAGTACTATATGTTTCCTTATAACGCCGTTGGGAAAGTGGTGGGTCCCCTCCAATGTCACTGGATCCCGATGGATTTACCTGTCCCGATGGAGCAATAAAAATGCTCAAACGCGTAATGATAAAATTATGTACTACTAGCTGACCGGGCCACGCGTTGCTGTGGCTAGCGATACACAACGCCATCTATTGGATGATTACCCAAACTTTATAACAACGATAATTTAACTCACAACAACATCTCTTAATTTGCATACGAATCAAATCCACACCGCCCGCTTGCCAGCCCGCTCGTCCACCACACACAGACATTATCATATTTCAATCGATTTACACAAAACCTTTACAAATTATATACCTAAACTTTCCTCATGAACCACTTTATCTATTGATGAAAACCGCATGAAAATCGATTCAGTAGCTTTTGAGTTTATCGCGAACAGATAGACAGGCGCATGTCTGACGGAGGACTTTAATTTATAATATGTAGAGATTTGTAAGTATTTATAATTTTTCAACAATGTTTCTAAGCAAAGTAAGTGTAGGTACTTATTAAAAAAATCTGAAATGCAGTATTTTGTATGACCGTAAATAAACTGAAGTATTTTCATCGCATTTTTTAATGATTTTATTTGAACAAAATTAAAATTACGTAAAGTAGCTTTCCTATATAATTTATTGATTTATTTTACCGTATGATTATGTGATTTAAAATACGTGTTGCATAATACAATATTGTGTTTGAAAGTTTAACAAATCTGTCAACGACCAGCGGTATAAATAACCCTATTATAATAAAAATAAACATATTTTTTAAAAATATAAAACATAACTCTACTGGATTCGTGGTCGAAGATCTAATCTACTTGTCCACAGAGGTCGTCATTAAGTTTGAAACATTATGCATGCAAGCAACGCATCTGTATGAGAACCTACCGAGTTCGCAGCAATGGGGTATTTCCACAATACTGTGGAAAATGTACGGAATATTTAAAGATTATTTTTGTGATTTTAATAATCCTACTAAAAATGTTTGATTTTTATGTTTTCATTCAATATTATTGATTTTAAAAACGATCTAAAACTGACCAAATCAAAACGGCCCATGGTTGGGGAATGGGTTTGTGACGTCACAAGTGTCGCTAAGCTGAACTAGCATAAATAAACACTGTCAGTGAGCGTCCTCACTCATGACGTCACACGATAGCCACGCCCCAAAATATCGTTTTAGCGGTAATTCCAAAATGGGAAACTTTAACTCGCTGTAGAAAATTTATTCGTCAACATAAAAATAAAATAAAAATGCTTTAATCATCCCAATTTTTTGCTTAATTTTTTTAAGTAATAAAAAAACACGTGGAAATACCCCATTCTTGCTGCTACAAGTATATCTAAAACTATAAATCAACATTCTTTAAACGACAACAGGAAAATTCATAAATGGGAAACAATGTTGTTTTTATACGTTTTAACAATTCCGTTTAAATTTAGACTCGCTGTTCAATTTAACAATGTTCTTTTTAAGTTTTTTGTTTCATTGTTTAGCTTCCTAATAAAACATCGTGAGTATTAAATTATTGTATGATCTGTCCAATTTATCACTACACAAGAAAGGTTCTATTTAAAATGTACTCGTGCTTGTACTTGCACTTAGGGTATAAAATATTTTGAATAATATTTTAAGCGTATGAATAAAGAAAAAGAAGTTATTAAAACTATAAAAATCCGAAAACTTCAATATCTTGAACATGTAATGAGACATCCAGAGAAGTGGGAGATCTTGCATCTCATAATGCAGGGAAAGATTGCCGGAAGACGGGGCCCTGGAAGAAGGAGAACCTCATGGCTGAAAAACCTGAGACAGTGGTTTGGCCAGGCTACTGTAGAGCTGTTCCGGGCCGCAGTAAACAAAGTCCGCATAGCCAACATGATAGCCAACGTCCATTGAACGGACAGGGCACTAGAAGACGAAGAGGAAGAAATACATAACAGTATGAAAAGTGATTCCATCACAGTTGATCCCCCGGCAGTTGCCCCCTGGCATACTTATGTACAATATGCAGTCGGTTTAGCGAAAATACAGCCTACCTACTTACACAAAAAAATCGAGTGCAGTTTACACGCGGTAGGAGCGAAACTTTACCAAAACAATCTCAACTATGGCAGACTTCGCATAATTTCCGGTTCATATCTCAACCAATGGGTGCCTTTAAAAGTGACATCATAATCAAAGCGGCCAATGAGCGCAGTTGATGCGTCGCAGGTGCAGTAATCGTCATTTCCGTTTCATCCGAAATCCATGTCACAGCGGGGCTATAGAAGTTTCACTTCAAAAATAAGAGTGTGCAATTCACACGTGGTAGCAGTGAAATGTTCAGAAAATGAAAGTAGACAAGAGTGGGGAGGCTATGAATCACCGCACAAAGAGGAGATCGATTGGCTAGGAAGCACAATGGTGCTAAGTGTCCCCAAAGGGGTACAGAGGAGGTAAAGGTACGAATAATAAGAGGATATACATATTTTCATTCAAATGCATCAATGATAAACCTACTTGTCTATACATTGTATATACCAGCGTATTGTATTTACGCTGGTATATACAATGTACCAGCGTATACTTATCCGCTGGTATATACAATGTACAAGCGAAATTGAGTAATTTGGATGTATGTTGCCTGTTGTATGCTGATGATGCGGTGTTCATTTCTAACAGTATGGAAGATCTACAGTCTCTCGTGTCTAGGATGAACCAAGTATGTATGAAGAATGAATTAATGATGAATGTAAGTCTAAAGTCATGGTATTTGCAAGAGAGAGTACGAAAACAATGTGCAACACAGTTGTGAACGTTGAGTATTTGGAGCAGGTGGATGAGTTTGTGCACTTGGGAAGTATGTTTACGAAAGATGGGAAGGCTGATAGAGTTATCGACAGTAGGGTAAATGCTGGCAACTCTATTAATGGAGGACTGAACGCCGTTGGCGCCAACACAAAACTGTCCAAAGAAGCGAAGTTAGTCGTCCATAATGAAGTGCTGGTACCTACCCTGATGTATGGCAGGAGGCATGGAACTGGCAAAGGAAGGATGAAAGTAGACTGAATGCTGTAGAAATGAGATCTCTGAGGCGTATGTGTGATAAAACCATGTACCTACGATTGTGTGAGAAATGTGGAGATCTGCGACGAGTGCAAGGCTGATGTAAGCGTAATGAGTAATGAGTGAGATTAGGAAAGGGATGATCAGATGGTTTGGGCATGTAGAGCGAGTGAACGAGGAAAAGAGTGTAAGGAGAATATATGACGCAAATGTGAATGGTAGAAGAAGTCGGGGACGCCCGAGGAAGACATGTCACGACCAAGTGAATCAGATATAGTTAGTCGGGCAATGTGAAGAGTCGGGATGATAGAAGAGCATGCATGATACGATGTATGAATGTGAACGAGGCAAGGACTGTGAGCCAAGATCGAGTTATTTGGCAGTTTGTCCTCTCTGCCTACCCCTGCGGGGAAACGGCGTGACGGTTAGTTAGTTTTAAGTACAAAAAATCGACACAAATAAATTCTTTTGATATCCATACCAACTCAATTTGGGAGGCGGGAATGGGTGCCGCCGCCCCGGGAACCTTTATTGGATAACCAACACCTCTGCCAAAGGTCACCCCAAGTGGTTCGCTACATTTGGTGATTTAACAGGGGTGCCTGGGTTCATGGGGTGAGGTTTGTATAGGTCTTGGAGGCGGATGACCAGGACACACTGAACCCCAGATCTACCCACCCCTTAAACCCTTTTCCTTCCCAGAACTCTCCTCTCCTTCCTTTCCTTAAAAAAACCCTCCACACATCATCCCCAAAGATGACATAGGCCCTGAGGGAAATTATTTTCCTCAGGGCCTCCTGTGTGGAGCTCAGGTAAAAAAAAACTCATTATTAAAGGTATTTTTGAAGTCCATTTTAAGTTTGAAATTGGTAAATAATGGACAAAAAAATTTAATTTTGTAATAATTATTATTTTGGAGAGTCACAGTGAAACACTTCGCGTTCAAAAAAGTACGATTCCAAACTTTCTCTTATTTTAAATCAAAACCAAAATTACCATTGAAATCACAAAATTTGTAAGTAGGTAGGTACTTAAATAAGATGATTTCACATTTGAAAAAAGAATCTCTTACTGAACTATTAAAATGGCAACCATTTTGAACCGGAACCGGAACTTAAGGGGGAGTAACCGGAATAACCAGACAAAACCGACAATATATAATTTTTAAATAAAATTTTAGACGTATTGACTATTTTCCTCAAAAAAGTATAAATTGATTTCGAAAGACTGTTCTTTCATCTAGTGAAGCTATGTTAAATTTTGAGAAAATATGTTTATCTTTACTACAATAGGGTTTTACCGTAGGTCGAAAATAAATCAATAAATTATCTGGGAAAGCTATGTTTCAGAATTTAAATTTTAGTTTATATAAAATCATTTAAAAAAGATCTGCACACGTGTTTTGTGACGAAAATACTGCAGTTTGTCAATTTATTAATGGTCCTACTAACTAATATATTTACGATTTGTGTTTACATTGTTATTTTGCTTAGACATTATTGAAAAATTATAAATACTTATGATCAAAAAATAACAAAATTTCAATAGTTTTATCATCACGCCTTTCAGCATTTTTGAATGTAGGTATAAATTAAAGCAAATTTTGAATGAAATAAAATCGATATTGAGTTATTATTTTAAAAAGCTGGCAAGCATCTTTCTCATTCGAACCGTCCTGCGCGATCGTAATAACATCTTTCGACGAAATATGAATTCTCGGCCGCTGGCTGGTTAAATGGCCCTTAACAAAAAAGTTGAAATGCTAATGGTCGAGTTAAAACAGGACTCTGACGCTAGGGATGTCGAAAGTGAAAAAAAATATCGATATATCGATGTATCGATATTTATTAAAATATCAATATCGACGTCGATATATCGAGGAAAAAATATCGATATATCGGTCAAATTTTCAAGAGATTTTGCGTTTTTAAAATAATAATGTATTCAGCTCAATATTATCAATAGTAACTTCTGTACACAATTTGCATTTTTTAATGTACAAAAATCTCAATAAAAATGAAGGTATTTTTATCACTATTCATTTTAATTACGTAATAATTACAAAAACATCAAAAACTAAAAAGCTGTCTTCTAACTTATATGTAAACTGAGACCCATACAAAGTTTGTATGCGTCTCAGTAACATTCTATTGGCGTATTAATCTGTCAAAAAGGACTTCGTGTTTGGAACAAGGTATAGTCAATAATCATAGACAATTAATGAGAACGGGTCGTTTCTTCGACTCGTTCTTGTGTTCAACAGCTCGGCTGTGGAATGATTTGCCGGCCTCTGTGTTTCCTCCTTCCTACAACATGGGTCTCTTCAAGACCAATGTTCATTCCTTCCTCTCCTCAAAAAGACCCTCCACACAGCATCCCAGATGACATAGGCCCTGAGGGAAATTGTTTTCCTCAGGGCCTCCTGTGTGGAGTTAATGTAAAAAAAAAAAAAAAAATTGGGAACCAACACATAGGAGTGGCTTAGAAAAAAATGGCGAAAAATAGCATACATTTCTATGTATGTACATACACACATGAGATAGTATTGGTGATCACAAATACTAATGCAAAGACAATACATTTGTAAGCTATTAATAGTTAAAATTTCAACCGTCAGATGTCATGACCCAATACAGTTACTTTTTTCCGTTCGTTCCTATACGGTTTTGGATTCTTGTGACCTTAAATACATAAATTTAAAAAAATATCGTTTTTGATACAATTTTCGATATTGGATATTTTGTATCGATATATCGGCTAAAAATATCGATATTTTGAATTAAAAATATCGATATTTCGATATAACGATATTTTTTCAACAAGCCTATCTGATGCGTGAATAGAACGCGTGAATGGATACCATACGTCAATTTGACATTATTATTGGCGGACTTTGAACCATGAAAATAATTCCAAAATTGGTCACCGTTGTGGATATTTCTCACGTTCTGAAGGACATATAATGTTTTTATGATAACATGTTGGGTTGGTATTATATAAATACCTGCAAACGTAATATACCTAATCACTAATGACAGAAGCCTGACCTCTATACGGTCACAAATGTCAAACAACTATTATGTTTTCGATTTTTTTTCTCAACAATGCTTTATAAACGTTACGTAATTTTATCACCTTATCATTGTCATATAGTTAGAGTACGTTAAAATACATCAATTGTGGAAATGGGCATGGGTACCTCCGCCCGGGAAACATTTATTGGATAACCAACACCCCTGCCATTTTTGCAGCGGTGCCCGGATTCATGGGGTGATGTTTGTCGAGTTCTTGTCAAAGGAGACCTTTAGACCTCTCCAGCCGGACTTTCATTCCTGATAGCTTCATTCCTGACACACTATTTTCGATTAATCAAAAATAAAAAAATAAACTTAGGATAAGTGGAGGCTTTTCCTATCATTTCTATTGAGTAGAATTAACATAAAATTGTTAATTACTTCATAAAAAATATAAAAGTAAACTATTAAAAAATATTTTTTTTCATTAGAAATGTTAATTTAAATGATCCAACTTTTTAAAAATAAAATATTATAAAATTATTCATAAAATAAATAAAAAAAATCACTATTTTACGCTAGAAATCGTGACCCCTAAATTCCGTTTGCCAAGCGATTTTTATACCTATTTCCTATATTTATGGCGATATAAGGCACATACATAATAATACATACATTTTAGGCTTGTGGCTTGCTCTTAAACCCGCCTGGACGCGAACCCGACGCTTTTGACACCACGGTGACATATCAGTCCAAAAATTTAATGATCATTTTCACCACCTGCGCAGAAGGGAGAGCCATTGCTAGGACAATGCACCTCAAGGTGTCCCTTTCTTGCCCTACTTCGATGGCCTTGGTACAATTATAATACCTATCCTTCAGTCTTGAGATAAAATTTCGCAATTCACACCGGCTGCCCTGCAAAAAACGTGTTTGCATTCGCCATACATTGTGTAATTTATGTTCTGTTTAACATTTTTACATGTTTTAAAATCAATTATTCTGGAAATTTTGACAGTGGCGTTCCTCATAAAATCAATTATTACTTAACCACAAAAATTAACTGATACCTACTGGTTCTATTTTGTGGTATAAGTTTTTTTTATTTGAGCTTTCGTTTTCGAGTGCGAAGATGAGATGAAGTCGTACTAAATAATGCAAAATCATATAAAAACATATGTTTTTGTTATGAAAATTTGATCGCTTAGAAGTACTGTAGATGCTTCAATTAAATACTGCGTGTGGAACATATCTCGGCCCTTAAAAATATGGGTAATTTTTTTAATAAGTTTTTTAATAAGCCTAGAAAAAAATAAAGTGTAAGGTCTATTAAAAACCCTTTCGAGTCCTAACTCTCTACTTCTAAACACCTTTTCTGATAAGGTTTTATTGTTTAATGTAGCAAATTCAGTTTCTTTTATAATAATTGCAAAAAAAAATGATATTTACTCCCGAACTTTACAAAATAAAATAAAATATGCATTTTCGTGTGTTGTTATTTTACAATACGGCCGGAAGTCGACGAATTTGGATTTTCAAAGTGAACTTTATGCCGTCCACCCAAGGACTACAAACCTATTAGCCACACCCATTTTTTATCAGTTCTCTCCCGGACGGAGCGGGAAATAGACGTTAGGCTCCACGTCGCTTGGTTCCGTGAAATCAATTTTAAATTTCCGTTTTATTGCAATAAACAATGCGTAAAAAAGGAGTTCATGTTTTTTACAGGCCTTTACGAAATCAACCTGTAAGGCGTTTTTCTCAAGTATTTTTAAATTCCTCCCATAAAGGGACGTGGATTCCGATTTCGATTTTTTCCTGGACTATTGGATCGCCTAAAAATCGGTTTTAATCGGTTAATCGGTTTTAATCGGTTATGTTTTAAAATGAACAGGCTCTAAAAGTTTTTTAACCCTTTATTTGCCGAAAAAAATCGAAATACTTTTCAGGTTTTCTATATGATGTAGATTCATCGATTTCATGACAGTTGTCCCCCCGGCATTCTTATATAGAATATGCAGTCGGTTTAGGGAAAATACGGTATACCTACTTACACAAAATATAACTAAGCGTCCCTGAAGGGGTGCGGAGAGGATGTACCGCCGAATATCGAAAGTATGAAACATATTTGACTATTTGAAAATTATGGGCCTGGCCACATTAAAAGAAAGAATAATATGTAATACATCTATTTTTTCTCTATAAAATTGTTAATAATATGTGTAGGGGCGTGTAAATAGCCCCTGACACTAAGGGATGACTACCCTATGTAAAATTAACGAAAATTGAATTCTTCCCTATGTGACACAAAAAAACAGTTGACCCAGCAATCTCAAAAACCAAAGTGAAAACAAACAAACACTCACTCAGAGAATGCAGCTCAGCCACGATGTCCACACAAAAAGACACTTCTTTTCAATAAAAATGTCAAGGCGATATCGCATAATCTTGACAGATGTTTCGCACAGCAAGGAAGTTTCAACTATGAAAAATTTGCATATTAATAATGCGAGCCAAAAATCCAATCCTAGGTACAACAATAATTCACTCACTGGATGAATTATTCTTATGACTGACCAGGAGAGACATCTCTTGGCCTTTTACTGACACTCCCGTCAGAAGTAATTGCTTGATTCACAAAGGTAAGGAAACGCATGAATACACTGCATCTCAAGTCACATAGGTTCAATTCAATACAATACAAAACCCATAGATGGCGCCCCCATGGTCTCATAGCATAAATTATCAATTCAAAGAAATTAATGCCCAAATATATTTATGGCGCGTATCCATATTCCCCGCCTTGGAAGTTCGTAGAGCTTACAAAAGAAAGAATATAAAAATACAAATGAAACAAGAAATGAAATAGAAATAAAGTGACTATTCACCGGTAATATTCAGGAATGACACGCATTGGAAATTCGCAGAATCTCACAAAATAAAGAAAAATAACTAAAAATACAATGTAATAAAGTTCAATTGACCAAGATAACGGATATTAAGTAATGCCATGTCTGGGTCAGAGATCATTGAACAATGACTAAAATCAAAAAAAAAAAAATAAAAAAAAAAAAAAATAAATAAAAATAAACAAAAATAGATAAAATATAAAATTATTGCGTTGGAATGGGATATAATTTGACAACCGGACGTTTAAAAGAACCAAATCTTGTCTTTACCGTCGCAACGCGAACAATTTTATCCATTCCGGGATGGATTTCAGTTATCACGCCTAAAGGCCAATTTAACGGAGGGGAATCTTCTTGTCCCACTAGTACGACAGTTCCGATATCAATCGGATGATCAGAAGTAGTCCACTTCTGCCTGACTTGCAAGGTGTGCAGATACTCTGAACGCCACTTCTTCCAGAAGGACTGAACCATGCTGTCTAATAATTGCTTACGCTGAGTCAAATTGATTTTACCGTCTGCCAGGACAGAAGCAGGCAAGTACTGCAATGGTGTCGACATTAAAAAATGCGCAGGCGTAAGGACTTCTGGATAAGGGTCAGAAGACATAACTGTAAGTGGACGCGAATTCATTATGCACTCAATTTGAACTAGCACAGTCTGTAACTCCTCATAGGTGAGAAGCTGAGTTCCAATCACACGGTACAAGTGTGTCTTCATGCTCTTTATGTTCGACTCCCACATACCCCCAAAATGAGGCGCGCGTTGTGGAATCATTTTCCACTCTATACGACGCTTAGCGAGTTCGCGCTTTAATGAGGGCTCATATTCAGATTCAACCAAAAACTTGTAGAGGTCATCTAATTGTGCCTTCGCACCCACAAAATTAGTACCATTATCTGAATACAAGCATGTTACCGGGCCACGCCGAGAAATAAAACGGCTGAAAGCAGCCAGGAAAGCATTTGAAGTTAAGTCAGAGACCAACTCAATATGAATAGCCTTGGTCACAAGGCATACGAATAGACAAATATATGCCTTTTGAGAATGTTGTCCTCTCCGACGAGTCAGCGTAATACGGAGTGGACCTGCGTAATCTACACCGGTATGTACGAAGGCCTTTGCTTCTGCAACACGATATGACGGTAAATCTGCCATCTTCGGTGTAGGATGCGATGGATTTAAGCGGAAGCAACAATTGCATTTCCGCACCATCGCCCTAATAACAGTCCTAGCATCTAATATCCAATAGCGTTGACGTAAGATAGACATAAGAAGTCCTGGGCCTGTATGACAGTTCACGACATGAAAGTGAGCGATGATCAGATCGACAACACAGTCATGTTTGGGAAGCAAAACCGGATGTTTAACCTCAAAAGGTAAATCCGATTTAGAAAGCCGCCCCCCAATACGTAACAGATTATCTCCATCAAGAAATAGAGATAAACTCTGAAGTCTTTTGGAATGAAATTTGCCTTCCTGGAGTGCAGCAATATCTCCTGCAAAATGAATACTCTGCACAGCACGAATCACAGCCTTTTCAGCAGTCATAAGATTATTGACCGTTCCAGAGGAAAGTGATATCTTTTTTATGAATCGGAGGACATAAACAACAATCCTTAGTAGTTTATCCCAAGTGGATATACGCTGAGCCAGTTCACTCAGGACCGATTTTTCACCCTGAAATGTTGCAATGAGCACATTAGCCTTGTGTTCAGGCATTTCACCAGTATTGGTAGGGTGAAACGGTTTTAATGGCCATTCCAAAGGTGGGCTGCGAATCCATGATGGGCCGTTCCACCATAAATCATGTGAAACGAGTTGGGAAGGAAGCATGCCACGAGAAAGGCAGTCGCTCGGGTTTTCACTACCAGCAACATGGTAAAAGTTCTCTGGAGACAAATTTTCTTGGCACTGAGCTACGCGATTACTAACAAACACCGACCAGCGATGCGGTGAAGAATGTATCCAAGAGAGCGCAACGGTAGAATCGGAAAACGCATATGTTCCTGCAATAGGAAGACGCTCAGAATAATTATCTTGAACCGTCCGTATTAATTTGGACATCAATACTGCGGCACAGAGCTCCAAACGAGCGAGGGTCGTCACTTTGGTGGGAGAAACCTTTGATTTTGCGCACAACAATCTCACTGTAATTTTTCCAAACAGATCAGTGGTGTGCAAATAAATCACACAGCCATAACCATTCATGCTTGCATCGCAGAAAGCAACAACGAGCACCGTACTGTCTTTCAGGACACCAACATGGCGAGGGATTTTTATCATTGAAATTAGCGGAAATTCCTGTGTAAGCGCCGAAAACCGACGAATAACGCTATCAGGGGGTGTATCATCCCAACCAATGTTGCACAGCCATAGCTCTTTGATAAGTAATTTAGCGTACAGAATGACAGGGGCGACCAAGCCGAGGACATCAAATAAACGGGCGACTATGGAGAGTATGCTCCGCTTTGTGCACTTCTCCTGAACATAAGATGTCGTAAAGAAGAAGCTGTCATCAGCTGGTTCCCACGAAAGGCCCAACACCTTAGAGGTATTGTTAGAACCAACAGTGAAGTCCACTGGGCTGCGGTGAGAATCCGGGAGGTTCTCAAGTACAAATTGAGAATTACTAGTCCATTTTACTAAATCAAAGGCACCGGACTTAAACAACGAGATTAATTCTCGAGAAAGACGTATGGCGCTGGGCTCATCTGCAATAGAATAGACCAGGTCGTCCATATACAGCTTGGACTCTGCCACTTTGGCAGCATCCGGGTAATGTGGTCTCATATCTTGGGCCAACTGGCGAACCGTCCGCATTGCTAAGTATGGACTTGCCGTCAAGCCGAAAGGAACTCGATTGAACTGAAAAGTTCGTATGAAACCATTATTTGAGAATCGAAATAAGATCCTCAGGTATCTGCGATGCTTGCTAGGAACTTCAATCTGTAAGTACATTTGCTTTATATCCGCAGTCATAGCGATGGGAAAAAGACGAAAGTCAAGCAAAAGCAGAAACAAATCGGCTTGCAAATTGGGACCAGTATGAATAATGTCATTCAGTGACAGCCCTGTGTGTGTTTTAGCACTAGCATCGAGCACAATACGAGGCATTGGTTTGTCTGGACGAGTGACAGCATGATGTGGGATGTAATATCCATCTTCTGTTATATCAGACTCTGAGACTTCTGATAGGTAATTATTTTCAATATATTCACTGATAACCTTGTTATAATTCTCCTGCAAAGCAGGGGAATGTTTAAATTTTCGCTCCAATGCCAAAAATCGGCGTTGGGCAGCAGTACGAGAATTACCCAATTGTCTTGGATCTTTACAGAAAGGTAAAGCAACAGAATATCTACCATCATCAGTGCGAGAAATTGATGAAGTAAAGAGATTCTCACATTCTGTCTCCTCCGGACTTAGAAATTTTATATTAGGTATCTCTTCTAACAGCCAAAATTTTTGCACTAAATCATTAAGTGCGAGTGCCGAGAATGATGTGTTTGTGTTGAGCACATTATTGGGGTAATCACCCATCAACACGAAACCGAAAGCGGTCGATAACGCGGGGGGTGCACTAGTACCCGATTCAACCCTGTTCCCTAAATAAATATATGGGAACAGTTGTGCACCGATGACGACATCCACGCATCCAGGAATATTCCATGTTAAGTCTGCGAGAGGTATGCCCTCTAAGTACCTCATATCACCCTTGGCTATATAGTGATTAGGTAATTGGTCGGTGATACTGTCAACGACAAGCGCATGTATATTATATTTATTCTCTGGGTATACGCGAGACTCAATATCCAAATACACGTAACCGAAAATTGGTCGAGACGTTGATCCAATTCCTTTGACAAACGAATTACTCAAAGGAATTATTGGTAAATTCAGCGTCTTACAACAATCGACCGTAATCAAATTATTTTGAGAGCCATTATCAATTAGGCACCGAACAATAACTTTATTTCCGTTTTTAAGCTTCGCGTATACTTGTGCGGTCGAAAGTAAAATAGAAGAGTTCGGTGTTACTTTGGCACAAAGCGAACACGAAGGATTGACATTCGCGGTCCCCTCCACTTGCTTATCACCAATGCCAGTTCCATTGATGCTGGATGACACTGGAGGGGGGACTGACGGTTCTTCACTGGTAGGTACTTGCGACGTATGTACATGAGTATTGGTTTTCATATTATTCACACTGCCGAAATGTAAGAATGTATGATGACGTTTATTGCACAAATCACAAACTAACCCCGATTTGCATGACTTGATTGTATGTGAACCACTAAGGCAATTTACACAGGCATTTTTCGATTTTATAAATTCAAATCGAGCCTGTGGGGAACTCATACATTTAAACTTTGAGCAAACGTTGATTAAATGATCAGTTTTGTTACACAGAATACATCCTTTCGGCGGAGCTGGGAAGCGCGGAATATTCGCATTACTCGCGACGAACGATTTAGTATTATTTGATCGGGAGGACGAAATGGGATGCGTTTTATTTACGACACCATGCGAGTTACTCGTTCGTTCTAAAATCTTTACTTGATCTTGTACAAACGAAACTAACTCATTATAAGAAGGAATTTCTTTATTACGAACTGTCAGCTCAAAGTTCTGAGCCGTCTGTGAATCAATTTTTCTTACCGCGCAGTGAAACAAAATAAAATCAGTTAAATCTTCAATACCTAACTGCTTTAATGCCGACACTGACGAAGAATATCTTTCAATGAAAGAATTGAGACTGGCAGATGTATTCGTGCAGTTTTTCGCATCGAGAATATTATTTAAATAATGTGTTCCTAGTGTACGTTTATCTTGATATTTTTTAACTAAACTCTCCCAAATGATCTGATATGTATCACCCGAAGGCACAATGCCTGCGGTTATGTTCAAAGCCCCGTGTGTGAGTTTTCCGACTAAGTACTGCACACGCTGCGAGTCAGTTAGCTGTCTATTATTATGGATATTGGCTTTAAATGACTCAAAAAATTTCGACCAACTTTCATTCTTACCATCGAAGGTTGGAAGATCTATTGCAGGAAGATTAATCATACACGGCTCCCGCGACTTATTTTGTGACGTCAGTGACTCTCTTACAGAAGTTTTCATATTCGATCTAGTTCGTTTGACCTTCAAAAAAAGATCATCAAAAGCATTTAAAGCTTGAAAATCTGGTTTAAATTCTGGATTTAAAGTTAACTGACGATCATTGATGCTATCTATAATATTTTCAAATTGACTTCGCATTTGATCAATCATCTCTGACTGAGCCATAAACACTTCGTTATTTCTTGACTCAAAATTAGATATATTATTTGTTGCATTATACAGATCGTTCATACGAACAAAAAGATTTTCCTTTTTTGCGGTTAAAAGAATAAGCGATCTGTCTTGAGCCTCATCAAAACCCTCCTCCGTAATTCTTGGCATTTTTTATATATGCGAAAAGATTACCACAAAATTTTACAATAATGTTACAATGTTAATAATTAATTAATAATAATGTTGCGAATAATTATCCAAAATTACGACAATTCTGCGAACAATGTTAACAATTAATTAATAATAATAATGTTGCGAATAATTATCCAAAATTACGATAATTCTGCGAACATCCAAATATGTCATCCAAAACCAAAAAACAAGACCAGCTATAGTTCTCAAAAAAATGAGAGGTACTTCAAATTTACCAAAAAAAATACGTAAATTCAAACATCCATGTAATTAAGCTATAATCTCGAATTGAATGTCTGAATGAATTAATAATCCAGGCTACGAAGGACCAATAAATATGTAGGGGCGTGTAAATAGCCCCTGACACTAAGGGATGACTACCCTATGTAAAATTAACGAAAATTGAATTCTTCCCTATGTGACACAAAAAAACAGTTGACCCAGCAATCTCAAAAACCAAAGTGAAAACAAACAAACACTCACTCAGAGAATGCAGCTCAGCCACGATGTCCACACAAAAAGACACTTCTTTTCAATAAAAATGTCAAGGCGATATCGCATAATCTTGACAGATGTTTCGCACAGCAAGGAAGTTTCAACTATGAAAAATTTGCATATTAATAATGCGAGCCAAAAATCCAATCCTAGGTACAACAATAATTCACTCACTGGATGAATTATTCTTATGACTGACCAGGAGAGACATCTCTTGGCCTTTCACTGACACTCCCGTCAGAAGTAATTGCTTGATTCACAAAGGTAAGGAAACGCATGAATACACTGCATCTCAAGTCAC
Organism: Limnephilus rhombicus; assembly: GCA_929108145.2. Taxonomy (NCBI): domain Eukaryota; kingdom Metazoa; phylum Arthropoda; class Insecta; order Trichoptera; family Limnephilidae; genus Limnephilus; species Limnephilus rhombicus. The sequence continues at coordinate 14,526,220 of OV815296.1, forward strand.
ATAGGTTCAATTCAATACAATACAAAACCCATAGATGGCGCCCCCATGGTCTCATAGCATAAATTATCAATTCAAAGAAATTAATGCCCAAATATATTTATGGCGCGTATCCAATATGTTTGACTCCCCTGAACTCCTTAGGCTGATTAATTTTCATGTGCCTAGTAGAACGGTTCGTCAGAAGGTACCTTACCATTGTAACAATTCAGGTGCCAATGCAGAAATAAACTCAGTAATGAACCGATTGCACAGTGCAGGGAATAAATATTACACGAACACCAACGGTACTGAATGTCTATCAGCCTATAAAAACATTGTTATTAAATCTGTATGTCTATCTTGATGTTTATAAATTTTCAATATGTATCGAAATTTATATGAATGTGCATACTATACCTTACTTTGTTTTTCGTTTTTAAGTTAAAAATTTTATACTTGGTACTTATTAATTGTTATATCTTTTAATTCTTTGATTATATAAAATGTATTATTAATTTTATCATATATAAAAGCCCTAAGTGGGCGTGTAAATAAATAAATAAATAAATATTTTCATTCAACTGCTTTTTGTTTTTAATACTGTGTATGACAGCGTGAAAAAATCGACACGGTAAATAAATTCGTTTATTATCCATACCAACTTATTAAGTCATTTATGACGATGATTTTATGCTTTAAATTGGTATATAACGCACACAATTTATAATTATTATAATTTCGTAGGAGGATTAACTGTCGATTTACCAGATTCACCCGTTTCCCGCATTATTTATTTATTTATTTGTTTTTGTTATAATGAATACATCAGTACAAAGAAGCTTTGACTGTCCAACTAGGAAGGTCTCCCGTTCTAGGACAGTCAAATGACTGAAACATTTTGATAGGGGTTAATTTAATTTACAAATGACCGATTTGGGACACAAATCAAAAAATCATCGCCAAAAAACTTTATCTTACTTACTGAAGCTCAGGCAAAAATATGTAATTATTTATAACTAGCTAGTCCCGGCATGCGTCGCTATGCCACTTAATAAAGAAATTGTTTCTCCCTGAGTGTCCTTTCCCATCGTCCCGTTCCCCTTCCGCCTCCCCTTCTTCTCCTGCATCCTCTTCCCCTCTCGCGTTCCCACTCCGTCACCTCCACCTTCCCTCTCCCTACTCTACTCCCCCCCCCCTTCACCGTCCCGCGAACCCCCCTCCCGAGTTCCCCTCCCCCTCCCAGGTCCCCCTTCCCGCGTTCCCCTTCCACCTTCCCCGCCTTCCCTCTTCCCTTTACCGCTCCCTCGTCCCGCCAACCCTCCTCCCGCGTTCCATATATTTAATCCCAGTACATTCAGTTCTTAAACAGCCCGCGTGCCACCTTTTACAATTTTTATTCAAATTTCCATTTTTCATGTATATTAAATTTGGTACCTAACATAGGTACCTATTTAAAATATCTAAAATTCTTGATTCTATTCAAAATATTAGGGAAGTACCTACTTTAAATAAATTTTTCAACTTTTCAAAAATAGAATCCTGATTGCACAATCATTCTTTGTTTTGCAAAATGTCATTCTCCAACACGCGAACTGTCAAACGTGCGATGTTTTCTGTTATTATCAAATTTTCTGAGCAATTTTCTTAATTTTTCTCTCCGTAAGAACCATCCTCGAACTTCAAGGAATATTCTAAAAAAAGAATTAGCGAAATCGGTTCAGCCGCTCTCGAGATTTGCGCTTACCAACAAATTTATAGCGATTCATTTTCATATTATAGATTAACGGCACAAGTGTCCTTTACGTACATGTTTTTTTTCAATAAAGAAAGAAGAAAGAAATGTAAAATTATAAGGTTACTTGTAAATAAACCAAAAGAAAAATACTACATAAAAAAATTAATTATTTATGCATTAAACCGCTTACTCGTTAATACGGAAAACTTTTTATCGAAACAGTTATATTTAGCTTTATTATTACGAAAAGTGAGTATGTATGTCGGGGGAGACCAAAAAACATGCAAAAAATATGCATTTAACATTTTAATTTTGTTAAAATTAATTCACTCGCACGGTAACGCCATGTTCATTCATCGTTTTTATTTTAACATTTCATCAATGCTGCCAATCATAGAAAAATATTTTTGCGTAATACAAAGTAAATGCATCATTGACAAGTATTTGTAACAGTAGAACATGGAAAGAAATGTATTAAAATAAATACACAAACCCGCTAGACAAACCCTGCGTAGCCAAACAAACCATTCAAAACCTAGGATGTTTTTTAAAAGTATGATGAAAAGCGAGTTTATGTTAGAGAATTTATTTTATAAGATTGGTACTTCCGACAAATGTCATATTTGATTGTCTATTAGCTAAAAAAGGAACATTCCGTATTATCCGTGCATCAAACTTCGACAACACGAACGTTCCGTATTATCCGTGAGGTGGACTAACTGCATATTTACCAAAAATTAAAACATATTAATTATAAATAAACCAAAAGAAAAATAATACATATTAATACAAAGTTAATCAAAGCAGTGAAGAAGAAACAAACAGAAAAACCTGTTATACTGTGACCTTGTTAAAATATGTACTGCTAAATTGTTTAATTAGTACAGCTTTATACTTCAGTATAAAGATATTCAGATACAAAAAATATCAGAATCATTAGCATAAAAGGTTTTCAAAAATGTTTAAAGTGTGTTCCAATCGTACTTTTTTTATTTTATTTATTTTTATTTTATTTTATTTTATTTTATTTGTAAGAAACAAACAGCTTATATACATACAATAGACATAAAAATATACACGTTAACTGCAGTGAAGCCAAAAGAGTTTCTTATGCTAATATTGTTTCTAGATGGAGTTTTAATTTATCTTAAGCTAAATTTAGACTTAGGAAGGGGAGAGGAGGGGGAGGGGAGGGAGAATATAGGATAAGGATATGAGATGCTCTCGATACCTTCCACACCCCGTATCAATCCAATATCGCACGCGTTACTTCTATTCGATACTTCTGAAGGTTTAAATTAAAAATGTCCACGTTGTGAAACAATTCGTTGTATTGCGCACATATTCGAGGAATCGGGGAATTTTTTCTAAAGTTTGTTCTACAAGTGGGCAAATGAAGTAAATTCGATTGTCGGGTTAAACTTGAAGGAATATGGAGTTTTATTAAATTGGTAAGCTCTGGTGAGTCCAGGCCATTGTTTAAAATTTTAAATAATAAAACTTGATCAAAAATTAATCGTCGTGTATGAAGGGAGTTGAAGTGATGAAATTTAATAGAATCGGTGTAATTTAGAAAGTGTAGGTTAAGTTTATAATTTAAGTGTTTAAAATTTTTTTTTTTTGAATTCTTTCGATCCTAACAATGTGGGCTTGGTAGAAAGGAGTCCAGATCGGTGTGCAGTGTTCTAAGTGTGGGCGGATATATGCGGTGTAGAGGGAATATAGAGTATTTACGTTTCGAAAAGGTTTCGATATACGAATTATAAATCCCAGCATTTTGTTGGCTTTGTTGATGATAGTATTAGTGTGTTGGATAAAGTTTATTTAGAATCAAGCGTTACCCCAAGGTCCCTGATAGATTCAACTTCGTTGATAAGTGTCCCGTTTAGTGTATAATCAAATGAAATTTTATTTTTATTACGTGTAAATGATATTTTATTACATTTTGAGATATTGATGACTAGTTTATTCAATTCACAGTAGACAAAAAGACGATTGAGGTCCTCTTGAAGTTTAAAGCAGTCTTCGATTGATTTGACAACTAGGTATATTTTTTTTATCATCTATATAATCTAGATAATTAGAGTGTAAAAAACATTTGTGAATATCATAAATATACACATTAAATAATAATGGGCCTAGATGAGAACCTTGAGGTACGCCGGAGGGCACGGAAAAGAAGTTGGACTTTGATCCCTCAACTGAGACGCATTGGAGTCTACTCAAAAGGTATAAAGTGAGCCATCGGAGTAAGTCACCATGAATGCCGAATTGATTTAATTTTTTAATTAAAATTAAATAGTTTACCTTATCGAAGGCCTTCGAGTAGTCAGTATAGATCACATCTATTTGGTTTCTGTTGTCCATATTACTCGATAAATAATCGGTAAAATTTACCAAATTTGTTAGAACCGATCTTTTTTGTAAAAATCCGTGTTGTTGGTTTTGAATGTTGCGAACAATTGTAGTATAAATTTGATCGTAGATAATGCGCTCAAATATTTTGCTAAATACCGTGAGTATTGATATTGGGCGGTAATTTTCAATGTTGCTTTTAGAACCTGTTTTATGAATAGGGATTATAATTGCTTCTTTAAATTTTGTGGGAAATTTTCCTACTTTTAGTGATATTAAAAATATGTTAGTTAAAGGGTATGAGAGATTTTTGGCACATTTTGAGACAAAGTATGGTGAAATACCGTCACTGCCAGCACCCTTACTAACGTCTAAATTCTTCAGGTATCCATTGATCATTGAAGTGTGTATTTGTACGTTTCCAATTGCCGTGTCCATCATCAGGGCAGATGTGCCCAGATGATGGACACTGCGACGCTGTCCGAAGAAGGAGGTAGCGTAACACGGCATAATACCCCAAAAACTAATAACAAAAAAGACACTTATGGGTTTTTTTTAATAAAAATCTACAGTTTTATTCTGAGATGTGATGAAATTTTGCACACTTAACTTTCAAAGCAAGATAAATGATGTATCCTCGCCTAGCATGGTGGTCTAAAAATCCCCAAATTATGAAACCATCAAAGCAATGTCGAAATCCTCAAAACTACTGAACATCCCGAAATTAAATATATCTTTTGGCCAGAGAAACCATAATTTATATGCTACAAAACTACATAACGCCCTTCCATTTGAAGTGAAGAACGCCGTGGAGACACAAAAGTTTAAAAAATACATCAAATTATGGCTAAGTAAATATGAAGATGAGGAAATAGTTGAAATTATGCAGTAACCCCAACGCAACATACACACAACAAATATAAATACTTTTTGAAGTAGGTACCTAAAACTTCTTTACGCACGCTTGACTTGGGGGTAAGCTGTCGAATGCGTGACGAGGGCGTTACGAAAAGCGAGGCGAACGGTAGTTGAGAGGGAGATATAAGTTAGTGAAGATAGAAAGAGAGAGAGAGAGTTACGCTTCGTATATTACTTCTTCTTCTTCTTGTGCCCTGTCCGTTCAACGGACGTTGGCTATCATGTTGGCTAATCAGCCATTACCATGATTTTTCCTGGGAAGATATAATGAGGTAGTTTCCCGTTGCTTTCCTCATCGCAGTATTGCAACCGGTTAGAGAAATACGTTATCATCGCTTGCAAAATGTTGATACCAAGCCGTACCGAAGTTACTCTTCTCCGCCTTGATTCAATACTGCCAGGTACTGCTGCCCTCTAGCAGTGGATCTCTCTTAGTCTGACTCCTCATCTGTGACCTGTCTGGCTTGGGAGGCCCTTCTGGTAGTAACACTACCGCCAGCATAGCTCTCAGAGTCCTTGGAATACTCAAGCCTCCTCACCCCGACAAGGTGGAGATCCCATCGAGGAGGCCGTATATTACTGTAGGGGTAATAGAAAGAGGTGCGAGCACACATTTTCTTTGTCTCTTTCTCTCATAGCCAGTTACGTTACACAGTGCAGGGTGCAGGCCTATTGTCTGTATCACACTGTAGGAGTAAGAGAGAGCAGCGCGCGCGCACATTTTCTTTCTCTCTTCCTATATTATATGTATAGATGGAGCAGAAGTTTTAATTCAGTTGTGTGGTCTAAAGCACACTCGTTTTTTTGTGAAAATCAACAAAAGATGAGGCAATCATGATCAGCACACTTACAATACAACAACAGACAGTCTGCCTCGGAACAGGAATACCTAGTGAGGAGGACTGTGAATAAACTGCGTTAATTTGTATTTTTATATTGTTATTAAATAAAATTTAAAAAAAATGATTACGATTTTTTTTTTAAATCTCTAAAAACCACACGCGATTTATAAAAACCGCCCCGTCCCCTTTTTTCACCCCTTAAAGCAGAACAAAGCCCGGGCAACGCCGGGTGTCTCAGCTATGCTATCTATCTATTTATGTAAATAAAAATATTTGTGGTGGGCGAGCGGACACATCGGACGGGCAGTCGTTTATTTTTATCCAAATCTACAGTTTTGTTGCGAGACTGATGAAATTTTGCACACTTGACCTTCAAAACAAGATGTAGGTCACTGCCTGCATTAGAATTCTAAAAACTTTGTGCAAAAAACGCCGGGATTTCAGCTAGTCTCTCTATATAAATAAAAATGAATCGCCGAAAGGTATGTACGCGCATAACTTCCGAACGACTGCACCAAATTGGATAATTCTTTTTTTGTTGTGTTCGTTATTGTTAGGACAAGGTTTGTATAAAACTACTGATGAGTTTTGGCATTATGAAATTTGTATAAAAAAATTGTAATATGTGGCACGCGAGATGCTTTAAAATTGAATATACTGGGACTGAATGTATGGAATGCGGGAAGGGGGACGGGAATTCAGGAGGGGGGAGTGGAGTGAGGAGAGAGAAGGTGGAGGAGGCGGAGCGGGAACGCGAGAGGGGAAAGGGAATGCGGGAGAGGAAGGGGAGGTGGAAGGGAAACGTGACGAATGGGAAAGGACACGCAGGGAGAAATAATTTATTTATTAAATGGTGTGGCAACTCATGCCGGGTACCAGCTAGTAGAATTTAATTATGACGACAGCCGGCAAATACACATCTATAATAGAAATGATAATTACAGAAATGTCATTAGCAGTACTACGAGTATATTGTCTACTGTCAAGAGTTTATCAATATGTTGATAAAGGTTGTATTCATTCAGCTGAAAAAATGTATTTCAACATATTAAAAATCTGTAATCTCATAGAAAACAAGTGAGTTCATCTTAGAGTAGTGCCCTGCTTAGATTGCGAGTCAAAAAACTCTAGGCGTATTTTTTCCCCGAAGGTCTCCAAACTACGAGGAAAGGTTTTTATTTGCAATAAGGAACTCCAGTGAAAAATATCATGGCTTAAAAAAATATGTTCATATAGACCAATAAACGCTGATTATGAATATATAAGTTTTAATTAATAATATTATACGCAGAGTTTTAAAAAAATATTTTTCATCGGGCAGTAAAAACACGCCGTCAAGTTGGCATTATTGAAATTTTAGTGGTGACGTCACTGTTCGACGTGTCGTGACGTCGCCGTAAAGTCATTGTATGGGAATGTATGATATGACACAAGCCATCGTATTAATTTATTCGTTTATTTACATACTGTTTATAGAGATTTAGTTGTTGTGTTTATTGAAACATTATTTAGACCTAAATAATGTTTCAAAAAGGTATCTCTTATTAGTTTATCTCTATTATTGAAAATATTCAGAAACTACTGCACAAAAAAAATAGTAATGCTACTTCTAGGGAGAATACTTTGAACAACGGAATTCAAATTGGCGGCAGTTGATCAGCTGATTGCCCGATACATACGTGGTTTTCGGGGAGTTTTGAAAAATTAAAACTTTTGACAATTATTTTAACTAAAAACTAACTCTAAAAATAAAAATGCAGTTATTTATGTGAGTTAGAAGGTCATTATTCATTAAAAAAATTGGACTGGAGTTCTCTATTATCAAAACAAGGAAAAATAAATTATTTACTTATTATTTCATTACATGAGTATTGTTGTTTACAATTATTGAGGTTAATGCCTGCAAACCTGGCCTAACAGAAACTCCCTCACGCTTAATGTTAATAAAACAAAATATCTTACATTTTCTATAACAGCCAGAGGGCAGCCGTCGGAGGACTTAAATCTCAAATTACACACATGCCAAGGAATTTATTTATCAAAATCAAGGCATATCATGCCTCTGTCCTACTATAGCACACTCCAAAAGCATCAAATATCTTGGAATTGAAATTGATGATAATCTCCGATGGAACTCACAAATTGACGTAATTACAAACAAACTAACCAGGTACATATACTTCTTTAGAAACATTCGTAATATCCTCAACATAAACGATATTAAAAAAGTAAACTATGCTTTGTGTCAATCACAAATAGAGTACGGTATAACTGGATGGGGGTCTGCCTTGAGCACTCACACAGAGCGACTCAATATAGCCCAAAAAGGAGTACTAAAGACAATACTGAAAGTTCCGCTTAGAACTCCGACGAAAGAAATATTTAATAACTTTCAAGTCTTCAATGTACAGAAACTTTATTCAAAAAATATTTTATTTAAACTGAAAAAAAAACATATATGTATACTCCACTGCCCAACATAAATACTCAACCAGGGCAGTAAGCAATAACATCCTGGTTACTCCCAGTTTGAACAAATCTTTAGGACAGAGAAATAATAAATTCCATGCTATGAAATTATACAATGCTCTACCAGATCAAATAAAAAATATAAAGGAAATTAATATATTTAAAACAAAAGTAAAAACATGGCTGAGAGATCAAAGTGATAATAAAATTACAAACATCATGAAGACGATATAAAGACAATCCATAACCAAATACAAATATTTAAAAAAAAACTACAGGCCACCTCAGAACAGGAAATCCTAGTGAGGAAGTCTGTGAAAAAAAATATGAATCTATACTTATACTATACATTATACATACATGTACAAACCTTGCTATTGAAACTAATAATAAATAAATAAATAAATCTTACTGATATTATGAACGCGAAAGTTTCTATGTATGTATGTGTGTTTGTTACTCTTTCGCGCGAAAACTACTAAATGGATTTTAATGAAACTTTACAATAATATAGCTCATATATCAGAATAACACATGGGCATATAATGGTAAGCTACGGCGTTATGAAATTTGTATAAACGAAAATGTGTGTATTTCATATATTTTAGCGGCAGTGAGGAAAAGCAAGGGAAACGGAAAAGGGGAGGTGGGGTTCGCGGGGAGGGAAGAGACGAGGGAGGGAGAAGGCGGGGAAGGTGGAAGGGAACGGGGACGCACGGGAAATTATGTAATCAATTTATTTCTTTGAATGGAATTACAACGCATGCCGGGGGACCAGCTAGTAATTTTATTAAGCATTAAAAAGAACACCACTGCATTTTTTATATACTCAATATAATGGGTTATATTTTGCATCTGTGTAAACACAGGCCATAAATTCGAAACAAAATAAAATAAAGCCATGTGAAAAAAATTATCCGATATCACTAAATTGTATCATTATTCATTCTTTACGTATGTATTACAATACATATATACACTTTATATTCATTTTTTATACCTCGACACAGGTATGTCGTAGTGAGACAGGCATCGAAAAACCCAATGTAAACATACATTATACTCGTATATAAAAATCTCGTGTCACGGTGTTTGTGGTCACACTCCTCCAAAACGGCTGGACCTATTTTGTTGAAATTTTTAAAGTATATTTGGTAGATATGAGAATAGGTTGTAAACTATATTTCATCCCGCTAGGTGATTAGGGTGTCCCTATCCAGAATTTTTTTTCTATTTTTAAAACAATTTTTTTTTGTTTTTTTTTTTGTTAAATTTGTCCTCAAAAAATACCTATAACAAATTTTCACCCCCACCCTCCGATTTTTTATTCGCAGTATTCAGTATTTGTGTGTGAACAAATTTGTCCGTCGTTCGTATTTCAAACAGAACGAAATTATTTATGTTGTTGAATGACAGATGGCGCTAAGCTAATGTATTACTCTTTTCACTTTACTTTTAAGAGATCAAACAATCAATATGTCCGTTACTTTAATGAAATATGTACATTGAATTGAGAAAATGAATGGTTGGTGTTTTTTTTTGTTTTTATTGTGGGTCATCGTCTACAGTGCTCCATTCCTCTTTCTGCCATAGATTCCATCACCACACACTTACAATACATTCGTTATTTTTTATTTAACAACCAAAATGTTCACTAGAAATAATGTATATGGCAGTACAACATTTTCTGGGTCAGCTAGTTATAAATGTAAATAAATAAAAAAATAACATAGTGTTCTTCTAGAATCTAAAATAAAAATGAATTTTTTAATCAATCTAAATAACAAAACCCAGCTATTTTAATGCGCAATACGAGTTACGTCATATTATGAATTCATCATCGAACAACAGATTAAAAAATAGGTTTTTATAAATCAGTTTGAGGAAAAATCAATCCGTTACTTTATTCTTAGTAAACATTAAATTATGCTTATTACTAGATAAGTGAATAAGTCGGTAATACTTGTTGAATAATCCAAAGTAGGTACCTATAAGGTGGCGCAAAAGTCATCACCCTATCGGAAGATTCCATAAGTTTTGCAAATGGCGGCAAATGTCAGTTCTGCTTTGACATTTGTGAAGTAAACAGATAAAAAATACACGTCAACAAGACATGAATCGCTCTACTCCTCAAGAACGCGGAAAATATTGAAAAAAAACGCATTTTCGGATCGCCTAAACTCTCGTTTTGGTGATTTGAACTGGCCGGCAAAATCGCCCGTTCCAGACACTTCTTTTTGTGGGGTTTCTTGAAGTCACGAGTCTATATCAGCAAGCCTCACACTCTCGAAGCCCTCAAAGAGAATATCTGTCAAGAATGCGTGAACCTATCGCCGGAAGTTCTGCAAAGAGTAATGGAAAATGCCATAAATCGGGCCAGTGGTCGTCAATTTTGGCAGCGGCCACTTGGCCAATATCAAGTCTAGAAGCATGAACTGTAGGTATTTTTTCAGGTGCAGTAAAAAAACAATAATATTTTAGTGGCCATTATTTTACCAAATATTTATTAAACATTAAAAAAATCAAACGAAAAAATTAAAAATTCTTAAAGTTACAGGGTATTGAAGTGGGAGGACCCAATAAATGGTGCGCCCTGGTTGACACGATTGCAACTCTCCTAGTAATTTGAAAAAAAAGAAACCAAATTAATTCTTAATCCAAACAAATGCTGCTAAGGCCCGAACTAAGGAAAAGTAAAAAGAATTTTCGTTTCGCAAAATGGCGGCTGTCTGAAATAAAAATACACTTTTTTACCACTTTTTTGGCTTTTCCGAATTTTTAAAAAATAGTACAAATTTAAATTTTGTTATAGTTTTAATTGGCGCGGTACAGTTGTGTTTAGAGAAGGTTCATACCAAATTTCAAGTAAATTGATTCAGTAGAACTTGAGATATCGTTCTATCGTCAACCGTCTCGAAAAAAGGAGTTTTGCTCTATTATTTAGATTCTGGTTAGATTCCGTCTAAACCGGTCGAACTAAAATGGCTATAATTTTTTAAATAATTCGAATTTTAAATAGGTATCTAAACTAACGAAATACGAAGTAATATTTTTTTTTAGACTAGAATACCCCCTTAATGAAAAAAATTAAAACATTAAATAAACACAATCCAAAAACACAACCAAAAGTTTTCATTCTTAAAAAATTGACAACTTTTGCGCCACCTTGTACTAAAGCTTTGAAGATTTAATCGTTTGACAATGACCGTAACAAGTTGGCATTCACCGGGAATTGAACCAGTGAATTTACATTGAATGGTGAAGTCCATTTTGCCGTTAGATTTTGGAGCAATTATAAGAAATTTAATATGTGTATATAATTTAAACTATTGCAACAAGGAACTCCGGTGAAAAACATTATGGGTTAAAAAAATATGCCCAGATCTTGACGGCGGATGCTTCTGTTCACCTAAACGTGGTGGGCCGGATCGTGAGAGACTGATTGAGAGAGACCTAACATAGTTCGGTTCAGCCCCCGGCTGACTCTGTCATTCTTAAAACTTGTCCCGAATCTAACTCTAAAAATACGGTAAAAGTTTATTCTTTAGTGATTTGTATACGTCATAAGTGAGTAGGGATTCTATCCCCATCACATAAATCTATTTTCTGTGAATATTTATCACAGTTAAGTGTAAATTTACAAATTTAATTGCGAAAGTGACGTTTTACTTAAGTGTATTTCTGCGAACAACAGTGCAGTTTTATAACTCTATTATAGTTTATAAGTACCAAATCTGTTCCTATTAGTGATAATTTGTAGTTATATAGTGTTTAAATATAGTGTCTAGCGTTAATCTACGATTTAAAAACTGAAAACAAGTTTTGACCCAAAGGTCAAACCTTGCGATATATTAATTTTTTAAAGTGACTCATACGCGATTAATCCCGTTAAATTTCTTGAACACCCGTATAAAATCGGACGGGGATCAAAAATCCCTACCAGTTACTGAAAAGATATTTTAATTCGGTTATATAATTAAAAAGTTATTCAAGTTTACAATTATTAACTGACGGTAGTTGAAATTATTAGTAAATTAAGTGTCTTTTCATCAATAGTCTATTCATCAAGTTTCATTCCAACAACTTTATACAAAAAACGTCTTTACATTATAATTAATACGCCAATTTTTTTTTTAATAAGTTTAAAGTGTGAATTGAAGTGGAGGGGAGTCACCCGAAGCTGAAAAACATCGTCTTCTTCTTCCTTTTACCCAGTTTAAAAAAAATTCCATACCTAAAATAGACAAATAAACATTGATTTAAATTTTTTTTTTAATAGATGCTTTTTGGTGAGGGTTAGTCCGGTAAAGCATACAACAATTTTACGAAGTCTTCTTCTTCTTTTAATTTTTTTTTTCTATACTATTGTTTTTTATTTTATTTTAAAGTGATTTTATCACTCGTGACGGCTTCCCTGTTGCGAGAGTCATAATGGAGTCTGACTCAGATGAGCATGAAGAGGTTGAGCAACAGCAAGGTGAAATTTTGACAAATTTCCAACTTTTAGCGAAAGAAAATATGGACCTTAGGAGGGCACTTCGATCCACTCAGGAAGTCTCCCCAAGGATGAAAGCCCTAGAAAGATCGTTATGCGTGCGAGAACCACTACTGTCATCAGGAGCGACTAGTCGTGTTGAATCACCGTATACAAGCATCCATGGTAGCCGCTCTGACGAGCCACAAACATCCCAGGATCCCGTCACGGAAGCCCCTTCACCAAAAGGGCAATCAGTAGATCCCGCTACACAAATCAGGTCTTCACCAAATCAAGCCAACAGAAAGCGCCAGAGAGAGGAGGATTCTACATTGCCGGAAGCGAATAACGATTATTTCGATTTTAATGCTGAATCTCTAGACCCAATATGGACCCAGATGACGATAATTTCACAGACCATCTTCGAAGGTAAAAATAGATTAAATAAAGAGGACCGAGCCACGGTCGCGAGATCTTTGGATGAAATAAAAAAAAACTTGCTAAACTTTGCAATGGCTCATGCAGCGGTGACCTCGAGAGCGCAAACACTGTCAGAAGTTTTAGCGACCCAAAATAAGAGCACGTCGACAAAATTAGACAAAATAATATCACAAACTAGTCTAGCTCCAACCAAACCCTCTGGACAAATCCCTATTCCCAGAAAATCCTATGCTGGCGTGGCCTCGGAGGCTCCTGCCTCCAAATCCATTACGATGAATGGTTACGAAAGACCTTTACCAGCCCTTCAACCGACCCTGCTTTTCTACCCAACACAACCAGAGGGTAAGACATCTGAAGAGCTGCAGAACAACCTGACCTCGATTCTAGATCCCAAGAAGGATGGTTTTCAAGTGGTGAAAACGCGTAAAATTAGAGGCGCAGGTATTGCTTTGCAGACCACCTCACCTAACGGCCTGTCCAACATAAAAAAAGTTGCAGACAAATTAACAGCAAAAGGCATAAAAATTGTTGCTCCTCAAGGTAGGTTACCCAAGATAGTAATCTACGATGTACCCAAGGGAGAACCAGAGTCCGACACACCCCTTTTCAGTGAGATATTCGATAACAACATATTAGGTAAGTGTAATCTCACGAAAGAAGACCACCTCCGTACGATGAGAAGAGTATCTTTATTTGGCAAAAGAGATACTGGCACTATGAATATGGTTATTACATGCCATCCGGAGGCCAGAAAGATTCTCATCGACAGCGGCCTGTGTTTTCTTGGCTGGAATGCGTGCAGAGCTCGCGATTACCTCGGAGCTACGCGATGTTTTAAGTGTCATCAATATGGCCATGTCTCTAAGGCCTGTACCCAGGAAGTCATAACCTGCCGACACTGCGCCGCAGCCGGCCACGATTACCAAGATTGCCCCAAGAAAACACAAGCTGCTGTCTGTGCTACGTGCACCAGGTTCAAGAAACCGGCTGACCACTCCACGGGTGACAGATCGTGCCCAGCCCAGAAAGCAGCCGTAGAGAATCAGGTCCGAATGACCGATTATGGATATTAATAAATTTCTCTCCATAGGGCAGATCAACCTGCAGAGGTCACGGGCGGCCACAATCGAGGCGCTGCGGGTCATGTCTGACCTAAAAATCGACATCTTGCTAATTCAGGAGCAATACACTAGGCTAGGTAAGACACCAGTTAACTTTCCGGGTGCGGTACTCGAAATCGGCACTTCGCCGGGGGCGGGTGTTCTGGTCAATACTTCATTGATCAGCCCCCTCCTTCTAGTGGGATTGTCGAATGAATACCAAACCTGCGTATCAATTAAATTTGGGACAACTGAGATCTTTTTGATCTCAGTTTACTTTAAATATTGTAATCCAGTAGGGCCACATATCTTGAGTCTGACGCGCGCCCTAAACGCGCTTAAAGGACGTAACATAGTTATCGGAGGAGACTTTAACGCTCGCTCACCACTGTGGTTCGATTCCTGTAATTATAGGACGGAGCGCTCAGACGCCGTCGAAGACCTCATTGCGGCGCAAGGTCTATCAATAATAAATGAACAAAGTATCTATACCACTTTCTCGAACACTTCTGGTGAGAGCAACATTGATTTAACTCTTTGCTCTGGATCGGTTGCGACCAAGATATCAAAGTGGACAGTTCATGAAAGCGCAATTGCCTCTGATCACAGGCTAATAACTTTTACGGTTGGTGTCAAAAAGACGGAAGCTCCAAGATCCTCCTGGAACTTCAAAACCTCCAGGGCGAATTGGGATAACTTTGGGGATGCTCTACGTGATACTTTAAGGGGATTTTACGACGTAGCAGCTAGAGATCCAGATAATTTGGGGAATTTTTTTAATGCAGCCGTGGTATCAGCTGCCGAGCTGTCTTTGGGAAGATCAAACCCAAAGACGGTTATCAGGACGCCGTGGTGGTCGAGTGAGCTGACTTCACTGAAAGGGGCCTATAAGAGAGCCTATCGAGCCCTGAGCGTGTCCAGACGTGGCGAGTGCACGCAGGAGGAGACATATGCCCTTCAGTCACGACTCAATGGCTCCCGTAAAGCCTTCAAACAAGCCGTCCTCTCAGCGAAACGAGCTGCATGGCATAATTGGATACAAGAAGTGGGCAACGCCAACCCGTGGGATATCCACAGCGCCATTGACAAAACGGGAAAAGGCTCTGACCGGTATTTGACTAGTGTAATAACCGAAAAGGACGGAATGAACGTTGAAAGTGTGGACGTGGCATCCACTCTCAATACACTTCTGGGTAAGTTAGTTCCTGTAGATTCACTAATTGGGGAAAGCGACCACCACAAACAGATTAGAAATCTGTCACGGCTCCCACCGAGAAACCTCGCCCAGGAGGTTAGGATGACACCAGTAACTAAAGCGGAAATCGAGCTGATAATCAAGGGTTCGGGTCTTAAGAAGGCACCAGGGCATGATAGGCTCAATGGAATAATAGCGAAGCAAGTATGGATCCACGCCAAGGAGGAGCTCTTCCAGGTGATGGATACATGCATGAGAAGAGGAACTTTCCCTTCTGAATGGAAGAGGGGCGTGCTTAGGATTATACCAAAGGGGAACGATAAACCAAGGTCGGACGTGAAGGCGTACCGTCCAATCACCCTGCTACCTGTCCTGGGGAAGATCCTGGAGAAACTGATTCGACAGCGTTTACGTCATACCTTATCCCCACCCTGCGAGCGGCAGTTTGGTTTTGTCCCCGGTATGTCCACTGAGCACGCCATCACGTATGCGCTTGATTGGGTGAAGGCTTGCCAAAAGAGGTACGTAATAGGAATCTTCCTCGATATCACTGGTGCCTTCGATCATGCGTGGTGGCCGATGATACTTGTCAAGCTCAAAAATAGGAAATGTCCACATAATCTGTTCAAGATCTGCGCTGATTACCTCTGCGACAGAACTATCATCCTTTCTTTTGGAGACTACCTGATTGAACGAATAGTTGACATGGGTTGTCCTCAGGGTTCAATCCTTGGACCTGAGTTTTGGAACATTTTGTTTGACGATTCCTCCAGGCTGCCCTTGCCTGAAGGATGTATCTCGGTGGATTACGCTGATGACAAATTGTATCTGGTCTCGGGGAACAGCAGAAAGGAAGTTGAGAGTAAAGCTGAAGAGGTTTTAAGTGTGACTTTAGAATGGGGAAAGAGAAATCGGCTGACCTTCGCTCCCCACAAGACCACGGGACTCCTGATGAAGGGTAACCTCAATAGAAGTAGAAATCCCACCATCAAAATGGGAGATACCAACATCCGATTCGTTGAGAACACTAAATACCTAGGCGTCACTTTGGATCGAACGTCCTCATTCTTGACCCATGTTAAAAGCGTATCAAGTAAGGCCCAGGCCCTCTTTTTGAAATTGAGAAGAATCTCTACTGCCGAGTGGGGACTGCGCTCTCCAGCGCTCCGTCTCCTATACAGGGGGGCTTACGTGGCGCAAGTCTCGTATGCGGCCTCTGTGTGGGAGCACCGCCTGGAGAATGCACTCATACTCTCGGCGCTCAAGAGAGGCCAGCGAGTCCCCTTGCTGGCGCTTTCGGGTGCGTACAGAACAGTCGCTTCGGACGCTTTGCCAGTTTTGGCCGGCGTTTTGCCTATCGATCTTGAAATTAGGGAGGTGTTAACAAAGAAGCTTCTAACAAGAGGAAGAACTGCTACCCATCATGGTATTGAACTAATACCAGGTGGAGCGGTTTCCCTTCCAGGACTTCTTAGAGAGATGCGAGAAAGAACTTTGAGAGAATGGCAGGAACGTTGGGATAGGTCAAATACGGGAAGGTGGACTTTCTCCTTCTTCCCGTCAGTTAAACTCAGAATGGAAGGGGCGTACATCACTAGGGATCATCATGTGACCCAACTTCTGTCCGGTCATGGGGAGTTCAGAGGGAGACTTCATAGTCTCTCTCTATCACCCCATTCTAACTGCGCTTGCGGTAATACTGATCAAACAGCCGAGCACATTCTGTGGCACTGCGAGATTTTGACGGATGCCCGAGAGGAAATGCTCGATGGCTTGCAAGTTACTACGAGACCAGCTTGGAATGCGGATCTCGTTTCGAATAAGGTGAACTTTGAGTGTTTGAGGAAATTTACGAAAGTCTGGGTTGAGAGATGGCCTGATCTTAGAGTCGCTGACTAGCTGTAAAATCATGTAGGTGCCAGGTGTATCTGCTCTTGAATCCACGGACATTCTCTTTACTTTATTACAGTAGTATTTTATGCTAGTATTTTATGTGTTATGCTTCATATCTGCATTTTTTTTTGTTATATCATCTCTATCTTAGGTACCTTTATCTTATTCTATTATACACATGTTATTCCTATTTCTTTTATATTTGTGTGACCTATCTTTTTTGCTTATTTTATTTCTTTTCACATGGTTTATTATAGATTTCACTAAGCTATGCTAGACGAGGTTTTATCGAGATACCTGTTTATTATTTTCATTATTTTTCGTCATTTTTGTTTGGTTTTCTTTTTTTTCAGCTTCATACTCCAAGGAACACTATTGATTCTACTAACATAATCGACTTTGTTTTTTTTGGTTTTTTTGGTTTCTTTGTTCTCTTTTTCTTTTTAGTCTCACAATGCTACTTTGCTTCGCTCAGAAGGCTGAACTGAACTGCATCTCTCTGTTTTGTTATGTTTTTTCCCCTTCTGGGGGTGCGCTAGACCTCGTCCTTGCATCAACAGGAGTCGGCCGACGATGGCACGGTGCCCTCTAAAATTAATTGCGCCACCCCCAGCAACATGTGCAGGCGTTAGGTTTGGGGGGGCGATCTTGGCTCTCCTTCGCCTTGCCTCCGGCTACTCGACGCTGAATTCCTTAGGGTCGTCGGGTATTTCCCCCCAATTTCCCATTTACTTTTCTTTGAGGCATCACCGAGGAACCGGCTAAGGGGCGCGGAAGCTGAGTGTGGTTCACGACTAGACCGAACGTCATGCGCATTCTTGCTGGGACTGCCAATCGATTGGAGAGGACTCCCAACCGTTTGCCATGCCCTTATTACTTATCTACTGTGTCTTCCTCCCAAACAGGTGCTTGTAGGATACGCCGGATACAATCACCCAGCGCTTGCCACCTCGTGGACTTTCACCAACCTGTCCCATTGTCTTGTCTATTTTTGTTATACTAACACATATTGTATCTGTATTTCCCGCTAAGCACTTGCATACTGCTTGCTAACAACGTATGCAAGGACATTGGAGGTCTAGTTTCGTTATCAAATGTAGAGTCGTTTTTACCAAAAAATTAGAGTCCTTGCAAGAGCCTTGAAGGGGTAACCATCTGTTACCTATACCAGGGCGGGTATGTGGTGGGTCCTCCAAAAAAAAGACCTAACATAGACATCTCCAGCCGGACTCTCCCGACCGCCTCGCACCGCTGGAATAATTCGTTCTTCACTCCGGGACACATTAAACCCCAGATTCCTACCCACCCCTCTACCAACTGACCTAAAGTGTCCCTATCCGATTCGGTCATATTTAACTGTTATACTTCGACTAAGAACTGCCGACATTATGTTCATTTTCTCAACGCATATTTTTATTGGCTGCTATCTTTATGTATGTTGGCAAGATTCAAACCCGAACTAAATGCTATCTAGATAGTGTCTTGAATAAATTTTTATTTTTAATATATGATGTCTATTGACTTTTCTTCAAGTCTGTGCATGATTGCAAGATTCAAACGCGAACTAAATGCTATCTAGATAGTGTCTTCGATAAATGTGTATTTATTTTTTATTTTTCCGGCAGTTAAATACCGGCTCCGTAGGTTTTTGCTGCTAGGCCCTGCGGGCGGCTTTTACTAATGATTTCATTATGCCAGAGCTAAGTTTCATCGCAATCGGATGAACGGTTTAGCAAAGCATAATTTCATGATGTCCGAGCTCATTATTGTATAAAGAAATCATCGCCGGCATGCGCACATCAAATCCCCAAAGTTTCATCGCAATCGGATGAACGGTTTAGCAAAGCATAATTTCATGATGTCCGAGCTCATTATTGTATAAAGAAATCATCGCCGGCATGCGCACATCAAATCCCCAAAGTTTCATCGCAATCGAATGAATATCCTAGTAACGCATAGCGGACATACATACATACAAACCCAGAAACAAACATAATATTTTGATTTATATGTATATATATATAGATATTCGACATATATTGACTTTTTGCATTTATTGACGCATGCTAATTTGTCCCTATCCGATTCGATCAAATTTAAATCTGCGCCCCGGCAAGGCGAAGGTCCTGGGTTCGAGTCCCAGATGTGACCTATCTTTTTTATGATTTTTCTGTTCTCAGATTTTTGATTGGGTCTCGCTAATATTTTCTTAATTTAATTAAATATTACAAATTGAGGTTTTACCCATCAACTTAAAAATAAAAATAATTTCATTTTCCTCCATTCACCCCTCTCAAGGTCTTTTACAAGTCTTTACGTTTCTCCTGAACATACATTACAAATAATCCAAAATCATCAGTTTACTCCAAGACGTGTAGGTTTTATTACTGGATTTATTACGCAACGTTTTCGTAACCCACCAATTCGATTATAATTGGTAAATGACCTGATTCGAATGATAATAATACCTACTCATTCTTCTTGAGACCTTAACATAAAACATGTATTTTTAAACTACCTACTTACGCCGAATTAAAACTGGTATTTTACGCAAAGTGTGGAAAGGTGTCTTTAAAAATATATTCATGTGTGCACATTATTAACCCTAGAAAGATAATCTTACTTTTACTTACCTTAAAGATAATACGTCTTAGAGACTTTAAAGAGGAATATTACTTACACAGTTTAAGAGCGTTTAACCAGCCAGCGGACGAAAATCCACATTTCGTCGAAAGTTGTTCTTACGATCGTGCAGGGCGGTTACAATGAGAAGGATTAATTATTCTACGTACCAGCTTTTTAAAATTATACTCAATATCGAATTTATTTCAATTCAAATTAGCTTTAATTTATACCTTCATCCAAAAATGCTGAAAGGCGTGATGATAAACTATTAAAATAATGTACTTTTTGTAGTTATTTTTTGATTATAAGTATTTATCATTTTTCAGTAATGTCTAAATTTAATAAGAATGTTAAAAAAATCTGAAATATATTAGTTTGTAAGTGCGCAAATAAATACACAAATGGACCAATTTTCGTCAAGAAACACATGTACGTACATATTTTGTAATGATTTTATTTAAACTAAAATTAAAATTCTAAAACATGCGTTAGCTAGATAATGTATTGATTTATTTTACTGCATGATTATATTATTTGAAATGGGTGTGGTATAATACAAAATCTTTTTTGAAAATTTAACAAATCTGCCAACGACCTATGGAAATAACCTTACTATACTAAATTTTTTTTTAAAATCTCAAAATTTATTACATGCGAATGCTAGATAAAAGAACAATCTTTCGAAATCCATTTATAATTTTTTGTGGAAAAGAGTCAATACGTCTAAAATCTGATTTGAAAATGACATATTTCTGGTTTTCCCTGGTAATGCCTGGTAGAGTTTAGGATTTTGTAGTTTAAATAAATCCAAAATAATTATAAAAAATATATTGTAATTAATAAAATATCAAAATTCTGTAAACCTCTTACGAAAGGCCTTATTTTGGTACAAAATATTAATTCAGCATATATCTGAGTCTGATTATAAGAGGAAAGTAGAACATGAACATAACACAAGGTTCACAAAGAATGAAGGAATGCTTGTTCCAAAATATAATAATAACTACGGACGGCGAACCCTGGAATATAACGTGCCAAAAATATTTTACATGTTACCAAGTAATTTAAAAAATTGTGATTCTACAAATAGATTGAGATATATGCTGAAACAATGGTTACTAAATAGAGATGGCTTATATTAATTTATGTGTGTTAATTGTGGCAATCTGTGTAGTTATTGTAATATTATACATATTATGTTTAAATTGTAATTGAAAATTAACATCCTGTTGACAAACTGCTTTATTGCGGTTTAACGGGATTATACATTGAAAACCAATAAAAAATCATCTACAAAATATTAAGTCTTTTTTAAATGAAAAATAATGTTTCATTTTATGTCTAAATCGTATTATTTTTAAATGTTATGAAAGTTCAAATGCTAATCAGTCGTTTTATACAAGGTGTTAAGGGACGTACTTGACTTACTTTAACCAGTTATTCCTGACATTATTTGGAGTAAAAAAAATAAATGAAATTTTGGTCTCCGGTGACATTTTTGATTTTTTTTTTTCTACAAAAACATAAAAAAATGGTAGTTGTTGAACAGTTGGAGGTGGGGTAAGGGGTTCGTAGGACACCCGGCTGAGTGACCAGTGACGACATGCGGAAGAATTTTTTTTTTTTGTTTGATTTTGAAGAAAAAAATTTTGAACAAAAAAAAAGTCGTCAAAAAAAGTCACCGGAGACCAAAATTTCATTTACATTTTTTACTCCAAATAATGTCAGGAATCACTGGTTAAAGTAAGTCAAGTACGTCCCTTAACATCCTGTATAGGTATAAAAATAATAAATATATATTTTTTTTTAAATGAAACAATGCAACTTTGTATAAACCACTTATAAAATGTGCAAATCCGACCGGTTTCGGAACAAACGTTCCTTCGTCAGGGAAAGCTTATACTAATTTGACAGTTTAGAACAAGTTTTTTATTTAGGATGTTATCAATTAATTTTGGTTCATATCCGTTATTTATCGCAATTTGTTTTATTATAGAAAGTTCAGAAAGGAAATTATTATTAGACATTGGGACATTTACTAAGCGGTGTATCATGGAATGGAAATAAATAAATAAATCGCCTAGTAAATGTCCCAATGTCTAATAATAATTTCCTTTCTGAACTTTCTATAATAAAACAAATTGCGATAAATAACGGATATGAACCAAAATTAATTGATAACATCCTAAATAAAAAACTTGTTCTAAACTGTCAAATTAGTATAAGCTTTCCCTGACGAAGGAACGTTTGTTCCGAAACCGGTCGGATTTGCACATTTTATAAGTGGTTTATACAAAGTTGCATTGTTTCATTTTATTATAATGGATAACCACAAAGTAATAGCTACATTCAAAAATATATTTTTTTTTATTTCGCTAAATCACCTTTGTACGAACAAGTCTTAAAGTTACTCAATTTGTAAATACGTCTCTTGGACGTATGGGGTATGTATTTCTCCTTAATTATTGTACTTACCGTGGTGACAGAGCCGCCCCGCACAAGCTCTGCCCGGCAACTGAGCTAACTGAGATATATAGCGCGTTACGTTGCGAAATAAAAGGCAGCAATTATTTTGTATCGCTTACTAGGGTTTCAAAATATTATGATGAATTACGTACATACTTAATATAAATATGAATAAATAGTTTTATCCATAAACAAACTCAAATCTTTTGAGAAAGGATTATTTATTCATATTCATATTGCGTACAATTAATTCATCTTTATATTTTAAAGCATAACTTGTAAAAAGCGTTTTTCCCTAAAATAATTATTCTCGCACCATCTATGATAATACATTTCAGCAGACTGACTTGTGAAATTCCGTGAGAATTAATGCGAATTCTCTTGAAAACGTGAGGTTATTTGGGACATGTTGTATCATTTTTTAAGTGACTGTTACCGCGAGAGTTAAAAGGTCTTTGAAAGTGATGTTTTTAATAACATAAAATATCGCACATCCCATAGGAAAGTGCCGTAAAGTCAAAATTTTCTCTTTTACGTTTTATCTCTGAAAAGTAAAGTGATTGTGGTTATCAAATAACTAAAACCATCACGCAGTTTCTCCGCAGGGGTAGGCAGAGACGACGGACCGCCAAACAACTCGATCTTGGCACATTGGCACTCACATTCATACATCGTCTCATACATTCTCTTCTATTATTTTGACTTTTGACATGGCCCGACTCAAGTATCTGATGCACTTGATCGTGCCATGTCTTCATGGCGTCCCCGACTTCTTCTACCATTCGCATTTGCGTGGTATATTCTTCTTACACTACTTTCTTCGTTCATTCGCTCTACATGCCCAAACCATCTGAGGGTCCCTTTCTTAATCTTACTCATTATGCTTATATAAGCCTTACATTCTTTGCAGATATCCAAATTTCTCACACGATCATACATTGTTTTACCACATATACGCCTCAGGGATCTCATTTCAGTTTACTCTCATCCTTCCTCTGCCAGTTCCATGCCTCACTGCCATACATCAGGGTAGGTACCAGGATTCCATTGTAGACTGCTAGCTTCGCGTCTTTTGACAGTTGGTTGCCAATGCACCACGAAAACCGTATTTTATTCTCAATCTAGTTATATTTACATTTCTGGTTTCATAACGACGTATACTTTTATAAAGAACAATTTCATCCTTATTTTGGCATTTGTTTTTTCATAACGTCATGTATAAAATTTAGCAAAAATTTAATTTGCTTTTAAATTAA
This sequence comes from Limnephilus rhombicus, assembly GCA_929108145.2. Taxonomy (NCBI): domain Eukaryota; kingdom Metazoa; phylum Arthropoda; class Insecta; order Trichoptera; family Limnephilidae; genus Limnephilus; species Limnephilus rhombicus. The sequence continues at coordinate 14,549,968 of OV815296.1, forward strand.
TGGCAGTATCTTTTTTATTGGAATCCAATTTAGCTCCTCTCTCATTTGATTATTTTTTGCATATTTGCCCCACCTTAGTACCTATACATCTCATAGCACTGTTTTGTAGTTATTATCTTTCAAGTTTCCTTCATTGACCAAATATATTAGCGTCTAATCTAATCTAATCTAAACGTGAACCAACTATAGTTTTAAAAATGAGCTCTGTAGTGTTTCTATTTAGTTTATTTTTTAGTTTTCTGATAAAACATGCTATTTTGATACATTCTTTAGCCGTCAAGTGAACAGTCGATTTTAATTTTATCGAAATAACTACCACAAGGCATTATTTTCAATTTTCATAAACTGAATACTTTTTTTTTATTTTTTTTATTTAAATATGCATATATATTACAATACATTACAATATGATACTTTGTCTGTCCAACTGGGCAGAATACCCGTTTCAGGACAGCCAAATTGTATATTTAGTTCATAATATTCTTAACAAAGGAATGGTTTCGTTCAAGATATCACGGGAATTTGCTTCTGTCAAGACAACTTTTGAGAAAATTAAGAATTGTATATAATTAATGGATGGTTTCTTTAAGTCTTTAAAAGAATCGCAAAGATGTGATTTTTTTCAAGGTCAATTTGGAGTTTTGGATTTGTTTTCTTTAGTGAGATCACAAGTAGGAGATTCTTTCCAGGCCATTTAAGAGAACATTTACAATTGCATAGTCAGAATTTACACACTTATAAAGCAATATTTGACATATGAATTCCCAATGTATTTATAACTATTTAATTTTAATAAAGTACTATAATTTTTAGAATTTCTTAAATAGTAGAAATTACACAATTATAATCCAACTATATGACAAATGATTTTTTAAGCTCGTTTTGGAGAACATTAATTTATTTAGTTGTTTATTTATTTCTTTTATTTTACGCCCAGATGGCTTTTATATAAATAATAAGGCATTACCTCCATCTTTTACATGAGAAAACAAATAGTTTAGATAAAGTTACGATGGGAATAAAAAGTATATAAATTAAATAAAAATATAGGCAACAAAATTTAGTACAGTGAGATATATAATATTAATATGTTACGATTAAAAAAATACGTACATAATATAAAAATCCAACCAGCAAATTTAAAAGTACGTGATCCAAGGTTTGCAAAATTGCAACATTAACCGTATCTTTTACACCTATAAGTATGTTTTGATGTATCAAGCCGATGCGATGTATCGATGGTACCGACCTCATGTACCTCTCTATGGAGTTGCAGGAGTTCGAAACCATCGAACCTATCCAATTTCGAATTCAATATTTTAGGTAAAAAAGTTAACCCATTTTTTTCAATGAAATTACAAAGGCATTACATCTAATTGCATTAATAATTGCATTCCGAATAAGTGAATGGTTTCTTTCGGGAGATCACAATTATGAGAAGTTTTCTGGGTTATTTTGGAGAACATTTGCAGTTGCATAATTAGAATTTACACATTTATACACCAATATTTGACATATGAATTTCCAATGCATTTATGACCATTTAATTTTAATAAATGTACTATTATTTTTACATTTACCTAAGTAAAAGAAATTATCCATTTATAAACCCGACTATATGAATATGAATTTCCAATGTTATAGAAATTTTCAAAAATTATTTTTGAAATGTCTAGTCGTTATTTTACAAGAATCAAAGACAAGTCGTTATTTTACACGGATCAAAAAACAGAGCAAAAGTTTTATTTTATGAATTAACATAAACTTTTTAGTACATATTAGGGATGTGAGATTGTGTTAGCATATGTTCGCTCTCGACTCTCCCCATATCCAGAAGCCAGTTGCTAACCAATTTCCGTAAAATACTTGTACTTTTCAGTTTCCAAGCATCGGGTATGAAGTTGAACAATTTAGGCCCTAAGTATGAGTATTGTCTTTGGGCATGTGATGTGTTTGTAGTAGGCGGAATTACTGGATTCCTCCCTGCATGACGGGTGTTGTGGAGATGAACGATGGATGGATAGTGGTGTCGGTGTTTTTGTGTGTGTAAAATAATTTTTCTTATGTACAGTTGCCGTACATCAAGAACTCGTATCTCTTGAAATAATAGCTCACTGGGATACCTAAATGGTTTCTTAAGGATGACCCTTAAAAGTGATTTTTGTGCTTTTGCTAGGGGATCAATTATTGTTTTGGAACAGCCGCCCCATCCCAAGGATGCATATTCTAGCAGTGAGTTACACAAGGCATGGTACATTTGTTTCAGATCTTTTACGCAAAGAATATTTCTAACAGACATGAATAGATGAGTAAGTTTTCTAATCTTTGTAGAAGTTGAGACAATATGTTCGTCCCATCTCAGAGACTTATCTATGATAATTCCTAGATATTTTATACTATCGACACATTCTAAGTTTAAGCATTTACATGTGGTCCGGTCAATACAATGGTGAATAATGATGTTGTGTATTTCTTTTGGTTCTCCTGCTTGTGTTGCTCTGAAACGGATGAATTTGGTTTTATCTAGGTTAAGTGTTAGGAGATTATTGTCTAACCATTGTTTAACCTTGTTTAACCCTACTTCTGCTTTGCTGTGAACAACATTCCAGCTTTTGTCTTCAAATAGTAAGACTGTATCATCAGCAAAGGTGATAATGTGGTCGGCAAGGGAACTGTTACACAGATCATTTATATATATATTGAATAGAAGTGGTCCTAAATTACTTCCTTGGGGTACACCGAATTTAATATTAACTGAATCGCTTATAGTGTCGTTGATGAGCACTCTTTGGCTCCTGTTATCTAAATAGCTACACAACCAATTGAAGAGCTGACCTTGTATACCGATGCGTTGTAGTTTATTCTTCAGAATTTTGTGAGAGATAGTGTCGAATGCTTTTGCTAGATCCAGGAAGAGCGCAATGCATTTTATACCTCTATCTATGTTAATAGAGATAATTTTTGTCAATTTAGCAATGGCATTTTCAGTGCCTAAACCTGGACGGAAACCGAATTGGCTATTGGAAAGGATGTTATTGTTTTCTAGGTACAGGCTGAGCCGATTCTTAACAATCTTCTCAATAATTTTAGACACAGAGTTGATCAAAGAAACTGGTCGGTAGTTGTTAATTTGTGATTTATCCCCATTTTTGTGAAGTAGAATTACAATTGATTGTTTTAAATGATTGGGGAATTTACCAGAGTTAAAGCTTAGATTACAAATGAACGATATCGGTGATGCTATGGCGGATTTTATATTTTTTAACAGATTTGAAGAGATCTTATCTGGGCCACACGCATTGGATGACTTAAGCTCGTCAATTATTTTCATCACTTCTTGTGATGTAGTTCGAATGTTATCTATTTTATGACTGAGATTACAGTCAGTTATCTTAGCAAGATCAGTTTCAGTTGTGTTATTTTTATCAAGAATTTTTTTTGACAGTGTGGTTCCCACTGACGCGAAGTAGTTATTTGCAAAATTTACCATCTTTTTTGGATCTGACGTGACAGTGTTATCAATGTTCAATGATTTAATTTCATATGATTTATTGATTTTGGTTTTAGTTATATTACGAAATGCTTCCCATAGCGTTTTTGACGTATAGTTGGTTTCGTAAATAATTTTTTTAAAGTAGTTTTCTTTAGTTGATGTAATTAAATTTTTACACAAGTTCCTATACTTTTTATATCTAGTTTGTAGTATAATATTCTCTGGGTTCCTATTCGCCTTTTTGTGGAGTTGATTCCTCCTGTGTATTGATTTGACAAGACCAGGGGTGATCCATGGCGTGAGTTTTAATTGTTTGTTAGGTATGAGTTTATTACTAGTGTGTTTAGATATGTAATAGTGTAACTTGGTGATGAATTTGGTCATTGCTAAATCAGTATCCCTTTGGTCTAAAACGTTTTCCCATTTTTCTGAATTTAAGTCCTCAAGTAGGTTGAAGTAGTTTATTCGAGTTATGTATTTAATTTTAGCTGTAGTGGGAGGTTTATTTTTAACCCGTTTAATCACAGGAGACCAGATTTGTCCCAACGCATATAGGTCTCACATAAGACGCTGTAACTCCCTCACTATCATAGTTAGAAATATGTTCTAATCGGTGTTAGAAAGGAAAAACATCATGCTTTATATTCCAATCTAAAAAATAGCCACCAAAAAAATAAAATGTACACTTTTATCTACACAAAGTTTTGAATCGCAAATTGAAAAAAGAATTTGAAACTTCAGGAATTTAAAAAAAAAAATTTTCATAGAGCGACAAAAAACTGAGGTTACAATAATGTGTTTGTTATACATTTGTCTAATAAAATGTGCATCTGTTTTTATTTTTTTTTATTATCAGTAACTTTAGTTAGAAAAAACATAAGGTGACCCATTTTGAAAACTTTTTTATGTTTGTATGCAAAAATTTTATAATTTAAAAAAAAAATATATTTTTCGAATTCTATAATTTGAAAGCATATTTCATCACCATTCTAAAACAGTTTTTGGTTTTTGAATGTGTTCAGAAATATTCCAAATATTTGCATTTTATTGTAAAGCGAAAATATTTTGACCATCCGAAAAAATAGCCAAATTTTTGAAGGGTTAAGGCAGAAAGCTGTAGTATAGTGGTCGGAAATTGTGGTGTGGATAACAAATGATTCGATTTGTTTAATTTTTTTAATGTTAATGTGGTCTAGACAAGATTTACTTGTACCCTGTTCTCGGGTAGGGCTGTTAATTGTCTGTATAAACCCATTTTCCGTAAGCAGACATAGATAATCTTCGGATTGACGGTGGTACTCAGGAATCGTATTAATATTTAAATCGCCTAAAATGATTTGCCGTTCTAATTTTTTTGAACTGTTGATGATTGATTGTAAAGAATTCAAAAAAGTTTCAATGTTTTGGAATGAGGGTGATCTATAGATTGCGAAAATACATAAGTTATTGTTCAATACAATTTTCATACAGTTTGCTTGTGGTAGTAAAATTTCGTCGACTTGTGCTTGTAGACCGTTTCTGATGTAAATTACAATTCCACTGGATTTATTTAAATTTATATTTGTGTAATGTTCTGAGTAATTGTGAATCATTTTAGAGGTGTACTCTTTATTTATCCAGCATTCCGTTAAAATTATGACATCGAATGCGCAATTAAATTGGTCTAGAAAAATTAGGAAATCGTCAAGTTTAGATATGCTCCTTATGTTTTGATGTATAATTTTTAGACTGTAAGAGTCCCAGTTATAGCTTTTTATGTTATTCAGGTCCTTAATTATATTAAAGTTACAGAATATACCTGAATTGTTATCAATATCACAAGGTAAATCAATCATAATTAAATATTAGCTGTATGATGAATAGTGAACAGTGTTTCAATAATATATTAATTAAATCTATTTCCAGTGTAGTTGCGTAAATAGGTGTGTACGGAAATATATTGACAATGATTTGAAAATATAATGTAAAATATTTAAAGGTTCTGAAATGCTGTAGAAACAACATATTATATGAAGATGATATCAACATATTAAATGCAAATGGACGGGACGGGGTGTCCTCATAAGTTCTTGATGTAGTGAAATATGAAATTAACGCTAATCGTTTTAAATTTTGGTTAATACTATAATGATAACTGATAAATTCGGTGCCTCGCCTTGATAACGATTTATTGCAATTACCTGGATACGAGCGAGAAGGAGCATACCTCGGTAGTGTTATTCTTTCATATATTATATCACATAGCTGCAAGCTTGAGTTCATCAGATATACAGATTGCATTAGAACCCGTATCCCTTCTGACGTATACTTGACCCGCCTTCGACCACGTGAATCGGTACCCTTTCGTTTTCGCTGCTTGTCTCGCTTTCCAAAATAATTGTTTGCCACGAAATGTAAGTTGCTCGGAAATGTAGATCCTCAAAGACGGTCCAGCAATTCCGATGATTGAGGTATTTAATTTGTCTTCCATATTCGGGTTGTTTTTGTTGTACGCTTTCACATCAGTTAACAGCTGTTCTTTAGCTATATTCGATTTGAGTTTGATTACAATTTCTCTCGGATGAATATTATTTGTTTTTTTTGTTGCGCGATGAATTGCGTCTATGTCTTTGATTAGAATGTTGGATTTAGTTTTTTGGCATATGTTAAAAATTACGTCTTGTAGTATTTCTCCTTTATTTTCCGGGACGCCTCTGATTTCTAAGTTGTTGGCCTTCAGGGCCCGCTCCTGAAATTCTAGACAGTTCTCCAGCACATTAATCCTGGCTTCCAAATCGATGTTCTTTTTTAAAAGCTGCTCATTCTTTGACTCAATTTCACGCATCCTGCCTAGGAAGTCCTCATATTGTGCACTCATGAATTGAATGCTTTCTAGAATTTTTTTGTTTTGTTCCATGATGTCATTTTGTTTACTTTCAAGATTAGACGTCTTATCCAAGACTAACCCTTGCAGATCTTCTAAGTTTATCTGGGCCTGTGTGGTGGTCGTCGGTCCTTTATTGCTAATTTTTTTGCCTGACTCCAAATGTTCGTTACCGCTGATTGTCTCCGTTGCACTCGAAGCGCCCGCTACATTGGTCTTCGTATTTTTGCACTGTTTGCATTTCAGAAATGCCCGCCGTTCCTGAGAAAGTCTACGGTAACTGTTCTCCGTGATACCCCCACATGCTAGATGAACTGTGCCTTTGCACGCAGAGCACACACAAATTGATTCCTTTGTTATAACAGGATCCGGGCAGATATTGCAGTGCATTTTGTAAATAAATTTACTTAACTACCTGCGTTAAACACTTTAGTAGTATTAAAAATATTTTTTTCTTTTAATGATTATCCTCAGTAGGGACGGTAAATCGCTTAAACGAATTTTATGGATTTTAGGTATTTGTGTTACAAACAGCAATCACTATATTAACTTTCCGATTTATGTGTTTTTATCACTTAGTAATCACTTTAAAGCAGAGCAAAAATATTACGAACTAGTCACAATGGCGCAACTTATTACTTACTTCTCATTTTTGTCTAACTACATCAAAGGGTTTTCGTTATTTATTTTTGGGGTGTTATGCCGTGTTGCGCTATCTCCTTCTTCAGCCAACGTTACGAACAGCGTTACAGAGTCCATCATTTTTTAAAATTTTATATATGAGGGAAAGTCAACAGATATTTTGCACTTGTAATTATAACATTAATAATACACATAATATCCAATAACAGATTTCACACATCTGCCCTGATGATGGACACTGTAACGCTGTCAAGAAGGAGGTAGCGCACCACGGCGTAACACGCCAAACGGAAATACTTTTGACCCTGAAAATCTTAAATAATGTCTGCTTAAAAGTGTATTTAAAATAAAATGTGCGTATGCTTGGTCCATTTCCAACCTTCACCTTCTTCATTTTCTTCCGTTTGAGCCTCATAAATTCAATTGGGGTTGCTGTAGTCCCATTCGTTCCGAACGGTTGGATGCAAAAGGCCACTTGCATGGATTTCATAACGACTTGAAAAAAATCGTGTGGGTAGATTTTTTTACTAAGATTACGAAAATGTTTGTAAATTTTTTTAGAAACGTACCTACAGTTGTTTTTTTTAATAAATAAATCCATTATTTGGACTCGTGACGTCACTACATGAAAATATCCCGTCTCCGATAATGTTTTATTAATTTTGTGAACTTTCACACTGATTTATTTTTTTATATGGTAACACTTTGATTTCAGGCGAATTTTGGAATTTGACATTTAACATTCACTAGATTTATTGTTTGTTCTCTGCGAACTTATTATTTGGTTTGACGTTTTGACAGATGTTACGAAGAGAACCCCGTACATTTTATACCTTCTTTTTTTATTACATGAGCTCTACACAGGAGGCCCTGAGAAAAATAATTTCCCTGAGGGCCTATGTCATCTTTGGGGATGCTATGTGGGGGTTTTTTTAAGGGAAAGGAGGGAGAGGAGAGTTTTGGGAAGGAAAAGGGTTTAAGGGGTGGGTAGGAATCTGGGGTTCAGTGTGTCCTGGTCAACAGACCTAGACAAACCTCATCCCATTAACCCGGGCTCCCCTGCTAAATCACCAAACGTAGCGAACCACTTGGGGTGACCTATGGCAGAGGTGTTGGTTATCCAATAAAGGTTCCCGAGGCGGCAGTACCCATTCCCGCCTCCCAAATTGTACCAACTTCTGTACCTGTTTTAGAAGTGTAAAGGTAATGGTGCTGATTTTAACCAAATCTAATTTTATTATTATTATAATTTATAAGTACAAGTATATTACATTGGATTTATTCATATATAGACGTTAAACATCAAAATGAATAATGATCAATAAGATGGATCAAGGAAAAAAATATTTATGAGATTTAATATTTTTGGTACGCCTCGTTATGCTCCTGTGCCATTCGTGTGGAAAACGTTATTTTTTTAAAATGATGTTCGGCTATGTAATTATCGTTTTTTCGCACCCGTAAAATTTTGTCCCGTCTTTTAATTTGGTTTCAAAAATACGATTAAATAAAAAAAATACAGGATGTCTTAGAATATTTGCCTAAACTGGTTTTTTTTTAAAACCCTTCAAAACACAAAATGAAAACTTTACAGAAAACGATAAAATCGAATATTTACGGATTCGTAAAACTATTTGTAACTAAGAAATTTATATGAAAGTGTTTTTTTTTTTTTTTACATGATTACCGCACAAGAGTCCCAACTGCTCCCGTCTGGAGCCAGTGGAACTATGGCATCCCCAATTTGGGTATGTTGTGAGACTGAACGCAGTGGGGAGGGGAAGGAGATAGGGAAGAGGAAGGTAGGGGAAGTACCTGGCTATTCAGATCTGGTCACCAAACACGGGATCCAATCCCGCGACCTTCGGAATGCTAGTCAAGAGCCTTACCGCTGGACTACGCCGGCCGTCAAAAGGGGTTTTATCAATACACAGTCAAAACAATAATGTATAAATGTGAGTAAAAAAATAAATATGTCGTATTTACCTATTTCCCATAGAATGTAAGTCACAATACTAGAAAACTGAATAATTTTATTGTGGATATCAAAAATATATAATAATAATTTTATCACAAAATAGCGTTACGAATTTGATTAAAAGATCGTAAAAAACACCTTATATTCAAAATTCATTCAAAAACACTTCATTAAAAAAAATTATTGTCTTGTTTTGTAAATGTTATTTCACTAATTACAATTTGTTTTTCTCAATGTTTTGTCTTTTCGCGGCGGATCGTGAGGTTAAAACTGACGAGCTCCGTGCAATACGTACGTTACGGACGCCGTCCTATTCCGTACTAAATAATTAAACGTGCAACAGCTATAATCTGGTATGAATGTGAATGATGAAGTCTGCTGATAATGTTATCTAACTAGGCGCTCAGCACCGGAGAGCCCATGTGATATTCCAGTTGGTACTTAAGTCACCAGTGGCGTACGGTACAAAAATACCATCAGCCAAAAAAATGTTATTCGCAGGTAACTCTTTTAGCTTTTTCAGAGATATTACCTTATAAAATACCTTAGAGAAGGACTTGGCATATCGATCCAAATACACACCGAACATTCTTTCCAAACGATTAAATACAAAAACGGTGGTGATTTTCTTGGTTATTATTCAATTTATACGAGGAATAAGTAATAAATATTGGATCCATCTTGACCGCCTTTTTGTATGTTTGAGCAGAATGTTTTATTGGTAAGCCAAGTCCTCTCTTAGGGTATTTTATGTAGTAATTGGTAAGCACACACATTTATTATTATAATAACAAAAAATCAGACAGTGCAAGTCACACGCGGTAGAAAGAAAACTAAAGTAGACAAGAGTGGGGATGGGGAGACTACGAAGTATTTTTTAAATCAATGTGAAGGATGATTCTGTCCTAGGTATACATTTTTTCATCTTACTAGATGCCGCTTTAATTTGTGTTTTCTTTTGCCCGTTCATTTTGGAGTAGTTTGAAGATTGAATATTTATTTCATAAATTTTTTTTTTGGATAGTGTAGGCTTTGATCCTTGGTCCGCTAAATATCTGACCGCCAAGGTTCATCAGGCGCTTTATACCACCATACCAAAGGAGACTTGCGTGTGACTGTGGATTTGTCGTATTATATTGGAATCGAGAACCCGTGAATTAAATAAATAATTATTTTTTTTTCAAAAGAAGCAAACACATTGTGACTTGACATTTTAAATAAATAAAAATAAAATACTTTGTATTATGTCACTTTATTGTTATTTTTAGTCTACCGGTTTCGGTACTTCCGTTCCTTCATCAGGACTGTTATAAAAATACTGTATTATATTTTATAATAGTCCTGATGATGGTACGGAGGTACCGAAACCGGTAGACTAAAAATAACAATAAAGTGACATAAAACAAAGTATTTTCTTTTTATTTATTTAAAATAAATAATTAATTTTATTTTATCACACAGGCTAAATCCTATAGATGTAGCAATGTGTTTGTCTCTTTTTAGTGTCGCTTTTTCGTTTCATCGAATTTCAAATCACAACGGTGCTAAAGAAGTTTTCGTTTCAAAAACATTAAAAACAAAAACAAAAAATTAAAGTAAATACTAGCGTTCAGTTCACACGCGGTAGAAGTGAAACCTTCAGAAAACTAAATAAAAAACACAGAGTGGGGAGGCTACGAAGCACCGCACAAAGAGGAGACTGATTATTCTATCTCATTCTCTCGCAGAGTAAATCCTAAAGATGTATGTGTTTGTCTCTTTTTAGTGTCGCCTTTTCGTTTCATCGAAGTGTACACTTTAAAAGTGTTGATTGCCTTTTTTGTCACATTTTTGCCCGGGGGCTGCAAAATTTCAGCGACGCCACTAACATCTACTTAGGTATAAATACCCACACGTGTAATTTTACTCTTGTTCTGGACAGCGAACACTTATGCGAATTAGCCACCGGTCTGACGTCATCGCCGGCATTTTTAGTAAACAATTATTTACTTGACGTTCGTGTAAACCAGCTCACATTTACATTACATTACGTTACTTTACATTGCTAAGGAAGACATAGATGATGATTTACTAGCAATGGTCGTTATAAGACAGCTTAAATAATATCGCAGTCCCAGTTGACACGTTAGGTACTTATTTATCAGATGCATTGCTTGTTTACAGCACGTTTCAAATTTGTTATTCTTCTTCGAGTAAACTTCATTGAAAATTACAAAAACATTATGTAATAAAAACGGTGTCTGGAAATTGGTAATATACATCACGTGGAGAACACGAAAATTTTTTTGTTTATACGAGTAACTATTTTTTTAAGTGGAAGCTTCTTTAGCGCCATTGTGATTAAAAAAAAGAGACAAATGTGACGGCGGTACCCATGCCCGCTTCTCAAATTGCTTTAGTTTTCTAATAAATCGAAATGTATTATCGTGTGAGAAATGTGGATATCCGCAAGGAATGTAAGACTGATGTAAGCATAATGAGTAAGATCAAGAAAGGGACCCTCAGATGATTTGGGCATGTAGAGCAAATGAAAGAAGAAAATAGTGTGAGAAGACATGGCACGATCTAGTGAATCAGATACTTGAGTCGGGCCATGTCAAATGTCAGAATAATAGAAGAGTGAGTATGTATGAGGCGATGTATGAATGAGGGTGAGGCAAAGAGTGTGTGCCAAGACCGAGTTGTTTGGCGGTCCGTCCTCTCTGTCTACCCCTGCGGGGAAACGGCGTGGTGATTACTTAGTTGGTTAAAATTTTTATGGTCAAATCGTTTGCTACGTGATTACTAATAATTACCAGCAGTCTAATTTTCAAAACGCATCTTTCAATGCTTTCTTAGTCTTAAATTTTCCACAAAAGGAAAAAGAAAACAATTATAAGTGTGCAGTTCGCACGCAGTAGAAGTGATATCTTCAGTAAACTAAAGTAGACAAGAGTGGGAACGCCATGAAGCACCGCACACAGAGGAGACCGACTTCACTATCTCACTCTCTCGCAGGCAAAATCATATAGATGTATGAATTATTTGTCTCTTTTCAGTGTCTCTCTTTTATCGAGTTTCAAATCACAACAGTGCCAAAGAAGTTTTCACTTCAAAAAACTTTGCTGTTACGGATTTATGCTAAAAAATCTTATGTTTAATTAAAAAAAACAAATAAATAACTTTTTTTTTTGAACACCTACAAATATTTCAGTGGCAGCCCGTGAGGTTTCAGTGAGCTAGAGTGAATTTAATTTATTTTTTTAAATTTTTATTTTTTGTATGAAGATTTTCAGGATTTTTTTTTAGGCGGGGATGCGCCGCATTCACAAACTGAAAGATCTCCATACAAAAAGTTGTAATTTTGAAAAAAAAATCATTTTCAGTTACAATTTGGGAGGCGGGAATGGGTACCGCCGCCCCGGGAACCTTTATTGGATAACCAACACCTCTGCCATAGGTCACCCCAAGTGGTTCGCTACGTTTGGTGATTTAGCAGGGGTGCCCGGGTTCATGGGGGTGAGCTTTGTCTAGGTCTTGGAGGCGGATGACCAGGACATACTGAACCCCAGATTCCTACCCACCCCTTAAACCCTTTTCCTTCCCAGAACTCTCCTCTCCTTCCTTTCCTTAAAAAAACCCTCCAACCCTCCAAAGATGACATAGGCCCTGAGGGAAATTATTTTCTTCAGGGCCTCCTGTGTGGAGCTCATGTAAAAAAAAAAAAACAACATGAATAGCGTCGTATTTTTCAATCTTAGCACTCTAGCTCACTCAAAACTCACGGACCGCCACTGAGATATTTCAGTTTCCTTTTGTCGTATCGCCAGTTTTCGATGCAACTTTGGCGATTTTTATCTTTTGGTCAATTTTTATTAAAGTACAAAATTAAATTTAAAAAAAAACGGTAAGTACAAGGATTTTTTTTTTCAGATGGGCAAATAACAATATCAAAATCTGGAATACGATATTGGACTTCTAGGGGTTCAAAATGTTCCGGTGGGTCGAAAATCGGTTTTCAATCTAGAAGAGCTACCAACGCCATTTTCGATTTTGCGTAAATTTCGTAATCGGTGTTCAGGACAGCCAAATTAAGCGAAAGTTATTTTATATCTCTCCTGAAATGACTGTGATATCTCAATTACTGACGTTGTATTTAAAATGAATTTTGCACAATTTCATAACCACAACATTATAAAGCACTTTTTAAATTTATAAACGATGTCAGCACGTCGTAATTTTAAAATGACACTGGCCTTCTAAAATTCCTTTTAAAGTTTATCCTTTCCAGGGCCATCATGTTCCTTCACCCGTCAACTGGTGTCATTGCAACCTAAGTATATCCTCTCCACATTGGCAATGTGGGCGAAAGTGAATGGAAGGAAACGTCGGGGATGATCGAGGATGACATGGCACAATCGAGTAAGCAATACTCGTATGTGGAATATATTTTGTATAGTGTTACCAGTTTGCATCGTTTGTTCTTTAAGGCTACGGTTATCAGTCTACGATTCCACTGACCTTTCACAAGCCTTACACAAAACATTGCTAAACCTTTCTGAAATCTTCCCAAAACAGAAATTTTCCAAATAACGGGTACCAAAAAACATTCCCTTTTTATCATATACTTTAGTCATATGTTGGCATTGCAAGTGCATATTATGGGATATTTAGTTCACATTTTTGCATTGAATGCAAATTTTTGGCATCGTTAATGTATATTTTGGCAGTATCAGTGTATATTTTGGCATCGTTAGTGCATATTTTGGAATGATATTATATATTTTAGCATCGATGGTGCATATTTTGGCAGTATTTGTGCATATTTTTGAATTGATAGCACAGGCGGATCTACGGCAGTTAGCCAACATAACCATATGCATAAACGGGGAAGGGGGGGGGGACCAAAAGGTTTTTTGTATGCAAAAAAAATCACACAAAAGGAGCGGTATCGCAGCATTTTCACAAGCACGGTTCAGTAAATAAAAACTTTGCAGCCCTTTAGGTACCCCATAAATATACCTACTCCTAATTTTAAAACCAATGATAAGGCTAAAACTAACTTATGCAAGTCCTATCTGGGCCCACGCTTCAGAGTCTAATTTAAAAAACTTTAAAAATTCCAGAATAAAGTCATGGCATAGCATATTTGTATAATTTACTGAGTTTTTATAACTGGGTTGTTCTCACATGTGTGTGAACAACCTGTAAAAACGCAGTATAAATAAATAAATAAATAGCACTGGGTGCCCCCAAATGGATAAGGGTTCCCAACTCCACAAAGATTCTGAAATCCCCTTTTACAATTTATGCGGGAATTCCCACCCATGAAAACGCGTCCATAAACTGCCTCGCTCGGTACGTCGAAATCGTACATATTACATAACAATAATTATCCTTCATAAAGATAAACATCCCCATAATGCAGCCATGTCCCCTTGCAAATAATTTTTAACAAACAACCAAATAAACCATTTTTTCAACAACCATTATTATAAATTCATGGTTAAAGAGAAAGGGGCATTTTGGCCCGGCTCTATATTCCATTATTTCAAAAAGTCAAATAGTCCAAGGGCACGGTAAGTTTGGGGGCGCATTTTGAAAGACATAAGCCTTCGAAAACAGTAAACCTTTTTTTATAAACAGTAAACCCGGTTTATGCAAGACAGTGCTGCGACAACGAATCGTGATTTGGAGATATATAGTTAAAAATAATTTTGAAGATGGTATTAAAATATTTTTTTGCATTAGGTTAGGTCAAATAAAAATTAAACATAATTTTTTTAATGTTTAGCTAATTACACACTGAGAAATAAAATTGCGAATACGGCACGTTAGTTCCAGTTCGTCAATAACCTCGCAGTCTGTGGAACAATGGCATCTCCAATAGAAATAGGTAAGTGACAGGAGCGAAGCGTAAAGCCCGCCTTCCACTGCGAGCGGAGCGGACTCCGTACGATCTCCGCTCGACTCGCACACGTTAACTGCATATAAGTGCTTCCATCAAGAACGAGGCGAGCGGAGCGGACCGAACTTGTTAAAATAGGTCCGAAACAGACCGCTCGCGTACACTATCGCCGAATAGTTTCTAGCAGACTCCACTCAAGAACTGTAGCCAGTTCAATTGCCTCGCTGCGTTTTTGTCGAGATGGAGGTGTTTATTGAAGCCGTTTGCCAATTTTATTGTTTATAGGATACGACTAGCAAAGAAAGTCGCAATGTTGTCAAAAAGGATGCGGCTTGGAAAACCATCATTGAGATGAAATTGCCGGAAAGTTTAAAAAAAGTTAAAAAAAAACTTCATAAAAAAAATAATCCTCACTAGAATCAGTACTTGAAATCACAGAAATCCCTCTGTTCACTTCGAGACGGAGCATCAATGACTAGTTTTCAATGGAAGGGCAAAACTATTTCTGATTATTCGTTGACGTCGCTCCGCTCGCCTCGCTAATTTCTCGCACGGGCAGTGAAAGGCAAACACCTATCTTCTTAGCGACTCTTTTTTGGCGAAAGGTCAAAGCTATCTCGCTCAACTCCAACCCCGCTCAGCTCGACTCTTTTCCGCCCGCAGTGGAAGGCGGGCTTCCATTCACAAATACGATGAAAAGTGCCGCATTTTTACATGGTATACCCAAGAGAAGGGAGTGGAATATGAATTATTACATTCAGATGCAGAAAAAGTGTAGCAGCCAAATGTTTTCTAGGTCGGAGGGCAAACCAATAAATGTTTTCGAGTTTTGTTCAGTATTCCAACAATGTTTAGACAGAAATCTCTCAGTATTTTATGGAAATATTTTAGTTTTGTTTAAAACTGAAGTCTTTAAAACACATCAGCTTAACCGGCTCCGAGTTTGGGACCCTATGGAAATTTTAAAATATTAATTTGCCAGTCATATCCTGAATGTGTACCACTTTCACACCATCACCAAAGCTGACATAGAACATATTTCTTATCGGGGCTTCCTCTGTGAGTTAAAAAAATAAACTGTCCTTATTATCCGTAAACGTGAGATGACCTGTAATTATTATTATTTATTTTTTTCAGGTTCTCCATAAAACAGTTATACACCAAATTATTACGGAGAAGATTACAAAATTTAAGCGAAAAAAAAAGTCCAACGGGGCAGTTTCACTATGTTGAGACGTATGTAAAAGATAGCTACTGAACTCTCTATAGATAACATTGACGATGTCAATGCTCAATGCAGAATCGTTAAGTTGAATTGCTCTATTTAATGGGGCATTCTGAAAGGAAGAAGTTCTCGCTTTCGGAGCATAAAAATGTGCGTGGGATCTCCCACGATTATACGCGTTAGGGACATACAGGTTAATCTCCTTCAACATAGGTGGATTCAGTACAGTACCGGAGATCAGCTTAAAAAAGTGTTTCCCCAAAAATATTTTTCGGCGGGCTTCTAAGGTATTAAGATCGAGCATTCCTGTTAAGAACAACGATGGATACAGGAATGGGTAGTATGTATATTCCCTCATATACAGGTAATGCATAAACCTTTTTTGTACTCTTTCTATTTCTAGGATATGGTTTTGTTCAGAAGGTGCCCAAATAATGGAACTGTATTCCAGGATGCTGCGGACAAGTGCTTCATGTGTTCTTCGTATTGCAATTCCATTAGTAAATGATCTCGTAATGTAGTAGCCTATAATACAGTGACCTATATTACAGTATCATCAGCATAAGTGATTATTTCACTTTAATTTTCTCTTGGAAAATGTCATTCACACATAATAGAAATAATAATGGTCCGAGGACTGTACCCTGGGGGATGCCAAATTTAGTTGTTAATGATATACTAAATGATTGGTTTCATTTTACATTTTAAGGTCTCTCTATTAGGTAGCTTTCGATCCATTTCAGGGCTAAGTGGTCAATATATTACAGTATCCTTCTACCTGTCCTGTTTTTCTGTCTTTCATTTGTTGTGTTCATAAACAATTTGTTTTTCACTTTACCAATAATGCCCAACTTAAGGTAAACGGGTTTTTACATTTCAGATAAATATCACGGACTATAAAGATGCTATTTCCATTCAGAAAGGTAAGTGCAGTTTAATTAGTACGTAATATGTAAATTGTGATGGCCTTGGTAATACTTAACCAATATATTTACCTCAACCCTAAAAGAGTCAGCCTCGTGTGAATTATTTTTATTTCGTCATAATAATTTCACAATGTCTTGCACATATCAAGGGCATATTACATTCCTGGAAAAGCGTTCATTTTAATTGCACCTATCTCTTTTAGCAATGTGACTTTTTAACCATTAATAACATTTTTGAATTAAATGAAGACAAAATTAGCGAAACTCAATCGAAAATATCGGACTCTAGACCAGGACCCACGCCTTGCCGGGGCGCAGCTCTACCAACTGAACTAATGTGTCCCTATTCGATTCGGTTATATTTAGTTATACTTCGACTAAGATATTCCAACGTTATCTTCATTTTCTTAACGCATATTTTTATTGGCTGCTATCATTATGTATGATTTCAAGATTCAAATCCGAACTAAATGCTATCTAGATAGTGTCTTGGATAAATTTGTATCCATTTTTATTTTTAATATGCGACATCTATTGACTCTTCTGCAAGTCTGTAATGAATATTAATTTTTATTTTTGACTTAACGAGTAAACCCTCAAATTGTAATATTTAATTAAATTCTAAATTTGTCGAACTTAATCTTAACCACGTTTATTGTTTAAAAAACCAATGTGTTTAGTGAGCAATGCTTAGTTCGTCATAATAATAAAATCGATAATATTTTCTTCATTGTAATGTATGTGTGAATTGTATGAGTGCAAGCGAGATAGCATGCTTGCATGAATCTATATAAGGCGATGCGTGCTAGATTCGTCCTCTTTTGCTTTAGGCAGCTCCCTAATAAATACCAGTACAGAATACTGTTACGCTCTTCATTTAGTGTACTACCCACAATAATACTTCGTCTTACACATCTGTCAGTCCGCATCTGAATTGGCTCTGACACTACAACTGGCACAGACGGACATTACATTCATTAAATTAAATATTACAATAAGAAGTTTTATTCATTAATATTAAAAATAATAAAACCGTTTCTCCACCAGAAGTCCCCAATAGGAAATAAATTCCTTAGGCTTAGGGCAGACATTTGAAAATGGTACACTCCAGAGGGCCTCAAAATTCTGAAGAGGTCCTGACTAGGTGCCAAAATATGACGTTGAGGACACAGGAAAAAATATCAATTGTTTTTAAGCCGAAAATGTGGCTTGTCCAATAATGGAGGACTTATCTAGCATTGGGTTGAACTTGCGAGCCGCGCAGCAGGGCAAGAATGCTTTAAAAAATCCCTTTATTCATAGGGACGTTGATAAGTTGACGATGGCATGGGAGGTTATAAAAAACAAAAAAATTAACTACATTATACATATAAAAAAAAAACTATTACTCAGAAAACTTTGGTCATTAGGTATACGTGGTAATCTATTTCGTTGGGTTACATCTTATATACTCAAGAGATCACAGGCAGTAGCAATAAAGGGCTTCGAATCAGATTTCAGTGAAATTTCCTCTGGGATCCAACAGGGTTCTCATCTTGGACCATTATTTTTCATTTTATATATCAATGATTTGGTCAATGTTGTTAAATACTCTGAAATAGAATTATTTGCTGATGATGCCAAGCTATATAAGCCAATAAAAAGTCTAAACGATTGCGTCAATTTACAACATGATTTAAAATCAACTATTTCTAAATGTCTCAAAATTTCTCAAAATGTCATCACATTACATTTTCAAGAAATAAAAATAAAACATTATTTAATTATTCGATAAATAACAACAACATTGCAACAGTCTCAGATATTCGTGATCTTGGAATAACCCTTGATAGTAAACTACAATATAACCTTGATATACAACAAATCACAAATAAATCTGCTAAAATGTTAGGTTTTATCATAAGAAACAAAACTTTTTAATAGTATCAACGTCATTAAGCAACTCTACTTTGCCTATGTACGAAGTCATTTGGAGTTTGCATCAGTTGTTTGGTCTCCATTTTATAATATCCATACAAACAAAATTGAAGCAATTCTAAACAAATTCCTCAAATATCTTTGTTACAAGTCATATGTAAGATTTAATAATTATGCATAGGCAGCTTCATACTTTAAAATTGATTCATTGAGTGTACGAAGGCATCATATGGATGCAATATTCCTGTATAAATTAGTTAACAATAATATTCAATGCCCAGAGTTGCTAAATAAAATTCAATTTAATGTACCTGCGCGTACAACACGCTCTTCAGTCCTATTCAGGGTTGATCAATGCAAGACAAACTGTAAGCAAAATTCTTGTCTGAACAGACTATGCAATAGTTACAATAGCATATTATCCAAGGTGGACATTTTCAATTCTGAACTTTCCAAATATAAGGGGTACATAAAAAAGTATTTCTCTGATGTTTCATGAATATGTTGTGTCTATGTTTCTATCGTTTATACTTTAATTCTGTTATGATTTTATTTATATGTACAACCTGGCTTCTTATGGTTACCAATGTATTGATATTTTTATGTAAATTTTAGTTTTATATACTTAATATTTTGTTTTATAAATTTTTTGATCTCATACTCCTTTATTATAAATTTTATTATTTAAAATTTGTTATTATGCTGTTTAATCAGAGGTAAAGTCACATGGAGGAAATCCATAATTGGTTTTATTTTGGCTACACAAACATGTACAAACTGGAAAAATGTAAACTGTTGATTTCCCGAAAATAAATAAATATGTAAACTTTATTACCTCTACATTATACACATACAATTTAGTTAAATACCTACCAAAAATGCTTTTAATTTTCTTTATCGGACGTGTTTCAGTCGTCATCACTATCAACAGCAGGGCCGTATTATCCATAATTTAACCATTATCCATAAGGCAGTGTAGGCAAACCCGCATCGGGTTGAAACCCCCGAAACGTGCATTGCCTAGGGGCCCCGACATGTTTAATCCGGCCATGATCATCATAACCACCATCATCACTAACGTCATCAAGATCATCATTTTCGTTATCATCAATCATAATTTTTTTTAAAGAAAGACAAACATTCCCGAGTTACGAATAACCCAACAATATTTGAAAATCTCCTACTACCACCACGGTAAGCCGAAAATGTTGCTTGAGTCGTGATGGAGAACTTAGCCAGCCAAGGAATCGAACACGGAACGCCTGGGTGGGACCCAAACGCGATGCCCACTCAACCACTGACCGGACCTGAGTACTTGGATAAATTCCACTTATCAGCTGTAACGGCGCTTCTTTGGTGAGTGTGTTCAGCTTTTTAGGTAGCTTTCTTTTGCTCGTTATGAGAGAATTTGGTGACAGCAAAACCAACTAAAAAGTTCAGGAATTTTTCCGGCTACGTTTTCGTTTTCTACTTGAATTTTTTAAAATCCCCTTTTCATGCTTCTTGTGCCTCTTTAAACTGACCTATCGGCAATAACGCAATTTTTATTATTTCTGGCCCGTGAATTAAAAACATGTGCAGTGTGGAGTGTGGATAGCACGAGTACTTTTGCACAAAATATTTGGCCTTGTCTGGTGCATACTTTCGGAATTTTTCCACATCAATTTCATGTCCACATGATATCACAATCTCCCTTACTGTCATGCGAGAAGTATGATCTAAAAGGTATTACAAAAAGAAAACAACACGCCAGTGGCGGACTAAGCCCATCAGTAATTTTACAAGCTTTTTATTCCGTTCACACTGGCCTCTGATCCTGGCGGGTCTCTAAACGCCTCCATGTTTCCTTGATAAAATCCTATTTTTGACAATTTTGAAGTGAAACTTCTTTATGCATGCTTGAATCGGGGAGTAAGCTGGTGAATGTGTGACGAGAGCGTTATGAAAAGTGTGATCGGGCGAGGCGAACGGAAGTTGAGAGGGAGATATAAGTTAGTGAAGTTTTACTTCAGTCGTGTGGCCACATCACAAAGCACACTCGTTTTTTTCTGAAAGATGCATTAGTTATTATTAATGCTCTGAACAATTTTTTGAGGAAATTCGTAAAATTGACGGAGATACAGCTTTTTATATGAAACCTTTTTTAACAGTTTGTATGTTGAATTATTATCCTTCAGCAAAACTTTGAACGCGTTTTTCTCAAAACTACGTTTTTCAACCTGGTTGACAACGTATTAGAAAAACTATACCTACATCCGATTTGCATGCACCAAGTCTTAAACTGTTCGAAAATTCAGTCAATATGGCACCAAGTAGGGATTTTTTTATAACGAGTCCCCTTCTATTTTTTTTATGAACGATGAAAATTTTTCATAAAAAATCGAAAATAAAATTCGCTGGTCCGCCATTTTTTACCCTAGGGGCCCCGCACTGGCTAGGGGCTAGAGGCTAGGGGCCCCGCATCGGCCAGAGGCCCCTGGGGTAAAGGGGTAAGAAGGTTTTGTTTAATTATTTTAACTTTTAAATGCTCATTCATGGCGTAATGTAAATACAAATTTCTTGGCGTGATGTGATACATATCATATATTTAAAACTACTTACACTTAACCTTTCACTAAACCTTAATCAATCAATTACAATTCAGTGAGCATATAATTCTCAATTTTTAAATGTCTCTTTATGTCCCCCCCCTCCCTTTCTTTCTCTTTATTATTATTACTTGTTCATTCACTAATTAAGTTTTAAAACCCGTTATTCGTAACTACCAAATGATATTCTATGACTTACGTAATAGGTACATAACCATGTAAAAATTGAACATCTTTTAGCTTGTATTATAATGTACTGTGTCTGTCTTAATAAAAAAAAAAAAAAAAAATTACTCTCGACGTATGGCAGAAGTGTTGGTTATCCAATAATATTAATGGAAAATTTTGACGCCCCCCCCCCCCCCCCTCGCCCCCAACTTCAACAGATACTTCATCCACAGATTTTCAAGCGCTGACCGGGGGGGAGGGGGGGGGGGGGTAGATATCCTATTTTTTTTATGCGAATTTTTATAATCCCATGTGCCGAGGACTATTCCAATAAAATCATGCTTACAATTCTACTACAAATTTATATATAACTGCTCTCAGAAATCGAGAATGGTATGCCTGTAATAGAATTTCGCAACTTCATCACGAACGAACAAAAATGGTTTTTCTTTGATTCTAACTTATATTCTGAACATAAAACTGGTTTTACTGGGGGGTTGTATTCGGAAATCCTATTTTTTATTACGACCTATTTATATATAAGCCGGATTTTTTAATAATCACATTCGATAAGTAGTCTTTCAACGAAAATTATGTTTATAAATTCTACTCCAAAGTTGATTGATTGATACTGCGTTACAGTCCCCAAATAATAGTTACACACGCAACAATCAATTTCTCAGAATTTTACAGCATTATGTAACTCAAATGTTAAACTTCACTCGATGCACGATGAATCTGCAACTCGTTATTTAATTTATCGTTGTATTCTGAACACAAAACCTGTTTGTATGCGGTGAATTAAAACTACACTCAGAACATGAAAATGGTTTTCTTTAATTCTGGCATTATATAAATAGTCTGCAACTAGAATTTTATAGCTGCACTTCGAATAAAATAATGGTCTCTTTCGAAATGTATCAGCAGATGAATACACAACTGAAATTCACTCGTTAATGCATTATGAACACAATTCTGGTTTTAATTAAGAGTGAATGTGTTTGCGAGTTAACAGCCTTAATTAGTATTACTCTCATAATATGCGTACGGTTTTCCTACGAATTGCGAAATTTGCAGCTTAAAAAAATATAATTATTGATATTTTTAATAAATAATTTTAAAAAAGAGTTGGATTCGTAAACGAAAGTATCGTAGAACATCTTCAAATAATGATTTGAAATGGTTTAACTTTTTCCAAGATAATATTATTATTTATTGTGGAAATTTGCCACCCCCCGTAAAAGTGCCGCCCGGGGCGGGCCGCCCACCTCCCCCCCCCCGATCCCTCACGCTACGCCAATGTCCGCCTCCCAAATTGATAATGTAGTGATATAGAAGTCAAAATATAGTTATATAGTGTTACGATACGCTCTACGAGTAAATTCCCGCTTTCCCCTTGCAAGATATGACATACCACACCCCTCGCCCACATTCCCGCAAGCCGCGCGGCGAGTGCAATTCTCTCGTTCCCCTTGCAAGAAATGACATACCGCACCCCTCCCCTGCGATCCCGGCAGGAGCCCGCTGCCCGCCCCGCAGAAATCAACCAGCCGTCTTTCCGACAGGCTGCGCTTAGCGCGGTACACTCAGTAAATTCCCACGGAATCGCCGATTTTAATGGCGTTCAAACTAAAACCGATCCCAAAAGTAGTATACGTGGTCACGGACATGGCCCGCTCCATTTGGAGATCACCGCTACTAGCCCCAACCCCGGATTGCAGCCCCCGGCTTCCTGCATTTGTCCACCAGCTGTGAGTTGAATCTCGATTTCCCCCTTAATAAAATGTGTCCCCTAGCCATACACGGTTGATACGACCATACCCCAGAGGGATTGGAGAGACCCCTTCGTAGGAAATACCTAGCTAGGCCTTGTTGTTGATTTGTGACTAATAATTATGTTTTGCTAGATGTTGCATTTAGACAATACAGATATGTTTCACCGAATTACCTCTTTCATTCGATGGGATCACGTGGGCGGGCTTTGGCAATTACCTATGTACCTTTTACCCCCTAGTCACCTACGACCTTGACGAGGAGAGATTTCCTGCCTGCCGACGACATTGAGCTGGCCGAGAGCAAAAGGTAGGTGGTCTCCCCCCCTTGGGACCGCTACACTGGCGCCCAACGTGGGGCGCCAGTGTAGCGGTCCCAAGGGGGGGAGGCCACCTACCTTTTACCCCCTAGTCACCTACGACCTTGGCGAGGAGAGATTTCCTGCCTGCCGACGACATTGAGCTGGCCGAGAGCAAAAGGTAGGTGGCCTCCCCCCCCCCCTTGGGACCGCTACAATATATAGATACTTAATTCCCAAACAAACTTTATAAAAAATGTTGTAGTACGCTCCACACACTTCTCCAAATACGACATATGACAGACCTTAGCAGAATATTAAATTTATACATACATATAAGTAAATAATCATCTCTCGTTCGGATACATGCATCGTTTATGAGAAAAACAAAAGTTTTACAATGGAACCATCAGCGGTACATCATTAGCGAGGAGATTGAACCGATTGCCAACGATAAAAAACAAAATTTTGGTAGGACATTGATTGATGATTCCTTCAAGGAAAAATTAAGATGAAATTCAAAGCAGTCACTCAATAATGAAGGTATCGCTTTTTAATTTTGGTTTTTCCATTCTACTTCTTAGGGTTTTATTAAACTGAGAGGTTGAAGAGTTTCCAAGGGTTAAATCTTTGTTATTTTCTTATGAGCACAGTGTGGTTCAACGATCGTAAAATTGTTACCTTCGAAAGGTAGATTCTCTTTCCTTCAAGGGCAAGCATTATTCAGTACGATGACTCCAGACCATACGATCATTGGATCACTCTCGCAGACTCCAGATAGTAATATCTACAGCCTGTATGTCGGACAAATATCTACAGCTCATATGTTGGACTAATATCACTGAACTTCAGAGTGAGGACTAATATCTACAGAGCTAAGGTCGGACGAATATCTATGACGGTCCCAGTGGTGACTAATATCTATGGAGCGTAGGTTGGACTAATATCTACAGAGGGCAGCTGAGCAAGAGGTTGTACAGAAAAGCATAAATTATCTACTTCAATTACGTAATTACTAATTACGTAAAGGCTTAAACGTTTAAAGTACGAACATGAAGTTTTTGCATAATATTACGTATTTTGCTGTTTACGAGGACAAAAAGTTATTGAACAAACATGGAGGTCATAATACAAAGATATGTATTTATTCCGAAGTACACGGCACCACAACCTAACCTAACCTAACCTAACTGACATAGAAATGGTAATGGTAACAGACTAAATAATTTAGGAGCACTCGAAATAAAGAAAGCTGTTAAAACAAAAACCCAAATCCTTAATAATCAGCTAAATGTGTCCGATAGTCCGATATTAGGGATTTTTACATGCATATATACATAAATTAAGTTGTTTAAACTGCATACGCAATATTACGTTATTCCAATATGCTATACATAATTGCAAATCCAACCTCTGCCAGTGCTGTAGATATTCGTCCACACTTTGGTTCTCATAGATATTAGTCAGCAGTTTGAGCTATAGATATTCGTCCGCACTTTGGTTCTCAAAGATATTAATCCGATTTGTTCAGTTTTTGGAATTCCTGTAGATATTAGTAGACGCCTCCCTCTCGCAATACACAAGAACAATTTATTAAATAATACTTTTTTTTATTTTTTTACTATTTTAATAATAATGTTTATTTCTTCAATAAACGCAAATGTATCACACTCTATAGTGACATTTTAAATAAATAAAAACAAATCACTCAGTGTCACTTAAAGACTGAAACCCTTCAGACCTCGGGTCTGTTTTGTCGGAAGGTCAAAATATTTGTGCTTCCCAATAAAATCCAAATAAATGGAATTTTTCTGAATGCAAGTTTTTAAAATTGATCACCTTTCGTTTTTTGTAACTCAAATTACTGATGACGAAAAACATAAAATTACACATATATTTTATTAGGCAAATGTAAATGTAATAAACGTTATTGTCATTTCAATTTTTTTTTCACGCATGTAAAAATTCTCAAAGTTTCAAATTGCTGAAAGAACCGTTAACTTAGATTAGAATATTATGCGTGGTTTTTTCTCTTTCTGCACGCGTGGCCAGTTTTTTCACAGAATTTGAACAATTCGTTCAATTTCGAAGTTAATTTTCAAGCTCTGTGAACGTTAAGCTAAGTTTAGAACTTCTTCCAATCACAGTCCTTCCTAAACATGAAATCACAAGCACCATCCTACAAATTACCCAACAATCAACTCACACTAACATCAAGCCCCATTTTTTTGTCATTTACTAGATTCTTGTGTATCTTGAAGAGATGAATCATTTAAATTTACTGAATTTATAGTTAACGTTCCTTATACAAATAGAACGGCGTCATATGCGCCTTGCAATTTTTACCTCATGTGGGTATTTAGAAATAGTACCTGGCTGTTATAGACTTAGAGGACATGTGTTTTGTCGGTAGGGAAAAATTGTTATGTAAAAACCCTACTAAAATTGCATGTTTCGCTTAGCTCAACAAAGCAACCGACTGCAAGCAAGTGAAAATATATACATACGTGTGTGTTTGTGTTATGTTGGGAGTGGGAAGGAGTCGGTCATGTCCTTTTATTTGGAGCTCTTCCGCATTTGCCTTCAGGAATGAGAAAAGGTAACATCAAGCCCCTCTATAATCAATTATCAAGACATCCACACTCACAATACTCGAAATAGCAATAAAATCCGCATACCTCAAACACACACTACAAAATATGGGATAAAATCTCTGAACTATGTTGCCTATATAACTATATACCTACTATATAATTCGCTACCAGATGTGTACAAGGGAATCCAGCAAAATAAAAAAATTCAGAGTAAAGCTTTAAAAGAATATTTTTTAAGTACGTTTAAGGATGAAACTATGTAATTTTCTTGTCATGTTCAATTGTCTTGTTTCTTTTTGTCCTCTTTTCTTTTCCATTTAGTTGTAATCATTCATATCTGTGTAAACTTGTTCCTTTTTCTTTAATTGTTTTCTATTGTTGTTTGTTCTACTTAACCTGTCTTTTATTATTCGTCTATATTGTATGTCTATTTCGTCTATATTTTTAATATTTAAATTCCTATGTAAAATTTTAACTATTTCCTCCCACCCATAAATTTTATGTTCCTCTTGTCCTAAAATGAGTTCTCTAACTCATCGGGATTGCTCTAGCAACAAATAAAAACAATAAAAAATTAAAAAAACTGAAAAATTAACTTTAAAATTTGACGACTTAAACATCAATTTCATTGTTAAAAATCATATCTCATTCCGCCCGCCTCAGACCAGGCGTTTACAGGAAAAATAAGTTTTGATAGCCCAGGTTTTTTCAGCACTAAAATTAATTTCATGAAGGTCGATAGAACGCTGTAGAGGCGCACTTTATCTTCATCGTCATCATCGTGACTGGGTTTTCTCCAAATCTGAACCCTTTCGAAATGCGTAGGTACCTAATGTTAATATTAGAGTTTTCGTTTTTGACAGTGATACACAACATTTTTATTTATATTAATACACACCTATTTGGTCTTTTACAAATATGTGATATACACGATACTTTTGTGGACCGGTAATCGAGAAATAAAGCATGCTAATTAAATTAAATAGTAGGTATTATTTTATTTTGACACTAACTCCACTCTCCACACTGAGGAAAATAGTTTTTCTAGGAATTGAGGAATTAAGTTGGCGTTCGGTTCCTAACCAAATACAGAATACATCATCGACACATCTTTTCCATAAAAGTACAATTTTAATAATGGTGATTTAGAGTTAAAAATATTATTCTCTAAATTGTCAAATAAATAAGGGGAGATCTAGGCGCTCCCATGGCCAATCCCTCTTTTTGTTGACAAAAAGTTTATTGTATTAGAAATAGTTTTGATTAAGGCAAATATTAAAAAGGTGAAATAAATCATTAAAGAAATTACTTATTGGGTAAATTTGAATTTTGTAATAATGTAGACAATAATATTTTTACTTTCAACTACGGGAATATTTTTCAAGATCGTCAATCAATTCAAAGAAATTCTTAATAGTATATTTTGGAGCAAACACTTTAGAACTGTTGAATACATTAGTTATAAATGATGCTATTTTGAAATTTGGGGAATTGCAACGGTACGACCGGCCTAATTGGTTTGTCACATTTATGGATTTTTAAGAAATCAAATAATTTAGGGGATTATGATTTTGTGTCAAAAATTTACTTGTTGATATGATTTGTCTTGGAAGATTGCGAATTTACATGATTTTCTTTGCAACCTATTGTTTGTTACTAACTCCTGCGTGAAAAAATGTTACTATCATATACCCACCTAATGTAAATGCCCCATTTGTGTTTAAAAGAGTAAATAAAATAAATATGACCCGCGGCACAAAAGGGTTGTAGACCCCGTGTAAGTCATTCTTTTATCATGCAATATAGTTTTAAGATCCAAAATATTCCAAAACACTTCAAGTAAGGATCTACCTAACCAAACATACCTGAATAATATTAATCATCTTCATCGACCGGTCATTTCAGGAGCAGGGTTGGCCAAAAGTCTTCTCATTGGTTCGCCAAACCTTCCAATCAGTTTCAGGGTTGCCCACCGAGGACTTTTTTACATTACCTCCACACAGGATGCCCTTCGGAAAATAATTTCATCTTTGAGAACGTTGAGAACGAATGAGAGGACGAGGGGTGGGTAGGAATCTAGGGGTCGGCGGGTCCAGGAGTGACGGACGAATGAATCCATTCCTCCCACTGCGGTGCAATGCGATGTCTCCCTCAACCAGTCTCCCGATCCATCCCGCCAGGTAGTAGGTAGGGGAAGGAGAAGAGGAAAAGGAAAATAGGAAAGTAACTGACTATTCAGATCTGGTCACCAAACACGGCTAAAGCCATTTCAATAAAATTTATTTGTGCAAGCCGGGATTTCAACCAGTGATCTCTGGATTCTTATCCAAGGATTGTAACCACTAAACCACATAGTTCGTCAAACGATGATGATAAAACTAAATAGGTACATATCAAGATATTAATTGTTGATTGCGTACATAAGGCTACGTATCGTCTATCTACTGTCACACCTATCAAGGACCTTGGGGTTACTCTAGACTGCAAACTTTCTTTCCGTGATCACATTAATAATATCGTAAATAATTCACCATTCATATTACCTTTGACTTCAAACATATAAGTACACTTAAAACTCTTTACTACGGAACCATATTATTTACTGTTCGCTGGTTCGCCTTCACTTTGAATATGCTAGTGTCATTTGGTCTCCTTTTTATGCCGTCCACATTTGTCACATCGAATCCGTACAACATCGTTTCCTAAGAGGAATTTCTTGGAGGTTGGGTCTTGAAAGAGGCGAGTACTCATAGTCACATGATGAAATTGAACACCTTAACATTTCTTCTTTAGAAAAACGTAGAAAGGACTCTAATCTAATTTGCATATTTAAAATTATCAACAGTATTACTGATACACCTGCTTTGCTACAACTCATCCAGTTCAACATCCCTTCTCGTAGACTCCGAAATAATGAATTGCTGTTCCTCAATCAACATTCTACTAATTATGGAATTCGAACTTGGGGACACTCGAGCATAATTAATACATTCAAAATTAACAAACTGCTGTAATTTAAAAAATTGTTAAACCTAGCATTTACAAACAAAGAAACAACTAAAAATTATTATATAGATCTGAGGGCATACTTCCAATTAAAGGGCTTCTCTGGCACATTATAATTATGGATAATTCAGGAGAAAGCGCTTATAAAAAGTTATTGGTGCGTAGTCACACAACAAGATTTACCGAAAACAAAGGCCTAAAAATACCACGAATATCAAATAAGTATGGTAGCATCTCCCTTATCCAGAATGTCGAGACTTGTCAACGCAAGTCAAAGCCTTGATTTTTTTGGTGTAAAACTAAATGACTTTCGGCAGTCGATACGCAATATTTAAATGCTTCGTCGTGCTTTGACTTGTAGTGTCTTCTGTGTGTGGGTACTTTTTACATTTTATATTGTCATTGCTATTAATGTATATGTGCTCTCCCTTCACTGTCATCTCTGTTTTTTTATTCGTGTTATTATTACGTTTTTAATGAACTATTGTTCGTAAATTAATAAATAAAAAATAAATAAAGAGGAGAAAAAATGCGCCAGCCGAACCACGAATTATGGGAGTGGAAAAATTGATATTATTGACGGTTTGTGGTGGAGATATTGTGGGAGGTATTTCTCAGATACGTTTCTAGTCATTTCGTGAGCTGGAGTAGGAAGATCAAAAATACGACATTATTGATTTTGTTGTGGCTGAAAAAAGGTTTTTTTTTTATTGCAATTTTTTACGGATATTTAAAAAAAAATCTTTTAAAAGTTATTTTACACCCTAATCACCTAGCAGTATGAAATATACTTTACGACCTATTCTCATACCTACCAAATATACATAAAAATATTCATAAAAATCGGTCGAGCCGTTTCGGAGGAGTGCGACCACAAACACCGTGACACGAGATGTTTTATATATAAAATGGTACCGCGCATTTTCATACCGCGACAAAATATCCCCGACACAATATCTGAAGTACAAAATATCCTAGGGACAAAACATCCTCGAACAAAATATCTACTAAAACCTAACCTAACCTAACTTAACTTAATCTAACCTTTTTTTTACATGAGCTCCACACAGGAGGCCCTGAGTAAAATAATTTCCTTCAGGGCCTCCTCTGTCATCTTTCGGGATGCTGTGTGGAGGGTTTTTTTTAAGGAAAGAAGGGAGAGGAGATTTTGGGAAGGAAAAGGGTTTAAGGGGTGGGCAGGAAACTGGGTTTCAGTGTGTCCTAATCATCCGCCTCCAAGACCTAGACAAACCTCACCCCGTGAACCTGGGCACCCCTGCTAAATCACCAAACGTAGCGAACCACTTAGGCAGAGGTGTTGGTTATCCAATAAAGGTTCCCGGGGCGGCGGTACCCATTCCCGCCTCTCAAATTGAAAACCTAACTTTAGTTTACATTTTACTAGTTTTGAACAATAATTTATTGTCTTTACAGGATGTCTGTATTATTTATGTTTTTTATTAGGTTAGGTTAAAATAGATTAGGTTAGGTTAGGTTAGATTATGTTAGGTTAGGTTAAGTTGGGTTAGGTTATGTTAGGTTGGGTTATGTTATGTTAGGTTAGGTTAAGTTAGATTAGGCTAGGTTAGGTTTTCGTAGATATTTTATAGGGTGATGTTTTGTCCGTAGGATATTTTGTCGGAGGATGTTTTGTCCGTAGGATATTTTGTCGGGGATATTTTGTCGGAGGATGTTTTGTCCGTAGGATATTTTGTCGGGGATATTTTGTCGGAGGATGTTTTGTCCGTAGGATATTTTGTCGGGGATATTTTGTCGGAGGATGTTTTGTCCGTAGGATAGTTTGTCGGGATATTTTGTCAGAGGATTTTTTGTCCGTAGGATAGTTTGTCGGGGATATTTTGTCGGATGATGTTTTGTCCGTAGGATATTTTGTCGGAGGATGTTTTGTCCGTAGGATATTTTGTCGGAGGATATTTTGTCCGTAGGATAGTTTGTTGGGATCTTTTGTCAGAGGATGTTTTGTCCGTAGGATAGTTTGTCGGGGATATTTTGTCGGTTGATGTTTTGTCCGTAGGATATTTTGTCGGGGATATTTTTCCGGGGGATGTTTTATGGAAGGATGTTTTGTCCGTAAGGTATTTTGTCGGAGGATGTTTTGTCCGTAGGATTGTTTGTCGTAGAATGTTTTGTCTGTTTATTTTCTACATTTATCTCTCAGTATGGTCCTGCATATTTTTTTACATTTACCTCCCAGGAAAGTATGATCCTGTATATTTTCTACATTTACCTCCCAGGTAAGAATGGTCTTTTTTTATTTTCTACATTTACTTCCCAGGTAAGTATGGTCTTGTTTATTTTCTACATTTACTTCCCAGGTAGAATGATCTTGTTTATTTT
Source organism: Limnephilus rhombicus (assembly GCA_929108145.2). Lineage (NCBI taxonomy): Eukaryota > Metazoa > Arthropoda > Insecta > Trichoptera > Limnephilidae > Limnephilus > Limnephilus rhombicus. Next base: position 14,581,684 of record OV815296.1, read on the forward strand.
CTACATTTACCTCCCAGGTAAGAATGGTCTTGTTTATTTTTTACATTTACTTCCCAGGTAAGAATGGTCTTGTTTATTTTCTACATTTACTTCCCAATTAAGAATGGTCTTGTTTATTTTCTACATTTATTTCCCAGGTAAGAATGGTCTTGTTTATTTTCTACATTTACCTCCCAGGTAAGAATGGTCTTGTTTATTTTCTACATTAACCTCCCAGGTAAGAATGGTCTTGTTTATTTACTTCCCAGGTAAGAGTGGTCTTGTTTATTTTCTACATTTACTTCCCAGGTAAGAATGGTCTTGTTTATTTTCTGCATTTACCTCCCAGGTAAGAATGGACTTGTTTATTTTCTACATTTACCTCCCAGGTAAGAATGGTCTTGTTTATTTTCTACATTTACTTGCCAGGTAAGAATGGTCTTGTTTATTTCCTACATTTACTTCCCAGGTAAGAATGGTCCTGTATTTTTTCTACATTTATCTCCCAATATAGTCCTGCATATTTTCTACATTTACCTCCCAGGAAAGTATGATCCTGTAAATTTTCTACATTAATTTATCTCCCAGGTAAGTATGGTTCACATCACGCATCACGGTTCGTTGGTCAAACGCATTATTTGTATATCGTTTGTATTAGTGATGGACGAACCGGTGGATACAATTTGTTAGCCATAAGCTGTTATAATAGTTTGTCTAGTCTGTAGTTAGAAGTTAGTAAGAATCATGAATTTGTGCAGCGCCCTTGGGGTCATTTTTCACAAAAACGGGGCTTCACAAATTATCCATGTATCATTATTATTATTATTAATAAGTATTGCCTAGTTAAAGGTCACAAACAAATTATTTAGTCCTATCCCATACTAAAATACAAATTGCACCTTTCAATAAGAATAAAATTGCTGTTTTGGAACGCACTTTTTATGAATGTTACAGTTGTCACGCTGTCAGATGCGTAAGGCAGGTCATGTTGCGTGACTTTTCTGCCTCGATTGCATGCTCTTCCTCAGATTTTAATTTGATAAAATACGTTATAGTTTTTTAGCGATATACAGTTCATAATAGCGTCCATCCAGCGTCACACAGCGCACGGCACGTAATGCGGTGTGAAATACTCAATACTGTGAACGTGTGAAGCAGATAGTATCCGACCCCGATAAACTTACTTCTGGGGAAGGCAGATTGCGTTACACGATGTTTAACTATTCATTGACGTATTGACGAGGGTCTCCATCTGTCATTTTTAACTCGATTAGCAGTAAGTATTAAAAAAACACGCTTGTAAAATAAAACCATAGTGCTAGATATGTAGGTACCTAATCATGAAAGACAAAGACCTCAACTCAGATCCGAAACGTTTCTTGAAATGGAAAAATAGCCGTGTTTAGTCACCAGTTCTGAACAGCCAGGTAACACTCTTCACATTCCCTTCAGCCTCACAACATATTCCAATTGGGGTTGCCAAGGGCGGATCCAGGATTTTTTTCTGGGGGGGCACAAGGGGCGGACGGGCAAAAAAATCAACAATTACTGTTTGAAATAAACTTGAAATATCATACTTCAAGTTTATTTCCACAAGTTCAAGTATGTATAGGAAGATTTATGAAAGTGTCAAAACAATAAAAAAATTAAATGTTTATTAAAGACAGTTTTTGCTTCTAAGTATGTACAATAATGGAATCTCCACAGTACACAAAAATACCGTCTGGTATGTGCCCCCGTGCCCCCCCCCCCCTCCCCCCTCCCCCCTCCCCTCCCTAAATCCGCCCTTGGGGGTTGCCATAGCCTCACTGGCGCCGGACAGTTTGGACTCTTGTGCGATATTCACATAAAAAATGTCAGTAATAAATTATCAGTAAAAAAAACAAAAGAGTGTGCAATTCACATGTGGCAGAAGTGAATCCTTCAGAAAACCATAGTAGACAAAAGTGGGAAGGCTACGAAGCACCCAAAGATATTCAAATACAACTGTCGGCGGATTACTCCCTAATGGGAATAGTTTGAATACGGAAAGAATTATTTTTTTATTTAGTTGATTTTTTGAAGGTGTACAGTAATATTGGTTAACAAGGTCGGCGACACCAGGAAGCTCAGCCCCACCCAGTAATTCTTCCGATAGCACATCTCTTATATGCATTTCAATTTCTTTGGAAGCACCGCACAAAGAGGAGACCGATAATACTATCTCATTCTCTCAAAGACTAAATCCTATACATGTATGTGTTTGTTTCTTTTTAATGTCGCTATTTTTCGTTTCATCGATTTACAAATCACAACGGTGCTAAAGAAGTTTTCACTTCAAAAACAACACGCATAAAAATATGACCATTTTTCTCTCGAAAATGTTTCATTTGAGCGGATAGAAGAAGTGTCAAAGATAAAAAAATATTTATTGATTAGGTCGGCACCTAAACATATATGTTCAGATATTTAAGATAATAATAATTAATGATAGCACAAAAAATCACCAGAAACGGAATTCACAAAATAAAATGCTAGATCACAAAAATCAAGCCTACCATATTTAAAATACCAAACTCTAAAACCCCAATAGTCTAATCAAGATCTTCTGTAAAATTCCACACTCGCATTCCCCAAACCAAAAAAGGGTTTTTAGTTACAACAACATCAAAATGTCTTATTTTTCAATCTAACCACTCCAGCTCACTGAAAATTCGCGGACCGCCACTGCATCACGACAGAAATCATGGTAATAAGAAAAAAAACATGGAGTAAGGAGTCAAAACGGCAAAAACACGGGATACGTTGAACTTTGAATGAAAAAATTAATTCTAATGCATCTTCTACGATTTCCCCCGACCTAAATACTCATAGTTGTTTATTGTTTTAATTTGAAAAGAAGTATTATTTAAAGAATTTGAAATATGTATGTACCTTGTGTACCTAAGTAAGCGGATTAACGGAAATTTTACCAGATTTTGTTCAAAGACATCATAAATACTTTAATCTAAGCACTTTCGCTCCCAATATTAAAAGGAGAAGAGCAGAAAGCATTATAGATTGTTTTTTTAAAAAAGAAAATAATAGTTATGAGAAGCGGCCATATTGGATTTCCAACTCTATTTGAATATCGGCCTCTCTCCCCATTGGTCAATTTTGCCGGCATTTTTGTACGCATGGGCAAATGAAAAAGACTTTTGCGACAGTTTTAGCAACAAGGTTAAATTTGCAGTTGGAGGTGTTGCCAAGTTTAGGGTCGCTAATCAGTGCAAAATTTGCGACTCCAGATACTAATATCTACAGCCTGTATGTCAGACGAATATCTACAGCTCATATGTTGGACTAATATCTACAGAGCGTAGGTTGAACTAATATCTACATGGCGTAGGTTGGACTAATATCTACAGAGGGCAGCTGAGCAAGAGGTTGTACGGAAAAGCATAAATTACTTCAATTACGTAATTACTAATTACGTAAAGGCTTAAACGTTTAAAGTACGTACATGAAGTTTTTGCATAATATTACGTATTTTGCTGTTTAAGAGGACAATAATTTATTGAACAAACATGGAGGTCATAATAAAGAGATATTTATTTATTCCGAAATACACAGCACCACAACCTAACCTAACTTAACCTAACTGACATGGAAATGGTCATGGTAACGGACTAAATAATTTAGAAGCACTCGAAATAAAGAAAGCTGTTAAAACAAAAACCCAAATCCTTAATATTCAGCTAAATGTGTCCGATAGTCCGATATTAGGAATTTTTACATACATACATAAAGTTTTTTAAACTGCATGCGCAATATTACGTTATTCCAATATGCTATGCATAATTGCAAATCCAACCTCTGCCAGTGCTGTAGATATTCGTCAACACTTTGGTTCTCATAGATATTAGTCAGCAGTTTGAGCTGTAGATATTCGTACGCAATTTGGTTCTCATAGATATTAGTCCGATTTTTTCAGATTTTAGTAGATATTAGTAGACGCCTCCAAATTTGCGGATACTAAATTATTCTAGGTACGGTTTCTTTCATACGTTAGTTCCTACTTTGGCCGCTCTTCAAAAACGAAACGTGTGAGAATCTGAATTGAATTACCTACTGACCAAAAATTAATATAGTTACCAACTTACTTTGTACTACTTGATCTACTTGGTCACCCTGGTACTCATTTAATTCAAATGTGTCATGGGTTATGTTTTGTCCCAAATAACAAATTGTGGAGCTAAACAATAACAATCTGAACAATTAATCAGTTTCTTTTCCTAGCATACCTACCTACCCAGCTAGCTAGTGCGTAGTCAGAAGATTTCAGGAAGTCTAGCACGGAAGAAAGATAAATATTTTATCGATAATGCGTGTAAATTGTCATCGTTTCAATCATCACTGCAGAACTCCAACGAACCAACAGTTCGTAACCACTAAGTGTTCTTAATGTATTCGACGCGAACTGTTTGTACGTTAGCGATATGCAATCCTTTATCGATCGAACGTGCTAGATGCCCAGAACTTTTATTTCTTTCAGCCCTGCAATCCATAAATACCTACCTAGGTGTCTCTCATAACATTCATTATAATATTCTGGCCTCACAAATAAACGTGTTTTAAATGTTCACCTGACAATCTTACGTATTTAATTTTTTATAAGAAAAACTCTCCTTTTATACATTTTGAAGGTTATTCCCATCAACGTAGTATATCATTGAAGAAGAAGATAACAATATTAATCTAAACGAAAATATGAAAGAGAACAAGACACAGAAAACAGAAAAAAGACAATGGTTGCAACTGGGACTCGAACCCAGACCTCTCGTCTAACCTGGACGTTCGCGTTAACCAATTTCGTTATTGCCACCTTCTGTCAAGCCGTCATACGTATTTGTATCTTACGATAGATTAATTATCGGTACTTGTGTAAATTTTAAAACACGTTTATTAGTTAGTAAGGGTGATAAAATATATTCAGGCATATAACCAAAACATCTGCCATAGGCCACCTCAAGTGCCTTGATACGTTTCAAGCCATGTATGTTTGGTGACTTAGCAGGGGTGCCCGGGTTCATGGGGTGAGATTTGTCTAGGTCTTAGTTAGGTGGCGGGCCGGATCGAGAGAGACTGGATGAAGGAGGGCTTTTGACCTTTCCAACCGGACTTTCCAACTTTTTTTTAAAGGTATTTAAAAAAAATTTTAAAGTATTTTTTTATACATAAACACGTTTGATTAACTGAGCTTGGCAACGTTCACGGATCACGAAAAAAGTTTAAGGTATTTTTTACACGTGTATACGTTTCATTGACTGAGCGAAGCAACGTCCGTTTTGCTTTTCCTTATTTTTGTACTCATCCTTGTTTTCCCGAAAATAGGTACATAATACATTTTGTCTGTTGCAAGAATATCACCAAGGTTGAGAAAATTTATGCCTGAAAATAATTGCTTAGTCCTAAAAACAGTTCCTAAAAATAATGTCCTTCGGATAAATTCGATATTTTTCTGTCAATTTAATTTAGCAGGGTAGATAAAAGTTACTATGTAATATTTGTAGTAGTCAAAGTTATATCCAAATCAGATACATTTTAACTTTGCACGATCTAGTTCTAGCCTAGCGCAGAAAACTTATACAGACACATCTCCCATCTACACATCACAATTTCTATGGTTTGACTGTCAAAAGTGCCGACGCCATCCGAGGACGCATTCTTTGTTTTTGTTTACTAGCTGTCAGAAACATTGTAAAACATTATTATAACATTGCATTCCGTTTAAAACAACCGCGATTACAAACATACTATGTAAACACGCCATTTGGTAGCGTTGAATAGACAAATTTCAGTGTTTTCAGTGCGGACAGTTCTGTGTAAAAATGCCGTATTACTGCACCGTCCCACAGTGCACATCTTTGGCTGGCAAAGCCAAGGATGTGTCATTTCACCAGTTTCCCAGGGACGACGCGCTTGGGATGCAATGGAACCGCATTTTAAAAAGAAACAAACCCTACACGAAATACTCTAAAGTTTGTTCCCGACATTTTACTTCTGACGATTACACGATGACACACATGGGCAAGAATAAAGGTACCTACCCACAACAACAAACTTTTCAAAATATCCTTCGATAATATACTTACTTTAAATCATTTTGAGAATTAATCGAGTTCGCAGACAAATTTGAATACGTTTTCAACATTGGTAGATTATTATTTATCAGGCAGCTACCTGCCGATTTTGTGAACCGTTTCTATGCAATGGAATTGCCAGTTTGCAATTATTTCGGCCTCAAATAATGTCACTCTGGTTTGGTGAGAATGTTGTGGCTTTCTGTTGGTAATTGCGATTGGAATAATACAAATAAAGTCGTTTTAGATAATTGATATTGAGGCAAAGATAAAGTTTTTATGACTCATCTTTTATCACATGCTTTCAAATAGTGTTTACAGGAAAAACTTTATGAGAATGTATTCATTTGTATGCATTCTAACAGCAGAGTAAGATAAAAAACTAATTATGGATGAATTAATTTATTGTAGTGTATTTATTATTTTTGGTAAATTTTTGAGATCGCTGGCAATGATACGCACATTTTTGAAAAAATCTTTTGATTCACCTTAATTAAATTAAAAGACAAGTACTTATTTGCATTGAGGGAAGTGGAAAAAAATTTCATTCTAAATTTCGATTACATAAAATTAAAATTAGCTTTCATTCTGTGAAACGAGACCGTCCATTTTCAAACATTATTTTCACATGTCATTTTGTTATGTTGGTATTCTTGTTACTGTACGAAAAGATGCTAGAGTAAAGCGTAGCAGACTTCAAGGGAATTCTAGGTTTGTGTAACATGGTTTGTGATCCAAAAGAAAGTGCCCCTTTATAACGCCTACTCGCGTCAAGGCAAGAAAAACATCCCAGTTTTCAAGTAGTTTAGCGGCTACGCTAGGTTTTTGTAACATGGTTTGTGATTCAAAAGAAAGTGCCCCGTACCTTCAAAATCTTCTATCCGTTCGTTATACATTCAAGTGTATCAGGAATACCAACATACCAAAGTATATATATAATGAGCTAATAACTAATGGCATACAATCTCACAAGACGAAAGCTAATTTCAATTTTACGTAATCGAAATTTAGAATGAAATATTTTCCACTTCCCCCAATGCAAATAGTTGCCTTTTAATGTAATTATTAATTTTTGGAGATCGCTGGCAACGGTTAATATGCACCTTTTTTTTTAAAAAAACTTTTTGATTCACCTTAATTACATTAAAAGGCAACTATTTGCATTGGGCGAAGTGGAAAATATTTAATTCTAAATTTCGATTACGTAAAATTAAAATTAGCTTTCGTCTTGTGAGATTGAACGCCATTAGCTATTAGCTCATTCGCTATCACTTTAGTATTCCTGATACACTTGAATGTATAACGAACGGCTAGAAGATTTTGAAGGTACGGGGCACTTTCTTTTGAATCACAAACCATGTTACACAAACCTAGGGTAGCCGCTAAACTACTTGAAAACTGGGATGTTTTTCTTGCCTTGATGCGAGTAGGCGTTATAAAGGGGCACCTTCTTTTGTATCACAAACCATGTTACACAAACCTAGAATTCCCATGAAGTCTGCTACGCTTTGCTCTAGCATCTTTTCGTATAGTAACAAGAATACCAACATAACAAAATGACATTTGAAAATAATGTTTGAAAATGGATGGTCTCGTTTCACAGAATGAAAGCTAATTTTAATTTTACGTAATCGAAATTTAGAATGAAATATTTTCCACTTCCCCCAATGCAAATAGTTGCCTTTTAATGTAATTAAGGTGAATCAAAAAGTTTTTAAAAAAAAAGTGCATATTAACCATTGCCAGCGATCTCCAAAAATTAATTTTTTTTTTTTGTGCCATTGTTATTTTGTCATGCTACTACATGGGTTGATTGTGTGGTGGCTGTGGCTAACCCTCCAACTCCGAATTCCAACATGGCGTACGTCGAACAGCTGATTCGGCTCTGTATCTTATCAGTTGCCTACAATTATTACGTAGAAGTATTTACTTGACATATTTTCAAACAATTGTTCTACCACTTTCCCATAATAATATTGTCATTTTAATGGTATGCGGCACGCGTGTCTTGATCGTCTGCTGTTCGCAGGCTGATGAGTGGACGGCTGTGGCAGCCTGGTTTGTGTGAGTTGGCCGTTGCGATCGCCTCAACTCGAATTCCAACCTTCCAACTTGCACTCCAACCTTCCAGCTCGAATTCCAACCTTCCAATTCGAACTTCCAATGCACAAACTACCCCTCCACACAATCGTCCAAATGTTTGTAGTTGGAAGTTGGCCGCAGTGTGGCCGTACCATTAAAATCGTATGTGATGGCATTGTAAAAGCTGGGACAGGGGACTTTTTCCTTCCCAGAACTTCCTCTTCTTAGTTTCCCTAAAAAGATCCTCCACACAGCATCCTCAAAGATGACATCGGCCCTGAGGGAAGATTTTCCTCAGGGCCTTCTGTGTGGAGCTAATGAAAAAATAAAAACATAGTGATTAAAATTGTCATCATCATCGTGGTGCTACATTCGAGGGTTTGATTTGATCTCCATAATCCAGGATTGGCTCCAGTCCCTCACCATTTGCCTCCAGTTCTCAGTCCTTCCCATCCTGCTCCTATCCTTTTCCTTGTAGTCTAATCAATTTCTTCTTCCCCAGTCTGTGTATGGATCTTCTCCACTAGGACACCCACTCAGCCATAAGTCATTTCGGTAAAGTGTGAAGAAGCCGCCACATGCCACTACACTTTAAATAGGCATGCATTTTGAAAAGTAAACTACTTAATTACCACAAGAACCATCGGTTTCAGTTGGGAGACTGAAAAATATGCATTTAAATTTTTATTGCATAAAAACTTTTTTGTACGTAATTTTTCCTTTCCGAATGACATTTCATGTTGTATTCTTTCCAAGATCAAACATTTTCAAGGGGTATCAATTTTTAAGTATTAAAAAGATTGCCATACCGCAAAAATCACTACAAATACACCTAGTTTTTTTTTTAATAAAACAAAAATGGGTATATATAATCTATAATATAAAAATGAATCGCTGAATGTGTTGCTAAGCGCATAATTTTCGAACGACTGCACCAAATTGGATAATTCATTTTTTGTGTGTTCGTTATTGTCAGGACAAGGTTCTTACAAAACTTCCGGTGAGCTCTGGCATTATGAAATTTGTATAAAAAAATTGCTATTGGTGGCACGTAAGCGGCTATTGCTATGGAAAGCGGGAGGGAGGGAGAGATGGGGGAGGGGAACCAGGGAGGGGGAGGGGAACTTGGGAGGGGGGGAGGGGGAACTGGGAGGGGGAGGGGAACTCGGGTGGGGGGTTCGCGGTACGGGGGGAAGGGGGGGGGGAGTGGAGTGGGGAGAGGGAAGGTGGAGGTGACGGAGCGGGAAAGGACACGCAGGGAGAAACAATTTCTTTATTAAGTGGCATAGCAACGCATGCCGGGACCAGCTAGTTACTAAATAAAAGTTGATTATGAAAATAAGTAAACCAACAAAACCTAAAATTTCCCAATTTAAAAATCAGCACAATGTGGTTATCCGTCATTAGCTATCACATGGACACAACGGCTGTGGTAACTCTTTATTCTGTCAATTGTATGACCAGAATTTATATTTACGAGGGAAAAGGAATAGACAAAAAACTAACAAAAACAAAATAGTCTTCCGGAGAATTCTTCATTCACATGTGTGTTTTGTTTGATTTAACGAATGCTTAATATTATTACTTCTATCCTGTACGTGTTTGCAGGTCAATGGAAAACCCTTAACAAGGATGCCGTGCCTTCACAGAACCTGCCCAAGATAAATGCTGATGGCTCCGTGATGGTCATCCGCAAGGGGAGGAGCCCTAAGTACAAGAATGAGGACTCGGATCCTAATCAGTAAGTCTGATGCTTTCATGGTACTAACCTAACCTTATGTATCTAATCCATGCACTTCAATTTAACTAACCCATCCCAATTTTAACAAAAGTCTTCTCTTGATATAAGAAAACAGCTCAGACATGGAGGTTACATAGTTGTAAGAGTAAAGTTAATCTCTTTAGTTGTACTGTTTACTGTACTGAACCCACATATAGAATAGATATGCAGATGTGATAGATCTATTTAACTGCACGGAACATAGGTACAAGAAGGCTATGCTATCATATTTTTTTAATCACTATTAATTTTATTATTTTTATTATAATCCTAATTTTTTTATGTTACATAGGTGATTGTGCTGTGCCTATCTCACTAGGAGTTCCTGTGTTGAGAGCAGGTGCATTTTAACATAAATAGTTTAAAAATAGTGTATAAAGGATAACAACAACTTTGTTATTTACATTTAGAGTAAAAGTACAAGGACAATCAGCATTGTATCAATGGGTTAGCATGCATTAGGAGGTTCTAAAACTATTGTTGATATATGATCTGTCTTTGGTAGTGATCCAAAACTTGGTATCTGTTTTGTATTTTATGTGATTAGTGTGCTGTCTAATGGTCAGTGGAAGTGTATTATAAAGTTTTGTTGCAAAGTACCTGAAGTTTCTTTGACCAAACGTTGTTTTGGCGAAAGGGATAAGTAAGAGATTTTGCCCTTTGGTTCTCGTATCACGAACAGTTTGGATATTGTCAAAAACAGTTCTATGTTTGAATAGATAAATTAGTATATTTTTGGCATAAAGTTGCCTAATGTCCAAAACACCGATTCTCCTAAAGATTTCATCCGAACTGCTTGTGATCGGTAGTTTTAGAATAATCTTTATAATTAGTTTCTGGGCTTTAGAGATCGGAACAATGGCGGCAGCGTTTGCTCCTCCCCAGGCTATGATACCATACTCGATTAGAGATTGACATAGTGCATAGTAAATTGTTTTGAGTTGGTTCAAGTTAAGAAAGTTGCGAGTTTGTCTAAAAAGGTATATAGATTTTCGAAGTTTGTTTGCTGTAGTGATAATATGTTCTTTCCACTTTAAATTACTGTCAAAAATAATACCCAAGTATTTGATTTTTGTAACACGTTCTAGATAGGGGCAATCACATCCTATTAGCTTTTGACAGAGGGCAAGCACATATTTGAATATTATTTTCTGGGTTATTTAGGGACGGATTAATACTAAACTCAATGTATTTGGTTTTTGACACATTCATTGTTAGAGTATTATTGTCTAAACATCTTTTAACAATAGCTATGCCCCTGTTTGCTTTTATATAAACATCATACCAGTTACTTGATTTGAAGAGGAGAATCGTATCATCAGCGAAACTAACGATTTTGGCATCAATAGGCAGATTACACAGTTCATTTATGTAAATTAGGAATAACGTGGGACCCAGGACGCTTCCTTGAGGCACGCCAAAACTAATTGGCAGTTGATTGCTGAGGCAGTTGTTGATTTTTACGCTTTGTTTACGGTTTGAAAGGTAATTTCGAATAATACTAAGTTCATTCCCATTTATTCCAGTGTTTGATAGTTTTTGTATTAGTTTGGAATGTGAGATAGTATCAAATGCTTTGCATAGGTCTAGGAATATTGACATGCATTTTGATCCCTTGTCTAAGTTTTCGTTTAAAAAATCTGTAACTGTCGCAATGGCATCGGAGGTGCCTTTATTTTTCCTGAAGCCAAATTGGTTGTGGGATAATATATTATTTTTTTCAAGGTATTCGACTAATTGAAAATTAATTGCTTTTTCAAAGACTTTGGATAGTGAATTTAGTAATGTTATTGGACGATAGTTAGTTATATCCGCTTTAGAGCCTCCTTTATGTATTGGAATTATGATTCCGTGTTTAAGTTTATCGGGTAATTGGCCTTTTGCGATGCTTAAGTTAATGAGATTTGTAAGGGGAATGGTGGTTTCTGGTAAAAGTTTTTTTAAGGTAATATTTGAAATATCATCCAAACCATTTGAAGATGAGTCCTTTAATGAGTTTATGATCGTCCTAGTATCTTCATTCGAAATTTGTTTAAGACTAAAATTCAAGTTTTTGGGCCAATTTGTATTACAGCCTTGTGTGCTGGAATTGGGAGAACTTTCACCGATATTTTTTGCGAGTTCTTCACCAATTTTTGAAAAGTATTGGTTTGCATGAAACAATAATATTGGGATTACTAGAAAACAAATTATTTTATCATTTATAGTGAGTTATTTCAAGTCATTTATAGGATTAGGTTGAGAATGATTTTCCAAATTTTTTTAGGATCATTATTACAATTTTCTATTTTCTGTTTGTAATATATCTCTTTGGCCTTTCTTATTATTTGGGTACATATGTTTCTATATCTTTTGTAAAAGTTTTGAAGTTGTATATCGTAAGGATTATTAATAACTTTTTTGTGGAGCTTGTTACGTTTACGAATAGATTTAATAATAGTTTGGTTTATCCATGGCTTAATTGGTAAGATGTTATTAGGTACATGTTTTACAGTAATATTAGTTTGTTGGTTAATGGTAGTTTGTAGGTAATTAATAGAGTATGTCCAGGCATCATCTGGATTTGTAATTTCAAATAGTTCTGACCACGATTTACTCCTTAGCAAATGAAGAATTCCATCGTAGTTAATTTTTTTTATGTTTGTTATGTTTTTTTGTTTTTTGTCTTTCTGGTTGCATAACTGTAAGGCAAGTATGGTGGTATAGTGATCAGTTAGCGTAGATTCGTATACGATAGATGTTATTGGGTAGTTTGATTTGACCATGAAGTGGTCAATACAGTATGGCGCGTGTAGGAGTGTTTATGGTGCTTTGGAATCCATGATATGAGAGTGTGTTTAGGTATTCTTGGCATTGCGGATGTACGTTTGTGGGCAGAATATTTATGTTGACATCACCAGCAATAGTACAATTTTTAATATTACATAAATTAGTTAAACAGTTATTGATCGATTTTAAGAAAGGTAAAATATTGTAAGAGGATGGAGAACGGTATGTTGCTAAGATACATGTGTCGTTATTGAAATTTATTTGTAAGCAATTTGCACCGCTGACTTGGATTTCTTTGACAGATAGACCAATTAAGTCAGATCTAGTATACACAACAACTCCATCATTTTGTTTTGTGTGCATTGAAGTGCTGTGATGGTCATATCCTTTCATCATTTTAGGTATATAGTTATTTGATAGCCAACATTTAGTAAGAATGAGAATATGGAAAGAGGTTCCAATATTATGAAGTTGTAACAGAAATTCATCAAAATTCTTTGAAATTGATCTAATATTTTGTTGTAGGATTAGAAGAGAGAAAGAGTTAGATCGTAGTACATTTTTACAGAAATTTGGATTTGACGTTCTATAATCTGTAATGAAATCCATTTTTGGATTGCAAGTTTAACAATAGTTTGACACTCATAGACATTTACGAAAGTCTCCCCATTTTTTTGAGATCGTTTTCATTGTTTATCCGGATTATTTTATCGCCTGGTCCTTTGCGTACCATCAGTCTCCTGGATTTAAACCATACAAATTGGAAAAGCAATTCTTTGGCCCTTTGCTTAGCTTTCCACAGTAGCTCCTTAAAATAAGGCAAAAGCACTTCGCTGATGTAAATTGGTGATGAGGTTAATGTTTTGGCCGTGTTTTTAAAGAAAGTAACGATTCCCTTTTTTTTTGGTTATGGAAAGAAATATGTAGTTTAGTCGGGGTGTTCGGTCGGCGATCTTGGATCCTGGTCACCAGGCGAATGTCTTCTTGTAGCAGAGGCAGTCCCAGCGAGCTGGCTATCCGGAGTGCAGCTTCCGTCGGTTGTTCGCCCGGCTGCAGCTCCACGCTGTCAGAAAACTTCTCCTGCTCTAATTCAGCAAGTCTTCCTTCAAGGCGGGATATTCTATTGTTTTTCTTCTCGTTTTCCTCACGTAAAAATTTTGTTTCTTTCTGTAGATCCTGCATGTGTTTGAAACTCGCGACTAAGTCTTCATATTGGTTGCCAATAAATTCATTGCTCCTCTTTAGTTCGCTGATTTCTTCTTCGAACATTTTTTTAATTTCTGTTATTTTACTGTCAAAGTGTTTGGTGATACGAACATACAAGGCATCAGCTTCTAAACCGGATGACGCACTTGGTGAGCTTGGTCTGCTTTTACATTTTGGACAGTTCCATGTTAGTTTGTTTTTCACCGCCATTCTTTTGAAATTGGTATCCGAGATGTTAACGCAGTGATTATGGAATGAGATATTGCAGTTGGCACAGGTGAGAGCATGGTCATTTTTGGAGATTATGGTTAGGCAGCCTTCACAGTTCATTTTTTATTGTACCGCACACTGAATCAGTCACAACACTGATATGGTTATATTGCAGAACTGTTTTATTTTCCGATTGTATTTGGGCACTGAAAGTTTATTATGATTGAAACGTAAAACTTTATATTCAGATGATATTTTTTAATTTGTTTGGATGAATTTCAATTGGAATAATTCCCTTTTGTATTTAGTGGTATTGTAATTTGTTGCACTGTTTTGATTGAGATGAAAGTGACAGATCGATTGCAGATTGCAGATCTGTTTTAAGGTATTTAAACTTTTGATGTATTAAGATACAGAACTGAAATATAAGTATTTCGGCGTTCTGCGTCAATTTGAGCACTTTTCCGATGATTACAATCACTTTTTTAAAACTATAAATGCAAAATTTTAACAGAGCAATGTAAAGCAGGCTGTTTACAATCTGACGTATTATTGTTGTTTTTGTATTATAGATTTTTGCATGTAAATGTATCTCTGGTGTCACTTCCCAATGTAACGTCACAATTAACTGTTATACATACACTGTTTTATCATTACTAATATTTTGAATTAGAAATTTAAATGAATTTGTGACATGTAATTAATGTTTATGGCATACTTATGCCGTTTGTATTAAATAAATATACTATACCCATGTAATGCAATCTTTGCCATTGTGGTGTTGCCCACATTATCAATCTTGAAAGTAGATTGAATGATCGATGGTGGTAGATTGGATGGTGAGAGATCGGTAGATTGAATAATATATTTGAGAATTTACAGCATTGAACCCCTCTGAATTTTCGAGAATATTCGCTTTTGGTGTCTTCAACAAAATGACATTTTACGAAAACTTTTTGTTATTACCCCTTCACAATTAAAGCTCTATAAATGAAACATTTCTTAACGTAGCCGAATAGTAAAAACTGTTTTAGAAAGGTTACGAAATAGGCTTTCAAATTATTATATTACAAATAAATATTAGCATTTGTAAATATTAAAATTTAGAACGCAAACATTAAAAATAGGTAAAAATGACTCGCATGATGTTTTTATGTGAAAACGGTACTAAAATCACAGATTATGTAAACAACAATACTTATTCTATTGTATATATGTGTAATAAACACTTTTGTCACCTCACTTTTTTACTCATATAAAAATATTTAATAAAAATTTAAAATGTGGAGCGCGGTGGAGCTCCCGGTAGCAAATTTGCGCAGGTAAATATTTTTGTCAACTACACGACTGACAGCTGATTCCTGTTATGTATTTCCCTAGACAACTTGATAGGGATGTGCAGCTTGATCTACTATCGACCTTTTACTTTTTGTTTTAGGGATGTAACTAAAACAATAACGGAGTTAGAATGATTTCTATGGAAACACACGTGCTGACGTATAAACACGCTTATTGTACTTGACTGCTGTCCTATTTTTAACGCTTATATCTGCTTAGGTTGCGGAGGGGTTAATATACGTAATAAATCTCGGTCCTATCCGATTGGGATTGGACTTAGGTGGTAGCGCCGTTAGCGGCATTCACTTTCAGTAAAGAGGGCTGTCCTTAAAATAAGGTCTCCAAGTTGCTGCGGTCGCTAACAACGATTTGACGCCCGATCCGGCAACACTGGCATGTAGCCTGGTTCCCCCACGCCAAATCCCCACCACACTGCACTCTTAGTCACAAATGCTTAGTCTCAGCGTAGCAGCCGTTCGCGATGGAGTTTTCACTCGCCGCACCCGCCAGTTGTGAATTATACTCTGTAATTCAATTTTGTGTGCAAGGAACAAAACCTTGGTAGACATTAATTCTCAGTCATTGGGACCCACCTTGCGCAAACCTTGTGGTATTCCAAACGTTCTGACAAAATCTTGTCAACAGTGGTGTAACTGACATCAGGGATCATGTCTTAGAGCTACCGAACCATCACCTGTCGATCTGCAAACATTGCTTTTTCCACTTTAGCAATTGTTTCGACTGAAACCGTTGGCCGCCCAGCAAACTTTTCATAATGAATGTTTGTATGTCCGTTTTTAAATTTTCTGCACCATTTGCGCAAGTTTTTCGCACTCATGCACTATTTTCCGTACACTTCACATAGCTAAGAATGAATGTCTACCGAGGTTTTATTCTTTGCGCACAAAAAACGAATTCCAGAGCATAATTCATAGCTGGCGGGTGCAGCGGGTGGAAGCTCCATCTCGAATGGCTGCCACGCCGAGATTAAGCATCGCAGAGAGTGCAGTGTGGTGGGGATTTGGCCAGGCTACACACCTGAGTTATCGGATGCCGCGTAAAATCGTTCCTCGCGACCCCAGCATCTTGGAGACCTTATTTTACAAACAGCCCTCGTAATTAACACAATGTATTATTTCAAGTAACTGGTGATGAAGAAGAGCCATGCCATTACTTTCATAATAGATGTCAATAGCACGATCATTACACTTGTTTTTGTTTTAACGCTTGCAATATTTGTGTATTCCAGTAGCGGCCTGGAGGACCACCCCTCTCTGGCCACGCTAGCCAAGGGCTACCTAGCCAGCAACAGCGGAGAGGGCTCCATGAAGAATGAGTCCCCCTCTCCCTGGTACAGCCAGGACGAGCAGGAAGAGGAACTAGAGGATGAGGAGGATGTCAAGGATGTTAAGGTGCGTTGTGCTTCATTAATAACTTAATTTAAAAAAATATCATCACCATCACTATTGGCTCTACAACCCCTGGTGGGTCTTGGCCTCCTCAAAAGTTTTCCTCCACTCATCTCGGTTTTGTGCCAGCTCTCTCTAGTTTAGAAGCTCCAAGATGGATATGTCTTTAGGACGTTGTCGCTCCATCTTAGTCTTGATCTAAGAATAAATATACAAAATAAAAAAAAATGCATTTTAACGTTCTACCAATCTGAACTACTTTTCATATTTAATGGAGTAAGGCATCCGGTGTATATTTTCTTTCATTATGCATACAATTTAGCATCCAAATATATTTTTTATTTCATGTTGCCGACAAACTGACGTCTTGCGACGTTGCCGCTTATTTATTAAAGTTTTTTGTTTGGACAACTTAATAGGTATTTATTGAATATGAAGGCGTCCATGGCAAAGCGCTAATGTGACTGGCCCATACGTCGCGGGTTCTAATCAACCCGGCGGCGATGCTCATGTAAAGTTTATGAATTTGGTATTGGATTTTTTTTGAAGCTTAATGTTTAGAATTGAAAATTCGCTTGTAATATGATTAGCTATGTTTTGTATTGCGGGGAACTTCCCAGCCTTCCTCTTCCCCACCCCAGTTTCATTCTGCATCATTCCCCAATTAGATGTGCAATGGTCCTACTATCTCTGGGTAGTTAGGACTATGGCAGTGGACTCTTATGTGGTTTTCACATTGGAATTTTGTATGTGTCGTTTTTGTTGTTTGTCACATTAACCTAAGGATTTTACCCTTTACGTAACGTAGTCCTCTTGCAGTGCCCCAGACTTGTTTTGTTTTTTTTCTGGCGGTTTCCCCAAAAGCCATATTCAACCCAACCTTTTCTCTGGGCAACCTGCGCACCAATCGCCTTTTTTACCTAATCTATCGGGTTCATGGGTTCGTCCAGGCTCTGGTGGCGGATTCACCTGCCCACTAACTATGTGGCAAGCTGGATTGGGAGATGCCGGTTGAGACAGACCCTTTCACCCCTCCAACCGCACTCTCTCAATCCGTTGCCTTGCACCTGTGGTGGAGGGATGATACATGCTTTCGTCACTCCTTCACACTGATCCCTAGATTCCTACACACCTATCTTACCCTTTTCCTTCCCAGAACTTCCTCTCCTTTCCTTAATAAGACTAAACATCCTCAAAGATGAATGAAATAGGCCTTAAGCTGTAAGCTTCAAAGGAGATCATATGAAATAGGCCAAGCTGTAAGCTTCAAAGGAGATCATATGAAATAGGCCAAGCTGTAAGCTTCAAAGGAGATCGTATGAAATAGGCCTTAAGCTGTAAGCTTCAAAGGAGATCATATTAAATAGGCCAAGGTGTAAGTTTCAAAGGAGATCATATTAAATAGGCCTTAAGCTGTGGATATCATATTAAATTATCTCCGCATTAGTTTATCTTTCAACGGAATATTATTTTTTTTTACCTTCCTTTTTTACCATCTTTTTAATTTATTATCAAGTATCTTCTTCTTCTTGTGCTCTGTCCGTTCAACGGACGTTGGCTATGCGGACTTTGTTTACTGCGGCCCGGAACAGCTCTACGGTAGACTGGTCAAACCACTGTCTCAGGTTTTTCAGCCATGAGGTTCTCCTTCTTCCAGGGCCCCGTCTATCAATCCGGCCAATCTTTCCCTGCATTATGAAATGCAAGATCTCGTACTTCTCTGGATGTCTCATCACATGTCCAAGATATTGAGTTTTCGGATTTTTATAATTTTAATAACTTCTTTTTCTTTATTCATCCAAACCATAACATCTTCATTCGTAACCCTATAGTATATTGAATAAGTTTATAAAAACTAATACCATCTTATCATTATGAATGAGATTTTAAAGCAATTATCAAATGAATTGCTATTTTGTCAGTGTGTGATATATTTATATATGTGATATATTTCGAAAAAAAAATATTTATATTTATATGTATGAAAAAATGTTGAATCTGTAGATACAAGATGTAAATGTATATGTAACTAAACTATAAGCACCTGCTGACAAGCCAATTCAATTGGCTTAGCAGGACTTGTTTGTTGATATGTATTAATTATTCTTTCAATAAAAAAAATGATTTTTGGAAGCAACGCATCTGCCTGCCGAAAACCGGCACCGGCTCTGGCTATGCTCCCGGTTTGCTTTTCGCCGAGTACAATCCCGGGCGTATATATACAAATACAGTGAAACCCTCTTAAGAAGTTTGGTTTTTTTGGTCCCTTGAAGACTGAATGGTCCAATTTATTCCAGGTTTTCCCGCTTAAGAAGTTTTTTTTTTCGGTCCCTTGAAAAACTTCTTTAGAGAGTTTCACTGCTTACAAACCAGCATATAGTGTGCTAGCGCGCTAAGTTAGTTTGTTAATGTTATTAATATAGTCTAATTTGCAGGTGAAGGAAGAATACCCGCCCAAGCGCAAGGTGCAGACCCAGGACGCCACCATTCAAACGGATCTGTGTCAGGAGGGCATCGGCTTCCGCAAGTCTTTGCTGGACCCGTGCCCTGGGTACGCCAACTACTTCCCGCAGCCCATGAGCGACTCCTCCGGTACGTTGTCTCCATATTCTCCTTCAGTCCTTGAGGTCGCTCAAATATGGGGGGTCATAGGAGAACATCTAGGTCTGCGAGCCAGTCGAGGGCCGCAGGTGTCCCCATGTAGACCTTATCAATTCCTCGGCATTTTGTTAGTCTGTACCTCACCTCATCGCACACATCTATCTCTTTACACATCGGCAGTTTAACCGGTCAAAGGCCGTGACATTTAGCGGAAATTCGCGGAACTTCGCAAAAAAACACTAAAAAACCACAACTTTGAATTTTGAATTGAATGTTTTGTTGATAAATTTTGAGCTATTGTATATTTTATTAACTGAAACACGTTCACAACACAATAAGCTATCTACTAAAACCACATTACTTGCATTTATTACGTAAATTAATAGGTTTTATGATCGTTTTATTCGCGATACACCCATTAATTGCGACCGTTAAATTCGCGGCAAATTCTGACAGCCGATTGTCATAGAAGATATCGTTTTAAAAATATTCCAGGGTGACTAGGTGAATGAAACTTGTAGCGTCTCCGAGAGTAATGACAGCGCAAGCGATTCTGACACTGTTCTCCATACAAATTGTGTACATAGAAGGGCCAAAATCGTGGACCAAAAGTTTTTTGTCGGATGTATTATTCAAATATTTGAATTATTTTCTCGCGCATGCGCATATGACGCGCGCGCCGGCGCGTCTCCGGCCTGTCAGAGGTTAAGAACCCGCATATATTTCTTCACCCTATTCACATGCGCTACATACATTGACACCATAAAGGCACCGGTGTTTCTTCATCCTATTCACATACGCTACGTACATTTGACACCATAAATGCGTGGACATTTCTTCATCATCCTATTCACGTACGCTCATACATTGACTCCTTAAAGGCACGGGTGTTTCTTCGTCCTATTCACACACGCTACATACATTGAGACTATAAATGCGTGGGTGTCTCTTCATCCTATTCACATATGTTCATACATTGACACTATAAATGGTTGGGTGTTTCTTCATCTTATTAAAAAAAAAATCGACCACCACAACACGGGCATGTGCCTAGCATGGTGGCCGAAAAATCCCCGACTTTTGTAAAAAAGATTTTTTTAATGAATAAAGAAACTTAAAAAAAAAAGAAAAACACATAGGCTCATACATTGGCACCATAAAGGCATGGGTGTTCCTTCGTCCTATTCACATACGTTCATACATTGACACTATAAATGGTTGGGTGTTTCTTCATCCTATTCACATACGCTCATACATTGACGCCATAAAGGCAAGGGTGTTTCTTCACTCCCTTCACATTTCCTATGACTACTAAATTTTTTTTATTTATAATACATTTTATTTTTGTTTTCAGGGATGACAAACTACTTCCAGACAAGCACCACGGAGCACCTCTCTCTGCCCAAAGATCCCCTCTCTATGGGTCAAGGTTTGAACTCTTATAACTACCTTTACTAATTAATATAGTTTATAATTATTTGTAGCGATACTACTTTGGTTTGGTATTATTAATATTAATTAAATAATTATTGAAGGTATTGAGACTTGGAAAATAATCAATTTTCTTTATGCACAAATAGCTTATCTTAAAGTTTTAACTTAATATCTCACTAAACTTAATACATAATCGCAAACGGTGATCTCTGGCATTAAAAAATTTACAAACACTTTAATTTTTGTATTTTTTTTTTCGATGTACCTATTTTCATAACGAGGTTTTTAAATATCTTTTGCACTGTTAAAGAATATGACACAATATTGTTTATATCAAATTTCTCGATTGTTCAATTACAAAACATTTTTAAATATAATTGTGTGTACCTTCAATTATTATTGCTTAGGACTGTACTTTTAGTATTTGGTACATACACACTCTCAGTACTGTAGTAGGTCTGTTGAGCACCAAATTAGGTCTGTACAGGCAGCTCCATAAATAAATGAACACTCTACTCACAATATACTTGCCAAACCATTGAATTAAAAACTAAATTAATTTGTTTAAACCTTTTGTACAGTTGATTACATGAACAGAATGATATTCTGTTAATATAGTTTTTAAATGGTTTGCTGTTAAAATATTTTTAAAGGTTTTTAATTGTGTTTAGTTATTATTGGAGCTGTTTGTAATGTTTTTACTGTCCGCCAAATAAGTTTTGGCCTCTGTTTATTTGGGGAATGGGAAATGTAATTATGCAAATAAAACAGTTATTTTTTTACTTCTTTATTCTAACTAACGGTATAAATGTGAAAGTGTGTTTGTATGTTTGTTCTCCTCTTACGTCGCGATGGAGTTATTTCATCAGGGAAAAATATTTCATTCCAGTGAGACTATTATTTTTCAGTAATTTCTTCCTAATACCACATGAGCGAAGGTGTGGGTAAAAGCTAGTATTAAATAAAAAGGTCCCATAACATATCAAGTTAAGAACATGCATTTTTGGTCAATGTAAAAAAAAATTGCAGAATAAACAAAGTGATTGTTTTCTTACAAAAAGGTGTGTTTAGCATCTTTTGACAATTGATTTAAAAATATTGTTATTTTTTAAGTTATGCGTAGAGATACAAGTTACATGACTGTGACACAACCACAAGTAGCCTACCGAAATGCTACTCTAATGCTGGTTTCCATACACGGCACTACCTGAAATATACTGAACTTGATCATGATTTTTTCACATGCAGCTGTGGAATTAATATGATGTCAAGTAACTCTAGCGATTAAGATAGTAATATTGTTTTCCTTTACCTTTACAAGCATAAAAAACGATCTGAAAGAAGAATTTGGGTTCACCCTTTCAAATAAATAATAATTGTAAGGCATTCATCCGCCAAGGAACTTATGATTCCGAATTGACTTTTTTTTCTAACCTAAATCCAAACCTTCTTCGCTAAGTCCTTTCTTACGTTTTCTGGTAAATTATAGTTACATAAACTTCCCATCTTCAAAACAAATTTAACATTCAAATCATGTTCGAACGCCATTTCTGTCCAATGAGTAGTAGATGTGAATGCAATTCGCATAGCTTGCTACCAGCAGTATTGTGCACCTGATGTCAAATCCGCGTCGTGTACGAACACTAGCAAAATCGTATGGCGGGTATGACGAGCGAATCGTATGACGAGCAGCGCGAACTTAGGTCACTTGTATGGCTTATGACGCTTCTACAGATTGGCACCTTTGCACAGTGCAATGATTGTGTTGTAATAATTAAAATGTTGTCCATATCATAGGGTAAATCATTTGTACCCAACCATTTATAACTGTCCATGTGCTAAAAAATTCTCAGGTAGGGTTTTCTTTTTTTATGGAAGCCGTCACTTATTTGGAGGACAGTGCAATTATTACTATTAATGCTGCAATACAGTCTTGATAATCCATATTTTTAACAAATTTTATAAAATAATGAAATGTTTCCTCTCTTCCTAATGAATTACAGTGCCGTCCCTTTTAACTGGTGTTGGGTGGGAAAAATCCCAGATAGTTGTAGAAAAACTTACTGACATTAGTAAACAAAAGTCTTATGTTTAACCTTAAAATTAATACAGTACTCGCTCACTAAT
The DNA here is from genome assembly GCA_929108145.2 of Limnephilus rhombicus. Classification (NCBI taxonomy): domain Eukaryota; kingdom Metazoa; phylum Arthropoda; class Insecta; order Trichoptera; family Limnephilidae; genus Limnephilus; species Limnephilus rhombicus. The sequence continues at coordinate 14,604,720 of OV815296.1, forward strand.
CTAAGTGCCCAATTAATGAAAGCGGTGGATTATAGTCCATACTACATTCAAAATATGTTAAAATATATTATAAAACAGATGTTTTGTAAAAAAAAAACAAACAATGCTTTCGTTCTTTCGTAAAATTACTTTTTTTTGTTTGAAGTTAAAGTTTACACTTGAAGAAGACCCCATTTTTAAAATTAGAATAAAACAAAACAAAAAGTCGTGTGACAGTTGCTAGAGTACCCAGTACTATCTAAAATGTGACTGATAAAATGGTCAGCACTATAGTAACCAAGTATTTAAGAGTAAAATAACCAATGACTAAACAAAATACCCTAAAGAAGGACTTGGCGTACCCATCCAATCTCAATTTGGAAGGCGGGTATGGGTACCACCACCCCGGGAACCATTTATTGAATAACCAACATCTCTGCCACGGGTTATCTCAAGTGGTTCGCCACGTTTGGTGCCTTAGCAGGGGTGCGCCGGTTCATGGGGTGATATTTGACCGGGTCTTTCCTCCTGCCCACCTGCAGCATGGCAAGCCGAATCGAGAGAGACTGGTTGATGGAGACCTTTTAACCTCTCCAGCCGGACTCTCTCAACCCATTTACTTGCCGCAGTGGGAGGGATGGATTATACGCCTGTCACTCTTGAACCCACTGACCCCTAGATTCCTACCCACCACTCACTTTTCCTTCCTTCTTCTTGACTTGACGTAATCTCTAGAACTTCCTTTCTTTTAAAAGACCCGCCACATAACGTCCCCAAACACGGCGTAGGCCCTGAGGGAAAGTATTTTCTTCTGGACCTTCCATTAAAATAAATATTGGTTCCATCTTGACCGTCATATTGGTATAACCAATGTTTTATTGGTATGCCAAGGCCTCTCTTGGGGTATTTTATTTGGTCATTGAAAATAACCCAACTTTTGGGTATACAAAGCTTAACATTTGAGTCTAAGCACGCGGCAGATTACTGAATTTGACATGCGAATACCAGCAAATTATAGAACTTGATATTGTGTTTTCGTCTAGTAAAAATTACAGCAGATGAAAGAAATTGTCGGATAATCGAGCGGTGGATTACTGAGAGAGTACTGTACATAATTATACACTGCAATGATTTTACTAAAAAAAATTACTCAATTTAACTCAACAGTTTTGAAGCAACGGTGAGTTTACTGTTGAAATTTGTGCAGCTTTTTCTGTCGGCGATTTCGAGTTAAATGCAACTATTTATGTAATTCACATAAAGAGCTATTTATATTTATAAACTGCATACCATCCATACTCTTGCCTGTAGACTACAGAGGCACTCATAGATTTCGGCATGTCTTTTCCTCACACATTTTCCACATCCGACAAATTTGGGTTACTGAGACTGTAGTGCACATTTTAAAATATGATAAATAAGATTTTTGATTCCCGTATGTAAATAAATTTATATTTATAATGTAAATATTTTATGTCTTTATATTATTGAAAAACATATACAAGCTTCTTTTAAAATTAACGATAACTTATAATGTTGTTTTTTAATTGCACCAGGGAATCAAAAATTAATGTAGCTATAAATAATTTTATTGTTTTATTACACAATTTTTTTTTTGACAAAATTATTATCATGTGTGCATTCTAAAATAGGTTTAAAATGGACTTCAAAATGAATATGCTTGAATTTTGTTTGAAGTCTTATTTGTAATTTGATAAATAAAGTACTTAAGTAGCATTGATAAAGAAAGAATAATTGTGTACGGTTTTCGGTTTACTATGAAGAAATCATTTTCAAAATATAGTGTAATTATAATAAAATGCCTTGCAATCTTGCATGAATGTTTTTCGCTCAACGGTGAGCGACATTTATTACGATCGAACAAGGCGGTCGCTCATTGGTGAGCGCTATAATGTCATCCGTGCTGGAAATTTTTGTGATGGGATTTTAACCTTTATGCTTTGAAAACTGTGTGAAGGACAAAATCGAAATTGCTTGCGGTAATAAAACTAAAGATACAACTTTTTAAAATTTATTTCATGAATGTAGCCTCTCTGAAGGCTTTTGAAGTAATTTATCTATGCAAGTCATAATTAATTCATTTTCTTTGAACTAATTCCACCCGTTTTGATGTTTAGTACAGTTTGTTTAGATTTTTCATAGATTTTGACCAGAATAATTCTATATTACTTTTTTATTTTTTTTACATTAACCCCACACAGGAGGCCCTGAGGAAAATAATTTCCCTCGGGGGGCTGTGTCATCTTTGGGGATGCTGTGTGGAGGGTCTTTTTCTGGGAAGGAAAGGGCATGAAGGGTGGGTAGGGGTCTGGAGATCATTATGTCCAGGAGTAACTGACGCACGAATCAGCACTAATAAATTAGCTAATTTATATAGCGCCGTTTTTGTGAGAAATCAATTCAAGGGCGCTGTAAACTTTGTCTGCTTGTCTGTTTGTGTATACCAAAATTTATAAAAATAGGTGCAATTTTAAAACCAGCGAATGTGTTTTCTTACGTTTTACCTAAAATTCGAGAATGTTTGTCATACACAAACATAAAAGCTTACAGGAACTTTTTTGACTGGAAACCTAATACATTTTCCTAACTACGCGTGTAGAATTTACAGATGAGGCATTCATAACATTTCTTGCATTAGCAGACTAGAAAGTGTATTATTTTCGGTTTACTGACCTTTAATAATGTAGAATTATTCAAAACATTAATTAACTACCCGATTAAAAATCCATGACATGTCTAAATGAACTGAACTAAATATAAAAATAGTGGTTTACTAGAAGCATTCTTTGATTTTGATTCTAAGAATTGAAACTTTGGATCAAATTATCTCAGGCTTTCATTTTTTGTCAATTTTTAAAATCCACAATAAATTTTTGAATTATAAATCAATTTTGTTTGAAAAATTTAATTCTATGTGGCTTTTCGAATTGACGGGATTCTCGTGTAAACAAAATTAATTACATATTCATTATTACCCATATATAGGGTTTTCCAATAGGGACTTCCGAACTTTGACAGTTATTAGCGGCCATATTGTTGAAGCAATATCTGTCAAATTGGCTATCATTTATTCACTCTGTTTTGCCAAATCACCATGGACGGATATAGCATTCAACAACATGTGCAAATGAAAAAATAGTTTAATGATAAAATCTCGCATGGAGGTGATTTTTGGCCAGTTCTGGCCTCCAAAATCGTGCGATTTGACACCATTAGACTTTTTTTTGTGGGGTTTTTTTAAGTCGCAGGTCGCGAATAAGTCACAAACCACGGCGGCTCTCAAAGCCAAATAACCCATGCCATCGGTCAATTGCAGCCTGATTTATGTGCCAGAGTCATTGAAAATTGGACATTTCAGATGCGCGCCACCCAGAGAAGCCACGGCGGATATTTGAACGATGCTATATTCCATACATAATGCATCGATAGGCCTTTCGAACTTAAAAAATGTCGATGATATCTCACACACAATTTGTTTTATTCAAATTTAAAGATAGGAAGCGCTTAATGAAGGACCCTATATTATTGAAAAACCTTGAAACTAAATTTTGGTGAATTATTCTTTTCCAAATCAATGCTGCTGAGTCAAAATATTGAAGATTTGGTTAATTTGGTAGCGAGTGTAAAGGTAATTGTGTTGTGTCGACAGGTCAGTGTGTATTTGGGAAGCCCCCTTTCTATGCAGAGCCCCACTACAACAGCATGCTGGGCCAGCACGCGGTTAAAACTAACAGAAACCATTAACAACACACTATTACGTGAGTCGTTACACTAACTACCTTCTTTATATATTTTATAGATCTGGCAGTCCCACTTGCGTAGGTAGTATTGCCGCACAGACTTTCCACATCTGAAGGGGGCTGCGCTGGAAATTACTTTGTAATATTATCACGCGATATGCTGTACGCGATTTGGTTCTATTCCCAGTTTGATGTCAGCAGTCGATAGCATTCACACTAACGAAGTGCAAACATTACGAAACCAACATTTATTGTGTGCACATTCAAGAACATCGATTCACAGTTGATGTCTGCTTTTTTTTTAAATTTATTTATTTTTTTATTTATTTTAACATTAGCGACACACAGGTGGCCCTGAAGAAAATAATTCCCCTCAGGGTATAGGTCATCCATGGGGATGCTGTGGAGGGTCTTTTTAGGAAAGGAAAGAGAGAATGTTCTGGGAAGGAAACAGGTACGAATGGTGGGTATGAATCTGAGGTCAGTGTGTCCAGGATTGACGGACGTACGAATCTATCCCTCTCACCGCGGTGCAAGACGCTGTTTTGGGAGAGTCTCGCTGGAGAGGTAAAAAGGGTTCCGTCAACCAGTATCTCCCGATCAAACATCCCGGTCAAGATCCGAACAAACCTCACCCCATAAACCCGTGCATCCCTGATAAGTCTCAAGGTTGCGAATTACTGAAGGTGACCGATTGCAGAGGTGTTGGTAATTCAGTAATTGGTTCCCGGGGCGACAGTACTCTGTATGAGATTGGGTGTATTTCCGTCTTTCCTCCCTTTAAAAATCCCTTCCTTAACCCGCCTCACGACATTGCCCGACCTGGTGGTGATTTATTTCTCCTGAATGTTCACAGTACAGATGGGGGAGGACCTCTTGTGAAGTGACCTGTAAATTCCCAAATGCCTCATTTGTACTTTAACCCGTCTGCTTGGTTCAATATATTCGCACCTCACAATCCGAAAGCCTCGGTTTCACCCGTAAATTCTGAAACTGTCACTTTGGATCGAGATTGTAAAATATCTATGCAAGATAGCCATATTTCAAAGACAATAAGAAGCATTATTTTGTTCTCTTTCTGGTTAAAAGATAAATACATATCTTTGCAAGAGAGAGAGAGAGATATATATAGCTTTTAAAATGTAAGGTCGCTCGGGACGTTTTTGGTCTTATGAAAGTATAACGCGATTACGTATTTTGGGATGTATTTATTCCTAAACAAGCAAGGTTAATTTGGTAGGCGGTTGTTGGCACCACCGCCCCGGTAACTGTTTATTGAATAACCAACGCCCCTGCCACAGGTCATCTCAAGTGGTTCGCTACATTTGGTGACTTGGGAGGGGTGTCTGGGTTCAAGAGGTGTGGTTTGGCTAGGGCAGTGAATGCTCACCTACTGCGTGGTGGGCCTGATCGGGAGAGACTTGTTAAGGGAGACCAGCTCGGACTTTCTCGACCCATTGCCTTGCACAGCCGTGGGAGGGATGGATTCATACTTTTGTCACTCCTGGACACAGATTCCTAGGCACCCTAATTTTTTTCCTTCCTTTCCCTAAAAAGAACCCACCTCTCTGCATCCCCAAAGATGAAACAGGTCCTGAAGGATTATCAGAACTGGATAGGTGACTGACTAATGGGACAAATTGAAAAGGTTAACTAACTGAAATAGTTCCACTGGCTCCGACCAGTTTGACTCTTGTATGGAGGAAAAATAGATTCTTGCAGCTTTCTACTCCCAGATCAGATCTGAGTAAACGGTTCTTCTCAACCGTCCCTCTATCTATTAACATTGTGGGATGCCATAATCCCACCGGCTTCGGACAGTTTGAAATCTTGTGTGATGTTACATCAAGAAAGGATTAGTTTTCAAGCAGCTCCCTTCAAACTTCACGATTTAATTTTTTCACAGAGATGCTTTATGAAGACCATTGTTATATTATTATAAAATATTTTAAAATAATCTAACGCCTTTTAATTTCAAGCCAATAACAATAACCAAAAAGGTTTTTAGGGTAACAAAATTAAAGACTTTTTCTGCCTTCATAAAATACCACATCTCTGTGACCAATTTTTGCTGCAAAAATACATTATTTTCTGTATTCAAAAATATTGTAATTTTTATTTTTGTATTTATCTTATTCTATGTATGTTCCTCAGTTTTGTTCTGGTAAGTAATTTTCTATTTTTATTGTTTTAATTTATTTTAAAATTTACCAAAGAGTTGATTAATTCTTTTTGCATGAAAATTTAGTTTTTTTTTAGTTGGTATGCATGGAGATGTCAAATGTCTTGTAAAATGTACTAAATGTGATGTATTTGTAATTTGTATGTGGCAATTTCTGTTAGATATGTTACACTTTGTTTTGAATGTTAGAACATTTAGCTGACTTTTTAAAAAATATTTACTCCACACTGTAGTTATCTTTGGGTATGGGGTGGATATTTGGGGATGCTGTTTTAAGGGTCTTTTTGAGGAACCTGTGTTGTAGAAGAGAGGAAACACAGTTTTTCCACAGCCGAGTGTTGAATGCAAGATCAAGCCTTAAAAGCGACCTGTTCTCGTATGACAATTGTCAACAGTGTACAAATGTTGGGTGCTTGTTTCCCAGGTGAGCACCGGTGCCGAATAGTTCAATTCCTCGGAACATCTTCTGTCAGCTGAAAGCTAATCACAAGTATTGAAAAGAATTGGTCCGAGGATCGGCGTTTAACGGCAACCATTCAAATGCCAAATTCTCAACAGTGGCGAAATTTTGAAACAATCCAACCTAAAAGATGAAGTTATTTTTTATTATTTAGTACAGTTTCATAATTTTGGTTGTACATTCATTATTATACCAAAGTTGTTAAACATTTAAATAGTTCTGTTTCATCTTTGATTGTGCCTGTGTTTTTAGGTTATGAATCATCGAACCCGGGCGGTGGAGATTTCAGACGCATATTCCTCGATCAACTTGACCAGACGCGCAGAAAAGGGGGGCAGAAGGTGGACAAGTTCGGTGACCAGAATTGACGACAAGCGCCAAAGATCTTTTTCGTCACCACGCAGGCGGAGAGGTCCGTCGGTTTCGCTAAACACCACTAGATGTCTCCGTTTAGTAATAATAAAGTTTTTTTTTTCTGAATTTAATCAGTAAATAAACTACGTAGGTGGGGTCGGATTGTCGATGACGAATTGCAGGAATTATTTCAGTGTAAAATTACAAATAATCAACTATAATAACTAGAACCTGTTAAGTTCTGCATTTTCTATTTACGATGTTATTTTCCTGTAGATATTTTAAAAATGATTTTGTGAAATAATTTGATTTTTTTTTACCAATTTGCAAACTATAGATAGTCCAAGGGTCAGTTTTGCAGAAATTCAAATATAAGTTTGTCATCAAATAGCCATTCAGCGCCATTTTGTTGTTTTGACATTTAAACTTTCTATCAAATTGTAACAAGATGGCAAGCTTAACAACATAATATTGTTCTTTGGTGCTAATCACAATTTAAGTTCAGTAATTCAGTTATCCTCTTCTGCTAATAACAATTTAAGTTCAGTTATTCAGTTGTCCTCTTCTGCTAATAACAATTTAGATTCAGTAATTCAGTTGTCCTCTTCTGCTAATCATAATTTAAGTTCAGTTAATCAGTTGTCCTCTTCTGCTAATCACAATTTAAGTTAAGCTATTCATTTGCCCTCTTCTGCTCATCACAATTTAAATTCAGTTATTCAGTTGTCCTCTTCTGCTAATCACAATTTAAGTTCAGTTATTCAGTTGCCCTCTTCTGCTAATAACAATTTAAGTTCAGTAATTCAATTGACCTCTTCTGCTAATCACAATTTAAGTTCAGTTATTCAGTTGCCCTCTTCTGCTAATAACAATTTAAGTTCAGTAATTCAATTGACCTCTTCTGCTAATCACAATTTAAGTTCAGTTATTCAGTTGCCCTCTTCTGCTAATAACAATTTAAGTTCAGTTATTCAGTTGCCCTCTTCTGCTAATCACAATTTAATTATTCAGTAGTTGTCCTCTTCTGCTACTAACAATTTAAGGTCAAAAGCTGAAACAGACTTAGCATCAGTATTTGACGAGGACCTTTCAACTGTGAAAATAAAAATAAAATGGCACTGAATGGTCATTTGACGACATTGTTACATTTGAATTTCTGTGAAACGACTCGTCCTAAATATCGCCCTGGTGAAAGACTACCATTCAGAATCGAAACATTGAGCAATTGTGTCATTAAATTTGTCCAATTTGCTGTTTGGAAGATCTGTCTATTTTTAGTTTGCAACATTGTTTCCATCATGAGCTACGGAGCTTTGAAACATCCATATATTTGTCAAATATAAGAAAAAATATATTCACATAATTTCAATTACATGATCGTAAATAAAGTTTTAAAATGTCAGCTCTCCGTAATAATAGTTTTGTTGATTTTTTTTGTAATTTTTTTTTTATTGCTGTTAAATTTTGTATGTTTTTCATTGGTAATTTAGACCGCCACTTGCAGATAGAAGCCTTGTTTACGCAGCCTTTTACGACTATCAAGTCTTCTGCCTTCCTCCTTATTTCCTCTTAGGATAGTTGATAGATTAAACAATGCATACATATTTTTATCATTAATGTTTTTTTACAATTTGATTAACCTACTTTTCATCAATAGAGTTGAGCTGATCTTAAGTAAGAGTTGGTGAAACAGGCTCAAGTGAAAAATTCTTATTTTGTTTAATTTAATTATTATTCTATTGTGGCTTAAAATCTATGTTAAAAAAAATCCCTGCTTTGTGTGAAAATTTGCACATTTGCTGTGAAAATTTACACATTGGCCAATGTTCCAAAATATAAGGTTGAAGATAACTGTTTTATGTCAGTGTTTCTCATGTTATTATTAATTTACTTCAAACATTAATTATAATGTTATCTTATATCAGTGCTATAAAAGCAAAAACTGCAATTTCCGACAATGTTTTGTCACACTTTTAAATGATTGTTTAAAGAAACTTAGAATTGTAGGTATAAAAACGATTAGATTTTTTTAAACTATCCAATTGTGTGAAACAATTTTCACAAAATTTCATCACCATATTCATAAAAAAAAAGTAATTGTAATTGACTTTGGTGGAGATAGCTGTTTTTGCTTCTTTATTCATATTTACGTGTATCTGTTTTTATTTCAATAATTTCATGTATATTTTTCTAATTGTTTTGGTAACAGTAATTTTGCAAAAAGGGCAGGTTCTATCAGATTATTTCCACCAAATAAATGGAAGATTTCTTAATGTATCTGAAAACTAAAAATTGTATTTGAAAGGTGTTGAAATGCCATTCAAATGTTATTATTAGAAATAAACATATAATTTTTGAAATACTAAATTTTTTTTTTGCAAACATTAAAAAGTTTCAAAAATGGCTAACCTTACGTTTTTCCAAGTAAAATTTCTGATAATAAAAAAAAGAAAAACACAATTGTAATATAAACACTACTGTCACCTCACTTTTTCATTGTTTCATAAGAAAATAATTAATAAAAAATTCACAAAGTTTCATAAATTTTTCTCTTGGCTTTGATTTCAAAGAGGCGCATATTTTAATTTTTCTGTGGTCAACTTCTAGTTTCTCTTTCATTATTCTCTTTTTAAAACAGTTTAAATCATATTTTTCACCATGACAGTAAGTAAGCAACTTTTCATCTCTTATTATGATACATTTTGAGATAATTGTTTCAAATCGACTGCCCCGAAAAACAATGTCGGATCTGCTAAAAATTTAAAATCGTTTTGTTGGCTTAATTTAATTTCTTTTCGTTGATTTAATATTAAATATATATTTTTTTTCTTATATGCTATATTTCTTGATCTCAAATCAGTAAAAATGCAGAAATTAAACTAAACAACTCTACTGCAAAACTATTACAACAAACGATACACAATTTATAAACTATTAGGTACTTATTTTAGTACAATTCTATCAGTGGGTCACTTTTAGCAGATGTGCTCAGAAAACTCAAGCAAAAAATCGTATTTTTATTTTATTTACTTATTTAATTTTGATTAAATGAGGGTTTTCCATGAATTTAAGACCCTTATTATTTTTTAAATATCTTTATAAAAAAGCATAGGACATCTTAGATACATATCACCACTATTTTTCGTCATAGTCCCCGATACGATCAACACACTTTGTGAGCCACGGCACAAGGTCCTTGATTCCTTTTTCATAGAACTCCACCGCCAAATATGCTCTCACCTCTTTTTCCGCGTCTTCATCGGTTTCCAAACGTTTTCTGGCCAAAGTTTCTTCATGTGAAGCAAATGATGCAAATCATGTCATTGATTGCCTTTTTGATTCAGGGATTAGGACTCTTGACTCACAATCCGGAGGTCGCGGGTTCGAACCCGGCATGCGCAAATAAATTTTATTTGATTAATTTGTGTTATTTCACAATTAATTCATTTAAAATAATATATAGTATATTTGCGGCATGTTCCAGAGTGGAAGATACTATCAGTATCGCCCTGGTGTAAGACCACCATTCAGAATTGAAACGTTGCTTGAAAATGGCTTTAGCCGTGTTTGGTGACCAGATCTGAATAGCCAGGTACTTCCCAACCTTCCTCTTCCCTACCTCCTTCCCCTCCCCACTACCTTCAGCCTCACAACATACCCCAATTAGGGATGCTATAGTCTCACTGGCTCCAGATGGGAGCAGTTTCAGAGATTCTTGTGCGGCATTCACTGTAAAAAAAAAAAAAAAAATTGGGTGGTGAACCCATATTTCAACCAAAATGTCTTGCTTTGGTTGGAAAAACGGTTTAAAAAGACCCGAGAGTATTCCACGCGATTTCGCTTATCAGCATTTTGCCAATTTTTCCCTCAAATCGTTTAGTAGACTTACTGACATCTGGGATCAAAATTGTAAGCTCACAAACTTCAACACGGCGGACTCCCTCTTAGTTTAGAAAGCGAATAATTGAACACACTTCGCAGGCGGCGGGATTCACCAGTCGAGCGTCCATCTCAAACGGACGCGATCGCACTGAAGCAGCTACCAAGCCGGATATTTTGAGATATAATGTCTACGTCGCCGAAAATGAGTAAAGATCTTTAATTCTTGGACAACCCTCGTATTATGATAATCATGTTTCATACAAAACACCAACTTTTTATTATGTTTTGCAGAATTCACCTTACATTATTAATTTATAGATTTAATTACTAATTAGTATAAAATATTGTTTATACAAAAACCAATACTTTAAACTAAAACTATTTTCATTTATTATTATGTTTTCATCATTTGCCAACATTCAGTGGCTTCAATCAACAGCCTGCTCTTTGCATAGAATTTTTTAAAAAATGCATACGGTTTTTTTCAAAATGTAAATAAATTAATGTAAACAAACAGTTTAAAACAAGTTTTTTTTTAAATGTGAAATGAAGGAAGGTTGTTAGAACCTAGTCACTGAAGACTGAAAGTTGTTATTTGTCTCAGAAGTGAAGTTATCTGCGGTGATAAGTGATAACACACTTAAAAGTGCTCATTTTCTATGATTTCACAGTGTAAAAATACATCAGTTTTTTTTGCAAATAATTTTTTCGTTTTTTGTAAAAATGAAACATTTTTAACTTGTGCCATTGTATTACGAGATGCATTTGAAATGGTGATAAACACAAATAATTTTTCAAATGTAACATTATTTAGAATTTTTTTATTTGGACTTAGTGTGTTTTTGAAGTCATTGTTTCAATGCGTTTCATAGAATTTTTGATATTGTAAATTTGGTACATCAAGTAATTTTAGTATATTTGCTTTTACTTATTTTATTTAACCACTCGAGCGATAGAGATTTTCGGGTGTTCGGTTTTCGATTCGGCTCTTCAATTAAATTTATATCTTTTTACATATACAGTAAACATGTTAATTGCTTACTGCAGGTTAAAGCCATTGAGAATCCACCCAGAATTCACCGTTTATCCCATATTTTTAGGTTTTATAAAAAAAAATTTAAAATCTTGAATTTATAATTCATTTTAATTTATAAAAATCACCTACTTATATTTGGGTAGCTTTCACTTGAGTGGTTATAAAAAAAACTTTCATCTGTAGTAGATATCTAATCAAAATAATGTATATTATGAGAAGTAAATTAATTTTTATAATTATCATTACCATAGATTCATAGTAAATTTGCATGTTTTTAAAAATTAATATCAAACTAACTTCGAGATATCAGTTTTTTTTTTTATTTGGGTTAGAATTTTTTTGTCGCCTAAAAATAATATTTTAAGAAAATTATTTCAAATAAAAAATTGTTATCAAGCTATGACGCAACTGGTTGTAAAAAACTGTTTTACATCATTTGCGTTACAATTTTTCTGTCGCCTGAAAATAATATTTGAATAAAATGATTGATTTATATAAAAATTGGCATATTCTTAAAAATTGTTATCAAGCTGTAATGCAAGTGTTTGTAAAGAAACGTTTTACATAATTTGGGTTGAAGTCGCCTAAAAATGAGATTGGAAGAAAATTAGTTTAAACATATTATTTAAATATTGCGGATAATTTTGAAGCGGACGCAATCATGGATCTCTGAACGGGTAGACTGAGAAGAGGGAAGAGAAAAGAAATGTGTTTTAATATTGACTGTTTGAAATCTGACTATGCTCACTCAAGTTAGCCAAAAATGTTCAGGAAAGTTTATTTTTTCATATTGTTTACCATCTAAGTCTATAGTCATCCAAATTGATAGACCAACCCATCAGGGAAAGGGGAAAAAACCAAGTTGCATGAGTCAAGGAGGTGGCGTGACCATCTCCCTTTCTGTGATATGTCAATAAATAAATCTGACAGTATACAGGCAACTCACATTGTAATATCACTATTTAATCCTCCAAAACCTGCTTACGAATTACTAAATCCCAAATCGGGTAAACAAAATTTCAGGCTTGTTCCCAAAATTAAATATTTTGTTACACTATTTAGTTGACACTTGTAAATGTGTTATAATTTACTCACCTCACTCATTTTTCCGTCGGTTCAGCTAAAAACGAACATTCAGATACCTCGCAGAAAAGTCCCACGATGGACTGCGCGGCAAACTGTTCCCTTACTTTTCTGCCCAGGACCTTTATAGGATTTACTCACGATATAGAGGCGTTTGAAACTCAACTGACCTGATGCGTTTCTAAAACTGCCATCCTAGATAATTTTGACATGCGATTGGCAAAATAACTGCTCGTGATTGGTTGGATTCCGATATAGCCAGTTTTAAATTCTTGAATGATGTAGCGGGTTTCGTTTCACACTTGCAGTTTTAACATGGTTTTTGGTCGTGATAGGGGAGGTTTTGAACTCAATTTTAGGTTCCTCTTGTAATTTTGTCAAAAAATCGGATATTGCAGGTATTGAAATTACAAGACTCATTTTTCCTTTTGACAGTAGCCAAGTCCCTTTAATAAAGTTCAGCAGTGTTGTCCACTGGGTATTTGACCATGCCTCCCATCTCCTGATTCCAGAACATGGTATTCAAGTCCCCGGGTATCTGAGCCTTCTTCCTGTTAAGGCAGAACTTTGGAACAAATTAACAAATGTTTTTTTCATTGTTTTCACATTTCCTAGAGCTATTAGTGTTTTCTTTCCACTCTGAACAGCAGCTGCACTTATCACCTAAGATGGCAGTGTCCTGTTAACCTCTGGGTGGCCACGCCATTTCATGAAAATTCACTAAAAAATTTCACTAAAAAAGCACCACTTTGAATTTTGAATTGAATGTTTTGTCGATTAATTTTGAGCTATTGTATATTTTATTGACTGAAACACGTTCCTAGAACAATAAACTATGTACCAAAACAACATTACTTGCGTTAATTACATAAATTAATAGGTTTTACGATGTTTTAGTCGAGGAACACGCATAAATTTTGACGGTTACAAATCACGGCAAAAGTGACATTTCTATATCATAGATAAAATCGTTTAAAAATATTCTGGGGTTGCAAGGTGAATGAAATTTATACGCATCTCACGGAGTAATGTTGGCGCAAGCGATTCTGACCCTGTTCTTCATACAAATTCTGTACATAGAAGGGCCAAAATCGCAGACAAACAGTTTTTATGGTAATTTTGCAGAGTAATTTCTGGACACGTATATATACGTATTGTTTAAACCTTTTAAAATTTACTTCATACCTTTCTAGGTGAATTATGTTGTTCAATATATTGCTGTATTCTCTGTTTGTACAAACATGACATCGTAAAACCTCTATGATATGTCTATGATGTTTTAATTTTGATTTTGGTGACAAAATATCTTGTTTATATTTTGGCATTTAATTGTTACAAACCAATTGTGTCTAATACTATTAGCATACCTATTAACGATAACTATAATATTGTCATTATAATATCGTCATTCAGTGTGTATTACTGCGAATGTGACAAGAAATAAATTATTCAGGAGAGTGTAAATATCAAGACACATAAATATGCTATACAATATTGTCCTTGAGAGCGGTGTTAAATATAGTGCCAAATGCATAAACCATTTATTGGATAACCAACACCTCTGCCATAGGTCACCCCAAGCCGTTCGCTACATTTGGTGACTTAACAGTTTTGATGTCCGGGTTCTTGGGTTGAGGTTTGTCTATGTCTTGGCAGCGGATGCCTCTGCCTACCTACTGCGTGGCGGCCGGATCGAGAGAGACTGGTTAAGGGAGGTCTTTTGACCTCTCCAGATGGATTCTGTCGACCTGTCACCTTGCACCGCAATTGGAACGATGGATTCATACGTCAGTCACTCCTGGACACACTGACCCCCAGATTCCTATACACCCATCATACCTTTTTCCTTCCCAAAACATTCTCTCATTCATTTCCTTAAAAAGACCCTCCACACGAGAATCGTATGTCATTGCATCACTTTCGAAAAAATGTCACATTTGCTGTATTGCATACTGAACAATGATAATATTTTCTGTATTGAACTGTGCTAACTGCTCTACTTGTGTTTTTTACATTACAAATTAAATAAATTATACTGATAAAAACGCATCAATATAATTATGTATTAGATTTGGCGTGGAATAATAATTCTTGTGGTCTTTTGGCTGAGTTGCATTAGAATGGTTCAATTCACAGTAGTCAATACGAAGGCCATAAAGTGTCATTTGGCATCCATGGACAATTTTCTATCATTTTGTTTCATAAGTCACTCACAAATGGCACCAAGGTTAAACAAATTAAAAAAAGTTTTTGGGGTCATTCTTTTTTATACACGGTGTTCAGAAACTCGTAGTACGAGTGAGAAAATGTTGAATTTACATCACATTTAGAGTCAAAGTCGATTTTGTGGTACAACTTTTTTTGATTTCAGCTTTCATATTCTATCATTTTCGTTAGCTCTTTAATGTCTTTTTAAAGGTGTTGAAACATAGGCTAGCTTTACACTCGTAAGTAAAATTTATGCCTTACATAAGATTTTGATAAGTTACTCACACGAGCGTTTACATGTGCGTCCAACTTATTGTAATTAATGCTCACGGATTAATTTACCTGGGTACTCACGGGGACCACTACACATGTAATTTTATTAGATACGTTGTCTTCCTGACAATAATGATTTGCTGCGGTCAAATTTACGCAATTTTGTCAATAAAGGCAAAAGGGCCCAAATAAAGCGTTGAAATAGAAATTGGTTTGATTCTCCTCGCGTTTTTGTTCCGTTAACGGGGTAAATTAATCGAGTTCTTTAATTTTTTTCGAATGACAGCAACTGACTTCGAATTCAAATATTAATGTTATAAACAGATGCATTGAGATTGAAGAATTGGACCGATAATTAAATAAAAGGATACTCATTTTCAGAAAGCATTTTTCCACCTGAAAAATAAATGATCTCTTCGATTTTTGGAATCAGAAAAATTGCTTTCCGTTTACATTCGTTTTTGTGGGAAGTGCTTATTTGAGCCTTATCTGGTGTTATTTTCATATTGTTTTCAGGAGATAATAAGGTCGATAATTATCCTCTTAACCTAATCAGATTTTAGGTAAAATAATAAAAATACTAAATTTTATAGGAAAAAATCCTACGATAACAACTATCTTTTAATTTTTGACATTTTGCATCGGCGCATTTTGGTACTAATTCTTACCGTAAGCGTCTCAACTTATCTGATAAGCTGTGAGAAGGCTGGAATTTCGCGTGCGGGCGTGATTAGACCTGTCAAAAAACTTACGTAAGATCAACTTCTGTAACTTGCCATAAATTACGGTAAGTGACTTTTGGTATCATTTACATAGGTAATTTGGTCATAAGTCGCTTACGGGAAAAATTTACATTTGTAAAGGCAGCCGTAGACTGGGCTCCAAAGTTTTTTTTGTTTAACCCTTTAGTTGCTTAGTTTTCCAAGGTTTGTATCAAGATTTTCTGGACACCATGTATAGCGAAGATCCCATTACCAATTGTGCTATTTTTTTTGTTACTTGATTAACATAAATGGCTTATTTTCACAAAGCCGGAGAAAAAATTGTATGATACCTTTAATCTATTTTTTTTACTATGTAATTTAGTAGAATATCAATATAATTATATGATACAATTTACCCTTATCCTAAGTTAATTTTAGTTTATAATTTACTACATATTACTCAACTTTATGATATACTTTTAACTTTAAATAGGCAATAAATATACTTGGACTTAACCATTAAAAAACATATTAATTAGAGAAAACGTATTTACCATTGAACTTTTTATTTTTCAGATTTTTGAATTTAAGGTTATTATTTATATTTTACTAATTAAACTTAACGATTGTGCAATGATATTTTTTCAATGCTTTTAAGAAAAAAATACTGCTTGGCTTCATCACTTTTGCAATCATAGCATGTGTATTTAAAAAAAAAAAAATTCTACGTATATTCGTTTTTTAATCTTACCCAAACTTTGAACACATTATTTTTATTGGATCTAATCAAAAATGGTGCAGTAATCCCTCACAAATCATTCTGTAGTCAAAATACAAGCTCGGTAATCATAAATGATATCGGTTATCATAAAAGATATCAGTAATCATAAATGATATCGGTTATCATAAATGATATCGGTAATCATAAATGATATAGGTAAACAAAAAAAAGATAACCAACATCAAAACTGATTTTACCACTGAACATGGTGGCTGAGTTATGAAAAATGCTACTCTGTGATCAAAATAGATAACACCTCAATCAAATCTGGTAAAATAGTAATTGAAATGGTATGTTATGTTAATCAATGATATCTCTGTAATCAAAAATGATATGTCCGTAGTGAGATATGGTAATTCAGTAATCAAAAACGGTTTCCGTAATCGTAGGAAGTCTTAGCAATAATCATTTAATTTGTATGCAAATTAATAAATATTTTAATATAGGTAAATACATACAGTGATAGATGAAGTTAACCCTATGTGTAAGAGATTTATTGTAACAAAACTTATATTTTTTGCCTCAAATGTAACAACTTACATCATAATGTAAATAAATAAATCATTTTTTTTAATCAATATATTTGTTTTCAATCAAATTTGTTTACAGAATACGGTTGGCCAAGTTAACAGCTTTTGATGTTGATGATATGGTATAAGAATATGTACATACAAATAACTAGTTTTGGGAAGAGGCTAACAGTCTGCAATGAAGTCCTGGTACTAACCCTGATGCTGATGTACAGCACCCTTGAGGTGATTTTTCACAAAAACGGCGCTATATAAATCATCCAAATATTATTATGGAACTGGTAGAGCAAGGATGAAAGTAGATTGAATTATGTAGAAATAAGATCCCTGAGGTGTACGTGCTGTAATTTCATGTACAGCCATATTTCTGATACATTGTTTTTTAATTGACTTTTGCCGCATGAGTTTAATAAAACTTCCATGAATTTAATGTTTTTAATAAACTTAAATGGCTTGTTCATGTGTAACTAAATACAAATTTGAGAAATCAATGCTTTAATTGTGCAAAAATGAATCCAAAATGTCAGATTTTTTCACTCATTCCTGGGAATAAGTATTATAATTTTTAATTGTATGAACAAGATGAAAGTGAAATGACAGTTTTGTTGAAAATTCCTTAAATAAACAGATTTTTTTTTATTTTGCTTCACCCGTCTGCTTGTTTAGGAATAAATACATCCCAAAACACGTAATCGCATTATACTTTCATGAGACCAAAAACGTCCCGAGCGACCTTACATTTTAAAAGCCATATATCTCTCTTCCTCTATTGCAAATATATGTATTTTTCTTTTAACCAGAAAGAGAACGAAATAATGCTTCTTATTGTCTTTGAACTATGAAAGCTATCTTGCATAGATATTTTACAATCTTGATCCCAAGTGACGGTTTCTGATTTTTTTCGCGAAACTGAGGCTTCCGGATTGTAAGGTGCGAATATATGAACCAAGCAGACGGGTTAAAAATGTTTGGGGTAAGCTTTTTTCAAATTTTTTGTGTTAAAAGCTTGAAGTATTGCAATTTTTAAATACTTCTTCAGTCTATTTCAAATACAAATATCTAAAAGGTAAGTTAATCTAGGATTTTAAAATGGTATTTGTTTTTACAACATCTTCAAAAATAAGAAATATATGGGACATTTAAAATACTTAGGAAAATTCCGTTAATGAATTAACTCCCTAATTAAGAAATTATTAGCGAAATCAGTATATACAACAGATAAACAACTACTCTCTTTGGCTGGATAAGCAATGTATATGTCACAGGTCAATCGTTAAACCAGGCAGATCATGATGCGCCTCAGCCACTTCACGATCGGCCGCCAGGCACTTCACAATGTGGCCAGGCACATCATGATCTGCCTGATTATGACATATAGAATATATTGAATTAATAAGGTTTTCAAATACATGGTCGTTTATCATTTGAATAAAATATTCCCAATGTTTTTTAGTAAGGCTCTTAGCCATCCACTTATGTGTTTAATCTTATGCGTGGATCACACGGATCGAGTAGATGGGCGAGACAGTGCTCTCGGCCGAGTGCTCGGTACGTGTAAACACATCACCGAGCGCTCGGCCGAATAAAAGGGCGAGACAGTCACTCAGACCCTGTTCTACTGACTAGGCCGAGTGCCCATTCCCGCACTGACACGCTTGCCACTCGGCAGGTATAAACATTCATTCGCTGCGTACTCGCCACTTTCACGTCGCTCGCACCACGCTACCGTTTCCCGCGATTGACTGACTTAACTCGTTGCAAAATTGAAAATTACGTGTGAACACCTACTCGTCCATCCAACTCTCTTGGCCTAGTATCATTTTACTGTCACGCCCATCTACTCGGTCCGTGAGATCCACGCATTAGCATATCAACTGGTATCCCCCAATCTTGGAAACTCATTTGTGTAAGCACAAAGCAGGAGACGAGGTTAATGTAAACAATTATAGGTATGTATATCTGCTATACTGTCAACTATACCAAAAATATTTTAAATGATTGTTTCTAACAAATTGCATCACCAAATTATTATTGATTTTTTTTACATTAGCTCCACACAGCAGGTTCTGATGAAAATAATTTGAGGTTTTTTTTTAAGGAAAGGAAGAAGAGGAGAGTTCTGGGAAGGGTTTAAGGGGGTGGGTAGGAATGTGGAGTTCAGTGTGTCCTAGTCAAATCTCACCCCATGAACCCGGGCACCCCTGCTAAATCACCAAACGTAGCGAACCACTTGGGGGTGACCTATGGCAGAGGTGTTGGTTATCCAGTAAAGGTTCCTGGGGCGGCGGTACCCATTGCCGCCTCCTGATTTGAAATTATGATTGATAATCACAATTTAATGCCAAAAATATCCACATTATCTTGTCGACATTTTCGTAATTGGTGGCTGTCACCAAACATACATAGTGTACACCGATTTCGCCAAGGCATTTGATTGAGTTTAAGAAAGTCAAAATAAGAAATCTTGTACTATAAGTGGATAAATAATGTGTTGTTCAGTAAAATAGTAGTCAGAAAACAAACATATTCACAGGTTTCATCGCTGATTTCATCACTGGATTCTTTGCGAATTTAATAACTGGTTTCATTACTGATAACGTTGCCATTTCACGGATCGTTTCATAATTGAGTTATACATAATAAAAAAAATTACAGTATGTAATTCACACGCAATAGAAGTGAAACTAGAAAGTCGCTAGATGTCGCTTTGTTTTGCCTGTTTATTTTAAACTGGTTTGAAGATTGGATATTTATTTACAAAAATAAAAATGTTTATTTTTTTGGATTTGATAGGATTCGCACCTCCATCCGCTGGATTGCTCTGGCCGCTGAGGTTCGTAATGCACTATACCGCTGCGCTATGGAGCGCGCACGGCAAGGTGCGAATTTACGCATTATATTCCGACGATCCGTAAAAAAACAAAGCGGCCAATGAGCGCAGACCTATCGTCGTTTCCGTTTTATATCTCAACCAATAGGAGCCTTGAGAGCAGTTTGATGCTTCGCAGGTGCCGTAGTGCATCATTTCCGTTTCATCCGAATTTCAAATCACTCTTAACGGGGCTAAAGAAGTTTCACTTAAAAAAACAACCACATTCACAGGTTTCATAGCACATTTAATGACTGATTTCGCCTTTGGTTTCATTACTGATTACATTGCTCATTTCATGACTCGTTTTATTATTGAGTTCATTCCTGGTTTCATCACTAATTTATTCATTGGTTTCATCAAAGATTTCATTAAAGATCTGTTTCATCACAGGTTTCATCAGCGAATTCATCCCCGGTTAATCACAGATTTCATCACTGATTTCAACGCTGGTTTCATTACTGATTATTTGTTTCATAACTGCTGTCATCAGTTCATAACTTTTTTTATATGAATACTGCACAAGACTCCCAACTGCTCCCATCTGGAGCCAGTGAGACTATGGCATCCTCAATTGCGGTATGTTGTGAGGCTGAAGGCAGTGGGGAGGGTAAGGAGATAGGGAAGAAGAAGGTAGGGGAAGTACCTGGCTATTCAGATCGGGTCACCAAACACGGCTAAAGCCATTTCAAGCAACGTTTTAATTCTGAATGGTGGTCTTACACCAGGGCAATACTGATAGTATCTTCCACTCTGGAACGT
Source organism: Limnephilus rhombicus (assembly GCA_929108145.2). Classification (NCBI taxonomy): domain Eukaryota; kingdom Metazoa; phylum Arthropoda; class Insecta; order Trichoptera; family Limnephilidae; genus Limnephilus; species Limnephilus rhombicus. The sequence goes on from OV815296.1 coordinate 14,625,584, forward strand.
GCCGCAAATATACTATACTATATTATTTTTAATTAATAAATTGTGAAATATCACAAATTAATCAAATAAAATTTATTTCTCACGCCGGGATTCAATCCCGCGACCTTCGGATTGCGAGTCAAGAGCCTTACCGCTGGACTGCGCCGACCGTACAACTGATTTCATCAAAATGATAGCTCAAATCTAAAAAAAATTGTACCATAAAATCGACTCCAAACGTGTTCCAAATTCACCAGTTTACTGCTTGGACAATGAGTTTCCAGACACTGTGTATAAAACCATAGGTAGGTTTGTAACTACATACATAGTTATAGGTGAGGTGTGCTTGTGTCGCACATGCGACTTGAAGAGGCGAGAGCGGGGCCGCGGCGGGAGGGGAGCTGTCAAGTGAACACGCCAGGCCGGGTACCTTGGCTGACACCGACTCCAAAAATAACAATCGTACCTACATATTGATGAGTAGAAAAAGTAAGTTGATTAAGAAGATTATTGTTGTAGAAGAATACGAAATTATTTTTTTACTTTTTAGTGTCGTTTTTTTGTTTTGTTAAATTTTTTGTTTATTTTATGATTTTTAGTGAATCTGAAGTACACTAACTAATTTGTCTGAATATGGGTAGACCTACTAAACGTACTGCTCATATGAGACAGGCATTACTTGACCATAATGACGTTACGGTATGTGACTCAAAGATCCGGATAACCTATTAAAGATTCAGCCGAGTATCGTTAATTTGCTCCTAAGAATTAAAGAGTTCCGTTAATTTGTCATGGATCCCATAATCAGAACCTATCCAAACTCTCATCAAACTACCCTTGAAGTACATCCTTTCCAATAAAAAAAGAATCATCGAAATTGGTTGGCGTGATATTGAGTTATTCGTCCATTTGTTGCGCATATACTTAATGCAAATTTAAGACTTATATGGTTTTCTCATGGATGCCATTGTCAGAACTGCACCAAATTGAAATGGAACTACATGGGAAGCACCAACTTTCAATTAAAAAAAGAATCATCAATATCGGTTCACCCAGTCGAAAGTTCTGAGGTAACAAACATTAAAAAAAAATACCGTCGAATTGAGAACCTCCTCCTTTTTGAAGTCGTTTAATAATAAAATAATGCATGGACGAAACCATCCTTCTCTAATTAATTAATTTAACGATCGGAAATAATTGTAATACGTACTTTGGAAGAAACTGCATTTTTTTCTCTTTAAAATAGGTAATCGTTTATCTTTGCCTTTTACATAATTTTCTTAGGGTATGATTTCAGATTTTCACGGCTAAAAGTATTATTGTCATTAATTGTTGGGTTATTATGCCTTGTTGCGCTTTCTCCTTCTTTAGCCAGCATTACAATGTCCATAATGTCTGCTCTAATGATGTATACCTGCTGTATAACCCAAAAAATAATCACAATTATCTCTACATATTATAAATTAAAGTCCTCCGCCGTGTCTGTCTGTCTGTTCGCGATAAACTTAAAACCTACCGAATGGATTTTCATGCAGTTTTCTTTAATAGATAGAATGATTCATGAGGAAGGTTTAGGTATATAATTTGTCAAGGTTTTGTGTAAATTGGTTGAAATATATAATATAGAGAATGTCTGTATGTGGTGGACGAGCGGGCTGGCAAGCGGGCAGTGTGGATTTGATTTGTATGCGGTGGCGGTGTGAGTTAATTTATCAAAGGTTGGTTAACCATCCAGTTGATGGCGTTGTGTTTCGTAAACCACAGCAACGCGTTGTCGGGTCAGCTAGTTTCTTATATGTATTAAAGTTAATTGTTTTTAATGCACCTGTATAAGGAATAAAAATAAAAATCATCAAATCATTGAAGAAGAAGATAACACTAATAATCTAAACGAAAATATGAAAGAGAACAAGACACTGAAAAATAAAAAGATAACAGTCGCAACTAGAACTCAAACCCAGAACCTCTTGTCTTACCGGGATGAGCGCCCTACCAATTAGGCCACCGCCACCTTTCTTTTTACATTAGCTCCAGACAGGAGGCCCTGAGTAAAATATTCCCCTCAGGGCCTGTGTTATCTTTGGGGATGCTGTGTGGTGGGTGTTTTTAGGATAGGAAAGGAGAATAAGTTCTGGCAAGGAAAAGGGTATTAGAGGTGGGTAGGAATCTGCAGGTCAGTGTATCCAGGAGTGACGGACGAATCCATCCCTCCCAATGCAGTGCAAGGCGTTGTTACGAGAGAGTACGACTGGAGAAGTCAAAGGGACTCCCTCAACTATTCTCCCGGGCACCCCTGCTAAGTCACCAAACGTAGTGAACCACTTGGGGTGACGTGTGGCAGGGGTTTTGGTTATCCAATAAATGGTTTCTGGGGCGGCGGTACCCAAGCCTGCCCCCCAAATTGAAACCTCTTTTCAAACCGTCACATTTGTCAATCTCATACTTTTATAATTTAGAATATAATATTAGCTATAACTTTTTTTCCATATTATAGGCAACTACCTTTTCCATATTATAGATAGTGTCTCAGATAAATCCGATTTTTAAAATATTTTTTTTTTATCCGAGACGCTATCTAGGTTACAAACTGGTTCTTAGAAAGATTGTTTCCAATGAAATTATTAGTGTTATCTTTTTCTTCAATGATATGTACTAGGGTTAGTCAATAAGAAATGCCTCCTGGTTTTTTTCTCCTTTAATTGTTAAGAAATAAAAAATGCACTTAAGTAGGTTGAAACCACACTATTGATGATTAATTTGTTACTTTTCAATATAATCTCCGTCCATTTCCATATCTTTGGTTAATCTTTTAACAGTTTTGTTAAAAACACGGTCACACCCAGAACACCATCGCGGTAACTTTCTCCGCCGATCACGTAGTTTTGAATTTTTTTATCCTTGGTGAGTTTATGTGATGCCATTCCATTGACTGCCTCTTTGATTAACATTCAAAAAATGAACCCATATTTCGTCTCCGGTCACAATTTTTTCGAGAAACTAGCGCTGCAATGCTGCTGTCTTGGCTGCGAAATCTATGAGAGTGGACCGGCATTAGAAGTGTGAGACAGAGACATTTTCTAGACTGATCGCCAACGTCTGGGGGACCTGATAGGGCACACCAAGAAGAAGAAGAGCTGCAAATGTTGTAAGGCTATTGTTTTTCTTTTTTCGGGCCGGTTAACTTTCTTGAACCCACCTTGCACAAACTTTTATTGAATAATCAGTTGTCGAATAATTGTCATCACACTGCCTTTATTGAGGGAGAGAATGCGACATCTATAGTTATCTGGGGTCACCACGAATGATCTCATCAACTCGCTCAATGTTGTGTGAAGTCACTGCAATCAATGGCCCGCCGCTCTACTTTTCGTCAGCCAGCGGTGTTTGTCCTTCAGCTTCGTTACAGTGACGAACCCATCGTCTAGATGTGCTGACTTCCACTGTAGCATCATGGTACACATTTTTCAGTCTTTCATTAAGGCGAATGGGCGTTTCACTTCTACAGTCAAGAATCAATCACAGAATGATGCCTAATACGAACATCAATGTTGGTCATTTTGCAGTGCTGACACCTGTTGACGCAAAAAGCTACCATTGCATCAGATTGTAGAAGTAGGTTTGAAGAATAGCACCAATTTCAAACTTTTCACTTAACTAACTTGTTTGAGTATAAAAAATAGGAGGCATTAATTTTTGATTGACCCTCGTATATTGATGGGAATAACCTTCAAAAGTTATGAAAAGAGAGTTGTTCAAATAAAAATTAAAAATTATTACTTTTGGAATAACATGAACGAAACCATAATTTGTAATTAATTAATTTAACAATCGGAAATAATTGTGATAAGTACTCTGAAACAAACTGCATTTTTTTCTCTATAAATACGACACAATTTACAAAAAAAGTCATTCCATAAACCTGGTATATTCTGTGTTTTCTGACAATTCGTAAATATATCCAAAATGAATTCAAGGTTCTCTTGGACGACTTTAGTTTGCCTCGTATTTGTTTTAATGTCATTCCAGAGTAACTTGATTACTTTGGCATGTAAACCAGGACCACACATTCTACCCGGGTTGGTTCGGGATGCAGCTAAAGTACTTTTGCCCGGGTTGTTTCCGGATGAAGCCGGTGCAATCGGTGTAGACCCGGCCCCCAAAGGCACGTTGCCTGACACAGGTAAAATTACACCCTTCGTCACTTCATTTGGATAGTGTTCTAACTTCACTACACCTTATTCTGAGATATAAGTTGTCAAAGTTTGACGATTTCTCATTGTTCCACTACCAATTTCCGATTTTCAATTCGATTTTGAGGTTGAATCTTGGGTCAAGTATTTTAATTGAACAAATTTTAAAGTAAAGTATTTAAATAGGACGTATACCTAATTACCCTTTTAGAACATACCTAAACTTGCAAATAGAACCATGGGCAACCAGTGGCGTAGCGTGAGTTTTCAGTGAGCTAGAATGCTAAGATTGAAAAATACGACATTACTGATGTAGTTGTAGCAGAAAATGATTTTTTTTTATATCAACTTTTTGTATCAGATCTTTCAGTCAAGGGGGGCGGCCGCCCAATCAAAATAATTGCTTTTTTAACTTGCTAAACAAAAAGGTACAACACTCCCCCCCCCCCCCCCCCCCGAAATCATAGTTAGGGCATAATAATTCATTGCACAGGTTCTAATTACATTTCCCTAATGCAATTTCAAGCCAGGGTCATGTCCTCTTTAAATGTTTTCCATCTTATATATAACAATCTCGTGACGCGGTGTATGTCGTCGCACTCCTCAGAAACGGCTTGACCGATTTTTTTACGTATATTTGATAGGTATGAGAATAGGTCTTAAAGTATATTTCATACCAATAATCCATATATATATATGTTATGATTAAGGTTTTCAGGGGTGTAAGATGTAGAACAATTTTCTCGGTTTACCCGCGTAACGTAGTCCTTAAAAGGACTTTTAACTCCTGACGTTTCGGACAGATCACACTGTCCATCTTCAGAGGCCTTATGTCTTGAGTTTTTGTGTCAAACTGATAGCTTTCGCATCTCTGTTCGGTCCAAAAGCTAAAACTTAAGTGAGTGCAAGTCACTTCTTATGTCTAGAACGAAGTACCCGGGTTGCAGGTGATTGATGGTGGAGGGGGTGGGGGGCAAGGCTGGTAGTAGATACCTGATTGGTTAAACTAATTGGAGACACTACTGGTAATTTTGGAAATGCCGTTTTTGGGGGATTTTCATCGATTAAGACTTTCCAGGTGTTGGGAATTCTGATTGAATCATTTCTAGTATTCATATTATTTTTATGTTTATAAATTTCTATTGCTTCGCGGTAAATTCTTTTTGGTTCATTGTATATGCTAGCTATTGTTTTTGTATTATTAAAGTCTATTTTATGACCTTCATTAAGGACGTGTTGTACTATGGATGAAGTTAAGCGTTTATTAGTGACGTCTACTTTATGTTCTGCAATTCTACATAATATTTTTCTATTGCAACGTCCAATATACACATTTTCACATGCCCCACAAGGTATTTTATAAATACCATGTGACTCAAGTGGAATGTGGTCCTTCGGACTTCTTAATAGAGACGAGATTTTATTTTCTGATTTATAAATAGTTTTGATTTTATTGCTTTTGAGGATTTGACTGATTTTATCTGTCGAGCCTTTGATGAATGGGAGAATTGCTATAGAAAGGGGTTCTTCTTCCGTTTCAGGAATAGTTTTTTTGCGTTTATTTATGGATTTGTCTATTAAATATTTGGAGAAGCCGTTTGCTTGAAGAGCACTACTAAGAAGACCTAGTTCTTCATGAATATGATCTTTGTCCGCTAGTCGTTTTGACCGGGTAACTAGGGTATTTATAACTGATGACAACTGAGATGGGTTATGACTTGAGTTGGCGTTTATGTATCTATTTGTATGTGTCGGATTACGATATACGGTATGGCCAAGGCTGCCGTTCTTTTTCTTTTTAACTAAAATATCGAGAAATGGGAGACAATCATTTTCTTCGATTTCCATGGTAAATTTAATATCTTCATGGATATTATTCAAATGAATAAGAAAGTTATTTATTTAGTTATTGAAGAATTAAATATAAATGTAGGTTCAGTATGTTTGTGTCCGCAAATCCCGGAAAGTAATCGATGGATTGACTCAAATTTTTTACAGAATATTGCATTTTGGTAGAAAAGTGTTTCTGTATATAATGGAAAGCTCTGGCGTTATTAAATTTGTATTAAAAAACACTGCAGGTGGTGTACGAGTCGTTTAAAATTGTGTGTACGTATTTCTATTTTAGCGGCAGGAAGGGCAGGCGCGAGGGGAAAGGTAACGAAGGAGGTTGAGTTCGCGGGAAGGATAACGAGGGAGGGGAAGGCGGGGAAGGTGGAAGGAGAACGAAGGAAGGGAAGGGGATGCGGGAGGGGAACGGGGACGCATGGGAGTGGACATGCAGGGAGAAACAATTTATTTCTTTGAATGGCATTGCAACGCATGCTGGGACCAGCTAGTTAAAATACAATAAACTAAATTATTTTATTTAAAATTACGAAAATTCGTCTTTGGAAACTTAGAAACCTCAAAAAATGGTAGGGCGTAGTTAGAACTCTATCCAATTAGACGTGGGCAAAATTGAATGACTGAATTAAATGAATAAATTCAATCTTGTGACACACTCGATCTGATTCTCAATTTCAAAAGGAATTGATTCTTCATTCCTCATCTTTGGCCTTGCATCCTACGATTTTTAACGGCACCATTAGTTTTTATTTTCCATTTATTTTACTGTTAAATTATTGCAATGAATGATGTGTACCGTAAACGATTAAAATTATTATAATGATTCGTAAATATTTAAATATTGTTCTATGGGCGGCGCGCCTATAGAACAATAGTGCAAAACACGTAAAGTATCCTTCTCCCGCGCGCCATTCGTATAACACCCGCAGGTACCAACTTCATCGTGGTCAGCCCAAGCGAAATACGATCGCGAATCGGCCGAGTCTCTTTCACAATGCAAGAATTAATACATTGGTTCTATTCAGTATGTACATGATCCTGTCATAGTCCGCCGCGCCGACCCAGTCCTGTACCCGTCGCGTCTCTAGTTAATAGTCTGTCGCTAGTTAATAGTCTGTCCGGAGCGCGGAGTCTTTTTCACTTAGGAATTAATTAAATCATTCAGTTGTGACGTCATCGTCTCTATGATCTCGTCAATCTCAGTCCCAAGAGAACCGACAAGCAGGCGCAGTTCCTGCTAGGTCCGCAGCTTGCGAGGCAAGACACTAGTCAAGTTACTAATTCATTCCTCAATGCTCGCCGCGAATCTGTCCGTGCGGTTCACTCATTCCTCTCCGTTGGCCAAGCCGTCAATTTCATTACATAGTTGATTGAAAACTTCATCCAGAATCAGAATCCAAACTTAGCTAGAATCTCCGTGAACGATTTATTATCGTTATATTTTGGTACGTATCAAGGCTATTGGAATACAATTACCTATCTACTTTTAGACACAGAACTTCGGCAATCGACTGTGGTCAGCTGTCATAAAATAATGTCTTTAAATGATAAAATGTTTGTTTATATTAGAACACGTGAAGTGGAACCATTTTAAGTTTAATAAATAAAATAAAATTAGTAAAACTTTAGGGGTGAAACAAAACACTGTTTAATTTTAAGATTTTATTGCTAGTCTAATGTAAATAGATTTTTCTTGTCAATTTTTTTTTGTTAAACCCCGTAGTACAATTTTTCAGAACGACGTAATTCGTAAATTTTTTTTTGAAGTGAATTAGGCAAATTCACCCTAGGAAGAGCGCTTTGGTGGTGAAAACTTCTTTAGCACCGTTGTGTTTTGAAACTCGATGAAACAAAGAATAACTACATTAAAAAGAGGCAAACACCTACATCTATAGGATTTGGTCTAATCGGTCTCTTCTTTGTGCGGTGCTTCGTAGCCGGCCTCCTCTTAGTGCGATGCTCCGTAGCCTCCCCACTCATTTCTTCCTTGTTTTCTAAATTAGATAATATGTATCTTTTTTTTTTTGGAACTTTGTCATACACATAGCTATGAAAATACAACACAGAAAGTTCTGAAAATTATTTTGGGAATAGAAATGAGCAAAAGAAATGCTTTGGCATTCAAAGGTCATTTTTGAAAATAATGTCAGAATCCTATCCAAATGAGGTGACGCCTTGACAGCACCTAATTTTTCACTAATTTCTTTTTTCATATGTTGTTTAATTTTTTTTATGTTTATGACATCAAAAATCCATAAAGGCAATATGGACATATTTTATTTTTTATATTCTTTTTATTTACAAAAAGATACATAAAATATAATAAATTTTACACAATAATTAATTACATAATACATGTATTTGATGTACCCCCATAAATAAGCATATTAAATAATATCTAACCAGTTTTCTTTCAGACGTCTAAATCGGTAGCTTAACCCTAGAACCGTACCCATAATAGACTTTAAGTAACATTACCTAGGGGTACTGGAGTACCCCGGTAAATGGAACATCTTTTTACATAAGAATAAACATTTATTAATAATCAACTTACATTACATTTACATTTCAGTCTCACATAGGCCTACATAAAAGGAACTTATCTTAACAGTTTTGGCAAATCCTTTTTTGGTGCTCTTAACATATGAAACTTTTACATTTTTCACATCGAGTGCATGATTTACGGTCTTTTGACCTGAGACAAAATAAACATCTTCATCGATTTTGATTCTGAAGGAGCTGGAGCACCAGAAGACCGCTATTCCCCTAGTACGCTTTTATTCCTATTAAAATCATAGTAGTGAATGTAATTCGACTACCATAATACGGGCATTTGTCTAGCTTGGTAGTCGAAAAACCATGTAAAACAAACCTGTAACAAACAAAATGAATAAAGAAAATTTAAAAAAATATATCTTAATTGTATCCAGGGGTACTGGAGCACCCCACGTACGCCTTGCCACGACTACACACTAACAGGAATCCCGCCCGAATTATGCAGCGCAAAAAGATCCATTGTGAAACGAAAAAGTAATCGCAATTTTAAAAAAAATAAAAATTGTACCCCAGGGTATGGATCTAGGGTTAATGCTTATTGTAATAAAGTCGTTACTATTTTCCAATTGGACCCATGAGTCCATGAGTTAGAGCATTTGCTAGATATGGTTACGTTTTGCTAACTGGATGATAATAATACATTGATTTAAAGGCCCTTTATGAATTTATTTGAAGTATTTGGAAGCGGTTCTGTCACTCGATACTTAATATACTCAAGTAACTCGTAGTAACTCAATTTGGAGAGTGTTGTACCTGTAAGGCTGGGATTAGACTCGTAAATTTTTTCCTGTAAATCGCTCTTGTAAGCAATTTATGGCCAAATTACCAATGTAAACGACACCAAAAGTCATAATTTATAGCAAGTTACAGAACTTATTCTTTCGAAAGTTTTTTGACAGGTCTAATCGCTCCCGCGCGAATTTCCAGCCTTCTTACAGCTTATAAAATCAGTTTGATAAGCTAAGAGACTTACCGCAAGAAATAGTTCCGAAATGCGCCACGAACCGTTGCAAAATGTCAAAAATTAAAAGACAATTGTTTTCATAGGATTTTTTTCCTACAAAACTAGTATTTATTTCCACTTATTTAAGTTTTCTGGAAACTGAGCATCCTTCTATTCAATTATCGGTCCAATCCTTTCCAATCTTAATGTTTTTGTTTTTAACATTTAGGTAAGTATTTGAAATTTTGAATTCGAAGTCGGTTGCTATCCGCAGATATCAGGTAGCTGTCATTCGGATAAAACAAAATTAATTTCCGCCTTTGACGGCATAAAAACGCGTGGAGAATAAATTGTTTAATTAAAGCGAAAATCTATTTCAACACTTTATTGGGGCTTTTTCCTCTTTATTGACAAAATCGCGAAAATTTGACAGTAGCAGGTCGTTGTTGACAAGAAGCCATCTTACCGCAAATAAATTTACAGATGTAAACGGTCGCATGAGCATTTACACAGGTCGAACTTCCGTGATCATTAATTACCAAAAATCGGATGCATATGTGAACGCTCCTGTGAGTGACCTGTCAAAATCTTATGTAATCCGTAAATTTTAATTACGAGTCTAACCTTAGCCTAAGACAGAGGAATTGGGTAGAATTCCTAGTTATGACCTATCTACCGATTCCATCTCTCCTGTCTGAAGAGATAGAATCGTCTCTTAATCTAATCTGAAATCTAAACATTACTCCACTTTTAACCTTACACAATATAAAATTGACTTTCTCATCTACATCCATTGAAACTAGAGATGCCACGAATATTCGGCTGCTATTCGGTATTTGGCCTATTCGGCTACTTTTTCAACTATTCGGTATTCGGCCGAATACTGCGGAACTATTCGGCCGAATACCGAAATACAAATCATGAAAAAAAACGCCCAATATTACTCACAAAATTTTTTTATTTTAACAAAAAATCAGCATATTTAATACTTAAAATCCATCAGTATTAAAATATGATGAAGAGTTTTTTCAGCATTTGTTGATAGCAAACGATTGGTCTTTTTATCATAAATTATAACTGCTTTCGAAAAAATCCGTTCACTATACTGCTCCCGGGAGAAAATAAATAAATCATAGCAAATTCTGCTAGGATTGTAAACTGTTTTGAGTTTGCTGACCACCACTTGCAAGGGTCTGCTATCCGATCTAGTCGGTTTTCATGTATTTTTTAAAACATACACACTACAAGTTGTCTTTTTTAAGATATATACAATATAAGTAACGCAATTTGATGTAACAATCAACAAATAATGCGTGTTGTGGCTTGTGGCACGACCTGCTCGCAAACGAAACAAATACGCCCACGGTGTGGTTACCGCAAGCACTTCAGTGATGCAGGTCGGAACCCTGTCACCCGCAAAATGTACTAAGTGTCACCGAATATTCGGCCGCCGAATATTCGTCGCTTCGGCCGAGAACCTAGCCGAATATTCGGTATTTGGTATTCGGCAAAATCACTATTCGTGGCATCTCTAATTGAAACGATGGCAGAGAACCAGTGATGTAATAGACCACTGTTTCTGCTTCCTAAATGCGAAAGTTAATCATCCCTAAATGTGCGCCGTTTTGCACGTCTTTTCTCGCTTTCATATACGTTTCGACGTAGGAAAGTTTATCAGCGTTTTGCTATACAATGATTTTTTTCCAATAAAAAACAAAAAAATATGTTTTTCAATCACACGTCACCACTAATCACACTGCTTCACGTAGTGATGCATCGCATGATATGCGCTGTCTCGTCTGCTACCATACTGCTGGAGTGAAATGGAGTGCGTATCACGTGACCCGCTAGGCTGTACCCATCTACCCAGTGGTGTAGTTTGATAATTTCTTTCTTCTTTTTTTTTTAAATTAAAAATATATTTAATTAAATGAAGACAATATTAGGAAACAGATAAATCAGAAAAAGATATTGGTAAAATAATAAGATATTGTTGGACCGAAAAGACAAAACATGTACGTGTTTAGCAGTGTGATTAGTAGCGATATGTGTTTGAAAAATAAATGTTTTGTCTTTTATTGGAAAAAACCATCAGATAGCTAAACAACATTCATATTTTTACTCCATATATGGTCAGGAATCGCTGGTTAAAATTCTTCGTGCTTTACGGAGAATACACTTCATCCAATGGAAGTGTTTAAAGACTCTATATCTACAAATAACAGCTTTTATGGTGGAAGCGAAAAACATTGTGAAAAAATAACTTTTTTTTCTACATTCTCCACATCTGAGATGCTGTCTGGAGAATCTTTTGAGGAGAGGAAAGAATTAACATTGGTCTTGAAGAGACCTATGTTGTAGGAAGGATGAAACACAGAGGCCGGCAAATCGTTCCACAGCCGACAAGAACGAGTCGAAGTAACGACTCGTTTTCATTTCACAAATGTTGAAAACGCGTTTGGCGCGTTTTCCGACTATGCACCCGTGGCAAAGGGATCGATGACGCTAGTTCCTCGGAGCACCTTCCATTGAAATACCATTAGTACAAGGATAGCATTCCAACCTGACTCCTATGCTCTAAAAATTGCAATCCGTTTGTTAAGTTAGGAGAATCTAACCGCCCGTTTCTGCCATAGAGTCGAGCGTTTTTTGAGGTATTTTTTACAGGGTTAGCAGTTGTGTAATATTAAAGTATCTATGGGCCCTGTACAATACGCCCAGTTTTTGAGAGGCTAACTTAACTCTGGGTACAATAACAACGTACTTAATACCATGTTTTTATATTTTAACATATTATTATATAGGAAGCAGGAAAGAGCCCATAGCAGCGTACCAGACTTGTCCCGATGGGAATCCACCCGACTCTACTGGAATATGTGCCAATACCTGGAGTAAGGAAGTCAAAGTTGATAAGGCACCCAACAGTAAAATCGCGGTAGTCTCTGTTTGGGAAGCAATACGGGATGCTTTAGCTTTACCACCCTTCGGAAAATGAGTCCAGAACCATTTAGAACCCAAAATGATTTTTTTTAACTGTGGCCTCCTTGCAAATAAAATTTCTCCCATTAAAAATAAATACTTCTGAATTATTTAACTTCGTTTTAAAATTACATCGTAACATTTATTATTAAAAATACACAGATAACCTATAATCAAAATGGAACTCTGCAAATTAAAGCTGAACACAATAAATAAATTACTTATAGCAGTTTTTGTTATTTGTTTTTGGGGTGTTATGCCATGTTGCGCTACCTCCTCCTTTAGCCAACGTTTCGGACAGCGTTGCAGTGTCCATCATCAGGGCAAATGTCTATTCATGTACTTTTGCCTTATTTGTATATATTTATATTATAATACATTACATAAAAGTACATTCAAATGTCTATTCATGTACTTTTGCCTTATTTGTATATATATTAGTTGTATCTTATGTTGTTATACCTATATATTTATAAATCACGTAAAAAATTACCTTTGAAATGTATGAAGATAATGGGAAAAAATGAAGAAAAAAAAAATGTGCACACATCGTTACTATTTAATAAAAGAGTTTCAAAATCATTTTTCTTTTAATTTTCGTAAAAATAAAATTAATTTGTTTTGTTGTTCTAGGTCATTGATTCCCAAAGTGGTCTGGTGGACCCCTGGGGTCCACGGGAGACTCGACGGAGGTCTACGTTGGCGTGATAAAAAATGATAAATTGGTAGAAATGTAGCAACAGGGGGTCCACCGAAACCAGTAAAATTTTGAAAGTGGTCGACGAGAAAAAAAAGTTTGGGAACCTCTGTACTAAATATACAAAAAAATAAAAGAAGGATATTAATATTAAGCATCACTTTATTTTTAATAGTACCTACAAAAAAAATAATAAGAAAAAATCAATTGGTATTATATTTTTATTAAATTGTAATTCATTTGAAAATAATCCACTTTCTAATTTTCTAATGAAGAATTGTTTTTTTAAATTTTATTGTTTATAATTATTTATTAAAGTCCTATGTGAAATTGCTGATGTTTCTTTACTCCATAGATTTTATTATAATAAATACACTGCCATAGAATGAACTAGTGTTGGTGTGATCTATCTCCACTGAGAGTATGTAGGCATATAGTACAAACCCACACTAATGGACTTCCTACAGACCAATAATAATTTTTTTGCTGCTTTGTTGTAAAGTTATTATGCTCTTTTACTTTTTTGATTATACTTTTATTAAAAAAATGCAACCAAATATCCACTCGAGCGACAGGGCGATGTAAAACTTTTTCCTCCGATTTATTTATTTAAACACCATAGAATAGCTTTACATTCATATGTGTGATAAAAGCAAGTATTTAGACATAGAATATAGGATACTATTATGTGTTACTAAACTACTGTTACTAAAAAAAAATTAAAATAATATCAATGTTATAATAACAGAGAACATATTATTTAAATAGGATTATTTGGACACTAAATAGAGTAAATTTGTGTTGAGTTTATTGTTACCTTCAAAGTTATCTTTCTTTGGAATTAATAAGCAGGTATTGCTAATTAGCTAACTGTTTCAGCGCTGTTAGTTAAAGATTTAATAATAGTTTTGGAATAAAAAAATCATTTTAAATAAAATAATATATATATATATATATATATATGCGACCTAAAGTTTAAGCAGGTTCACTCCTTCCTGGCGACATGGCAAATCAATTATGTTTTTTTCGAAAATGGCTTTAGCCTTGTTAGGTGACCAGTTGAGTTTGTTTTTGGCCAATTTTTGTTCGTCTCGTCTTTGTGCGGTGCTTAAAACTACGTAAATCGATGCTGATCGTTTGCTTGTACACATCCGCTGAAACAGCGGATGTATGAAATGCTTGGGAAGAAATAAAACGAAGGGTTTTCCCTCATTTCACGTGAAAAATTTCCTCGTTGGTTTGTTATATTTTGCAATTTCTGGCTCCAAAAGTTTGTGTCTAACTCGCTTCAGGCGATTGGGAGCTCAATCTATCGTTGTTTAGCATTTCCCAGAAGCTCTCCTTCCCCCTTCCCCCTTCTCCCTTCCCCCTTCCCACCAATGGAATACGCAATGATGTGATTTTTTTGTATATTTTTTGCTTTTTTATTTGTCTTTGTTGCAAATTTGAGTTCATTGAACAATATTTCACGCAGGACTAACAACTAAATAATATATAGTATATTTGCGTAATTGAATTGAATATATAAGAGGGTATTGCAGAACACGGCATTCATGAGCACCTCGCCCGGGACACTGGTACATTTGGTATATTTTGCAGATAGATAAATATTCTCTTTTCAAATGTTGGGTACGATCGTACTTTTTATGGTTTTTACACGAATTAAAAAAAAATACTCTCTCTCTCTCTCTCTCTATTTGCTTTATTTTAATACATGCATTTCGCCGCGTTCTATCCTCCGTTAATGGTTTTGTTATTGTTTTTAACAATAATATCCAATCAATTTGATTGATTTTTTGTTTACGATTGTACGATGATACGATTGCAAGTATCGCATCCTAAGAAATCCAAAAAATATCCAATCTTCAAACCACTCCAATTCCCCTTTCTCTTAGAAACTTCTGTTACCGACCGACATACGATTCGGATGAGGATGGGGAGGGGTTCAGGCTGACAATTATTGCTTGTAATAATTGTTACCCTTTGTGCTATGCATAAAAATCTTGTCTAAACGTTAGTTTATAAATTAAAAAATAATAATAAGTCTAATAGTTGCTTCAATTAAATACTGCGTGTAGAACATATCTTGGCCCTTGGAAACAAAAAAAAACTGCTCCCTGGAGCAGTTGGGACTATAGCCAGTGGGTTATTATGATTTGTAGGTTAAACCCATCAATGTAATCTTGTGAGGGCAAAAGGAGTGGGTTGTTAAAAATCTTTTCTTCGATGGACTGTTTCTCACCATGAAAACCAATGCGAACCCCCACTTTATATATATATATATATATACATATATATATATATATATATATATATATATATATATATATATTATTTTATTTAAAATGATTTTTTTATTCCAAAACAATATATATATATATATATATATATATATATATATTTTTTTTTTTTTTTTTAATTGTACAACAGATTTTTATCCAATTACTGTACAATTTTCTCATTTTAACAGTCTTAACACCTAGGAAGATGATTAATATACAAAAAAAATCTTAAGGCTATCTAAAGAAGAGTTATATATATCTAGTGTTTCCGATATTTCGTTCAACAGCACCATTCCTCTTGTCATGCTATGCTGTGCTAGAACATCTGTTCTGCCGTATGGTATTTTGAACAAGTCGTGTCGACGACTACGGCTGAAATTTTCAGGCACGTATAAGCCATAACATTCCAAGAGGAATGGGCTGTCAATACGATTATGGATTATGTTAAAACTAAGAATTGCAAGATTTGCATAACGTCTAGTTTCCAAGCTAAATCTATTTGTTGCCTCAAGTAATTCCATATGGTGCATGAATCTCGGGTACGTTCCATTCATCCGCATATAGACATACCTAAGGAATTTTTTCTGAACTTGTTCTAGCATATTAATATATTTCGCTTGGTGCGGAGTCCACACACCACTGGCATACTCCAGCTTACTTCTTATGACTCCATCAAACATGGCTATCATTGCATCTGGGTTATCAAATTGCTTACATATTCTGATGATGAAACCCAGGAGTTTGTAGCATGCTGGAGTGAGCCGTGATATATGATCCGAGAATGTCAGTTTGGGATCAAAGACGACACCGAGATCTTTAAAGCTATTGACTCGGCATAATGTTTTCCCTTTAATGTTGTATTCAAAAACTATGGGCTTCTGGGAGCGGGTATATGTCATGGTTACACATTTTTTTATATTGAATTCTAATTTGTTTTTTACTGACCATTCTGCAATAGCATCAAGGTCAGATTGCATTTTTAAGCAGTCATAGTAACAGATTATTTCCATCAAAAGTTTGAGGTCATCTGCAAATAGAAGTTCATTTTCATTTTCAAGTTTTGTTCCCCGGATGAAAAAGACGTCCTTAAAAACGAGGTGGTTAGTTTCATTAACACAGTCTCAAGTTGGATGTCTGTCAATAAACTCAAACTTAATCCGACCAAGACGGAATTTATTTGGATAGCTTCTCCTGGAAGGCAAGCCCTCATCGACTCTAATCCAATCCATATTCAGGGCACAGATATAATTCCTTCTACAGAAATAAAGTTTCTAGGTTTCACTATAGACAATAGTCTTTCTCTAGAATCACAAATTTCAAAATCTGTAAGTTCAGGCTTTTTCCATCTAAGGCAGATAAAATCAATCAGGCGTTGCCTTCCCTCTGATGGAGCAAAGTCACTCATAAATTCGTTCGTTGTCTCACGTATGGACTATTGTAATAGTGCGTATGCTGGCTTGCCTAAAAAACAATTCAATAGAATCCAGTCCGTTTTTAATGCTGCGGCGAGAATGATTTTTGGTGAATCTAAGTATTGCCGTATAACCCCGCTTCTAAAGGATCTTCATTGGCTTCGATGCCCTGAAAGAATAGAGTTCAAGATCTGCTTAATGACCTTCAAAGCATTGCAAGGAATGGCGCCAGCCTATATATCGGAACTATGTGTCCGACAAAACTTAAGCGATAGGCAGCTTACTCTAAGGTCAGCAGATCGAGATGTTACTAATCGTTTAATCGAACTTCTAGGTCAAATCGAGCCGTTTACTATGATCGATCTTTTCGTGTAACTGGCCCGCTCATTTGGAACAAACTTCCCTCAGCTCTTACTAATATTCAGAACTTGGCTGAATTCAAAAGAGCTTTAAAAACAAACTTATTTAAAAAATCATACCTTTCATGAATTTTAACTCCTTTTCAATATACTTTAATAAGCCATGTTCCTCAAGTTTCTGGTAATTGTTTGGTTTCGATTACCTCCTTACTATAGTTTTATGTGCACTCTGAATTTGTATTATTTCTAAATGTTAACTGCCTCCTGTTCTATATAATTTAGTTTAAATGATTCTTGTTGAATGGCACCGTGATGGTTTATCATTATATATTGTCCTGTGCCAAAACAGCACTCACTACTGTTGTTAATATTGTTCTTTAGGAATTGCTTTGTATATTTTTGTATATTCGTTATTTCACATTATTTAATTAATTTTTTAAGGACTCGTAAGGAACACTGTAGGTTAATTTTAAGTTTATTATAATTAAGCGCACTTGAAGTGAAACATCACAAAACTGCGCTTTATAAATACTACGTTATTATTATTATTAAGACATTTGCAATATTTTACACAAACCTGGATGTCATCTAATATATATATATTATACAAACTGATTTTCGCAGAAAAATAAAAGCTGTCTATATTTTGACCTTAGTCGCTTCACTGGATATGCTGTTCTTTTACCTATAAAAGAAAGCTTTACCCTTGTATTTTTTTATTATTATTTATAACAATTAGTTGAAATAAAGAATTTTTTTAAACTTCATACCTCGTTTTCTCAATGTGAGTTTCTGTGGACATAGTGCAAACCAATCCTCAGCAAGTGATGTAAACCAGCAGCACCACTTTTGCTCGGGTTGGTTCCTTTTTACCTTTATGTCAACGTTCCAATTTCTTGGGTCCAGAGTCAATGCGGAAAAGGTCAAACCCGGCAATATCATCCAGGAAGTCTCTACTTGGGAAGCAATAAAGGATGCTTTATCCTATTCCGTATGAAAATGAGTCCACGACCAAAACGATTTTTTTTTTAATTGTGGCTCCCTTGCAAATCAATTTGCTCCCTGAAAACTGAAAAAAAATTATGGAATTTATTATTTCTTTTGAAGAAAAACTTCTTTACGCACGCTCGACTTAGGGGGTAAGCTGTTGAATGCGTTACGAAAAAGTGTGATGCGAACGGTAATCGATGTGAACAGTGATCGATGCGAACAGTGATCGATGCAAACGGGGATCGGGCGAGGCGAACGTTTGGGCTTTTACGCACGCTTGACTTGGGGAGTAAGCTGGTGAATGCGTTACGAAAAGTGTTATGCGAACGGTAATAGATGCGAACGGTGATCGATGCGAACAGTGATCGATGCAAACGTGGATCGGGCGAGGCGAACGTTTGGGCCTTTACGCACGCTTGACTTGGGGAGTAAGCTGGTGAATGCGTTACGAAAAGTGTTATGCGAACGGTAATAGATGCGAACGGTGATCGATGCGAACGGTGGTCGATGCGAACGGTGATCGGGCGAGGCGAACGGTCGGGCCTTTATGCACGCTTGAAGTTGAGATGGAGATATAAGTTAGTGAAGATAGAAAGAGAGTTTCGAGATATATACGTTTCGTATATATCTGTAGGGGCAAGAGAGAAAGGTGCGAGCGCAAGGAATCATTTATTGAATAACCATGCCATAGGTCACCCTATATATAAAATATAATAAATATATATCACCCTATGTATAGATGAAATTGCTGCAAACCAATCCCACGATTGAAACCAGAGAGAGAGAGAGGTCACCCTAAGGTCGGTCATCCCAAGGTCGTAGGTCACCCCAAGGTCGTAGATCACCCTAAGGTCGTAGGTCACCCCAAGGTTGTAGGTCACCTTAAGGTCGTAGGTCACCCCAAGGTTGTAGGTCACCCCAAGGTCGTAGGTCACCCCAAGATCTTAGGTCACCCCAAGGTCGTAGATCACCCTACGGTTGTAGGTCACCCCATAATCATAGGTCACCCCATGGTCACATGTCACCCCAACGTCATATGTCACCCCAATGTTAATGTCAATGTCATCCCAATGTCATAGGTCCCCCTAAGGTCATAGGTCACCCCAAAGTCATTGGTAACCCCAAAGTCATTGGTAACCCCATGGGTCACCCCAACATCGTAGGTCCTAAGTCAAGTCAACACCCCAAGGTCGTTGGTCACCCCAAGGTCGTAGGTCACCCCAAGGTCGTCGGTCACCCCAAGGTCGTAGGAAACCCCAAGGTCGTAGGTCACACCAAGATAGTAGGTCACCCCAAGATCGTAGATCACCCTACGGTTGTAGGTCACCCCACGGTCGTAGGTCACCCCATGGTCACATGTCACCCCAACTTCATATGTCACCCCAATGTTAATGTCAATGTCATCCCAATGTCATAGGTCACCTCAAGGTCAAAGGTCACCTCAAAGTCACAGATAACCCCAAGGTCATAGGTCACCTCACGGTCGTAGGTCACCCCATGATCATATGTCACCCCAATGTCATATGTCATGTGTTCTTTTATGAGTTAGTGAAGTTTTACTTCAGTCGTGTGGCCTAAAGCACACTCGTTTTTTTAAATTTACATCGAACCAGTTATTATTAAAAATAAAAATAAATAACCTGTTTTTAAACTATTTTTAATTATATTTTTTAAGAGAACCTTCTTAGGCACTGTTGTATTTGAAACTCGGATGAAACTGAAACGACACTAAAAAGAGACAAACACATAGGTACATATATGGGATTTAGCCTGCGAGAGAATGAGATTTAATGAAACCTTACCGCATTGGCCGCTTTGATTATGAGCTCACTTTTCAAGATTGGTAACCAATTGGTTGAGGTGTGTGGGCGAAGGTTTCACTTCTACCGCGTGTGAACTGCACTTGATTTTTTATATCATTATTTTTTTTTGTTCTTACAATTGGTGCCTGCCTCACTAGGAACTCCTGAGTTGAGAGCAGGATTATAACAGGAAAACAAATAACAACATAATATTTATCAATTTGAAATACAAGACAATTAAATTAGCATTATAGCATTGGAAAGGTCTACTTAAAAGCAAAGGCGCATTTTATAACAAAAATACTAATAATCTATATTATAATCTTAGGTGCTTACATATGAAATTGGCGTTTTGCCGTACTGTCAACTTTGATCTCAAATATCTTCTCTTTGGTTAGGAATTCCAAATTCAAATTTAGACAGCTATTTACTCGTGTATTTGTGTTTCGAAAATTATAATTCATTTGTTATTTCCTTAATTGTTTTTTTTCTTTGCATCACTTAGTTTACAAAATGGAAAACTTGGAGTCAATTTTCGCTTGGGGCATGGTTTGGCTGGTTCGGCAGGGTTCAGCCATTGCGATGAGCGCTTTCGATTATCGTACAGGATCCACTTTTCATCACAGGTAATGATTCGATTTAAAATCCCTTCATTATTGTGCCGGTTGAGTAATGCAACGCAGCAGTCAACGCGCGTTTGTTGGTTTGCTTCACTCAATTCGTGAGGTACCCACCTTTCAAGCTTTTTCACCTTCCCAATTTGCTTCGAGTGGATTAAAACAGTTTTATCACTAACACCGCAGCCTGCAGCTAACTCGGAAGTGGTTTGCGATAGATCCGCTTCCACAATAGCCTTCAATTCTTCATTATCAACTTTGGTCTCCGGCCGTCCACGGGACTTGTTCTGCAGGTCGAAATTTCCAGAACGAAAACGTTGGAACCAAAAACGCACTGTGTTTTCTTTTGCGGCACCGTCGCCATACACATCATTAATCGTTCGAGCCGTTTCTGCAGCACTGGTGCCACGGTGGAACTCGTACTCGTAAATAACGCGATATTTCAAGTTTTCCATTTTGTAAACTAAGTGACGCAAAGAAAAAAAAAACAATTAAGGAAATAACAAATGAATTATAATTTTCAAAACACAAATACGAGTAAATAGCTGTATAAATTTGAATTTGGAATTCCTAACCAAAGAGAAGATATTTGAGATCAAAGTTGCCAGTACGGCAAAACGCCAATTTCATATGTAAGGACCTAATAAGCTAACGTATGTCGTACATACTCAGGTAATAAATACACACGGAAGTGCTGCCATCTATAATATTCAAATAGAACTATTGAACTCTTCATATTATAGGGTTTGCTAGTTACACAACGTTAGTTTTAAAATAAAAGACAATCAGGATCGTACCATTGGAAATGGTGCCATGGAAATGCGTATAAATTGGTTTTCATAAAATTTTTGTTGTTAGATCTGTCTTGGCTGATAGTCCAAGACTCGGTGTCTGATCTATATTTGAGTGCCACTTAAAAAACAGTAATATTTAATTTAAACAGTAATATTTAATAAAGTAGTATTTAATTCTGTTTGTTAAAGTGCTTTCGGATACGCAATATGTTTTGTTTTGCCGTCTAGTGCGTACACAAATAAATCAGTAGGTTTTCCGATGCTTGAGCAGGACCTGTATAGCTGTCCGTGTAAAAGAAGCATGGATTAACCAAAATTTATCCCTAATGCTACTATGTACTACCCTACCTCTATCCCCGCCCCCGTTTCCCTCCCGCGTTCCCTTCTCCTCCCGCATCTCCTTCCCCCCTCCTGCGTCTCCCCGTCCCACAACCCTCCTACTTCGTTCTCTTCCTCCCTCCTTTCCTTCCTACTGCTTAACTATATGAAATACACAAATTTTTTGAAGGTGCCCCACCTATTGTAATTTTTTTTACTTGAATACCGCACAAGAGTCCCAACTGTTCTCGTCTGGAGCCAGTAGGACTATGGCATCCCCAATTGGGGTATGTTGTGAGGCTGAAGGTGGTGGGGAGGGGAAGGAGATAAGGAAGAGGAAGGTGAGGAAGTACCTTGCTATTCTGGTCACCAAACACGGCAGAAGCCATTTCAAGCAACGTTTCAATTCTGAATGGTGGTCTTACACCAGGGCGATACTGAGAGTATCTTCCACTCAACGTGCCGCGAATCTACTAAATATTATTTTAAATTAATAAATTGTGAAATAACATAAATTAATCAAATAAAATTTATTTTCCACGCCGGGATTCGATCCCGCGACCTTCGGAGTGCGAGTCAAGAGCCTTACCACTAGACTACGCCGGCTGTCTAGTCTAATAATGCCAGATACCTGTATACATAGAAACCTTCACGGGCCTGCACGCAATAACTCGACAATGTTTTTGGTATATATATACAAATTAATGGTATAGGTATAATTTCATAACACCAGAGCGTACCATTATATATATAGAAACCTTCGTGGGTATGCGCACAATAAATCACCAAAGCTTCATCACAACCATGAATGGTTGAGCAGATACGGAACAAACAAAGAAACATTCATTCTTATATACATTAGTTGTATTCTCACTAATGTCAAGTGGAAGTGCATTGTATAGCTTTGTTGCAAAGTATCTAAAATTTCGTTTGTTCAAGTGTTTTAGCGTAAGAGGTTATGTCCTTTGGTTCTAGTATCTCAAGCAATTTGAACTTTGCCAAAAGCAGTTCTGTATTAAAGAGATATGCTAGTACGTTTTTGGCAGAAAGTTGCCTACTCTGTTCAAAACACAGATTCTCCAAACCACTGGAACTGGAGTGCTTTTTGCCACAATATGGCACTATTTAAAATACCCCGGATTGATTTGCTGCCAATTTTGGAAAGTTTTCCCTTATTTGTAAGTAATTAAGTAGAATTTTAATATTTTATAATGTTTTTTTTGGTAAATCCTACGAATATGTGATAACCGACAAAAAATAGGTGAATTCATTGGCTATTTTTATTTTATTTTATTTTTATTTTTATTTTAGTTTATTTAGGAAACAAACAGTTATACATATTGTTATGGTACGCCCAAACGACAAAGAATTCAAACTCCTAATTCGCCGCAAACTACACAACACCCTGCTCCCCCCCTGTTCCCTGCTTCCTACTTCCTATCCCATCCGCCCACCCGCACGCGATCCCTTCCCCAGTTTAGAATTGCGAGCCGCCTCGGGCACACGTTAAGCCCGCGCGTTGATCCCCACTGTTCGCGCCTTGCGTACTATCGCTCGAATTGTACTCAAATATAACCTGCAATGTTAATTCAATAACCTACGGGTTTAGCGCTGATATTTCACCATGCCTGTGTAAACTTCGGTTCTGCCCTAAACTCGGGAGGTCCCCCTGGAAGCCGGAAGACGAAGACCCCCAACATCATGTAAGCTGTACAATTGTTTCCTCATTTGATTGTGTCCTTTAACGATAGACTGTAAACTCCCGCGCAGATCCCATCACTCAGAGAGTTTCGTTTAGGGATCTTGAGGTTATAAACACGATAGCTAGGATTGTGTAGTATGTATTTCTTGTGTTGAATTGTACTGTAATGACCTATGTACTGTGTTTTAAATTTGCAATACATGAATCTAGTTAACTCAATCCTGTTATTATTCTGCTACGGCAGGAGGGTTTCCTAGAGGGGGAGTATCCTGCCAGACGACTGAGATGCGAAGGAATTTCTGAAGCCTCGAGCGACCCACCACCTGAATAGAGGGTAAATCATGCCTCCCCTGAGAGCTAGCTTGGGACTTGTTTGGGGGCCCGCTCCTAACACTGGCGTCCATAGTGGGGCCCAGAATTTTTTTTTCATTTTTGCCATTGTCTCAGTCGCCTTACGGAGTGCTCCCTGTCGAAATCTTCCCCGCATAGGAACTGTTTGTAAACATTGATTGTACTGTGTCTTGGTGTTTTATACCCAGTGAATAATGAATTCTGTGGGAAACCACAGAAATCCATGTGCAAGTTAAGTCCATAACGCAGATTTGATTGCAATTATAAAAAAATTGCGTCAAAATTGAAAACATGGCCATTTTGTATCAACCAGAAAGACGGCAGCATTTAAACCGCGAATCTGACTGCGCACGCGCCGACCCCTTTGTTCACAAAGCAGCGGACGAGCAACAGTAATTCGCGCCAAATCAACGGCCCGATGTTTCACGCGGTAAATACATACCTAATCTCTGAGTTGCGCGCGCACCCACGCGCATCGAAGCACAAAAGTGCGTTTATCGCGCCAAACTCCAACGGCAAAAACCCGTTTGAATCAGGCAGAACAATTCCCTGTCACTATGCAGTGTTTTGAATAATAAAATCGCCCTTCTGTCACTAAGGTCGGAAGCAATGGAGATCGCTATTGTAAATTTGGTTTTGGAATTCCAATTACCTTGTGGATTCTTTAATTAAAAAATCTCACACTCACGTTTTTCTTGCACAATATACCGATCGGCCCACTTGTTGTGTCTGTCAAATTAGTACCACGTATATTTCACCAAATGGACAAAATAATGACTTTCTTTCCACATCCTACGTTATAGGTACCGCATTTTTTTCAGCATAAGTGTAAAGTGAATTGTGTTTTTTTCCTTACATAAAAAAAGTGAAATAATAATAAAACCAATGATTGGTTCCATGAAAAAATAAAATAATTTTAATGTGGTTTCGTAACAAATCCCATATTCAGTTATTTTCATCCGGAAGTTTGTCCTTATTTGCCAGAAGAGTGCCTTTTGTGAATTTTAGTGCCTTTCTCAGTGCAAAGTGGTTTGTGAAAAATAAAAAACCCGTTTTCTAAAGGTCAGTCCTGGCAAAAATTTTTTGGAAATAAATAAATACTTGTGAATTTCACAGTTTTCTCAAAAGTGGTTTGTGAAAAATAAAAAACCCGTTTTCTAAAGGTCAGTCCTGGCAAAATTTTTTGGAAAAAAAATAAATACTTGTGAATTTCACAAGTTTTCTTAAAAGTGGTCAGTGAAACACAAAAACCTTTACTACTTAGGTCTTTCCACGCAAAAATTTTTTCTTGTGCCTTCCTTTGACAAAGATTCTGGTGTCATATATACCAAATTGTAGTATGGAATACAGTTTTCTATAACTATTTTAGAAATACCAACCAGTGATTACCAAGTGAAAAGTGCCTCACAAAATTAATTTTGCGTTTGCTAAAGAAGACCCCTGGCAATTTTTTTCACCACCTGGGAAACTCACAATGGAAAACAATCAAGCTATGGCATCATCCAATTTGGGCATCATTCCCAACGTGCACAACTTATCCAAAACTCACTTACAAACTGCTTTAAGGGATAGAGGACTCTCGCCATCAAGCAAATCTAAACCTACATTAAAGGCTTATGCACTTTTATTCAACAAAAAGTACATTAAGAGAATAAACCTCGCCCCCTCAAGCGAAAATAATTCACGCTCGGCTACGCAAGTTTTGAATAATCTTGTTCCTAACGAAGAACCTATGCCACAAGTAATGATAAAACAGGACATCGCACCCACCTTGACACAAGATAAAACCTACGATTTATCCTCTTGGAAAATCAAATATAATGGCGTCTCCGATGTACTGGATTTCATTGACCGTATTGAAGAAACGGCTACAATCAAAAATATCCCATTCGAGATTCTACGAAAAAACTTCATAGAACTCATCTCCCCAGAATTGATACCCTGGCACCGCATTCAAAAAACTAAATGCAAAGATTGGAATAAACTCAGATCTGCCCTAATCTCGAGCTTCGGAAAAACGGAAGCCCAGCACCGGATCAAATTATCTTTACTATCTATTAAACAGCTAGTAAATGAACCTGTAGCAACATTCATAGAAAGGGCTGAATCCATTAACATCAAGCTTTCACATCCCGTTTCGGAAGCTGAACTATTACCAGTCATAACTGATGGCCTTTTAAGCAAATACGAGAACATCATTACCTCACAGAAAATTGCATCCCTAGCCCAGCTAAACGAAGTCTGTCTCCTTCTGGAATCGTACCAGGATAGGAAAAACATAAAGAATGTGTCAAATAATGTAGTTGTGCCAAGCCGTTCGTCTGGTTTAAAACCAGAATTCAACAACAAAAAGTGTGCTCTTTTTGCAAAAAAGTAGGCCATCTGGCCACTACTTGTTTCAAGCAAGCAAGGTTTCTGGAATCTAAGGAACCCCGAACTTTCAAGAGGCATCACTCTAGGGACCGCTCTCCTCCAAGCGACGAACTGCGCAACATTTTCAAGAAATCAAGGCACAACATGGAAAGGTTACAAAACCCAAGCGATGTCAGACCTCAGGTGGATTTCTCCAAGCCCCCACCAAATTTCTACATGAAGAGGCCAAAAAACTAAATAATAACCTCTCAGGCACCCATTCTGAACCAAGGTCTAAAGAATGGACTGATTGGTTAGCACACATTAAGTATTTTAACCAGACCTTAAATGTTTCTTCGGTTTGTTGCAAACAAGCTAAAGATGGGAGACCCTATGCTTTTTTCTCTGTTAACAATGTGCCCTTTTCCGGATTACTTGATAGTGGTGCATCTGTCAGCTGTCTTGGCAACAATGCTCACCTGCCTTTTGTTAACAGTGATTTTAGAATTTCGCCCCAATCAACACACCTGACGACTGCGGATAATGTTTCCCAACCGGTCATCGGTGCCCTTGCCCTGCCAATTAATTGTAACAATAAAATAGTTACAATCAATTTTCTAATAGTGCCCTCTATATCCCAGAATTTCATCCTTGGCGTTGACTTCTGGAAGGCATTCAATGTTGCTCCCCAAGTATTTAATACTCTTGGCGAAACCTCCACTGCTGCTCAAATTAGTGAGATCCGCACAATAATACCTCACGAAAATTTAAGCACGGACCAGGCTCTCCAACTAAAAGAAATGGTCAATAAATTCGAGTCAATATCTTTCGAAAAATGTGGATTAGGTTTGACAAATTTGGTTGAACACCATATCAAAACCAATGGCCCACCCATCAAGCAACGTTATTACAACTTAGCCCCCCAAAAACTTAAACTTTTAGAAAACGAACTTGATGAAATGTTAAAAATGGGTGTGGTGGTTCCCAGCAGAAGTGCATGGACCAACCCAACTCTTTTGGTTTCTAAAAAAGACGGCTCTGCACGTTTCTGTCTCGACAGTAGACGTTTAAACTCTTGCACGGAAGCTGATGCGTATCCCTTACCTCACGTTCACGCAACCTTAGACAAGCTGCGTAACGCCAAGTTCATCTCTTCTGTCGATCTCAGCAAAGCGTTTTGGCAAATACCCTTGGACGCAGAATCGTGCGAAAAAACTGCTTTCGTTGTACCTGGTAGGGGAATGTTCCATTTTAAAAGATTACCCTTTGGTCTAAAAAACAGCCCCGCCGAGTTACAAAGACTGATGGACAAACTTTTCGGTCCTGAAGTCGATAACAGCCTGTTTTGTTACCTTGACGACCTCATCATCGTCAGCGATACCTTTGAAAAACACCTATTAATGCTGGAAAAAGTTTTTCAACAACTCAAGTTCGCTGGTTTAACCATCAACTTGAAGAAGTCTGAATTCTGTAAGTCCCGTCTACGTTATTTGGGATTCATTATCGACGAAAAAGGTCTAAGAACAGACCCCGCTAAGGTGGAAGCCATGGCAAATTTTCCCCGACCCAAAAACGCGAAGGAAGTCAAAGGTTTCCTTGGACTTGCAGGTTACTACAGGAGATTCATCAAAGACTTTTCCACTATCGCAGCCCCCTTAAATAAAATTACCGGCATCCGTAAAGGTGTCAGCAATTTCCGATGGTCTGTCGAAGCTGAAGAAGCGTTTACAACTCTAAAAAATGCCCTTCAAAAAGCTCCCGTTCTGAATTGCCCGGATTTTGCACTCTCTTTTACCCTCCACACGGATGCCTCCAATGTAGGAATCGGTGGAGTCCTTACTCAAGAATTCCCAGATGGCGAACACCCTGTAGCGTATTTTTCCCGTACATTAAACAAACACGAGAAAAACTACGGAATTACCGAGAAAGAGTTATTGGCTGTATTGGATTCTGTTCACCATTTCCGCGGTTACATAGACGGTAGCAAATTTACTGTAGTTACAGACCATAGTAGTTTGAAATGGTTGATCTCTTTAAGTAATCCCTCCGGTAGGCTCGCTCGTTGGTCCTCCCGTTTGTCTCAATACAATTTTGATGTTGTTCACCGTAAAGGCGCGGACAATATTGTTCCCGACGCCCTTTCAAGAATTGAACTAGCTTCATTAAATGTTGACACAATTGCCCCCCCTCCATCTACAAAAGATGAATGGTACTTGAAAATCTTCGAAGGTTGTAAAAATAACCAACAAAAGTTTCCTAATTTTATCATAAAAGAAGGACAACTATACCGTAATTGCAAGGTACCACTATCCATCCTCGAAGATTACTCGTGGAAACTTGTCGTTCCCCTCGAAGGTAGAGAACAAATAATTATTGACAATCATAGTGCTCCCGACTCCATACACCCAGGAAATTTCAAGACGTATAAAAAGATCTCCTTGAAGTATTACTGGCCTGGTCTCTTCAAGCAAATTCGCAATTACATCTCTAAATGTGAAACTTGTAAAGCTTATAAACATAGCACGGCAGCACCTGCCGGCCTAATGGGTAATCCCAAACGTGCCGACAGACCCCTACAATCATTGTCAATGGACCTCGTCGGACCCTTTCCCCGAAGTTATGCCGGACACATGCACATACTTAGTGTAGTGGATGTTTTCACTAAATTCTGTTGGATCTTTCCTTTAAAAAGAGCCAACGCGTCCGCCATCATCAAACTTCTGGAAAAACACATTTTTATACCTTACGGAACACCCAGAACCGTAATTGTTGATAACGGAAAACAATTTATTGCCCAAGAATTCAAAGATTTTCTTGCCAAATACGGAATCAAGGATATTTACTATAATACCTTGTATACTCCACAAAATAACACCGTCGAACGTTATAACCAAACAATCAACACAGCTCTGGCTATTCTAGTTGATAAAGATCAACGTACTTGGTGTAAAAACCTAGATAAAATTCAGGCTGCAATGAACAACACTGTTAATCTGGCCACTGGTTACACACCTTTCTTCTTAAAACACGGTATGGAACAAGTTGTTCATGGTTCTCTACATAGGAACACAAACTTTCCTACGTCAATTGCCACCACAAGCAACCCTACCGCGGACTATGCCCATCGTCTGGAAGAACTGTCGGCCATCTACAGTGAAGTCACTGATGCTTTGCTCCTGGCTCATCAAAAGAGTGCGGACAGATACAACCTACGTAGGAAACATGTCACCTTCAATACAGGAGACATAGTTTGGAGAAAGAACAACACACTTTCCCAAGGAGCCATGTATTTCTCTGCCAAGCTGGCACCACGTTTCGTGAAGGCCAAAGTTCTAAGAAAGATATCAGATCTAGTGTACTCCTTGTCTGACTGCTCTGGAAAACACATTGGTAATTACCATATTAAGGATATCGCAAAATCTGGAAGTGAGGAGTCAAGTAAAACTGCCCCCACTATCTCAGCAAACTTAAAATGATCCAGTGTGTATCACCACAACCTTTTTGTAAGCACACCAAGTCTTACAATGGCTGGCGTGTAAAGTGTCAATTACATGCCCACCCTTTCGTTGATAAAACGAATATTGTTAAAAAATCATTTTTGTAAATTTATGTACAATCCACGGTGTAGTTTGCCCCGTTCATGTTCGTGAATTGGCAACCACCGTAATTTTTGTCTCACACGTCTTTTTTATTTTTTTTCTTCCTTTTTTCTCACCTGTTCCAAAATTGATCACTTTAGAGCAGAGACACCCCTCGAGTGACAGTGTTCGGGAAGTCATGAACCCAATCATTGCCTCTCAACCCCTCACACTACGCAACGTTCATGCCATGGCACGCTTTGCCATGTAATGCAATATTGTAATTTTCACCATTTTTGTTTGTTTTTTTTTTTTTCATCATATCGGAAGGAATCTCTTCATTTTTTTCTTTTTATGTTCTGTTAATACTGGAGCGTCGTTCTAAAATCGATTTGGTAAACTCCAAAGCGTTAAATCACGACCCAGGACTAGTAAACCATCTCAACATGCTCCATATTTTACCCATCATGGTAAAGATAAGTGGTTACTCACATAATCACATTCCTTGTGTATAGTAGTTTTCAATTTTTTCTCAAATGTCAAAAATTGATGGCGTCCTACCCGAGCTCTTTGCTAACAAATTGGATTTTGACACATCCATTTTGAAATCATATGTATATAAATAAAGGAAAAGCCTTTAAATTGGTCTTTCCATCCTTGAACAAATCCTCATGGACTCGTTTCAACTAAAGTACGTAAAACCAAATACTCGGTCTTTTGTTGTTATAAGAAGTCCTCGATTTGTCCCTCTTCACAACATGTATGTCTTGTATTACATGCTTCAACCCTTACGGAAAAGGTTAATAAAACCTAACGGCAGCCCTGATTTCCGTACATAAATAACCGCAGTTTAACGTAAATCATCAATGTTTTGTTTGATCATCGTTTTACAAACATAGGCATTCAACTCCTGTTTCGCCATTTAACCAAGTATTTGCAACCTAAATTGCACATAACCTGGTATGTTGTAACCGCACAAAGGGTATGTAAAACCACAATTGGTCCCTTTTATTTGTCCCCACTGAAGTTTGCTGCAATAGACAGTATGTAAAACCATGTAGGTCTGTCTTTGTTTGTCACATGGTGTAAACAGAAATGTACTCTGTCATCACCCCGCCTTTATAACATACGAAGTGACATTAAATTGTTTACCTCCTTGTTATCCTATCGTACGCTCCTGGGCTACGGAGTTAGTTAATCTAACAAATCTTTATAAACTGTGTTAAAACAAGCATAGTTAACGTTTATTGTGTTGTATTTAAACGTAACCCTGTTACATTATAGGAGAGATCCTTAGAACATCCACCATTATAGGAGGGATCCTTAAAATACCTGCCGCGATACGAGAAGTTCGTCATAATCACTTTTTCTCATAGCTAAATGTTATTGAGCTGGTCGTGTGACATATTTGTCATGAGAACCATTTTGTACATTCTATTTTGGTCGTGTGCCATTCATTTGTCATGAGAACCATTTTGTACATTCTATTTTGGTCGTGTGCCATTCATTTGTCATGAGAACCATTTTGTACATTCTATTTTGGTCGTGTGCCATTCATTTGTCATGAGAACCATTTTGTACGTTCTATTTTGGTCGTGTGCCATTCATTTGCCATGAGTACCACCCTTTTCGTATAACCTGTTCCGGTCGTGTGTCATTTATTTGTCATGAGTACCGCTTTTATGTATAACTGTGTATAAACTCTGTACACGAGACGTGGAGACGTAATAACAATACTTACCGTGATTCGTGTGAACGACATAATATCGGCTTTGCTATCTTCTTTAGGATGCATTGTATAAACTCTTTGACTTCTGTCTATAATTGAGTTATATCTTGTATGTACTTACATATTTTGTACACTATACGTGGAGACGTTAAAACACTTACCATGAGTCGTGCGAACGAAATAATATCAAACCCTTTGTGTGCGATCTACGAAATGTAGTCCACAACCCTTTGTTGTCATTCAACGCCAATGCCCGTGGACTTCCTGTTTTTTTACTTCTTTGCAAAAAGGAAAGAAGCCCAGGAATATCTACTATCCCAAAAGGACTAGTTTTCAGCTTCACTGTCAATTATGGGGCATAGTGCTGTGGGAGTTAATCGATTGAGCACAAAAAACCACCTAACTCGTTGTCTGGAGAACGAACAAGAAAACCCCCAGGTTTGTGAAATTGGAGCAAGGGTCTGTCTTTTCTCACAATCATGTAGAAGTTTTTAAAATGACCCCTAATCTTTTGCCCAATACACGCGAAAGATTAGCCTCTTTGATATAATGTGTATTCAAATGTCTCCTCATCCTTTTTGATAAATGTAAAGAGTCAGGAAATCTGCTGGTTGATTATGTTTCATTTTCACATAGAGTTTGAATCGGAAATTGGTCCAGTCTCTAGCAAGTTTCGCAACTCGTCTCCCTTCTCCCCTCCTCCTCCCATTCCCCATGTTTCAGACTTATGTTATGAAGTGTAAAATCTGTCGTTGACCATATCTCGCCCTCACTTGGAGTTCGAATAGGTAACTGTCCGGTTATCTACAGGTTTTCCCCCTCAATCTCTGCATATGTCTCACCAGTTTTTTTCTCTCTTTTCTCAATTCCACGAAACACATTCATGAATGTTGGATATGTACGATATGCACTTGGCGTACCGTCTGTCTCCTTTTGACAACCTTTATTCATGAATTGGTTTCCCTTTGCCGTGACTAGTTCACGATTCTTTGTCTCGTTCTTTGAAATTCTACGAAAATGTTACCATCTCATGTTAGCATAGGCCATAGAGGGCCGGTTGTTTTTTAACCAAGACATATTGTCACTAGGCAAACGCCAAGTCATCCTGGCAAAGGAAAATGTTCATGTAATCACAATTTAGTTAGGAATCTCTCTTCGTCACTCTCTGGGTCGGTGGTTAAAATTTCGTTATTTCATTATCTGGACACATTTTGTTTCTCTCCAAACCTTTTCTTCATTGGTCCCTAGGCAGGTAAACTTCAAGAATTTTGCTCTAATAATAATTCCTCCCGGATTTAAAAAGAAGCCCAGGCGGATGTCATCACCAACAGCCAAGCTGAGCTTCACTTCCTGACAGCACGCGCTGTGGTTACAAGGTCTCTCCTGCTGCCATTTTCTACGCAATTGTTCCTGAAAGCACAGACCATACCGCCCATACGTATGTTGTCTTGTCGTGCCACAGCAAGCTGAGTTGTCCCACTATACTTTATGACACTCTAAACTACCTTTTGGGCACGCTAGCTCTTAGGTTTGTTCTTACTCTTGCTATCAATGCCAACCTTGTCGTCTCTTGCTCTGTCATGCAGTGACACATATATCGTCATGTGTAAACCATCATTACCTTGACCCACCAGTATTCGCTGAATGCGCACCAATACAAGTTATCTTGAGCTACATTATGCTTCAATAACCATTATATACGATCCGTGTTAACCATAATAACACTTAGGATTCGCACTGGCATGTCTGCAGATACTGGATTCTTCTCTTCAATGACCTCTGTAACCATAGTCGCGGCACAGCAACCACAGTCTCCACTTCGTGAACTTCGACGTCTTCGACAAACCAAGTGTTTTCTAAGGCCCAAGTGTACTCCTGAGCGTTGTCTCAAATGGGTCTGATTACAGTGATAATGTAATCCTTAGAATCCGTGAAGTCACGTCCTTTTCTTCGAAATTCTCCGAAACCAAACAAATCCACGCTTCACAAACTTAGCTCCAAGACCAATGAAACCTTAGAATCACACACTTTTTCTCTTCTCTTGTACAAATGTATTGTCATTCTTTCAATTGCTTAACCATGTGTATTGTCATTCTTTCAATTGCATAACCATGTGTATTGTTATTTTCAATTGCATAACCTTGTATGTTGTTTTACACCATGTACTTTTCCCAAATTTGTCTTTTCCAAACATTGTATGCACCCCCACCCATTCCCTACAAACATTGTGACCCAAACTATAGCATAAAACTGTATGTTCTAGCTAGGAAATCTCTCAAGCAACGAATCTCTCAAAACCCCGATGGAAGCATAAGAGGATTTTTTTTCCCTACAGCTCCATTGCCACGTCGCTTTTTTTCCAAGCGCGGGGGGAAGTGTTATGGTACGCCCAAACGACAAAGAATTCAAACTCCTAATTCGCCGCAAACTACACAACACCCTGCTCCCCCCCTGTTCCCTGCTTCCTACTTCCTATCCCATCCGCCCACCCGCACGCGATCCCTTCCCCAGTTTAGAATTGCGAGCCGCCTCGGGCACACGTTAAGCCCGCGCGTTGATCCCCACTGTTCGCGCCTTGCGTACTATCGCTCGAATTGTACTCAAATATAACCTGCAATGTTAATTCAATAACCTACGGGTTTAGCGCTGATATTTCACCATGCCTGTGTAAACTTCGGTTCTGCCCTAAACTCGGGAGGTCCCCCTGGAAGCCGGAAGACGAAGACCCCCAACATCATGTAAGCTGTACAATTGTTTCCTCATTTGATTGTGTCCTTTAACGATAGACTGTAAACTCCCGCGCAGATCCCATCACTCAGAGAGTTTCGTTTAGGGATCTTGAGGTTATAAACACGATAGCTAGGATTGTGTAGTATGTATTTCTTGTGTTGAATTGTACTGTAATGACCTATGTACTGTGTTTTAAATTTGCAATACATGAATCTAGTTAACTCAATCCTGTTATTATTCTGCTACGGCAGGAGGGTTTCCTAGAGGGGGAGTATCCTGCCAGACGACTGAGATGCGAAGGAATTTCTGAAGCCTCGAGCGACCCACCACCTGAATAGAGGGTAAATCATGCCTCCCCTGAGAGCTAGCTTGGGACATGTTTGGGGGCCCGCTCCTAACAATATTTTAATAAGAAAGTAACATATTACATGATTGCATTAACCAGCGAAGTTTCCGCTACAATTTATAATATATAAACATGGATTAAAACATTAAAGAAAACATAAAGTGGTAGAAAAAAAAGAAAAATACATATATACAACAGAAATGAAAGAAAAAAACACACACACAAATTAAATCATATGGGATATATAAATCATCCAAATATTATTATTATAATAAAAAGAAGGAAAACCAACATAACGAGAATGAAAAAAATAACATGCAGCAGGGGTTCGTAAGGAGTTCGTAATTAACAATTTGTTTTAATTTTTTCTATTATGGATTTAATAAATTGGCCTGAGGACAAATGGAAAATATCAGCGTCGTAAAAGATATCATTGTATTTTGTGCACGTCCTTCGGAGAAATGAATGTTGTGTGTAATTTGTTTTTGAGTGTGGGATGTGGAATAGTTGGTTTGACCTTGTGTTTCTTATTGGACAGTGGAAATTAATGTGTTCTAGAAGATAGTTGTTGTCAACAACGTTGTTAATGATTTTGAATAAAAATTTTTGGTCGGATATATTTCTTCTATCTTCTAAAGTTGATAAATTATGGAATGTTAATGAGTCTTTTAGGTTTTCTGAAGTTCGAAAGGATTTAAAGTCTAGGAGTTTCAATATCTTTTTTGAATTCTTTCTAACCTTTCAATATTTACTTTGTATTG
Organism: Limnephilus rhombicus; assembly: GCA_929108145.2. NCBI lineage: Eukaryota > Metazoa > Arthropoda > Insecta > Trichoptera > Limnephilidae > Limnephilus > Limnephilus rhombicus. The sequence continues at coordinate 14,660,899 of OV815296.1, forward strand.
GGGATTCCATATGACTGATCCGAATTCTAATATTGAGCGAACAAAAGAGACGTACAGTATTTTGATTACTTGTGGAGACCTAAATGGTTTGGTCACTCTTATGATGAATCCTAGAAGTTTGTACTCCCTGTCACAGATGGAATTTATATGTGTTCGGAAAGACATTCCGGAGTCCATTATTATTCCTAAGTCCCTCACTTCACAACATCTTTTTATCTCTACGTCATTGATTTTGTACGGGAATATTAGGGGGTTTATGCTTTTGAAAGGAAGGTGCTGCGAAGGATTTACGGCCCAGTCTGTGATAATGGAGAATGGCGTATCAGATACAACCAGGAGCTATACGATCTTTACGAGGACCCTAATATCTCCAAGGAAATCAAAACTGGAAGACTCAGGTGGGCTGGACATATCCAGAGAATGAGCGAAGGAGATATTCCAAAGCGAATTATGGATGGTGCACCTGGGGGTCGGAGAAGAGTTGGAAGACCAAAGCTTCGATGGCTGGATGGAGTGGTGAAGGATGCAAGCACCATCGGCATCCGAAACTGGCGCAACGCAGCACAACACCGACAGTCATGGAGGCAGGCTCTGCTGGAGGCCAAGACCCGACCTGGATTGTAGAGCCACAGATGATGATGATGATGATTATGCTTTTGATGAATGATATTGTGTTACATTTTTCCAGATTAAGGAACAGTTGGTTGTTAGCACAATATATTCCAAGCCTATTGATTTCATCTTGCAGTTCTAGGCTGTCATTAATATTAGTGATTTTTTTGTAAATCTTAATGTCATCAGCAAAAATTTGGAATTTGGAATTTTTAAAGCATTTACCTATATCATTGATATATAAAATAAACAAGAGAGGTCCGAGATGCGATCCTTGCGGGATTCCTGAAGGTATACTGTAAAAACGCGAGGAGAAACCCTTAGCTCTAACTGCTTGACTTCTGTTTGTTACATATGATTTGATCCATCTGAGAAGGTCACCATTAATCCCGATTTTTAACAGTTTCTTCAGAAGCAGGTCAATGTTAATTTTATCAAAGGCTTTTGAAAAATCCGTATAGATAGAGTCTACTTGGTTTTTACCACCCATAGAATTTAAAATAAAATCTGTGTATTCCAGAAGGTTTGTCTCGACCGACCGTTTTCTGAAAAAGCCGTGTTGATTTTTAGATATGATTGTTTGTACCGCCAGAAAAAGTTGATCAAGAACTATGTTTTCCATGATTTTGCTGACAATTGGGAGTTTGGAGATGGGCCTGTAGTTGGTAATGTTAGTTTTGTCCCCGCTTTTGTGGATTGGTGTAATGAGTGCTTGTTTCCAGACGTTGGGGAAGTTGCCTTCTTCAAATGACATTTTGAATAGCAAGGAGAGAGGATAAGCCAATTGGTCCCGGCATTTTACATAAAATATGGATGGAATTAAATCAGATTCCGCACTTTTATTCGGATCAAGTTTTTTTAAATAATTAAGTACACATGATTGATTGAAGTTAATATTGTGGATATGTAGATTAGAGTTGTCGTCATCATTCTCACAGTTTATAAGATTGAGGCGAGGGTTGGAATTTTCTACAAAAACTGATCTAAAATAATCACTAAAATGGTCGCATATGGATTGTCCATCATTGCAGGAAATATCTCCAAGATACATTTGCTTTGGTAAATCGGAAGAGGATTTCTTTGATTTAACAAATGACCAGAACTGTTTGCTGCACTTTTTTATTGAATCTTCTGCCGTCATAATGAAGTTTTCATAACATTCTAACGCGATCTTCTTTTGACGATTTCTCAGTACTGAAAATGATTGGTAGTCAGCCAGGTTCTTGTATTTTTTCCATTTCTTGTGATATTTTAATTTCTCTTTTACAATTTTAATAAGTGGTAAAGTGTACCAGGGGGGAAACCTTTCTAAATTACCGTAAAATTTTTTTTCGGGGATATATTTGCGAATAATGTCATTTATGATATTGTAAAAATCTAATACGGCTTTTTCGGTATCCTTACCTTGAAATTGGAGTTTCCAATTTATTTTGGATAATTCATCAGTGATTTGACCGTAATCACCTCGGTGAAACATTTTAATTGTCCTAGATGAGCTGGAGAGAGACGGTACAGTAACAGGTGATAACTCTATGTCTAATGCTCTGTGATGTGAATCTTCAGGCGTCAGAGGTTCGGTACAATGGGTTATACTACATTTTGAAATATTTGTCATGATTAAATCAAGAATTCGTTTGTTTGTATTGGTTATAGAATTGAATTGGTGTAGTTGGGTGAATGAAAGGAAGTCTACCAAGGCACAGCTAGCAGTGTCTTCTGGAAAATTTGGTTCTAATTGGTTTTGCCCTTCGGTTAACTTCCAGTTTAGTTTGGATATATTGTAGTCTCCAGCTATTAAAAACAATCCTTCCGGGTGATTTGCGTGCAGGTCTGATGTGGTGTTGAAGTGATGAGTTAGGTTGTGGATGTAGTTGGTGTTTTGTGGATGATATGTGCAGCAGATATATAATTTTTGAGTTTATTATTGTTACCTAGTATTGGCACTGATATCCAGATCTCCTCAGTACACGTAGACCAGGAAATTCTCTGAGCCTTCAGAGATTTGGATGTTGCAATTAGTACCCCCCCCCCTCCCTGCTGCTGCCCAGACAAAAAGTAGTTCCGATCCTCTCTAAATACATCATACCTATTGTCAAACAATTCACTGTCCTGGATTGATTTATTTAGCCAAGTTTCACATATAAGATAAATATCGTAATTGTTCAAAAGGACCTGATTTAAGAAGCTCTGAGTTTTTGTGCGCACATTTTGAAAATATATGTTAAGCATTTTTAAATATTATGTTCGTGAAATTGTTTGGAAAATAGTTTGGAAAAAAATAATTATGCTGTGATTGGGGGCATTTTTGAACATACGATTTTTTTTGTTTTTGTTTGTGGTAAATTAAAATGTCTATGGTTTTAAGAGGCTTTTGTTTTGACAGATTGATTGTTATATCTATGGACAGATTACTAATACAATTGCAATTCAATTGTTTGAATACAATTGCAATTCAAACAATTGATAAAAACATGTTTTAACATTATTTGATAAGAGTTTAAAGGGAATTTGTAATTAACGTATAGTGATGATTCGTGTATTACGACTAAGTAGAAATTAAATATTATGTTAAGGTACTGCAAGAGGTTAAATTTGATATAAATAGTAATACGGGAATAAATTCGGTGTTTGGGTAAAATTCCTAAAAAATAAAACTAGTTATTTTTATACTAATTTGGGGTCGGGGAATCCGAATCTGAAAGAATTAGGCGGCGGCAAGCAATATTAACTGAATTAAACGACTTTAAAAATTTTTATACACATACAGGAAAATAGCCATTTTGGAAGCATTTTGATTCCTAGAAAATCAAACTAGTTATTTTTATACTAACTATGGGCTGGGGAATCCGAATCTGAAAGAATTAGGCCGCGGCAAGCAATATTAACTGAATTACACGACTTAAAAATTTTCTATACACACACACTTGAAAATAATCATTTCGGAAGTATTTTGACACATGTAGTACAAAGATCATAGAAAAACAAGAAATATACAAAAACATGTGCCGGCAGTGTTACCAGCTCTCAAAAACATACCTTATAAATCGACCAAGTCTTCTTCGTCCGTCGTATTAACACATTAACCTGATGAATTACGACTATCTCAACGGCGTATTCTTAAATCAAAAGTATGAAAATTCGTAGTCTTAAAAATGCGTAACCTAACCTAACCTAACGTTAGGTTTGTGTAACATGGTTTGTGCCCCTTTATTCCGCCTGCTCGCGTCCCTAACCTAACCTAACGCTAGGTTTGTGTAACATGGTTTGTGCCCCTTTATACCGCCTGCTCGCGTCACGGCAAAAAAACATCCCTGTTTTCAAGTAGTTTAGCGGCTACGCTAGGTTTGTGTAACATGGTTTGTGCCCCTTTATACCGCCTGCTCGCGTCACGGCAAAAAAACATCCCTGTTTTCAAGTAGTTTAGCGGCTACGCTAGGTTTGTGTAACATGGTTTGTGCCCCTTTATACCGCCTGCTCGCGTCCCTAACCTAACGCTAGGTTTGTGTAACATGGTTTGTGCCCCTTTATACCGCCTGCTCGCGTCACGGCAAAAAAACATCCCTGTTTTCAAGTAGTTTAGCAGCTACGCCGGGTTTATGTAACATGGTTTGTGATACAAAAGAACGTGCCCCTTTATAACGCCTACTCGCGTCAAGGCATAAAAACTCCACAATACTAGTTGGTGTACCTTCCTAAAATATTTGAGAATCAATTATAAAAAAATAAGTACTTAAAATATAAACATGTTATTTTACGTTATAAATATTACTGCTTAATGGCAACACTTAATTTTGTGTGGTAAAAACATCTATGTTATCGTGTTTTTCTATGATCTTTGTACTACATGTGTCAAAATACTTCCGGAATGATTATTTTCATGTGTGTGTGTATAGAAAATTTTTAAGTCGTGTAATTAAGTTTATATTGCTTGCCGCCGCCTAATTCTTTCAGATTCGGATTCCCCGGCCCATAGTTAGTATAAAAATAACTAGTTTGATTTTCTAGGAATCAAAATGCTTCCAAAATGGCTATTTTCCTGTATGTGTATAAAATTTTTTAAAGTCGTTTAATTCAGTTAATATTGCTTGCCGCCGCCTAATTCTTTCAGATTCGGATTCCCCGACCCCAAATTAGTATAAAAATAACTAGTTTTATTTTTTAGGAATTTTACCCAAACACCGAACTTTAGCCGTAATACGTTTGATATTGTTCTGTAAATTTAGTTTCCTAAAGGGAGGGCCGATGTAGAAGCGTCTTGTTTGGGCATTGTCTTCAATGTTGAAAGTCTGTTAACGTCATCTTGGTCCGCAATTAAAATTATGGGTGTTGTATCACTTACACGAATGAAGATTTTCCCATTTTTTATCCAGCAGTAGAGAATTTTTCTGTCCGTTTTTATATCTCTACATTGTTTTAGGAGATGCTGATTTTTGGGGGTTAAATGTTCATTGATGTAAATTCTGCTGGCACCAGGAAGCTGCAATTCTGAGGCAAACATTCCCTTCCTCTTCCTTATTGCAGCTAACAGGTTATCTTTCAGGTGTCGGCGTGTAAATTTTACGATAATGTTCCTCTGTTTTCCATTTGTCACATTTCGGTTTATTCTGGGGGAGATTCTGCTTACGAAGTCCACTTCCTCTCGGGTGATTTTACATCCAGCTGTAGCACCAATTTTGGAGAGAATGTCATAAATATTTTCGTTTCTATCTTCTGGAACGCCACTTATTATAAGGTTATTTGCACGATTATATTGATCATTGCGCTCTATTTGTCCTTCCAAATGTTTCACTTTCTTCTTAAGCTCCTCAATTTCCTCCTTGAACTCCTTTTTGATAACTTCTACTATGGTATTTTTGAAGTCTGCAAATGATTTTCCTAGAAACTGGATTTTAAATTCATCGAACTTTTATCTAGAATTTGCAGTAGTTCGGGATTAGGATTATTGGTGGACTTGGAATTTGCACGTGTAGTCATTGTTATATATCGGTTTTTATCACAATATTAATTTTAAAAAGTGGAAGAGCAAAATTTGACAGTAGTTTTAAACAATGTTATTGTTGTATTGTGTTATAGTAGTTTTAAACAATGTTATTGTTGTATAGCAATAATTATTAGCCTTACTGGCTATATAGAACTATAATCAATTTCTCCATAATAAAATTCGGAGTAATGATTTTTTATGTGGGCGGAAAATATTCAAAATTATCACCCAAAAATTTCGAACAAACAGAGAAAAAAGTTTTAAATTGCGCTTTCGCTCTAGTGGATAAAGATTTCATCCGAACTGCTGTGATTGGTAGTTTTAGAATAATATTTATAATTAGTTTCTGAGCTTTAAAAATCGGATTAATCGCGGCAGTGTTTGCTGTTCCCCAGGCTGTAATACCGTACTCGATTAAAGATTGACATACTGCAATATAAATTGTTTTGAGTTGATTCAAGTCAACTTTGGCACCGGGGGCTTGTCAACAAACTGTCTTCTTACGAACTTCCCGCATCCTTGTGTACGTGGATTGCCGACTTTTTGAGGGACAGGTCGATTCAGGCGGTTGCTGACGGTTTCACCTCTTCCTCGCATTCGATAAATGCTGGCGTCCCACAGGGATCGGTTCTGTCACCGACTTTGTTTCTGTTGCACACCAATGACCTCTTGTCATGTGCACCGATTCATTGTTACGCGGATGACAGTACAGTGATACTTTTCCATATAGCTACCATGATAGCTTTTCGTTTGACAGGCCCCCAAAGGGCACACAAACTCTAATAGCTCGGAGGGCTTTGAAGCAAAGAATGGATGGTTACCTCGAGAGTGTTTTCTCTTGGGGTAAGAATAACCTCGTCGAATTTAATGTTTCAAAGACCCAATCATGTTTGATAACGTCTAAAAGGGATCAAAATGAAAATCTAGCCTCCTTCAACGGAAGCAATCTTCCGAATAGGACCTCCATCGATATGCTTGGTGTAACTCTAAGTGACCAGCTCAGGTACGGGGGCTTCATCGAAACCAGAGTTAAGTTAGCCTCTCAGAAACCGGGCGTGCTGTACAGGGCCCGCAGATAATTTAATAGTACACAACTGCTAACCCTGTACAAATCGCAAGTGCGCCCCACGGTTGAATTTGGCAGCCACCTCTGGTCTGGAGCTCCAAAATACCTAAAAAAAAACCCTTGACTCTGTGCAGAAACGGGCGGTCCGTTTGATAGATTCTCCCATCTTAACAGACGGACTGCAACCTTTAGAGCACAGGCGTCAGGTGGGAATGCTGTCCTTGTTCTACCGGTATTACAATGGAAGTTGCTCCGAGGAACTAGCGTCATTGATCCCCTCGGCAACAGCGCATAGTCGGGAAACACGCCAAACACGCGCCCAATATTTGTACGCGGTTGACATTAGTCACATGAGAACGGGTCGTTTCTATGACTCGTTCTTGAGTTCAACGGCTCGGCTGTGGAACGATTTGCCGGCCTCTGTGTTTCCTCCCTCCTACAACATGGGTCTCTTCAAGACCCGTGTTCACTCCTTCCTTTCCTCAAAAAGACCCTCCACACAGCATCTTCAAAGATGACATAGGCCCTGAGGGAAGTTACTTTCCTCAGGGTCTCTTATGTGGAGTTAATGTAAAAAAAAAAAAGTTAAGAAAGTTTCATTCCATTAAAATGGTATTCTAGTAATTAAAGCTTAACATAATAAATAAATTATGGCAGATTCAAATTAGAATTTCGATCCGCACGCCGTATTTAGAAACTTAATTACATTATACAAGGGTAAAACCATCCTTTTCTAATTAATTATTTTTACGGACGAATTCTGATACTTTGAAACGGACTGCATTTTTCTCTCTTTAAATTGGTTAAATCACTGCAATAATTTATACCACCAGTTAAAAACCCACTCCGCAGGTTTTACCTGCTAGGCCCCGCGGGCGGTTTTTGGTTCCGCTTCGCCCAATTACAGTGTTGGTAATCATTTTATAAATCCGATAGGAAATGGTTCCAATAATAGCCCGTTCCTCGGATCCACTGTTATCCAATGATAGCTATGAGAGTGAGAGTATACAATGCTTCGGGAGCATCTCCAATCCTTTTCCTATATTCCCCTTCCTCTCCCCTTCTAATAACCCAAAATTAATTTTAAGATATTAAAACTTCATTTCCGATGTATATTATGTAAAAGCTGTTTGTTTCTTACATATAAATAAATAAAAAAAAATTAAAAAAAAATAAAAAAAATAAAAAATAAAAAAAATAAAAATAAATAAATAAATAATTAAATAAATAAATAAATATATAAGTAAATAAATAAATAAATAAAAGAATAAATAAATAAATAAATAAATAAATAAATAAATAAATAAATAAATAAATAAATAAATAAATACATAAATAAATAAATAAATAAGTAAGTAAGTAAGTAAGTAAGTAAGTAAGTAAGTAAGTAAGTAAGTAAATAAATAAATTAATAAATAAATAAATAAATAAATAAATAAATAAATAAATAAATAAATAAGTAAATAAATAAATAAATACATTAAAAAAAATAATTTCAAAAAATAAAAAAAGTAAACAAACAAACAAACAAACAAACAAATAAATAAATAAATACATAAATAAATAAATAGCTAGTCACCGGAACAAAGTAACCGCGACAGGCAATGAGGTCATATGTAATATATAGCCGCGTGATACAACTAAGTATTACTGTCAATCTTTCCATATCGGTAGAGATACTCAATTTACAAAATCGTAGTATTTATACCTAGGGGGGCACGTTCTCATGCAAACTAACTGAATGTGTTCTAACGGAAGTGGGAATTCTTCAATTCGAAACCGAATTATAACAGTAGCTTTGTATAAAACTTCACGTACACAGATGTTTATATGGCGCAGCGTCAGACAAGCACTCGACGCTGAGTTCTTAAATTTCAACTATTATTAATCTGGTATTATATCTTTTATTATATTGTGAGGTCTGAGGTTCTGAGATATTGGCCCACTCAACCCCCATATTTTTTTTGTCTCTGGTTCTTCCTCTAAAAACATTCAATTACCTAATCTGGCTGGATACACTCGGTAACTCCTAAATTAGAACATAAACCATTAAAAGCGAAACAATATTAAAAAAATAAACTATGCATGAACGAAACCATAATTTTCTAATTAATTAATTTAACAATCGGAAATAATTGTGATAAGTACTCTAAAACAAATCGCATTTTTCTCTTTAAATACGACACAATTTACGAAGAAAGCTTGTCATTCTGTAAACCCTTATAATATTCTCTGTTTTTGGATTATTCGTAAATATATATTTAAAATGAATTCAAGGTTCTCTTGGACGACTTTAGTTTGCCTTGTATTTGTTTTAATGTCATTCCAGAGTATCTTGTTTACTTTGGCATGTAAACCATTAGCACCATCTATACCCGGTTTGGTTTCGGATGCAGCAGCACCAGCTCCAGCAGCGCCAGCTCCAGCAGCGCCAGCTCCGGCTGCACCGGCTGCGGGCGGAGCTGGCGCAGCCTCCAAATCAGCAGCGTCTGGCGCAGGTAAAATTTTTGTTTACACCTAAATTTTCGCTAATTTCCTTTCGTGTTTATGTCAACATCAAATAATAAAATAAAACAACCACAAACAAAACAATACGGAGATTTGTATCCCGTTTTCTTTTAGACGTCTAAAACGTAACTTTTTGCTTATTGGAATATTTGTTTATTTTTTATTATTGTATAAAAGTTACATACAATGGGAATTTATACCCGCTAAGCTACTTCAAGTAACTTGTCAGCAGGAGATTGGTTCCACAGATTAGTTAAAACAATACAATACATGAAATAATCCTAAACGCGTCAGCGTGGCAACAACATACACATTTAACAGCACATTAACCATAAACATAGGTATTTATATATATACACTAAAAATTGTGATAATAATCTAAACACTATACTAAGTAATCTAAACACATTCAATGTCATGCAACTGGATAGGATTCACAGCAACTACAAGATTCCTTGCAATATGCTATTTGAAATTATTAAATATTAGCGGAGGTATATTTTTTCAAATGTTCCTAAATTACACGAAAATATGTCCACACGTAAGTTAAGCAAGTTTCTGGTTCCAAACTTTATAACAGAACTCTAAACGAAGAATAATTTGCGATTGAAGATATCGAAGTGCAGCCTTCTACTCCAAAATCATCATCATCATTACAAATATTGGAATCAATGTTAAGTGTAAATGAAGACCAGGGAGAGAACTCTTCTACAACTGACGATGGTGACAATTTATTTTTAGAGACACAGTCATACCTTAGGGAGTTCAAGAAAGAGAAGAGACTACCTCTCCATGAGGATCCCCTTATGTGGTGGAAAGTAAATGCGCACAAATACCCACATTTGTTGCCAATAATTCGCCAATACTTATCAGCTCCCTCCAGCAGTGTAGCCAGTGAGCAATTTTTAGTGCAGCTGGTTTAATATATGAAGAACACCGAAATACAATCAAAGGTGTAAAAGCAGACAATTTACTTTTTATTAAATATAATTTACCTCCGTTTAATTTCGAGTACTAAAAGTACAAAATACAAATTTAATTACTTAAACAAATGTAAAAAAATAAAATTGTGCTTTTTCTTCATAGTATTAACACTTCCGCTTCCGGTTCCGCTTCCGTTAGTATTTACTTTTGACATCTGTTTCCGTTTCCGCTTCCGTTAAGACACTTCCGTTACATCACTAGTCCACACCGTTAAAGTTCTTTAGGTAATTTCTTTAGAATTCTACATCATATTTGTAGGTAATATAATATTGTGACTTTTTTAAAGCTTTGTGAACGAGATAATAGCGTGAAAATGTGCTTTTTTCATGTTAATGAAACATGCACATAAAAATTAATCAACACTTTTTTATTTTATTTATTTAGTTACCATGTATTTATTATTTTTTACATTTTTATATGAAACATGTTAGGTGTTATATAAAATAGAAAATATATTCGCAGTCCTCCTCACTAGGAGATCCTGTGCTGAGGGGGACTATGCTTTGGATAAGTTTTCAGCGACTTCTATGGTTTAACTTCATTGTTTGGATAAGGTTTTCCAGAAACTTCTATGACGATGTTTTAAATAAACTAGTAAGTTCATTTTCCGATAGTTCCTTCAGCCAACATTTAATGTCCTTAATGTAGCTATTTTTTGTTTTAATTTGTTTGATACTAAGTGGGAGTTTGTAATATAACTTAACTGCTAAAAATTCAGAACTTCTTTGTCCAAATGAAAAGTTACACTTTGGTATATTAAGTATGTCTGTTTGTTTGGCTCTGGTTTTATGAGCATGTAAGGTGTCAGCCTCTGAATCATTTTTGTGGTGATGTACTAGAATGTTTTTGGCATAGATATTCTGTATGCTTGGAACATCAAACTGCTTAAAAATTTCTGTTGTTGACGTCCTTATGGGGACCTTTATGATACAATTCTGAGTTATCTTAAGTGGTTTTATGTGATCAGATGCTGCTGAGCCCCATCCTATTACTCCATATTCCAATCGAGAGTGGCATAAATTATAATATACTCTCTTTAAATCCCTCATTGAAGAGATGTTTCTTATTTTTTTGAAGAAGTAGATGAGTTTTGTTAGCTTTTTTGAGGTAAGATCAATGCGTGAATTCCACTGTAGTTTTTCAACAATTTCAATCCCAAGATATTTAATACTTTTTGTTTGGGTTATAGACGGGCAGGAACATTGTGGGAAAGTATTTTGACATTCATGTAATTTGAGGTTATGCTCATTCATTGGTTGTCCTCTTTTGTTTTTGGAGAAAGTTAGATATTCAGGTTTATTAACATTTAATGTAAGGGAGTTTACTTTTAGCCAGTTCAGTGAGAAATGCTTATTTTTAATCGAAGCTCCCTGGCAAATAAAATCCCTACCATTAAAAAATAAATAAATAAACTTCTGGATTGATTTTTTAATTTTAAAATAAAATCGTAATACCGGACTATCAGTTTTTAGTTGTTGTTATAATTTTATGTTTATGAGAAAAACTGTCATTAGATTTAATTTTTATTGTTCATAAGTTAATACGTATGCGTCTGCACACCAACTGCATGGCAGGCCGAGGGAGTACCTTTGACTTCTCCAGCCGTACTCTCTCGAAATATCGCCTTACACTGCGGTGGGAGTGATGAATTTATATGTCCGTCACTCCTGGATACACCGACCCTCAGATTTCTACCCACGCCTCGTATCATTTTCCATCACAGAACTTCCTCTCCTTCCTTTCCCTAAAAAGATCCTCCACACAGCATCCCTAAAGAAGACAAAGGCCCTGAATGAAATTATTTTCTTCAGGTAAACCTGTGTGGAGCTAAAGTGTAAAATTTAAATTCTACCCGTCCTCGCTAAATTTCTAATGCCAAACACATCTGCTTTCCTATCCGCAAAATAAAACCGGTTCCGTTATATCTCTATTAAGAACAGCCTCTACGGTGGAAGCGAGAAACATTGTGGAAAAAATAACTATATACTTAATGTCGTGTGTTTATATTTTAACATATATAGGAAGCAAGCCAGGGGCCAACAAGAAAGGGCGCAGAGAAGTACGTAAGCCTTGCCCGGAGGGAGAGTTCCTTGGTTCAGATAACCTATGCGTCCCTAACTCGAGTCCGGATGTTAAAGTGGAACCGAGCAAACCCGACAATGACGATCTTGTTAAGGAAATAGTGTTGGATGCTGTGATCTACCCTATAGGTGGTATAGGGAAATGAGTCCAGCACCAGTTAGAATTGTTTATTTTACAATTGAGGCCTTCTCGCAAATAAAATTCCTACATTAAAAAGTAAATAAAAAAACAAGTGGATAGTTTTATATAATTTTAAAATTAAATCATGACAATCTGTATCAAAAATAAATAACTTGTTGTTTTAATGGAACTAAAGAAATTAATTTAATTAAAACAGATTCAAATGTGATGTTTTGATGGACTCTCGAATGTGACAATTTTTTTTTTGTGAAGAGTTTTTTCTTTAATTTCTGAAATCTGCGTTTCTACTTATTTTTTTTCAGGGCTTTTAAATATATACATACATACTTTTTCAAGGACAGCAAATCTATTTAGTGGCACCATTTTAATTTAAAAATAATCAACCCTCAAGTAAACTATCATATTGTTAATAAAACCATTAAGTTTTAAGTAAACCCTGAAAACGTAAGCATTTCTTACGAAACATGTTTTTTTTAAACAATAAAGTGGTAAAAACTAAGTGTTGATTCATATATGTATGTTCCAATAACAAGAATGTCCAAGAACGGGAGACCTTCCTAGTTGGATAGTCCAAGCTTCTTTAAACTGTTAATGTATTCTTTATAACAAAATAAAATAAAAGAAAAATGATCCAATCTCATTTATATAAATGTTGAACAAAAGCGGCCCTTGGTGGGAACCTTGCGGGACACCAGATATTACCTCTATCGACTTTGAGTTGATTAATATTACCTGATTGCGATTACTAATGTAAGACTTAATCCATCTAAACAGGTCGCCATGTATACCAAGTAGGATGAGTTTTTTCAAAAGAATTGAGTGAATTACGCGGTCAAAGATTTTAGATAAGTCTGTATACATAGTATCAACTTGTTCCTTAGACCTACCTACCTTTCATAAATCCGTGCTGATTCGGCGCAATGATTGCCGAAATAGTAGGGAACAATTGATCAAAAACGATTTTTTCAAGAGCTTTGCTTAGAATAGGAAGTTGTGAAATTGGATGGTAGTTTTTTACATCATGCTTATCACCAGTCTTAGGATATTGGTGTGATAACGGCTGATTTCCATTTGAGAAGAAGCGATCCTTCTGTCAGTGATTTTTTATAGATGGCGCAAACCAGAATTTTTAATAAAGATGTGTTCAGCTTACTAGTAGGTATATAGTAGTAATTATTGCCGTTATGTAGTGAGGATCATTTTCTTAATATATATTTTTAATAAACATTATTTTTAATATACGTTTAGAAATTTATTACGGAGTTTATTAGTTACTTTATAAATTATGATTTTTCGTGTTCTTATATCTTTTTTTAATCTTATATTTACCATTCTTTTTTAATATTTTATCCCACGGTTACTGGACCAATAGTTTTTTTGTTATAATTTTATGTTTACGAGAAAATATGTGATTACATTTTATTGTTATTGTTCATAAGTTAATATGTATATTTATTCCCGGTGCCTGGGTTCATGGGGTAAGGTTTTCCCTGGCCTTGGCGGCGGATTCGTCTGCCCACCAGATGCACGGCAGGCCGGGTCGGGAGAGAATTGTTGAGGTACTGTTGAGTAGGTACCTTTGACTTCTCCAGCCGTACTCTCCCGGAACATCGCCTGGCACCGCAGTAGAAGGGGTGGAGTCATATGTCTGCCATTCCTGGACGCACTGACCCGCAAATTCCTTATGGAATTCCTTATGAACCCACCCCTCGTATCCTTTTATTTCACAGAAATTTCTCTTCTTCCTTTCCTAAAAATACCCTCCACGAAGCATCCCCAAAGATGACAATTATTTTCCTCAACGCCTCTTGTGTGGAGCTAATGAAAAAATAAAAATTCTACCCGTCCTCGTCGAATTTCTAAGACCGATTGTACATCTGCTTTCGCATCCGCAAAATAAAACCGGTTCCGTTATAACACTTCCGTTACATCTCTATTAAAAACAGCCGCCAAGGCGGAAGCGAGAAACATTGTGGAAAAAATAACTACATACTTAATACCATGTGTTTAAATTTTAACATACATAGGAAGCAAGTCAGGGGCCAACAAGAAAGGGCGCAGAGCAGCATATAAGACTTGCCCAGAGGGAACGTTCCTAGGCTTGGAGGACCAATGCGTTCCCAACTCGAGTCCGGATGTCAAAGTGGAAGTCTTACCCGACCCAAACAATGCTGGAGGAGAGGGCGGTATTATATGGGCCCACCCTTAAGGAAAATGAGTTCAGAACCAGATAGGAATTTTTATTTTTTAATTGAGTCCTTCTCGCAAATATAATTCCTACCATTAAAAAATAAATTTTAAAATACTGGATTGTTTTATTTAATTTTAAATACACATAATAACAGTTTGTATCAAAAATAAACATTGTGTTATTAAAATGGAACTCTACAAACGAAATAAATTATACCAGATTGTGGTGGGTATATATAAAAAAATAGTCGTTTAAGCAATTGTCCAGTTTATTTATCTTACATAGGGTTCACAACTTATAATAGAAACAAAGAGTACAGAACATTTTAGCACTAAAATAGAGTCACTGAGAGTTTAAACAATGTTCAGTATTGTCCAGGCGCGGATCCAGCTCTCGAAAAAAGTTGTGGGCACAGCCACCCGAAAATCGGCCAAGTGCGAGTACGAGTACGAACCTCAGAGTAACAATATTGTTACTCTGAGGTACGAACTCGCTCATGAACAATCATGACTCCTGAACAACTTTTGAATTTGATTATTTCCGTTTTTCCGCGCATCAGGATTTTTGTCTTAGGAATGGAAATAATCATTGGAGGAATTCAGACCCGATTTCGTCCAATTTAATAGTCATACAGTTTCGATTAAATTCCAAACCAATTTTAACCAATAAATTTTTTTTTTTTCTCTTTTTTCTAGTAGCCAGTAATAAAGCCAATATAGGGACACTACACTGGGTAAATAGGATCTCAAAGCTGTCTCAGGAGTCGTAAGTATGACCAGCAAGTGAGATGCACCAGGCAAAACTTAATTTGGCTACCAATACTATTAAAACCACTGAACCGATTTTGATTTTTTTTTCATCTTCAAAGGATAGGTATGAGGTTTTACATATATCACAGAATAGAAAAAGACAATAAATTTCCGTCCAATTAAAAATGAAATGAAAATCGAAATGTTCAGTCGAGATAGCATAAAATGCCCCATAAATATGTACCTAATAATTTAATTAATGAGTTATTATTAAATTAGATGCGTAGCTGCGAGGCCTCCGAGATATTTATTTTATTTTCGTTGTCTTATTTGTGTTTTAAACACGAAATACGCATAAACTCAAATTGCTGTAGTCAGAATTGTTAAAGTGAGTTGTAGGTACTGTAATGTCCTCAAAAGCGGGAGATTTACATGATGAGCTTTTATTGGCCTATAAAGGTTCTCATGCTGACTTGCCAGCGCAGCTTTGCCAAAAAAATGCGAACAAAATTTGGAAAACAGCAAAAGAAAAAAAAAATATGAAAAATTTGTGGAAAAAATAAATGATATTATACGAGAGTTCAAGGTGACGGCCACGAAAAAGAAAGCAACAACGCTTTTCGTAATTACATACAAAACTAAACCTAGACTTAAAGAACTAGTCATAAGTAGGTATTATATATTTTTAGCTACCTATGAAAACATCAACTACGCCAGCAACACTATTGTCAGCAAGGCCCAATGAACTATTTTGAATTTATATTTTGAATTTCTATTTTGAATTCCTATTTTGAACTTCTTCAGTGTTCAAATTGACCAAATTCCTTAAAAACGTAAACTTACTATGAAAACTTCCTGATAAAGGTTTTTCTTCACTGTGGGTGAATATATGACTTTTTAGATAACCCTTTGTAGCACATGAATAGATGCAGTCGGGACATGAAATTTCCCACTGTTGATAAAAGAATTGATGTTTAAGACTTCCTTTTAAAGAACACGAATAAATGCAGTCAGGGCACGAAAAAGGTTTCTGTAATGTTTGTGTGAATTGTATGAGTGCAAGCGAGATAGCATGCTTGCGTGAATCTATATAAGGCGATGCATGCTAGATTCCTCATCTTTTGGCTTAAGGCAGCTCCCTAATAAATACATAGTACAGAACACTATTACGCTTTTCGTTTAGAGTACTACCCAATAAAATTCTCAGTCTTCCACATCTGTAAGTCCGCATCTGGATTAGCTCTGCCACAACTGGCTCAGACGGACATTACAACTGGCGCAGTCGGTAGTAGCATTACAAGCTACGAAATTGTAGAACCTGAAGACGAGATAACGGAAGAGCAGAGTGTTGCGACAATATAATAAAATTTGTTGCATGAAGACGCATTCAAGAAGACGCCATCACGTATATCAAGAAGACGTGCATTAGAGCCTGCATCCATATTGCAGTATTGAGGGAGCAAATTTGGCGTGGCATGCTAGCATTGCACGCAGGAAGAAGAAGACGGTGACAAGAGGACCATCTACGGAAGAAGCCGGAATCTGGGGCAAGGGCTCATTCTGTCACTGCAGCTGTACAAGCGGAACCGGACAGAGGGCTGGATTCCGTAGCTGCAGGGAGACGGACACGGGCAATCAGCGGTCGAAAGAGACGGCTGGTGACGGAGATCCGAAAGCTGTGTGGGGAGACGCTTTGGAGCGAGGTTCTGGAGCGGATTCACCCGGAAGTGCTGAGATAAGTTTTTTAATCAAAATTTGTTTCAGGTCTTATTCCCGATGGATGCGATTTGTAAAAGTCTGGGGGCATTCTGTCACAAGACAGGAGTGTGGTCCCTGTTCAAGGAGAGACTGGACCAAGCTCTCATATTATATGATGAGAAAATTTTGTCGCCAGAACGTAAAAGAGCGTTCCTCTTAAATAATCTCACCGAAGATACCTTTTCATTGTTAAGCGATTTGTGTTTTCCAAAAAAAGTGTCGGAAACCTCATTTGAGGATTTGTGTAAATTTCTAGATTCCCATTGTAAGCCTATTCACAATATTTTTGAATCACGGGAAATGTTCTATAAATGTAAAAAATCGGCTAATGAATCTATTAAAGAGTTTGCCGCGAAGCTTAAAAATATTAGTTTGTCATGTAACTTTGAAGCAAGATTAGAATCGTGTTTGAAAGACATATTTATTATTGGTGTGTTCAATGAGAAAATGAAGCACAAACTTTTTATGGAAGGTTTAAACAAGTGATTTCTAGAATGCATTAATATAGTTTCCACGTGGGAACATGTATTGAGTATGGAGAATGCTAAGTCGAATTTAAATGCAGTTCATAACTTCGATAAATCTAGGCAGGTAAGCCGTTATAAGGATTTCAAAGTGCGTAGTAAATCACCCCACAAGATAAATAATAATATGTCATGTTTTATTTGTGGTAGGAATAATCATGTGCAAAAAGATTATTGGCACAAGAAGTTGCAATGTTATATTTGTAAGAAGGTAGGGCACACTAGCTCGACTTGTAAAAATAAATCAAGTAGTAAATATTCACGCTCGCTTAGTACGAAGCGTGAAGGTAGTACGATAAATACTGTGTCGCTAGATAATAATAATGATCCTGTGTTTTTAAATTTATGCGTAAATAATATTATTTTGCAGGTTATGGTCGATACGGGAGCCAGCATATATGCGATTACATACGAAATGTTTAATAGATATTTTAGTGAAAAGAAATTAATGGTGTGCGATATTAAGTTATTCGGGTATGATAATAAATCATTAAAAGTTTTGGGTAAAATTATATGTAACGTGGAATTTAAAAATAAATGCGTGCCGACCGAATTTATAATAATCAATAATGGTAGTTCATGTATTGTGGGTAGGAAGTTTCTCAAGTGTTTCGATATTACATTACACGGAATTAATCTGGTGAATTAAGAGTGTTGCAGATAATAATATTCGCGAGATGTTAAAATTAAAATACCCTAACGTGTTTTCGGATAAACCGGGTAGATTGAAAAATTACGAAGCTAATATTGAGGTTATGTCGGATTTTAAACCAAGGTTCGTTAACTCGAGACCCATTCCGTATTGTTTGCGGGTGCAAGTGGAAAATGAATTGCTAAAAATGGTGAACGACGACATTATTGAGAAAGTTGAAATTAGTGAAATGGCAAGTCCTATTGTTATTGTTAAAAAAAAAGATGGCACGATTAGGATATGTACTGATTTCAAAAACACTTTGAATCCAATGTTAGCACCTTTAAAATTTCCGTTGCCTAGAGTAGAAAATAAATGGCGCTTCTTAAATAAAATTCAAAACAAAATTCTTCGTTAAATGGCGCGAAACATTTCGCAAAAATTGATTTTAAAAATGTGTAAAAAAATTGTAGGTCTTCACTCAGGAGAATTTCTTTGGGTAGACTGGTTTTTTATAAATGAAGCACTTTTTGGTTTTAACTAAGTTCTTGATTTTTTATTGTTATGATTTGAATATTTACAAACTGACGACAATAACTTTCCCCACCCAACGTACAAGGGTTCAGTAGTATTTTAAATTCTTAGTGCAAGTTTTCGTAAAGAAGTAAGTTAATTTTACCGATGCAAGCCTTTTTATAAAGGTTTCGTACATCTATATTTCCCTTGTTTGTTGTGTGAGAAAGGGACAAAAATAAAATGATTCTATCGACATCTAACGAACAAATCAAACAACTCTTGGATCGCAATCCAACCTTTGATGGTAACTCAACTCCATAATTGGTTTGAGTCCTGGGTTTAAATCTAAACATATTCCGCCCCAAAATGGACAGATATTTATTTTGAAATATCGAATCCATTTTTCTGCAAACTATACAAATAACATTATGCAAACCAATTATGAGCCTAAATTAAATATTGACTTTGCTCAAAATCAAATTCAAATTCATTAAATTAATTTTAAAGTTATTCAATAACATAACACACTAAGACAATTCCGAAAAACAAACTGCATTTTTTTTTCAAAAACAAACAGAAACCATAACAATAATTACATATAAACATATAATATAGACAGCACAAACATGTCGCGGCAGGTTTCCTGGTCATCCTTCCTTCCTCGTGAAAAAATTAAATAAAGATAAATCATCCTTCCTTCCATAGTTCATTGTCACATTTGAATTATTACAATGTCTCTCCAGATATATCTATGCAGTTTGCAATTATAGCCAGCAGGCTATCCTGGTTTATAAGCGTTCATTTTTAAGTGTTTTCACCTTTTTTTTAAATATATGGATCTACAATCCTTTTTTGTTTTATTATTTTTTATATCACTCCCTACCACACTCAAGTTTTTATTGCTATCCACATTTTAACACAAGAAATTTTTGATACTGTTCAACGTAAAATTGTTATTGCACTTTTTTTACTTTCAACGTACAAATTTTTATATTGTTTTTTTTTCTTTTTTTCATAAAGCACAAGTTTTTTTTTCATTTTGTGCTTACACAGCGTCTGGTCCGTTGGGTGGGGATGTTGACATCTTCAGCTCCTCGTTATCGTCTATTGGCAATAGACACAGCTTTGAAATCGCCCTCTGAGTAGTTCCATGCGATGTTTTGAGAGTTGCCACACGTACTCTCCCGTCAGCTCCTGGATGGACTGCAATTACACGTCCGAGTTTCCACACACATGGTGGTAGGTTGTCTTCCTTCAAGACCACCATATCGCCTGGTTTTAGTTGCGCATTAGGTCCGCTGGTCCACTTCGTTTTGCCTTGGAGCTGAGCCAGGTATTCCAATCGCCACCTCGACCAAAAACATTGTATTAGTAAGGATAACTTTTGATAGTTATTCAGCCTGTTGACTGAAATATTTTGTAGATCTTGTTCTGGAATCGCCGCCAAGCTTTCACCAACAAGAAAGTGACCGGGACTGAGGGAGTTTAGGTCATTTGGATCATTTGACAATGGGGTAAGAGGTCTAGAATTTAAACAAGATTCAATCTGACACAAAACGGTATTAAATTCCTCATATGTTAATAAGGAGTTACTTGCTACTCGTTTCAAATGATATTTCACAGATTTTATCCCGGCTTCCCAAAGGCCTCCAAAGTGCGGCGCCCTTGGCGGAATGTACCCCCATTGAATTGATAGCTTTGATAATGATCTCTCGATTTCATCGCTAGAGCTTGACAAAAAATCATAAATATCCCGTAGCTGATTGTTCGCGCCTTTAAAATTAGTAGCATTATCCGAAAATAATTTACTCGGCCTTCCACGGCGCGCGATAAAACGTTTCAAGGTATTTAAAAAACTTTCTGTATTCAAAGACAGTACAAGTTCTAAGTGTATGGCTTTTGACACCATACATACAAATAAACATATATAAGCTTTTACGTTACTAGTTTTTCTGTGAATACCCGACTTAATCAAAAAAGGTCCACAATAATCGATCCCGCTTATCGTAAAAGGTTTAGATTCCGTTATCCTTTCGGCTGGAAGGTCTGCCATTATTTGCTGCATCGTCTTTGGATTTGATCTATAACATATTATACATTTCCTTATAATCTTTTTCACTAAATTTTTTCCCATTATTGGCCAGAACTTCAATCTGATTATTACCAATAAGGCTTGAGTACCTGCATGCAAATGTAAATGATGGTAGTTTTTTACAATTAATTCGGTTAAACTATGATGTGGTGGCAGCAAAATTGGATGTTGTTGATTTATTGACAGCAATTTTCCTTTGGAAAGCCTGCCGCCTACGCGAAGTAAATCATTATGCAAATAAGGATTTAGTGAGTGCAAATTACTACTCTTTAGGACATCCTTGCCCGACTGCAAGGCTCGTATCTCCTCCCTGAAGGAATAAGCTTGCGCTCTGGATATTAAAACATTCAAAGAGTCATTTAATTCACTTACTTTTAATTGACCATAACGCCTGAGAGATGGGTTCCTACAATTAAATAAAAACCTAAGTAAATAACCTGTTACTCTTTGTAATTTGGTTAGAGATGAGTATTTCCTAAAAATGGCCCAATCTTGCGTTACTGATGCCAACACTACAGTTTTTGTTTTCACCTCAGGTGGATCTATGTACGTAGATTCTCCGCATGGCCAACCGGATTCTGTAAGGGTTAGCCAATCGGGTCCGTGCCACCATATGGTGGATTTCCATAATTGAGAAGTCCTACTACCTCTGGATAGTACATCTGCAGCATTGTCCTCTGATTTCACATGCTTCCATTGTGCTGGTCGACTTGATTCTTGAATTTCGCTCACTCTGTTAGCAACAAAGGTGTTCCACCTAGCTGGTTGGTCCCTTATCCAACACAAGACTATCTGAGAATCACACCAGTAAGTAGTAGATACATCTAACATACCAATAGCTCCCTTCACATAATTAATCAATCTTACCAACAATATAGCTCCACACAATTCTAGTTTAGGTATAGATGTGCTTTTTAAGGGTGCCACCCTTGATTTAGAAATTATTAGATTGGAGTGGATTCCACTCGAGTCATCGGTGGAGACCATATACACGCAGGCCCCGTAGGCTTTCTGTGATGCGTCACAAAATCCATGCAAATGCAAATTCACATGATTTTGACAAATGATTTTCCTAGGTACTTTTAAATTATTTATCTGCGGCAATTCTTCTATATAAGCTCTCCAAACTTTCAAAATTTCAGGGGGTATATCTTCATCCCACTGAGTTTTGCTCTGCCACAGACGTTGCATTAATAGCTTCGCTACTACCGTTACAGGTCCTATCAGACCCAGGGGATCAAAAATGGATGCTATGCAGGATAACATCTGACGCTTGCTTCTAATTGGTTTTGTTATGGGCTCTACAGTATATTTCCAATAATCCTGCTGATTATTCCAAGAAAGACCTAATATCTTTCCTTCCTTTGAGTTATCCTTTATAATCATATCGCTAACCTCCTCCTGATTTGAGCATAGCGACGACAAATTTGACCGCCACTTTCTTAGGTTTATGCCAGCGGATGCTAGAATAGCAGATAGTTGCTTCTTGATTAATAAGCAGTCTTCTTCACCAATGTCGCCAGCTATTAAGTCATCCATGTAAAAATTTTCTTTAAAAATTTGACTGACCTTGGGATTTGTGTTTTGATTTTCATTTCCTAGCTGCTCCAAACATCTGGTGGCTAAGAATGATGATGGTCCCAAACCGTAGGTGACTGTATTCAGCTGATAATGTTGAATCTCCTCGCTGGGTAAGTCTCTCCAAAGGATACGTTGTAAGTCCCTATCCTCCGGCTGCACTAATATCTGCCGGTACATTTTTTCTATGTCGGCCATTAACGCGTACTGATGTTTTCTGAAATTCAATAGATGTGCACATAAATCCTTTTGCAATATCGGCCCAATCATGAGGGCATCATTTAGGGTAATTCCAGTTGAGGATTTAGCCGATCCATCGAATACGACTCTGGTCTTAGTAGTTGTACTAGATTCTTTGATCACCGCATGGTGAGGCAGATAGTAGTGTATTTGATTTGGTGACGGTGGTTCACATTGCGTCATATGACCTAAGTCCTTGTACTCCTGCATAAAATTCTTGTAATCTTTCATTAATTCTGGGTTTGAGGCTAATTTTTTCTCCAAATTATACAATCTCTTCTCCGCCATAGGGAGAGTTTCGCCTAGCTGTTTCGCACAGGGGCGTTGTGGTAAACTTACTATGAAACAGCCTCTGCCATCTCTTTCATGAGTAGCTGTGAAGCTTTCTTCACATGCTCGCTCCTCGTGATTCCTATGTTTAATAGGACTTAGCTCCTCTAATTTCCAAAAATTTTCAATTTGCTTATGTATTAAGTTGAGTGAAAGATTACAAATTTTTACTGGCCTCTTTTCTGAAGTGAAGATGTGTCCCGAAACCAGCCATCCAAATTCGGTTCGTTGCAATATTGGTCCGGAATCTTGAATCTTCATCCGGTCAGAGTGCAGAGTCTCCCAGAAGGTGTCAGCCCCGATCAACATGTCTATCGGGCCGGTTTCATTAAAGTTTGGATCTGCCAATTGCAATCCTTGGGGGATGCCGGTGCCTTTTTTCTGAAATGAGATTTGCGGCAGATTACTGGTCACCTCCGACAATACTAGGCATTCAATCCTCTTTGAATATGGTGAATAATTGGAAGATATTTCCAAATCCACAATGTTTTTAATATGCTATATTTTATTATGAATTCCGGTAATAGGGATATCAGTTTTTCTAATTTTTAATTGTAATTTAGAAGCGAATTCCTGGCTAATGAAATTAGACTGTGCTCCGGAGTCCAACAAAATTCTAGCTTTAATTGGATTTCCTTTATTATTTCTCACGTTAATCACTGCCGTTGATAATAAAATGAAATTGTTGGATGTTTTCGATGCATGATTGTTAACAAGAGGTTCTTTTGAAGAAGTATCGCTTCCCTGATGACTTTGCATTTTATCTTCATTTTGTAAATGTAACAAAGTGTTGTGTGAGTTCGCACCACACTTGCCACAATTATATTTACTTTTACAATCTTGAAATTTATGTCCTACCGCCAAACATTTCAGACAAGCCTTCAAACGACGTATTGTTGTCATTCTATCCTTTATTCCTAGATTTAAAAACTTTTGACAATTATAAATTCTATGATTTTGATTACAATTAATACATTTTAAATGTTGCGATGATAACGAAACATAAGTTTCTTTTTTAAAATTAGAAGGAAATCCCTTGGCATGATTCTGTCGCTTGTCGTTTGGTGCTGAGAATTCTAAAACTTGCACTCGTTCGTATAGACATCTCATGAACTCTTCATAAGTGGGGATTTTATTTTTTATTGGATATTGTTCCCAGCGCATTCTGGTTTCGCTATCCAATTTATTTGACAAAATATGAATTAATAATATATCCCAACTTTCAGTGGGTAGATTTAAATTATTTAATGCCTTTAAGTGCAATTGGGCTTCATCTAATAATTTTCGTAATGCCACATGATTTTCTGATTTTATTTCTTGCAATTTAAACAATGCATTAACATGTTTATTTATTATTACCCTGTCATTCTGAAACCTATCCGTGATCATTTCCCACGCAATGAAATAATTATCTCGAGTTGTAGGTAAGGACGCAATCAGTCTTGCCGCATCATCATACAAACAAGATTTCAAATAATAGAATTTCTGAATAACATCTAATTCGTCGTTGTTGTCAATTAATGAAATGAATGCATCCCTGAAATGTAACCAATCTTCATAATTTCCGCTGAACTTTGGTAATTCTAAAATTGGGAGCTTGACGCTTTTGGAACGGACGATTTTACCGGTTTCGTTGAATTTATCCTTGGCTTTTGCCAATACACTATAATATGAGTTTTCAAACATTTCTCGTTCGTTCCCCTTTTTCTAATTCATCCTGCGATAATGTTTCAATTTTTTCTTGCAACGCTTCGAAGATGTCTAGTAATGGTTCAAATTTTTGAATGCGTATTTCTACCTCAGAAAGTAATAACTCATTGTTCTCTAAGTAATCTTTGAATCTGGTTAATTTGGCTTTACATATTCCGCGCTGTGCAATTAACACCTTTAAATCCATGATTTTCGTAAATAACAATCAATTTAACAATACTCACTGATCGTTCTGAAGTTTCCCAATCCTAACCACACACTAAAAAAAAAAAAAAACTTGCACTGTCTTTTACTCGATTGTTTCTTTTGTTTTAACAAAACACTAGATCACTAGATGCATGTATTCAACAACAAAGAAAATCTATTGTTATTATTTTGTTATGAAAGTTCGCGACGCGATCTGACTTTAAAGAAGCTGCTTTACCGACTGGAAAAAACACTTCGGAAGTCAAACCAACGCCCAACGATCGCGTTCAGATTGTTTGAATAATCAATTAATACATTTCATGTATTATAATAATTATCCTTCTGTTTTTTGCGGTAGCATAATCATATGACTAGCCACAAAAAACCTTGTTAGTTTCAGTTGCAAATAAATAACGACAGTACTTCGTACTCGTCGCCTGCTTTACCGACAGTATCGAAAAAATCAACATCAAAACAAAACAATGAAAACACAAAACTCCGATCTTTATGTTTTTTGCGACACTATAATCATAGCTAGCCACAAAAAATCTTGCCAATATCAATTGTAACAATTAGCCCGTTGCGATTTTTTATATCAACAACAATAAAATACCGAAGTGGTCTAACCGAATTTGTTTTTTCTATGGGATCAAATGGATAATTAAGGATGGTCACTTGCCCGTGTTGTGGATCCGCTTCATCAGAATTCTCCTGGTTTATTGCTGGTTCATGTCTGGCTTTCATTGATTTTTTGATCTGGTTCCCAGGATCGCATTCAGCCGAAAAAATCGTATCCGCTCGTGGGATCATCCGGCTCGAAGGACCAAATGTAAAAAAATTGTAGGTCTTCACTCAGGAGAATTTCTTTGGGTAGACTGGTTTTTTATAAATGAAGCACTTTTTGGTTTTAACTTTAAGTTCTTGATTTTTTATTGTTATGATTTGAATATTTACAAACTGACGACAATAACTTTCCCCACCCAACGTACAAGGGTTCAGTAGTATTTTAAATTCTTAGTGCAAGTTTTCGTAAAGAAGTAAGTTAATTTTACCGATGCAAGCCTTTTTATAAAGGTTTCGTGCATCTATATTTACCTTGTTTGTTGTGTGAGAAAGGGACAAAAATAAAATGATTCTATCGACATCTAACGAACAAATCAAACAACTCTTGGATCGCAATCCAACCTTTGATGGTAACTCAACTCCATAATTGGTTTGAGTCCTGGGTTTAAATCTTAACAAAATGCTTTTTCTCAGATTGCTTTGAATGAAAGTTCAAAAAAACTATGTGTTATTTCAACTCATATAGGTCTATTTGCATATAAAGTCTTGCCGTTTGGGCTTACGACGAGTCCGCTGATTTTTATGCAAGTCATAGCAACTATCGTCGGTGGTTTAAAAATGTGCGTGTATTTTTAGACGATATATTATTATTTGGTAATTCGAAAGAAGAATTAAATTCGGTATGTGACGCGGTAATTAAGAAATTAAATGATCTTGGTCTGACCGTGAATGACCAAAAATGTTATTTTTATGTACCGGAAATTGAATACTTAGGTTTTAAAATCTCTCAGGAAGGTATAATGCCGCTAGAAAGTAAAATTGAAGCAATTAAGAATTTGGCAGTTCCGAGGAATGTGTCAGAATTAAGAAGTTTGTTGGGAGTAATCTCATATTATAGAATGTTTTTACGGAATATATCGGACACTCTGTCGCCACTCTATAATTTATTGAAAGGGGGAACCGTATTTTTGTGGTCGGAAGAATGTAGAGATGCTTTTAATTTTGTAAAAAAACAATTGATGTCAGAAAAAATACTAGTTTTCTTCAATCCCAGTATCCCTTTGAAACTCATTACGGACGCCAGTAATATTGGGATTTCAGCAATGCTTTGTCACAAGTATGATAAAGGGATAGAACGCCCAATAGCATTTGCAAATAGGACTTTATCGGAAACCGAACGGAAATATTCAATTTTGGATAAAGAAGCGTGCGCAATCATATTCGGTTTGAAAAGATTCTTTCAATACTTGTATGGAAATAAGTTTATTCTGTCATGCAACAATAAGCCGCTTGTACATATTCTAGATACAAATAAGCAGGTACCAATTTTAGCAGCGAACAGATTCCAACGTTATGCTTTAACCCTTTCCCTGCGGGAAGCGCACCACTGCGCCACCCCGTACATGCCCTGTACGCGGGTGGCGCGTCTGTGCGCCGCGAAGTTTCTCCGGCATTATGTATACGAAACATACTTGATTATGGTAAAATTTATACTCCTAAAAATTCTCAAATCCTTACCCTACTGACATCTTGCGATATTTATCCGTAATACGTATTCTAATCAGAGTTACAGAGATTTGAAGGGACCTCCCAACTCAGAGCGAAAATTGAATCAGTTTGAATTCTTCCCGCGTCTTTACACACGCTACTGCGCAGGCGCCTCTCATAAGCACTCGTAAGATTCTCAAGCGAAGAGGCTCGCCGAGTAATACATTATTATATCGAATTAATTTTTCCTTTTTTGTCGATGTGAACTATTGTGATAAACGTGGACATTTATCTGATTTATCATATTTAAAAATAAGTTTTTTTTATAAATATACTTTCAGACTGTGGTAGAAATATAAAATTTGATCAGTATTAGATTATTTTTTTTAAACAAAAATAAGTGATTCAGAGTGTTTTTAGTGGACAATCAAGTGTAGTGATTTTATAACTCTTTACGAAAAGTTGAAGACGCTTGAATTTTTATCAATAATTGAAATTATTTTTATTACCAACATACAAAATGTCGGGTCGTAGTCTTAATGACGACGAAATAATTAGGCAACTTTAGAAATAGATTATGATTTCCAACTTAGTGAATGTGACGAATATTACAATTACGAAGCTGCAGTTGTTTTTATTATACGGCCCTTTTTGAAGTGTGTGTCAATATTTCATTCATCCAGCCAATCGAGACATCGCACCACAGTTGAAGAGCTGTACTCCGGTATGTTGATATGCTTATTGTGTTGACCTTGAAATATTAATATGGCGGCCTGACCCAAACGTATCCATAACACTACTGAGATAAGTGTCGAAGATTTATAGAGTCCCATTGATAAACCGAATGTTTATTTACACTTGAAAAAATACTTCAAGACATAAGTGATTTATTTTTTAAAACAAATATTAAAATCCACTCGTGATTATTGTTTAAAGCCATAAATTAGATTAGTGATAAATAGTCCCGCGTGTGAACGAAGTGACACATATTTTTGACGCAGAGAAAAGGTTAATTTTGCAGTCATTTAATTATACTATAGAGTACATCAAGTCGGACGACAATAAAGCAGATTTCTTGTCAAGATTACCGATGCAACGGAGCAATCATAATATTGAGGAATACGAAGATAACCATTATTTCTTGGATATAATTAACGATACGGATATCGATAGTTTGGAAATAGAACGGTTAAATAATATTTCTGTTGAAACGGAAATAAATCCGGAAATATTTAAACGGAGTTCGGAAAAGGATTTAGTTTTATCAGAGATTGTCAATTATTTGAACACAGGGTGGCCTGAAAAAAAAACTTAAATTCTGATTTTTTAAAAATTTGGCATATTAGAGATAAGTTATCAACTCATGATGCATGTTTGTTTTATGATAGTAAACTGGTAGTACGAAGGAATTAAAAGTTTTTAAATTTATTCACCGTTCGCACCTGGGTATAGTGAAATCGAAAAGTTTAGCTAGAAATTATTTTTTCTGGTTAGGTATAAATGCTGATATTGAGAAAGAGGTAAAACAGTGTACTGGGTGTGCAGTATGTTTACCTACTCCTTCCAAGGTGCAATTGGCGAGTTGGCCAGTGAATAATTTAGTTTGGAACCGTATTCATATAGATCATCTAGGTCCTTTCGGTAATTTAATTTTTTTTGTGGTGGTAGACGCTACCACAAAGTGGGGGGATTGTCAAATAGTACCAACGGTAGATTCAGTTAGTGCAATCAGAATATTAAAGAAAATGTTTTCTAACTTTGGTATACCGGAAAAAATTGTTAGTGATAATGGAACAGCTTTCACGTCAGCTTTATTTCAGGAATTTTGTCGTGAATTTAATATTGAACATATGACGTCAGCAGTCCAGCACCCGGCTTCGAATGGCTTGGCAGAAAACGCTGTCAAAACAGTTAAAAATTTAAAAAAAAATATTAGTGAATAACAGATTTCCAAGGGATCTGGACGATAAATTACTGTCATTTTTAATTGATATTAGGAATACACCTTCGTTATGTACGGGAATTGAACCTAGTGTATTGATGTTAGGTAGAAAAATTCGTTCAATTTTTAATACGATTGTTCCAAAAATGAATAATGACAAAGGGTAGTGATTAAAAAAAATTGATGATAAGGTAAAAACTAAAATGGTAGCTAGTCAAAACAGCCAAAAAAAATATTACCGGGGAAGAAAATTTAAAAAATCTTTGATTTGGGATCAAAAGTTTTGACCAAAGATTTTAGAAATAAAAAGAATAATTGGATTTTGGGTACAATTATCAAAAGATTAGGAAGTAGAACCTATATGGTTAAGATACATTCAACATGCCAGGTTTGGAAAAGACACCACGATCAGCTTTCTGATAGAAAGGTTAGGTGGGGGGAGAGTGACTATTCTGATAATGTGTTGGACTTTGGTCCACTCTCAGACGTGGACAGAACCAATACTAATTCCCCTGTTCTTCGCAGATCGCAGCCACCATGGGAGGGGAGACTGCGTTCCAGGCCTTAACCACGCCCACACTACCCAAAGTGAATTAAAAAAAAACTGTTAAATAATTACATGTTAAAAAAAATATGTATATGTATATAAAGAATAAAATAATGAAATATGTAGAAATTTAAAATTGTATAAGCTAGGCTGAAATATATATAAATCATGTAATTATTGTTTAAGTGTGGGGGTGTAATGTCTGTGTGAATTGTATGAGTGCAAGCGAGATAGCATGCTTGCGTGAATCTATATAAGGCGATGCATGCTAGATTCGTCATCTTTTTACTTAAGGCAGCTCCCTAATAAATACATAGTACAGAACACTATTACGCTATTCATTTAGAGTACTACCCACTACAATTCTCAGTCTTCCACATCTGTAAGTCCGCATCTGGATTAGCTCTGCCACAACTGGCTCAGACGGACATTACAGTTTCTCTCCACTGTGAATCAGCGAATGCGTTCTTGGAATTCCCTTTTGAGAACATGAATAGTGGCAATCGGGACATGAAAAATATTTTTCTCCTCTGTGGGTAAATATTTGACGTTTCAGTTGTTTTTTTGTAGAGCATGTATATTTGCAGTCAGGACACGAAAAATTTTTTTATCCACCATGGGAAAACATGCGATTTTTTTATTTCTCTTCGGAGTACATACATAGTTACACTCAGAACATGAAAAGGGTTTTTCTCTACTGTGAATCGCGCTGTGGATTTTTAAATCTCCCTTCCGAGAACTTGAATAACAGCATTCGGGACAAGAAAATGGTTTTTATCCGCTGTGGGTAAACATGAGATTTTTTTGGAGCCTCTTTGTAGAACATGAATAGTCGCAATAGAAACATGTAAAAGGTTATATGTCACTGTGAATCAGTAAATAATTTCTAAGAAGTTCCTTTGTACAATGAATAATTGCAGTCGGGACATGAAAAAGGTTTTTGACAACTGTGGGTAAACATGAGAATTTTTGGATACCGTTTTGCAGCGCATGAGTAGTCACAATCGGGCATTAAAAAGGTTTTTAATCACTGTGTGTCAGCAAGTGCCGTGTTAGTTATTTTTTTCAAAAAGAAGAATAGTCATAATCAGTCAGGACGTGAAAAGGGTTTTTCTCCACTGTGGGTAAACATGTTATTTTTAAATTTCTCTTCGTAGTACATGAGGAATTGCAGTCGGAATATGAAAAAGGTTTTTCTCCACTATGAGTCAGCAAGTAACTTCTTAGATATTCCTTTTGAGAACACGAATAGTTGCAATCAGGATCTGAAAAAGGTTTTTCTCTTCTGTGAATCCTACCGTGGATTCTTAAATCTTCCTGTTGAGAACTTGTATAACTGCATTCGGAACATGAAAAAGGTTTTACTCAACTATGAGTCAGTTAATGAATCATAGTGGAGTAAAGTGTTGCTCCACAGGGAAACCTTAGAAAAACTACTTACCTCATGGTGTCCTCAGTGGAGCTAATGTAAAAAAAGTATGTGTTGTAAATTCATGTAGGTATATTAAAGGTAAGACAGTGTTAAATTGTGGAGATCCGAATGGAATAAAAGGCCGATAATATGAATAAATAAAAAAAAACACTATACGCATGTCTGTAATGCAATACACACATGTGCTGGTCTGCCGGATCTACCCTAATGATGGACACTGCAACGCTGTCCGAAACGTTGGCTAAAGAAGGAGGTAGCGCAACACGGCATAACACCCCAAAAACAAATCCTTAACGAAAATAATTTTGTATCAATATATGCATGTATTGCGAGTTAGAAATCTCTCGTAGTCTCTATTTATTACCGCAAACGCGATAAAAACAAGAACAAAGGTATTTAAGCGACTTTCCTGTATTTTGCGCAACTTAACTGTGACTTTTAGGTAAAAATCGTCATTTGGGTATTACGTAACGCTTAAGGTGATGGAGAGGTGGGGGGATACATAAAAACTACGGGGGGAGGGTGGGTCAAAAATCTTCAAAATTGCGTTACGGAATACTTGAACGCGCACTTATCTATTATTAGACGCAACAAAAAGCAAACAAAACAAACTTTTTAGTACCCACACCACACAAACAAATAATAAACAATGCAATAATTGTTTTATTCCATCATATGTAACTTCGTTTTATTATAAAACAAAGTCACAAATTAATGATGATACAGAGCGTAGGGCCTGGCATTAGAACGGTAAAATAGAAACAATTTCATTAAAATAACTTACATTAAGTATTTAACCTATATTATGTCGAAAAAGCAATCAGTGCAATTTACCCTGACTAGTATTAACAAAAACTTTTTAAAGTTAACTTTTATTAGATTAGGTCAGGTTACCTATGCTTGACAGCACAAACAAACTATGTACCAGGCCAATAGTCATCTCTTTTTTCCTGTATTTTTGTATATTTTTTTTTATTTTATTAAGGCATGGCGTTTATTATCATCAGCGTGTCGATCTCAATAGACCGTGAAAGTGTGACGTTACAAGTCTATTAGGGTTGTGGGCATGCCCACCGTGCCCACAACGGTGGATCCGCCCTTGCTATTGTCCTCACTTAACTCTTAGCGTATATCTTAGCGTATAGCTAAATATCCCAACATAGGACATGCGGTCTCTGAGTTGGGTTAGGTCCGGCGCAAATTGAGCCCAGTCACGCACAGTTCTCGCACAGCACGCGCGTGGTTATTTTGTAGAACATGGTTTCTGTTGGAGTGGCGCATATTAAACACATTCCACGGCCAGTCTAGTCCCAAGCTTCGTCGCGCGTGGGCGTGTTGTGCTTTGGACACAGTTTCGTGGATCGTGTGTCCCTAGTTTGTGTTAGTTCCCTATTGTGTTGTCCCTTGTTTGTCCCTAGTTTAGTTGTTAGTTCCCTATTGTGGGGTGATAATGCAAATTGACTATTTCCAAAATGGGCTAAATTGAGTTTATATATGCAGTCAGACTAATACAAGGCCAAGAAATCGAATGGCATCACTATTTTTACGATAAAAAGACGAAATCCTCCTCAAAACGCACTATTTTAATTATTTCATGAACCTCACTAAACTGACTTCTGTTTAACCTAAACGATTCTTTAAACACACCATCTGGAACTTCACTGGATAACTTAAACTCCCCATGACCCTCTCTTTTTCCTAAATACTCATTCGTTTTACTTTTTTTTCTTTTTTTGCTGAGTAGGTGCAATATGAATCTTTCGTCATCCTCAGACTCAGATTGTAAATCGACAAGAAGTTGTTGCCTTGCTGTCATCTTGCATACTGCGAGAAGTGGGTTGGGTATGGTGTGGGTGTGGGCTGTGTTAAATATGCGCTACTATTAAAAAAACGTGTACGTAGGCTGGGTTTCGGTCACGCGGTGCTGTGCGTGGACATGCGTGGACTGGGCTCAATTTGCGCCAGGGCTTAAGGATGCCCAGCAAGCACTGACCATTAGGATGCTGTTGCTTTAATTCTCAAGGAGGACCCAGAGGGTTTTCTCGACTTGGTACGGGGTTTTGTTAACCTAGCACTGACCACTAGGATGCTGTTGCTTTAAAATTCCTAAGGAGGAACCAGAGGGTTCTCTCAACTTTGTATGGGGTTTTGTTAACCGAGCACTGACCACTAGGATGCTGTTGTTTTAATTCCCAAGGAGGACCCAGAGGGTTCTCTCGACTTGGTATAGGGTTTTGTTTACCTAGCACTGACCACTAGGATGCTGTTGCTTTAATTCCCGAGGAGGACCCAGAGGGTACTCTCGACTTGGTACTGGTTTTATTAACTGAGAACTGACCACTAGGATGCTGTTGCTTAGTTTAACCAGGAGTCCGGCTACTCTGATTTAATATCGGCCAGCAATGTATTATATACCCCTTAGGGCAGGGTAGGGTCTGTTGTGGCCGGCTAGCGACGGAGGGTGGGGGTAGCTCGGGCCAATGGGGTGTCTTTTCGGCCGCGTAGCGAGGCGATAGTCGCCGAGCGAAACGGCGCTATGCGTGTGAGGGAGAAAGTATTCGGGTCCGTGCGTCGGACAAAATACCAAGCGCTACAAGATTCAAATTTGAGATTTTGGATGTATTTTTTTTGTCAAAGTTTTTTCTTTAATTTCTAAGATGTGCTTTTCTTTCATATGACTTAAAAAATGTATACATACTTTTTCAAAGACAGAAATTGAGCGCTTTTATTATTACCGTGACAATATTATATTGTTACTAAAACCAACAAGTTTTAAGTAAACCCTGAAAAAGTAACCATTGTTTACGAAACATGTTGCTTATACATATAAACAAATAAAGTCAGAGGAGTCGACATTATATGGAAACATTGTTAATAAGGGCGATAAAGAATAAAAAAAAAGAAAATAAAACTTTATAACAAAACAAAATGTCTAGAAATTATTACATTTGTAAATGCCCAAGAAATACAAAAAAATAAAGTGTTAGTTAATTTTTATATGTTTGTTTCAATGACATGAAAATAGCACATTTTCAGGCAATTATCGCGCTTACAGAGCATTATAGAGGTCCGAAAATTAAATTACCTAAGAATATAACGTAGAATCCATCTACTATCTAACTATCTAAAAGTACCAAAAACACCAAAGCGCGTTAAGCTACTCCCTTTTACCTTTGAACCATCTCTGTGTTTCCATTTACAGCAATTTACACGATTCTAGCGCCATCCTTTTATTTCAATTATTTTTTGTCAGATTGTACTCGTGACAGTCCGACTAAAAATTTGAAGAGTAGATAAAAAATAACGCAGCGATCGTTTAAAGATTTGTTTTGACTATAGTGAACCCAGCAACGATAATATTAAGCTACTCCCTTGTGATCCATCGATAGAAATACAAACACAATGGGATAACCTTAAGTCAGTTATATGTAAAACCTGTGATACAAATTTGAAAGCTGATAAGCAAATTAGAAAAAAGAATTGGACGACTGACCACATTTTGAACTTAATGGATGAGAGACGTAAACACAAACATAATGAGACACAATATAAAAACTTACAAAGAACGATTAGACGTGAAATTAAAAAAGCCAAAGAAGAATGGATGAAGTCACAGTGTGAAGAACTAGAGTCATACAGTCGTAGTCACAATGCATTCAAACTTCACAAAAAATTGAAGGAAATTACGGGCACTTCTAGAAGAATTACTCCATCATGTTTAGTTGACGATTCCAATAAATTAATATTGGATGAATAAGATATTCTACAAACATGGGAAAAGTATATTCATGATACATTCAAAGATATTAGACCGGATATTAATATTCCTAATGATCATTTGCATGGACCATCGATTTTAAAATCAGAAATTCTTCATGCGATAAAGACTTCAGACAATAGAAAAGCGTGCGGACCAGACGATATTCCAGTTGAGGTGTTGAAGCTCTTTAATGATGAAAATGTTAACTACCTGTTGAAGTTATTTAACTCTATACATGACACAGGGAATATACCCCAAGATTGGCTAAAATCCACCTTCGTGACATTGCCTAAAAAACAATACCCTAAGAAGTGCAGTGACTATCAATTAATAAGCCTGATGAGTCATGTCCTTAAATTATTCCTTAAAATAATACATGCCAGGATACGCAATAAGTGCGAGCAGGACTTGGATGACACTCAGTTTGGCTTCAGAAATGCGTTCGGGACGCGTGAAGCATTATTGTCTATCGACGTACTATTGCAAAAGTGTCGTGACCAAAGAAAGGAAGTCTTTGCCTGTTTTATTGACTACGAAAAGGCATTTGACAGGGTAAAACATGCTGACCTAATGAAAATGCTTGCGGATTGTAACGTTGACACCAAAGACCAGAATTTCATTAAAAACCTGTATTGGTTCCAAACAGCAGAAATAAGACATGGGAATGAGAGATCTAATGCAATTGCCATTCAGCGTGGAGTACGACAAGGCTGTATTCTGTCGCCACTATTGTTTAATCTCTATTCCAACTATGTCTTTAAAAGAGCCCTAAGTAATACTGATAAGGGTCTGAAGATCAACGGAGTTGTCATTAATAACATAAGATACGCAGATGATACTGTATTACTAGCTGACTGTATCGATGACCTCCAAGACCTATTAAATCTTGTTAATAATGCTGGTGAGCAACTGGGCCTAACAATCAACGTCAATAAAACTAAATGGATGACATTTGGACGTCTAGATCACTCTGAATCAGTGATACAGTTAAATGGTTGCAATGTCGAAAAGGTGGAAAGATTTAGATACCTCGGCAGTATTCTCACGGAGACTCTTGACCCAGATGTGGAGGTTAGATGCAGAATTGAAGCAGCAAGAACTGCGTTCATTAAAATGAAATCCCTCTTCTGCAATGACAATATCAGCTTAAAACTAAGGCAGAGAATGCTAAAATGTTATGTGTGGTCGGTCTTGCTCTATGGATGTGAAACATGGACCTTGAAAGTAAATACCATGAACAGGTTAGAGGCTTTTGAAATGTGGCTTCACCGCTCAAGGTCCCATGGACCGACATGATCACCAACACAGAAATTCTCAGGCGGGCTAGAGCAGATAGAGAACTGCTTACATTAATAAAGATCAGGAAAATTTCATATCTGGGTCATATACTTCGAGGGGAGAAGTATCACTTGCTCCATTTGATATTGAAAGGCAAGATAGAGAGTCGCCGAGGGCCTGGTAGGAGACAAATGTCTTGGTTGCGTAATATACGAGGGTGGACCGGCATTAGAAGTATGGAGGAGCTATTCCGGGCAGCGCAAGACAGAGACATTCTCAAGAGTGATCGCCAACGTCGGGGGGACCTGATACGGCACGCAAAGAAGAAAGAAGAACCCAGCAGATGAGGATGAGGAATGAGCATCTAGCAGAAATCAGAAGGAGAATCACAGCTGCCAACAAAACATACTTCTCTTTGCTGGCAGTCAGGAAAATGAGACCAAAATTTCATTTACATTTTTTACTCCAAATAATGTCAGGAATAACTGGTTAAAGTAAGTCAAGTACGTCCCTTAACACCCTGTATATGTATATGTATACAGGGTGTTAAGGGACGTACTTGACTTACTTTAACCAGTGATTCCTGACATTATTTGGAGTAAAAAATGTAAATGAAATTTTGGTCTCCGGTGACTTTTTTGATGTTTTTTTTTTTTTTTTTTTCTACAAAAACATAAAAAAATGGTAGTTGTTGAACAGTTGGAGGCGGGCTAAGGGGTTCGTCGGACATCCGGCTGAGTGACCAGTGACGACATGTGGAAGAATTTTTTTTTTTGTTTGATTTTGAAGAAAAAATTTTTGAAAAAAAAAAAAAATCGTCAAAAAAAGTCACCGGAGACCAAAATTTCATTTACATTTTTTACTCCAAATAATGTCAGGAATCACTGGTTAAAGTAAGTCAAGTACGTCCCTTAACACCCTGTATATACATATATTTCTCTTATTCTTTATATAAACTAATTTTCAAAAGTACTAAATATAAATAAAAACAGCAATAAAAACAAAACAAAAAATCAAAATAACCAAACAAGTAATACTTCCTCCCGTACACACAAGCATTTGCTTATTATGGGAGAATATCTAAAAAAATATATAATTTTAAGAATAATAATTACAATTACAATATTATATTAAGCTTTTTATACACTTTCATTATACTTATGTATCTATTGTATGTATTGTAATAATAAAAATAAATTAAATAATAAAAAAATGCTAGTAAACTATGAATGGAATTTTTTTTATTAATACTCGTAGTCAATATATGCATAAAGAAGACTGTTTGCAAATTTTTGTTCACGAACCTAAAGTATAGTTTGCGGTGTACGCCGCTTTTAGCTGGACACTCCGATGAAATTGCTGCTCGGTGGTTGACAGCGAATAAGAAATAATAAATTTATTTACGATTTTTATGGAAAATTTTCGACATTCATAAAAAAATTAGAAGGGGGGCCGTTTATAAAAAAATCCTTACCTGGTGCCATAGAGACTGGATTTTCGAACAGTTAAGGACTTGATGTAAGCAAATCGCATGTATAGTTTATTTAATATGTTGTCAACCAGGTTGAAAAATGGAGCTTCGAGAAAAACGCGTTCAAAGTTTTGCTGAAGGATAATTCAACATACTCGTACAAACAGTTTCAAACGGTTTCACAAAAGATGCTGTATCTCCGTCAATTTTATGAATATCTTTAAAACAGAGTGAGAGAGAGCATTTAGAGAGAGAGGGGGAGAGAGAGTGAGAGAGAGGTGAGAGCATTTTTCACTCCCTTTTACCTTTGAACCATTTACAGCAATTTACACCAGCACCATCCATATATTTCAATTATTTTTTTGTAAATATTTCAGATACTAGTACTCGCGACAGTCCGACATAAAGTTACACAGCAATCATTTAAAGATTTTAAATGGCAACACCAAGATGGCTTACAGGAAAATACGTGAGTTTAAAAAATGCGAATGCTTATTTTTTACTTTCACCAAATAATGTTCAGTAATCAACAGCAGTTACTTACTTTCCGAAGGGAGATGATTCTACAGCATATTTAAGACAAAAAATACTGTGTGCAGCTCACACGCGGTAGTAGTGAAACCCTCGGAAAACTAAAGTAGACAAGAGTGGAGGGGCTACAAAGCACTGCACAAAGAGGAGACCGATTATTCTGTCTCATTCTCTTGCAGGCTAAATCCTATAGATGTATGGGTTTTGTCTTTTTTTAGTGTGGCTTTTTTGTTTCATCCAGTTTCATATCACAACGGTGCTAAAGAAGTTTTCACTTAACAACAAACTATGCATGAACGAAACCACAATCTTCTAATTAATTAATTTAACATTCGGAAATAATTGTGATAAGTACCCTAAAACAAACCGTATTTTTCTCTATAAATACTACACAATTTACGAAAAAAGCTTGTCATTCCGTTAACCTGGTATATTCTTGTTTTGGGACTATTCGTAAATATATCCAAAATGAAATTAAGTCTCTCTTGGACGACTTTAGTTTGCTTTGTATTTGTTTTAATGTCTTTCCAGAGTAACTTGATTACTTTGGCATGTAAACCAGGACCACACATTCTACCCTTGTTGGTTCGGGATGCAGCTAAAGTACTTCTGCCCGGGTTGTTTCCGGATGAAGCCGGTGTAAACGGCGCAGACCCGGCTCCCGAAGGACCGATGCCTAGCGCAGGTAAAATTTTTGACGCCCTTGTCAACACCTAAATCTTTGCTAATTTCTTTTCGCGTTTATGTCCATATCAAATAAAATAATACAACCGCCTCCCAAAGCGGCATTTCGGAGATTTATATCCAGTTTTCTTTTAGACGTCTAAATCGTGGCTTATTGCTTATTGTAATATGATTTTTTTATTTTATTTCGGAAAATCAACAGATATGGCCACAGGTCACCCCAAGTGGTTCGCTACGTTTGGTGACTTAGCAGGGGTGCCCGGGTTCATGGGATGAGGTTTGTCTAGGTCTTGGTGGCGGATACGTTTTCCCAACCACTGCGTGGCGGGCTGGTTCGGAGGAGACTGATTGAGGGAGGCCTTTTGACCTCTCCAGCCGGATTCTCCCGACCCTTCGCCTTGCACCGCAGTGTGAGGAATAGATTCATATTCAATTTGGGAGGCGGGAATGGGTACCGCCGCCCCGGGAACCTTTATTGGATAACCAACATCTCTGCCATAGGTCACCCCAAGTGGTTCGCTAGCAGGGATTTAGCAGGGGTGCCCGGGTTCATGGGATGAGGTTTGTCTAGGTCTTGGAGGCGGATGACCAAGACACACTGAACCCCAGATTTCTACCCACCCCTTAAACCCTTTTCCTTTCCAGAACTCTCCTCTCCTTCCTTTTCCTAAAAAAACCCTCCACACAGCATCCCCAAAGATGACATAGGCCCTGAGGAAAATTATTTTCCTCAGCGCCTCCTTTGTGGAGCTCATGTAAAAAAAAAAAAAAATACGTCTGTCACTCTTGGCCACACTGACCCCCAGATTCCTACCCACCCCTCATATTTTTTTCCTTCCCATCCTTTCCCTTAAAAAACCCTCCACACAGCATCCTCAAAGATGACATAGGCCCCTAGGGAAATTGTTTTCCTCGGTGCCTCCTGTGTGGACCTAATGTAAAAAAAAGATATTTTACACATACATTATATTAACTTATAAACAATACAAGGCTAGCTTTAAGTAAAATTTACTACTTAAAGTAAGTTTTTGACAAGTTACTCACAGAAGCGTTTACATATTGACTGGTATCCGACGTGGTAGGGGGCTTACATTAATTACGTGGCAGTTTTTCTTCCAATCTAGACCCCCCCCCTTCCCCTTGGTGAGATAAATTTGGGCCACTTTGTATATTCTTTTCAAGTAACGTGAGATTTTGCCGGACCCCCCCCCCCTCCCCCTTTTGAGTTCACGTAATTAATGTATTCCCCCTAATTAAGTTTAAAATTTTTCAGAAGTTCAACTCGTGTAAATGCTCATAGCAACGATGGCAACCGTTTACACCTGCAAATTTATTTGCGGTAAAATGGCTTCCTATTAACAACGATCTACTTCTGTAAAATTTAAGCGATTTTGTCAATAAAGACGAAAACGCCCAAATAAAGTGTTGAAAAAGAATTTGGCTCTTTTGTGCCGTCAGATGGGAAAATGTGGAGTTCTTTCATTTTATCCGGATGAGAGCTACCTGACAGCAACCGACTTCAAAACAAATGTAATGTTTTAACAGAAACATTAAGATTAGAAATGAGTAGACCGTTAATTAAATAGAAGAATGCTCATTTACAGAAAACTTTTTTTTACCTAGTGCTAAATTGCTTATTGTTTAGGGTTAGGTTTATTTTGTTTTCGGGATATAATAAGGTGGGTAGTTATCCACTTAACCTAATCAGATTTTAGGTATAAATAAATTTAAATAATTATATGTAAATACAAATAAGTTTTATAGGAAAAAAAATCCTACGAAAACAACTGTCTTTTAATTTTTGACATCTCGCAACGGCGCATTTTGGTACCATTTCTTACGGCAAGTCTCGCAATTTTCTTCCAGTCTTCTCACACCTTATCAAACTGATTTGATAAGTTGTGAGAAGGCTGGAATACAACCACTCGAGCGACAAACCAATTTAAAACTTTTTCCTCGGATTGTTCGTGATTTTTTGGTGATTATTTTGAATATTTTCCGCCCACATTAAAAAAATCATGCCTTAACTTAATAATTCAAATTAAATACAAATGCATCTAGGGAAAATTTGCCTAAAACTGACAGCAAAGCAATCCGAGGTATTTTAAATAGTGCCATATTATGGCAAAAAGCGCTCCAGTGGATAAGAAGAAGGATGGATATATTTGCAGGGTGTAACAAGTAGGTATCCGAAACCAGCAAGTCCTGTAATATAAATATAGATGTTGTTTCGCTATCTGATGATTTTTTCCAATAAAAACCAAAATATATTTTTCATTCACATGTCGCTACTGATCACATTGGTTATATTATTATACTATTGATATTAATTTTTTTTTAAATTGAAATCAGACAGCAAAAAGCCGCTGTCTCGTCCGACCTGCCAGGCTGTAGGAAAGATATTTGAAACACCACCTATCTTAGGCTGTACCCACCTATCCTGAGGCGATAGATGGGTATACATTATTTGATACTTATGCTACCCACCCCTCATACCTTTTTCCTTCCAGAACTTCCTCTCCTTCCTTTCCCTGAAAAGATCCTCCACACAGCATCCCCAAAGATGACAAAGGCCCCGAAGGGAACTATTTTCCTTGTGGCCTACTGTAGGGTAAAAAATAAAAATAAAATAATAAAATTTCTGCCCGTCCTCGTTGAATTTCTAATATCAATTACCTACACACCTGCTTTTTTGTATCCGCAAAATAAAACCGGTTCCGTTATAACACTTCCGTTACATCTCTATTAATTAAGAACAGCCTTTAGGGTGGAAGCAAGAAACATTGTGAATAAATAACTACACATTTAATACCATGTGTTTTTATTTTAACATATATAGGAAGCAAGCCAGGGGCCAACAAAGGGCGCGGAGCAGCATATAAGTCTTGCCCAGAGGGAGAGATCCTTGGCTCGGAGGACCAATGCGTCCCTAACTCCGAAGATGCCGAACCTGCTGATGACGACTACCCTAATGTAGCGAGGGATGCTGTGGTATACCTTTCAAGCAAATGAGTCCAGGACCAGTTAGACCAGTTGTTATTTTTTTTTAATGATTTTGAAGTGAAACATTTTTCAAACAAGTCTTAAGGCCCTCTCGCAATAAAATGATACAGGCAGCTGTCTAGTATGGTGATCTACTCTATGTAAAATGTTTAATTATGTATCTTGTGTTTTATAAAAAAAATTTAAAATAGCATTAACTTTGTGGCTCGCCATAATAGAGAACTCCAGTCCAATTTTTTTTTTTTAAATGAATAAAGACCTTCAAACTTAAATAACTGCATTTTTATTTTTATTTTTATAGTTAGTTTTAATAGTTAAAATAATTGTCAAAGGTTTAATTTTTAAAGACTCCCAGAAACGCACCGTATCTATGGTGGTCTTCACCCACCGATAGTTTTTTTACTTTTTAAGTTGTCATTTTGAATCAGTGATGTTATGTCGAGGGAAATTTCCCTAGATCTAGGGGAGAAAAATATTTTTTAGGGATAAGGGAAATCAGGACAAAATCTAGGGAAATTTCGAACTCTGGCAAAATTTTTATTACATATTATGACAATATTACTGGTATTATTTATATAAATATATATACGTATATATATTTTTTGGAATTCCTATGAATCTTAATTATTGTTCATGTATTTTATTACATGCAATGTTATTTTTAACACTGACAACTCAAAATGATATTAGGGAACGTACCCATACTACGTGACACGTTCGGGGGAGGGGGGGGGGGTCTTCAAAATACCACTCTTGGTACAAATGAGCGGCGGGTTGCTTATGATTTTTATTTTGCAAAGTGTTTTTTTTTTTAATTTGGAATTCAGTTTCTAATTCAGTGGTGAGTGTATTTGTATTTTGAAATTTTTGTTTAGTGTTTTATTTGGAAAATCACGGTATTATTAGTATATTTACCAAGTTCCGATATCTTTCCAATTAATTATCATATTAATTAACAAACAGGGTGTTAAGGGACGTACTTGACTTACTTTAACCAGTGATTCCTTACGTTATTTGGAGTAAAAAATGTTAATGAAATTTTGGTCTCTGGTGACTTTTTTTGGTGACCTTTTTTTTTTCAAAATTTTTTTCTTCAAAATCAAACGAAAACAAATTTCTTGCGCATGTCGTCACTGGTCACTCAGCCGGGTGTCCGACAAACCCCTTACCCAGCCTCCAACTGTTCAACAACTACCATTTTTTTATGTTTTTGTAGAAAAAAAAAAAAAAAAAACATCAAAAATGTCACTGGAGACCAAAATTTTATTTACATTTTTTACTCCAAATAATGTCAGGAATCACTGGTTAAAGTAAGTCAAGTACGTCCCTTAACACCCTGTATAACAGGATAAGTGTTACACAATCGGGTGGCTACGTAGGTAATTGCGTAAATGTGAAATTCTAGGGAAATTTCACTTCGAAATCTAGGGAAATAATTTTTTTGGGCAGAACATCCCTGTTTGAATGAAAAACCCAGAAGAATCATGGCGGTCATGGCGGAATGCTTTGTAATGACTTTTAGGTGTGAGGTGTGTTTTTTATTCAAGATTAACTGCTTTTAATATAGAAAAACATTGGTAAAATGTCCACATTTCACCGCTACTGTTATTGTATTTAATAAAAGTGCAATATAAAAACAATAAATCATCTCTTTCATTGCAAATACATGTGACATCCTGTTTTGTGTCAGGCGTTACTTTGTAGATGAATTGTTTTATGTATAATACATACAGAAACACTGGTATTTATAATACACTGATCATGACGAGTGTGTAACAACTTGTATAAAAAGCCCTATACTAAAAACAATTTGAAAATACACAAGCAAATGTCAAAATATGACACGACTTTAACCTCAAATAGACAAAATTTATTGCAGATTGTCCGCAAATATAGCCCTTTTCGTAAATTGTTGAGGGCCTAAATTATGTTTCAATAAACACAATAACTATTATTTATCTAAATCTCTAACAGTATGAAAATAAACCAAGAACACGAGATGTTGAATTGCATAGGTACGTGTGCACTTCAAGTCATTTCAAATATCAATACAATACAATACACACTATCACCAGGTGACAGGTTAACAGTGACGTCACCGTTAACCATTTCAGTAATGCCAACTTTACGCTGTGTTTTGAGAAGAGGTTTAAAAATGCACTTTTTAATAATTTTTTAAAAACTCTGCGTTTAATATTATGAAATAAAACTTATATATTCAGAATCAGCGTTTCTTGGTCTATATGAACATATTTTTTTAAAGCCATAATATTTTTCACTGGAGTTCCTTATTTACAATAAGAACACACAAATTTATTGTAGACCACTTTA
Organism: Limnephilus rhombicus; assembly: GCA_929108145.2. Classification (NCBI taxonomy): domain Eukaryota; kingdom Metazoa; phylum Arthropoda; class Insecta; order Trichoptera; family Limnephilidae; genus Limnephilus; species Limnephilus rhombicus. Next base: position 14,705,028 of record OV815296.1, read on the forward strand.
TTCACACTCTACCGGTTTCGGAAGCACCCTTTCTTCGTCAGGACATTTTTACGTACAACATTTTTTTCTATTCTGGACTAGCTGGTCCCGGCATGCGTTGCTATGCCATTTAATAAAGAAATTGTTTCTCCCTGAGTGTCCTTTCCCATTCCCCTTCCGCCTCCCCTTCTTCTCCTGCGTCCTCTTCGCCTCTCGCGTTCCCACTCCGTCACCTCCACCTTCCCTCTCCTCACTCCACTCCCCCCCCCCTTCCAAAGTCCCGCAAACCCTCCTCCCGAGTTCTCCTCCCCCCTCCCAGGTTCCCCTCCCCCTCTCAGGTTCCCCTTCCCCCTCTCGCCTTCCCCTTCCACCTTCCCCGTCTTCCCTCTTCCCTTTACCTCTCCCTCGTCCCGCCAACCCTCCTCCCGCGTTCCATATATTCAATCCCAGTACATTCAGTTTTTAAACAGCCCGCGTGCGACCTTTTACAATTTTTATTAAAATTTCAATTTTTCATGTATATTAAATTTGGTACCTAACATAGGTACCTATTTTTTTTTTTCAATTATTTCTGGCTTTCACCCTTCAAGGGTGTTCTAGGCCATCATTTATAATTACAGAGAAAGGAAAGGTGAATTTATATATTAATTTTATTTAAATGTGCAAATTTCAGAATTTTATGGAAGATTGGAGTAGAGTTCAGACTTAGAAGAGATGAGATGTTGAATGGAGGAGAGGCAATTTTTGATAACGCTTGATAGAAGAGAGTTTATTTATTTAGAGAGGGACAATCAAAAAATATGTGATCTAAAATTCCCACATCTAGACCACAGAACGTACAATCTGGGGAGTCAAGCACATGAATTGGAAAAATGGGGGAATTTTTGAAACCACGGTTTTGATAGGATAGTCCTTTGTATTGAGGCGTAGCAGGCACCCTTGGATTGACTAGCAATGTTCCAATACTCTGTCCAAACATTGCGGGATCTATCTTTGATGATGGAAAAAATATCAGACAGGGGAATATGGTTTACGAGGGTAACTGTAGGGTTAGACGCTCCTTGTTTTGCCAAGGAATCAGCAATATCGTTACCCACTATGCCAACATGTCCAGGAATCCAAATCAGAGTGACAGTTTTTCCAGAGCTTTGAATGGAGGTTATTAATACTCGAATAATAGGTGATTTTTCACAAAAACGGCGCTATATAAATCATCCAAATATTATTATTAAGACATACAAAGTGATCATCAAGATGAAGAAGGGGTCTGGTTTTAAGTTTTTGGGGGGAACTGAGAGAGTCAGAGAGAACAAGAGAATGTTCAAAATTATTTTTTATTATATATTTGAGAGATTCAATAATCGCAATGCACTCGACAGAAAATATTGAAAATTGGTTTGAAATTGAATAAAATATTTTTTCATTAGAATTATTGTGGTAAACGTTAATACCAATACCACAGTTAGGAGAGTCCGGAGATTTGGAGCCATCAGTAAATAAAAGAGAAGAGTTGGGCCATTTAGAAGAAAAAATGTCATTCAACATATTATTGACAGTGCGGGCTGGGAGATTGGAATGACTTTTAAGGATGCCGATCCCTTCTAAAATCGTTGGGGATAGGGTGACGTGACTATATTTTAATTTGTACAAAGGAAGAAGATCATTTTTGATAATTTGAAGCTCTGAGAGAGAGAAAATTTTTACAGATGGCAGGGAGAGGTTTAGTTCGAGCTCTGATTGTAGATGAATGTGTTGAGTCGTTAAACAACGAGACTCTGGGAATAACCTGATGACTTTTAGAATTTAATAGTTTTTTGCGCATATACAATGTAGGGGCCACGGGAATGAGTAGATTAAAAGTTTGTTGGAGGAGGTTGAGGAAGAGCTGGAGGGGACTGAGAAGATAAAGGCGAATCATGTTTTTTTGGGGAAAGGGGACTAAATTTTCTTTTTTAATTGAGGTTAGGATGACAGATTCATTGTCTGAAATGTTTGAATGTTCTGAAAAGTCTATTTTATCTGAAATGTCTCCATCTGGAGGGTCAGGAGGGGGATCTGGGTGCCTTGTACGGGGTACAGGAGGGAAATCCTCCTCCATTGTTCAAAAAATTACAGCTTATATAAAAAGTGACAGAAGTAAAAAAAAGTACTTATATAAATATCGGAAAATGAGCAGCAAAAAGTGACTCCTGGAAGATCAGGGGGGAGAAGATTCCAACACACTAAACTTTTTACAGCCAAAAAACAATAAAAAGATTGGTTTAAGAATATTTTTTGAAAGAGCAAAACAAAAGAACTGATGACAGCCAAATGTTATTGTTGCGAGTCCTAGGTACCTATTTAAAATATCTAAAATTCTTAGGGGAGTACCTACCTTTAAATAAATTTAACAACTTAAAGATTTTCAAAAATAGAATTTTATTTAACAACCATTGTTTTGCAAAATGTCATTCTCAAATACGCGTACTGTCAAACGTGAGATAGTCGCTTAGGTTAGTAATAGGTTTTCTGAAATTATCCAATTTTCTAAATTTTTCTCTCCGTAAGAACCATCCTCGTACTTCAAGGAATATTTTAAAAAAATAATTAGCGAAATCTGTTCAGCTGATCTCGAGATTCGCGCTTAGCAACATAATTAGCGATTCATTTTTATATATAAGATAAAAAAATTAAATAATTATTATTGGCTTATCCTGACGAAGAAAACATTGTTTTCGAAACATGTCGATAATGATTATAAGGGAAGGAAGGCCAGAGAATGAGGACTCCCCGCCAGGGAGTAGGGTCCAAGATCAGCACCAGTGCTCTGGTTGAGCCCCTCGGATAACCACGATTTCCGTCAGCACGCCTCATCAGGAAATGAACGCCAAGTAACCATCCGTCACAAATATGAGCAGCAATGACCGTACCAGGTCATAAGAACTCTCCCTCACGACGCTCTTCAATATGCCAGTCGCGATTATATAATAAATTATATAATATTATATTATATAATAATCGCGATTAAAATCGTTTTAAAAAAACAATTTGTAACAAAGGGATTATCCCATTTTTAAATCCAGAACTATCACTAAAGTGACTAGTCGAATTTGCACCGGCTTCCAGTACGATGCCAATCCAAAAAAGTCCCGCCGGAAGTTTAACAATCACGTTGCCAATCGAAAAAATCCAAAATACGGCGATTCAACAATTAAAGTAAGCGGCCAGGTGAAGGTTTACTAAGTCAGGAAAATAATTATTATGAAGTAATAATTATTATCGTGACAATTCCCCCCTTCCCGCGAAAATGTTTGCCCACAAACATGAAAACTACGCCCGCAAAACCGAAGAAACTAACTAAAGGTAGGTCCAACAGGTACTTAAAAAAACAATTAAAATTAACACTCAGTAACTAAAACAGAATCTTAAAACTAAGTCACTTAAATCTAGATAAATGAGAAAACAATAACAACAATAAAATGGTACGAGAATAGGTGGTCCACAAGCACCCTCAGCATTGATGATACTGGGTGTTGATGAAATTATCTGTCGCTCAAAACCTTCCATTCTCGCGTCATCTTAACAAGAGGAACAACATAAGAAAAGGAGAAAATTAAAGGGAAAAAAAATTGTTATGCTTAAGGCATCACTTCTCCTTTAGTAGGACACTTTGCCATTATTAGGCTTCACTTCAAGGGTGGTCACCCAGCCCTCACTTGCACTGATTTTAAGTCAATTATTTAATAGCGAGTAAAACTAATCTTCCTACCTAGATTCAACAGGTCGCATCGAAAAATATATATATAATACCTATGTATTATTGACTTAGTTAGAACGAGTGATAAAAACTGTCTACTAAAAGTGTAAGTGGTTAGAATAGGGATTAAACATCAATTACCTATCTATCAAAGTTATTTTTCAGATTAGGATTTGCAATTACGAAAGAAAAAACCTATCTATCAAAGTTGTTAAAGTAGGGTTTACATATACAAAATACCTATTTTCCAAAAAAATTAGATCAGGATATTCAAAAATAGAAAAGAAACCTGTCTACAAAGGTGGTGAAACCTATCTATCAAAGTTGTCAAAGTAGGGTTTACATATACAAAATACCTATTTTCCAAAAAAATTAGATCAGGATATTCAAAAATAGAAAAGAAACCTGTCTACAAAGGTGGTGATAAAGGATATCGTTAGGAACACAAAGAAAAGCAAAACAGAGTCTAGAATGTTGGGCTTAAAGCTTAGGAATTACAAAATTATCAAAATACCTAGCTATAACATAGTGAACCAACAAAAGTAAACTTGAACCAATGCAAAAAGAATAATAAAAAATTATTTACAATTTACACTGCTCGGGGAAATATTGTTGTAAATAAACAAGCAATACTTATCATGTTTTTTGGTGATCGATCTTATCTTAAAGATAGACGATGATGAGTACAATCTTAAAGATAGACGGGTGAGTACAATCAAAATCATTTGATTGACCCTAGGAATACACTTGCAAAGTAAAACATTGGTATTAGCAGTAAGTCACAATTCCAAGGAATATACTTAAAACTAAAATGTATACATATAATAAGCTCTCCCATGATGGGGTAGAGTTCAAATTTCCATTTTGAAAATTCTTAATAAGAAGTATGCCGAAGCATTACTTTCTTCTGAATTTATACATAAAAATAACCTTAATTAATTTATTTATTTTTTTAAAGACTAGAACTTAAATCTAAGAAATACCAATACAAACACCAATAATAATAATAACAAACTTCGTGTATTGGAAAGTTGCTCAGATTTTCCCATACACGAAATTTAAGAATGGCTTTCCTCAAATTCCTTGGAAAAGCAAAGGAAGCCTGGAAGCCTCTAAACAAAAACATAAATAATACAATTCCAAAGAACTTGAGGAAGTACACTGACTTAATTCTAAGGCAGATAATAATAATATACATAATATTAGCGAGATGTGACGATTTGTCAGTTGAAAAAACTGTATAAAGCAAAGATAGAAGTTTGCGGCATAGAATATAATATTAATTCTAAAATTTGTATACAAATATGTAACTTTATAGATCACTAAAAGTTAAGGTAAGTTGACACAATATAACCTAAACAAAACAAAAAAAATTGGGCGCCACTGATCAGAAGATCAGATTCTAGTTAAACGAGGGTAAATAGTTTATTTATCATCAAAAAACTAGAATGTAGTGCTCACTCTGAGCACGTGTTTTGGAGGTACCAAACTGCAAGCCACGTGAGCAAAGTATCACACAAGAGAAAAAAAATGAAATGAAGTAGCATGAAGGTTTGGTATTCCCTCATGCCACCACATAAAAAAGAAAATATTTAAAAAACTTAATAGTTTTTAATATATCTAATTATATGAAAGTAGTATTATTCTAATACTAATATATGCATAGTATTAATTATAAAGATAAGTAAACCTATAAATAAATAAAGCTAACTATGTATAAACGACTACTTATAAATACATATAAATAAACTAGGATTTTAATCAAAATATACCTATGAGGTCTAAAATCCTCGCCAAAATTTGTCATCAAAATATATGCGTCCATATTTAGTTCGATGAGAGGTGAACTTCTGCGAAACTCGCATGCAGAGAGCAGAGGAACACGGTGTAGTTTTGTATATAACGCCATTTTGTTATATAAATCGTTTCCATTTATACAAAAGAAACTACAAAAATATTTCCGAAGAAATGTAAAAATATTAACTACAAAAATATTAGAAAATAATTCATAATTATAAATTAATTTAATATTTATAATCTGATTTACCAAATATCTTGTAATATACTGTAGGTACCGACCTTGACAATATGTCAGATAAGAATAATAACAACAGCTATCATGTTGAGATTGTAAACAAACACTTCAAATCTATGAAATGTCAGATTGACATTTACAAAAACTCTTTCATTTGAAACAAAATTTACTTGTCTACCGGAATAACATCGCAATATGTTTTTGTAAACACCAAAAACATTCATATGGACGAATAATTTATAACTACCGCCGAAGTCAAAGAAAACGTATGACGAACATGGCTACCAAATAACAGATTTAATCGAACCGGAAATGGTAGAAATTCGTACATTGCCGAAGTCAAATATAATTAATTCGGCCGTCAATAATGGCTGCAACCGGAAATTAGTCAAATTCACAAATATTATTTGAGAAATACGTCACATCTCGGTAATATTGATATTTTACACAAAAAATCAAGTAAAAATACCAGAAAAAACTGCATTTCCTAGGAGCACCTCAGAAATTATTAATTGAATAGATATATAATTTCCTAAAACGGTGGAGCGCTAATTGCAACATACATATTTACATGTAAAAATAAAACCAATGTAAACACACAAAAAGAAACTGTATTTATTACGTGCACCCGGGAATTTATCCAAGACGTTGGGCGTCACTGTAACAGCAATCATCAGTATGGACCTTCTGATTATTCTATTTAATGGTAGAGTGAGAGAATCTCTTCAGGATTGTGGGAATAAACGAATACAGGTTCCAACTTGTGAGGTTTAATTGGCTTAAGTAATAAAAGAGTTCATTTCCAAAACAACCAAATCCCAGTATATTTTTATAAAGAACATAACAATGTTGCTCTTTTGAGGGGCCGGGTTTCACATCCCCAAAAACATAACAGATTCTGACAATAGAGAACTCCAGTCCATTTTTTAATTTTTTTTAATGAATAAAGACCTTCAAACTTAAATAACTGCATTTTTATTTTTATTTTTATAGTTAGTTTTAATAGTTAAAATAATTGTCAAAGTTTTAATTTTTAAAGACTCCCAGAAACGCAATGGTGGTCTTCACCCACCGATAGTTTTTTTTTACTTTTTAAGTTGTCATTTTGAATCAGTAATGTTATGTCGAGGGAAATTTCCCTAGATCTAGGGGAGAAAAATATTTTTTAGGGATAAGGGAAATCAGGACAAAATCTAGGGAAATTTCGAACTCTGGCAAAATTTTTATTACATATGACAATATTACTGGTATTATTTATATATATACATATACGTATATATATTTTTTGGAATTCCTATGAATCTTAATTATTGTTCATGTACTTACATGCAATGTTATTTTTAACACTGACAACTCAAAATGATATTAGGGAACGTACCCATACTACGTGACACGTTCGGGGGGGGGGTCTTCAAAATTCCACACTTGGTACAAATGAGCGGCGGGTTGCTTATGATTTTTATTTTGCAAAGTGTTTTTTTTAAATTTGGAATTCAGTTTCTAATTCAGTGGTGAGTGTATTCGTACTTTTAAATTATTACTTCATGTAGCAAAAAGTGTTTTATTTGGAAAATCACGGTATAATTAGTATATTTACCAAGTTCCGATATCTTTCCAATTAATTATCGTATTAAGTAACATATAACAGGATTAGTGTTACACAATCAGGTGGCTACGTAGGTAATTGCGTAAATGTGAAATTCTAGGGAAATTTCACTTCGAAATCTAGGGAAATAATTTTTTTGGGCAGAACATCCCTGTTTGAATGAAGAATCATGGCGGAAGGCGGAATGCTTTGTAATGACTTTTAGGTGTGAGGTGTGTTTTTTATTCAAGATTAACTGCTGTTAATATAGAAAAACATTGGTAAAATGTCCACATTTCACCGCTACTGTTATTGTATTTAATCAAAGTGCAATATAAAAACAATAAATCATCTCTTTCATTGCAAATACATGTGACATGGTGTTTTGTGTCAGGCGTTACTTTGTAGGTACATTGTTTTATGTATAACACATACAGAAACACTGGTATTTATAATACACTGATCATGACGAGTGTGTAACAACTTGTATAAAAAGCCCTATACTAAAAACAATTTGAAAATACATAAACTAAATGTCAAAATATGACACGACTTTAACCTCAAATAGACAAAATTTATTGCAGATTGTCCGCAAATATAGCCTTTTTCGTAAATTGTTGGGGGCCTAAATTATGTTTCAATAAACACAATAACTATTATTTATCTAAATCTCTATAAACAGTATGAAAATAAACCAAAAACACGAAATGTTGAATTGCATAGGTACGTGTGCACTTCAAGTCATTTCAAATGTCAATACAATACAATACACACTATCACCAGGTGACAGGTTAACAGTGACGTCACCGTTAACCATTTCAGTAATGCCAACTTAACGCTGAGTTTTGAGAAGAGGTTTAAAAATGCACTTTTTAATAATTTTTTAAAAACTCTGCGTTTAATATTATGAAATAAAACTTATATATTCAGAATCAGCGTTTCTTGTTCTATATGAACATATTTTTTTAAAGCCATAATATTTTTCACTGGAGTTCCTTATTTAACAGGAACATAATTAAGCAGAAAGAAATGTCGTACCTGCGGACCATGGATCTTTATCTAAATACTTCTACACTGACGCGAACTCTTAATTTACTTGAAGATAGCGCGTTGATGAACCGCGGGCCATATTCTCACGCAATCTCCAGGATGCGACGCTCTTCAATATGCCAGTCGCGATTTTTTAGGTAATTTACAACATCGTTATGCCGCGGACAAATATTGGTCCCAATGGCGGCGACCGAACACGTTAGAAACAGCGTTCCGATCACATCAGAAAGAAGCGTTCGCAAAATGTGCATCGATGTGCATCGCGATTAAAATCGTTTTAAAAAAACAATTTGTAACAAAGGGATTATCCCATTTTTAAATCCAGAACTATCACTAAAGTGACTAGTCGAATTTGCACCGGCTTCCAGTACGATGCCAATCCAAAAAAGTCCCGCCGGAAGTTTAACAATCACGTTGCCAATCGAAAAAATCCAAAATACGGCGATTCAACAATTAAAGTAAGCGGCCAGGTGAAGGTTTACTAAGTCAGGAAAATAATTATTATGAAGTAATAATTATTATCGTGACAACATTAATAATTTTTTATAGTTTTTATTACTTATTTCTGATTTAGTATAAACATTTTTCCTTATTTCTAAGATTTCAAAACTATTTACCTGCAATGCCTTATAACCCATGTACTGTATTTTAAGTCCTAAGTTTGTATCAAATGTATGATCATTTGATACAAACTTAGGACTTAACACAGATTCGCTATTACCATTTAAAGCCCTAAGATATATATATATATTTTTTTTTACATGAGCTCCACACAGGAGGCGCTGAGGAAAATAATTTTCCTCAGGGCCTATGTCATCTTTGGGGATGCTGTGTGGAGGGTTTTTTTTAGGAAAAGGAAGGAGAGGAGAGTTCTGGAAAAGAAAAGGGTTTAAGGGGTGGGTTGGAATCTGGGGTTCAGTGTGTCTTGGTTATCCGCCTCCAAGACCTAGACAAACCTCACCCCATGAACCCGGGCACCCCTGCTAAATCACCAAACGTAGCGAACCACTTGGGGTGACCTATGGCAGAGGTGTTGGTTTTACTCTTACCTCAAAATTTATGTTAGTTTTACCTATGTAAAAGCAATTACAACCCTTACAATTGAAATTATAAACACCTGATTTTTTGTTTGTTTTAAAACCTACTAGGTTTTGCCCGTTGCAGAGGAAACTAACGGGTTAAAACACTATGCGATTTGCGTGTGAACGTGGATGAAGCGAGGAGGAGTGTGTGTTAAATTAAATATACCAAGAAAAAAAACGATGTCTGAATGCGGATGAAGCGAGCGCATACAAAGGGAACAGGTAGTCGGCTTCTCCCCCAAAGTTTCGTCGCAATCGGATGAACGGTTTAGCAATGTATAATTTCATGATGCCAGAGCTCACTATGTATACAAAAATCATCGCGAGCATGCATACATCAAATCCCCAAAGTTTCGTCGCAAGCGGATGAATGGTTTAGCAATTCATAATTTCATGACGCCATAGCTCACTATTTTACATAGAAACCATTGCCGGCATACCCACATCAAATCCCCAAAGTTTCATCGCAATCGGATGAACGGTTTAGCAATGCATAATTTCATGACGCCATAGCTCACTATTTTACATAGAAACCATCGCCGGCATACGCACATCGAATCCCCAAAGTTTCATCGCAATCGGATAAACGGTTTAGCAAGGCATAATTTCATGATGCCAGAGCTCACCATTTTATACAGAAATAATCGAAGGGATGCGCGCATCAAGTCCCCTAAGTTTCCTCACAATCATAAATTCATGATGCCAGAGCTCACTATTGTAGTTGTATTGTAAGTACTAAGTAGGTACTTTGTTGAAATATTTCACCAAAACGACGCCATTATGTTGTTGAGCATAAAATAATTTTATAAAAACTTTTTTTCAGCACAAATAATTTTATTCAATATCATGTTTTGATTTTTAAAGAAAAAAAGCCCCTGCAAGTAAGTACCTACCTAGAACAGCGTAATATATATCTTTGTTGTTGAGGATGTGTTGCTTTAATTTATTAAAATGCCGGATCGTTATCAACAAATTAAATTCCAAAGTACTGAAGAAAACATGTCGATGATGATAATAATATAGTGGGGCATACTAAGTTATTTGTTTTCATTATATAAAGTTATTTGTCTTTTAATAAAGTAAATAATGCCATCACAAAGTGAAAACCTCCCAAAACAAGTTTTCTTCGAAAAATTGAATTATAGCAGATTCAAATGTGAGGTTTTGATCGATTCTCATATGTATTATATTTGTGAAAAGTTTTTCCTTTCATTTCTTAGGTGTACGTTTCTTTCATACGCCTTTTTAAAAATTATACATACTTTTTCAAAGACAGAAAACCTTTTGAGCGCTTTTATTTTTACCGTGACAGCATAAACAACGGGAAAATTCATCCATGGGGTGCACTTGCAATTTGTACAGGGTTAACAGTTGTGTACTATTTAAGTATCTGAGAGGCTAGTCTATATATCTATTTATATATTTATATAATAATATTTATTTTATCTATATGTATGTAAGTTTATCCTAAAAATTCCCATAAAGTATATATCACATAAAAACAGACACCCACACCCATCACCACAAAATGCAGGATTTCATCTACTGAAATCACTGAAGGCCGCACAGTTTCATGTTGACTGTCGGCCGACTCCTCCCGGATAAGGTTTTTCATGGTTTCCTTATTCCCAAAGGCAAATGCGGAGGAGCTCCAAACAAAAGGACATGACCGACTCCTTCCCACTCCCAACATAACACAAACACACACGTATGTATATATTTTTCCACTGGGCCAAATTCAATTGCTTTGTGGAGCTAAGCGAAACATGCAATTTTAGTAGGGTTTTTTTACTAACAATTTTTCCCTACCGACAAAACACATGACCTCTAAGTCTATAATAGCCAGGTACTATTTTTAAATACCCACATGAGGTAAAAATTGCAAGGCGCATATGACGCCGTTCTATTTGTATAAAGAACATTAACTTTAAATTCAGTAAATTTAAATGATTCATCTCCTCAAGATACATAAGAATCTAGAAAATGAAAAAAAAAAAAAAAAAAAACTTAATTCAGGCTTCGATGGAGCTCCCGAATCTGAGCTGGTCACTTCGAGTTACACCAAGCATATCAATGTAGGGCCTGTTCGGAAGATTTCTTCCGTTGAAGGAGACAAGATTTTCATTTCGATCCCTTTTAGACGTCATCAGACATGACTGGGTCTTTGAAACATTAAATTAGAAGAGGTTATTTTTTTTTACATTAACTCCACAGAGGAGGGCCTGGGGAAAATATTTTCCCTCAGGGCCTATGTCATCTGGGATGCTGTGTGGACGGTCTTTTTGAGGAGAGGAAGAAATGAACATTGGTCTTGAAGAGACCCATGTTAATAATAATAATAATAATAATCTTTATTCAATGAAATAACAACAATATAACTAAAAAAAATTTAAAAAATTACATACTCAATGTAGTTTACAAATAGATTACATCAATCAGTACAGAAAAATTAACAAACAGAAAGTAACTTAAGAAAAGTTACACAGGAGTAGTATAGTTATACAGTATTTTTAGTTGTGCATTGCCTGCCTCACTAGGTGAACCTGTATTGAGGCAGAAATTTTGTTAATTGTTTCTCGCAATTTTATCTATGGTTTTTTTATAAATGTGTAAAGTAGGTTTCCATACAGCAAAAACTTTATTTAGTTTATTTTATTTTAGTTATTGTTGTAGGAAGGAGGAAACACAGAGGCCGGCAAATCATTCCACAGCCGAGCTGTTGAACACAAGAACGAGTCGAAGAAACAACCCATCTCATATGACAAATGTCAACCGTGTACAAATGTTGGGCACGCGTTTGGCGTGTTTCCCGACTATGCACCGGTGCCGAAGGGATCAATGACGCTAGTTCCTCAGAGCATCTTCCACTGTAATACCGGTAGAACTAGGATAGCATTCCCACCCTGCTCAAAGTGCTCTAAAGATTGCAATCCGTCTGTTAAGATGGGAGAATCTATCAAACGGACCGCCCGTTTCTGCACAGAGTCGAGGGTATTTTTCAGGTATTTTGGAGCTCCAGAACAGAGGTGGCTGCCAAATTCAACCGTGGGGTGCACTTGTGATTTGTACAGGGTTAGAAGTTCTTACCCCAAGAAAAAACACTCTCGAGGTAACCGTCCATTCTTTGCTTCAAAAATATTGAATTACCTAACCTTGCGACTCCTAGATTAGCACTCCAACAATTAAAAGCGAAACAATATAAAAAATAACCAATTAAATTAATGCATGAACGAAACTATAACCTGCTAATTAATTAATTTAACAATCGGAAATAATTGTGATAAGTACTCTAAAATGAATCGCACATTTCTATTTAAATACGACAAAATTTACGAAAAAAGCTTGTCATTCTGTAAACTTGTATATTCTGTGTTTTTGGACTATTCGTAAATATATCCAAAATGAAATCAAGGTTCTCTTGTACGACTTTAGTTTGCCTTGTATTTGTTTTAATGTCATTCCAGAGTAACTTGATTACTTTGGCATGTAAACCAGGACCACACATTCTACCCGGGTTGGTTCGGGATGCAGCAAAAGTACTTCTGCACGGGTTGTTTCCGGATGAAGCCGGTGCAATCGGTGTAGACCCGGCCCCCCAAGAACCGATGCCTGGCGCAGGTAAAATTTTTGACGCCCTTGTCAACATCTAAATTTTGGCTAATTTCTTTTCGCGTTTAGGTCGATATCAAATAAAATAATACAATGACTTTTTAAAACGTCAATGCGGAGATTTCTTGTCAGTTTTCTTTTAGATGTCTAAAGGGTAGCTAATTGCTTATTGTAATTTTTATTACATTTTATTTAATTTATTTTGGAAAATCAGCAGATATTTTACATATATATCTAATAAATTTTTAAACAATGCCTACAAATAAAATCTAATGACATATTTTCACAAATTATTACCTTAAAGTTGGTTAAATATTTTTTTAAATACAAAAATTGTAAATCTATATTGAAAGTATTTTGGCTTATTAAGCAAAGGAAACGTATTGCTTTATTTAGCAAAGGATATGTTTGAAACTTTCAAAATATCTTATTTCCACCCTCGCGAAGGTTTCTGGATCATTACAACCACTTGACAATACATCTGACAAGTTTTTTAATCATTACAAAAAGTCTTACGAAAAAAAAGTTAAAATTTAAGAATAACATTTTGTAAATCATCGATTGTTCAATCCAATTTCAATTTTCGAATAAACTCTTTAAATTAATGAATTTAATTGAAGTACTCACCTACGACACTAACAAAAATTCAATACTTTGGATCTAATCAAGAATTATAGGTATTTTAAATAGGTACCTACGTTAGACTACCAACCAAATGTCATTGATTATTTATTCTTATAATATAAAAAAATTAATGTTTGTAATTAAAATTAAAATTAATAATTGCAAAAGGTGGCATGCGAGCTGTTTGAAAACTAAATTGGGACTGAATATATGGAATACGTGAGGGGGGTTGGTGGGACGGGGGGGCGGGGGAGGGGAGAGGGAAGGCGGGAAAGGTGGAAGGGGAACGCAGGAGGGGTAGGGGGCGCGGTAGGGAAATGGGACGCACGGGAAAGGACACGCAGGGAGAAACAATTTATTTTTATGAATATGGCGTTGCAACGCATTCCGGGAACCAGCTAGTACTATTGATATTAATTATTTTTAATTTGAAAAAATATCACAGACAGCAAAAAGTCGCTGTCTCGTCTGTTACCGTGGTGCTGGAACGAGATAGAATACGTATTGCGTGACCTGGTAGTCTGTACCCATATATCCAGAGGCGAAATATGGGTATACTTTATTTCAAATTAATAAAATACTTAGTTTTTACCACATTTATTGTTTACAAAAACCAACATGTTTCGTGAGCAACGCTCACTTCTTCGTGTTTTTATTGACACGAATTACAAATAATAGACATAGACAATGGTATTGACACGAATTATAAATAATAGACATAGACAATGGTATTGACACGAATTATAAATAATGGACATAGACAATGGTATTGACACGAATTATAAATAATAGACATAGACAATGGTATTGACACGAATTATAAATAATAGACATAGACAATGGTATTGACACGAATTATAAATAATAGACAAAGACAATGGTATTGACACGAATTATAAATAATAGACATAGACAATGGTATTGACACGAATTATAAATAATAGACATAGACAATGGTATTGACACGAATTATAAATAATAGATATAGACAATGGTATCAATGATACTTTATTTGATACTTATACATTATTTGATACTTATGCTACCCACCCCTCATACCTTTTCCTTTCAGAACTTCCACTCCTTCCTTTCTCGTTGAATTTCTAATACTAATTACATATCTGCTTTCCCATCTGCAAAATAAAACCGGTTCCATTATAACACTCCAGTTACATCTCTATTAAGAACAGCCTTTAGGGTGGAAGCGGGAAACATTGTGAAAAAATAAGTACATACCATAGACTTCCAAATTTAATAGACGAGAAGATACAGATGAGGGGTAAATACAAACTATGGGGGGCGAAGAGGGGAAAGATGACTGTGATTCGTAAAAAAATCAATCTGACAGTATGTAGGCATCTCGCATTATAATATCACCATTTAGTTCTTAAAAGCAAAATCTGCTTTTGAATGAATAGACCTTTTTATATGGGAGCGCCAATTGCTCGCCGTGTTATTAACATATTTGCGAAATCCAAATGCGGCAAAGTAAAGTTCGCCACTTTTCACAGAGGAATATTTTGTTGCCGTATTTAGTTAAGACACTTTTACAAATGTTTCATAATTTACTTACCCCTGTAACCAGCGACGAGCTCACTGGAGAACCGCCCACATTCGATATGTCCACATATTTTAGGGTATAATGTATAGCACAAGCTCTCATTTTTACCGTTGTTATTTCGTAAAATGTACGATGTGAGCTCGGCGCTGGTCAGAACAAGAATGATGACGTCACATTTTTTAGATTCAAGCGAGGCTCTCGTAAGCCCAGCCAGCTCCATGGAACCGGTAGGGGAAGGGGGAAATAATACGCTTTTATCACTTAGGGCAGGTCCATATATATTCATATGTCCATGCTACATACTTAATACCATGTGTTTTTTATTTTAACATACATAGGAAGCAAGACAGCGGTCAACAACAATGGGCGTGGAGCAGCATATAAGAATTGCCCAGACGGAGAGTTCCTCGGCTTGGAAGGCCAATGCGTCCCTAACTCGAGTTCGGATAATACATTGGACGATGCCGAACCCGACGATGACGACTACTTTGATGTTTCGAAGGATGCTGTTGCTCTTCCAACAAAATGAGTTCAAAAAAATGATGTCCACAACATCTGGATTGTTTCATTTAATTTTAAAATTATATTTTAACACTTTCAAAAATAAATAACCTGATATTAAAATCGAACTCATATCTTCAAAGGTCTTGATCGACTCTCAGATGTATTTTTGAAGTAAAACTTCTTTACGCACGCTCGACTTGGGGGGTAAGCTGGTGAATGCGTTATGAAAAGTGTGATGCGAACGGTAATCGATGCGAACGGTGATCGATGGCGAGACGAACGGTCGGGCCTTTACGCACGCTTGACTTTGGGAGTGATAGGATATGGATAGTCACCCCAAGCTTGTAGGTCACCTCAAGGTCGTAGGTCACCCCAAGGTCGTAGGTCACCCTAAGGTCGTAGGTCACCCCACGGTCGTAGATCACCCCAGGGTCATAGGTCACCCCATGGTTATATGTCACCCCAATGTCAATGTCATGTGTTCTTTTATAAGTTAGTGAGTTACACTAAGCATATCAATGGAGGGCCTGTTCGGAAGATTACATCCGTTGAAAGAGGCTAGATTTTCATTTCGATCCCTTTTTAACGTAATCAAACATGACTGGGTCTTTGAAACATTAAATTCGTGGAGGTTATTCTTACCCCAAGAGAAAACACTCTCGGGGTAACCGTCTATTCTTTGCTTCAAAGATATTGAATTACCTAACCTGCCATGCGATTCTGTATCTTTTGTGGATACGGAACCGTTCCATACGTAATCGCCTGTCACATTTGTGTGATTTTCTATGGCTTGCAATTGCTTTTTTCTATTGCTGATATGTCAGCTGTCGGCTCTGTCGCCGGTTTCAACTATAAAACACGAAATGCGTTAGTGTACATGATTATTTAATAACTTAAGGTAGGTTCTTTCAAAGTTGTATACCATGGATTTTACATTTTCTAAGTTAGCGACAGCGCTGACAGATTACCAGGGTCGCCAATTTGCGGAGAATTCCTCAAATTGCGGGGAACTTGTGGGGAAATTGCGGGGAATTTGTTCTCCCCAATTTGGGGATTTTAACATTTATTGCGGGTATTTTAGAACATAGCATTGGCAACCCTGCAGCTGACACATCAGCCTGTAGAAAAAGCAATTGCAAGTCATAGACAATCACACAAATCTGACAGGTGATTCCGTATCCACAAAAGATTCAGAATCTCTCTTATGGCTGGATACGCCCACTGACTCTTAGATTAGCACTTAAACAATTAAAAGCGATACGATATTAAAACAAATTAAACTACGCCTGAATAACATAATTTAATAATTAATTAATTTAACAATCGGAAATAATTGTGATAAGTGCCTACTCTAAAACAAATCGCATATTTATATTTAAATACAACACAATTTACGAAGAAAGCTAGTTTTTCGTAACAACCTGGTATATTTCGTGTTTTTGGACTATTCGCAGATACATATGTCCAAAATGAATTGAAGGTTCTCTTGGACAACTATAGTTTTAATAATATTATAATAATAACGATTTATTGTCTTCATTTCTTAGTAACAAGTAGAGATAATGATATCCTCACTGGGATCTCCCGTGCTGAGGATTTCATTTACCTACATATTATAATTTAATTATAAGAAATTAATATGAGTTAGACATAACATAAAGTAAATAATTACAAAATAAATAAGATAGTGTTTTTTTATAATTCAGTTCACTAGATTTGGTTTAAGTCTGTATTTGATGTCAGTATATTTTCTATTTCTGATCTCCCTATATTTAGTATCCAGCTATTTATTTGAAATTTAAATGTTATAATCTTGAGGTTTTTGAGTGACAGTGGTATTTTATTGTAGAGTTTAATGCCGTAATATAAGAAGCTTTTTTGCCCAAATGTTGTGTTAGTAGTTACTTGTTGGATATGTTTTTGACCATGAGATCTAGTGTTTCTAATGTACCTACGTGTTAGTTGTTATTTCTTGGGTTTTGTACTTATGAATGTAAATGAATATAGTTTTAGAATATAGTTGTTTAATTGAGATGATGTTAAGATTGTTGAAAATTTCGTCAGTGCTAGTTCTTACAGGAACTTTCAGTATAATTTTCATTATGGCTTTTTGTGTTTTAATTAGTGGATTTAGAATGTTTTTATTTGCACTGCCCCATCCGATAATACCATATTCTAACAGTGATTGGCAGAGAGCCATGTAAATCTTGATTAAGTCTTTTTTAATGAGGACATTCCTGATAGTTTTGAAAAAATAACTTAGTTTTTTAATTTTATTATTTAAATAGGTAATGTGTTCGGTCCATTTTAAGTTTTGGTCAATTTTTAGA
The DNA here is from genome assembly GCA_929108145.2 of Limnephilus rhombicus. NCBI lineage: Eukaryota > Metazoa > Arthropoda > Insecta > Trichoptera > Limnephilidae > Limnephilus > Limnephilus rhombicus. The sequence continues at coordinate 14,723,123 of OV815296.1, forward strand.
CTCAGATACGTTATATGGTCAACGTTTTCTAATGAGGGAAAATTACAATTCTCATTATGTGATGCGGGCTATGAATTTTCAAGTTCAGGTTTTCTTAAGAGTTTTTCTTATTTTTTATTTTGAAAGTGATGAATTTGGTTTTATTAGCATTAAGTGTAAGTGAATGGTAGTCTAGCCATTTTTTAATCCTATTAAGTGTGTCTTCTGCTTTCTTAAATGTTTCTGTCCAATTACTCCAGTCAAGTCACTTCAATTTCATCTAGGGTGGTGAACTTTTTTTATTGTAAAACACTTTTTTAATAAAGAGTCGTTTTATTTACAAACACTTTTGAGTAACAATGAAATCAACACTTTTTATAACTAATTTTGGTCCGGACCTCGCCTGGGCAGTACAGGATCTGTACTCAAAGTATCGGTTAATGCGAGAGAGAAAAATATTTTAAATAACACCCCTTTTATACTGCTAAAAACTGTAAAAATACGGTCCTTCAGACTATTAAAAAGACGATAATAACAATAACACAGGTATTAGATATCTACTGGGTTCACGTGGTCCATTCCAATTAGTCGGTAACAATAGCTTCTATAAAATTCATCCAGAGGTCTCTAACATTCATACTCTCTTAATAAGCTAAGAAAAATTAAATCAATGTGATTAACTACAGTATTTATCTCATAGATGTCACTATTCTTAACAATTCCCATTTACTAGCACAGTATCATCTGCAAAACTGATGATTTCTCCTTCACATTCTATGTGGCATAGGTCATTAATGTAAATAAGGAACAGAATCGAACCCAGAATACTTCCATGGGGCACCCCGAATTTGAAATCAATACACTCACTGGTTATGTTGTTAAGTTTCACAGTTTGCTTTCTATTTCCCATGTAACTTAAAAAAAATATCAGTTCATTATCAGTAATCCCTATGTTCTCTAGTTTTTCAAAAAGATGTGAGTGATTTATTGTGTCGAAGGCTTTAGAAAGGTCGAGAAATATGCCGATGCATTTTTTATGTGAGTCTAGAGAATTTTTAATATATTCAATTACTAAGGCTATGGCGTTGGATGTTCCTAGAAACCAAATTGTTTTGGTGATAATAGTTTATTTGATTCTAGGTAGTCGACGAGTTGAGTTTTAACTATTATTTCTAAGATTTTACATAATGTGTTTAGAATTGTGATTGGTCTGGTGTTATTGATTTTAGGATTTCCTAATTTAAAGATTGGTGTAATAGTCCCTATTTTGAGTTGAGATGGAAATCTGCTTTCCGTGATAGATTTGTTTATTAGAAAGAGTATCGGGTCGGTAATATCGTCTTGTAAGAATTTTATTGTTTTCATTGTGATTGCATCACCTTGCCTTGCATTTATTTTAATGTCATTCCAGAGTAACTTGATTACTTTGGCATGTAAACCATTAGCACCAGCTATATCCGGGTTGGTTTCGGATGCAGCAGCACCAGCTCTCAGCTCCGGCTGCAGCCGGTTCAACCGGTGCTGGCCCGTTCTCCAAACAAACGGCGCCTGGCGTAGTTAACATTTTTGACGCCCCTATCAGCACCTACATTTTGGCGAATTTCTTTTCGCGTTTATGTTAACAACAAATAAAAACCAACAGATATTTTACATAATATATATTAGATTATGCTAACTTATAAACAATACAAATAAAATGTAATTAAATATTTTCACATAAACATAAAATTATAACGAAAAAAAACTAAGGGTTTATTTAGTACCCGTGACCTACAACATTTACAAAAAATACAAAAATTGATATTATATGTTTACACATTTATAAGCAAAGTATAACAGCACGTATCCGAAGGATTTTAACCAGCGATTCCTGAGAAGATTTGGAGTAAAAGTATAGGTGTTGTTTTGCTATCCGATAATTTTTCCCAATAAAAAACAAAATATATATTTTTCAAGCCCACATTACCACTTATAAAACTGCCAAATTTCATGACAGATCACGTGATACTGTTGGTGTTATTATTATACTATTGATAATTCTTTTATATAATTGAAAAAAATATAATCGGACAGCAAAAAGCTGCTGTGTCGTCTGTTACGGATGAGATGGAGTACGTATCACATGACCTAGGCTAGGCTGTACCCATTTATGCAGAGTCAAAGTTTGATCATTTTAATTTTTTTGCTAAATTGAAAAAATATTACCAGACAGCAAAAATGTGCTGTCTCGTATTAATGTCGTCTTAAAATAGGTTTTAATTTATAAAATTACAACATCCAAGCGGAGCAAAATAAGTAAAATAATAATTAAAGTTACGTAGTAAAATATTCATGGCATACGATTCAAAACATTTCTAATTCCCAGGGATAATAGTCCCCGTAGGAGCAGCACACCTGACACCTAAAACCAAGGGATGATTTTATTCTAGTTCAACGACTCTGACCGCATTCCATCTCTCTACTCATACGTTAACAATTTTTTATAGGCAGTCAAAATTCACCTAGTTCCTCCCTCAAGCCTCATCATAAACCCTCAAGCATTTCCTCTGGAGCATCTGACAGTGCCACAGAATGTGCATGGCCATTTGATTTTCCTTACCAAAGGTGCATCCTCCATGCCGAGAGAGACTGAGGCTGAACAGTCTTCCTAAAAATTCTCCATGTCCGGTTAACATCTGGATGACGTAGTATTCCAGCTTGAGGTAGGCCCATCCTGGCTTTAATTGAGGGGAAGAAGGAGTGAGTCCATCTCCCCCTTACCGACCTGTCCCATCTACTCTGCCATTCATCGAGACTTTTCATTCTCATCTCTCTCAATAATGCTGGAAGGCGTGCGGCTCCAACCGGAGTGAGAGTACCTACTGGGAGTGTGCCTACAGTCCTGTAGGCACCCGTAAGACCAAGTAGGAGAGTGTGTTAGCCCCGTTTCAGCGCCAGTTGTATCATCACGTTGTCCAAACTATGTGACCCACAGAAAACGCAAATGTGATTTGAGCCACATACACGCAGCTGTATAACAGCCGCAGCGCCAAACTCCGCAGTCCCCTTTCAGATGTGGGAGTCTTCTAAGCTTTAGAAATAGGTATTGATTTTTGCTTGAAATACTCTTGGTGTGCCAGGAACGATGACGATCTACTAAGAACAGCCTTTAGGATGGAAGCGAGAAATATTTTGAAGAAAATAACTACATACTTAATACCGTGTGTTTATATTTTAACATATATATGAAGCAAGACAGGGGTCAGCAAAGGGCGCAGAGCAGCATATAAGACTTGCCCAGAGGGAGAGTTCCTCGGCTTGGAGGACCAATGTGTTCCTATCTCGAGTCCGGATGTCAAAGTGGAAGTTGTCAAACCCGACAAAGACCAAGTGGAGGTTATATTGTACCCTCCAGGAAAATGAGTCCAGAACCAGTTAGAATTGTTTATTTCTTAATTGAGGCTCTCTCGCAAATATAATTCCTACCATTAAAAAATAAATAAAATAAAACTTTTGTATTGTTTTATTTAATTTTAAAATTACACCTTAACAATTTTGTATAAAAAAAAAATAATGGGGTATTAATGTGGAACTCACAAATGAAATAAATTATAGCAGATTCAAATGTGAGGTCTTGATCAACTGTCGGGTGTATTTTTTTGCTTTTATTTCAAAGATGGGCGTTTCTTTCATATTGCTTTTAAAAAATATATACATACTTTTTCGAAGACACCAAACCTATTTAGTGGCACCATTTTAATTGAAAAATAATCAACCCTCAAGTAAACAACTATTAGATACATTGTTAATATAACCAACAGGTTTTGAGAAACCCTGAATAAGTAAGCACTGCTTACGAAAACGAAACATGTTGCTTTTATAAACAATAAAAGTGGTAAAAACTAATAGGCTACTTACTTGCATTGATTTCATAACGATTTGGAAAATAGTGTGGATAGATTTTTTACTAAGATTACGAAAATGTTAGTAAATTTTTTTAGAAATGTACATTTAAAAAAAAAAAAACCATTATTTGGGATCGTGACGTCACTACATGAAAATGTCCTGTCTCCGAAAATGTTCTATTAATTTTGTAAAATTCGACACTAATTTATTTTTTTATATGGCATCACTTTGATTTCAGGTGAATTTTTGAATTTGACATTTAACGTTCACTAGATTTATTATTTGTTCTCTGCGAACTTATCATTTGGTTTGACGTTTTGACAGGTGTTATGAAGAGAACCCCGTACATTTTATGCCTTCTGTACGTTTTAGAGCTGTAATGGTAATGGTGCTGATTTTAACAAAATAAACTTTTGTAATATTTTTATCATTATTGTAATTTACAAGTACAAGTATATTACATTGGATTTAGTCATATATAGACGTTCAACATTATAATGATTTATGATCTATAAGATGGATCAAGGAAAAAATATTTATGAGTTGTAATATTTTTGGTATGCCTCGTTATTCTCCTGTGCCATTCGTGTGGAAAATGTTTTTTTTTTAAATGATTTTCGGTTGTGTAATTATCATTTTTTCGCACCCATAAAATTATGTCCCGCCTTTCCGGTTTATAAAAAATTGGTCTGATTTTTCAGATTAAAATTTGCAAAAAATCGCCAGCGTTTCAAAAATACTATTAAAATAAAAACAAAGTGTCTTAGAATATTTATTTATTTATTAATTACACGCCCTGATGGACTTTGACTTTATATTTTTGAAAAAAAAAAAAAGTTGCATTGTTTCATTTTATTTTACTTTATAGTTTATAAGTTGAGTAACAAACAATGAAGAAAATATAATACAAAAGAAAAAAAACCACAAAACAAATAATAAAATAAAAATACATATTATGTAAAAATGATAAGAAGTCTCATATTCAATATAAACAAAAATTGAAGAAATTGTGTAAATCTATTTGTGCCTAGAAGAATAAAAGTGATAGAATATACAACGTTTATACTGATTAGTTTTAAGATGAAATATATCACCTAGATTAGAATATTTATTTCCGAGACTGTGAAGTCTCGGAAACGGAGAATTTTGATAAGCTAGTGTCCTGGTGTTATTGAGGTAGAAGGGTAATAAATGTCGACATGATTTTTGGGGAACATGGATATTGATAAATTGAAGTAATTCAGGACAGTCATTTTTGTAATGCGGTATTTTATGTAATATTATTAAATATGAGCTTATTCTTCTTTCTGAAAGTTTCAATAGAGACGTTTTATCCAGGAGGTAATTGTAATCAATGTTTAGTACAGGAATATGCAATGTATAGTTTATAAACCTTAGAAACTTCCGTTGAATCTTTTCAAAGTTGTTTGAATGAATGTTGTAAAAGGGAGACCATAACGTAGAGTTATATTCAAGTTGGCATCTGACAAGGGTTTTATATAACATAATAAATGTGTCTAAATCATTAAAATCTTTTGCAGCTCTCAAAACAAAACCAAGAGTCATTAGGGCTTTGTTGATAATAGTATTAATATGACATACAAAGGTGAGTTTATTGTCGAACATAATGCCTAGATCCATAATTTCACTAACACAATTTAAATTTTCATCATTTAAAGAATACTGAAAAAACATATGATTATTCATTTTGGAAAAATGAATGAACTGGCATTTATTTATGTTTAATGCTAGTTTGTTGATAGAGCACCATTCAAAAAAATATTTGCCTAAACCGGATTTGTTTTTTTAATGTCATGCAAGTGGCTATTGTTGATTAATTTTTATGTGTACATATTTTTTAATAACACGAAAAAAACCACCTTTCACGGAATTAAATAAATATATAAATTATCTCATTTATAAAGTGTTAAAAAGTCAGGATATTAAATAACCTAAGAATATGATGTAGAATCCATCTACTAAATAAAGCAACTGCTTTTTAACTTTGAACCATCTCTGATGTTGACGTTTACAGCAATTTACACGATTCCAGCGCCATCCATTTATTTCAGTTATTTTTTTGTCAGATTGTACTCGGATAGTCCGACATAAAATGTCACACGGCGAACGTTTAAAAGATTTTAAATGGCAACAATTGTTATTGTCAAGAATCCAAAATTTCGTTAAGTAGGTAGGTACTAAGATGGCTCATAGGAAAATATATGTAAGTTTAAAGGCTTATTTTTTACTTTAACCAAATGGTGTTCAGTAATTAGTAATTGGTAGGTAGGTACTTACTTTCCGAAAGGAGATGATTCTACAACGTATTTAAGATAATAGTTAAGATATGTATTTTAAGAAAGATTTTACAAATCTCTGAGACATAGTAAAAATAGACTTATCAAATAAATCGGTCAATACAATGCACCTAGTGACTTTACTTTCAGATATTCACATAGACTACCTAAACATATTCTGATGGACCTGAACAACATCTGGCATGAAACAGATTCAGACGCGGACGACTGAACGAGCAGTAGGTATTCCTAACTACCAGACGCCCCCCATGTAACTTATGTTTATACATATATCTATTTATATATCTAGATAATATTGTATAATATGTATGTTTATGTATGTTCATTCTAAAATTCCCATAAAGTATATATTTCACACAAAAACAGACACATACACCCCACACCACACAATGCGGGATTTCATATACTGAAATCATTGAAGGCCTCCCTGTTTCATGTTGACTGTCGGCCGACTCTTCCCGGATGAGGTTTTTCATGGTTTCCTCATTCCCGAAGGCAAATGCGGAAGAGCAAATTAATAGGACATGACTGCCTCCTCCCCACTCCCAACATAACGCAAACAGACACGTATGTATATATGGCCGTCGGTCGCTTCCTCTGATGATGAAGATTGATGTTGAGTCTGGACGAAACATGCAATTTTAGTAGGGTTTTTAGATAACAATTTTTCCCTACCGATGGTTTCATCGGTATGACTATAATAAACAGGTAACATTTTTAAATACCCACATGAGGTAAAAATTGCAAGGCGCAAATGACGCCGTTCTATTTATGTATAAAGAACATTAACTCTTTAAATTCAATAAATTTAAATGATTCATCTCTTCAAGAAATATAAGAATCTAGTAAATGAAAAAAAAAAGATTATTACATCGACTGTGGTTTGGTAAAACCCTTTAACCCACAAAATGAAAACTTTACAGTAAACGCATGCCAAATTGTATTTGGATTGACAATGTTTACGGAACTAGGACTGCATGGATTCGCCAGCCTAATGAGACACCGGGTCACTGGAGCCAGGCTGCGGCTAATGGCCTCCGACAACACGGTGGTGACCGCAGCCTTCCAGCACCAAGCGCCACTCTTGAGTGAGCGCTGGGCCCGAGCTCACTCCAGACAACGACCTACTTAATAATTGATTTTTTTCCTCTATGCTCTTCTCTCTTAACATAAAATTTACAGTCTAAATAAGTATAACCATATGGGATGTGTGGGATTGCACTATCTTCCCCACATCCTGGAATAAAACCTAATTATTATTATTAATGAAAGTGGTTATTTGTTTTTCAAAATGTTGAAGCCAAATATTACAATTCTATTACGAATTATGAAAAAATTGATTTTTTCAGCTACGTATTTTTCGAAATAAACTTAAAATAATTTTTGCATAAACGTATTTTCTATTTTTTTTTTTTACTTGAGCTCCACACATGGCCCTGAGGAAAATAATTTCCCTCAGGGCCTATGTCGTCTTTGGGGATGCTGTGTAGAGGATTTTTTAAGGAAAGGAAGGGAGGGAGTTCTGGGAAGGAAAAGGGTTTAAGGGGTGGGTAGGAATCTGGGGTTCAGTGTGTCCTGGTCATCCGCCTCCAAGACCTAGACAAACCTCGCCCCATGAACCCGGGCACCCCTGCTAAATCACCAAACGTAGCGAACCACTTGGGGTGGCCTATGGCAGAGGTGTTGGTTATCCAATAAAGGTTCCCGGGCGGCGGTACCCATTCCCGCCTCCCAAACTGTATAAACTGAAATAAGGATAAAGGAACATATTTAATATGAGGTGTTAAAACAATAACAGTTTCTCGGAGTTTGCCAATCATTTATTAGGGAAAAATCAAACTTTTCATTTTAATAATAGAATTCAGTTAAGTACTACAGTTTGGAGTAGAAAACAAAGGAGGGCGCCACTGTTGTTCAAATGGCAATACTAAAAAACCTCATGGTGAAAATCTAAAGCTGTGTAACCTACATTTTTATAAAAAAATTAAAAGGAATAAAAGTTATAAAAAAAATTTTCATTGCAACCCAGATACCTACTCATAGGTATATTATTATTATACCATTGCAATTTTGTGTTAACATAAAGAAGAATAAAATAAAGCACAGTTTAGAAATTGCTCACATTTATTTAATACCAGCTTAGTACCTAGCCTTGCCCGGGCTTCAGATCATGTCTCTGATTTTAGATCTGAATATATTTAACTCATTAAGATCTAAAAGTAGTGTAACTAAACTCACCATTAGTGATTCTTCCTTTCTACTTACTGTTAAATTCAAATTTACCTTAAATTAAATGAAAGCCAATCACTTTGTAAAAATCCATTTAACCAAATTTTTGTCATTAAGTGGGTACTTAACAACAGTGCTTCTTCTTGATATTAAGTTTTTTTCTGAACAAAAAAATGTTTTTTTTTAATGTGTATACAGTGTTCTATATTTTCAGTGTCATTGCACTTTAAAGGAATATTTGACAGTTAATTTGGTGTTGCCAGCCTACAAATGATGTAGATCCATTTTTTTTATATTTATAAACGACCTCAAAAAGGAGGAGGTTCTCAATTCGACCGTATTTTTATTATTTTTTTTTTTATGTTTGTTACCTCAGAACTTTTGACTGGGTGAACCGATATTAATGATTTTTTTTTGAAAGCTGGTGCTTTCCGTGTGGTCCCATTTTAATTTGGTCCAGTTCCGACAATGGGATCCATGAGAAAACCATATAAGTCTTAAATTTGCATTAAGTATGTGCGCGACAAATAGACGAATAACTCAATATCACGCCAACCGATTTCGATGATTCTTTTTTATTGGAAAGGATGTACTTCAAGGGTAACTTGATGAGAGTTTGGTTAGGTTCTGATTATCGGATCCATGACAAATTGACGAAACTCAGCCGAAACTCTTAGTTTGACCCTGACGTCGTTATGGTCAAATTATTGACTGTGAAATTACTGTCTCATATGAGCAGCACGTTTAGTAGGTTTACCCATATTCAGACAAATTAGTGTACTTCAGATTTACTAAAAATAAAAAAAAATTAACAAAACAAAAAAACGACTAAGCAAAGGTACCCGGCCCGGCGTGTTGACTTGACAGTAGACATGGGCAGAATGATTCCCAGGAGTGAATCGATTCAGACTGATTCCCATGGCCTTTTGAATTGATTCCTTTAATTCAATTAAATCCCAAAAAAAAAAAAAAAATTATGTATAAAAAAATTCATAAATAAACGAATGGGGAGGCTAACACCGCCCGCACAGGAGACCGGGAGGCCACGGAGTACCGCAGAAGAGGAGACTGAAAGGCTACTAAGCACCGCACAAAGAGGAGACCGATTATTCTATCTCGTTATCTCTCAGGCTAAGACCTATAGATTAATGTGTTTGTCTCTTTTTAGTGTCGCTTTTTCGTTTCATCGAATTTCAAATCACAATGAGTTGGGAGGCTACGAAGCACCGCACAAAGAGGAGACCAATAGGCTACGAAACACCACACAAAGAGGAGACCTATTATTCTATCTCATTATCTCGCAGGCTAAATCCTATAGATGTATGTGTTTGTCTTTTTGTAGTGTTGTAATTTTTCGTATGTAAAATGTATTTATTGCTAGCAATTATATCTTAAAATTATACAGGTTTTCATTTCACCCTTAAAATTTTATTTTATTTGTTAAACTTATAACTGTTCCACTTCACGTGATCTAATATAAACATACATTTTAACATTAAGATGAGTATTTTATGACAGCTAACCACAGCTAATTGGCCTTACGATATCTGCAAACTTACATATTATATCTACCCAAGAACTACGTCTAAAAGTAGGTAGGTACTTGTATTCCGATATCTTTCGTACGTGCCAAAAAACCGATAAGCATCATTTTCGACTAACTATGTAATGAAATTGACAGCTTGGCGCGCGGGGGAATAAATGAACCGCACGGACGGATTAAGGGCTGGCATTGAGGAATGAATTAGCAACTTTTGACTAGTGTTTCGTGCCTTACCTCGCAGTGACTTGATTTACTCGCGAGCTGCGGACCTAGGACTGGGATGCGTTTGAGACAGATCTTGACAGAGATTGACGTGACGATGACGTCTGACGTCATTTCTGGGTCTGAGATTTACAAAAGACGATGACGTCACAAGTGAAAAAGACTTTTGTTTTAATTCCTGAACAAAGCAATTTCGATTCCGACAGACTAGATACCTGGGACGCGGACATTGAACACGGACCTGGGACGGCGGGGACCTTAGGACAATCTCAGGACTATTGATTAGCACAAATGATTAATTCCTTGCGTGAAAGAGATGCTCGGGCAACTCGGCTGAATCGCGGCCATGGATTTTGATGATGTTCGGGTGTTTTTAGAATGGCGCGGCGGTAGCGGGATACAATCGTAATAGGCGAGTCGTTCACAATACCGTCCGTCGACCACTTCGCGGAGCACCGCCCGCGCCCGTTTAATCGTCAAACCCAGCCCCGCCATTAAAAATACACAAATGTAAAAATTCATCTCTAAACCGAAACTGTGACTGCCCATGCCTAGAGCAAGTAAACATTATCAAATATTTAGGAGTAACCTTCGATACACACCTGAATTGGAAGCAACATATACATAATACTACAAACAAAATCCGAAAATCTATATACTTTTTCAAACAAACACGCAATTTCCTTCACCTAAAACTTTTAAAAACAGTATATTACTCATTGTGCCAATCTCACATCGAATACGGAATTCTAGCCTGGGGTAATGCATATTCCAATGCCCTTGATCCCATCATGAAAGCACAAAAACTAATCATAAAAATAATTCTTAAAATGCCGCTTACTACCAGCACTGATACTATCTTCAATTCCTTCAACGTTATGGACATAAAACAGCTCTACTCAAGATCCATATTACTTAATTTACACAAAAACAACAAAACACCATACAAAGCTACACAAACAATACACAATACCCGAGCCAAAAACAACGAACTTCTCCAAACTCCTTTTTTCAAAACCACCTTCGGGCAAAGACACTCTAAATACATAGCTTGCAAACTATACAATACACTACTAACTACGATCAGACAAAGTGACTCCTTTACAAAATTCAAACAAGATATTAAAAAATGGATTATAAGTATTGGACGCCACACTATCACAAATATCTGTAAAATAAATCACACATAGACATAAATAACTATTCACATACAACCTAATCCTGTCAAATTTAACCTATAAATAGACTAGGCAGAATTGATTTCATTACTCCATCTCCAACATTTATAAAATAACTCTCTTTAAAAGATTTATTACCCTTCCAATCACCCTTCTGTTTTAATTCTATTCATAATATGTATTTTACCTGAAATATCCTTGTAATTACTATATTCATTTATATACCTGTACGCCTGTCTCGACACAGGTATACCCTAGTGAGACAGGCATACAAATAAAACCATTGTAAACATATTTTATTATAGATAAATAAATAAAAAAAATAATATTTAAATATCTACCTATGAAACAATATAATATTTAAATCGTTTACGGAACACATTATTCATTGAAATAATTTAACAGTAAGATAAATGGAAATTAAAAATGTATGGTATCGTTAAAAATCGTAGGATGCAAGGCCAAAGGTAAGGAATGAAGAATCAATTCCTTTTGAAATTGAGAATTAGATCGAGTGTGTCACAAGATTGAATTTATTCATTTAATTCGGTCATTCAATTTTGCCCACGTCTACTTGACAGTTCCCCTCCCGCCGCGGCCCAGCTCTCGCCTCGTCAAGTCGCTTGTGCGACACAAGCACATCTCACCTATAACTATGTATGTAGTTACAAACCTACCTTGACTGACACCGACTCCAAAAGTAACAATCGTACCTACATATTGTTGATTAGAAAAATTAAGTTGATTATGAAGTTGTAGAAGAATACGAAACCATTTTTTTTACTTTTTAGTGCATTTTTTTAAGTCGTTTTTTTGGTTTGTTAAAATTTGTGTTTATCTACTCTTATTTGACACACTATACATTGTTATTTTGGTTTTCATTTAGACAAATTATGATCTTAGAAATTAGAAAGAGCGTAAATATGAATTAAAATATTATAAACAACCAGAAAATATTTTTAAATATCCCGTTATTAAACTTGTTCTCCTTGTAAATTATGTCCTATTTCCCTCCTTACTTTTTCCACTCCCACCTTTCTATTGACACCTTTAAAGAGCCGTTCGCGCTGGGAGAGTAGTTTTTTCGAGTATATTAGTAACTAAACGCGTCCGAACACCACAATTTTAGTAGTGTAGTTTAGTCAGCTCTTTAGTAGAGTCAATCCAATTTGTTCTTTTTTTTCGGGCGAGTAGCGACCCCCACCACGCGTCCCTGCGCACTGACATGCGCGAACCCGTCGTTTTAGCAGAGTTCATTATTAGAAGCGCAGATATGTCGTGCCATTGGAGCGAAGATGCTACTCTAAAATTCTGTATTTATGCTGAGATTAATCTCTTTTCGTGTCCATAATTTATTTATTTTCAACTCACTAATTTATTCTTCCACCGCTTCTAAAATATGCATTCTGTGTTACGTATCAGGCCGTCATCTTACAACGGGTAGCTCACTTATGAACTCTACGCGAGTTAAGTAGCAAGTTACTTGCTACTCGACTCTCGACTCTCGCAATGCGAGCAAGCCATAAGTCTTTGTCTATTGTTGTAATTAGTTTTAAGTAAACCCTGAGGAAGGATTCATTGCTTACGAAACTTGTCGGTTTTTTTAAACAATAAACGTGGTTAAAACTAAGTTATCTATTAATGTTGAATTAAAGTGATGTCACAAAATAAGTTTTCTGTGTTTGAAGAAGTAATATATAAAGGACGCTCTTCCTTTCCTTCTGCGTAACGCTGTATACGTGCGAACTCTGGGCAAACTACAAGAAAAGTAGTATTGAAAGACTCCGGGTTCAGTACAACAACGCCTTCCGCATAATTTTTGGTCTCCCCAGATATTGCAGCGCTTCCCAGATGTTCACGGAGGGGCGAGTTCCCGGCTATGCAGCCCTTATTAGGTCCAGGGTGGCAGGAATGAGGGAAAGGATATGCAGCTCTGGTAATATCCTAGTCATGGAAGCCCGCCTCTGTACATCATCCAGCATTGATGCACACTGCAGAAAAATACTGGCTCCTAATGTGGTCAAAGAATTCTAAAAGCCAATAATTATTACTGTCTTCTTATTTTCTTATATTTATTTATTTGTTTATTTAGCACAATATTATACATTTACATACATAAATTTTGACTGCCCAACTAGGAGTATTCCCGTTTTAGGACAGTCAAATTATTATGGGTATGAACATGTGGAACATGATTTGTACAAAAAAGGGAAGAAAATTGATGAAATAAATAGAGGAAATAAAAAGTAGAGAAAGAATATAAAATAAAATAATTAAAAAAAGTTTAAAATATAGTAACTGTTATTTGTTTAGCATAGTCCGGGTTCATGGGGTGAGGTTTGTCTAGGTCTTGGAGGCGGATGACCAGGACATACTGAACCCCAGATTCCTACCCACCCATTAAACCCTTTTCCTTCCCAGAACTCTCATCTCCTTCCTTTCCTTAAAAAGAACCCTCCCCAAAGCATCCTCAAAGATGACATAGGCCCTGAGGGAAATTATTTTCCTCAGGGCCTCCTGTGTGGAGCTCATGTAAAAAAAAAGCAAAAGAAAAAAGGAAAGAGAAAGAATAAAATAAAAATGAAATATCCAATAAAAACATAAAATAGCCGTGGATTGTGTTTAGCATAGTTGTTGAAATGATAATAATAATAAATAAAAATGTATTTACAAGCAAATGATTAAAATATAAGGTGGTAACTGGTGTTTGCATTTGACGATCTCCGTAGTCCAGTGGGTAAGACTCTTGACTCACAATCCGGAGGTCGCGGGTTCGAACCCGGCATGCGCAAATAAATTTTATGTGATTAATTTGTGTTATTTCACAATTAATTCATTCAAAATAATATATAGTATATTTGCGGCATGTTCCAGAGTGGAAGATACTATCAGTATCGCCCTGGTGTAAGACCACCATTCAGAATTGAAACGTTGCTTGAAAATGGCTTTTCCTTTTCCAAATTGAAATTTGGGAGGCGGGAATGGGTACCGCCGCCCCGGGAAACTTTATTGGTAACCAACACCTCTGCCATAGGTCACCCCAAGTGGTTCGCTACGTTTGGTGATTTAGCAAGGGTGCCCGGGTTCATGGGGTGAGGTTTGTCTAGGTCTTGGAGGCGGATGACTGGGACATACTGAACCCCAGATTCCTACTCACCCTTTAAACCCTTTTCCTTCCCAGAACTCTCCTCTCCTTCCCTTTTCCTTAAAAAAACCCTCCACACAGCATCCTCAAAGATGACAAAAAAAAGCCGTGTTTAGTGACCAGATCTGAATAGCCAGGTACTTTCCAACCTTCCTCTTCCCCACCTCTTTCCCCTCCCCACTACCTTCAGCCTCACAACATACCCCAATTGGGGATGCCATAGTCTCACTGGCTCCAGACGGGAGCAGTTGAGATTCTTGTGCGATATTCACTGTAAAAAAAAAAAAAAAATTATAGTCCTACGAACACATTTTGCATAATGAGAACTAGAAAGAGAACTGAAACAATAAAGTAAAATAAAATAAACAATTAACATATTTATTATATCTTATAACTCTTGTTTCATGCATTTATAATCATATTTACCTGCTTTTCTTATTTATTCTTTCTTTTTAAATATTTTGTATATTATGTATTATAACCCTTATGGAATGTGTGGGATTGCACTATTTTCCCTACACACCGGAATAAACATTTAATATTATTATTATAAAGTGCCTACAGTCCGATGACCGTTAAGTCCGGGGTTAACGTAGTCCTTTTCTTGTGAACCTGTTTTAAAAGTTTATTTATATAATCTTCCTGGCTAGGTTGAGCCAAATAAATTTCATCTCTGCAATTGTTGTTTTCGACCTTGCAGTTTGTCGAGCCGCCGATTAAATACCGCTGCAGAGGATTTAAATTGGTCTGTCTCAATTCTGTAACAATAATAAAAATATAATACATGATACTTACATTAAATTCGCATCGCGGATAATTTTCTATACAGGCAATTTCGCACACTGGTATTTCTGGGAGCTATCTACCGCCACGGGTCGTGACGGCGCAATTATTCCGATTTTAGCGTCGACCCTCGTCGGTTGTTTAACCTTCCCCCCAACGTCATGCCCTAAGCTCTGTATGAATGTATATGTAACTAACAGACCCGGCCACACGTTGCTGCTAACGAAACACAACGCCATTACCCAACCTTTATAAAATCCACACCATTCGCTTGCCGGCTGCCCGCCGCCCGCTGCCTGAATTGAATATTTGAATTTCTCGGCTTTTCTCTACTATAATACTACTCGCTCATTCGACCGGTACTGACTCGTGCTATCCCCGTGTGGGGCAGCATCTCCCACTCTGACCACACAAAACTACAGACTTTACAAAATCTCTGCATTAAAATCACGTACAACACAAGACTCAGAACAAACTTGAAAAAACTACATGCAAGAGAAGAAATACCGACCTTATTTGAATACACACACAGACTGACCGACCGATTTTACAAGTCACTTCAACATAGTAAAAATAAACTCATCAAATATATCACATAAAAACAGACACCCACACCCATCACCACAAAATGCGGGATTTCATCTACTGAAATCACTGAAGGCCGCACAGTTTCATGTTGACTGTCGGCCGACTCCTCCCGGATAAGGTTTTTCATGGTTTCCTTATTCCCAAAGGCAAATGCGGAGGAGCTCCTGTTAAGTTATGTATTTGATATGGAAAACACTGTTATTATTTTATTATAGATTTTTTATTGAAGAGGTGTTTACACCATTGACATTAATTGACATTAGTTCTCAATAGACCACAGATGACAATAATTATAAGTAGTTCATCACTAGTGATGTGCAACATACAACAATAGTGATGTGACATCCCCTTTATTAATTTATACAATACAATAAAATTTTAATTAAATTAACATTACACATTATACCTATCCGGTGGTTTGACAACTCTTCCATATCTGGTAATGTAAGGGTTATTAATGTTATTTTCTCCCACCTGTCTCTCATCTCCAGCTTTTGCCTCTTCAAGTGCCGGATTAGATTGCATGGACAGATGATCATTATTAACGTTTGCATTATATCTCAGTTTTAAGTGAATTCTATTTCGTCTGTACGTGTTACCATAATAATCTTGAATAATATAGGACCTATTACATTTTAATTTTTCTTTGACCATAGCTGGTAACCAAGTACTTTTGGGATTTTTCTTAAAGTATACATTATCTCCTGTTTGTAATATAGACATGGGTTTTGCATTCACATTATAACATTTGGAATTTTTTGCATTATTTTTTTCAATACACTTTCTGTAATCAGAAAATCTTACAACCTTTGGTTTTAATTTAATTTTAGCTAAGGGAATATTCATTCTCAAAGTTCTGGACATTAATAATTGAGCAGGTGACGGCAAATTAGCTTTGGGTGTGTTTCTATAATGTAATAAAGCTATATAAGGATCTGTATTTGTTTCTTTAGATTTTTTAAGAATGTTTTTTATAATTCTAACAGAACTCTCTGCCTGACCATTAGACTGTGAATGATATGGACTAGTAACTACATGTTCTATATCCCAATCGTATTAAAAAGATTTAAATTCAATCGATTGAAAAGGAGGACCTCCATCAGACACTAAAGACATTGGTATTCCATGACGTGCAAAAACAGACTTTAAGTGAATTATTACATTTTTTGCAGTGGAATTATTATTGAGAAAAGCAGTTTCTATATACTTTGAATAATAATCTGTTACAATAAGGTATGTTTGATTATCAAAATACATTAAATCAATACCTACTTGTTGCCATGGAAACTTATTCATTTCATAAGTTATCAGTGGTTCCTTCTGATTCGAAACTTTAAATTTATTGCATATTTGACATTGCTCAATTAAATTTTTTATATCTACAGAAATACTAGGCCAAAATAAAGAATCTCTTGCTAATCTTAGACATTTGTTTATTCCTCGATGTCCTTCATGAATTTTATTCAACATTTCTTTTCTCATAGACTGAGGTACTAATAATGTATTACCCTTAAATATTAACTCATTAATAACATGAATCTCGTCTTGAATATTATAATAACATTTTAAGGTGCAATGGACTTTATCTTTACTATTTGGCCAACCTTCGAAATAATATTTTTTTTAATATTTGCATAGTTTCATTCAAAGCAGTAGCATTACTCAATTTTTTACGATATTCTTCACTAATAGCTAAGTTCATATAGATTGAATTTACATGACATCAAATTCTAGCAATCTAGCTGGTACATCATGTAAAGGTTTTTTAAATAAATAGACAAGAGGTTTATGATCAGTCTGTACTGTCACTTTGTTACCATAAACATACTGATGAAACTTATTACAACCAAATTGTATGGCAAATAATTCTTTTTCAATTTGAGCATAATTTTCCTGCGACTGTGTCATTGTTTTTGAACTATATGCAATTGGACGGTTATTTTGCATAATTACTGCACCTACAGCTGATTTTGAAGCATCGACTGACAAGGTTAATGATATTTTTGGATCATAATGAATTAAAACTGTTGCATTTGAAATAGCTTCCTTCAAAATTTTAAAAGATTTTTCACAATTCTCGTCCCATGACCATACTACATTATTTTTTAATAAATTTCTCAAAATTTGTGATTTATCAGACAAATTTTCAATAAACGGACCTAAATAATTTACCATTCCCAAAAATCTTTGTAAATCTTTGACATTTTTTGGAGACGGTAATTCTAATATAGCTTTGACTTTCTCTTTGTCGACTTTTACACCTTCCTTGCTAAAAATATAACCTAGGAAACATACTTCCTTGACTAAAAATTTACATTTTGACTTATTTAATTTTAAATTGACTTCTCTAGCCCTTTCCAAGACTTTTCTTAATCTAATGTTATGAATGTCTTCAGTTTCTCCATAAATCAGAAAATCATCGACAAAAATTAAAATACCTTCCAGATCTCCAAACAAATCTACCATAATCCTATAAAAAATTTCCGTTGCTGCATTTATTCCAAATGGTAATCTTAAACACCTGTACCTTCCAAATGGAGTTTGAAAAGTGCATAAATCACTACTTTCTTCATCTAATTTTAGTGACCAGAATCCAGAATAAGCATCTAAATGTGAAAAATATGCAGCACCTATAAGTTTTGACCTAATTTCATCAATATTTTTTAAAGGAAAATATTCTCTCATTATGCAGTTATTTAATTTTCTGGGATCAAGACAAATTCTCAATTTACAGTTATGACGACAGAATTTACCCAAGAAGTAGGTTTAGTAACCTTTTCAATGACCTTCATCTTGTCCATGCGATCTAATTCTTCACGATGACTGTTTTGTAAGGCAAATGGGACTTTTCTCGGAGGATCGACGCACGGTACAGCATCATGGCGAAGCTTGAGATGAACGACAGGTGGTAGACATCCGAGACCCTGAAATATGTCATTATATTCAGTTAATATGGTGTTACGATTACATTGGACATTAAATACTCTTTTTACAATCCCAAGTTTTTCAATAGTGGGAAGACCTAAGACAGATTGACAATCTAAACTTGTTACAAAAAATATTATGTTACTTATATTTCCATGTATTTCACACATAAGATCACAATGACCAATAATGGGTATTTTATTTCCACCAAAACCTGACACTTTGGTAGAAACTTTTTGTAAAATAGTATTGCATAAATTTAACTTTTTAAAGTCTGATATTGAAATTACGTTAATATCTGCTCCTGTATCCAAAATACAGTCTAATATTACGTTATTAATAATAATATCTAAATGCCATGCTTGACTTGAAAACTTACTGTTATTAATATTTCTTATTGTTGCAATAAAATGTCCCTCAGGGCAATTAGCACTGTCATCATTGAGTACTAAATCTACTGACTTTAAATTTCTGATTTTCTTGTAACAATTATTTTTAAAGCAGAATTTTGCGAAATGACCAAAAGAATTGCATGACCTGCATTTGATGTTTATAGCTGGGCATCTGAAGCGGTGATGTTGTCCACATCTTCCACATGGATTGTTGTGACCACTTGATCTTGACGATGGTGACGGTGACCCTTGACGATTGGTAAACCCATGCTGACTTGACGTTGAATTACGGTTTGATGATGACGGTGATCCATGACGATTGGAAAATCCATACTGACTTGACGTTGAGTGAAAATGACGGTGTGATGATGGTGACGGAGATCTTGACTGTCTTGATGTACTTTTGTGATTTATTTGAAGAATGTTTTCTGTGTGTATTTGTTGATTTATTTTTTCAGCGTTGTTTTGTGACATTAATATGGTTTTTGCGATTTCTATCGTTTTTTGCAATGACAATGCAGAATCTTGTAGTAGGCGTTGACGAATATGGTTCAAATTTGTACTCATGTTTGCAATAAATATATCTCTTACCAGAGATTCTCTTAGTTCTCCGAATTCACATACCAAACTTTTGTTTTCTAGGTCCAGTAGAAAATTGTTGATGTCTTCAGAATTATTTTGTTTTCGTGTAAAAAATGAATTCCTTAACATTGTTAAGTTTTTATGTGGTGCAAAATAATTGTCAAACTTTTCCTTGACTTGTTTTAGCGTGATAGATTCCATATTCATGTTAAATGACTTGAAAATTTCCATACCTTTGGAGCCAATGGAATGAAGTAGAATTGCTATTTTTCTTTTTTCTGGGGCTTCTTCCAAACCTGATACCACCAAGTATATTTCATAACTTTGCCACCAATTTTTCCATATTCCATCGTTATTTACGCTATTTGATGATACGTGTAGATTTGACAACGCATTAAAATCATGTTGTACGTACTTTGGCGAGTCCTTCGACATCTTGTTTTTTTCACCACAAATTTTTAATATATTATATTATTAATATTAACATCCGACTTCTGACACCAAGTTATGTATTTGATATGGAAAACACTGTTATTATTTTATTATAGACTTTTTATTGAAGAGGTGTTTACACCATTGACATTAATTGACATTAGTTCTCAATAGACCACAGATGACAATAATTATAAGTAGTTCATCACTAGTGATGTGCAACATACAACAATAGTGATGTGACAGCTCCAAACAAAAGGACATGACCGACTCCTTCCCACTCCCAACATAACAAACACACACGTATGTATATATTTTTCCACTGGGCTTGAATTCAATTGCTTTGTGGAGCTAAGCGAAACATGCAATTTTAGTAGGGTTTTTTACATAACAATTTTTCCCTACCGACAAAACACATGACCTCTAAGTCTATAACAGCCAGGTACTATTTTAAATACCCACATTAGGTAAAAATTGCAAGGCGCATATGACGCCGTTCTATTTGTATAAGGAACGTTAACTTTAAATTCAGTAAATTTAAATGATTCATCTCTTCAAGATACATAAGAATCTAGAAAATAAAAAAATAAAAAAAATCTACTTTAATAAGCATGTATTATACATATAAACCTTCCTATTGAATCGCTCTATCTATTGGTGAAAACCACATGAAAATCCGTTGCGTAGTTTAAAAGATCTATGCGCACATACATTTTGAGCGACTTCATTTTATACTATGTAATGATGATGATAATGAAGATTACCTTCTGTAAATATACTTGACTTCAGTAATCGAGAGTTAACTAATATCCACAACAACAACAGAGACATATATTGGAAGTGCTGTAAGCAGAATAAATGATCCCAACCAGGATTAAATATAACCTCTTTCTAAAACACCGATAAAGATTTTTTACAGACATGCGATTGCCCATGAACCCTGACCGTAGATTGAATGAAACTGGATAATATAACATGTATGAAACTGGATAAAATTTATGAAACTGGATAACATGTTTGAAACTGGATAACATGTATGAAACTGGATAACATGTATGAAACTGGATAACATGTATGAAACTGGATAACATGTATGAAACTGAATAACATGTATGAAACTGGATAACATGGATAACACAATATTCCGAGGCACATTTAAATAAAGGTGCAACATGTCGTAAGAAAAAAAAAGAAAATGTAAACAAGCCCGCATTTTGCTAGTGCTAAACAGATTTAGAAAAAGAAGAATTCCAAGATTTCTCCTCCTGGATAAAAGTCCCTATTGAAACGTTCAGAAAGAAGAATAAGGGCAGATTTAATATTATTCCATAAAATACTGCATTACAAAATTAACTGTCGTGAATTGCTTCAATTAATCAATATCCTTATAAAATAAAATTCTTTTTCTGACATTTGTTATGGTTTTTACAAACATTTGACAACTTTCTTATATTATTTTTTTATCCTGCCACCTCACAATCCGGAATTCTCAGTTTCACGCGTAAATTCTGAAACCGTCACTTTGGAGATTGTAAAATATCTATGCAAGATAGCTTTCATATTTCAAAGACAATAAGAAGCATTATTTCGTTCTCTTTCTGGATAAAAGAAAAATACATATGTTTACATGAGAGGAAGAGAGATATATAGCTTTTAAAATTTAAGGACGCTCGTGATGTTTTTGGTCTTATGAAAGTATAACACAATTACGTGTTTTGGGATGTATTTATTCCTAAACAAGCAGACGGGTTTTAAATATAGTTTCATGGCACTTAGAGACTAGTCAACCACATTCAAATGGTTTTCAATTTCAATTAACAGCACCACACCCTTTTGAGATACAGTGAATGGGTTAGTAGATACCTTGAAGTTGCCGTAGTCATCAGCACAGATGCAAAAATCCTCTCTGGCATCCACCTTCATCAGCTGGTCCTTCCTCAGCGCCTCTGAGGATTTTTCTGTTGTGAATACCGCACAAGAGTCCCTACTGCTCCCAACGATCTGGGGCCAGTGAGACCATGGCATCCCCAATTGTGGAATGTTGTGGGGCTGAAGATGGCTGGGAAGGGGAGGAGATAGGAAAGAGGAAGGGGGGAGGTTGTAACGTTTGCTGCTAGCGGCGTATCTCTAGTTACAATTCGTATGGTGCTGTTGGCCGCCTTGACACGGGTGCTCGGGCGATGCTTCGAGAGTTTTCGGCCGCTTAGTTGACGTAAAACCGCGGTTTTAAAACGTAAAAGCCCGGCTAGCTCAGTCGGTAGAGCCTGAGACTCTTAATATCAGGGTCGTGGGTTCGGGCCCCACGTTGGGCGCCAATGTGACATAACATATTTACCTTAATTGATACCCACCAAGGTTGAACATCTTACTCCACATCGGCCACCCTAAATATGAGTAATCACCTATAGAATACACATATCCATCCATGTGATTAGTATGCTAATCTTAGATAAAAGAAGCAAGGCAATGTGGGTAAGTATGTAATGAAAATTTCATGTAAGATAAACAATGGATGATTTATTTAGAATATAAAAACCCTGCCCTTGGGTAACATTCTATATTAAACATGAGACTCTAAAAAGATCAAGGGGTGGCTGGATACGAACAATCTTTCCAGCTGTTAATGATGGAAGACTCTCTACACGTGCCAATAATAATGGTAACATGTGATAAAAATTGAAAGATTAACTGAAGGGCGCCTGTATAGAATTAACGATACATTTGATACAGTTTTAATAATAAGTGAAAATACTTGGGAAAATGTAGAATTACAGGCCACAGAAGACATCAATACGCTTAAGAATTTTTTCGACACTAATTTACTATCACTAAATAGTGAAAAGACATTTGTAATTCCATTTGCAATCCATCCAAACGACGCTCCCAAAAATTTTAACATTGTCATACACGATAACACTAAAATTCACAGCCAACATTATTGCAAATCAAACTGTACAATATTAAAAACAACAAATAAAATTAAATATCTCGGCGTAATTATCGATAAAAATCTGAAATGGAAGGAACAAATATGTCAAGTAGTAAACAAAATCAGAAAATTAATATATATATATATTTTTAAGAATTAGAAATTTTCTGTCGGTAAAAAATCTATATTTAATCTACTATGCCTTAGTTCAATCCACTCTACAATACGCTATTATTAGTTGGGGATCCGCGTATAAATGTAACCTTCTTCCAATAGAAATTGTACAAAGAACAATTATTAAAATTATATTAAAAAAATCCTTAGACTACCCAACTGAACGCCTTTTTGAAGAATTTCAAGTACCCACATTTAAAGATTTATATATTAAAAATTCAGTAATTCAAATAATAAAAGAAAAAGATAAATATCCATTTTTAAATGAAAACAGAACTCGACTTAAACATGTTTTTCTATGCCCAAAACTAAATACGTCTTTTGCACAGCATCATTATACTTATCAGGGAAGAACTTTTTTCAATCGTCTACCAGAAGAAATCAGAAGCATCAATGATAAAACCCGAATACTGCTCTCTGTCAAGACACATTTTAAAAATATTCTTAAAAAAAAAACTACTGTCAACTAATCTTACAAATATCTTAGTTCTCCATAACATTCTTTCTTAAAAAAAAAAAAAAAAACACACCATTATCAAATAAATACTGCAGCTCACATATATTTATGTACAATTCATTATTTAAGTACTAACTTATACCTAACTAATAACTAATAGCATTTATGTACACTCCCCTTCCATACACAAGCAAATGCTTTTAATGGAAGAGTAATAAAAAAAAACCTGTAAAAAAAAAATATATTTTGTTGTAAAATTGTAATTATAATAAATGTTTCAATAAATAATTAAAAAAAAAAAAAAAAAAATATTTTTACATCAGTCATCTCTAAAAAATAGCTAAATATCTCGATCTGTTTAACCTTTCCGATACCATGCTAAAAATACCCTCGACAAACCGTCTTGTAACACAGCGTTACTCTATGGGATTTGGAAATTATTTCAGGTTTTTTGTAAAAATATTGTGGTGAATATTTTTTATTTGGCTTATATTAATTTATTGTAAGAAAAAAATATTGATTTTGTGCTGTAAAACTGAAATATTAAAAAAATAATCATTCATAATAAATCATCAAATATTATTTGAAACGCCCAACAAGGCGGGCGGCTGTGACAGCGACCGCCTAGGGTCACGTTAGCCTCCAGAATAGCACTATTGTTTCAGAAAGCCACATGTGGAATGCGCTAGGTACTAGTAAGGGCTGACACCGACCTACTATCATTTTTTAAATACTTTTACATAAATACTTTATCGTAAAGAGCTTTTTATGTTTGCTGATCTAAGTTAAAACCAGATAAAATGGTTTTAACACTAGTTGCATAGAGAAATAGATTACAATAAAAATACAATACTTAAAGAACACTCGAATTTTAAATTTTTGTTACAGTTTTACGCGAAAGCAAACCACGAAAAAAAAATTTATTTTCAAGTGAAAAACTTCTTTAGCACCATTGTGATTTGAAACTGGATGAAACGAAAAAGCGACACTAAAAAAAACAATAAGCAAACCACGAAAAAAATAATGATATAATTACTTTGAAGTGAAAACTTCTTTAGCACCGTTGTGATTTAAAACTGGATGAAACGACAAAGCGACACTAAAAAGAGACGAACACATGCATCTATAGCATTTATAGAGAATGGGTTAGAATAATCGGTCTCCTCTTTATGCGGTGCTTCGTAGCCTTCCGACTCTTGTCTACTTTAATTTTCTGAAGGTTTCGCTTCTACCGGTGTGAACAGCCCACTAGTATTTTTTAAATACTCGTATGTTTTAACATTTTTGCGAAATTTATTTCTTATATCGATTTTTAGTGATAACTTTTAGGATAAAATTGACTTTTATGAGTGGAAATAGTTTAAACAGCAAATTAAAAACATTTATTTCACAGGAACATAACGACAAAAACACATTTAGGTAAACTGTTATTTTAACATTAATCCGATGTGTTTATCATAACAAAATATAGGTTAAAATGTAAATGTAAAAGATTTCTACAAAAAAGCAAAACAAAGACTTTGTTATTATATTTACCTACATATTATGTAATGCATTCGTCTATAGTAAATCTACAATAAATCGTAAAATGGCGACCACACGTCATCTAGTACTAAACGAAACTATAAGAACTTAAGCTGTGGATACTGTAGTGCAGGCATACAGTATTTTTTTTTATATTAGCTCCACACATGAGGCCCTGAGGAAAATAATTCGCTTCAGGGCCTATGTCATCTTTGGGGAAAGATCTTCCTGCTGGAGAGGTCAAAAGGTCTTCCTCAACCAGTCTCTACCGACCCGGCCAGTCACGCAGAGCCAGTTGGTAGGCAGAAGTACCCGCCGCCAAGATCCGGAACCAAACCTACCCCATGAACCTGGGCACCCCTGTTAAGTCACCAAACGTAACAAACTACTTGAGGTCACTTATGGCAGAAGTGATGGTTGTCCAATAAATGGTTTTCGAGGTGGCGGCATGCCGTTATTATGAAAAATATGCATTTTAGAAGATGATCGAAATAGCAAGTTAAACAAAGACAGTGAGCGTTCTAAAATAGTAAAAATAATAAATAATTTAAAAAAATATATATTCTAAAAATCCTAACATTCATTGCGAATTGTACCTTCAATTCATTGAAACCTAACCATTAATATTTATTGCTACTTCCTTCCATGTAATAATCATTGTAAAGACGTCCCTTTGCTACTGTTTCAATGGAAAGAAAGTCCCTTTTTAAAATAATTATTTTATGGGGATAGTTTTGGTAATAAAATAGGTAGGTAAGATTCAAAATTTTGCACCCGACCCTCACAAAAGAGTTTTATGGTGGTGCATTAATGTTTACAATCGTATTTTGGATGAAGTATTGTCTTCGATACCTTCGACCAAGCATTGATCGAAGTTCGATACCGAAACTACATTACGCAGCAGAGAGGATATACCACCAAAACCCTCTATCTCGACAAATACTCCTTGCTTTATTCGCATTCTTAAATCGTCTAATACTCGTCCAGATAAATCTGAATAAATAGATGCTTGGTGGCGTTACGGAGCACTGTATCGGAGGACTACCGCGAGGTATATAATATATTAAATTTAAATATACGATACATTCAAACGAGCTCTTTTTAAAATGATTTATCTGTATATTTCTATTATTCTGTCTCTTGGCGTGGTCCGACTGAAAGTATTTTATTCACTTGACCATGCCATGGCTTCCTTGGCTACTCACTTCGCGTCATATCTTCCTTTTTGAATGCCCTAACTAAATAAGCGTACCTTTTAATCCCACCCATCAAGTACACTTGACGTGACTTTATCACTAAACGGCGCTATAAAAAGGTGGAAATGATTATAATTTTTATCGGCCTTGTATCCCTTCTAGATCTCCACAAATTAACATGGCTCTACCTATTCTTCTTTTCTTTCGTATGGTGGGGGGTCAGAGGGGGACATCTAGGTCTGCGAGCCAGTCTAGGGCCTCAGGAGTTGCCCTGTGGACCTCATCAATCCCGCCGGGGAATGAATGGAGCGGGCATTCGTTGACTACATGTTCGATGGTCTGCACCGCACCGCATTCACACGTCGCCGACTTTTTAAGGCCCCATCTATGCATCATGTGAGCACAACGGCTATGGAAGCACCTTATCCTATTGATGGCAGTCCAGAGTTTGCGAGGAAATGAGAACCCTGGCTGTCTCTCAGTGGGGTCTTGCACGAGATGGGCGTTTTTGACGTTGGCTGATTGCCACTCAAGCTTCCACCTATCTTCTGGGGTGAGAGGTGTTCGAAGGAGTCTTTCTCCTTCCGTCCAGAAGGGTTTTCGAGACTTTAAGCGGCATGCCGGGTGAGAAACGACATTATCGTGCAAGGGTATTTCGCTTTACCTATAATGTAACTATATGGTTTTACAACACATAAATATCAGGAATCTCATTTATACAGCATGTCAACAATTATCCTTCCTTTGCCAGTTCAATGCCTTGCTTTTCAATTTGGGAGGCAGGTATGGGTGCCGCCGCCCCGGGAACCATTTTTTGGATAACCAACACCTCTGCCAAAGGTCACCCCAAGTAGTAAGCTACGTTTCGTGACTTAGTAGGGGTGCCCGGGTTCGTGGGTAGAGATTTGTCCAGGTTTTGGCGGCGGATGCATCTGCCTATCTACTGCATGGCAGGCCGGA
This sequence comes from Limnephilus rhombicus, assembly GCA_929108145.2. NCBI lineage: Eukaryota > Metazoa > Arthropoda > Insecta > Trichoptera > Limnephilidae > Limnephilus > Limnephilus rhombicus. The sequence goes on from OV815296.1 coordinate 14,750,564, forward strand.
TCAGGAGAGAATGGTTGAGGGAGTCCCTTTGACTTCTCCAGCTGTACTCTCTCGGAACATCGCCTTATACCGCAGTGGAAGAGATGGATTCATATACGTCCGTCACTCCTGGATACAATGACACCCAGATTCCTACCCACCCCTTATATCCTTTTCCTTCTCAGAACTTCCTAACCTTCCTTTCCTAAAAAGACCCTCCACACATCATCCCCAAGGATGACATAGGCCCTGAGGGGAATTATTTTCCTCAGGGCCTCCTGTGTGGAGCTATTGTAAAAAAAGCACTGCATTGTCATTGTCTTAATCAAGTCTTCGACGAAGAGATTATTTGATAGAAATAAAATGAAATTAAACAAACATTTATTACTTCTGAACTAATGTGGCATGACCCTGCAAGTAACCCAAAACCCATAAAACTAAACAAAAAACATCCCCCGTCATCTGATTGTCTACAATCGTAACATTTTGTCGTTAATTTTAAGGAAATACGCAGAAAGGGATTAAAAAATGACTCTGGTTTGAGGATCAGGTGGTCGGTCGGCCGAACCTTCCGATGTGGTTCCTTATTTTTTTTTGTGGCTCTTTTTTTAATGAAAACGGAATGTCAAGCAACCCAAGTTTTTTTGCAGCAAGATAATTAATATTGTCATCTCTGTTTTCAGACATTTCAAATAAATGCACTAGAAAGCGACGACAAACGTATTATGATGTCAACTTTGAGAAGTAAAATAGTCTCTACAGATAGGCAAAAGGTTTTAACGTTTTATTTTACATCTCTTTTTGTCATACATTACTAAAAGGAGATCGTAATATTGGACGTAGGTTTGTGAGGTTGGAATGAATTAATGTTTTGTCTTCTCTGTTATTCCCATAGAAATTTAAAATTTGTTGTCTCATCTGACATAGAAATGTGTCGACTTTTAGGAAAATATTTTTTATTATTTTATACAGAATCGTCACAATTTTTTAAATATTTTTTACGGATGCAAAAATATTTTTTTTAGGAATATCTAAAATGTTGATTTAATGATTGAAGCATTTGAGGAGTTATTGATGTTTGAAAGAGCGTTGTAAACTAAAATCGCATCGTGGATCTGGGAGTGTTAAATGACTTATTTTAATCTCACATTCCGAAGTACGATGGGTCCCAGCACCAATGACAGCCCGGTCCACAATCACAACCTCCCACACCGCGGTTTTACGTCAAATGAGCGGCCGAAAACTCTCCAAGCATCGCCCGAGCACCCGTGTCAAGGCGGCTCATTAATTAATTATGAAATTAACACAACTTGCAAACATAGCAAACACCTTAGCCCCAGAATATTGGCATTATTTACTCTTGCTGGCAACTCTGGGCGCTGGAGGAACCAGTGGCGCTATAATAGTATCTACTATCTTTGATATCATGAGCCAATAAAAAAATATACGGAGAAACTTATCTATTTTTTTTTTACATACCGCACAAGAGTCCCAACTGCTCCCGTCTGGAGCCAGTAAGACTATGGCATCCCCAAATGGGGTATGTTGTGAGGCTGAAGGTAGTGGGGAGGGAAGGAGGTAGGGAAGAGGAAGGTGGGGAAGTACCTGGCTATTCAGATCTGGTCACCAAACACGGCTAAAGCCATTTCAGGCAACGTTTCAATTCTGAATGGTGGTCTTACACCAGGGCGATACTGAGAGTATATTCCACTCTGGAACGTGCCCCAAATATACTATATATTATTTTAAATGAATAAATTGTGTAATACACAAATTAATCAAATAAAATGTATTTGCCACGCCGGGATTCGATCCCGCGACCTTTGGAATGCGAGTCAAGCGCCTTACCGCTGCACTACGCCGGTCGTCACAGTTTACAGTTTGATAATGTGAGGTAATGATTGAGGAAAGCGTTTTGATCTCTCCAGATGGACTCTCGAACCATTGCCTTGCACCGCAGTTGGAGGGATATTCATACGCCCGTCACTCCTGAATACGCTGACTCCAGATTCCTACCCACCCCGTCAAACCTTTATCCTTCTCAGAACTTCCTCTCCATCCTTTCCTTAGAAATACTCTCCACAAAGCTTCCCCTAAGATGACGTAGGCCCTGATGAAAATAATTCTCAATAATGGTGACTCACCTCGTTAGATTGATCACATGGCTGTAGTTTGTAGGCTGCGGATTTTAATATTGCATCAGCCTTTATAAACGTGTGTTCAACATTTCCACTCGCTTCTACTGCATCATTACTATATTTATTTCGCCGTTTGTTGGATTATTGCGACTCGCTTTAAACAGTACGTCCAATTTACAATAAGTAACACGGAATTAGAAGAATAATGTAAGTTATAAGTAAAAGTAGAAATATATAAAAGTAAAGAAATAAATACCTAAACGAAGAAATAGATATAAACCATAGACATATGAATATTAATAGACCTGCCCTAAGCGATAAAAGCGTATTATTTCCCCCTCCCCATACCGGTTCCATTGGAACCGGCTGGGATCGAGTATGGCTTCGCATGAATCTAAAAAATGTGACGTCATCATTATTCTGCGAGCCAGCGTCGAGCACTCATCGGTGCATTTTACGAAATAACACGGCAAAAATAGTGGCTTGTGTTTTGAAAACGTGTAAAAATAGAAGTGAAAAAGAGAATAAACCCAATTGTCGTATTACATTCCATAGGAAAGCATTATTTTACTTTATTATAAGCTTATTCAGATCACATAATATAGTCGTTTTTGTAACACACACTATCACTCGAGACACATGGCGTGTGCTCGTCGCTGTTTTGTGGGGTAAGTAAATTATGAAACATTTGTAAAAGTAAATACGTCAACAAAATATTGGACTATGAAAATAGGCGAACTTTACTTTGCTGTATTTGGAATTTGTAAATTTGTTCAATTCGCGCTCCTATGTAAAAAGGTCTATTCATTAAAGAGCAGAGTTTACTTTTAAGAACTAAATGGTGATATTATAATGCGAGATGCCCATATACTTTCAGATTGAGTTATTGACGAATCACATATCACCGAATTCATCTTCCCGCTGTAGTTGGTTTCTTCCCCTCACCTTTATGTTCTGGTCTATTAATATTCATATGTCTATGATATTAACATAAGACAATAGAAGTGACAAGTCAAGTCAAGACCTCACTAGAAATCATAATAATTACATTTAATATTTCTTCACTTGCCACACAAAAATTATTTAGATTTATCTTAATACATAAAACAAAGTCGGGTTAGTTATACCATTCATAATTCAAGAACGGCTGAACCAATTTTTATGATCTTCAATTTGTTAGATTTGTCTCCGCCCCGAATAACAGAATAGCTATTAACACATCGGAAAAATTCAAAATAAAATTCTTTTCCTCGTACATTTTGTATGGAACGAATTCTCATCTTTTGAAAGAGCTGCAACAATATTGTGTGAGTATAATATTGGATAGTCAGTGAATTCCAAAAATTCAAAAAATGTTAATGTCAATGCGCTGATTGTTTTTTGTTCTTAAAAATTCTGCCCCTCTTTCTTAGACACTCAATGTCAACAGTCGAAAATGAGACAAACGGTGAACGTATGTCTGCACCCCTCCAAAGGAAAAATAAAATAATTATAATAAATCTCCCTCATTCGTATAATGAAAATGAAACGCAATAAGGAACTCCACTGAAAAATATTATGGCTTTAAAAAATATGTTCATACAGACCAATGAACGCTGATTCTGTATATAAAAGTTTTATTTCATAATATTAAACGTAGAGTTCTTAAAAAAATATTAAAAAGTGCATTTTTAAACGTCTTGTCAAAACACACTGTAAAGTTGGTATTATTGAATGGTTAGTGCTGACGTCACACCTCACCAGTCATTGTATTGAAATCTTTGATTATGTAGGTATGACACAAGCCACCAGTATTAACAACATTTCATGTTATTCGTTATTTCATACTGTTTATAGAGATTTAGATGTTGTGTTTATTGAAACAATATTTAAGCCTAAATAATTCAGTATCAAAAATAGATATATCTCTATTAGTTTATCTTTATTATTTAAAATATTGAAAAAATTTAAACTGTACGAAAAAATTGTATAATATGATACATCATAGAGACGGGCAAAGCGGCTCAGTTGAACGAGCCGCTTCACTAGGTCTCGTTCAATGAAAAGATCCGGTTCAGTGAATTGGCTGAATTGAACGACTGAATTAAGCTACGGACACACTTGCTCATTAGAAGCCAAAGAGCATGCTACCTAGTAGCAATTGCTACCCGCTCACTCGTTCGCAAAGATCCGCGAACCGCGAGCAAGTGTGTCCGTAGCTTTGAAGATCGGTCTTACAGAACCGGATCTTACGGACCCGTATGAAGATCCGGGTCACTGAACCGACTCGTTGGCGAACGACTCACTTCTACTGCAAACTTCTTTAAGTGAAAAAGTAAGAAAAATCAAAAAAATATATAAATCCGTACACCACACCATCTCTGATACTAACAAAAACAAAACACGGACAGTTGCGCATCGATAATTGCTTGATTGTGTAATTTATAACTTAATTAAAAAAATCTGAATTTAATTCAGCTAATAAGTTAAAACAACATTTGTTGATTCTGAGGCGGTACGACCGGGTCAGCTAATTCAAATAAAACAAAACCTTGACTTGAGTTGGCCAGTCTACACATTCTGGACTTTCCCAAACTATTCTATTTTTTCTACGATCAGGAGTACCCCAAGGCTCTGATTTAGGCCCACTCCTCTTTTCCACTTTTATAAATGATATTTCTGCTCTACAGGTTTTTTTTTCTTTTTGCTGATGATCTTTTTTTACAGTAACTCCACACAGGAGGCCCTGAGCAAAATATTTTCCCTCAGGGCATATAATAGTAATAAATTTGGACAACTTATATAGCGCTGTTTTTGCGAAAAATCGCCTCAAGAGCGCTATACAAATTAGCATGGATTTTACTTTAGAATTTACTTAACTATGTAGGAGGCTAGATAACAACTGGTCTTGCAGCTATCAAGCGCATGGATTATTGGAATTCTAGCCCCCAATAAATTAAATTAAATATCTTTTTGTATGTACGTATTTCAATTTACAACTATGTAGGAGGCTAGATAACATCTCGTCTTGCAGCTATCAAGCGCATGGATTATTGTAATTCTAGCCCCCCCAATAAATCAAATAAAATATCTTTTTATATGTACGTATTTCAAGATTATCGGAAAATATATAATTACTCTCCCGCTTCAACATTTGAACGTAGAAATAAGAATTAGCTACCGACTGATCTTGTTCAGTAAACAAATAATAATGCCTGCTGCGGACGCAATCGTATTGCACTCTTACTAGAGGTAATGCAATAGCATTGCGCTCTTATGTATTTTGTCTTACTGTATCAACATAAAATAAATTATTAACCGTTAGGTGGCTCGGCTCTGCCCTAGGGCTACTAACTAATAATCACGAAGTCCTGGAGTCCCACGAAGTCCTGGAGTCCCATGAAGTCCTGGAGTCAACATGCCTCTCCATTTTACTCCATTTCACTAGCAATAGGTGATTTCCCAGAGACAATCAATGAGAAATTCTTCTCGGTGACCGGAGCTGTGGTGGACTGAGATGGTCCGTTTTTCCCACGAGTAACTCGAGCGTAACTCATGGGTTCTTTAATTTCATCCACTGATAAGACCGGACTTGTCGTGGGCTTATCATTATTTGAAAAGAAATATTTGAATATGTCATCTTTGGGGATGTGAGGCTGTGCTGAGTGTCTTTTAAAGGGAAGGAAGGATAAAAAGTTCTGGGAAGGAAAAAGATATGACGGGATGGGTAGGGATGTTTCCAGGAGTGACGTAGTGAATCCATTCTCCCACTGCGACGCAAGGCGTTGGGGTCGATGGAGTCCGACTAGAGAGGACAAAGGGTCTCTCTCATCCGGCCTCACCCGATACAGAAAGCTACGCAGCTGATGCGACTGCATCCGTCTGGATAAACCTCAAACCCCATGAACCCGGGAATGCCTACCAAGTCACCAAACGAAGTGAACCACTTGTTGTGACCTATGGCAGAGGTGTTGGTTATCCAATGAATGGTTCTCAAGGCGGGGGTACAATACCCTCCCAAATTAAAACTATTCTTAGAAACACTAACTCAATAAGATTTTTCTATGTCCTCTGCGTGCGAACTCTATCTAATTTTTATTTTTAAATGGACAATATACAGTGTTAATTTCAAGCGACCTCCCAGGTAAGTATTTATTTATTTATTTATTTATAAGTACATGTTACATACATAATAAATTTACTTCAGAAGATACATTAGGTCACCATACTAGGCAGCTGCCTGTATCATGGTGATCAACGGAGGATAGTTATTTGAATTGAAGTCTAGTACTCGTAAGTGTAAACATATCTAAGTAAAATTATTAAAAAAAGTTATAAATTAATATCATTCATTTCTTATAACATTTTTTTTCTTTTTTGGTATGCAGTATTATAAAAAGAAAAGAAAAATAAAGTTTCTCTAAGTACGAACTAAATGTAACATGAGTAAGTATAAAGAGAGTATTTGAGTGTAATAAATAGGCGAGAAGTAGGTAAGTACTTATTCTGGAGCGAACTGAATGCAATAAATATTTTAAAACAAGAACAATCATTACAATAATATGATAAAAACCGAACTTGAGAATTTGCAGTATATTGTTTCCAAGTTTTATTAGTATTTTGATATATATATATATCAAGTGTTACAATGAAAATATTACTGTTAATTTGCACGTCTCGGTTTTAAATAAAGTAAAAAAGAATAAAGAAAAATAAAGAATAAATAATAAATTTATATCACTATCTGAGTATGTAAAACAAGTTGTAAACGCTATCATAGTCACTCATCAGAAGGTCAGCAAGCGCCTTTCTGAAAGTGAGATATTTGGCTTTAGATTTTATTTCAATTGATAAGTTATTAAAAATTTTAGGTGCAAGAAAGTTGAACTGGGACTGTGCCATTGAAGTTTTTGTTGTTGGAATAATATAATTAAATTGGTTAGAATATCTTGTGTTATATTTCGAAGCTATAATAATTTTTTTTGTAAATTTGAATTTAAAATAAGAGGTAATATTTTTTACGTATATGGATTTTATATTAAGAACTTTGAAGTCTTTAAATAGGTCTTTCGTGGGGTGTATATAATGTACTTTGTAAATAGTCCATATTATCAATTTTTGGGTTTAATTAATGGGTCTAATACAGTTTTAGAGCATCCCCCCCAGACAATTATACCGTACGATAAAATTGATTGATACAGGTAAAAGTATACTGTTCTCAGTGTATTTTTTTTAAGTATATTGCGCAATGATCTGAAGATATATGCCAGTTTACGTATACGGCTTGTGACATTAATTACATGATCTTCCCATCGAAGTTTATTGTCAATTATTACGCCTAAGTATCTAATGGAATCTACTCGTTCTAATGGACTGCATTGACAGCTGGATATATATCACTACAAGAATGTATTTTTATTACATGATTACTTGAGGGTTGACTAGGATTGTTTGTACTGAAAGTTAGGTATTTTGTTTTAGTTATATTTAGCGTGAGTAAATTATCATCCAGCCATTGTTTAATATTTTGCAAAATTAGTTCCGCTCTATGAAAAGTTTCTACCCATGTTTTACCTTTTAGTACCAGGGCAGTATCATCGGCAAAACTGATTATGTTGCCATCAATTTGTGATCTACATAAATCATTAATGTATATGAGAAAAAGTATTGGACCGAGTACACTGCCCTGTGGTACACCAAAAAGTATGGTCCTGTTTTCATTAACTTTTTGGCAGCATCGCGTTCATTGGTCAAAATATTGTACATTTATTTTCGTATCGGTGATCGATGAACCGGTGTATGCAATTTTTAGCCATAAGTTGTTTTTAATGGTGACCAGACAACTCAGAATGAAACCAACTCAGAAGCACTTCAGAAAGGTCATTAAGAGTGATGATAAAAAAATATAAAAAATTGGTTAAATAGGTTAAGTTAGGTTAGTGTTACCGCCTATTTTAAAATTATTTTTTCATAGCTTTTAATAACCTTTCTGAGGTGTTTCTGAGTTGGTTTCATTCTGAGTTGGCATGGAAACGGTTTTAATTGTTTGTCTAGCTTGTAGTTTTTTTATATTTTAGAAATCTATTATAAGTTTGTACAGCGCCCTTGAGGTGATTGAAAACGGCGCTATATAAATCATCCAAGTATTATTATTTTATTGACTTGTCGACTGGAGCAAAAGGAATCGGATTAAGTTCAATGTATCTAAATGTTTATTTTTGTCATTCACTAGGGCGTGTTATACCCGAACTTATCGAAATACTATGGACGTCCATATTTTAAAACGTGTCGCTACCATGAAGGATCTTGGAATCATGTTTGATAGTAAACTGACATTTCATACTCATAGTGAGATGACTTGTAGTCTTCATTGGGAATGCTAGACTTTGTTCTACGCATTGCGTGTAACTTTATAGATTCCCGGGTTCTCGTTATTTTATGCAATTCCTTAGTAAGGCTTGGTCTTGTAAGTGGTAGACTTACGTCGGTAATTCACCAAACCCACCCAACCAAATAAAGTAGTGTTTCATTTTGTAGAATGTAGAGTGTTCAGAAGAAATTTTTGTTATTGCTTTATATGAGAGTATGCTGCGGCTCTATCCTATCGACTTTCTTTTGGGTATGTTCGCAATGAACCATCAACGAGTTGTACCATAACGGATGTACTCATTGCTACACGTTTTTTTTTTCATTTCTATTTTCCCAATGGTTTTCTCCGTCACCGACAGCATAGACTGTTCTATCTCACAGCCTGCAGGACTAATTTGCCAATGGTCATGCCGGTTTGGAAAGCAATCGTACTGTTGAACAGAATCAATCGGATATCGACATATTTAGCATCATTGAAGCTGCCTTTATAAGGTAAGTTCTACTAATATAGTATAGTTACTGCTTTAGTTTTATATAATATTCTTTTGCAAACGCACTAAAATGTAGAATGTTGTAAAGTTTTTAAAACAATAAATAAATTCAAATTGAATTGAAATGAAATTATTTCTCAGTCTACTACAGGGGATATTGAAAGGGATGAGTAGTATAGTAAAGTATGGTCATTAGAGCTGAATATGGTCATATGTGGTCTAATATAGAAGACGTTGTTGAATTTAGACAAATACATATTGTTCGCGCATTATAAATGGGATTGGTTAAGTATGCATTCACAGACTTGATGGGTAGTGGTTCGTGACGATGCACGGGGGTTTAGAATAACCTTGCGGCCACTCCTTGCTAAATAAAACGCTTATGAACTTCGATACAAATTATGCCCGATCACCAAACAAGATCCGGTATACACAATTAAGTAATTCTCACTGTTGTGTCTCGTGGCTTGATCTTTATTCAGTGACAGTCACAGGTGTATCCAAAAGCGTACGATATAGATTGTTCGGGTCGGTTATTAGAACCACGATAAAGTTGAGTCATGAGACGATTAAGCGGTTCACATGAAGAATTTGATGAAGGACGGCGATATAATGCTTCATATTACACACTTCCGATTGATAAATAACATTTCAACGTAGAGCGAAACATCACTTTACGATTTGTTACGATGGTTGTTGACAGACTGGTGATATTGCGGTACTTGACTGATGTCCACCGTGTAGGTAGGTACACTTAATGTGCGGAAGTCCAAAATCTGGATTCCTCCGATCTGCTTGGCCGATTGGAACACAAATACGAATGAAACCCATCAGCTTTATGAAACAGGTAGCAAATGTCAAAACCCTGAAATTATCCCACCTACCTAATCTCCCCATCCAAAATGTCACCATGAAAAAGGCAATTTTGCAAGAAAAAGTACCCAACTTTGGAGAGGTGTCAGTGTAAATTAACATCTTAGACAGGGCGCATATATCATAACTAACTGGAGCTCAGTGTAAATTAACACCTTAGATAGGGCGCATATATCATAACATGAATGGGGATTAAATGGGGATTCAACTGTAGATAACTAAGCATTCTACTACAAACTTCCTGTATTGCAATAAATCATAATGGCAGAATTATTTAACACATTGCAATCATTGCAACTATATTATTCCCCTACAAGTCCCATTTCATTAATTATTTCTACCGATTCTGTTTACAAAAATCTTTCTAATTCTTTCTATTATCCAAATTATTTTAACACCAAATTTTACTCCTCTAAATGTTTTTATTACCAAAACCATTTTAATTATTTTAACATCAAATCTTATTATTCTAAATGTTTTTTTTACCCAAATTATTTAAGTTATCTTATCATAAAAATTGATTGTTTTGAATGTTTTTAGTACCCAAATTTTTTTAATTATTTTTCCATCATTTTTTATTATAACCCAAATTATTTTAATTATTTTTCCATCATTTTCTATTATAACCCTAATTATTTTAATTACTTTTCCATCATTTTCTATTATAACCTAAATTATTCTAATTATTTTACCATCATTTTCTATTATAACCCAAATTATAACCTAAATTATCTCTACATTTTACCTTCAAACTTTATTGTTTTAAAGGTCTTTCAAAGTATTTTAATTATTTTTACTTCAATTTCTATTTTTCCAATGGTTTTTATTACCCATTTTTTTTAAAACTATTTTACGATAAAATTTTATTTTTTTAAATGTCTTTACTACCCAAACTTTTCTAATTATTTAATCAATAAATTCTATTATTCTAAATATTTTTATTACTCTAATTATCTTAATCACTTTACCATAAAATATTATTGCTCTAAAGGTTTTTATTATCTAAAGTTTTTAAAGTATTTTACCATAAAATTTTATACCTTTAAAGGTTTTTATTATCCAAAGTATCTTTATTTTTTTACCATCAAATTTTATGGTTTTAAAGGATTTTATTATCCAAATTATTCTAATTATTTTAGCATGAAATTCTATGTTTTTAAAGGTTTTTATTATCCAAGGTATTTTTATTATTATACCATCAAATGCTATTGTTTTAAATGTTCTAATTATCCAAAGTATTTGAATTATTTTAACATCAATTTTTATTGGTCTAAAAGTTTTTATTACCCAAATTATTCAACTAATTTTTCCATCAAATTACATTGTACCGAAAGTTTTTAAAGTATTTGAATAATTTTACTGTCAAACTTTATTGTTTTAAAGGTTTTTATTATTCAAAGTACTTAAATGATTTTCCTTTAAAATTTTATGCTTTTCGAGGTTTTTATTATCCAAAGTATTTTCATTATCTTACCATCAAATTTCATGTGTTTAAAGGTTTCTATTATCCAAAGTACTGTTATTATTTTACCATAAAATGTTACTGTTTTAAATATTTTTTATTATCCAAAGTTTTTGAATTATTCTACCATAAAATTTTAAGGTTTAAAAGGATTCTATTTTATTATCCAAAGTATTCTACTTATGTTACCATGAAATTTTATATTTTTAAAGGTTTTTACTATCCAATGTTTTTTATTATTATACCATCAAATGCCATTGCTTTAAATGTTTTAATTATCCTAAGTATTTGAATTATTTTACCATCATTATTACCATATTATTTTATTGTTCTAAAAGTTTTTATTACCCATATTACTCAACTTATTTTTCCATCAAATTATATTGTACCAAAGGTTTTTATTATCCAAAGTATTTGAATAATTTTACTGTCAAATTTTATTGTTTCAAAGGTTTTTATTATTCAAAGTACTTAAATAATTTCCCTTTAAAATTTTGTGCATCTCAAGGTTTTTATTATCCTAAGTATTTTCATTATTTTACCATCCAATTTTACGTTTTTAAAGGTTTCTATTATCCAAAATACTGCTATTATTTTACCATCAAATGTTACTGTTTTATATATTATTTATTATCCAAACTCTTTGAATTAGTCTACCATCAAATTTTATGGTTTAAAAGGATTCTATTTTATTATCCAAAGTATTCTAATTATTCTACCATGAAATGTTATGTTTTTAAAGGTTTTTATTATCCAAAGTATTTGAATAATTTTACTCTCAATTTTTACTCCTATATTACTCCTAATTTACCACAACTAGCAAAATGTGTGTACTCTGTATGGATCAACTTATGTATCTTCGCAACCGCAACATGATCACTCAACTTAATATTGATACAGAAACATTTCACAACTCAGAACACACTTTTGACAAAGCGACAGATTGTAATTTTCTGTTCACAGAAAAACACAACTTAAACATAATATCCCAAAACATTAGAAGTATTCGAAAGAACTTCGATAATTTCTCGATCCTCCTCAACGAAATAAACATAAGCTTCGACATTATTATCTTGACTGAATGCTGGTTAGATGACTCGTACACAAACCTAAACTTTAAGGACTATACAACTCTCCATTCCACAAAACATCTAAATCAAAAAGACGGTATAGTAATCTTTGCCAAAGATTCACTAAACTCATCAATAACAGAAATCAACCTAATCGAAGCAAACTGTATCCAAATCTCCCTCGAACCAGACATCTCCATATTTGCCGTCTACAGACCCCCATGCTATAACAATCTCTCACCTTTCTTCAACTCCTTAAATAAACTTCTCGAAAAAAATAAAAAAACACAACAATTAATTATTGCAGGAGATATGAATATTACCTTACTAAACGGGCAACCAATAACCACAGAATACTTAAGTCTACTTACTCACTATGGATTAAATTCGACAATCAACTCACCAACAAGAATTACGTCAAACTCTGAATCCTGTATTGACCATATATTTGTTAAAACTAGGAAAAAAACATCTTCATCCATTATTCGATCAACGGTCACAGATCATTTCACTACTACACTAAGCATACATCTTAACAAGAAACAAAAAGATGAAAAAAAACAACTCCGTACAAGACAAAATCAATTTTAAGTCCCTAATAGAGGACATACATAATGAATCTTGGTCAAACGTATTAAATGAACCCGATCCAAAAAACGCGCTGAACACATTTATGACCACAGTTGGAACCTATATTGCTAAACATACAACAAAAAATACCCCGAAAAACTACTCACATAAAGAAAAAAAAAATAACACCATGGATCACGAAAGGATTAGTAAACAGCATTCATAAAAGAGACACAAATGCACATGCAAGTACGCAAAAACCCATATGATGACAAACTAAAAAATAATTACCTGCTATATAGAAACCTTTGTAATAAATTAATCAAACAAGCCAAATACAAGTACTACAAAAAAGAAATAAAATCCGCCAAAAATGACCCCAAAAAAATCTGGAAAATCGTCAAAGATATTACTTTCTCCAATACGAAAAAAGACTCGAAGATCAAAGTACTGTTAATAAATGGAAACAAAACCCTTACAAAAAATGAACCTGGTAAAATAGCAAATTTTATTAACTCCCAATTTGCAAAAGTTGGATCCAACTTGGCTGAAAAAATTCTTTTAAAAAACGGCACAACAGAAGACTCTTTAACCAAACTATCCTCTACCATGCAACCAAATCATTCGTTTTATGCTCACAAAATAGGTACAAAGGAAATATCGGATTTAATTATTTCTCTCAAACCAAATTGCGCTGTGGGCCCAGATAACCTCTCCAATCATATACTGATTAGTCTCCGAGAACATATACTTATACCACTTCAACATATTTTCAACCAAAGTTTCAGCCTCGGTTTTGTCCCCGATCATCTAAAAATAGGTTGTATTACTCCAATACATAAATCGGGAGACAAAACGCTGATCTTCAATTACAGACCAATCACTCTCCTAAATTCGCTATCGAAACTACTAGAAAAAACTATGAAAAAAAGACTGCTCGCATACCTTGACAAACACAAACTGATCTCCACCCGTCAATTCGGGTTTCGGGCAAAAATGGGAACAGAAGACGCCCAGAAGACGCGGAACTAACCACCTACATAGTGAAAAACCTAGATGGCGGTTCAAAGGTTTTAGGAGTGTTCTTAGACCTAGCAAAAGCTTTCGACACCATCTCACACAAATTACTCCAACAAAAACTCAAAAACATTGGCATAATACGTCCACCACTAAAATGGTTCATCAGCTACATTGAAAATAGACAACAAATTGTAAAAATCAATAATCAAGAAAGTGACAAAGTAGGCAACAGGTATGGAGTACCCCAAGGCAGCGTCTTAGGTCCCATACTGTTTCTCATATACATTAACAGTCTAACTGAGATAAGCCTAGGGAACATAGAGTACAAAGTTATCAGTTATGCAGATGACACTGTAATTTTATTCAAAGCCCAATCATGGGAAAAAGTCTTCAAAAACACGGAAGCAGGGATGACTGAAGTAAATAAATGGCTAATAAATAATCTACTGACACTAAATATCTCTAAAACAAAATACATAACTTTCAGTAAAACATTAGCTGGTCAGCCAGATAGTCGCCCACAACTACATCTTCACCCCTGCACAGTTACCTCATTAACTGACTCACGCTGTGTTTGTGACAAAATTGACTATGCGCAAAATATTTAATATCTCGGTTTAACTGTTGACAATAACTTAAAATGGGATCTCCAAATTAACCTAATTACAAAAAAATACGGAAACTCTCTTACATCTTCAAAACAATTCGAAACATTATGTCACTACCTCAGCTAAAAAATATATATTATGCACTCTGTCAAAGTATTCTAATGTATGGTATTTCAGTATGGGGAGCAGCAGCAGAGACTCACCTCAAATCGCTTAAAATTAATCATAAAACAATAATCAGAATTATGTTTAGAAAGCCTTATCAACATCCGACAGAACAGATAATGATCAACAATAACCTATTAGACATAAATAAACTATTCATAAAGAAGATCATCTACAAAAACTGCATAAAAATATCACCACACTTCATAACTCACTCGCAATACACAAGAGCAAACACACACAATCAACTACAAGTACCATATATCAAATCAAATTTTGCAAAAAAACATGAATCTTACTTGGCACCATATATATTCAATAAGTTTGTAGCCCAAACAAAGACCTACGTCGCATCTAATAATTTGAACTGGGTTTTCAAAAGATTTTTAAACTGTTTGAATGTCAAGGAAAGAAGAGAGATAAGTAATATTCTTAATATCTAATATTATATATTTTCTATTTTCTACTCTGTTTTTAAATTCTGATTTTCCTCTTATTTTTTATTATTATTTTTACTATAATATATATGTTTCTTTTTTTTTCTTTGTTTTACCACTTATTTGTTTTTATGTAATTAGAAATTGTTAGTTACCAGCCTCAGAACAGACTTTGTCTAGTGAGGAGGGTAAGGAAAAAAAAATTATATTGTACATAACAAATAATAAATAAACGCCCGGGTTGCCGGCACTGAATTGAAAAAAAAATCTTTTTGTAAGAAATATTACGATTTCTAAATTTAAATATAATTTTGTGAAGTGTACACCACAACCTGGAGACTAGTGAGGCCCCATCTGCAAGGGTGATTCCTTTTTTACCTTATCCAATCTGGGCTTATCTTATTTTCAGAAGCCCAGATCTGAACCATCGACAGACACTATCCATCGGGTTTGCGAGTGTATGTACATGGTCCCATATAACTTAGCGAGCAATGTAGTTTCGGAACTGGTCCTTCGAGGGTTGCATAGAGCTATGTTCTGCGGCAGTTAATCGCCAAAGATACAAATATGGTATTTATCAAAGTATGGTATGATACAAAGATCAAATATGGTATTTATAGACAAATATTGTCAGATATGGTCTAATATAGCCAACGTGGTCAAATTTGAATCCACTTCCAAAGTTTTGTGCTGTATACTGAGTGTAAACTTTCCGTAAAAGAATTGCAATAAAAATTTCTCACCAGTCACCAATTTTTCTCCTGCTAGGGTTCCAAAAAATGCAAACATTAAGAAGAATAATCCAACAAAGAAAATCTGGCAAACATTTTGTATTAAAAATGCTTGCTTTTTTCAAATAGAAATATATAAAAATGTGTTTAATGTTGATGGAAAGAAAAACAGAATGTAAATAATCTTCGTCAATACATTTATATTTCCAGATTTAAAACATGATAATCAGCATACTATATTGATTACGAAATCAGCTTTTTGTATAAATTCGTTAGACATGGTTATTTTTCCACTAAGTAATTCAATTTGTTCTGCCTTTTCTATTGGCTTGAAATTTCAAATTATTAACATAACTCGTGCATACCCAATGGCCCCCTTGGTAGAAATGAACTATTTCAATATAATTTTTTCTATTGTTAATAACGGCTTAGGTTTTTTTGTAATTGAAGAGACAGGTAATAGAATTAATCGTCAAAAAAATTAAATAAGATACGGCACTTTTTCCACACCTTCCACCTCATCCCACGTCTTTTCTAACCTAGACAAATGCCCAAACATAACCAATAAATAAGAATAATTATTATTTTACCAATTATATATTACACCATTATTAAAAAAGATATTTCTTTTACGCTGTGCGCCTTTTACGTATTAAATTGCCGTGTTAGTCAGTTTATTTAGTTTTAGTTTTTGCCTTTGAGTAAACTGATCTACTGTTGTGATGCAATTTATAGTTGCACATTCATTTACATTTACGTTCACACCCCCACTTCTCTCTCCCTTCGCCAGAAAATCTATTTACAATTATAATGTACACATCCAGGATATTTTCTAATTTTTTTTTTATCTGTCATTTTTTAAAATCAAATTGACATTTGTTAAGGAAATCATCAAATTATAAAAATAATGTAAGCAACTGTAGTAAATTATAGCAGACAATTATTATTTTTATTCTATTTTTGAAATCTGTGTCTTACATGGTTTTAGTGGAGTAAAATTTAAAATCAATTTAGTCTTAATGTAGCCACGTACCGTGAAGATCTGCTTTAAAAATACTGAGTTCCTCATTAACGAATTTATTGTTTCTTGGAAAATAGAATCTTGTGGAAAATAGAATCAGGTTTCAGAGAATTACTTCCTTGGCATTTTTCTTTGTTATCGTTAATGGAATCATCTTTCAAGGAATCTGCTTCAAGTCTTCTTCATACAGTTGAGGAGAGTAGCTGGTGGTCAAAGTGAGATGCTAGTCTTCAGAAAGTCTACGGCATTAGAAGTTACGTGGTTCAGCACAAATGTGCCGTAAGGAAACTGATGAAGGGGACATTATTTTACTTATACGATGTGTTCAGTTGTTTGAACTTGTCCACATTCATACAATTCAGCATCTTTTAGAACCCCTTTTAAAGGTTCTGCTAACATGGAATATGTTTTAAAGGCATCTGTTAAAATGTAATCTATTTTCGTGGAATCTCAATAATCTGCTTTCAATGAAACTGCTATGGAATCTGTTTAATTGTGTCATGGAAACTGTTACTTCTTTCCAGTTTCGAAGGGGGGCCTGACGTCGAAGGGGACCCAGCCGTTGTCTTCCTTCGACTTGCAGGTGTTAGTTACGGGGTCCCTCACAGTGTCCCCCGAGCATTCGACGGGGGCTTCCTCCCGTACAAGACGGGGTGGAAAAAGTACGCTTTCGACCTGAATGTTACCTGGAACCAGTATTTACACTTTTTATTTTTTTTCATAACATGACCAATGTGGTCAATTTAGATAAATTCTGTCAAATGTTTATTTATTTATTAACGGACTAATAATCATGTATTGTTTCATAGTGCTTTCACACAAACGAAGTATTGAATTCCGTAAGTCTAAACTTAAACTTTAGGGCGCACAGTTTACACCCGCGCTGTGCAAGCGGGTTCCCTACAGAGCATCGGACCATCCCATAATGTCCAATTTATAAAATATGAAATTAGAAGATAAGTGAAATTACACTTATATTCTATCGTGTGTTATTTATTTATTTATTTCTTACATTAACTCCACTCAGGAGGCCCTGAGGAAGATAATTTCCCTCAGGGCATATGTCATCTGAGATGCTGTGTGGAGGGTCTTTTTGAGGAGAGGAAGGAATGAACATTGGTCTTGAGGAAGGAGGAAACACAGAGGCCGGCAAATCGTACCACAGCCGATCTGTTGAACACAAGAACGAGTCGAAGAAGCGACCCGTTCTCATGTGATAAATGTTAACCGTGTACATACGATGGGCACGCGTTTGGCGTGTTTCCCGACTATTCACCTATGCCGACGGGATCAATGACGCCAGTTCCTCGGAGCATCTTCCATTGTAATACCGGTAGAACAAGGATAGCATTCCCACCCAACACCTGTGCTCTAAAGATTGCAATCCGTCTGTTAAGATGGGAGAATCTATCAAACGGACCACCCGTTTCTGCATAGAGTTGATCGTATTTTTCAGGTATTTTGGAGCTCCAGACCAGAGATGGCTTCCAAATTCAACCGTGGAGCGCACTTGTGATTCGTACAGGGCTAGCAGTTGTGTACTATTAAAGTATCTGCGGGCCCTGTACAGTACGCCCAGTTTTTGGGAAGCTTATATTATGGATTAAGCAAAGACAGAAGAGAGAAATGAACATAAGAAAATAGAAGTGACAAGGCAAGTCAAGATATCACTAGAAGTCATAACAATTAAGTATTATATTTCTTCAATTGCTTAGTGACAGACAGAAATTATTTAGACTTAAACCAAAAAAATCGAAGTTTTGTCTTGAATTGATCAGTCTACACACTTTGAACAATGGTGAATAATATCCATAATTAGTCAAGTATATAGTTATTGGGGAAAAGCAGTTCTTTATTTCTGAGTACGGGAAGGGATGAGTAGTAGTTAAGTATGGTCATTAGAGCCAAATATGGACAGATCTGGCTTAATATGACCAAGGTGATCAAGTTAAGAGAAAAATAACATACATATTGTCAAACATGGTCGTTATAGACACCTATGGTGAGAGTAGTCCGATGTGTACAACGTGGTCAAATTTAGTTAAAAAATACACATTGACAAAATATAGATAAAAACCAGTGAGAACTACAGTATCAACAATTGAGGGAAAAGAGACGAGGAAGAAAAAGATTGGGAAGTACATGACTAATCAGACCTGATCTCTAAACATGTCTAAAGCCATTTCATGCAACATTTTGATTCTGAATGGTGGTCTTTTATCAGAGCTACTGAACGTATCTAAAGAACACCATTCAGAATTGAAAAGTTGCTTGAAATGGCTTTAGCCATGTTTGGTGACTGAATAACCAGGTTCTTCCCCACCTTCCTCTTCCGCATCACCTTCCCCTCCCCATTACCTCCAACCTCACAAAACCCCAATTTGTGATGCCATTCATAAGACTCACTGGCTCCAGACGGTTAGGAGCAATTGGGACTCACAAAAAAAATCATATACTGTCTCCGACATATCTTCTGTTATTTTCTCTTGATTATTAGGTTCACTTGATCATGTCATGTCTTTCACGGGCGTCTCCGAAGTATTCTATCATTCACTTCCCTGGGTCTTGTTTATAATACGATTTTTTCCCCAGGACTCGATAATTTCACCACACATCACTGCCGATTGCCGTGGATGAAAATAAACGCTCCCTTGAGTTTTTACCTTTCTTTTCTGATAGTATTATTTTTGAACGTCTACACATTTTTTATTGTTGCCGCGCCCTCTGTTATTTGCAAAAAGAACCGTTTAAGTTTCAAACAGCTTCCCCGATGAGAAAATGTCAAAAATTAAAATTTAAAAAAGTTTTCGAACATTTCTTTTAAATGTTTGAACTTGAAAATTTATCAAAATTTTATCATTACAAAATCAAAAAGATAAACGTTTTTATAGAAAAAATTCCACTCATTTTCCTAGCAAAAAATTCCGGTTTTCCAATTTTCTAGAAAGAATTTTTATCAGAAAATTAAAAATTTCCGGATGCCGAAAATTACCAACTTCACACAATATCAAAAAGATATATTTTTCTAAATTATCCTATACTATTTTCCGATTTCCCAGAAGATTTTTTTTGAAAAATATAATTTTCAACAAAATCAAAAATATGAATGTCTAAATTTTTATTTAAAATTTTCCCAACTTTCCGACCAATTTTCCGATCTAAAATATTCCGATTATCTAATTTTCAAGAAGATTTTTTCTAAATAATGAAAATTTACCAACATGAAACATTCACGTAATCTCAAAAGATATAAAAATCTTATATCCTGTAAAAAATCCCGACGATTTTCCATTTTCCCAGAAGCATTTTATTTAGAAAAATACTTTTTTTTCCAGAAAGAAATGAAAAATTTCACAATAACCAATTTTGTAAGCTGAATTTTCTCAATTTTTCCGATTTTTTTTTTCAGAATTATAAAAATTTCTGAATATGAATAATTCCCGACGATAATAATAATTGACGACCTCCGTAGTGACAGTGGGTAAGACTATTGACTCACAATCCGGAGGTCGCGGGTTCGAACCCGGCATGCGCAAATAAATTTTATTTGATTAATTTGTGTTATTTCACAATTAATTCATTTAAATAATATATAGTATATTTGCGGCATGTTCCAGAGTGGAAGATACTATCAGTATCGCCCTGGTGTAAGACCACCATTCAGAATTGAAACGTTGCTTGAAAATGGCTTTAGCCGTGTTTAGTGACCAGATCTGAATAGCCAGGTACTTCCCAACCTTCCTCTTCCCCACCTCCTTCCCCTCCCCACTACCTTCAGCCTCACAACATACCCAAATTGGGGATGCCATAGTCTCACTGGCTCCAGACGGGAGCAGTTGAGATTCTTGTGCGGTATTCACTGTAAAAAAAAATAGAAATAAAAATTCCCAAACATCACATATCAAGATGTTGGTACATATTTAAAAAAAAAAACGTTTTTTCCAGAAGATTCAATAGTTTCCCAAAAAAAGCTTCCAAACCTCAAATGACAAAAGAATAAAGTTTTCCTGAATCATTTTTAAAAGCTTTACTCTGAATTTATATATGTTGTATTGAAGTAATCAATAATTATAATTGCAATCGCAATAAAAAATTCTCACCAGCCACCATTTCTTCTCCTTCTACGTGTACCAGAAACACAAACATCAAGAAGAATAAGTCTAACAAAGCAAATCTCGCAAACATTTTGTACTAAAAAAGCTTGCTTTTTTCAAACAGAAATTTGGCAATTTAGTTTAATAATGTTGATGGAGAGAAAAACAGAATATAAATAGTCTTCGAATGACAACATATTTATAGTTACAGGTTAAAAACATAATAATTAGCATACTATATTGATAAAGAAATCAATTCTATGCCTTTTTGGTCGAAATTCATTAGATGTGGTTTAAGCAATTAAATTTGTTCTGCCTATTCTATTGGCACGTGTATCTATTCTAATAGCACGTGTAATATGATGATGAAAACGATGAATTATGAAAAATGGATGTTATAATTGTTGAATTTTTGAAGATGAAAGTATTTTTAAAATATTTGCCACTGGTAACATATTACCATGTTTTCTTTCCAGCATGGGGGGAGGATAGTACAATCGCACACGTCCCATGAAATTATACATATTAAGAGAATAATTAAATGTAAATCCATTAAAAATTATTAATTAAATAAAAATTAATAAAAGAAACGATAATTAATTATGTCTTGAGTGAGCTCGGACCCAGCGCTCACTTAGGAGTGGCGCTTTCCTCGCCGTGTTGTCGGAGGCCATTAGCCGTATCCTGGCTCCAGCGACCCGATGTCTCATCAGACCAGCGAATCCATTCAGTCCTAGTTCCGTAAATATTGTCGATATGCTGCTGTACCTTCTGTACCCAAATATAATTCTGCAGGCGTCATTGTATTCATCGAGCTGGCGCCTTGTTTTAAACGTATATACAAAATACTTATCAAATAAAATTTTATGCAAGAAAGACATTTACAGACATAACATAAGAATGATATAAAAAAAGCAATACAATAACACCCCCCCATACACACAAGCCTTGCTTAATTATGGGGGTACATCAAATATATCTACCATGTAATGAAATACTGTATAAAATTTATTTGTAATTTATGTACCTTCTATTACTAATAAAAAAAAAAAAAAAAAAAAAAAAAAAAATGTGCAAGGAAATCAGGCAACATAAAAGGACAAAGCAAATACGCAGAATAGTTTACTGTACAAAGGGATGAAGTTTTATAATACGCTACCAGAAACTTTAAAGTCCATACCAATTGGAAGGATCTGAGTAATACTTGCATATATAAAATGGCAGACTGGGATTGCACTATCCTACCAGTCCTGCTTGGAATAAAAACATAAAAATAATGATAATAATAAAAAATCTAAAATGGCCTTCCTTTTCTCCATCCATTGAAATGATGTGAAAGAACTAGTGATGTAACGGGCCACGGCTTCCGTTTCCGCAAATGCGGAAGTTAAGTAATAATAATTTACCTAAAAATTTAAGCCAAAATAACATCTTTGAAACACAGTCAGGTAGAAATGCTAAGAAATTTTTTCCATAGGAAAGCTAATAGCTCAGAAATGCACAAAATAATTTACAAGGCAGATGGAAGCATTACACCTTTAAATTTATATGACGAGAATGCCAACATTCTTATAAATACTAACCAGGAATTATTAGATTCCTGGTAAAATAAAATTATTTATGCATAACACTTCAATTATCTCAACCAAACGTATGTTGACAAACTTTCGTCAAACAAATGGTTGAGTATTGGAGAGTTGAGCGTAGAAATAGAAGGATTTATGCTTGCCATTCAAGATAGTCATTAATTATAGAAAATGAATTTTATAAAATATATTATGATAAAACTATACTAACAGACAGAACAATTAGTCATAATAGACCTGATATAGTTTTACATGACAAAATTTAAAAAAAATAACTTATATCATTGATGCCGGTATTCTAAATTATTGTAATATTCAAAAATCTATTTCTGAAAAAATAAGAATATATACAGATTTAGGAAATGAGATTAAAAGAATTTGGCATTCTCAGACTATAAAAATTGTACCATTTGTTATTTCGGCTACAGGCATTACACCTAGCTCTTCCATTCAAAATTCTTGTGTGACATAACGGAACGACGCTTCACTCGCTCTCCTCTCTTTGCTTTCGATGTTTCACATTTTCCCGATGTACAAAGAGTTGTAAAATTATTTATTTTTATTATTTATACCTCACTAGACATTATACCTGTTGAGTGGTCTGAGGTTCTGAGGTTAATGGCCCAACTCTCCATTTTTTTTTTATCTATTGTTTCTTCCTATAAAAATATTTAATAACATAACCAAGCTGGATTCTCTTAGAGAAAAAAAAAAAAAAAAAAAAAAAAAACAATGCATGAACGAAACCATAAATTTCTAATTAATTAATTTAACAATCTGAGATAATTATTATAAGTGCTCTGAAACACCTGAACTTTCCTCTTTAAATACGACACAATTTGCAAAGAAGGCTTGTCATTTCTTGAACCTGGTAATTCTGTGTTTTCGGATTATTCGTAAATATATCCAAAATGAAATCAAAGTTCTCTAGGACGACTTTAGTATGCATTGTATTTGCTCTTATATCTTTCCAAAGTAATTTGATTATATTGGCATGTAAACCAGCAATACCAGATCTACTCGGGTTGGTTCCAGATTCAGCAAAATCTCTACTTGGGTTAGTTCCGGGTGCGACCGGTGCAGGAACGGCCCCTGAACAAACGATGCCTGGCGCAGGTAAAATGATTTGATAAATATGAATTTGTCAAATAAAAATTTGACGCCCCTGTCAAATTTTTCCAATTTCTTTTTACGTTTGTGTCAATTTGGGAGGCGGGTGGATAACCAACACCTCTGCCATAGGTCACCCCAAGTGGTTCGCTACGTTTGGTGACTTGACAGGAGTGCCCGGGTTCAAAGGACGAAGTTTGCCCACTAACTGCATGGCAGGCTGGATGGAGGGAGACCTTCTGACCTCTTCTCTCGACCCATAGCCTAACCCTAACCATAACCCCAGTGGGGGGGGCTGGATTCACATTGATTCATATTCCTATTCACCCCTCATACAACTTTATACCCTTTCCTATCTGAAGAGATGGAATCGGTTGGTCTGATAATCTAATCTGAATCCTAAACTCTACTCCATTTTTACATCTGCATAATATAAAATTGCCTTCATTTTCTCCATTGAAACGATGGCAAAGAACTAGTGATGTAACGGACCACTGCCGCATCCACAAATGCGGTAACGCCCCTAAATGTGCCGTTTTGCCCATTTTTTTCTCTCCAGTGAAGTGTCTCTCGCGTTTCTAGCTTGTATATATGTAAAAGGTGGAACAGCAGTGTACCCAAAAGATTTTAGCCATCATCATCCTGAGCATATTTGGTGCAAAAATATAGGAGTTCTTTTGCTGTCTGATTCAATCAGATGTTGATTGCTTCTGCACGTCGAGACGGATGGTGTGATACTATTGGTATACACCATCCGTCATGGTATACACGATTCATAATTTTTTCTCGTTTTTTCAATTGAAAAAAATATCATCGGGTAGCAAAACACATCTACATTTTTCACTACAAACATGCTCAAGAATTGTTGGTTAAAATCCTTCGGGTACATTCTATTACACCCTTTATAATACACTACATCCAATGGAAGTGTTTAAAGACTTTCTAGTCTAGTCGAATTTCTAATACCAATTAGACATCTGCTTTCGCATCCGCAAAATAAAACTAGCACTTCCGTATATCTCTACTAATAACAGCTTTTAGGGTGGATGCAAGAAACATTGTGAAAATATAACTACATACCTACTTAATACCGTGTGTTTACAATTTAACATATATAGGAAGCAGGACAGGGACCAACGGGGAGGGGTCCATAGCAGCGTATAAGACTTGCTCAAAAGGAACGACCCTCAACTCGAAGGACCAATGCGAGGAAAAGAGGACAACTCCAAGTTCTTTAATACAGTCTCTGCTTGGGAAGTAATGGATAATGCTGTATTCTACCCATAGGAAAATGAGTCTAGAACCAGTTAGAATCTCAAAGACATAGATTTTTTTATTGCGACTTGTGCGACCCTCTTGCAAATAAAATTCCTCATCATCATCACTATTGGCTCTACAACCCCTGGTGGATCTTGGCCTCCTCAAGAGTCTTCCTCCACTCATCTCGGTTTTGTGCCAGCTCTCTCCAGTTTGGAAGCTCCAAGATAGATATGTCTTTGAGGACGTTGTCGCTCCATCTTAGTCTTGGTCTTCCCAGGCTCCTTCGCCCTATTGGTCTTGAGTTCAGCAGGGACTTTGGTGCTTGATGTTCGGTCATTCTCTCCACATGACCCAGCCACCGAAGTCGTCCCAAATAAAATTCCTACCATTAAAAAATAAATAAAAAAACTTCTGAATTGCTTTATTAATTTATAGATTAAAGCGTTTGAAAATAACTATTTCATGATTAATTCTTTAAATAACATAAATCAGTACATACATACATCCTTGGAATACAGATCAATTATAGTGTTTCTAATCCATGAAGCTAAAAAGCGCTGAACAGAGCATTACTGCATTTTTTTGCAAGTTTTGAAAAATGCAAAGTGGAATGGAAAGTTATAATTTGGTAATTTAGCAGAAAGACTTCAAGAAAAACATCTGGCTTCAAGAAGGAAATCTTCTCGTTTATTCACGGCACATTTTACAATAAATTTGTTCCCGACACGAACAAAACACTTATTTTGGCCAGTTTGACCATTTGCTAGATAATGCTAGCTGTTTACAGGAGATCCACTTATTAAGAGCGTGTTTTTAACTAAAATTGTCCTATTTATAACTACACGTTTCCACATACTAACATAAAAACAAACCACCATTGTTAATCTATAAATATGATACAGATTCCAGAAATCTGCTTTATCGTCTAGCCTTAAAACAGTGCAGCCCTATGGCCGTAGCCTGTAATCTGTGATCCAAACAGTCAAGTTACAAAATATACCGCTAGATGGCAATAACCTTCACTTTTTGAACATACTGCCGGGCGGGGAATGAAAAAAAAACAACAAGTTTTTTTGAAATTAAAAAATCAAACTACAAATTCCTAAATGTACAACAATATACTAAAAATTTACAAGATGTGTACCTATCTAAATTTAAAGGGTCCCACAGCCCCCCATGATTCGGCGCCCTAGGCGGTATAAAACTCCAAGAAATTCCCTTATCAGCTAAAAACCTATGGATTTTGTCATTGTTCAGTCTTAGACTGGCATACAGTTCTTTGAGCTTATTGGAAGCTCCTCTGAAAGTGGTTGCATTGTCAGAAAATATTTTTTCCGGCTGACCCCTACGGGCAATGAACCTCTTTAAACAATTTAAAAAAGTATCGCTTGACAAATCTGTTACGAGTTCCAAATGAACCGCTTTGGTAGAAAAACAAACAAATATGCAAAGATACGATTTAATGAGCGGAGATTTCCTCAGCGCTCCAGCCTTCGTGTCTATCGGTCCGGCAAAGTCGACCCCTGTGACAGAGAACGGTAGACTGGGAGTGATTCTCTCAACTGGAAGGTCTCCCATGATCTGCCGGCAAACCTGAGGTCGGTATCTAAAACATACAACACACTTATGTAGGATACGCTTAACAGTGTTTCTCCCAAATATCGGCCAATATTTCAAGCGTATTTCCGATAACAGCGCTTGGGGACCTGCATGTAAATGTTCATAATGATAATTACGTATAATAAGTTCAGTTATTTTATGTGACGGTGATAATATTATCGGGTGTCTTTGATGATGCGATAAATAAGTAGCTAATTTTAATCGTCCACTTGCGCAAAGTAAACCTTCCATTAAACAGAGATTGAGAGCTTTCAATCTACTGTTTTTGTTTACTAATCCATGCTTCTTTAGGTCCTTCAATTCTCTTTTAAATGAGTGTTCTTGAGATGATTTCAGTAGGCATTTTAAAGTTGCTTCCAGCTCGGAGACAGTTAAATTGCCATACGTTTTATCCTTAGGGTTACGACAATTATTTATAAATCTTAACGCTTGAGCGATTACTCTTTTAATTTGGTTAGCGATGAGAATTTTTCGAAAATATCCCATTCTTGAGCATCAGTTACCAGTAGTACATTTTTACTTTTTATTTTCGGGGGATCCAAGTGGCCAAGTGCTGACATCTTCCGTCAACCAGCTTGGCCCCTTCCACCATATTGAAGCGTTGACTAACCTTTCAGCTGTGGTACCTCGGGACAGTATATCCGCTGCATTTACTGACAATGATACGTGCCGCCACTGCGTTGGATCAAAGGTGGAAGCTATGCAAAATAATATTTGACGCTTACTCTTAGTTTTACCTGACGGTTTTGTAATTTCATATGACAGGTAATCTAATTCATTATTCCAAATTAATCCAAGTATTTTTTCATTTTTGGAATTGTCAGTGATAATTTTTTCACAATTGCCCTGTTTGGCAATTTCACCTTGGCTCCGCCCAGATGACAATTCCAAAACATTTGATCTCCACTTCCTCAGGGTCATCCCTGCGGACAGCAAGATATCACTTATTTGTTTCTTTAACTTGAAACAAACTTCCAAGTCATCCCCTCCAGTCAATAGATCGTCCATATAAAAATCATATTCTATGACTTGACTTGCTACTGGGAAATTAACTTGATTATCCATACCAATTTGTCGAAGACATCTCGTTGCTAGGAAAGAGGAAGGTCCCAGCCCATAGGTAACGGTCTTCAATTTGTAATGTCGGAGTTCCTCTTCTTGTGATTCGCGCCATACAATCTTCTGAAGGCTGCGATCCGCTGCGCATACGTTGATTTGACGGTACATTTTTTCGATGTCCGCAGTCATGACGTATCGATGTTTTCTGAAATGTAATAAATGGCTGTATAAGTCCTTTTGAATGACAGCTCCCACCATCAGAGCATCGTTCAGAGATATTCCGGTCGACGTCTTTGTCGAACCATCAAAAACTACACGCACCTTCGTCGTGGTGCTAGCTTCTTTAATGACCGCGTGATGCGGCAAAAAATAGGATTGCTCATCCCCTCTCCATTTATCACATAACTCCATATGACCTAGTTGTTCATATTCCCGCATAAATTGTACATATTGCAATTTCAATTCAGGATTTATTAAAAATTTCTTCTCCAAGTTCTTAAATCTTTTCTCCGCTGTTTTTAGTGAGTCACCACGTTGACTCACACAAGAGCGGCGCGGCAGACTCACAACGTATCTACCATCGCTCTCCCTAGAGTGCGTGGCGACGAAATCTGCCTCACACGCCTTCTCCTCATGATTTTGAAATCTTGCAGGATTCACTTCCTCCATTTTCCAGAATTTTTCTACTTGATTGGATAATGTGTTTATTGATAAACTACAAATTTGCGGTACTGGCCTTTTTTCATGATGAATGTTGATCGGGCCTGATATGACCCATCCTAATTTAGTCCTCTGAAGAGTAGATCCGGTATCCAATCTCAGCCGATTATCTTGTAGTATATCCCAAAAGCTCTCAGCGCCTAACAGGATATCAATAGGCGCCGCTCGTTGAAATTTGGGTCCGCCATTTGTAATCCCGGCGGCAGCTTAATATCTTTTCTGGCCACCGTTGCTTGAGGTAGGTTTGTGGTTATTTCCTGTAATATTAGACAAGTGATATTTAGGTTATAATTTGTCCTCGCATTTAATCGCAACACGTTTCTTTATATGGGTAACATTGTTGTGTATGCCTTAAATTTAATTTCATTGCGAACTTTTCGCACATAAAATTGGCTTGAGCTCCAGAGTCAATCAGGACCCTTGCCTCATGCACTTTATTATTGTGATCTACCACCCCAATGATAGCAGTCGATAATAAAATTGTTTTTCTGCCTTCGCTAAGGCTGAATAGTTTGACACTGAAACTCGTTCAGCATCCATTTGGCAGTCACCTCCGGGGTGATCTTCACTTTTATTCATGGAGTCATCGCTCGGATGCATCTCCCTGTGCAATAACGTATTGTGGCTCTCGCTATCACAATACTTGCATTTCAAATTAATTTTACAATATGGGGCCTTATGTCCTAACCTCAAACATTTGAAGCAGGCACGGTACCTCCTTATTGCGTTAGCTCTCTCTCCTGAATTTAATTTTTTAAAAATTTTACAATAATATATTTTATGTCCCTTGTCATTACAACAAATACAATTTTTGTGGGTAGCAGCTAAAAATACCGATTCCTTTTTAGGATTATTGTTGCTACCATTTGCTTTCGGGTGGGTAGGAATTTTTTTCGAATCTGAATTTAACATTAATTCCAAAACTTGCGCACGCGAGGTCAAACATTTAAGAAATTCCTGTAATATAGGTAGCTCATCCTGCAATGGGGTTTGTTCCCAATGCTTTCTAGAACTTGCATCCAATTTATTAGAAATTACGTATATAATTAAAGCATCCCATTGTTCGATTTTCACGCTTAAATTTTGCAACGCCTTGAGATTTATATTTGTTTCATCAATCAGGTAACGCATGGCTACTGGATCCTCATGTTTCATCTCTTTAAGTTGAAACAGAGCTTGGATGTGTCTATGTACGGTAGTTCGCAAATTTGCAAACCTCTGTTGCAACAACTCAAAAGCCGATATATAATTCAGGTCTGATACCTCGAAATTGGCGATTATCTTTGCTGCATTCCCCTTTAAACAGGATTGCAGATAATAAAACTTCTGTACATTGCTTAAGGCAGTATTGTTATGAACCAGTGTCTTAAATGTTTCTAGAAAATTAATCCAATTTTTTGGATCGCCGTTGAATTCTCGTAACTGAAGGTTGGATTTTATTTCCAATTTGGGAGCCTCCACAGACTGAATTGCTCCCTTTGCAGTCGCTAAAATTGAATAATATTGATTTTCAAAATTCTCCCTTTGCAAATTATTATCGATTTCGTTGGAATCCGGAAGGCTTTCGATTTGTTCCTGGATTTCTTCGAAATCATCAATTATTTTTTCAATTCTAGCATAGCGAATTTTAATTTTGTTAACTGATAATGCGTTTAATGAATCCGCAAATCTCGTGAGTTTACCTTTCAACACTCCTCGTTTGTTAATCAACGATTTCAATTATCCATTTTTATTACGTATTTGACAATAATTCAACAATAAAAATGCTAAAAATGTTCCTTCAAAAATAATTTCTGTGCAATAATCGCGTAAAAAACAGTAATAACCAATTCAAGCTATGAACAATGACAGAATCTTACAATAATCATCTTCCAAACAATTAACCTAAAATAAATTTGCATGACTTGCATTTTACACTGAGGGTAGATAATTTTTTTTGTTTTTAAAAATAAGCACATCGACACACAAAAAATAGCGCTTGTTTGAACAGGAATTCAAGGAATAAGAATGAAAGAATGGCAGGGATACTTATGTTTTGTTTCTTTGTTCATCATGTTCTCATCTTTCTGGTTTTTTATATAGCTCGCTGGTTCATTCTGGTAATTCCTTTGATGCCTTCATCCGCTCGTAAGGGCTATGCGGCTAGAAGGACCATGTTATAATTTGGTAATTTAGCAGAAAGATTTCAAGAAAAACATGGCTTCAAGGAGGAAATCTTCTCGTTTATTCACGGCACATTTTACAATAAATTTGTTCCCGACCCGAAAAAACACTTAATTTGGTCACTTCGACCACTTGCTAGATAATGCTAGCTGTTTACAGGAGATCCACGTATTAAGAGCGTGTTTTTAACTAAAATTGTCCTATTTATAACTACACGTTTCCACATACTAATATAAAAACAAACCACCATTGTTAATCTATAAATATGATACAGATTCCAGAAATCTGTTTTATCGTCTAGCCTTAAAACAGTGCAGCCCTATGGCCGTAGCCTGTAATCTGTGATCCAAACAGTTAAGCTACAAAATATACCGCTAGATGGCAATAACCTTCACTTTTTGAACACATAATAATAGTAAAAATGTTTTATTCCAGGTTGTGCGGAGGATAGTGCAATCCCGCATAACCAATATAGTTATACATGTAATATAATTTTTACATAGATACGTTTTTAGATTTTACCGCCAAAAGTATTTTCTTTATTTGTTAGATCTTTAGAAGATGGCTTTGACGAGCTGAAACCGGTTACGGTCCAATAAAATTAAGTGGAAGAAAGTTTTATATTCGTTTTATTATAATATATTGTTTTCCTGCTTGCTGCTCAAGCGCCCTTGAGGTGATTTTTCACAAAAACGGCGCTCTATAAATTGTCCAATTATTATTATTATTATTATTTGAGTACCATCGGGATAATGCGTTGATGTACGTATATTTCTAGCTTTCAATTTCTCCCATAAGATTTTATGGCAGACTCTGTCGAAGGCTTTACTGGGGTCTAAGGCGTGAATACATTTGCTGACCGAGCCATGAATTATGGAAAAGTAACGAAGCAACCACAAATAGCGTTTGTTTACATCTTGATTTCGAACCTGATTATTTATTTATTTAAACGCCATAAAATGTATTTTACATTTTTTTTTTTTTTTTTTTTATTAATAATTTTTTTTTGTTACATACATAAAAATATTACAAAAAACATTTCTTTTGATAAGAAGTAAAAAAAAAGGAACTATAAAATTAAATATGTAGCTCAAAGATAAACAATAATACAATTTAACAAAAAAAAAGATATTACAATAGTATACATATATGTATGATAACAAGAAAAAAATCCCACATAGGCATCGCCAGTTCGTGGGTATATTTAAGTTTGTTTTAATGCTGTACATAATACAACATAATAATAATACAACATGGCAAATTAAACTTTAAATTAGCAAATTAAAACATAATTATGGTTTAACATATTTATAGAACAAATAATTCCGTATTTACATTCAAGTGATACATGAGATTACATAGGAGGGTATCAGTATTACAATAATAACAAAATAAGAATGAAGATTTAACAAAGTAGGTATGTATGATGAAAGCTAGTTTATAGGTATAGGATACTATTATGTGTTCCTAAACTATTGTTACTGTACTAATTAAATCTTGATTATGATTGTTTGTTTCCAGTTCGCTCCTGAAAAGGGCCATTTCAGAATGCAACATTTCCAGATCGCTTCGTTTGGACGTTTGCGATTGAATTGTTGTTAGTTCACAATGCCGTGAAATCTTTCAATGGACACGTAACATCTATTTGATTGAAATTTACAGGCGTTGATTTATGCAGATGCTGAGCCACTAACGTTGATAGGGTCTCATTTTCTGTTTCCTTCAATATTTTAATAATATCTTTTAGTTTATTGCACTTCTTAATTCCTCTTAATTCTGTGCCCAACTGTTTCACAGCACATAATGTCTTTTGCTGCCTCCATGTCATCTTCTGAGATGACGTGAATGAGTGGAGCATATTTGCACAGCGGTTAGTTAATCCAAGACATCGATTTTGTTTTTAAGAAACGTTAAAAATTCTAATCCTTGTATTCCTTTTTTATTTTATTTTTTTATTTATCTATATAAAATATGTTTACATGGGATGCTTCTCTCACATGATTTTCGATGCTTCTCTCACAAGGATATATCTGTGTCGAAACAGGCGATGCCGAATTAATTGATATGAATCCTATTTGAAGTACCTAAACATTTTTTCTTTGCGCTTTAGTGGATCATGTAAGCACTAAGCATACAATATAGGATGGTTAAATATATGATGTTATATCGGCTTGCTAACTTCACCTAACCTAGCGCTAACGAAACCCAAAAGCGTGTCTTTGTTTATATTTCCCAATTTGACAGATACACGGTCTCTCTATTGGGTAAGATTAGGTTAGGTTAAGATTTATCAGTAACATTTTCATCTTTCCTTTGTCCTGTTCGGGTCCATTGCTTTGGCAAGACATCTCCAGCCATCCTGGACTACTTCAGTGGTCTCCGTCCATTGCACTTCTACCCGCTTGTCGCATACTATCTGAAGTTGCTCCACCATACTTTTCCTGGCCTCTTTAACCGTACTTTGACGGCGAACTAAACTATATCTATATTAAGATATACATATATTGCATAGCATTGTGATTGTTTTTCTTAACCCTGTATCAGTCTTCAGTTATCTCCAGTCTCTCCCTACTAGCAAGGAAATTTAATAAATACTTGAAAATTGATTGGAAGTTCAGAATAGGTGCACTTTTATAGTCAGAAAAATTGATATCATGAAATTCATTTTGCCATTTTGATTGCTTGATTTTTTATTTGCTAGTTGGGAGCGGCTTACATGCTTTATGCGGCCTGTCAGAAGGCGACTGTTTAATTGAATTGCTTTCATTGGTCAAGCTTCAATCTTCGTCATAAAGCATTAGGTATAACGAAATCAGGATAAGTTGAGTTATATTAAAAAAGTTTTCATCGTCGTAGAGAGCAACCACTTCCAGATTTTACATATTGTTTGAAATAATTCCTACTTATTCCTAACCGCAACCTTGACATAAAACAATGTCACAATTTCAGTGTAGCGAAAAACTTAAAACGACCACCATGGTGTGAGATCTTTTATATTATTCGAATAAGTTCTTTAATTTAACTACGAGTTTTTGTGGTGTTTGTTAATTAAAAACTAGCTGAATTACTGAGCTCTTAGAATCTGACCAAAGTTAAAGATGACTCTATTATCCTGCTGAGATTATGTGAGTAGCTTTTATATGCCACCCAAATTCCTCCAAATCCTGAGTATCTCTAACAAACCTGACACATTTTTCAAATAACTTACAAAATTACCTATTTCGAAAAGCACACCGATGAGCTCCAATTTAACCAAAGTAAAATATATTTATATTCATAATCGATTGTTTGGCTGTTTATTGCTGATTGACAAGGCTGTTTACCAGATATATACACATTTTAACAGTACTACCCATCCCAGTTAAGAAATTTCACGTGTTTGAAATGGGGAGTAGTGCCATTACAGTTTTAGGTGTATAATATAATAATAAAGGCCGATTTTTTTTAATTCGGGCGTGACGTAGGCTTTCTCTCTCTGGCCTGTTTTCTAATACTCTTTAAATATTCTTCCTCACTAGATGGAGTTAGTATAACTTCCTCTCGGCAATTGTTGTTTTCGTCGACCTTGCAGTTTGGCGAGCCACCGATCAATTGCCGCTGCAGAGGACTTAAATCGGTCTGTCTCCTTCTTCTTGTCAGTTGGCTGTCGCAGTTTTCACTATTCTGTAACAAATTTTTTTTTTAAATCATTACACCGATTAAGATTTTCTTTACAGACGTGCACAAACCCTAAACGAAGGTTAAACGAAACTGATTTTACAATAAAAAACACATAAATTTGTTTAAGACCACTTTTATTTTAAAATAAAAGTGGTCTTAAACAAATTTATGTGTTTTTTATTGTAAATTATGGCGAGCAACAAATTTAGTGC
Source organism: Limnephilus rhombicus (assembly GCA_929108145.2). Lineage (NCBI taxonomy): Eukaryota > Metazoa > Arthropoda > Insecta > Trichoptera > Limnephilidae > Limnephilus > Limnephilus rhombicus. The sequence goes on from OV815296.1 coordinate 14,784,961, forward strand.
TTTTTACCAATATGAAACTGATTTTATTTTGTGCATTTGCTCCATACATTCTAGTCTTATCTTTTTTTGTACGATCGGGAGTACCCCAAGGCTCTAATTTAGGCCCTCTCCTCTTTTCCATTATTATTAATGATATTTCAGAGGTATTTCTCCCCACCGGGTTTCTCCTTTTTCTGATAGCTGTTTCGGCTTCAAAAGGCATTACCTAATTGTAAAAAAATTGAAATAATGTACAATATTAATAATAAAGTACCTAATTAATGAATTTAAATTAACCGACCAAGAGCAAAACAAAGCTGTTGGGGATCAACGGCGTCAAAAAACAATAAAAATATTCCAAATACGCACTGATCATACCTTCAACAAGAATCCGAATGAGACGGAAGACTGACTGACGGAAGAGAGACGAATGACTGAGAAGACGGAAGATTTCAAATATTATCAATTTCCGTAGTGACATCAAGATGGACTTCAAGAAAAACTTTAAAAAAAACGAGTGTGCTTTAGACCACACGAATGAAATAAAACTTCACAAACTTATATCTCGAACGATTGGATAAATAATAACATCTTAACTTTGAACACATCGAAAACAAAATATGTAACTTTTAGCGTATATTCAAAAGTTCAGCCTTCCGACACTCATAATCTAATTATACACAATTGTCTGCAAAATTGTAATTGCCACCCTTTAGAAAGAGTAGACTGTATTAGGCACCTAGGTGTAAATATTGATAAATTTTTGAGATGGAACGACCATATCGATATGTTAACAAAAAATATCAGGAGACTTACCTATATTTTTAAAAAACTTCGTCATGTACTGGATACAGAGAAATTAAAATCTGTCTATTATGCCTTAGTACAATCTCGTCTTTCTAACAATATTGTATGCTGGGGATACTGTCTAAAGTCCAATGTAGAGCCACTAAATATTGCTCACAAATTAATTCTTAAAGTCATGTACAAAAAAAAATCGTTATCCATCGAAACTTCTTTACAAGGAATCTAATGTTATGAGTATAAAACAGCTGTACATCTCTAAAATAATTTGTAGATTTTTATAAATACTTATTCTGCAGAAAGAACCCAACAAATCCATACCACTAGAATTGGCTCAACAATGAACTTTGTCGCAATAAGTACTTAAACATCTTTTGGCCAAAGAAATTTTTTATATCAGGCTCCACTTCTGTTTAATATTCTGCCAGATTACATTAAGTCTTCCAACTCATTAGCTAAATTTAAAAAAAAATGTTAAGATTTTTGTGTTGTCAGGAATGGCTTACTATTTTTTCATCCTTGGCCTTTTTTAAATAACAAGATTTTTTATTTTAAAATAATAAGATTTTTTTTTATAATATTTGTTTTTTAAATAATAAGATATATATATTTTTTAAATAACTAAATTTTATTTGAGTTCCATTTGTCAAAATCGGAGTGTCACCCTAGTTGTTTTGAACTACCTTTGTTTCTTGGTGGGTATAGTAATTAAGGATTTGTTTTATGGTCTATATTGTTACAAATTATCCATCTGGTCACCAATATAATACTGTTATTTCTTACTTTCCGCGTATAATATTTTAGTGTTTTGTATTTTAATGATTTTTGTGTAAATGCATCACTCAAATTTATGAATAATAACCTCAATTCAGGCTGCTAGTCATAGTGAGGTTAATATTTTTGTATGTAAAAAAAATAAGAAGACATGTATGGTGAGAAATTATAAATTAAATAAAATATATCTCCCTCTAAACTTCCGTTCGCCTCGCCCGATCACACTTTTCACAACGCTCTCGTCACGCATTCACCAGCTTACTCCCCAAGTCAAGCGTGCGTAAAGAAGTTTTACTTCAATAAAAATGGTATTTTGTAGAATTGAAACTCACCTCACCAGATTGATCACACGGTTGGAGTTTGTAGGCTGCGGATTTCAATTTAGCGTCAGCCTTTATGAAAGTGTCTTCAACATTTCCACTAGCTTCTACTGCATCAATACTGTGTCCTTCCGTATTTATTTCGCTGTTTGTTGGATTAATGCGACTCGCTTTAAACAGCCACGACCAATTTACAAAATTAGTGACACGAAAATAGAAAAAAATGTAAATTACAAGTAAAGTTTGTAATGTTATGGATAAAGCAAAAACAAACGGAAATAAATATAAGAAAATAGAAGTGACAAGTCAAGTTAAGACCTCACTAGAAATCATAAAAAAATAGATATAATATTTCTTCACTTGATTAGTGTCAGAAACAAAATATTTAAACTTATTGCAAAATACATAAGTTTTATTTTTATTTTTATATAAGTATACTAGCTGACCCGTCCCCGCGTTGCTGCGGCTAATAAAACACAACATCATCTACTAAATGGTTATTATCCAACCTTTATAACCACCGCCGTCTTTGAGTTTATCGCAAAGAGACAGATAGATGCCGCGGAGGACTTTATTTATTTATTTATTTATTTATTGATTTATTGTGAAAAACAGTATAATCCATTTACATTTCACAAATAACAGTTTATAAGTTACAGTTTATAATAAGTAAGTATATACATTTATTTGCATGGGTAAGTACATCAATACTATCTGATTAGCCAGATTTGGTAAATAGTATGCTTATTGCTGTCTTAAATTCTCTTTGGTTCAACTTGAAAATGTCAATCACAGAAGAAATGTGATTTAACAAAGTAGTTATTCTCCCCAAAGGCATGATCATTGGTAGGTTGGTCCTGCCCCTTGGAAAAATAAATAATCTGTGCTGTCTAGCTCTGATGAAATTATCAGGGACATAAAAAGAAATTCGTTCCAGAATATCTGGATTGCAAATGTGCCCATTTAGCAGCTTGTGCGCCACTAACACCATTGCAATATTTCTCCTGACGTCTAGACGTTCTATCCCCAGCATTCCAGCGAGAAAATCAGAGGGATACAATAAAGGGTAATATCCGAACTCTCGCATGTAGAGGTATCGCATAAACTTTTTTTGCACCTTTTCTACATCATTTGAGTAAAGGGTATCTTCGGGTCCCCATATTATCGACCCACTCTCAAGAATGCTGCGAACCAGAGTAAAATAAAGCATTTTTATGACTGCCGTATTCGTAAAAGATTTCGAATTACATATAACAAAACCCAGCATTCGCATTGCAGAGTTGCACACCGAATCGATATGAGTTCGGAAAGTCAGACGCGTGTCAAAAGTGATTCCTAAATCCTTCGTTATCGAGATATGTTTTATAGAGGTACCAGACATTTTATAGTTAAAATATAAAGTACGCTTTGCCCTTGTAATGCACATAATTGTACACTTACTACTGTTAAAAAGAAGTTTATTTTGATGACTCCACTCTACTATACCGTCGATATCGTTTTGTAGACGAATGGAGTCTTCATTTGTCGTTATACAGGTGTATAGTTTAATGTCATCCGCAAATAACAAAAATTTTACAAATCTTATAAACAACCCTATGTCATTAATAAACAATAAAAATAAAAGTGGTCCTAAATTAGACCCTTGAGGGACCCCAGAATTTGTGGCGTAGAGTTTCGATGTGAACTGCCCGTAAACAACGTATTGTTTTCTGTTAGACAAATAATTATGAAAGAACAAAAGCAACATGTATGAGAAGCCGAAGCTTTCAAGTTTATTCAGTAATATGAGGTGATCTACTTTGTCAAAAGCTTTCGCAAAATCATTATATGAGACATCTACTTGTTTGTTGTTGTCCAATATATTTGAGACGTAATCCGTAAATACCATTAAGTTGGTCGTCGTAGACCTGCCCTCTCTAAACCCATGCTGCTGGTTTATGAGAAATGGTTCTACTTTATAGTATATACGTTTTTGTATCACGAGTTCAAATAATTTGGCCGGTGCCGAAAGAATTGCCACAGGTCTGTAATTAGATACACATGATTTATCGCCATTTTTGTGTAAGGGCGTGACCTTTGAGATTTTCCAACGGTCGGGGAATTTACCGGAGTTAAGTGAAATATTAAAGATATGTAAAAGCGGTACCATTAACGGATCGGCATAACCCTTCAGGACAATTGTGTTAATAAAATCCGGTCCAACAGATTTTTTTGGTTTCAGTTTTTTAATTGCAGCTAGGTAATCATTTTTATTTACACTTAAAATTTCAACATTTTGAGCTAGTGAAGAGTAACCGCCTGGGGTGTATGAGTCAAATTCTGCATTATGTTCGCTATAGACTGACTTAAAGTAATTCGCAAATGCTTCCGGAATATCGGGCCCAGTATGAGTACTTCCGTTCCATGACACTGAGTTTAGAAACCCACCGTCTTTCCTCTTTTCGGATACAAATTTCCAGAAGGATTTCGGATCATTCTTGACGTTTTTTTCGATATTATTTATGTAATCCTTATACGCAATATTTATACTACGTTTGATTTTAGATCGTAGAATACAAAACTTTTCCCGATATCTCATCAATCCGGTGCGCCTCCAGTTTCTGTGAAGTTTGCATTTCCTTTTCAGGTCACTAATAATCTCACCACTAAACCATTTAGGGTATCTTCTTTTAAAACAAGGTACACGCTTTCTCTCAAAACACATGTCAAAAAGGTCATAAATTACATTATAAAAATATTCTACTGCTAAATCTGCATCTTTAAGTTTTAATAAGGGTTTCCAGTCGTGAGAATTCAAGTAAACATAAAAATATTCGAAATTACCACGTTCTAGGTTCCATCCTCGCTTAACACAATTTCCATTGTCGTCATTTAATAAATTTCGACAATAGGCTTTGCTTACATTGAGCGCGAATTCTATACATAAAGATGGGTGGTGTGAATCTTCATTAAAAGTGAGTATACGGATTTGAACACTTTTAAGTCAAAATTACTGATAATAACGTCCAGTGTCCTGTTCGTTATATTAGTGATTAAGTTTTTCTGTTCCAATTGAAATAGTTCCATAAAATATAACAAATCTGTTTGAGTTGCTTTGTGACTCACACAGGAGTGTAAGTTAAAATCGCCAAAAATAATAATTTTTTTATCTATTAAAAAGTTAAAATTAGCTATGGTTTTATCGAAAAAATCAGAGTAAGTAGTTCTCTGAGAAGCCGGTGGAATGTACACTATACATATATAAATACTAATTTCATTTATTTTAGCCTTAATCCATAAGTTTTCGCCATCATTTTCTAGAAACATGAGTCTCTGGCATTGATTGACGCGGTCGCGTCTCACGGCTAGTAGCACTCCTCCTCCTCTTGATTGGCCTGAAGTTCTGTCCTTTCTAAAGACGTCATATCGTTGATCGAACAGTTGACAATTATGAATACTGTCATTGAGCCAGGTCTCTGACAATAATATAAAGTCGTTGTCTTGTATAATAACACTATGTAAGAAGTCGTCGGTCTTGGATCTCAATCCCCGCACATTTTGATAATACATTGTGCAGGGGAATGAATTTGCTTTAACTCTGCTCTCTAGTCATTTAGTGGCCGCAGAATCGTTTTGTTTGCCTCGGTTTTGATTAAGATCAACCGGATTTTGTCTCGGTTTTAAGTAACGGTAGTTTCTTACCGGTACTCCTCGGGGCCACAAATCTTCCTGCAAAAGTTTATCGTACAACACATCTGTTACTCCTATACGGAACGCTGCGTATTCCTGAGAATTAGCGATGAATTTCTCTATCTCACAGTTTGTTATATTATTTTTCTCGAGATGCGCTCGGATATCATCTATTGTGGTGTCCTTTGAAATCCTAGATACTATGATATTCCTTATCCTTGGATATACCTTGATACTAGAGGATTTATCTCCGTTACCGACAATCAGATTCTTGCATGTCCGTTGTTTGCGCTTGACGTTCATCCATTCTTCCTTATTTGGCGCGGTTTTCGCTTCAGATTCGGAAGTTAGAATGCGTGAATCCGTCGTCAGTATTTTGGGGATCGCGCCGCTGGTAGTGGGGACTTCGATATGATTTGCGTTATTTTTGGCCTTGGTGGCCGCCCTAGTGCGCATACGTTCTTTGGTTAGTGTAGCAGCGTGCGGGTTGGCGGGGGGGGCGGCGGGCGGTGCGGCGACGTCAGCCCAGCTGGCGGTAGCGGGAGGTGTAGGTAGACCATTAATGTTTACACTGTTTAACGCCTGTCGATTTAATATTTCTTCCACGGACTTTACACGGATTAATAATTCGTTTATTGTTTTGTTTTGTTCGAGAATGATGCTTCTCAATTCAAAGAGCACGGTATCACTCATTATTTCGTGCGAGAGTGAATAAAAACACGCGAAAAAAAATTTTAATTACGGCGCGACAGAAAGACGTGTCATATGTAAACGCCGAATTTAATTTATAATACGTAGAGATGGTGTGAAAGATTATAATAATGTGCATGAAATGCTTGGGGTAACTAACGGGATTAATTCTGTATCCGTCTAAATAATTTCTCAATTACCGCAATGTACGTGACCATTTTTTTAGAAGATAGAATGGGTATAGTAAGCTATCCGTAAAAGATAGATAAATGCCATCGCGGACTTTTTTGTAGACCTATATCCCAAAAGGATTAGGCAGCGTTTTCAATGAAAGCTACCAGACGGCTTGACTTTTTCCGACACTTCTAACAATTATCGTTATGTTTCAACCAATTTGCACAAATCCTTGAAAAATTACATCCCTAAACCTTCCTCACAAAACACTCTATTTATTGTTGAAAACCGCATGACAATCCGTTCAGTAGTTTTCGAGTTTATCACGAACAGGCAGACAAGACAGACAGACGACGCGGGGGACTTTATAATATGTAGAGATATAGTTAAGTCTAGACTTGATTTGGCAAGTCTGAACTGTTCTGGACAATGATGAATAATATCCGTATAGTTCTTGACTGAGGAGGAGCAGTTGTACGTGTAAAGTAAGTAAGTGCCAAATATTGTCAAATGTGGTGCAATATAGCTGAATTGAGACAAAACACATACGTCATTTTTTGGAATACTGTGTGCTGGGACTTTTTATAGAAAGGAAGGAGACTAAGTTCTGGGAAGGCAAAAGGTATGATGGGTGGGTAGGAATTAGGGGTTCTGTGTGTTCAGATCATCCGCCGCCAAGATCTATACAAATCTCACCCCGTGAATCCGGGCGCACCTGCTAAATCACCAAACGTAGCGAACCACTTGGGGTGACCCATGGCAGACGTGTTGGTTATCCAATATACGGTCCCGGGGCAGCGGTACCCGTAAATATACTCACTATAGACAAATATTTTCAGACTTTGTCCAATATGGCCAAATGGATCAAATCTTAAACCACTGCCCAAGTTACCGCGCTTTTTACTGAGTGCACTATGTAAAGAAATATTGCCACAAAAATTTCTCACCAGTCACCATTTTTTCTCCTTCTAGGGTTACGAGAAACACAAAAATCAAGAAGAATAAGTACAAGAAAGTAAATCTTGCAAACATTTTGAACAAAAAAAAAAGGTTTGTGTTACAAAAAGAAACTTGGCAAAATGAGTTTAATAATGTTGATGTAAAGAGAACAGAATATAAACAATCTTCGAAATCAATGCATTTATACTTACAGATTGAAAGCATAAAAATCGTCATAAATCAATAAACATATAAAATTTACACGTTTTTGGTAGAAATTCATTAGATATGTTAATTTTTTCCGCTAGGAAATTAAATTTGTTCAGCCTATTCAATTGGCACGTGTTTATAATATGATGCACGTGCCTATAATTGTATCAGCACGTGTATTGTATTCTATTCTTAATCACAATATTCACAACATCCCGTGAAAAATCACGGGTGGTTTGGTGATCAAGAATTCTATACCAAATTGCCTTCTCCTCCTTTATCCCACTGTCATGGCAACAACCCCAGAGCTTGGGCATGCGCTATCACCACACACCCTCCTGATATCTACATTATTCCCATTATTCCTTGTAGTGCTACGGCCAGGCCGGGGGCCTTCTGGGTCTTACTGGTCTCTCAATCTGTCCCTGGTCCTCTTGATAATTTTCCTCTACTTGCGGTTCTCCAGTTTTCACTTCTTGATCTTTATCTTCATCATCAGTTTCAAACAAACTTCTTACGAAATGCAGATATATATCTCTGACTACTCCGCGTTGCACAACTCGGCGTTGTTCATCTTTGGGCTCGATATCATTGACTACTCTTTAAGATGACACTATACACTAAAGACGTAAGTAAAGAAGCCGTTTATATAAATTGCGACTCGCGACGTTAAGAATTTTTCCTCATAAAGCACAATAATGTAACATAAACTCAGTCAATTAAATACAACCATCAGATGGTAATAGTAATAAGGCCAAATGAGCCGCAGTACTAGTCAGCTAGAAACATGAAGGGTATTTCAAAGCCCTAGCTAGTTAGAGGATTACGAAAGAATCCATAAAATCAAAAAAATCAAAAAACGTGTACTGTCGAATTTTCCCTGAAGAAGAAAAATAATGTGGGAATATGCGCCTGCGGCACGGAATTTTGGACAGACGTACGATCAAATTCACCCTAGCAGCCCTGGAGATTCGACCTTTCTGCCGGGTTCATTTTAATTAATTCTGAAGAATGTGTTACTAATATTTAAGATATTTCTAAATGAATACCTCCCGAAGTTATTAATTCATCGTCTAGAAAAATAAAATTTGGTGCTCACCGCTAACTTTAGTTGTACTAAAATGATGGCAACGTACTGTTTTTATTAATCTATGTAATATATAAATCCCTTGTGAGGCATGGAAATAAAAATGATAATTCATTTACGAATTCGCCAAAATAAATTAAAATAAGGAGCCTCGGGCAAACCCCCGATAAACGTGGTTATGTCTCGCCTTAATATGTCTTGATATTCCATCCACAAGTATATTAGAATCGGACACCACTGTTACCTTTCCAACTGTCCATCTTGTAGTGCAGTCTGCATTTGGGGATTTCGCTAACGGTTTCCCACAGTTTAAACTTTTACGTCTTCTAATCTTGCATTTACCACCGAAAATCACAACGAATTTTTAAATTTTCACAACTTCAACTCCCTTTACACACTACGTTTAATTTTTGACCAAACCTCGTAATTAAAAATTCTGAATAATGGCCTGGACTCACCAGAGCGCCAGAGTTTGTCTCTTACAAATAAAGAAATAAATAATACAATCCAATCAATAACGTTGTATTTTTCAATCTTAGCACTCTAGCTCACTGAAAACTCATGGACCTCCAGTGCTGTGTATACCGTAATAAACAAATAAGCTGAAAATAACACGATTGCCTTATGAAAATTGTACCGAATAAAAATGACGATTTTAAATGCATTCCGGCTTACGCATAATGACGATCTTGAATCAATTGTTGCATTTAAAGTCTTGTAATTGTATCAATAGCTGCAACCACATGGTTGTTACTCCCGGGTTGTTAAAAATTGTGTTAATAATGTTGTTACGAAATTTCCGTAGTTAGGTACAATTAAAAAAATTCACTTTCTTAATTTTACAATTCATATAAATGGTTATTGCGGGGCGAATTTAGAAAATTAAATATTTCGTGCCTATAAGTACATTAAAAGTAATCTGTCACAAGCGGAATCTACTACCAGATACGGAATAATATCTTGGGGAAACTCGTGCAAGACAAATATAACTCACATTCAAACAATCCAAAACTCTATGACTAAGCTTTTGGTAAGCAAAAGTATTTCTTCACTGAAGACAATTTTAGCGACTCTCAATCGAAAATTGAAAAAGAAAAATCATAAAAAGATACGGTCGCATCTAGGAATTGAACCCAGGACCTTGGCCTTGCCGGGTGCTGCTCGGCATATTACACACGAGGGCATTTTGGCACTTTTTTAATGCGACTAACATAGAGGCAGCACATAGCACACGACCTTGCGATTCGCTTGGTTTATTATTATTAAAACTGTGAAATCGAAAGCACTTCAATTGACTTACTTTTTAAACCCATTGTAATTAGCATTGAACTATCTGTGTTTTTAACGTAATTGTTATTTTATGTAGGTATATTAAGGGAGTATTCTAGTCTAGAAGCATGAAGTGTATGTATTTTTGCAGGTGCAATAAAAAAAAATTATATTTTAGTTGCCATTATTGTACCAAATATTTATTAAACATTAAAGAATACATGAAAAAAATCTAACGAAAAAAACAAAAATTCAAAAAGTTACAGGTGTTAAAGTGGGGGGGGGGGGGCTCAAAAAAATGGCGCGCCCTGATTGACATGATTGCAACCCTCCTAGTAATCAGAAAAAAAAAATTAATCCTTAAGCCAAACAAATGCTGTATGGGCATCACTTATATTCATTTTTACGTGTGGCACCCCCGCCACCTCTCCGACAAAACATCTCGGGACCGCTCGAGAATGACCGAGCAGATTATTCCGTTCCCAGCACTCGATTCCGCCGCCCGTTCGCGTTTTATAACTCTCTACCCGTTACATACGTGAACACTAAATCTAAATTATTAAATCTTAAATAAATGTTAAATCACTCAAATAAGAGTAAAGTGTTATCAATCATCATCCAATATAATCTTTGAACGCTGGATCGCGGCCTGAAAGTACCGTGATCCCCAGGAGCCTGACTATTCCTCATGGTAAGGTATTGGTATATACTCGTCTGATGAGAAAACGGAGCACTGGTCAAACTCAGCAAGAGCCTTTACAACCTATTGTAGCCAGTGACAGATCAGCGTCGCCTTATAGCAGCGTACATGGAAGCAGGATGGCTGAATCATCCTCGGCCTACCGCTCATTAACCAAAAAGGATGATCCTAGAGCTGCCACTCAATTCTCCTCTGAAGTACCATTGAGAAAATCCCCGAATCAGGCAAATAGGAAGAGATTGAGGGAAGAAGATTCACTACCAAATTTTATCGCAAACGAGGCTGCTGCGCAATCTAGTGATACTCTCGATCATATTTGGTCTCACCTGACTTTGATATCTCAAACGATCACTGCTGGCAAAAATAAAATGAACAAAGAGGACCGATCAATTATTTTGGATTCAATCGAACATATCAAAAAAAGTCTCTCCAACTTTGCTATTTCCCACGCAGCTGCTACTTCCCGGGCGCAGACACTCGCACAGATAGCTGAAACCCAACAAGGCTTCGAAGAAAAACTGGACAAGATAATAGCGAATAGCGCCAACCAACCAGGGCCACTGGCAAATAACCCGAAAAAAAAAACCTACGCGAGTGCAGCTTCAGGTGCCCCCCCGTCGAAGTCGATCCTTATGAATGGTATGGAGAGACCTACCCCCATTCTCCAACCGACGGTCCTCTTTTACCCAACGATTCCCGAGGGCTGCACATCCGAAGACCTGCAGAAAAAACTAACAACGGTCCTGAATCCCAAGAAGGATGGTTTTCAGGTTGTACGAACAAGGAAAATCAAGGGTGGAGGGTTTGCCATTCAAACCACCACCCCAGTAGGCATCACAAATATTAAAAAGGTAGAAGACAAGCTCACTGCCAAGGGGATCAAAATGATTAACCCGCAAGGACGCCTTCCAAAAATAGTCCTATATGACGTCCCGAAGGGAGAGGCTTCACAGGATCCATCACTGTTTGAGGAGATTTTTGAAAACAATCTCGCAGGTAAGTGCTCTCTCACTAAGGAGGATCATCTCAGGACAATGCGGAGAGTGTCCCTCTTTGGCAAGAGGGACCAGGGTACGATGCACATGATCCTAACTTGCCACCCCGAGGCAAGAAAAGTGCTGATTGACAATGGTTTATGCTTTCTTGGGTGGAACGCTTGCCGCACTCGCGACTATTTGGGAGCTACTAGGTGCTTCAAGTGCCAACAGTACGGCCACATAAGCAAATCGTGCACGCAAGAATCGACCACCTGCCGTCACTGCGCTGAAACCGGCCATGACATTGATGTTTGCCCCAAGAAAGCACAGGCCGCTGTCTGTGCCACTTGCACGCGTTTTAAAAAACCAGCGAATCACCCAACAGGAGACAGAACGTGCCCAGCCCATAAAGCTGCTTTGGAAACGCAGATTCGCATGACTGACTATGGGTTCTAACGCTTTTCTCTCTATAGGTCAGATCAACCTGCAGAGGTCCCGACTGGCCACGCTCGAGGCGTTGCGGGTCATGACTGACCAAAACATTGACATATTACTCATTCAGGAGCAATACACCCGGTTAGGTAGAACGCCAATAAGCTATCCGGGTGCGGTACTCGAAATTGGCACAGCACCGGGGGCGGGTGTTCTGGTCAACACTTCGTTGATCAGCCCCCTCCTTCTGGTGGGACTGTCAAACGAGTACCAAACCTGTGTCTCTCTAAATTTCGGAAACACTGAGATCATATTGATCTCAGTCTATTTTAAGTACGGGAACCCAGTGGGACCTCATATCTTGAGCCTGACGCGCGCACTAAACGCGCTTAAAGGACGTAACGTAGTTATAGGAGGAGACTTTAACGCTCGCTCACCATTGTGGTTTGATACTTCTAGTAACCGGACGGAACGCTCAGACGCCGTCGAAGACCTTATTGCGGCGCAAGGTCTATCTCTGATTAACGAGCCAGGGAACATTTCTACTTTCTCTAATACACATGGTGAGAGCAACATTGATCTTACTCTTTGCTCTGGATCAGTTGCGGCCAAGATATCTAAATGGAAGGTTCACGAATGCGCTATTGCCTCCGATCACAGGCTAATAACTTTCACGGTGGGTGTCAAAAAGACGGAAGCCCCAAGATCCTCCTGGAACTTCAAAACCACCAGGGCGAACAGGGATAACTTTGGGGAAGCTCTACATGATACTTTAAGGGGATTTCATGATGTAGCAGCAAGAGATCCGGGTAATTTGGGGAACTTTTTTAATGCAGCCGTGGTATCAGCTGCCGAGCGGTCCTTGGGAAGATCAAACCCAAAGACGGTTATTAGGACGCCGTGGTGGTCGAATGAGCTGACTTCACTGAAAGGGGCCTACAAGAGAGCCTATCGAGCCCTGGGCGTATCCAGACGTGGCGGGTGTACGCAGGAGGAGACACACGCCCTCCAGTCACGACTCAGTGGCTCCCGTAGAGCTTTCAAACAGGCCGTCCTCTCAGCGAAACGAGCTGCATGGCATAATTGGGTACAAGAAGTGGGTAACGCCAACCCGTGGGATATCCACAGCGCCATTGAAAAAACGGGAAAAGGCTCTGACCGGTATTTAACTAGCGTAATAACCAAAAAGGACGGAAGGAACGTTGAAAGTGTGGACGTGGCATCCACTCTCAATACACTTCTGGGTAAGTTAGTTCCTGTAGATTCAGTAATTGGGGAAAGCGACCACCACAAACAGATTAGAAATCTGTCACGGCTCCTACCGAGAAACCTCGCCCAGGAGGTAAGGATGACACCAGTAACTAAAGCAGAAATCAAGCTGATAATCAAGGGTTTGGGTCTTAAGAAGGCACCAGGGTATGATAGGCTCAATGGAATAATAGCGAAGCAAGTATGGATCCACGCCAAGGAGGAGCTCTTCCAAGTGATGGATACATGCATGAGAAGAGGTACTTTCCCTTCTGAATGGAAGAGGAGCGTGCTTAGGATTATACCAAAGGGGAACGATAAACCAAGGTCGGACGTGAAAGCGTACCGTCCAATCACCCTGCTACCTGTCCTGGGAAGATTCTGGAGAAACTGATTAGGCAGCGTTTACGTCAAACGTTATCCCCACCCTGCGAGCGGCAGTTTGGTTTTGTCCCCGGTATGTCCACTGAGCACGCCATCACGTATGCGCTTGACTGGGTGAAGGCTTGCCAAAAGAGGTACGTAATTGGAATTTTCCTCGATATCACTGGTGCCTTCGATCATGCGTGGTGGCCGATGATACTAGTCAAGCTCAAAAATAGGAAATGTCCACAAAATCTGTTCAAGATCTGCGCTGATTACCTCTGCGACAGAACGGTCATCCTTTCTTTTGGAGACTACCTGATTGAACGAATAGTTGACATGGGTTGTCCTCAGGGTTCAATCCTTGGACCTGAGTTTTGGAACATTTTGTTTGACGATTCCTCCAGGCTGCCCTTGCCTGAAGGATGTATCTCGGTGGATTACGCTGATGACAAATTGTATCTGGTCTCGGGGAACAGCAGAAAGGAAGTTGAGAGTAAAGCTGAAGAGGTTTTAAGTGTGACTTTAGAATGGGGAAAGAGAAATCGGCTGACCTTCGCTCCCCACAAGACCATGGGACTCCTGATGAAGGGTAACCTCAATAGAAGTAGAAATCCCACCATCAAAATGGGAGATACCAACATCCGATTCGTTGAGAACACTAAATACTTAGGCGTCACTTTGGATCGAACGTCCTCATTCTTGACCCATGTTAAAAGCGTATCAAGTAAGGCCCAGGCCCTCTTTTTGAAATTGAGAAGAATCTCTACTGCTGAGTGGGGACTGCGCTCTCCAGCGCTCCGTCTCCTATACAGGGGGGCTTACGTGGCGCAAGTCTCGTATGCGGCCTCTGTGTGGGAGCACCGCCTGGAGAATGCACTCATACTCTCGGCGCTCAAGAGAGGTGCGTACAGAACAGTTGCTTCGGACGCTTTGCCAGTTTTGGCCGGCGTTTTGCCTATCGATCTTGAAATTAGGGAGGTGTTAACAAAGAAGCTTCTAACGAGAGGAAGAACTGACACCCATCATGGTATTGAGCTAATACCAGGTGGAGCGGTTTCCCTCCCAGGACTTCTTAGAGAGATGCGAGAAAGAACTTTGAGAGAATGGCAGGAACGTTGGGATAGGTCAAATACGGGAAGGTGGACTTTCTCCTTCTTCCCGTCAGTTAAACTCAGAATGGAAGGGGCGTACATCACTAAGGATCATCATATGACCCAACTTCTGTCCGGTCATGGGGAGTTCAGAGGGAGACTTCATAGTCTCTCTCTATCACCCCATCCTAACTGCGCTTGCGGTAATACTGATCAAACAGCTGAGCACATTCTGTGGCACTGCGAGATTTTGACGGATGCCCGAGAGGAAATGCTCGATGGCTTGCAAGTTACTACGAGACCAGCTTGAAATTTACGAAAGTCTGGGTAGAGAGATGGCCTGATCTTAGAGTCGCTGACTAGCTGTAAAATCATGTAGGTACCAGGTGTATCTGCTCTTGAATCTACGGACATTCTCTTTACTTTATTACATCTACTGCTAGAATTTTATGTCTTATGCTTTATATCTGTTTATTTTTTTTTTTTGTTATAATATCATCTCTATCTTAGGTACCTTTTTCTTATTCTATTGTATACATTTTGTTCCTTTTTCTTTTATTTTTCTGTGACTTACCTCTTTTTTGCTTATTTTATTTCTTTTCACATGGTTTATTTTAGATTTCACTAAGCTGAGCTACACGATGTTCTATCGAGATACCTGTTTATTGTTTTCATTATTTTTCATCAATTTTTTGTGATCTTATTTTTTTTCCAGCTTCATATTCCAAGGAACACTATTGATTCAACTAACATACTCGACTTTGTTTTTTTTTTTAATTTTGTTTTGGTTTCTTTGTTCTCTTTTTGTTTTTAGTCTCACAATGCTACTTCGCTTCGTTCAGAAGGCTGAACTGAACTGCATCTATTTATTTTGTTATGTTTCTTTTTCCCCTTCTGGGGGTGCGTTAGACTTCGTCCTTGCATCAACAGGAGTCGGTCGACGACGGCACGGTGTCCTCTAAAATTAATTGCGCCACCCCCAGCAACATGTGCAGGCTTTGGGTTTGGGGGGGGCGACCTCGGCTCTCCTTCGCCTTGCCTCCGACTACTCGACGCTGAATTCCTTAGGGTCGTCGGGTATTTCCCCCCAATCTCCCATTTACTTTTCTTTGAGGCATCACCGAGGAACCGGCTAAGGGGCGCGGAAGCTGAGTGTGGTTCACGACTAGACCGAATGTCATGCGCATTCTTGCTGGGACTGCCAATCGATTGAAGAGGACTCCCAACCGTTTGCCATTCCCTTATTACTTATCTACTGTGTCTTCTTCCCAAACAGGTGCTTGTAGGATACGCTGGATACAATCACCCTGCGCTTGCCACCTCGTGAACTTTCACCAACCTGTCTCATTGTCTTGCCTATATTTTATCATACTAACACCTATTGTATCTGTATTTCCCGCTAAGCACTTGCATACTGCTTACTAACAACGTATGCAGGGACATTGGAGGTCTAGTTTCGTTATCAAATGTAGAGTCGTTTTCACCAAAAAAATTAGAGTCCTTGCAAGAGCCTTGAAGGGGTAACCATCTGTTACCTATACCAGGGCGGGTAAGTGGTGGGTCCTCCAATGGTCAAACATCCTCCACCAGCTCCTCAGCCCCTGGAAACAATCCGAAACTGCTGCGGAAAAGTTTTTAAAAATGTCATTGTTTTAGTTCATGCGATAGAGTAGTGTGCAGAGAAGGCTCACACCAAATTTCAAGTACATTGGTTCAGTAGAACTTGAGATATCGTGTCGAAAAAAGTAGTTTCGAGGAAAATGTGTTTTATTATCCTGCTGAGATTGTGTAACTTTTTTATGCCATCCAAGTTCCTCCAAATCCTGCGTATCTCTAACAAACCTGACGCATTCATCAAATAACTTACAAAATTACCAATTTCGAAAAGCACATTATAACCTCTCCGCCCCTATCTGCAGATTTAAAAAATGTATTTATTTTATTTTATTTATTTATTTATTATCATCTCAGTTAAGAAATTTCTCTTGTTTGAAATGGGGAGCATGCCAAAACAGTTTTAGTTTAGGTGTATAATATAATAATAAAGTGTGTAGAGTGTCTGAAATCTAGTTCGGGCGTGATGTAGTCCTTCTCCTTTTGACCTGTTTTCTAATACTCTTTATATATTCTTCCTCACTAGATGGAATTAATACAATTTCCTCTCGGCAATTGTTATTTTCATCGACTTTGCAGTTTGGCGAGCCGCCGATCAAATGGCGCTGCAGAGAACTTAAATCGTTATGTCTCCTTCTTCTCGTCAGTTGGCTGTCGCAATTTTGACTATTCTGTAACAATAATTTTAAAAAATCATTACACCTATAAAGATTTTTTTACAGACATGCGATTACCCATAAACCCCAAACTTAGGTTGAAAGAAACTGGATTTTATTTTGTACATTAGCTCCATACATTCCAGTATAATCTATTTTTTTGTAATATCAGGATTACCCCAAGGCTCTAATTTAGGCCCTCTCGTCTTTTCCATTTTTATTAATGATATTTCAGAAGTATTTCTCTACACCGGGTTTCTTCTTTTTCTGGAAGCTGTTTCGGCTTCCGAAGGTATTATCAAACCGTAAAAAAAATTGAAATAATAAACAATATTAACAATAAAGTACCTAATTAGCGAATTTAAATTAGAATTCAAAACATAGAAAAGGAAACAAAACACATTTGTATTTTAGAGGCATATCATAAAAACATTTTTTATATTGTAGTTTAAAGTAGGTAATTAAACAGTATAATCCAATTTTAGTACCAACTACATCCAGTAAATATTACAAACAATTGACAATTTCTTTATATCAGCATTTAGGCAGGTGACTCTCTAAACGTAGTTTTATGGCATTTAGAGAACAGTCACCCACATCCAAAATATTTGCAATTTTTTCTTCAAATACAGCACATTTATTTTGTGGCACCATTTTAATTCAAAATTAAAATAATTACTTTGTTTTGACCACTTTTAATGTCTATAAAACCGACATGTTTTGAGAGTGTTGCTCTCATCCTATCTATATCATAGTAAACCCTGAGGCTGAGAGCATCGTTCTCGAAATATGTAGGTTTTATGGACATTGAAAGTGGTCGAAACAAAGTATTTCTTTTGATTTTGAATTTGTAATTTCATTTCACAGTACCCAACCTCTTTGAGAAACTGTGAATGGGTGAGCAGGTACCTCGAAGGTAGGGGAGTCATCGTCACAGGTGCAGAACACATCTCCGAAAGTGTTTGGTTTCACCAGCTGGACTTCCCCGCGCGCTTCTTGAGCGCCTCTCAGGACTTTTTTTATGTCAATACCGCACAAAAGTCCCAACCGCTCCCAACCATCTGGAGCCAGACTGTAGAAAAGCTAAAGGTAGCGGGGAAGGGAAGGAGATGGGGAAGAGGAAGGTGGGGAAGTACCTAGCTATTCAGGCCTGGTCACCAAACATGGATAAAACCATTTCAAGCAACATTTCAATGCTGAATGGTGGTCTTAAACCAGGGCGATGTTGAGCGTATCTTCCACTCTGGAACATGCCGCAAATATACTAAATATTCATTTAAATTAAAGAATTCTGAAATGGCACAATGTCACCAATTTAAATTTATTTGGGCACGCCGGGATTCGAATCCTTGACTTTTGGATTTCTAGGCGAGAGTCTTACCCCTCGACCGCGGAGGCTATCTTACTTGATGCACCACTTCAGCGAGGGCCATTATAGCTAGAACAGATACACACACACTTAAATACTTTCTCTCTAGAATATTAATATGTATTTTTTAAATTTTAACTTAATGAGTGAAACCTCAAACATTGAGATTGATATTAAATATTAAAAATATGCCCAACTCCAGTTAATTGTTAGCAGTGTTTACTTGTGTTGGCAACTCTGGTCACTAGTGTAGCAGACTGCCTTCAGAAGAATGAAAAATTTCAGAAGTTGAAGGCAGTATAAATATTATACAATATTTGGTTATAGTTAGAAACATTACCAATCTCATAGCACTCTTTTAGGGTGAATTGCCTATTTTAAAAAAAAAAACCTTACCAATGATCACTCTAATAATAATAACTAGGTTTTGCCCGTTTCAGGCAACTAACGGGTTAAAACACTAAGCGATTTAACGTCTGAACGTGGATGACAGGAGTGTGTGTTAACATATGAAGAAAAAAACGATGTCTGAATGCGGATCAAGTGAGGAGTGTGCGCCTCCAAAGCGCACAGGTAGTCGACCGCTCAATTTTGTACACCCGCTCTGGGGCCGCTTCGGTCGCCCGGTTCAAGGCGTTCAGTATTCTCGCAAAAGGGGGCCCAGGAGGTTCCTGTGCCATTCTGGTTGTGCAGGTCGATACGCGTAATTTGATACCCGTAACGCATAATTTCCTGTTGCAAAGAAGACTCCTACCACCGTGCCACTTTGGTCGCCGAAACTTTTAAAATGGCTTAGGGAGCTTACCGCTCAATTCAGTAAATCTGCTGCCAAACAAATCCAGCCCGCCGACTCAGGGCGTTCAGTTTTTCATTTAATTTAATTTTGAAAAACTAATTGAGCCTTTTCTCGAAAAAGGGGCCAAGGAGTTTACCGCTCACTTTTTTCACGTAGCCCTTCGGATTTTGCGTGTTGAGACGCGTAATTTGATATCCATCTGGGATACTGTGAGGTTCCACGAATTTAATATTTACAAAAAAATAGTTCCTACTTTCAGTAGGTACCGACCCACTAAGTACATCAATCTATTCTGACGCACAATATCCGAAGAGGTACCAATAATAGTAATTAATCTGAATGTATTTGAAAAATTTTAAATTCGATTCAAAATTAACATTTTTTTGAAAACGGAAATTTTTTAAAATTTGATTTTTTTTTAATGTTTTATGAAAAGAAATCACCATATGATGTATATTACGTTTTTTTTTCATAATGCTGGCAAAATTTGGCGACAGTGTTGGTTTTTGGTCGCGAGAGCGCTCTTCCGCCCGACTTTTGAACGAAAGACACCGGAGGAAACGTCTTTGGTTTGACAGTCGAGTTTTTAAATAACTAAATATCGATGTAATG
The DNA here is from genome assembly GCA_929108145.2 of Limnephilus rhombicus. Lineage (NCBI taxonomy): Eukaryota > Metazoa > Arthropoda > Insecta > Trichoptera > Limnephilidae > Limnephilus > Limnephilus rhombicus. The sequence goes on from OV815296.1 coordinate 14,804,737, forward strand.
ATTACCAATAACTAGGTTTGTAGAAAGTTAAGCATGATGCTTTACGTATCAGTGTAATCATTATTTGTTGATTTTAATATATTATCGAGAGTTATACCGTCCACAGTCGATGTAGGTCGGATTATTTTCAAACATACCGCTTGGCGGTGTCTCTATGAGATTGTTTCGTAATGCCAAATTCTTGGATAAAGCGTCGATGACACGTGGCGAGTTTACAAGCTACTATCTACTAAGTTTAAAAGCGGGTATTGTCATGATGACACACAAGTCAGAATTCGTCAGAAGCATCTCAGAAGGGTAGGAAACTGAGGCCGCTGCTAGCGCCAGTAACAAGAATAACGATGCCTGCGTGAACTAATTCTTCAGATGTTTGACAGTCGAAATCAGCTGTTTATCGGAAGCCATGTTGGAGCAATCGTGTAGGCGAGTAAAGTTGACGACCAGCGGCGTCAGCTTGCTAACTAGCAGCGACTAGCAGATTGTCAACAATCTGCTATTCGCTGCTAGTTAGCAAGTAACACTATGACACTGGGCGAGTTTACTAACAGATAGTGAATTTCCCAGATAGCAGTTTGTAAACTCGCCACGTGTCTCGAGAATTCGCGCAAGTGCCACAACAAGATTACCCATATCGAGCACGCGATTCCGAGATCAGAGTTTATCCTGCCTTAACCAAAGCTGCCGCATCCTGACGATTGCCACCGGCAATAACATTTTAATTCCGATGGAATTAAGTCCCGATTTTTGGGCCACAACCAGGAGCTGAACCTGGCCTAACATTCACCCGGAACACCGGGTGATTACTTGATCACCTATGGGAGGCTGTGTTGGAGACACAGGCCCCGAGCGGACATCCACGGATGCTGGATGAAGGGCGCTATGCAAGAGAACAAAACACTGTCGCGCGCGCCTAATGTTTAATTTAGCTAGCAATCATTTTTCCATAATGGTCCAGGGTAAGTCTATCTTGTAATTTATAACCTGTAGTATTTAAATCCTAATTCATGTCATGTTGTTTTATTCACAATATGTACTTCCAACTCTTTGAGCTCAATACAGTATTTTTACTTAATAACATAACCTCTAAGGACACTAGCTAGTCCCCACGACTCAATGAGATTCCTTGCTCAAATTAAGCGGGGCCTGTTTCTCCTGAAATTGACATTTCACTATTGCATTGAATTGGCGCGTAGAAATAAACAATATTTCTCAAATTTAATCTCAAGAGAGATAGGTTGCGCTACTGTTCCAATACCAATACCTAAATGTTACGGCGAAGTACGCCGTACAGATTTCAAAACGTAGACGAGTGCAAACAACGCCAAGCGCTATATCGAATATATTTAGGTAAAATGTTTGCGGATAACTCAACCCTCGATGACCAAGGTGCTGTCCCGACGTCGGTTCCTCACTGCGGTTTTCGTATGAAAAAGCTGAGGATCCGGCATCGGGAAGTAATCCATGTTTTACGAGGGCTTGATGTTAATAAAGCTAGTGGGCCTGACGGAATACCTGCCCTGGTACTGCAGAGGTGCGCTGCAGAAATAGCTCCAATTTTGACGAAGCTTTTTAAAATGTCCCTGAAGACTGGCTCTGTGCCCTCTGGTTGGAAAAAAGCGGTTATCCATCCTATTCCAAAGAAGGGTGACCGCTCCAACCCGGCCAACTACCGCCCCATAGCGATCACATCAGTTCTGTCTAAGATGATGAAACGTGTGATCAACGACAAACTGCTCACATACCTCGAGAAGAACGGATTCCGGCGGAACCGCTCGTGCGGTGATCTTCTCGCGTATGTGACGCATGTTTGGGGGCGATGCCTGGAACGTTTCGGTGAGACCCAAACGGTTGCACTGGACATCTCCAAGGCCTTTGACCGGGTTTGGCACCGAGGACTTGTCAACAAACTGCATTCTTACGGACTTCCCGCATCCTTGTGTACGTGGATTGCCGACTTCTCGAGGGAGAGGTCGATTCAGACGGTAGTCGATGGTTTCACCTCTTCCTCACACTCGATAAATGCTGGCGTCCCGCAGGGATCGGTTCTGTCTCCGACTTTGTTTTTGTTGCACATCAACGATCTTTTGTCATGTGCACCAATTCACTGTTATGCGGATGACAGTACAGTTCATGATAGCTTTTTGTTTGACAAGCCCCCAAAGGGCTCACAAACTCCAACAGCTCGTAGGGCTTTAAAGCAAAGAATGGACGGTTACCTCGAGAGTGTTTTCTCTTGGGGTAAAAATAATCTCGTTGAATTTAATGTTTCAAAGACCCAATCTTGTCTGATTACGTGTAAAAGGGATCGAAATGAAAATCTAGTCTCTTTCAACGGAAGCAATCTTCCGAACAGGCCCTCCATTGATATGCTTGGTGTAACCCTAAGTGACCAGCTCAGGTATGGGGGCTCCATCGAAGCCAGAGTAAAGTTAGCCTCCCAAAAGCTGGGCGTACTGTACAGGGCCCGCAGATACTTTAATAGTACACAACTGCTAACCTTGTACAAATCACAAGTACGCCCCACGGTTGAATTTGGCAGCCATCTCTGGTCTGGAGCTCCAAAATACCTGAAAAATACCCTCGACTCTGTGCAGAAACGGGCGGTCCGTTTGATAGATTCTCCCATCTTAACAAACGGATTGCAATCTTTAGAGCACAGGCGTCGGGTGGGAATGCTATCCTTGTTCTACCGGTATTACAATGGAAGATGCTCCGAGGAACTAGCATCATTGATCCCTTTGGCACCGGTGCATAGTCGGGAAACACGCCAAACGCGTGCCCAACATTTGTACACGGTTGGCATTTGTCACATGAGAACGGGTCGTTTCTTCGACTCGTTCTTGTGTTCAACAGCTCGGCTGTGGAATGATTTGCCGGCCTCTGTGTTTCCTCCTTCCTACAACATGAGTCTCTTCAAGACCAATGTTCATTCCTTCCTCTCCTCAAAAAGACCCTCCACACAGCATCCCAGATGACATAGGACCTGAGGGAAATTATTTTCCTCAGGGCCTCCTGTGTGGAGTTAATGTAAAAAAAAAAAAAAAAAATTTAGAAACTGAAGTATAGATTTATCGGAGTAAAAAAATTACAGAAAAAAATATTATTTCATAGTAAGCGGGTAGGTACCTACAGTCCTTGTTGTGATTTTCCAGAAAAAAAGACGCTATAAAAACGTATTATTCAGAATTTCTTAGAAACTAAAACTTACCTATATTTGTTGCAGTAAAAAAATTACACAAAAAAAAAAATTTCATAGTAAGCCGGTAGGTACCTACTCCCCTTGTGATGATTTTTCACAAAAACGGCGCTAAAAATATGTATTATTCAGAATTTCTTAGAAACTAAAACAGATATATCGAAGTAAAAAATTTACAACCAAGATTCGTAGAAAATATATTTAACAATAGATGGTATTGTTAAATACATTTTATACGAACAAGTAGGTATTTAGTTTCATATTTCTTTTGTATACTTTGTATCCTAATGCAGAATCCTTTGATTTTGAGACGTTTGATAAATTTGATAAATTTTCGTTACATAATATTTTTCGTTATATAATAATTTCGTCACATAAATTTTATTCTTTTGGCCGTGAAAAACTTAAAACGTAACCAATTTTAATAATATTGATAAATTTAATTAAAAATCGTGGAGTACACAAAGTTGATGATTATCATTTAATTTACCAGAGAAAACCAGAAATATGTCAATTTAAAATCAGATTTTAGACGTATTGACTCTTTTCCACAAAAAAAAAATAAATGGATTTAAAAAGATTTTTCTATTATCTAGCATTCACATGTTTTAAATTTTGAGAAAAAATGTTTATCTTTACTATAATAAGGTGTTATGAAGTATTTGCGTAGGACGTCAAAATGTTATGAAGATATTTAACCTTCACATTGGAAGCTAAAATGTTAGGAATATAATACATGGAGAGCATGAGACAAGTGTGATTATCACTAGAATTTCTCAGGCGTGGACCTTAAGTAGGCGGCTGTGTAATACTTTGTATGAGGATAGGTTATTTAAATGAAATAGTATTGTGCTTTGACACAGTTAAATTAATTTATTAATTAATTACAAATAATAATCAGGGCTAGACTAAATTCTGAATGGGCATATTATGGAGCGTTAGTACCGTTTAATCTTGAGGAGTTGATGAATGGGTGAAAGCCATTTGTAAGCGATCCATGCTGCTGCTTGCTGCCTTCGGAGATGGGCGGTTAGTTCCCTCCGCTGCTGACATGTGCTGAACGGCAGGCTGGAGCGACGAACAGGCCTCCAGTCCCGCGGTTTCCCAGCGACGTCCCGTCCAAGGGCGGTTGCCAGCCAGCCGACTATGTTGATGACGGCCAAGGTGGGCGATCTTCGGCCGCATCCCTGCGAGCACCTCTGGCTCCAGGTATAAGTCGGAAGGTCTTGTGATGACTGCGTCTGCAGATGCTGGATGTGGTTTTAATCCAGCAGAAATAATGTGCTCCCATGGTACTCCGCTGCTGATCCAGGATTTTAATGATTGTCCTGATGGTCTTCAATAATGGATGCCGCTGGTGGGCGCGGATTTATCAATCTTCACATGTTAAAATAATGGCGAACTATTAATATTTGATTACGTCGACCCGCCACAGGGACGGTGGCCATGGTCACCTGTGGCTGCTCAAAGAATGAAGAGCTCAAGGCCAGTCCTGCCTATTGAACCCCTCTGTGCAGATCCTCAGTAGTGCCAACTGAGCAAAGGTAAGCATTTCAATGCTACCAATATAATGATGTTGAATGTTAACAACTTCACACCAAAAGTACCCATACACAGATAGTTCACTTGTTACATTATTTTTATGTAACATTTCCGCCCTTCCCACACAAAAAAAAAAATTATCCATAATTTTTTTTTTTTAAAACACTCCCTAAAAAAAACACAAGCCCACTAGAAATCTAAGCTAAACTCAAAGCAAAAATAAGCATATGTAAAAAACTATACAATAACAGATGATTATAAACCATAGTAGATGGGTGCCCGCATGTGAAGAAATGGACGATCCAATGCCATCTGGACGAACTCTCGAGGTTTTCGCGAAGCTAGAGGCGAACGTCTTCAATGGAATTGAAGCACCCAACTCTGTCACAGCGACCCCTGAAAAACACCAAAACAATTCTGTAGGTATTTGCAAAAGAAAAATTTAAAAAACAAATTCAAAACAGAATCAAGTAATGCAAAAGGCAAGATTGTATTTTTACAAAATCATAAATGTATTCTAAATTTGAGAACAAAAATAAAAGTATGAATTAATCATAAAATAAACATTCTTTTTTAAAAATATTATTGTAAACATACTAAATATACTTGTAAATATATTGTTGTGAAATATATACTATTGTAAAATATTCTAGACATACTATACGAGACATACTATACTAGATATACTATACTAGACATACTATATTAGACATACTATTGTAAAATCTTACGGATGAGAAGCAAGTGTAAATTAATGCGAACAAACAAAGTTTTGAATCTAGAATATTATGAAACTTGGTTACGATTGATTAGTTAGACAATAAAAGTTGAGTTTATGACTATTATTGTTTTTTAAATTTTATTTTAAGTATTTGGTAAAAGCATGTTTGCTGAATGTATGGGGCTCAAAAACATTATCTGTCTCTTTCCAAGAGCTCAATATAAGATAATGTAAAAGGATTGATTTTGTAAATTGTGACTTCATGTGAGAATTGTTAAGTGATTTATTTATCACTTTTAGTAGTAACGTGGTATGCATACATAACTCGATTTTTCAATAGAGTAATATGATAAGAGCGAGTTGTTAGGATTGACAATACTTTAAATCGAAAAAAAACCGAACAAACTCTAGACATTACACGCTGTTACTTTGGTACGTCCATTAATGATCAGCGTGACAACGGCCCTTCTACCTTCTGCAGGGAAAACATCCGCAGACAATAGATCCTCCGTCTTCACTCTGATCGGTTCCGAAACGTCAGGCAACGGCCCTGCTATGGCACAGACTCTCATATCAATCTGTCCATAGTTACTCCGTCTCCTGGAATGAAGATGAACGATCGAAGAATTCGAAACGTTACGAGTAGGTAGCGGCATACACTACTCTCATCTCTTCGGAACTTGTAAACAAAACATGGAAAAGTATCAATCTCCGGAATTGTACTCCCATAATTTTATAATGATGTGTTAACTGAGTGTAAACATGTTTCTCGCGGTACTTCAAGCACGGCAGGAAAACAAAAACCCTGGTTAAACAACATCGACGTCCATAATAAAAAAAAATTATTATTATTATTTTTTTTTAATTCTCTAAGTCCACAAAATTACTAAAACATTATGCCCGTAATTGAAAAAATTTGAAATAATTATCAAATTTATGAAAATGTCATGATTGACAGAAATCAGATGTTAATTTCATCCAAAACAATTTTCCGAATTGTTGTTATAATCCTCTTAATGTAGAGATAACACAGCTTTGTTATTGTTGATAATTGATGTTGTTGTTAAATGATATTGAAGAAAATGTATTAATTTGTGCCAAACCTGGATTTAAAATTATTTGAATAATGTTATGACGGTTTAAAAATTCCTGCATTCTTACGTTATTTATAAATGAATGTACCCTCTTTGCGTTGACAATTTAAAATAAATGTTTGTAAATTTGTTGCTGTGATGAGATATAGTAACAATTGTCACATAATATTTCGTAGCTAATGAAATAGAATGTAAGACCGTTTTCTATTTAGCAAATAATAATTATTTAGAATGAAAGTGAAAAGTAAACAAAATAATTCACAAACCATATTATAACAGAACTGTCATTTTGAGATTGTAAACAACATTATCTATGAAATGTCAGATTGAAATTTTAAAATGTCAACAGTGTATTATTTTGACAGGTAACAGCTGTTGCTTTGAAATCAAACCGAAAATATTTAAAAACAAAGAATAATATAGAATCGTAATAATAATACCATAAAAGATATTTGAATATAATATAATAGTTTTTAAAAACTTTTGCACCATATTGGCAAGTTTCACATTTTATTAACTCGATGAAAAAAATAGTACTGCAAATTTTTTATATTTTTAAGTTGGTATTCACCTTTGTAACTTCACTGCATAATATAACCGCAATAATTATAATATAATGCAAGAACATTTGCTCAGCAAATGTACGTCGCGATAGTAATGACATTAAATCAATTTGAAATACCTGTGTAAAATAAAGACATTTTATAATGCACACAATGACTTTGATATCAACTTCTTTGAGGTTAAAAATAACGTACGCGAATCGACAATTGATAATAAAGCGACGCACACGAAAATAAAAAAAGCATTAACACAACCGTAAAATTTACCAATAGTATGTATGAAATAAAATCGCCATAATCGCAAACAACAATATGATTGTTACATATGAATTGAAAATCCATCTTTACAAAAGAAACCATGCGGGAATCTTTAGGTACAATTGAAATGTGACATAGTGTCGAACAAGAAATTTACCATCAAGTAAAAAAATATTTATGACTATATTATCCCAATAGAATATATCAAATTAAGTTGAGCGCCATAATGTTATTGAGTACCTACAACGAAAAAAAATTATTGTCGTAAATAATTCTTAATATTGACTGCGTAAAATACATGATGCATTATTATTGAAAATACGACAGAATTGATAATTAGCAGAAAAATAAATTGCAAAATAATGAAGAATAGCAGGTAGCAAATATGTAACATTATTATTTGTAAGAAGTTGAATTTGAATATTACTCTATCAGAATTTTAACTTTAATTAGATGGCAAGGTAGGTAGGTTGAACAGAAATTAGCATTGTAGATTTGCCAACAAAAAATGTTACAATAATCAGATTAATTGTGAAGATAATATATGATATTTTTACAATGATTAACACATCAATCGAAGTTATTTTTTTCAGAGATTATTAAAAAATAACCCTCTCACACAAAGTATTAGCCAATCGAACCCAACAAACGTTGGAGCGCCAAAATGTTATGAAGTATTTGCGTAGGACGTCAAAATGTTATGAAGATATTTAACCTTCACATTGGAAGCTAAAATGTTAGGAATATAATACATGGAGAGCATGAGACAAGTGTGATTATCACTAGAATTTCTCAGGCGTGGACCTTAAGTAGGCGGCTGTGTAATACTTTGTATGAGGATAGGTTATTTAAATGAAATAGTATTGTGCTTTGACACAGTTAAATTAATTTATTAATTAATTACAAATAATAATCAGGGCTAGACTAAATTCTGAATGGGCATATTATGGAGCGTTAGTACCGTTTAATCTTGAGGAGTTGATGAATGGGTGAAAGCCATTTGTAAGCGATCCATGCTGCTGCTTGCTGCCTTCGGAGATGGGCGGTTAGTTCCCTCCGCTGCTGACATGTGCTGAACGGCAGGCTGGAGCGACGAACAGGCCTCCAGTCCCGCGGTTTCCCAGCGACGTCCCGTCCAAGGGCGGTTGCCAGCCAGCCGACTATGTTGATGACGGCCAAGGTGGGCGATCTTCGGCCGCATCCCTGCGAGCACCTCTGGCTCCAGGTATAAGTCGGAAGGTCTTGTGATGACTGCGTCTGCAGATGCTGGATGTGGTTTTAATCCAGCAGAAATAATGTGCTCCCATGGTACTCCGCTGCTGATCCAGGATTTTAATGATTGTCCTGATGGTCTTCAATAATGGATGCCGCTGGTGGGCGCGGATTTATCAATCTTCACATGTTAAAATAATGGCGAACTATTAATATTTGATTACGTCGACCCGCCACAGGGACGGTGGCCATGGTCACCTGTGGCTGCTCAAAGAATGAAGAGCTCAAGGCCAGTCCTGCCTATTGAACCCCTCTGTGCAGATCCTCAGTAGTGCCAACTGAGCAAAGGTAAGCATTTCAATGCTACCAATATAATGATGTTGAATGTTAACAACTTCACACCAAAAGTACCCATACACAGATAGTTCACTTGTTACATTATTTTTATGTAACAAAGGTTATACCATAGGTCGTTGGCAGATTTGTTAAATTTTCAAAAAAGATTTTGTATTATACCACACCCAATTCAAATCATATAATCATGCAGTAAAATAAATCAATACACTATCGGGGTATCGCATGTTTTACAATTTTAATTTTAGTTTTTTTTTTTTTACATGAGCTCCACACAGGACGCCCAGAGGAAAATGATTTCTCTCAGGGCCTATGTCATCTTTGGGGATGCTGTGTGGAGGGGTTTTTTTTAGGAAAGGAAGGAGTGGAGAGTTCTGGGAAGGAAAAGGGTTTGAGGGGTGGGTAGGAATCTGGGGTTCAATGTGTCCAGGTCATTCGTCTCCAAGACCTTGACAAACCTCACCCCATGGACCCGGGCACCCCTGCTAAATCACCAAACGTAGCGAACCACTTGGGGTGACCTATGGCAGAGGTGTTGGTTATCCAATAAAGGTTCCCGGGGCGGCGGTACCCATTCCCGCCTCCCAAATAATAAAAAATATAAGGATGTAAGACACACTTGTATTTATTATAATTTTACCAACCTTTACACAGAGATCTCCCCAGCAACCCCAAAAATGACATGGGCCTTGAGGAAAATTATTTTTATCAGCGCCTCCTGTGTGGAATTAATACAAAAAGTACATTATTTTAATAGTTTTATCATCACGCCTTTCAGCATTTTCGGATGTAGGTATACATTAAAGCAAATTTGGAATGAAATAAAATCGATATTGAGTTATAATTTTAAAAAGCTGGTACGCTCGTAAGAACAACTTTCGACGAAATGTGGATTTTCGTCCGCTGGCCTGTTAAACGCTCTTAAAATAACACCACAAAGTAATTTCGAATTATTGAAGACGTGATTAAGAAAAAAGGTAGATGATTCACGAAATTGTAACAGTTTTTTAAAAATATATTTTGACAGGGCCCGCTACCAGGCATGGTAAGGGTTAGGAACAGACTCAATTATAAAAGCGCCAGCGTTATTTGGCTTGGCGTATTTCAGTATATCGCTATGAAATAGGCCAAGCCAAATAACGTAATAACGCTGGCGCTGTCATAGCTGTCGCCCTCTAATTCTCGGCGGAAATTAACACACGTAGAGGGTCAGGGGGCATACATTAATTACGTGAGCTCAAAAGGGGGGTGGGTCCACCAAAAATTCACGTTACTTGAAAAGAGTATAAGCAGTGGCCCCAATTTATCTCACCAAGGGGGGAGGTCTAGGTTGGAAGAAAAACTACTTATGTAATAACTAATAACAACAAAGCGATAAGTATTTCGACCGGTGGAGCGCCGGAATTGCTAGCACGAATGTGCGAATTTACTGATTACAGGGTGTTAAGAGACGTACTTGGCCTACTTTTACCAGTGATTTCTGACAATATTTGGAGTAAAAAATGTTAACGAAATTTTCCGGCGATATTTTTGATGTTTTTTTTTTCAATTTAAAACATTTAAAATCTGTAGATATTAGACAGGTAGGGTCAAGGTAAAGAGTTGGGCGGTTGCTCGGCTGAGTGACCAGTGATGACATGGTGAACATTTTTTTAAATTTGGTTTTAACAAAAAAAAAGTCACCGGGGACCAGAATTTTGACCAGAACTGTCGATTTTCAACGCCCTGTATAAGGCGAAAGAAGCAGGCTAGATTTGTGGAATAAAGTGTAAAATAAAATACTAACAAGTAGAGAATTACCTATATTATAGTACAATAAACAAAAAAAACCTTTGGGAAGAGAGTATTATTAATTAAGTATTCAGGGAATTCGCTTCCGGACTCCACTCAAGCCGACAGTGTCATAGGAATGATTAAGTCATTGTTTTCTAATAAGTGTATCCCCACTACAGTTATCTAAATAAATCATTTAATTCATTTACATCCTTTTTTGGGAGTGTACAAAATGAAAGAGTAATAATTAATTATGAAGGTACAGATAAACGAGAACGCAACAATAGCTCCTGGTACCTGTATCCTGGATTTTAATACTTGACAAGTAAAAGGTGTAAAATAGTGTTATAACAAGGCTTTTACATAATATTAGATGCTGGGACTGCATTAATAATACATGAAAACGTTCTGGAAGAAATACATCTAGATTGAATGAACAGGCACAATACAGATTTGCGAACAAGTACAAGAAATAAAAGCGACTTTTATCTTTTGAATTATGGTCTCTCAACAGGGTGAAAGAGCATATTTAATAGAATTTTGTAAATGTAAGTTGATGCGCTTGGCCGGCGTCACTCCAAAGGGTCGGACGGGAGCAGATTTTCGAATCTGCATAAATGGACATCTGTGGTTCCCTAACGAAAATGAATTACCACACACCAAAGCAAAGTAGATAACAATACGTACTTAGTAGTGTATATTCCTTGATGGATAAATAAGTCCCACACAATATTAATTTGCACCAATAACACAATATAGGCAAACTAAGTAATTCATGCGTATTTAGATTGAAACAAAACTTCGCGAATGTCAAATCCATGCTATACAACTTTAAACGTACATTAAATTAACAAATAATCATGCTGTGTACCTTTTATTATTTTTCATAATAATAACTTTTAATAACAAACTTACGTACATTTATAATAGCACAAAAAAAATTTAGAAATTTTCAAGAAATTTACCGATTTATTAACTGCAAAAAAAGTTTCACACCTCTGCCAACCGGTTTGCTTTGAGTATGTTTGTAATAATGTTTTGTGTAATATTGTGACAATAATTTCAGAAACTACTGTAGCCTAAGACCAAATACGAATATGCTGGTTGTACTCCTTTGTAACAAATTACTTAAACTACTCAAATACTCATACCTACTTGTGTAGTGCCAACTTGTCTGTCATGCTCTGTTCATTCTTTTATGTACTATTACGTAAGAAGGTATCGGAAAAGTTACATCAGAGTATTTGAGTAATTTTATTCGACATATTATTGGTATTAAGCGATAATTTTGGAATGTCCATCATATAATTGTTCATGACCTCGGAGACAACAACGATGATTCACTGGCTTTCAATGTTTCAAGTGAATCATCTGAGGTTTTGTTAGGGTCAAATGAATTGCCAATAGTTGGCTTACTTATTAAAGGGATTTAATTAAGGTGAGTGGTCGAAATGGCTTTGCCGGATAGTACCGGACGCGCCAGGATCTGATCCCGAGGAATCCTCAGCATCAGACCCGCCAAATCGACCAGCACAGCGGTAGAGCAGAGTTCCCCCCTCCCAGAGCGGGGAATTATGTTCTAAGATGTCAGGCATAGGCAGGAATTACCAGGTTTTGTAAATAAAATAAGGTTAATTATAATTGGACTAACCGTATAGGTTTATTTCAAATATTGCAAATAATATTACAGATAGGAAAGAACTTACCCCCACAGACCATAACCGAAAACTAAAGCTAAAGTAATCTGACTATTAACGCGGTCGTTTAGACGATGAGGAATCCTCCCGGTGACTAAGGTTGGTGCAACTGCCCACGTCCCACGGTGATGCGAGCTGACTATATTGGCGGCAGGAATCCTCTGGCCTCTGCAGCATGAGCAAATACTCTGGCGCGAGCAAATAAGGCTACTCCACGTCCCACGGTGGAGTAAGCTGGCGCGGATGGCAAACGATGTCCTCTGCAGCATGAGCAAATACTCTGGCGCGAGCAAATAAGGCTACTCCACGTCCCACGGTGGAGTAAGCTGGCGCGGATGGCAAACGATGTCCTCTGCAGCATGAGCAAATACTCTGGCGCGAGCAAATAAGGCTACTCCACGTCCCACAGTGGAGTAAGCTGGCGCGGATGGCAAACGATGTCCTCTGCAGCATGAGCAAATACTCTGGCGCGAGCAAATAAGGCTACTCCACGTCCCACGGTGGAGTAAGCTGGCGCGGATGGCAAATAGACAGAGTCACGCACGTGTATCGTGAATTGATACACCAGGAGATTTCCTGGCGGAGATCGGGTAGAACATTATATTGGCCGGAAATCATACTAGCCCACGGTGTTTCGGGGATTAAAGGCAGGGGCGTTTACTGTCCAGATCGAAATTTCCTATTCCTAAACAAAATACAATTTGGCCATTGTGTGAACACAACATTTATTTCCGGAGCGCGACTCGCGGGGTCGAAACCATAACGGGAACTCAAATAAACTTGTAACGGCACTATAATAACCGCCCGAACTTTACGGGAACTTCTCGAATCTCTGATTAGGCACCGATGCACTCCATCTTGCCCGATTATCTCGAAAAAAACCCTCTCCACCTCCGGCGGGCCTTACGCCCGCCGGGGGAAGTGCCACCATCCCATTTCCGCTCCTCTCTGGTGTTGCCAGGATGAAAAACAATAGACAATGCTATCGTGCCGCCTCATAGATTCCAGTTCTTACTTAAAACGACAATTAACCTATGTTTTATACATAACAGTTTTTTTTAAAATGACAATGATGATATTTTTAGTTTCGGATTAATTCCTTAGCCAATTTGGTTAATCTCATGCCACATAAAGTACAATATGTATTTGGTAATAATACTACCGCTACCATTATTTAAATGTATAAATTGTTGTCATTTTTTGTCAGACAAATAAAATGACTTGTGACTTGTGATATACTGGCATACAGAGCTCCGGGCCAAAAAGGCCCCTTTCTCTTTCATCATGAAGTTATAATTAAAAATTATGTTTGTAGAAAAGTGGAAATTAGGTGTTTGTGAAAAAATTATTTGCAAGGGGGAGACATGGCTGCAATAGGGGGGGAGGATTTTAACGGAGGATTTGTTTGGGTTTTTTATGCTTGGAGATTTCATTTACGTCGTATCGGGTGAGGCAGTTGATAGACGGGTTTACATGGGTGGGAATTCCCGCGTAGAAAGATTCCGCGAGACTTACGATGTGGTTTTTTAGTAACGGGACTTCTGAGTCCTTGTGGAGTTGGGACACTCTCAACCACTTGGGAGCGCCCAGGGCTGTACGAATTACTTTATTTTGGAAGATTTGGAGTTTTTTCATATGGCAGTCTGAGGCGTTTGCCCAGATGGGGCCTGCATAAGTGAGTTTGGGTCTTATTGTTGTTTTGTAGATGAGGAGTTTATTTTTAACTGATAGATGTTTGTTTCTTTTGCATAGCATTGGGTAAAGGGCTCCAAAAGTTTTTGATGCTGAGGCTAGAGTTTGGCTAATGTGTTTTTTCCAGGTGAGTCTACTGTCTAGGGTGACGCCGAGGTATTTAATGTGTTTTACCCAGGGGACGTTTTCTCCGAAAAGCTGGATGTTGGGAGGCCTTCGGATGGAGTTTTTTCTTGAAAAGACGCAGGCTGCGCGCGCTTTTGGATGGGTTTATGCTTATGCGCCATTCTTTGAAGAAGACTTCACATTTTGTGGCGTGGGATTGAACTCTACGGGTGGCGGTTTTTGGGCTCACTGAGGTTGACATGATTTCGGTATCGTCTGCGAATTTGCCTATTTTTGTGCGATGGTTTTGGGTGCTGGGACGGGGGATATCGCTTAGGTAGATATTGAAGAGGGCTGGTGAGAGAATGGATCCCTGGGGGACTCCTGCTGTGAGTGGTCTGATGGTTGAAAAAATTCCGTCGAGTTTAATTCTGAATTTGCGATCTTTGAGGAAGTGTCCTATGAGTTGGATCATTGGGAGGGGGATCCCTAGGAGGAACATTTTATAAATGAGTCCATAGTGCCAGACTTTGTCAAAAGCTTTCTGGACGTCTAGGGAGAGGACTACTGTGCATTGGTTGTAGTTGAAGGCGTTTGTAATTTCTTCGACTACCAGCAAGAGTTGGTGAAGAGTAGAGTGGCCCGATCGAAAGCCGTGTTGGAAGTCGGGGATGAGTTGGAGGTCGTCTACTATTTTTTTGAGTCTGGCGAGGATAAGTTTTTCTAGGATTTTGCCTGTGCAGGGAAGTAGGCTGATTGGCCGGTGGTTTTGGGCCTGAAGGGGGTCTTTACCGGGTTTGGGGATGAGAATGACGTCGGCAATTTTGTAGTCTTGTGGGAAAATTCTGAGTCTGAAGGACGCGTTGCTGATGGCTGTGAGGGAGCAGATGCCTTTTGAGGGGAGGCATCTTAGAATTTTATTTGAGATGGAGTCGGGTCCTGGGGACTTTTTAGTGTTGAGAGTTTTTATGATTTTAGTGATTTCCTGAGGGGTTGTGAAGGGGATTTGGTCGTCGGTGGGGGTTTCGCTCATGAGGGATGAGGCTTTTGCTTCTACGGTAGCAACGAATTGAGGGTTGTCGTAGGTCGTGGTCGGGGAGAATTGATCTTCGAGGCTGTCGGCAAAAGTCTCGGCTTTGTCTCGAGAGGAATAGACTGTGCCTTTTGGGCCCGTAAGGGGACATATTCTGGTTGGGGGTTTTATAAGGGATTTGGAGAGTTTCCAAAAGGCGGTTCTGTCTTCTTCGAGAGTGGAGATGAAGTCATGCCACTGCTCGTCTCTGAATCTTTGGAGTTCGACTTTGACTTGGTAGGCGAGTCGGTTCATGCGAATGCGATCGATCGGGTTTGAGAATCTTTGCCACTCTTTGCGGGCGGAGTTTTTCTCTCTTATCAGCTCTTTTAATTCTGCGGGTAGGTCGGGTCTGTGTTTGTCGTTGGCGATTTCGACGGTGGCAAGATTTACTGCGGATTTTACATCTTCGGAGAAATTTTTGGTGGCTAGATTTAGGCTTTCTTCGTCGGTGATGGAGGTTTGGATTCTTATTGATTCTAATAGTTTGGGAAGTTTTTGCCATAAGATTTTCTTGCGAGTGGTATGATGTGATGGTACTGAGGGTATTGAGCCATCGGAGAGAAACAAGAGAACGGGGTCGTGGTCGGAGGATAGTTTTTTTACTGGTTGAAGTGTGTGAAGGAGAGGGCAATTTTTCATGAGTATTATGTCGATGACATCTGGGTTGTAGTTACCTTGTTTTGGGAATAGAGTAGGTACGTCTGGGGCATTTACTGTGAGGGATTTATCGGCTACGTAGTTGGCTAGAAACCTTCCTTTTTGGTTGGTTTTTATGCTATTCCAAGCGTTGTGTTTCGCATTTAGGTCGCCCGCTATTATTGTGGGTAGGGGGTCGGCTAGAAGGTTATCAAGGTCAGGGGTAGTGAATATTCTTCCGGGGGGGCTGTAGGCTGAGATGAGTTTGAGGGGGGCGTTGTTTAAGGTGTTGATGACTATTGCGGTGGTTTCGATGTTAACTGACGTGGGGCAATTTACAAAGCAGTGGTCTATGGAGTATTTGACGATGATAGCGGTGCCACCGCCGTTGGTGTGGGTGCGGTCGGTGCGGTAGGTGATGTAGTTCGGGAAATTAATTTTTACACTGGGTTTTAACCAGGTTTCATTAATGAGGAGAACGTCGAGGTTGTAATCCATCAGGAATTGATGAATTTCCCCTCGGAAATCTTTTACTTTGCCGTCTGCGTTCCAATACGCAGCTTGGAGGTTTGATGGTTTACGAGTTTGTCTTGACATTGTTGGTGATTTTATTGGATGTAGGAGAGAGAGTGGAAAGAGATTGAGTGGTTATTAATGTTGGTGAATTGAGTCGAGGAGAATTTGAACGTTTGAGAGAAGTCGGGAATTCATCTCCAAGGATCTTGCTAGTTGTGCGGCTGCGTTTTGGAGTGCCAGAATCAGGTTGGCTGGGATGGTAGGGGGGGGGGTGGGTAGGGGGGCGGCAGGTGGAGCTTGGGGGGTCATGGGGGGGGGAGGGGTGGGAAGGAGGCGGAGGGGGCTGATGGGGGGGCGGGGGGGGGAGTTGGGAGACGGGTGTTGATGTTTGTGGTTGGGGCTCGGTGTGAGGTGGGATGGGGGGGCGATCTAGCCGATACTGTTGCGACTGGGGGATTGTGACGTTGAAGTTGGTGAAGTTGGGGTGGGGCCAGTAATTTGGTCTTTGGGCAGTCTGTTGCATGAGGGGTCGAATGTGCTGAGGCTGTTGTTGTTGGGAGGCGAAGCGTTGACGGTTGGGGAAGTTGAGGAAATGGGGGGCGGGGTGATTGGGGCAGCCTCTGAAGTTGGCTGGGTGGGGTCCTGAACACAACGCGCATTTAGCTGGGGTGTCAGGGGTTTTGGTGCAGGAGGCGGTGGTGTGGTTTTCACCACACTTGACGCATCGGGGGGTGGCGCTGCAGCACGAGGATGAATGGCCGTGCGACTGGCAGCGGTGGCATTGGCTTGCCAAAAGGCGTCTGCGCTGGGGTTCAACGGATATTTTTAGATGGAGGATAGACGTCAACTCCGTGAATATTTTCTTGGCCGTATCGTTTTTTACTAGGTTCACTAGCATGAGGGGGATTTCGCGGCGGGTGGGTCCCATGCGCATGCGATGGACTGAAATGACAGGATATCTGAGGCCAAGGACGTCGCTGACTTCCTGGCTTGTGACCTCTTCGGGTATGCCCCTAAGAACGACCCTGAGGGGTTTGTCCTCGGGCAGTTTGTACGAGTGATGGTCGATTTTCCTTTCAAGGAGGAGTTTGGTAATGCGGTGGTGATCGCGGGGGGTTTTTGGGTGGATGGCGATGTTTTTTACCTGGTTTTTGGCGTAGAAGTCTATGCCCCTCTCGGCGAGGGACTTCTCAATGGAAGACCAGCCGGCTTTGGAGTGGAGCACGACTGGGGGGATCCTTTTGGTGGATACCACTACTTGGGGGGTGGAGAGGGGGATGGGGGAGCTTGGGGGGGGGGGTGGGGAGAGGGATGGGGGATGTTGGGGGGGCGATGAGGGAGCTCTGGGGGGGAGAGGCAGGACGAGTGGAGATAGGGGTGGTATGAGGAGGGGTGGGGGTAGCAGTGATCTGGTCGAGGGTGTTGAGGAGAGGGCGTTTTTTGTTGGGGGATGACGGTTTGTTGGATTTAAAAGGTGAACAATTGGGAGATTTGACGTCACGGACCCTTTTACGGGTCATTTTGACCGTTTCCCAGGCCATTTCTTCATGGTCTGGGTTGTCGGAGGCCGACTGCTCAGACTCCGAGAAGTCCGAGGCTTCAGAGTCTTCGGTGGCATCAGAGGAGGCGCTCGAGTGCGACGAGATTGAGTGAAACCTTTGTCTTTTTTGAGTGGTTTGGCTGGAGGTAGGAGGCGAGAGCGAAATGCGAGGGGAAGATTTAGTGGCGGTAGGGGGGCGGTCGGATTGGGGGGCGGTAGGGGGCGGTAAGTGGGGGGGCGGTCGGATTGGGGGGCGGTAGGGGGCGGTAGGTAGGGGAGCGGTAGGATTGGGGGGCGGTATGGGGGCGGTAGGTCGGGGGGCGGTCGGACTGGGGGCGGTAGGGGGGCGTTTGGTTGGAGTGCCGTGTTTAGAACTGGGTGGAGGCGAGCTACGAGGTTAGCCGTTTTCAGAATTGGGTGGGGACGAGCTGCGAGAGGAGCTCCGGGGGAGGTATGGGGGCGGTTGGTTGGGGTGACGGTACCGGAGTCGGGCTGGGGGGAGCCGCAAGGCGATCGGGGGGCTGTGGGGGAGCGCGAAACGATAAATTTGCGATGGAGTAATTCGAAAGCATGGTTTTTCTCCTCTTGGGAGTAATTGTCGGTATCTTCGTGGCCGTTCGGGGAACGAACTTCGAGGAAGGAGGTTAGTTCGAGGCCGATGAGTTCCTCTTCGTCAGACGTTGGACTGGGTGCGTGGGGGTGGGGGGAGGCCATAACAATGTTTTAATTGGAAGAGAGACGGGGAGAATTTAGAATGTTGCGAAGATTGAACGAAATAAATGATTTTATTTGAAATGATTTTACAACGTGGAGGGAACTGTATGCCAAGTACAAGAAAAGACTTACTGGGTGGAGGAGATGGTCGCTGGAGGTAGGTCTGCGGGGTGATGCTGGTCTGGATGTGGCTTCAGTGATGGTTTCGTGGGTGGCTGTTATATGGCGGGCGATGAGCCCTACTTCTTCTTTCGGGCAGATCAGCTCAAGCCGCAAACACGGGGATAACTAGGGGGCACGAAAGTTCAAATCACTGAATTGACTGGATGGTAACGCGGGTACTGTGGTGAAGAAGCTGTAGGCGCGAGCCGGTAGGGCGTGAATCGAAAGGGAAAACCGTTGGTTTTGGCGCGAAAAAGAGAAAAACGGTTGGCGGAGTGGTAGGTATTTACGGTAAACGGGTAGGGCGGTGATTTCGGGCGGCGATTGCGGGGATTGCGGGCGGCGAAAGCAGTCGGCGAGAGAGCGGCTGTGAGCGCGACGGTATGTGGGATGGTTCCTTTGCCGGGCACTGGGGGTAGGTGGGGCGACTGGGGTGACTTTAATTCCTTTGCTGGGAAAGGCACTTTTGGTTGTTTCACTGGGAGACTGGGTATCACAATGGCGAGCTGGGGCGATGATCACAAACAAGCGACAGTGAAGGCGACGGTTATGGCAGTATCGCCAAGCTAGAGACGGAGCACAAATCACCAAATCGTAACGTAAGTTGCGACGTCTACTCGAGACGGCTGTCGGAACAGAACTGGGGGTGCTGCGTGTGGAACGAATTGGCTTGACAAATAAAATAAAATTTAATAAAATAATTCAATTTGTTTAAATATTGGGATTGAATGTGTTAGCGTTCGTCTAGCAAGCAGTGGGGAGAAGGGGCGGAGACATGCGCGTCCACGGGTTGATCTTATTTTGGATCGAGAATATATACTTGTTATGATTCTACATACTTGTTATAATGCTCCTGTACAATTTACCTTACATGTAAAAGCCATCAAGGCGTAAACAAACAAATAAACAAATGTATGCTTACAGCATTTCGTGTTTTAAACCAGTTGAAAAAGCAGTTGCAAGCCATGGACAATCACACAAATTTGACAGGCGACTACTTATGCAATCGATTCCGTGTCCACAAAAGATACAGAATTGTTCTTCAGCACGATATAAAACTTGGCTCTGCAATTGGCCGAGTACAAAATAAAGGACTCCAGATACTAATATCTACAGTCTGTATGTCGGACGATTATCTACAGCTCATAAACTAATCTTTCCCCAATTGAAGTTGTGCAGAGGCTAATAATTAAAATAATATTAAAAAAACCTTCTGACTACCCAACAGATCAATTATTTAAGGAATTCCAAGTACCTTCTTTCAAAGATCTGTACAATAGAAATGCATTGATTCAAATTATAAAAGAAAAAGAAAAGTATCAATTTATAACTAGACATAAATATATTTTTTCATATTTTTGAATGTAGCTATTACTTTGTGGTTATCCATTATAATAAAATGAAACAATGTAACTTTGTATAAACCACTTATAAAATGTGCAAATCCGACCGGTTTCGGAACAAACGTTCCTTCGTCAGGGAAAGCTTATACTAATTTGACAGTTTAGAACAATGTTTTATTAGGGTAGGGGTGGAGCCGTTGTTAGTTAATAATGTAGATTGGGTGGGTAGGTATTAGTGTAGAGTGGGTGGGTAGGGGAACAAATCCATGATTGGGCTATATGACAATATTTTTTGTTTGTTGATAATAGATTCATTATTTTTAAGGGATTTTTTAATTTCCAAAGCTTCTAAGTTATCTAAACGTTTTCCTTTATGATTAATATGAAGAATATTTATCCCTGTGTTTTTTTCTTTTCTTTTTTTTTTATATTTTTTCATGCCCAAAATTAAACACTTCCTTCGCACAAAATTATTATACTTATCAAGGAAGACTTATTTTCAACCGATTACCGTTAAAAAATATTTTAAAGATAATCTCAAAAAAAAATTAAAAATTTTCGACTAATTTAATCTCAAGAATAACTTATAACTCAGCTTCCAAGTGATACTCCTTTCTTCAAATAAGTTTAATTTTGTTTTGTTTTTAACAACTAATTACAATAATTCTAGATACATTATCCAAATAGTAAAATTGTTTATTAGTAGATAAATACTTATAATTACATATCACCGAACTTACAACTTATTGTTTTTTTTTACATTCACATTGTAATTTAAGAACTTATAATATACACTAGTGGACTTAAGTATGGACACTTTTCGAGATTTCTTGTATCTTGTTGTTTGCCTTATAAAAAAACAACTTATTTTGTTACGGACCCCTTCCAAATTTTTTTTCGTGTTCCTTGTGCTATAGTTGATTAATAAACGTACCATACGATATGCCACATGGTGATTCAAAATTCTTATCACTCTTTATGAGAAATGGGAGCAAACGCCTTTAAAACAACCAATTTTTGAGAATAATATTTTAGAGTTTTGGCATCCTTACGATGTCTCGTCTTCTGTCTAAACTAATCACAAAGTGCAGAGGATTGTCGTGTGCTCAAATCAGGATACTTTAAGATGCAACACGATTAAGTTTTACATCTGTGTTAGTCAGTCATCCATTAAAGAAAAGTGAAATTGTTTTTTTTTTTTTTTAATAAATATTATTAAAATGGCTCCTGAGATGCCAAAACGTGCCGATTGGTCGCCAAAAAAGAAAAAAAGGAAATTGCAAAAATATTAGATGGAGGAGCTATCAAGTCTGGAGTAAGAAAGGTTTGCCAACGCTGCAAGGAGACTAAAACTACAAGAACAGTCCACAAGCTAAAGGTTACGCCACAAAATGAAAGTAGCATGTGTGCCTTATCCTGCAGAACCATTGTCAAACATCCAAAGATATTAACAAGGTCGTTAAAGCTGCCGGACTCGATATTACTGATATAAAATTTAGGAAGAAATTAGGCAAGAATAATAAAAGTCTAACCATAACATGAAAGAGAGGTATAAACGGCTGAAATGGGCTGTAACATATAAGGAATGGACATCAGAAGACTGGGAAAAGGTGATATGGAGTGATGAGACCAAAATTTTCACTTTTGAGAGTGATAGAATCAGATTTGTTCGTTGCCATCAAGTTGAAGATGTGATACCAGAATGCACTACTGCGACAATGGAACTTCCTGTAAGTGTAATGGTGTGGGCTTGCATGACAAGGGATAGTTTTGGACGTCTGAGAGTGGTAGAGGGCACAATTGAGGCTAACAGTAATAAATATTTGATTCTGGAGCCAAAATTATTGCTCAGAACAATGATTTGTTCGAGGGGAACCGTGATAAATGCAATTTCCAGCAGCTTGGACCCCATGCCACATAGCAAAACGAGCATGAAATGATTACAGAACCACCATATTGTTATTCTACCTTGGCCAGGGAACCTATTGAATTCTATTGAAAATCTCTGATCTAGATTGAAAATACTGGTTTCAAGTCGCAAATCCAGAATTAAAGGAGAAATAATTGAAGCGATTATTCGAACATGGTTCCATGTCATCAAACCTGAAAATTAGTGACGTTTTGTGGACTCCATGCCTAGAAGACTTGAGGAAGTTATTAGACTTAAAGGATTTCCAACAAAACACTAAAGTTAAATGTTAATTTGAAATATTATGCAAAATCTTCGTAATTAATAAATAATTTGTGTTTTGCCACGTCGATGTTTAATTCAGCACTTTGTTATTTTTCTAAAAAAAAAAAAAAAACATCTCAATCTGTTCAAAATATAACAGTATAATATGTTGTTGAATTATTCAGCTAACAAAATCATAGTTAAACACCAACGTGATTTTAAAAAGATCGAATGGACATCAAATATAAGAAATTTATGAAAAGTGTCCATACTTAAGTCCACTAGTGTAATACAGCATTAAAAAATGTACACTACTCTTCCAGACACAAGCTAATGCTTCCATGGAAAAGTGGTATTAACATATTTGAACATGAACATGTACGCAAATTATTACATCATCTAAATGTACATTATATTTTATATGCTAAAATAAAAAAAATATAAAAAATATATATGTTGGACTAATATCTACCAACTTCAAAGTGTTGACTAATATCTACAGAGCTAAGGTCGGACGAATATCTATGACGGTCCCAGTGGTGACTAATAATATCTATGGAGCGTAGGTTGGACTAATATCTACAGAGGGTAGCAGAGCAAGAGGTTGTACGGAAAAGCATAAATTACTTCAATTACGTAATTATTAATTACGTAAAGGCTTAAACGTTTAAAGTACGTACATGAAGTTTTTGCATAATATTACGTATTTTGCTGTTTACGAGGACAATAATTTATTGAACAAACATGGAGGTCATAAAACAAAGGTATTTATTTATTTCGAAATACACGGCACCACAACCTAACCTAACCTAACCTAACCTAACCTAACCTAACCTAACCTAACCTAACCTAACTGACATAGAAATGGTCATGGTAACAGACTAAATAATTTAGAAGCACTCGAAATAAAGAAAGCTATTGAAACAAAAACCCAAATCCTTAATAATCAGCTAAATGTGTCCAATAGTCCAATATTAGGGATTTTTACATACATAAATTAAGTTTTTTAAACTGCATACGCAATATTACGTTATTCCAATATGCTATACATAATTGCAAATCTAACCTCTGCCAGTGCTGTAGATATTCGTCCACACTTTGGTTCTCATAGATATTAGTCAGCAGTTTGAGCTGTAGATATTCGTCCACACTTTGGTTCTCATAGATATTAGTCAGCAGTTTGAGCTGTAGATATTCGTAGGCACTTTGGTTTTCATAGATATTAGTAAGCAGTTTGAGCTGTAGATATTCGTACGCACTTTGGTTCTCATAGATATTAGTCCGATTTGTTCAGTTTTTGGAATTCCTGTAGATATTAGTAGACGCCTCCAAATAAAGCCGTTGGAACCAATGGCGTCAAGGTATAGTCAAAATGTTCCAAATACGCACTGTTCAAACCTTCAAAAAGAATCCGAATGAGAAGAATAAGACGGAAGATTTCAAATATTATCAATTTCAGCGGTCAGAATAAGATGGACTTCAAGAAGAGCTTCAGAAATAAAAATAGTATTTTGAAGAATAGTGACTCACCTCATCAGCTTCATCACACGGCTGCAGCTTGTAGGCTGCCGATTTCAATTTTGCATCAGCCTTTTCAAAAGTGTCTTCAACATTTCCACTCGCTCCTACTGCATCAATTCTGAGTTCTTCCGTATGTATTTTGCTGTTTTTGGGGTCATTGCTACTCGCTTTAAATGGCACGTCTAATTTACAAAACAAGTACCACGAAATTAAAAAATATATATATAAATTAAAAGTAAAAGTTGTGATATTGTGGATAAAGCAAAAACAAACAGAAATAAACATAAGAAAATAGAAGTGACAAGTTAAGTCATAACAATTTTTTTTTTTTTTTTTACAGTAAATACCGCACAAGAATCTCAACTGCTCCCGTCTAGAGCCAGTGAGACTATGGCATCCCCAATTGGGGTATGTTGTGAGGCTGAAGGTAGTGGTGAGGGGAAGGAGGTGGGGAAGAGGAAGGTTGGGAAGTACCTGGCTATTCAGATCTGGTCACCAAACACGGCTAAAGCCATTTTCAAGCAACGTTTCAATTCTGAATGGTGGTCTTACACCAGGGCGATACTAATAGTATCTTCCACTCTGGAACATGCCGCAAATATACTATATATTATTTTAAATGAATTAATTGTGAAATAACACAAATTAATCAAATAAAATTTATTTGCGCATGCCGGGTTCGAACCCGCGACCTCCGGTTCATGAGTCAAGAGGCTTACCCACTGGACTACGGAGGTCGTATAATATTTCTTCACTTGCATAGCGTCAGACAAAAATTATTAAAACTTATATCAACGTCTTGACTTGATTTGGCCAGTCTGAACAACTGTTCTGGACAATGGTGAATAATAATGACTAAGGAAGAGCAGTTGTAGTTGTAAAGTAAGTAAGAAACAAATATTGTCAAATGTGTAATATGGCTGAATTAAGACAAAACACATATGTCATCTTTTGGGATGCTGTGTGATAAGTCTTTTTATAGAAAGGAAGGAGAGGAAGTTTTGGGAAGGAAAAAGGTATGAGGAGGTATGAATCAAGGGGTTCAATGTGTTCAGATCATCCGCCGCCAAGATCTATACAAACCGCACCCCGTGAAACCGGGAACCCTTGCTACGTCATCAAAAGTAGCGAACCACTCGGTTGGCAGACATATGGCAGACGTGTTGGTCCCGGGGTGGTGGTAGGTACCCGTAAATATGGTCACTATAGACAAATATTTTCAGACGTCCTCCAATATGGCCAATTGGGTTAAATCTGAATCCAGTGCCCAAGTTACTGCACTCTGTAATGAACACTTTGTAAAGTAGTATTACAACAAAATTTCTCACCAGCCACCATTTTTTCTCCTTCTACGTATACCAGAAACACAAACACCAAGAAGAATAAGTCCAACAAAGTAAATCTTGCAAACATTTTGTATTAAAAAAGCTTGCCTTTTCAAACAGAACTTTGGCAATTTTTTGTTTAATAATGTTGATGGAGAGAAAAACACAATGTAAATAGTCTTCGGAAATCAATGCATTTATACTTACAGATTAAAAACATAAAAAATCATCACACTGTATTGATAAAGATATAAACTTTATATCTTTTTGGTAGAAATTCATTAGATATGGTTATTTTTTTCCATTGGCAATTAAATTAGTTCAGCCTATTCTATTAGCACGTGTTTATAATATAATACACGTGCCTTTTCTATCAGCACGTTTATTGTATTCTATTCCTAATCACCATATTCACAACATCCGGTGAACATTCACGGGATGTTTTATGATTCAGAATTCTATACCAATTCTCCTTCTCCTCCTTTATCCCACTGTCATGGCAACAACTCCAGCGCTTGGGCTGTCCACACGCCCTCCTGATATCTACAAATCTACATTATCCCTTATAGTGCTGCAGCCAGGCTGGGGGCCTTCTGGGTCTTACAGGTCTCTCAATCTGTCCCTGGTCCTCTTGGTAATTTTCCTCTACTTGTGGTTCTCCAGTTTTCACCTCTTGATCTTCATCTTCATAATGATAATAATGAGTTTCAAACAAACTTCTTACGCAATGCAGAGGTATGGTATATCTGTGGTTACTCCGCGTTGCACAACTCTGCGTTGGTCATCTTTGGGTTCGATATCATCGACTACTCCTTTAATATCTAGAATATGCCTTGATATTCCATCCACAAGTATATTAGAATCGGACACCACGGTTACCTTTCCAACTATCCATCTTGTAGTGCAGTCTGCATTTGGGGGTTTTTAACACGGTTTCCCCCAGTTTAAATTTCTACGTACTTCTGATATTGCGTTTACCTTCATCATAATACAATTATTCAATCAATAACGCCGTATTTTTCAATTTTAACACTCCAGCTCACAGTACAAATAAACAAATAAAAACACGATTGCTTTATGTTAATTGTAACATTGACATACTATGCTTTATGACAATTGTACCGAATTAAAATAATGATTTTAAATGCATTCCGGCATTACGTATGATGACGATCCTGAATCAATCACTGCATTTAAAGTCTTGTATCAATAATAGCTGCGACCATACTGTTGTTACTCCCGGGTTGTTAAACAATTGGGTTAATAGTGTTATTCTTGTAAAATTTCCGTAAAATATTTCGCGTTCTTAAATTTACAAATCTTCTAATTTGCTATTGCGGGGCGAATTTACAAAATTAAATATTTCATAAGAAAATTAAAAGTAATCTGTTTGTCCCATCTAAACTACTACCAGATATGGAATAATGTCTTGGGGAAACTCTTACAAATCAAATATATGTTACATTCAAACAATCCAAAAACTCTATGACTAAGCTTTTGGTAAGCAAAAGTACTTATTCACTGATGACTATTTTAGCGGCTCTCAAAATTTGAAACAGAAAAATCATAAAAAGATTCGGTTAAACCTAGGAATTAGCCAGGGCCAGGACTTTAGCCTTGCCGGGCACGGCTCGGCATATTACATACTAGGCCATTTTGACACTTTTTTAATGCAATTAACTTAGAGGTAGCACACAATCTTACTCGTCGTTTGGTAGATCAGTATTAAAACTACGAAATCGAAAGCACTACAGTTGACTTACTTTTTAAACCCATTGTAAAATAAATAAAATACACAAAATAAAATTAGCCTTTATTGCTGTTAAGCTTATAAAATATTTTTCAAATCTAATTTTTTTTTTAAATATTATTCTAAATTATCAGGGTTCGGTCATTATTTTTTAGAAACAGCTTGTCTTTAGACATAGACCTCCTCTAAAGATTTTCATTTTTCTCTATCCTTTGCATATCTGAAGTTCTTTTATTTATCTTTAAAGGGTCTTGGTCGTTTTCCCCACGAGGACCAGTCGGCTTGGGGGAGGGTGTGTTGTTGTTGTTTTGTATTTTTATTGGTGTTCTTGTTTCCGTTCGCCGATAGTTGATTGCTATTGTTATTTTCCTGTTGGTTGGCATGTAAGAGAATTAGATCGAGCCCTCATCAAGTCAAATGCATTTGTTCTGTTAGTTTTCGTAGAGGATGTCAACTGATGTTTCTTCGGTTGCGGGTTAGCATTAGCATTGAATTATCTGTGTTTTTAGTGTAATGTGATGTGTTCTTGTATGTATATTAAATAAAAAAAATAAAAATTTGAATATGAGAATCAAACATATTAATTTCGGTTGCCCATGACAATCACGATTTATACCTACCTCAATCAACATAATTGAACATTTTATTCTATTTTATACTTAATTATTTATTTGTTAATTTTGGCTATTTAAATGATAACACGTATTATTTTATATATTTTATTGAATTCAATAATTTATTACAAAAAATAACATTAGGTTTGCAGAAACCCTAAATAGCCTATAAGTATACAAAATACAAAAGTAATAAAGATTGAAATAATTTTTTTTTCACTTGAGCGTAACATACATCACTTAATAATTTTTTATTGATAGAATAGTGTACCAATTAATTTTACGTCTTAAATCGTATATTTCTATGGAAGACATTTCAATATTATTGTTTTTATAATCATTATACAGGGTCTCCGGGGATAAAGCGCATTAACTTCGGGAGGGGATTCTAAGTGATATTAAAAGTAAAAAAGTTTAATAACTTTTTTTGAAATTCCAACCTTTAGGGGTAGTTTTGTGGTAAAAAGATAAAATTAGACCGGCGTGTGCGGCCAGTTTTATTTTTTTCTGCTGTTACGATACGGGCAAATCACAACCATGCAATGTTGCCACAATCGTGCAGGCTCTCAGCAAGTAAGATCGTACCTCACACTAAGGATTTTTAGTGGGTACGTCTTTAAAAAAAAATGATGGAATTTCGGAAAAAGTTGTTAATCTTTTTTACTCCTACCATCATCTAGAATCACCTCCCGAAGTTAATGCACTTTTCCACCGGACACCCTGTATAGCAGGAGTTCCCAACCAGGGGGGGCACACCCCCCTAGGGGGGCGTAGAGAAATGTCAGGGGGGGCGTAATAGGTACGTTTCAAAAAATAAATCTATTTACGTACGAATAACTAAGCAATTTAACCATTGCTCTAGCAAAGACTGAACCCAGAATCGACCAACTGGTACAGAGCATGCTAAGCTCAGGTATCTCATTAGTACTTTAAAAGTTTTTTTTGTTTATTTGTTCTAAAATTACTTTGAAAGTTGTTAGACATTATCTAATTATAAAAATAAAATTTAAATAAATAAAAAATAATAATAGAATAATATGTATAATTAAAAGAAACAAAGAAATGTAAATGTAAAAGTAATTAATGATTAAAAGTGTACCTACTCTTCTATTAAAGATCCATAATAAATAAATATATTGTGTCTCTTTGAAATTCAAATAAATAATTTAGTTAATATAAAAAAAATGTGTTTCTTACTGTCGATAAAAAATCTATATTTAATCTACTATGCCTTAGTTCAATCCACTCTACAATACGCTATTATTAGTTGGGGATCCGCGTATAAATGTAACCTTCTTCCAATAGAAACTGTACAAAGAACAATTATTAAAATTATATAAAAAAAATCCTTAAGACTACCCAACAGAACGCCTGTTTGAAGAATTTCAAGTACCCACATTTAAAGATTTATATATTAAAAAATCAGTAATTCAAATAATAAAAGAAAAAGATAAATATCCATTTTTAAATGAAAACAGAACTCGACTTAAACATGTTTTTCTATGCCCAAAACTAAATACGTCTTTTGCACAGCATCATTATACTTATCAGGGAAGAACTTTTTTCAATCGTCTACCAGAGGAAATCAGAAGCATCAATGATAAGGCCCGAATGCTGCTCTCTGTCAAGAGACATTTTAAAGATGTTCTTAAGAAAAGAACTACTGTCAATTAATCTTACAAATATCTTAGTTCTCCATAACATTCTTTCTTTAAAAAAAAAAAAAAACACACCATTATCAAATAAATACTGCAGCTCACATATATTTATGTACAATTAATTATTTAAGTACTAACTTATACCTAACTAATAACTAATAGCATTTATGTACACTCCCCTTCCATACACAAGCAAATGCTTTTAATAGAAGGGTAGTAAAAAAAAAACCTGTAAAAAAAATATTTAGTTGTAAAATTGTAATTATAATAAATGTTTCAATAAATAATAAAAAATAAAAAATGAAAAAAAATAACACCACAAAGTAATTTCGAATTATTGAAGACGTGATTTAGAAAAAAGGTACATGATTCGCGAAATTGTAACAGTTTTTTAAAAATATATTTTGACAGGTAAAGAGTTGGGTGGTTGCTCGGCTGAGTGACCAGTGATGACATGGTGAAGATTTTTTATTTATTTGGTTTTAAGAAAAAAAAAGTCACCAGAAAAGGGGACCAGAATTTTGACCAGAAGTATCGATTTTCAACGCCCTGTATAAGGCGAAAGAAGCAGGCTAGATTTGTGGAATAAAGTGTAAAATAAAATACTAACAAGTAGAGAATTACCTATATTATAGTACAATAAACAAAAAAAACCTTTGGGAAGAGAGTATTATTAATTAAGTATTCAGGGAATTCGCTTCCGGACTCCACTCAAGCCGACAGTGTCATAGGAATGATTAAGTCATTGTTTTCTAATAAGTGTATCCCCACTACAGTTATCTAAATAAATCATTTAATTCATTTACATCCTTTTTTGGGAGTGTACAAAATGAAAGAGTAATAATTAATTATGAAGGTACAGATAAACGAGAACGCAACAATAGCTCCTGGTACCTGTATCCTGGATTTTAATACTTGACAAGTAAAAGGTGTAAAATAGTGTTATAACAAGGCTTTTACATAATATTAGATGCTGGGACTGCATTAATAATACATGAAAACGTTCTGGAAGAAATACATCTAGATTGAATGAACAGGCACAATACAGATTTGCGAACAAGTACAAGAAATAAAAGCGACTTTTATCTTTTGAATTATGGTCTCTCAACAGGGTGAAAGAGCATATTTAATAGAATTTTGTAAATGTAAGTTGATGCGCTTGGCCGGCGTCACTCCAAAAGGTCGGACGGGAGCAGATTTTCGAATCTGCATAAATGGACATCTGTGGTTCCCTAACGAAAATGAATTGCCACACACCAAAGCAAAGTAGATAACAATACGTACTTAGTAGTGTATATTCCTTGATGGATAAATAAGTCCCACACAATATTAATTTGCACCAATAACACAATATAGGCTAACTAAGTAATTCATGCGTATTTAGATTGAAACAAAACTTCGCGAATGTCAAATCCATGCTATACAACTTTAAACGTACATTAAATTAACAAATAATCATGCTGTGTACCTTTTATTATTTTTCATAATAATAACTTTTAATAACAAACTTACGTACATTTATAATAGCACAAAAAAAAATTAATTACAAGAAATTTACCGATTTATTAACTGCAAAAAAAGTTTCACACCTCTGCCAACCGGTTTGCTTTGAGTATGTTTGTAATAATGTTTTGTGTAATATTGTGACAATAATTTCAGAAACTACTGTAGCCTAAGACCAAATACGAATATGCTGATTGTACTCCTTTGTAACAAATTACTTAAACTACTCAAATACTCATACCTACTTGTGTTGTGCCAACTTGTCTGTCATGCTCTGTTCATTCTTTTATGTACTATTACGTAAGAAGGTATCGGAAAAGTTACATCAGAGTATTTGAGTAATTTTATTCGACATATTATTGGTATTAAGCGATAATTTTGGAATGTCCATCATATAATTGTTCATGACCTCGGAGACAACAACGATGATTCACTGGCTTTCAATGTTTCAAGTGAATCATCTGAGGTTTTTTTTAAAATGACAATGATGATATTTTTAGTTTCGGATTAATTCCTCAGCCAATTTGGTTAATCTCATGCCACATAAAGTACAATATGTATTTGGTAATAATACTACCGCTACCATTATTTAAATGTATAAATTGTTGTCATTTTTTGTCAGACAAATAAAATAAAATTTAATAAAATAATTCAATTTGTTTAAATAGTGGGAATGAATGTGTTAGCGTTCGTCTAGCAAGCAGTGGGGTGAAGGGGCGGAGACATGCGCGTCCACGGGTTGATCTTATTTTGGATCGAGAATATATACTTGTTATGATTCTACATACTTGTTATAATGCTCCTGTACAATTTACCTTACATGTAAAAGCCATCAAGGCATAAACAAACAAATAAACAAATGTATACTTACAGCATTACGTGTGTGAACTAGTTGAAAAAGCAGTTGCAAGCCATGGACAATCACACAAATTTGACAGGCGACTACTTATGCAATCGATTCCGTGTCCACAAAAGATACAGAATTGTTCTTCAGCACGATATAAAACTTGGCTCTGCAATTGGCCGAGTACAAAATAAAGGACTCCAGATACTAATATCTACAGCCTGTATGTCGGACGATTATCTACAGCTCATAAACTAATCTTTCCCCAATTGAAGTTGTGCAGAGGCTAATAATTAAAATAATATTAAAAAAACCTTCTGACTACCCAACGGATCAATTTTTAAGGAATTCCAAGTACCTTCTTTCAAAGATCTGTACAATAGAAATGCATTGATTCAAATTATAAAAGAAAAAGAAAAGTATCAATTTATAACTGAAAACCGTACTAGACATAAATATATTTTTTCATGCCCAAAATTAAACACTTCCTTCGCACAAAATTATTATACTTATCAAGGAAGACTTATTTTCAACCGATTACCGTTAAAAAATATTTTAAAGATAATGTCAAAAGAAAAATTAAAAATTTCCGACTAATCTAATCTCAAGAATAACTTATAACTCAGCTTCCAAGTGATACTCCTTTCTTCAAATAAGTTTAATTTTGTTTTGTTTTTAACAACTAATTATAATAATTCTAGATACATTATCCAAATAGTAAAATTGTTTATTAGTAGATAAATACTTATAATTACATATCACCGAACTTACAACTTATTGTTTTTTTTTACATTCACATTGTAATTTAAGAACTTATAATATACACTAGTGGACTTAAGTATGGACACTTTTCGAGATTTCTTGTATCTTGTTGTTTGCCATATAAAAAAACAACTTATTTTGTTACGGACCCCTTCCAAATTTTTTTCGTGTTCCTTGTGCTATAGTTGATTAATAAACGTACCATACGATATGCCATATGGTGATTCAAAATTCTTATCACTCTTTATGAGAAATGGGAGCAAACGCCTTTAAAACAACCAATTTTTGAGAATAATATTTTAGAGTTTTGGCAACCTTACGATGTCTCGTCTTCTGTCTAAACTAATCACAAAGTGCAGAGGATTGTCGTGTGCTCAAAGCAGGACACTTTAAGATGCAACACGATTAAGTTTTACATCTGTGTTAGTCAGTCATCCATTAAAGAGAAGTGAAATTGTTTTTTTTTTAAATAAATATTATTAAAATGGCTCCTGAGATGCCAAAACGTGCCGATTGGTCGCCAAAAAAGAAAAAAGGAAATTGCAAAAATATTAGATGGAGGAGCTATCAAGTCTGGAGTAAGAAAGGTTTGCCAACGCTGCAAGGAGACTAAAACTACAAGGACAGTCCACAAGCTACACGGACGAAATAGACACTAAACAGGACGGCCGGCGTAGTGCAGCGGTAAGGCGCTTGACTTGCATTCCGAAGGTTGCGGGATCGAATCCCGGCGTGGCAAATAAATTTTATTTGATTTATTTGTGTTTTTCACAATTTATTCATTTAAAATAATATATAGTATATTTGCGGCACGTTCCAGAGTGGAAGATACTCTCAGTATCGCCCTGGTGTAAGACCACCATTCAAAATTGAAACGTTGCTTGAAATGGCTTCTGCCGTGTTTGGTGACCAGAACTGAATAGCCAGGTACTTCCACACCTTCCTCTTCCCTATCTCCTTCCCCTCCCCACTGCCTTCAGCCTCACAACATACCCTAATTGGGGATGCCATAGTCCCACTGGCTCCAGACGGGAGCAGCTGGGACTCTTGTGCGGTATTCATGTAAAAAAAAAAAAAAAAGCTAAAGGTTAAGAATTAACAAGGTCGTTAAAGCTGCTGGACTCGATATTACTGATATAAAATTTAGCAAGAATAATAAAAGTCTAACCATAACATGAAACAGAGGCATAAACGGCTGAAATGGGCTGTAACATTAAGGAATGGACATCAGAAGACTGGGAAAAGGTGATATGGATTGATGAGACCAAAATTTTCACTTTTGAGAGTGATAGAATCAGATTTGTTCGTTGCCATCAAGTTGAAGATGTAATACCAGAATGCACTACTACGACAATGAAACTTCCTGTAAGTGTAATGGTGTGGGCTTGCATGACAAGGGATAGTTTTGGACGTCTGAGAGTAGTAGAAGGCACAATTGAGGCTAACAGTAATAAATATTTGATTCTGGAGCCAAAATTATTGCTCAGCACAATCATTTGTTCGAGGGGAACCGTGATAAATGCAATTTCCAGCAGCATGGACCCCCATGCCATGTAGCAAAACGAGCATGAAATGCTTACAGAACCACCATATTGTTATTCTACCTTGGCCAGGGAACCTATTGAATTCTATTGAAAATCTCCGATCTAGATTGAAAATACTTGTTTCAAGTCGCAAATCCAGAATTAAAAGAGAAATAATTGAAGCGATTATTTGAACATGGTTCCATGTCATCAAACCTGAAAATTGGTGACGTTTTGTGGACTCTATGCCTAGAAGACTTGAGGAAGTTATTAGACTTAAAGGATTTCCAACGAAACACTAACGTTAAATGTTAATTTGAAATATTATGCAAAATCTTCGTAATTAATAAATAATTTGTGTTTTGCCATGTCGATGTTTTATTCAGCACTTTGTTATTTTTCTAAAAAAAACATCTCAATCTGTTCAAAATATAACAGTATAATATATTGTTGAATTATTCAGCTAACAAAATTATAGTTAAACACCAACGTGATTTTAAAAAGATCGAATGGACATCAAATATAAGAAATTTATGAAAAGTGTCCATATTTAAGTCCACTAGTATCAAAGATATTCAAATACAGAAGAGATATGCTATAGTGTCCGCGAAACTGTCGCCGGACTACGCGCTAATTAGCGTAGTTTTCATACAAAAAGAATTTGTTCATTTCGTTGATTTTTTGAAAATGTGCATTAATATTGGTTAACAATATATTTTGAATAAGGAAAGAATTCGTTCATTTAGTTTAACGTTCGTTTGGTTTATTCGTTAATTATTTGTTCTTTTAGTTTATTTGTTAATTGGTAAACAATATCGGCGACACCCGGAAGCGCAGACCCACATAGTAAAAACAGCAGATAGCACATCTACTTATATTTCAATATCTTTGACTAGTGTAATACAGCATTAAAAAATGTACACTACTCTTCCAGACACAAACTAATGCTTCCATGGAAAAGTGGTATTAACATATTTGAACATGAACATGTACGCAAATTATTACATCATCTAAATGTACATTATATTTTATATGCTAAAATAAAAAAAATATAAAAAAATATATATGTTGGACTAATATCTACGAACTTCAAAGTGTTGAGAGGGCAGCTGAGCAAGAGGTTGTACGGAAAAGCATAAATTACTTCAATTACGAAATTACTAATGACGTAAAGGCTTAAACTTTTAAAGTACGTACGAGTACATGAAGTTTTTGCATAATATTATGTATTTTGCTGTTTACGAGGACAATAATTTATTGAACAAACATGGAGGTCATAATACAAAGGTATTTATTTATTTCAAAATACACGGCACCACAACCTAACCTAACCTAACCTAACTGACATAGAAATGGTCATGGTAACAGACTAAATAATTTAGAAACACTCGAAATAAAGAAAGCTGTTGAAACAAAAACCCAAATCCTTAATAATCAGCTAAATGTGTCCAATAGTCCGTTATTAGGGATTTTTACATACATAAATTAAGTTTTTTAAACTGCATACGCAATATTACGTTATTCCAATATGCTATACATAATTGCAAATCCAACCTCTGCCAGTGCTGTAGATATTCGTCCACACTTTGGTTCTCATAGATATTAGTCAGCAGTTTGAGCTGTAGATATTCGTCCACACTTTGGTTCTCATAGATATTAGTCAGCAGTTTGAGCTGTAGATATTCGTAGGCACTTTGGTTTTCATAGATATTAGTAAGCAGTTTGAGCTGTAGATATTCGTACGCACTTTGGTTCTCATAGATATTAGTCCGATTTGTTCAGTTTTTGGAATTCCTGTAGATATTAGTAGACGCCTCCAAATAAAGCCGTTGGAACCAATGGCGTCAAGGTATAGTCAAAATGTTCCAAATACGCACTGTTCAAACCTTCAAAAAGAATCCGAATGAGAAGAATAAGACGGAAGATTTCAAATATTATCAATTTCAGCGGTCAGAATAAGATGGACTTCAAGAAGAGCTTAGTATTTTGAAGAATAGTGACTCACCTCATCAGCTTCATCACACGACTGCAGCTTGTAGGCTGCGGATTTCAATTTTGCATCAGCCTTTTCAAAAGTGTCTTCAACATTTCCACTCGCTCCTACTGCATCAATACTGAGTTCTTCCTTATGTATTTTGCTGTTTTTGGGGTCATTGCTACTCGCTTTAAATGGCACGTCTAATTTACAAAACAAGTACCACGAAATTAAAAAATATATTTTTTCTTCAAATTTAGCAAATTCACTTTGTGGCACCATTTTATTAATGAAATAATTAAAAACACTTTGTTTTTACCACAATAAACTTTATTTAAAAGTCAACATGTTTCAAGAACGATGTTCTCTTCATCAGGACATAAAATGTACTAAATACTAAATGATCAAACATAGAACGGCGTGGGTAGAAATGGAAGTAGTGGGGGAGGAGAAAGGTGGAAAGGGGAGGTGCTTAGAAGATCAACAAGGGGGAGGGGGGGGGGGTGGAAAGGGGGTGCTTAGAAGAACACAGACAAAAAATTACAATGGAAATATGTTTAAGATAGGGTTACTCACAAAATTAATTTGATTGTTAATAATATTTAAATTTCTATTGACATTTTTCCTAATTTCTAATATTTCTAAAAGATCTAAGTGAAAACCACTAACGTTAGTGTGTAAAATTTTAAAACCAGTATTTATATCAAATGAATGGTTAAATTCAATTAAATGGTTAGCAAATTCCGAATAATTATTGCTATTTAGACATCTCAAATGTTCCTTAATCCTCGTTTCAAAATTTCTGCAAGTTTTACCTACGTAAAAATGATTGCAGTCATTACAATTCAATTGGTAAACTCCAGATTTTTTCATTTTTTGGTCTTTGTCCTTGTTATTTAAAATATAATTTTTTAATTTATTATTCGTATAAAAAGCAGGCTGTATTGTATTAGGAATTTTTTTCATGATTAAATTGGAGGTTTGATGATTTACAAACAATATTTTTCTCCATTGTTTTTTAATATTATCAGTAAGCAATGGGTAAATGTAGGACAAATGAAATTTTTTCTTATATTTTTTGTTTAATAAATCGTCTATTAATTTGGAGTTATAACCATTATTAGAAGCAATTATTTTAATGGTGTTAAGTTCAGCTTTGAAATTATTTGGGGATAATGGGATATTAATTAATCTATTGATCAAATAATGGAAAGCTAAGAGTTTTTGTGAAAATGGATGGTTAGATGAGTTGTGTATAATTATATCAGCGTATGTTTCTTTTCGAAAAATATTAAATTCAATCTTATTATTAATTATAGTTAGGTTTAAATCTAAGAAATTTATGCTACAATTAATTCCTATTTCTAATGTAAATTTAATGTTTTTGTGAATTTTGTTCAAAAAATTAAGGAACATTTGAAGTTGTCTTTTGGTACCGGTCCATATAACTAAAATATCATCTACGTAACGTTTGTAAAAATACACATATTTTAGTAATAAGGCAGAACTATTAAAGATTATATTTTCTAAATGGTTTAAAAATATATCTGCTACTAACGGACTGGTACTTGACCCCATAGCCAAGCCATCTTTTTGTTTGAAAATTTTATTATCAAATTGAAAGAAATTTTGGTTTAAGACTACATTAAGACATTTAAGTAAATCCTGGGATAAGTCATTAGGTAATTTGGAGGAATTCAGTAAGTTATTTATAATTGTTTTGCTTTCTTCAACTGGGACACTTGGAAACAGGTTGACGACATCAAAAGACACTAATAATGCATTATCCGGGATTTCCAAACATTTCAAGTGATCAACTAATTGCAGGGAATTCTTAATTGTATACTTAGGTTGAAAAATATTTGATTCAATAATAATACTATTCAATGTTGACGCCAGTTTATAGCTAGGAGCATTGCAATTGGAAATTACAGGTCTGATAGGTTGAGTCTTCTTATGAATCTTTAGTAAACTGTATAATTTGGGAACTTGTGGATTTTTTACAGTTATTCTTTTATTTCTAAATAAATTAACGATTTTATCACTTTTGCAAGATTTTAAAGTGTCCATTATCAATTCTTGACATTTATTAATGGGGTTTATTTTTACTATTTCAAAGTTATCGCCTTGTAGAAAGTCCATAGTTTTTTTCAATGTAATCACTTTTGTTGATAATAATCACCGAGTTTCCTTTGTCCGCTTTAGTTATGATGAGGTTTTTTTCTTTTGTAACCTTCGATATATTTATCGCGTGCATTTGTTCTGACGTATACTGTATTTTGTTAAAGTTAGATTTAGAATTGATGTTTTTTATCACTTCACCACATTTGTATTGAAAGGATTTTGCCTCTTTAAATAATGCACAATTAATATCTACTGCCAAATACTCGAGTTGTTTGTTATTATTTTTTATGTGAATATTATGGTTTAAACCTTTTGATAACAAATTTAGTTCTTCTGTTATAAACTTATGTTGAGTTAAGTTGATGACATGGTTATGGAATTTATTTTTGTTTTTTTCACTTATATTAATATCTATATCATTATTAATAATGATATAGATATTAATATAAGTGAAAAAAACAAAAATAAATTCCATAACCATGTCATCAACTTAACTCAACATAAGTTTATAACAGAAGAACTAAATTTGTTATCAAAAGGTTTAAACCATAATATTCACATAAAAAATAATAACAAACAACTCGAGTATTTGGCAGTAGATATTAATTGTGCATTATTTAAAGAGGCAAAATCCTTTCAATACAAATGTGGTGAAGTGATAAAAAACATCAATTCTAAATCTAACTTTAACAAAATACAGTATACGTCAGAACAAATGCACGCGATAAATATATCGAAGGTTACAAAAGGAAAAAAACCTCATCATAACTAAAGCGGACAAAGGAAACTCGGTGATTATTATCAACAAAAGTGATTACATTGAAAAAACTATGGACTTTCTACAAGGCGATAACTTTGAAATAGTAAAAATAAACCCCATTAATAAATGTCAAGAATTGATAATGGACACTTTAAAATCTTGCAAAAGTGATAAAATCGTTAATTTATTTAGAAATAAAAGAATAACTGTAAAAAATCCACAAGTTCCCAAATTATACAGTTTACTAAAGATTCATAAGAAGACTCAACCTATCAGACCTGTAATTTCCAATTGCAATGCTCCTAGCTATAAACTGGCGTCAACATTGAATAGTATTATTATTGAATCAAATATTTTTCAACCTAAGTATACAATTAAGAATTCCCTGCAATTAGTTGATCACTTGAAATGTTTGGAAATCCCGGATAATGCATTATTAGTGTCTTTTGATGTCGTCAACCTGTTTCCAAGTGTCCCAGTTGAAGAAAGCAAAACAATTATAAATAACTTACTGAATTCCTCCAAATTACCTAATGACTTATCCCAGGATTTACTTAAATGTCTTAATGTAGTCTTAAACCAAAATTTCTTTCAATTTGATAATAAAATTTTCAAACAAAAAGATGGCTTGGCTATGGGGTCAAGTACCAGTCCGTTAGTAGCAGATATATTTTTAAACCATTTAGAAAATATAATCTTTAATAGTTCTGCCTTATTACTAAAATATGTGTATTTTTACAAACGTTACGTAGATGATATTTTAGTTATATGGACCGGTACCAAAAGACAACTTCAAATGTTCCTTAATTTTTTGAACAAAATTCACAAAAACATTAAATTTACATTAGAAATAGGAATTAATTGTAGCATAAATTTCTTAGATTTAAACCTAACTATAATTAATAATAAGATTGAATTTAATATTTTTCGAAAAGAAACATACGCTGATATAATTATACACAACTCATCTAACCATCCATTTTCACAAAAACTCTTAGCTTTCCATTATTTGATCAATAGATTAATTAATATCCCATTATCCCCAAATAATTTCAAAGCTGAACTTAACACCATTAAAATAATTGCTTCTAATAATGGTTATAACTCCAAATTAATAGACGATTTATTAAACAAAAAATATAAGAAAAAATTTCATTTGTCCTACATTTACCCATTGCTTACTGATAATATTAAAAAACAATGGAGAAAAATATTGTTTGTAAATCATCAAACCTCCAATTTAATCATGAAAAAAATTCCTAATACAATACAGCCTGCTTTTTATACGAATAATAAATTAAAAAATTATATTTTAAATAACAAGGACAAAGACCAAAAAATGAAAAAATCTGGAGTTTACCAATTGAATTGTAATGACTGCAATCATTTTTACGTAGGTAAAACTTGCAGAAATTTTGAAACGAGGATTAAGGAACATTTGAGATGTCTAAATAGCAATAATTATTCGGAATTTGCTAACCATTTAATTGAATTTAACCATTCATTTGATATAAATACTGGTTTTAAAATTTTACACACTAACGTTAGTGGTTTTCACTTAGATCTTTTAGAAATATTAGAAATTAGGAAAAATGTCAATAGAAATTTAAATATTATTAACAATCAAATTAATTTTGTGAGTAACCCTATCTTAAACATATTTCCATTGTAATTTTTTGTCTGTGTTCTTCTAAGCACCCCCTTTCCACCCCCCCCCCCCCTCCCCCTTGTTGATCTTCTAAGCACCTCCCCTTTCCACCTTTCTCCTCCCCCACTACTTCCATTTCTACCCACGCCGTTCTATGTTTGATCATTTAGTATTTAGTACATTTTATGTCCTGATGAAGAGAACATCTTTCTTGAAACATGTTGACTTTTAAATAAAGTTTATTGTGGTAAAAACAAAGTGTTTTTAATTATTTCATTAAAAAATATATATATAAATTAAAAGTAAAAGTTGTGATATTGTGGATAAAGCAAAAACAAACAGAAATAAACATAAGAAAATAGAAGTGACAAGTTAAGTCATAACAATTGCATATAATATTTCTTCACTTGCATAGCGTCAGACAAAAATTATTAAAACTTATATCAACGTCTTGACTTGATTTGGCCAGTCTGAACAACTGTTCTGGACAATGGTGAATAATAATGACTAAGGAAGAGCAGTTGTAGTTGTAAAGTAAGTAAGAAACAAATATTGTCAAATGTGGTGTAATATGGCTGAATTAAGACAAAACACATATGTCATCTTTTGGGATGCTGTGTGATAAGTATTTTTATAGAAAGGAAGGAGAGGAAGTTTTGGGAAGGAAAAAGGTATGAGGAGGTATGAATCAAGGGGTTCAATGTGTTCAGATCATCCGCCGCCAAGATCTATACAAACCGCACCCCATGAAACCGGGAACCCTTGCTACGTCATCAAAAGTAGCGAACCACTCGGTTGGCAGACATATGACAGACGTGTTGGTCCCGGGGTGGTGGTAGGTACCCGTAAATATGGTCACTATAGACAAATATTTTCAGACGTCCTCCAATATGGCCAATTGGGTTAAATCTGAATCCAGTGCCCAAGTTACTGCACTCTGTAATGAACACTTTGTAAAGTAGTATTACAACAAAAATTTCTCACCAGCCACCATTTTTTCGCCTTCTACGTATACCAGAAACACAAACATCAAGAAGAATAAGTCTAACAAAGTAAATCTTGCAAACATTTTGTATTAAAAAAGCTTGCCTTTTCAAACAGAACTTTGGCAATTTTTTGTTTAATAATGTTGATGGAAAGAAAAACAGAATGTAAATAGTCTTCGAAAATCAATGCATTTATACTTACAGATTAAAAACATAAAAATCATCACACTGTATTGATAAAAATATAAACTTTATATCTTTTTGGTGGAAATTCATTAGATATGGTTAATTTTTTCCGTTGGCAATTAAATTAGTTCAGCCTATCCTATTAGCACGTGTTTATAATATAATACACGTGCCTTTTCTATCAGCACGTTTATTGTATTCTGAAATGAACAGCATTCTCAAGACTATGCTTTTTGCAGATGATGTAGTACTGATAGCAGATAATCATTGTGACTTACAGAATAGCCTGGAAAGGTGGAGAAAGATCCTGGAGGATAATGGCCAAAAAATTAGCAGGAAAAAGACTGAATATTTGTATTTACCATTTGAAGACACAAATGCTGTAACTCCTTCGATGCAACTGGATGGCCAACTGTGCCAACATTAGCCAACTGTGATTCATTTAAGTATCTGGGCTCATTAATCCACAGAGACGGAGGATGTGCAGCGGATGTCATCCATAGAATAGGTGTAGGATGGATTAAATTTAGATCCATAACAGGAATATTGTGTGACTCCAAAATGCCTATAAAACTGAAAGGAAAGATATACCAGACTATTGTAAGACCCGCAATAATGTATGGCTCCGAATGCTGGACTATGTACAACTCCTACACTAGGCAACTTGAAACAGCAGAAATGCGAATGCTTAGATGGTCGGCAGGAGTATCACTAAAAGATAAGATCAAAAGTTTACGCATTCGTGGTAGCCTGGGTGTCACAGACTTCGGTAAGCTGGAAGAACGACAGTTGAGATTTGAGATGGTATGGACACATAAGACGGAGACCATCAGACCACACAGTGAGGCAGGCAATGTCTATGGAGCTTCACCGAAAGTCATCCAGAGGAAGACCGAAGAACTCCTGGATGACTCAATGTTCCAAAATTCTTCAGAGAAACGGCCTGGATGAAGGCGATACCCAGAACAGAAGATATTACAACCTGAGAACGAGAAGAGCCGACCCCAACAGCCTACCTAGGCAATGAGTTGGGACAGCGCAAAAGACGTTTATTGTATTCTATTCCTAATCACCATATTCACAACATCCGGTGAACATTCACGGGATGTTTTATGATTCAGAATTCTATACCAATTCTCCTTCTCCTCCTTTATCCCACTGTCATGGCAACAACTCCAGCGCTTGGGCTGTCCACACGCCCTCCTGATATCTACAAATCTACATTATCCCTTATAGTGCTGCAGCCAGGCTGGGGGCCTTCTGGGTCTTACAGGTCTCTCAATCTGTCCCTGGTCCTCTTGGTAATTTTCCTCTACTTGTGGTTCTCCAGTTTTCACCTCTTGATCTTCATCTTCATAATGATAATAATGAGTTTCAAACAAACTTCTTACGCAATGCAGAGGTATGGTATATCTGTGGTTACTCCGCGTTGCACAACTCTGCGTTGGTCATCTTTGGGTTCGATATCATCGACTACTCCTTTAATATCTAGAATATGCCTTGATATTCCATCCACAAGTATATTAGAATCGGACACCACGGTTACCTTTCCAACTATCCATCTTGTAGTGCAGTCTGCATTTGGGGGTTTTTAACACGGTTTCCCCCAGTTTAAATTTCTACGTACTTCTGATATTGCGTTTACCTTCATCATAATACAATTATTCAATCAATAACGCCGTATTTTTCAATTTTAACACTCCAGCTCACAGTACAAATAAACAAATAAAAACACGATTGCTTTATGTTAATTGTAACATTGACATACTATGCTTTATGACAATTGTACCGAATTAAAATAATGATTTTAAATGCATTCCGGCATTACGTATGATGACGATCCTGAATCAATCACTGCATTTAAAGTCTTGTATCAATAATAGCTGCGACCATACTGTTGTTACTCCCGGGTTGTTAAACAATTGGGTTAATAGTGTTATTCTTGTAAAATTTCCGTAAAATATTTCGCGTTCTTAAATTTACAAATCTTCTAATTTGCTATTGCGGGGCGAATTTACAAAATTAAATATTTCATAAGAAAATTAAAAGTAATCTGTTTGTCCCATCTAAACTACTACCAGATATGGAATAATGTCTTGGGGAAACTCTTACAAATCAAATATATGTTACATTCAAACAATCCAAAAACTCTATGACTAAGCTTTTGGTAAGCAAAAGTACTTATTCACTGATGACTATTTTAGCGGCTCTCAAAATTTGAAACAGAAAAATCATAAAAAGATTCGGTTAAACCTAGGAATTAGCCAGGGCCAGGACTTTAGCCTTGCCGGGCACGGCTCGGCATATTACATACTAGGCCATTTTGACACTTTTTTAATGCAATTAACTTAGAGGTAGCACACAATCTTACTCGTCGTTTGGTAGATCAGTATTAAAACTACGAAATCGAAAGCACTACAGTTGACTTACTTTTTAAACCCATTGTAAAATAAATAAAATACACAAAATAAAATTAGCCTTTATTGCTGTTAAGCTTATAAAATATTTTTCAAATCTATTTTTTTTTTTAAATATTATTCTAAATTATCAGGGTTCGGTCATTATTTTTTAGAAACAGCTTGTCTTTAGACATAGACCTCCTCTAAAGATTTTCATTTTTCTCTATCCTTTGCATATCTGAAGTTCTTTTATTTATCTTTAAAGGGTCTTGGTCGTTTTCCCCACGAGGACCAGTCGGCTTGGGGGAGGGTGTGTTGTTGTTGTTTTGTATTTTTATTGGTGTTCTTGTTTCCGTTCGCCGATAGTTGATTGCTATTGTTATTTTCCTGTTGGTTGGCATGTAAGAGAATTAGATCGAGCCCTCATCAAGTCAAATGCATTTGTTCTGTTAGTTTTCGTAGAGGATGTCAACTGATGTTTCTTCGGTTGCGGGTTAGCATTAGCATTGAATTATCTGTGTTTTTAGTGTAATGTGATGTGTTCTTGTATGTATATTAAATAAAAAAAATAAAAATTTGAATATGAGAATCAAACATATTAATTTCGGTTGCCCATGACAATCACGATTTATACCTACCTCAATCAACATAATTGAACATTTTATTCTATTTTATACTTAATTATTTATTTGTTAATTTTGGCTATTTAAATGATAACACGTATTATTTTATATATTTTATTGAATTCAATAATTTATTACAAAAAATAACATTAGGTTTGCA
The DNA here is from genome assembly GCA_929108145.2 of Limnephilus rhombicus. Lineage (NCBI taxonomy): Eukaryota > Metazoa > Arthropoda > Insecta > Trichoptera > Limnephilidae > Limnephilus > Limnephilus rhombicus. Next base: position 14,849,464 of record OV815296.1, read on the forward strand.
GAAACCCTAAATAGCCTATAAGTATACAAAATACAAAAGTAATAAAGATTGAAATAATTTTTTTTTCACTTGAGCGTAACATACATCACTTAATAATTTTTTATTGATAGAATAGTGTACCAATTAATTTTACGTCTTAAATCGTATATTTCTATGGAAGACATTTCAATATTATTGTTTTTATAATCATTATACAGGGTCTCCGGGGATAAAGCGCATTAACTTCGGGAGGGGATTCTAAGTGATATTAAAAGTAAAAAAGTTTAATAACTTTTTTTGAAATTCCAACCTTTAGGGGTAGTTTTGTGGTAAAAAGATAAAATTAGACCGGCGTGTGCGGCCAGTTTTATTTTTTTCTGCTGTTACGATACGGGCAAATCACAACCATGCAATGTTGCCACAATCGTGCAGGCTCTCAGCAAGTAAGATCGTACCTCACACTAAGGATTTTTAGTGGGTACGTCTTTAAAAAAAAATGATGGAATTTCGGAAAAAGTTGTTAATCTTTTTTACTCCTACCATCATCTAGAATCACCTCCCGAAGTTAATGCACTTTTCCACCGGACACCCTGTATAGCAGGAGTTCCCAACCAGGGGGGCACACCCCCCTAGGGGGGCGTAGAGAAATGTCAGGGGGGGCGTAATAGGTACGTTTCAAAAAATAAATCTATTTACGTACGAATAACTAAGCAATTTAACCATTGCTCTAGCAAAGACTGAACCCAGAATCGACCAACTGGTACAGAGCATGCTAAGCTCAGGTATCTCATTAGTACTTTAAAAGTTTTTTTTGTTTATTTGTTCTAAAATTACTTTGAAAGTTGTTAGACATTATCTAATTATAAAAATAAAATTTAAATAAATAAAAAATAATAATAGAATAATATGTATAATTAAAAGAAACAAAGAAATGTAAATGTAAAAGTAATTAATGATTAAAAGTGTACCTACTCTTCTATTAAAGATCCATAATAAATAAATATATTGTGTCTCTTTGAAATTCAAATAAATAATTTAGTTAATATAAAAAAAATGTGTTTCTTATTTTTGTTGAGACTTAATTAAGGGGGGAAGGAAAATATTTTTTTTTTTGGTTCGGGGAGGCTCGGTGAAAAAAAGGTTGGGAAACCCTGCTGTATAGTATCTATGCATTCTTAACTTTGCAAACACATGTTACACACGTGCGATTGTTAAAATATTTATTATAACCTCTACAGGCATCATAGGATTTTATGGTACATTACCGTTATACAGTTGCAAAACAATCTTGACTAAAGGTAAGCGTCCACAGGTCTGCATCGTACGCATCGGACGGATTGCATCATACGAATTTATTGGGCGGAGTGCATGGTAGCGCATCCACCGTATTTGTATTGATGACGACGGTCATTTGTAATCAAATTTTCATAGAGAGCGGACAACTGAGTGTGAGCCGAATGCAAAGGGCAGCCAATCCGTATGACGTCATTAACAAGCATCGGAATAGTTGCCTCTCCGAGAATTTGCGTCGGAATTACCGACAGTCGAATGCGTGCGGTCCGTCATTGTAATAATAATAGGATAATTTGTAAAGTGTCATTTTCGTGAAAAATCATTCCAAGGGCGCTGCAATGGGCTTTAACTTTAACTGTACGAAGAATTCTAAAATCTGTTTGATGCCATCCGTCTAATGAGTACGATGCGGACCTGTGGACGCTTACCTTATATCGATACGCTAACTTCGCCTAACCTTACCCAAAAGAGTTGGTCTTTGTTCACATAGCCCAATTTGACAGTTCCCCATATAAATGTGCTCTCTCTTTCTCTCACTGTTGGGAAAGGTTAGGTTAGGTAAAGATTTATCATCAAGATTTTCTCCTTCTTCCCTTTATTCTATTCGGGATGACCTCCCAACCTCTTCTCGCACAGCCTCTGGAGTTGTTTTACCATATATGTTGCTTGGACTGCGAACCGAATGTTTTCCTTCTATTAAGATTTATCTTGCACATCATTGTGAGTATTTCTCGACCGTATAACAAGTCTTTACTTAGCTCAGAGTCCCACAAAGCAACACGAGTCGCTCCCAACTAGCAAGTTAGTTAATAAATTCTTGAACATTGATTGGTAGTTCAGAATAGATAATTCATTTTGCCATTTTTATTGCTTAATTATTTATTTTCTATCTGGGATCGGCTTACGTGAGTTGTGCGGTTCATCAGAAGGCAACTATTTAGTCAGGTATCGATTTTTTTTCACTGGTCAATTCTTCAATCTTCGTCATTAAACATTAGATATACCTCTTACTCAGGATAAGATAAGTTATGTCAAATTAAAAATATTTATATCATAGAGAGCAATCACGAGATTTGATATTACATTTGAAATAATATTATAAATTCAAAGATCTAAATTAATAGCATCCTTCATAAAGAAAACAAGTAAAACCATTGTACTAACCTAACGCATTCATCAAATAACTTACAAAATTACTTCTAAAAGCATTCCGATGAGCTCCATTGTAACCTCCCCATCCCAATCCCAGCAGATTCTGTAAGTAATAGAAAGAAAGGGTACAAAAAAGCTGATAGCTCTGTTTTAACCTCTTCACCAATATTAGCAGTTTCTGTAGTAACAGAAAGAGAGGGTAGAAACGAAGCAACCTTACTAACTTATTTAAGTTACTCTGTTGTAACCTCTCCACCAATCTCAGCAGTTTCTCTAAGTAATAGAAACAAAGGCTACAAAAGAGCTGAAAGCTCCGTTGAAACCTCTACCAATTTCAGCAGGTTCTACGAGCAACAGATAGAGAGAGTACAAAAAGCTGACAGTTGGTCTATTGTAACCTCTCCATCATTCTCGGTAGATTATGTTTATACTATGAAAGTGAGAGTAAGAGAGTTACAAAGGGCTTTCAACAGCAGGACCATATTACGAAGACCTTTTCTTTCTAGCCTGTTTTCTAAGACTCAGAAGATATTCTGCCTCACTAGATTGAGCCAATTTAATTTCCTCTCTGCAGTTGTTGTTTTCGTCGACTTTGCAGTTAGTAACGCCACCGATCAAATACAGCTGCAAAGAACTCTTGGAGCAGCGTGGAAAGTGGAGGTTCACGTCCAGCTTGAAGTAGACATCATTGTCTACGCTTTCGCATGGTTCTGCAGATCCAATTCTGAAGCAAGCTCCAGTTCCGTTCATTGGGGCGTAGTACTTTTTGACTACTGCTGGTTTTTTCGTTGTTGCAACTGTCGTTGTTGGTCTTATAGTCGTCTTTCTCCTGCTGGAAGACTGCCTCCTTCTTCGTGTTAAGGTTTGGCTAGAATCATCAAGTATGGCTTCGTCAAACTTGTATTTTTCCACCTTGTCATCAATATTGAACATATCTGAAAGTATTTTGCCATTTTTGCCCAAATTTCCTACCACATCTCTTTTGGACACTAAATGAGTTGTCATCTTTTCGGGGCTGGTTTCACCGTATTTTGCAATATGGTGTTTTGCCTCTCCGGGGTGTGACCGTTTTCCACGTGCAGCGGCGGCAGTTGGGTTGTTAAGTTTTGTGCAGAGATCGGGGGAGCAAATGGCGAAACCGGTCTTCGTATCGTACGTGACGACTTCATCGATCTTGCAGGGTCCTTGCTGGTAGTATCTATAGCAGTTTTCGCTATTCTGTAACAATAATAAAATAAAAATTTCAGTACACCGATAAAGATTTTTTGCAGACATGCGATTGACCATGAACCCTAAGGGTGGGTTTCTTCATTTACGGAGAATGCTAAATGCAATGCTAATTGTAAAATTAAACGTTCGAAATTTAAAAATTTCTATGCATTTGACCGTTTACTTTTACAATTAGAATTGCATTTAGCATTCTCGGTAAATGAAGAAACCCACCATAATAGTAGATTGAAGGAAACTGGAAACATGGATAACACAATATTCAGAGGCACGTTTACATAAAAGTGCATGTCATAAGAAAACAAGAAATTTTAAACAAGTTCGCGTTTTCCTACGGCTAAACAGATTTAGAAAGAGAGAATACCAAGATTTCTATGTGCAATTAAAAGTTTATCATAGACTTAGTCATTTACTATTTACCTGATAATTTTAAATAATTATGTAAAACAGAAAACCGCCGCAGTTCACCCGTTCAAGATTTACCATTTTTTTTAAATCATTATTTTTACACTAGCTTTTGCCCCCGGCTTTGCTCGTATAGTATTAGGGGGGAATAATAATAATTATTAATTACCCCACTCCACCCCCCTCCCCCTCCCCAACCTCATTTAGGCTTCGATGGTGCCCCCCATGCCTGAGCTGGTCACTCAGAGTTAAACCAGTTATGGGGGTACATATAGCTAGCGTACATTCTGATGCATCATCAATTTTGTTTTTGTGTGTTTATCGTGTGTTTGGCATTATAGTGTATTTAGTCGACAAATATAATGTGAAGCGGTGAGTACCTCGAAGGTGCCGAAGTCATCGTCACAGGTGCAGAAGCCGTCCCCAAAGGCATCTGCCTTCACCAGCTGGTCCTTTCCCGTGCATTTCTTGAGTGCCTCCGAGGACTTGATGCACTGCTTCAGCGAGGGCCAGTACAGCTGGAACAGATTAACAAATAGTTATAATTAGCAATAATCTCTACAATAATAATATCTGTGAAATTGGAATAAGGTTGTTGTGTTAGGACAGGGGTTGTCAGACCGCGGTTTGAGAGACGCAGCCGCGTCTTTACATAGACGTCAACTCCAATTTCACCTTAACTCAACCAACCATTTTTATGTTTTACAGTAAAATCAATAACTATTAATATACAAATAATCAATTACTAAATAAAATAACTTAGGAGAGGATTTGGCATAAGAATAAACCATTCTGTCCAAACGGCTATACAAAAATGAAGATGGAAACAATATTTTAGTGTCCGACCGAAACAGGACTTTCCACCGAAACCGAAACCGAATCTTCAGTGTCTGTCTCAGTTTCGGCCGAAACCGAAAGTTTTTTAGACATGTTAAAAATCGATTGTTTATTATTATTTGGCTTATTTTTTACACCTATTCAGACTGTTAACACATGTTAAATTAAATAAATAAATAAAAAAAACAATAATTGAACTACGTGAAAAAAAAAAAAAATTTATATTACTTCTATAAAACAAACAAAATTTATAAAAAATAACAAAACATGTTAACTACTTCTTGGAACAAAAATTTGTTAATAATCAACACTTACATTATAAAGGAAAGATCTCATTAATTGAGTATTTAAATTTTTAATGCTTTTACAATCACAAAATTCTTTTTATACGTGTTCAATGAAATAAAAAACAATAATTGAAGTATGTAAAAAAATATATTTATTTTTTTGATATTACTGCTATAAAACAAACCAAAATTGACAAACATGTTAACTAATTCTTGAAACAAACATTTGTCAATAATCAACACTAAAAGGAAGGACCTCATTAATCGAGTTTTTTGCTGATGATGGCGGGTGACATACGAGCCACGAATTCACCCGAAGTCAGCCGAACGAGAAGTTCCAAGAAGTAGTTTAGTCATATTTTGTTATTTTTTATAAATTTTGTTTGTTTTATAGAAGTAATATAAAAAAAAATTCACGTACTTCAATTATTGTAACTTGAAACTGAAGCCGAAACTAGATTTTTTTGCCAAAACTTGCCGAAACCGAAACCGAACCTTCGGTCGGTCACTACAATATTTATTACTTATCATATAAACTGAAAATAACCATGGAAATCATTTGAATGTAACGCCATTTTTAAACGACTTCAAAAAGGAGGAGGTTCTCAATTCGACTGTATTTTTTTTTTTAATGTTTGTTACCTCAGAACTTTTGACTGGGTGAACCGATATTGATGATTCTTTTTTATTTGAAAGCTGGTGCTTCCCGTGTGGTCCCATTTTAATGTGGTTCAGTTCCGACAATGGAATCCATGAGAAAACCATATAAGTCTTAAATTTGCATTAAGTATGTGCGCGACAAATGAACGAATAACTCAATATCACGCCAACCGATTTCCAAGATTCTTTTTTTATTGGAAAGGACGTACTTCAAGGCTAATTTGGTGAGGTTTGGTTAGGTTCTGATTATCGAATCCATGACAAATTAACGAAACTCGGCCTAATCTCTTAATTTGACCCTAACGTCGTTATGGTCAAATTATGTCTGTCTCATATGAGCAGCACGCTTAGTAGGTTTACCCATATTCGGACAAATTAGCTAGTGTACTTCAGATTCAATAAAAATCAAAAAATAAACAAAAATTTTAACAAAACAAAAAACGACTTCAAAAAATGCACTAAAAAGTAAAAAAATTATTTCGTATTCTTCTACAACTTCATAATCAAATTACTTTATCTAATCATCAATATGTAGGTACGATTGTTATTTTTGGAGTCGGTGTCAGCAAAGGTACCCGGCCCGGCGTGTTCACTTGACAGCTCCCCCCTCAGAATTTTTGTTTTAGTTTAAATAAAATCATTTAAAAAAAGATCCGCGCACGTATTTTGTGACGAAAATACAACAGTTAGTCTATATATTTACGGTCTTACAAACTAATATATTTAAGATTTTTTCACATTCTTATTTTGTTTACACATTATTGAAAAATTATAAATACTTATGATCAAAAAATAATAACAAAAAGCACAAAAGTTGAATAGCTTTATCATCACGCCTTTCGGCATTTTTGAATGTAGGTATAAATTAAAGCAAATTTTGAATGAAATATAATCGATATTGAGTTATTATTTTAAAAAGCTGGTCCGGAGAATAATTAATCTTTCTCATTAGAACCGCCCTGTACGATCGTAAGAACATCTTTCGACGAAATATGAATTCTCGGCCGCTGGCTGGTTAATGGCCCTTAATACGTTTGCATGCAAAATGTTTATACTGCAAAAAAGAAATTTTTATTGCGATTTATAAAATTTTAAAGCGTATTTTATTACCTTTCAAACACAGTTTTTAGTTTTCGGATACGTTCATAAAAAAATATTACATTTATTGCACTGCGGAAATATTTTGACCCACTGACAAAATATGGTCGAGGCCTAAGGGGTTAAAAAAAGAGCAAAAATGTATTCATTATAAGACCTCTCTTTGAAACTCAATATAGCTGTACAGAGCGGGATAGAGCTCCCAAGAAATATTAAGACCAATTCAAAAGAAGAGTAAGCAAGAAATCCTTCATTTGGTTGAGTTTTGGAAACGAAATTTAGATGTAATAATCTTTGTCGAATACCTCATATATGTTCTCAATAGCAACATTACTTTTTTAACGATTATTTAGATGAATTATTCAAAATTAACTATGAATGATTTATATTTGAATGTAGCTATTACTTTGTGGTTATCCATTATAGAAAAATGAAACAATACAACTTTGTATAAACCACTTATATGATGTGCAAATCCGACCGGTTTCAGAACGAACGTATCCATGACTGGGCCATAAGACAATATTTTTTGGTTGTTGATAATAGGTTCATAACTTAGAAGCCTTGGAAATAAAAAAAATCCTTAAAAATAATGAACCTATTATCAACAAACAAAAAATATTGTCTTATGGCCCAGTCATGGATATGTTCCCCTACCCACCCACTCTTCATTAATACCTAGCAACATCTTCACCCCTACCATAATAGTACATTGTTCCCATCCATATTTCAAAACTGTCAAATCAGTATACATTTGCCCTTAAGAAGGAACGTTCGTTCTGAAACCGGTCGGATTTGCACATCATATAAGTGGTTTATACAAAGTTGTATTGTTTCATTTTTCTATGAATGATTTATTGAAAATAAAAAATGGGAATAATAATAATAAAGCCCATTCTTGTTATATTACAAATTGTTTTTGTTAAAATAATGTAGTCACCATCAAGGGTGGATTTAGGGGGGGGGGGCACGGCGGCACGTGCCTCCGTCCTCCCCCCCCCCTCCCCCCACCACAGACGGTATTTTTGTGTACTGTGGAGATTCCATCACAGTACATAAAGCTAAAACTGTCTTTTTTAAACATTTAATTGTTCTATTGTTTTGACACTTTCATAAACCTTCCTATAAATACTTGAACATGTAGAAATAAACTTAAAGTATGATGCTTCAAGTTCAGAAAAAAATCCTGGATCCGCCCTTGGTCACATACACGGATGAATCCCAATATTATTATATTGTATAGCTGTAATTACATGCACCATTAGCAGCTACGGTACGCCACTGCGCAGACTTATAGTCAACAGAGCTGTAAACCGTTACCTTACTTTCATCTTTTACTTTTCTGCGCGGCTGACTGGAGTGGCGCGTATCTGTGAACGAACGATCAACCCGTATCAATAGTGACCCGCGAGCCCACGCGAGCCGCTAGACCCGTTGAACGATACGGCTGTCAGCTCCCATGACGGGTAGGGATGGACATTTAAAAAATACATCGATCGGTTGCATCGATGTTATACGATGTATTGAGTGTACATCGATGTTTCCAAAACATCGATTGTTTTTCGCAATAGACATGTTTAGGCCTTAAAGAAAACTAGGTAAGTTAAGTACAAGGAAAAATATTTATTAAAATTCACAATCACACAGCAAACACAGCTTTATTTTGTTTACAAATTCCAATATTTTTTTCAATGCTACGTAAAAACAAAAGTTTACTTAATCTTTTTCCCTTCAATCGGTTTCTTTGCTCAGTCAAAAACTAGCCCTGCCTGTGAAAAGAGTATTTCTTATGGCACAGATGTGCCAACAATAGGGTATTTTCACAAACTAGGGACACCGCTAAAAATATGTGGATGATTTAAAGATTATTTTTCTGATTACGACTATCGCATTAAAATGTTTAATTTTAATATTTTCGAGTCCCAGAGGTGTCAATATGTTTTTCTGATTTTTCTGTTTCCAGATTTTCGATTGGGTTTCGCTTACATAGTCTTCATTTATTTAAATATTTTAATATTTTCATTCATAATTATTGATTTCAAAATAGTCCTGACGGCCTATAACGGTAAACGGCCCATGATTGGTTGAGCGAATCATGACGTCACGCCCGTCAACGTTCAGAAGTTTATCACCGCGTTACTATCAAAAGTTTAAACATTCTCGACTTGTTGGCGGTTATTGACGGTTTTTTTTTTCATTTTTAAGATGTCCGTGTTATGTTCCTACAGTTTTATATAATATTGTTCAGCTGTAATGACTAAAAACGGTTTTTTAAGGGCGGAATCCGACAACTTGCCTAAAATAGACGCTACAATTAGAATGAGAACAGTAATTTTCTAAGCCTGAATTTCGGGGTTTTAAGACGATACTGTAATAAAAACATTTTGTATGCACACACTCTCATATTATATTTTAACAGCATAGAGTTAATTCTGGTCCTTTTAAATTATATTGAACAAAACAGCAAGTGACATTTCGTAACCTAACTTCCCTGCCATAAGATGATTAAAATGCAATACAACTTATCAAAGTCCGATCAGTGGCTGAGTTAGCACTGCGTTTGGGTCCCACCAAGCATCGCCTGTTCGATTCCTAGGCTGGCTTGGTCCTTCATCATAACACAAGCAACATGTTCTGCTTTCTGTGGTGGTAGTAGGAGATTTTAAAATATTGTTGGGTTATTCGTAACCCGGGAATGTTTGTCTTTCTTTTTTTTTAAATGTATATACCTATATTAAACATATATTACTATTTACATACAAACATACTTGTTCACGTCGGGATTGCTAGTCGAGAGCCTTACCCCTCGACCACGGAGGCCGTCATTGTGTAGATATCCATCTTACGACTGTAAGCATGGGTGTTTCCACGTTTAAATTATGAATGTGAATGGTCAATAACATTTTTTTTTATTGTAATTCTAAAATTCAAATCTGCAAAAAAGTAAGCCGGCTCCGTCGAAGCCAGAGTCAAGTTAGCTTCTCAGAAGCTGGGGGTATTGTACTATATAGGGCCCACCGATACAGCAGATAGTTCACAACTACTGACCCTGTACAAACCACAAGTCTGCCTGTTGAATTTGGCAGCCACCTTTGGTCTATAGCCCCAAAATACTAGAAAAACCCTTGATTCACAATGCCGAAACGTAAGGTCCGTTCGATAAATTTCGCTCTCTAACAAACGGCTTGACGACCGGCGTAGTGCAGCGGTAAGGCGCTTGACTCCCATTCCGAAGGCCGCGGGATTGAATCCCGGCGTGGCAAATAAATTTTATTTGATTAATTTGTGTATTTCACAATTTATTCATTTAAAATAATACACAATATATTTGCGGCACGTTCCAGAGTGGAAGATACTCTCAGTATCGCCCTGGTGTAAGACCACCATTCAAAATTGAAACGTTGCTTAAATGGCTTCTGCCGTGTTTGGTGACCAGATCTGAATAGCCAGGTACTTCCCCACCTTCCTCTTCCCTATCTCCTTCCCCTCCCCACTGCCTTCAGCCTCACAACATACCCCAATTGGGGATGCCATAGTCCCATTGGCTCCAGACGGGAGCAGTTAGGACTCTTGTGTGGTATTCATGTAAAAAAAAAACGGATTGAAATGTTTAGCGCAAAGCCTTCAGGTGAGAATGGTGTCGTTGTTCTACCGGTATTTTAATAGATGATGTTCCGAGGAACTAGCGTCATTGATCCCCTCGGCACTGGTGTCAAACACATTAAACGCACTCGCAACATTTGTAGACGGTCAACATTTTCATCGCTTTAGAAAGGGTCGTTTAAACATGTAATTTTGGGTTTTTCTTATAGTTTTTGTATACATGTGTACCAAACTATATATGTTTCGCAAGTGGGAAGATATAGAATAAACATAACATAATTCGAGCAAACTGGAAGTAAATAAATTACACCAACTGCAACTTACGAACTGACCACAAGATGTTCGGCGGCGGTGACGTCACGGAGCCATTGTACAACCACAGGGCGCGAAAACATCGTTTTGGCGGCATTTTAAAAAGACGTATTTTAAAACGTTATAGAAAATTTATTAGTCGTCGTAAAAATAAAACAAAAATTCCGTTATTATCGTAATTTTTTACTTAATTTTTTTCAATAATAAAAAAAACTGTGAAAATACCCTATTGTTAAATACTTAAAAGCTATTTTGTACAGCTTTGGGAATAGTAATTTATAATTAATTTTATTTCATATTTAAGATTTTATTTTTTAAGTTTGACTTTACCGGCTTCGCAGCAAAGGGAACATAACCCATTCAGCCAAACCGATAAATGGTAGGCGTTTTATATTGGCTGAACTGATTATTACGTTCCGATTCACGAAACGTCGTGAAAGTCACCGCATAGACACTCAACTCATAGTTTGCGTATTCGATGCATCGAATAAAAAAACATCGATATATTTTCGATGTTGAAGTATTAACAATACATCGGCTCAATACGATGCACCGATACTATTTTTATTTATTTATTTATTTATCTATATAAGGTATGTTTACATTACATTATTCGATGCCTTTCTCACTAGGGTATACCTGTGTTGAGACAGGCGTAGAGGTACATAAATGAAAATCATACATAAGAATATTTAAGGTAAAATACATACCGATTTATACATTTAAAATAGAAAGATGATTTAAAGTGTGGGTAAATACCATAAAGAGAGCATTATATAGGTGAAGGAAGAGATGAATAAAGTAGTAAATCCTGTCAAATCCATATAGGGAGTTATATTAGACATATAGGATTTTACTATTTTAATTTCTTTAATATGAGTAAGGACATACGTAAGTTGGTAATTCTGTCTATTTGTAATCTATGTTAGCAGTAGTGTGACGTCCAATACTTATAATCCATTTCTTTATATCTTGTTTGAATTTGGTCATTGATTCGGTTTGTCTAATCGTAGCTGGAAGTGTACTATACATCGAGTGTTTACAATACATCGATGTATATCGTCCATCCCTACCCACGGGTCAATCGGCTCACCGGATCTGGCGGGTCAGTTGGCTCACCGGGTCACTCGTTCACCGTTCGCAAAGATCCGCGAACCGTGAAGATCGGTCTTTGGGAACCGGATCTTACGGATCCGTACTAAAATCCGGTTCATTGAGCCGACGCGTTCGCGAACGACTCACTTCTAGTCTGGATACGGATGAAATTTGTGACTAAGCTATTGTCGTGACGCCCGCCGCCCGCAGGGCCTAGCAGTAAAAACCCACGCACCTAGTTTTTAACTACTAGTTACTATTTATTACTTGTTAAAACAACATAATTGTAAGCCTTACAAGCAATCATACAGAACTCTACTAATTAGATGTATATAAATGACTAGCTGACCCAGAAAATTCTAGTTAGGGAGACCCTAATCATCTAGCGGTATAAAATATACTACGACCTATTCTCATACCTACCAAATATACATAAAAATTTCATAAACATCGGTCAAGCCGTTTCGGAGGAGTGTGACCACAAACACCGTGACACGAGATTTTTATATAAAAGATTATCCTCACAGAGGATAATCACAAATTACTACCCTTATTAGGTACAGAATCACCCATCTTATGAAGAAACCTTTGGTTTTGAAACGTATTGATATTAACAATAGTTGTGTAAGCAACGATGGTTATTATAATTTAATCTAAAATGATGCCCACAAAGTCAATTGGAATTATCCAGGACGTGATAAAGAAAAGGTAGATAATACGGGTATTTCCACCAAGTTTTTTTTTAAATGTACATTTTATATAAAGCGACAGAAGGCGGTTAGATTTGTGGAATAAAATTTAAATTAAAAAACAACGCCATTAACAGATAATTATAAGATAATATAATGAACGAGGAAAAATAACCTTTAGAAAGAAAATTACAAATATCATTAATTATTCAGAGAATTGCAGTGCCATAGAGATGAAAATAAGGTTGTTGAAAAAAAGGACATAGTTAGAGTCTGTCAAATAAGAGTAGAAAATATAAAAAATGGAAATACAAAATTTCTAGGCTGGCTACACCAATTTACCTGTAAAATAGTGCAATGACACTGAAAATACAGAACACTGTATACACATTTAAAAATACATTTTTTTGTTCTTTAAAAAAATTTAAATCCAATGAGCAATGTTGTTAATTTACCTACTTAATGACATAAATTTGATTAAATTGTGTTTTACAAAGTGATTGGCTTTCATTTAATCTAACATAAATTTGAATTTAACAGTAGGTAGATAGAAAGGAAGAATCACTAATGGTGAGTTTAGTTTCACTGGATACTTTTAGATCTGAATGAGTTAAATATACTCAGATCTAAAATTAGAGACTTGATCTAAAGCCTGAACAACGCTAGTAGGTACTGAAGCTAATATTAAATAAATATGAGCAATTTCTAAAGTGTGCTTTATATTTTATTACAATATCGTTATTCTTTGCAAAGATATAATAATTCTATACCTATATGCAATTCTAATTTTGATATCAGTGGAATGAAAAAATATTTTTTTCACTTTTATACGTTTTTAATAAAAATGTAGGTTACACAGCTTTAGATTGCCACTACAATTTTAAATGTTTAATATTGCCATTTGATCAACAATGGCGCCCCCCTATGTTTTCTAATCTTATTTGACAAACTGTATATCATTTCATGGGTGGAGGGGGGGGGGACTTTTTATTTACATCACATTGATAAAAGAGATGGTGCAAATAATAATGGTTTTACAAGTTGAACCTTGAACCTGATAGATGGGCGGTGATAAGCATAAAAAATAATTCATATTACAAATATTATACAGGTACCTAAGATTTAATATCTGCCCTCCATAGATTCGCTTCCAGACATCCAGACGCCACTCGAGCCGAGAGCTCTCCCCAGTGTCGTATATTGCAGGCACTGGATGGAGTTGAGCGTGCAAAATATGAGTGCCTTAATCTGAGCATAGTTTTAAACTCAGAAAAGCTTGCAGATTATGATTCTGGATGATGCCAGGAGGTTTATTGGTCCATTTTTTATATACCATCGCCTTAGCTATCAAGTACATAAATGGACTAAAAAAATGCTATGGAACGTTTGTTAATCTTAACTTATAATTGACCGATTATCTTGAAATTGTTTTTTTTTATTTTTTTATTTACTAACTATGTATATATTATTTTTTACATTTTTATATGAAACATGTTAGTTAGGTGTATATATGAAATAGAAAATATATTCGTAGTCCTCCTCCAAGGAGATCCTGAGCTGAGGGGGACTATACTTTAGATAAGTTTTCAGCGACTTCTATGGTTTAACTTTATTGTTTGGATAAGGTTTTCCAGAAACTTCTATGACGATGTTTCAAGTACAGTAGTAAGTTCATTTTCCGATAGTTCCTTCAGCCAACATTTAATGTCCTTAATGAAGCTATTTTTGTTTTAATTTGTTTGATACTAATTGGGAGTTTATTATATAACTTTACTGCTAAAAATTCAGAACTTCTTTGTCCAAATGAAGAGTTACACTTTGGTATAAAGTATGTCTGTTTGTCTGGCTCTGGTTTTATGAGCATGTGAGGTGTCTGCCATTTGGCGTGAATTTTCTTTATATATCCCTGGCGTGAATTTTCTTTTTATACCCTCTATTGTAGAAACCAACAAAAAATTAAAAATTTTAATTTTTACTATTTTAAAAAATTCGGAAAATTTAAAAATAACTAAAGAAATCTAATTTTTTTGAGGAGCCGCCATTTTGCAAGTTTTTTTCATTTTTCCTGGTTCCTACGTTAAGACATTTGTACTGATAAAGAATCTACCTTTTTTATATTTTTCAGGTGACTAGAAGGGTTGAAATCGTGACAAGATGGACACGCTCTTCCCCCCCCCCCCCCCCCCCCTCTCTCTGCTTAACCAGCGTGTAACTAACTTCGTGCAATATATATTTTTGTATTTTTTTTGTGTTTTCTTAAAATATAAATAAATAAATTGTAAAAAATATACACTTAAAATATATTTTTTTATCGACCCTTAAAAGACGCCCGAAATTCGGGCTTATAGACCAAAATACCCCCTTAAATAAAAAAAATTATCAATAATTCTTGTATTTATTTTTTCCTTTTTTTTCAATTGACTGGCTATAAGCGTCTTTAATCATAAGAAACAATTGGATATTGTCACTAAAACAATCATTAAATAGTTCCAAAGCATTTTTTTCAGTCCATAGCTAAGGGGATGGGGTGTTAAAAAAATTGGATCAATAAACCTCCTGGCAACTTCCAGAATCATAATCTGCAAGCTTTTAAGACTAAGGGTACGAACAAAAACAAAGCGGGTTTCGGTTTTCAGATTAACGGTGTTCAGTGCCCTGTTCCACCGATGGCAGTTGACGCCGAGATGTGGACAAACAGAACGCGGATAAAACTTGCGCTATCTGCGTGGTAGCCTGACAGCAGCTGTCAGTTTTTACGAAATGTCGAGTTCGTAGACGACGATTATTTTCTCTTTGAGAATCCTTTCTTGAAATTAAGGAATAAAACAATGGTATTTGGTAATTGGTATCTTTCAATAGGTATGAAAAAAAACCTCACGAGAACATGATAATATGTTAAGTACGTGCCTGAAAGGAATTCACTTGTGACATTTGAGGTTATTTCGAAAATTTTATCTTGTTGATTTCATTCCATCACTTGTCAACAACATTTCTGGTGCTATGGAATTATTTCTTTTATCCCAGATTGGCGATTGGTTGAAAACAGCGGCAAGTAACAGGTCGCTCATTTTGATATCAGATTCTGACCGGCGTCACCGGCGAGCAGGAATTAAGAATTCATTCCGGTAAAGCTTACCGGCGCCGCCTCGCGCGGACAGAAATCTGAACCTACCTTCACTATGTTCGGTCTGATACGTTGACATACAAACATTCTTGTCAGCACGCCTGCGCCAGTCGGCCGCCCATGCGCCGAATAATCAGATAACCGAAACCCGCTTTGTTTTTGTTCGTACACTAATGCGGCACTCATATTTTGCTCAATTACTCATATTTTGCTCAATCTTTATTCAATTCCTTCCAGCGCCCGGTTTAGTAAGAATTATTCTGTTAATCTTTAAAGAGTATAGTTATCCAAATAAATTAATTGAGACAGTTTCGGGTTTTTTAAACATTCAACATTATATCTCCTTTATTGGAAACAATATAATCTTTGCATAATTAAAAAGTGTATGAAACGAAAGAATATTTAATGGTAGGTACACCGTTCAGATAAACGAGCTGGGGTGCCCGGCTTCGATCGGGGGTTGATATGAGATTGAACTGACGTTTGAACCCACGACGGATCTTGCTTTATATACCCCTACCAATGGGTAGCCCCACCCATACAAAAAAGTCTTCGAATGGTCCACAACATTCTAGAGTGTTCTGAAATGTTCCAGAGTGATCTGGTATGTTCCGAGAAGTTCCCGAACGTTCCACAACATTACAGAATGTTCCGGGATGTTCTGGTATGTTGTGGAATGCATTCGAAGCTCTCGAATGTTCTGTACGGCTCTAGAAATTTCTAGAGGGTGAAACTTCCAGCCCTTATATCTTCAAAAGCATTCCCTTCAGGTAAAAACGGTAACCTTCATCAATAATGGGGGATAGAGGTCTACCACACCATACAACTCCCTTGATCGTACCGGGACTCGTTTCTGAGTTTTGACGACACTCACATAGACGAACACTTTCTTTTATAATACATATTGATTATTTGATTTACTAGATTATCATAGGCCTTGTAGAGGTGAATCATTTAAATTTACTGAATTTAAAGTTAATGTTCTTTATACCTCATGTGGGTATTTAAAATAATTACCTGGCTATTATAGACTTAGAGGTCTTGGATTTCATCGGTCGGGAAAAACTGTTATCTAAAAACCCTAATAAAATTGCATATTTTCATCAACATCAATCTTCATCATCAGAAGCTCCGGACAATATATACAAAAGTGTCTGTTTGCGTTATGTTGGGAGTGGGAAGGAGGCGGTCATGCACTTATTATTTGGAGCTCTTCCGTATTTGCCTTCGGAAATGAGGAAACCATGAAACACCTCATTCGGGAAGAGTCGGCCGACAGTCAACATGAAACTTGGCGACCTTCAGTGACTTCAGTATATGAAGTACTGCATTGTGTGATGTGGGTGTGTATCTGTTTTAAGTGAGATACATACTTTATGGGAAATTTAGAATAAATATACGTAAACATGCATATTATTTATGTATATATTAACGCCCTTTTTCGGGGCTTTTACAAACATTACATATGAATAATAAGAAATACACAGCATTCATTGTACATAACTGAACTGTTTCAGTAACAATATCTAATGTTTGTTTAAACATAAATTGAAGATGTCCACTGACTTGGTATAATTATTTCCCTCCATTAGTATTCTTAGCAAAGAGGAATACATATGGTAGTTAGTCCCAGAATTTCTGCACTGAAATAAATCCTGACTTCTAGAATTACGTAGTGGAATTCGGAAGCTTATCAATTTTAGCAATACTGGACTATCAACTAAATCATTTAGAATTTTATACAGAAATGCCAAGTCATTGAAAATTCTTCTGTCGGACAATTTGAGCATATTCATATCATTTAAAATAATATAACATAATAGGCCACTTGCATCACGTTTTTTAATTTTTTTTCCGGTTTAAGCAAATATTCATTTAAGCAAATAAGACATTCTGTATTTTTTTATCGTATTTTTGAAACCCTGGCGATTTTTTGAAAATTTCAATCCGAAAAATCAGATCATTTTTTATAAACCGGAAAGACGGGATATAATTTTATAGGTGCGAAAAAACGATAATTACATAGCCGAAAATCATTTTAAAAAAACGTTTTCCACACGAATGACACAGGAGAATAACGAGGCATACCTACCAAAAATATTAAATTTCACATTATCATTATACCTCTAAAACACGTACGGACAACGTAAAATGTTCGGGGTTCTCTTCATAAAATTTGTCAAAAAATCAAACCAAATGATACGTTCGCAGAGAACAAACAATAAATCTAGTGAACGTTAAATGCCAAATTCAAAAATTCGCCTGAAATCAAAGTGATGCCATATAAAAAAAATCAGTGCGGAATTTTATAAAATTAATAGGAACATTTTAGGAGACGAGACATTTACAAATAATGGATTTATTTATTTAAAAATAAAAAAATAAAACTGTACATTTCAAAAATTTTTACTAACATTTTCGTAATCTTAGTAAAAAAATCTATCCACACGATTTTTTTCAAGTCGTTATGAAGTCCATGCAAGTGGCCTATTGCTGGAATGACCATTTTAAAATTTAGAAAACGTAAGAATTTGTTTTGTATTCTTTCAACAGCTTGTACATGTATACTATAATGTGGATTCCAGATGGGAGAATTGTACTCAAGTTGACTTCTAACATAGACAAAATATAACAGTTTAATACACTTTATATTATTAAAATTTCTAGTTAGCCTAGTTATAAATCCCAACATTTTTATGTATAAATATGTAAATAGATATATAAACATAAATTACAGGGGGAATACGAGGCGAATAATAGGTAATAATAATCTTGATGCCCGTATTTTAATATTTGAAACGTAAAAATAATAATAATTTTAAACGTTGCACAACCAAAAACGAAGCACAGATCCACACCAAACGTAATGAATACATTTTATTTAGAAACTACCTAAACACAATCATAAAAAAACGAAAACAACAATACTACTCTACACAACTACATAATGCTCACAACGACTCAAAAAAAACATGGCACGTAATAAATGAAATTTCAAATAGGAATCAAAAGGTTGATAAAATTCCCCAAAAAATCATTACTGATAATAACACCACCATTGAAGACGCTGAGAGCATCGCAAATAATTTCAATCACTTCTTTACAAACATTGCCTCAACCCTAATAGATAATAACCCGAGTCTTAGTATTTACTCGAATCAAATTCCTCCCGACCTTTCAGAGTCTAATGATACTACCTCTGAGCTTTCTACTTTCAAAGAAATAACAGAACTTGAAATCTCAAGACAAATTGACAACCTTAAAGAGAAGTCTGCAAATGGCCCAGATAACATAAGCAATACCACCATCAAATCAATTAAAAAACATATTATCATTCCATTACATCACATTTTCAATAACTGCATCAAACACAGCATTTACCCCAATAATTTTAAACTCGCTCACATTATTCCAATACATAAATCCGGATCCCAATGTAAAACAGACAACTACAGGCCAATAACTTTAACTTCACAATTATCCAAGATCTTCGAAAAGTGTTTAAAACGACAAATTATGAACTTTTTAGAATCCAAGGCAATCCTCTCAGCTAATCAATATGGTTTTAGAACTAACCTGTGCACCGACGACGCTGTATTTAGTTTAACCAAAAACATATATTCCAATCTAGACTCTAACACTAAATCTCTAACCATCTTCTTGGACCTAAAGAAAGCGTTCGACACAGTCAACCATAGAATTCTATTAAAGAAAATCTTTAACATTGGAATTAAAAACAAAAGTCTCATGTTATTAAAAAGCTATATATTAAATCGCCAACAACGCACAAAAATAGGATCAAGCTTAAGCACTTATGGTCTAGCAAAACATGGTATTCCTCAAGGAACTGTCTTAGGACCACTTCTCTTTCTAATCTACATCAATGACCTTTGCAATATTGTAATACCAGGTAAAATTCTCTCTTTTGCCGATGACACTGCAATCACAGTACAAGGTAAAACTTGGGAAGATACAATCAGTAAAGCCAACAAATGCATTGCAATAGTCAAAGATTGGCTAGATAGAAATCTTCTTAGCCTAAATTATGATAAAACTATTTTTATTCCCTTTTATAATTCCCAAAAGTCATCCCCTAAAAATAATCTTAACTTGAAGTTCCATAATGTTAATTGTAACTTTGCGACATGCACAAACTGCGAAGATGTAAAATTAGGAAAATATATCAAGTACTTAGGTGTAACTATAGACAGCCAACTCAAATGGACTTACCATGTAGAAAAAACTGTAAATAAACTGAGATACTTAAATTATATATTCAAACGTATGAGCAATATCGTCAATACAAGAACCATGCAACTTGTTTATGATACTGTAGGGGATGATACTCAACAGCCTAATAATTGGTTTTATGCGCGGGCAACTCAGTCACCGCGCCTGCGCGAATTCCGTTCCGGCAAAGCGAGCGGAATTCATTCGTTTCTCGGCTACCTGACGCGCTAGCTGTTTGCTCGAGTATCTTCCCTATAAACCTTCCAAGTTAATACTTGTGGTATTTCGTAATTTAAATAAATGTAACTTCAGTATTCAGAAACATTCCTTTCATTTTTGGTGTATTTGGTAACCCATGGAGTCAGATCAAAGAAGTGTGAAGTAAGTATAACCACGCGGATCGCTGAACGGAAATAGCAGATGACATTATTGGATCTACCCACATTCATCTCAACAAACCACCAAATAACCACCAAAATGCATTGGTGCTTTCGTCCATTTCCTATGGAATAATCGCCTGGGGAGGAACATACAATAACCATATAAAACCATTGGAAATTGCTCAGAAGTCCATCATTAAGGTAATCTACCAGAAGTCCAAGATGTATCCTACCAATCAGCTATTTCAAGAAACTGAAATACTAGAACTAAGGCGGATCTACTGTATCCAATGTCTCAAAAATATATTTTTACACGTCCAAACAATTTCAATAAAAACACATATCGTTCTAGCCAGAGATATAACACGTGCGTGTACACAGTGCCTCACTGCAAAACCAGACTGGCCCAAAGACACATTACCTACATTGCCCCAAAACTATTCAATTCCATACCCCACTCCACCAGCAAGGATCAAAATCTGAACGTACTTAAAAAAAATGTTAAAATCTGGGTAAAAAATAATTTGGAACTGAATAAGTTTTTTCTGTAATTCAATCAGCTTCTAAAATGTGGAGTCTTTCTGAATATTTAGAATAAAAACAGGAAATATATATACAGGGTGTTAAGGGACGTACTTGACTTACTTTAACCAGTGATTCCTGACATTATTTGGAGTAAAAAATGTAAATGAAATTTTGGTCTCCGGTGACATTTTTGATGTTTTTTTTTTTTTTTTTTCTACAAAAACATAAAAAAATGGTAGTTGTTGAACAGTTGGAGGCGGGGTAAGGGGTTCGTCAGACACCCAGCTGAGTGACCAGTGACGATGTGCGGAAGAAATTTTTTTTTGTTTGATTTTGAAGAAAAAAATTTTGAAAAAAAAAAAAAAGTCGTCAAAAAAAGTCACCGGAGACCAAAATTTCATTTACATTTTTTACTCCAAATAATGTCAGGAATCACTGGTTAAAGTAAGTCAAGTACGTCCCTTAACACCCTGTATGTATATATATATATATATATATATATATATATACTCGTATGTACATGTGTATTTAAGTATGGGTGTAAATGTGTGTTTATCTTAGATATATTTTTAAATTTTTATACTCGTATGAAGTCAATCATGTTGATCACTGTAGACACTATGCATATATATTTTAATTTGTGTGTTTATCTTACATATATTTTTTAATTTTTAAACTCCTACGAAGTCAGATAAGTTTTAAGATTTTCACGGCCAAAAGCATTTTCGTTATTTGTTACCTACGAAGTCATTCATGTTGATCACTGTAGACTCTATGCTTATATATATATTTTTTATTTTTTTATAATTTTATTTTAACTACCACTGTTATGCACATAATATAATACCCACACACAGGCTTCGCCTTTGTGGGATTTTTTTTTGTTACTTACATTTTTTGTTATTATGTATTTACCCATATGTAAATGTACCAAAAAAACTTTGCTAATAAAAAAAAAAAAAAAAAAAAAAAAAAACGTTGGTTTAAAGAAAACTTTATTATTTAAATGTGTGGGGACTATTAATAATATATACTACTATTAATAGTTCTGGATGAAATACCTATATACTTCCAGATTAAATTAATAAGTCAATACAGAGAGTACTGTTTGTGAATAAGTACAAGAAATAAATGTTAAAAAATGTACAAAATTCAAGCAACTTTTAGCTCCTGAATGGTGGTCTCTGGCCAGGTTGATACTGATAGTATATTTAGTAGAGTTTTGTAGATATAAACCAAATGGGCACTGGTAAAAACATTCAAAACAAGAATTCGAATGAGACGAAGAACATAGAAGGTTTCAACAGCAAGCCCAAATTATTAATAACTAGCTGACCCGGCTAACTTCGTACCGCCTCAAAATCAATAACTGCTGTGTTAACTTATTAGATGAATTAAATTCAGTTTTTTTATTAAGTTAAAAATTACACAATGAAGCAATTATCTATGCGCAACTGTCCGTGTTTTGTTTTTGTCAGTATCAGAGATGACGTTATGTACGTATTTATAAGTTTTGTGATTTTCTTACTTTTCCACTTACTTATGGGAATTGCGTTTCATTTTCTTTATACGTGCGAGGGAGATTTATTTTAATTATTGTATTTTTCCTTTGGAGGGGTGCAGACATACGTTCACCGTTTGTCCGATTTTCGACTGTTGATATTTAGAGTGTAAGAAAGAGGGGCAGCATTATATGTTTAGAAACAAAAGCAAAACAATCAGCGCATTGACATTTGACGTTTTTTAATTTTTGGAATTCACTCACTACTCAATATTATACTTAGCACAATATTTCTGCAGTTCTTTCAAAAGATGAGAATTCGTTGCAAATAAAAGGTATGAGGAAAAGAATTTTCTTCATAATTTTTTATCGTGATTTTTTCCGATGTTTTAATAGCTATTCTGCTGTTCGGGGCGAAAACAAATCCAACAAATCAAAGATCATAAAAATCGTTCCAGCCGTTCTCGAATTATAATTAGTGTAACTTACCCGACTTTGTTTTATATATTAAGATTTCAGCAATCAGATCAAAGAGGATTTCAAGAACAAATAAATAAAAATATTATTTTGACTCACCTCGGTTTGATTACATGGCTGCGGCTTGCAGGCCGGTTTCAGCGTCTCCTCATCATCGTTCAGCCTTTCCAGCACTAGCCACTCCCCCTCCTTGCAAGACGTCACCGAGTTCAGCTCCACGCACTGCCCATTGAACCAGACGGCCCTGATAACGAAGCAATTCCTTTCCTCGTCGCTGTATCTCTCCCTGTTGAACGGGTCGGACTTAACCGCTGGAGTAGGCCTGACCTTGTTCCAAGTCGGAGTATCCTCGTCTTCACCGAATACTATTGAATCTTCATCATCGTCAACTTTACCACTCCTTGTATTGATTGATGGCTCATTTGGATTTCCGGCTTCAGAAGCTTGATCGCTCATGTAGTCGCTATCAGCTGACTTCATATCGGCTTTAATTACTTCTAAGTTATCCCTTTTTGTCATTTTGACCTCATTATCTGTATCAAAACTCGGATACTCTTCTACGTTATCGACTGATTCGAATTTTGCATCAACCTTTTTAAAAGTGTCTTCAACATTTCCATTGGTTTCAACTGCATCAATATTATGTTCTTCCGTTTTTATGTCACTGTTTTCAAAATCTTCCAATTCGTGTCTTATCCCGTTTTGGGGGTCATTACGACTAGCTTTAAAGAGCTCTTCTTTATTATCATTTTTTAAAATGCCATCGCAACCGCACTGGTTCCACATTCTATAGAAGCATTTGCATTTCTCCATAACGGGATCTGAAATCTGTGTTTTTTTAATGCGCACATCGACCAGATCGAATGTGTGCTCCTTTCGCATAACTTGTTCACACCTATCGCTGTACCAAACGCAGAGAAAGGTGTTGCATTTCCTCTTATCTTCGTGGTAAATACTGTTTTTTAGCAGATCTTTCGGAGAGAATCTTTTGATGTTGTTGAAACAAAAATCGTTCAATTCTTTTCCTGTCCTTGCAGAATTCTTTAAATAATCATCCATATTGATGTCACATTCCTTTTCAACGACTTCTTGTTCGCTGACAACTGCGTAATCAGTTTTGTCAAAGTTCTTATCGTTTAAAGATTCAAAATTGACTTCGTGCATTTTGTTTCTTATGATCATGCTTTGTTTTTGCTTCTCACTAGTTTCAACAACATCTCCAATTTCATCAGGGACGAACTTCTCCGTTGTAACAACATTTTCTGGTACATAAGAGTTGTCTTGGATTGTAGTAAAGAACGATTTCTCATTATCTAAAGAGGCGGAAAAGGATGTTGGGCTAGCCGCGTATATCCGCAACTGAAATACCACAAGAACTGCGATAGCACTGAAGCACTGTAACCCGTTCATTTTAACTCGATTATTTAACTTTAGCCCTGATTAACTGAATTATAGTGTTGTTAAAAACACTGGCCGTAACCTGTCCACTGTCACACTGACTGCTGAATGTCAATGTTAAACATTAAATTCTCATCGTGGCTCTGTTGTAATGCTGCGGAGTTGTGTCGCAAGTCTGAAATCTAAATAAAGATTAAGCAAATAACAACATTGTATTACAATACATTTACAGCTTCTCCGTCGCTGTATGAATGCATTACAAACATACCGACAATTATTTTTTTTTTAAACTTACATCAATTTTTATCAGAGTAAATATCCAGAATCACTGGACTTCATTACTAACCTAATACGCAAAAAAATTATTGAGGATCAAGTTTTTCAGTCACCGTAAAAGTCACATAATGCATTTTAAATGGCTATTTCGTTAAAATCTTAAATTATTGTCCAATTGACGGCCATTACTATTGATGAAACAGTTTTCATACTAGTTTTTTTTAAACTTTTTTTAATAATGACCTAAGAATGATCTAAAATAGTTTGTAAGGTTCTCAGTTTGGATTTAATTGAAAAATAAACGAAAACTGGTCTAAAAAAACAATTTTCCATTATTATGTCAAACACATGAAAACAGTAACATTGTATACATAAGTAGGTTATACAGTTTATAACAACATGCAAAACCTTATTTGTGTATATTACTATAGTTTATAACATGCAAAACTTAACTTTGTGTACACTACTATAGTTTATAACAACATACGAAACTGTAATTTTTTGTACATTGCTATAGTTTATATTAACATACAAAACTGTAACTTTGTGCACCTTACTGTAGTTTATAACAATGTGCAAAACCTTAACTTTCTTTTCATTACTTTAGTTTATAACAACATGCATAACCAAATATTTGTATAAATTATTTCAGTTAATAACAACGTGCACTGTAACTTTTTGTACATTACTATAATTTATAACAACAACCAAAACTGTAACATTGTGTAAATTACTATAATTTATGGCAACTTGCAAAACTTCAACTTTGTGTGAATAACCATAGTTTATGACAACGTGCAAAACTGTAACTTTGTGTATGTTTGTTACTAGATTATAAAATACAAAACTATAACGTTATGAAAATAACTATAGTTGATAACAACATGCAAAACTGTAACTGTGTGCACATTACTATAACTAGATTAT
Source organism: Limnephilus rhombicus (assembly GCA_929108145.2). Classification (NCBI taxonomy): domain Eukaryota; kingdom Metazoa; phylum Arthropoda; class Insecta; order Trichoptera; family Limnephilidae; genus Limnephilus; species Limnephilus rhombicus. Next base: position 14,874,939 of record OV815296.1, read on the forward strand.
AAAACACAAAAAACCGTAATTTTGTATAAATTATTATAGTTTATGATAACACGCAAAACCGTAACTTTGTGTACATTACTATAATTTATAACAACATTCCAATTTGTAACTTTGTGTACAGTAATATAATTAAATTATAAAACACAAAGAACTGTAACTTTGCGTAAATTACTATAGTTGATGACAACATGGAAAACTGTATTTAAATTATTTACATTTATTGTATTTAAAATTATTAACACGGTTTAGACATGTGTTGGTAATGCATTCATAAAGCGATGTGAAATCGTAGGTATTTGGGTAAGTGGGTAGCTACCTACGTTAATTTACATAAATTTCTTAAAATGCGTGGGTTATTTATTATCTTTATTAATACCAGGAATCAATAAAAACAAGCAGAGGTTGAGTTAGTCACTTCAAATAGCAGACAAAGTACCCACTGGAAGCAACATAGACTTTGGCCTTTTATATTACAGGATTTATTAATACTAAATTCTATGAATGTAAACGATTTCCAATCCCAGGGGGGATTGTGACGACACGTCATATTATTTTTCCAAGAAATTCAATCATAGTTTAAGTAGATGTAGTGAGAGAAAAATATTATATAATGTGTACATGTGTTAGTTGTTGGTAAACGAGAATAAAAGATTAAATAACCAATCAGCCGTGCAAATATTTGTGCATTGGGGCAGTGGGGAATAACGTATCAGATTTCCGTGACGATTAACCTGTCGGACAGTTCGTTTTCTGCGTTGTTGTTTCTTACATGGAGAAATAATAGAGGTAGACATTTTATTTTATTTTATTACGATACCAGAAGGAATTTTCTTTTTTTATTACATTAGCTCCACACGGGAGATCCTGATGAAAAAAAATCCTATGTTAATATCCTATCTTCAGGGATGCTGTGTGGGGGATATTTTTGAGGAAAAAAGGAGAGAAACTTCTGGGAAGAAAAAATGTACTAGGGATGGGTAGGGATCTGGGATGATGCTTCCCACAGCGGTGCAAGGCGATGGATCGAGAAAATCCGGCTGGAGAGGTTTAGGTTAGGTCTCCCTCAACCAGTCTCTCCCGATCCGGCCCGCCACGCATCAGGCAAACGCATTCGTTGCAAAGACCTAAGTCATGTTGATAACAATATGCAAAATTGTATTTAAATTATTTACATATATTGCATAATTTTGCAGCAAAATTGATATTACTTTCCTTTTTTTTCATCGAATCGCATTCACAGTGTATAATAATATTTTCTCATTTTAAATTACAAAAATGCGAAAATTTACGTTATTTACTCTAAAATAGGGAATTTAGCATTATTCGCGTAAAAATGGGTAGATTCGCTTTTTCGCGTGAAGAATATTTCTTTTTAATTTTCACGATTTAGAAGAATAAATATCTACTTTATTATTGCTATTTCAATGCCTGAAAGGATTCAATTTGTATTTTTTTTTACATTTTGCATTAATCAAAAAGACTTCTAATATGATTTTATTTCTAAAAAAAAGGCTGTACCTACTCACAACAGAAGTGTTAATGTGGTTACAAGAAAGCCTTTCAGTTATTCAAATAAAGTTAATAATGAATATAAATATTTAATAGAAACAAATAATAGAAAGAAAGAACATTTTAATATTTCACAATTCATGGTGGAATTCCATTACCATCTCTAATATAAAAATGAATCGCTGAATGTGTTGCTAAGCGCATAACTTTCGAACGACTGCACCAAATTAGATGATTCTTTTTTTTGTGTGTTCTTTATTGTCAGGACAAGGTTTTTATAAAACTTCAGGTGAGCTCTGGCATTATGAAATTTGTATAAAAAAAATTGCTATTGGTGGCACGCGAGGAAGCGGCTATTGCTGTGGAAAGCGGGAGGGAACCAGGGAGGGGGAGGGGAACCTGGGAGGGGGGAGGGGAACTCGGGAGGGGGGTTCGCGGGACGGGGGAAGGGGGGGTGGAATGGAGTGGGGAGAGGGAAGGTGGAGGTAACGGAGTGGGAACGGGAGAAAGAAAGGGGAGGCGGAAGGGGAACGGGACGAATGAGAAAGGTCACTCAGGGAGAAACAATTTCTTTATTAAATGGCATAGCAACGCATGCCGGTAACCAGTTAGTAATATAATAAAATAAATATTAATCTTATTATAACTTTGATTTATTTGACCGTAACCGGTTTCAGCCTGTTAGCCATCTTCAGCATCTTTGTACAAATTATTCTATTGTTGTCAAACCGAACGATTTGACAACAATAAATTTAAGTTATTATTAATTCATATTACTTGGAAAGAAAGAAAGTAAGTCTTTGCCTGTTTTATCGACTACGAAAAGGCATTTGACAGGGTAAAACATGCTGACCTAATGAAAATGCTTGCGGATTGTAACGTTGACACCAAAGACCAGAATTTCATTAAAAACCTGTATTGGTTCCAAACAGCAGAAATAAGACATGGGAATGAGAGATCTAATACAATTGCCATTCAGCGTGGAGTACGACAAGGCTGTATCCTGTCGCCACTATTGTTTAATCTCTATTCCAACTATGTCTTTAAAAGAGCCCTAAGTAATACTGAGAAGGGTCTGAAGATCAACGGAGTTGTCATTAATAACATAAGATACGCAGATGATACTGTATTACTAGCTGACTGTATCGATGACCTCCAAGACCTATTAAATCTTGTTAATAATGCTGGTGAGCAACTGGGCCTAACAATCAACGTCAATAAAACTAAATGGATGACATTTGGACGACTAGATCACTCTGAATCAGTGATACAGTTAAATGGTTGCAATGTCGAAAAGGTGGAAAGATTTAGATACCTCGGCAGTATTCTCACGGAGACTCTTGGCCCAGATGTGGAGGTTAGATGCAGAATTGAAGCAGCAAGAACTGCGTTCATTAAAATGAAATCCCTCTTCTGCAATGACAATATCAGCTTAAAACAAAGGCAGAGAATGCAAAAATTTTATGTGTGGTCGGTCTTGCTCTATGGATGTGAAACATGGACCTTGAAAGTAAATATCATGAACAGGTTAGAGGCTTTTGAAATGTGGCTTCACCGCTCAAGGTCCCATGGACCGACATGATCACCAACACAGAAATTCTCAGGCGGGCTAGAGCAGATAGAGAACTGCTTACATTAATAAAAATCAGGAAAATTTCATATCTGGGTCATATACTTCGAGGGGAGAAGTATCACTTGCTCCATTTGATATTGAAAGGCAAGATAGAGGGTCGCCGAGGGCCTGGTAGGAGACAAATGTCTTGGCTGCGTAATATACGAGAGTGGACCGGCATTAGAAGTGTGGAGGAGCTATTCCGGGCAGCGCAAGACAGAGAGACATTCTCAAGAGTGATCGCCAACGTCGGGGGACCTGATACGGCACACAAAGAAGAAGAAGTAAGGTTTTCCCCAAACAATATTGAAGTAGGTACACTACAAACCCGGGGGAATTAACGAATTAAGCCAACTGGGAATAACCAAAATAATTAGAAACTCGACAGTCAAAGACGACTTAGTTACAATTGTAAAAAAACCCATATGATCCTTGAAGACCTTGGCCACCCCAAGTGGTTCGCTACGTTTGGTGATTTAGCAGGGGTGCCCGGGTTCATGGGGTGAGGTTTGTCTAGGTCTTGGAGGCGGATGACCAAGACACACTGAACTCCAGATTCCTACCCACCCCTTAAACCCTTTTCCTTCCCAGAACTCTCCTCTCTTTCCTTTTCCTAAAAAAAACCCTCCACACAGCATCCCCAAAGATGACATAGGCCCTGAGGAAAATTATTTTCCTCAGCGCCTCCTGTGTGGAGCTCATGTAAAAAAAAAAAAAAAGACCACGCCTCTCCCGTATGTTATGTACCTATATAAACCGTAGGATAAGAATAATTTGTACCAGTCTGAAGATGGCTTTAACAACCTGAAACCGGTTACGGTCAAATAAATTAAAGTGGAAATAAGTTTAATATTAGTTTTATTATATTGCTAGTTGATACCCAGCATGCGGTGCTATGCCATTTAATAAAGAAATCCTCCCTGAGGCGTGTCCTTTCCCATTCGTCCCGTTCCCCTTCCGACTCCCCTTCCTCTCCCTCGTCCCCAACCCTTCTCGCGTTCCCACTCCGCCTCCTCCACCTTCTCTCTCCCCATTTCACTTCCCCCTTCCCCCGTCCCGTGAACTCCCCCTCCCGAGTTTCCCTCCCCCCTCATTCATTCATCCATTTTTGCATGAAAGAGTAGCAAACACACAGACTTACATCCATACAAACTTTCACATTTATAATATTAGTAAGATTAGTGTAGAAGTATAGATTAAGAAAGGGTATAATGAATCAACAGATTGAAAGATCGAAAGGAACTAAGGGGGAAAAAACAAGAAGAATGTAGGTACCGAAAGAAAGATTAGAAAACAAGAAGAATGTAGGTACCGAAAGAAAGATTAGAAAACTAGAAGAATGTAGGTACCAAAAGAAAGATTAGAAAACAAGAAGAATGTAGGTACCGAAAGAAAGATTAGAAAACAAGAAGAATGTAGGTACCGAAAGAAAGATTAGAAAACTAGAAAAATGTAGGTACCGAAAGAAAGATTAGAAAACAAGAAGAATGTAGGTACCGAAAGAAAGATTAGAAAACAAGAAGAATGTAGGTACCGAAAGAAAGATTAGAAAACTAGAAAAATGTAGGTACCGAAAGAAAGATTAGAAAACAAGAAGAATGTAGGTACCGAAAGAAAGATTAGAAAACAAGAAGAATGTAGGTACCGAAAGAAAGATTAGAAAACAAGAAGAATGTAGGTACCGAAAGAAAGATTAGAAAACTAGAAGAATGTAGGTACCGAAAGAAAGATTAGAAAACAAGAAGAATGTAGGTACCGAAAGAAAGATTAGAAAACAAGAAGAATGTAGGTACCGAAAGAAAGATTAGAAAACTAGAAGAATGTAGGTACCGAAAGAAAGATTAGAAAACAAGAAGAATGTAGGTACCGAAAGAAAGATTAGAAAACAAGAAGAATGTAGGTACCGAAAGAAAGATTAGAAAAGTAGAAGAATGTAGGTACCGAAAGAAAGATTAGAAAACAAGAAGAATGTAGGTACCGAAAGAAAGGTTAGAAAGAAACAATAGTAGACTACAAAGTCGGAACTTAACGTGCAGATAATAATATAAAACAAGGAATTTTTATTTTTAACTTTTATGAGTAAAACCTCAAATTTAATATTTAATTGAACTGCCTCAAACATTCACATCAAGCAGCTAGCTAAAACGCAAAAGGCAATAATAAAAATAATCCTAAACGTACCCATAAAAACTCCATCAAAAGAATTTTTTAACAACTTTAATGTGTTCAGCATTATTAAATTATAGAAAAATGAAACAATTCAACTTTGTATAAATTCACTTATATAATGCTTATATTCGACCGGTTTCAGAACAAACGTTCCTTCTTCAGGGAAAGCTTATACTAATTTGTTAGGTTAGTTTATGTAGGTTGACCCATGCTTTTTTAACTTCTCGGTCCGCTCGGCATTTCTCTCAAATATCAACAAAATATATTTTTTCGATGAATTGGCGATTCGATGAATTGATAATTCGATGAATTGGTTTTCGATGAATTGATTTTCGATGAATTGGTTTTCAATGAATTTGCTTTCGATGAATTGATTTTCGATTAATTGATTTTCGATGAATTCGTTTTCGATGAACTCGTCGTGAACCGAAACTTAATCGGAAATCTGGAGACAGAAAAATCATAAAAAGATGTTGACACCTCTGGGACTCGAACCCAGGACCTTCTTCTTACGTGGCAACAGAGCTAAGGTGTCTATTTCCAGTTCGGTCACTTTTAACTGTATCATACTTCGACTAAGAACTACCAACATTATCTTCATTTTCTTAGACCACATATTTTTGGGTGCTATCTTTATATATGATTACAAGAATCTAACCCGAACTAAATGCTATCTAGATAGTGTCTGGATAATTTTTTATCCTTTTTTTCTTAGGTGGAGGAAAGCAGAAAGTCCTGGGTTCGAGTCCCGGAGTTGCCAATATCTTTTTCTGTCCCCAGATTTTCGATTGAGTTTCGCTAGTATTGTCTTCATGTAATTAAATATTACAATTTGAGGTTTTACTAATGAAAGTTAAAAATAAAATAAATATCCATCCTAGACTTGAAGAAAAGTCAATAGACGTCGCATATTAAAATTAAAATGGATAATAATTTATCCAGACACTATCTAGATAGCATTTAGTTCGGGTTTGAATCTTGCAATCATAAATAAAGAAAGCAGCCAATAACACATGCGTTAAGAAAATGAAGATAATGTTGGTAGTTCTTAATCGATACAGTTAAAAGTGACCGAATTGGATGTAGACACCTTAGCTCAGTTGGTAGAGCTGTTGCCATGAAAGCAGAAGGTCCTGGGTTCGAGTCCCAGAGGTGCCAATGTCTTTTTCTGATTTTTCTGTCTCCAGATTTTCGATTGAGTTTCGCCGCTAGTATTGTCTTCTTTTAATTAAAAAAATGAATCTTTATTATAAAATATTAAACAAAGTCGTCAATGTCAATAGTTCCCACCATTATCCGCAGTTCTGATGATGACTAATTCTGGGTAATACCAGCACAGCTGAGGATTGTGTCATTGTCATTATGATATAATAATACAATCACGATGAAATAATGGAAGAGGTAACAATTACGTCAAAATGGTTCACAAACTCGGGTTTACCGCAGCCATTTTGAATTTCAGACGTGCATTATTCATTAGTTTTTTTCTTGCGAATGCTTCCTATGTGCTTACTTAATGAGTTAATAATGTTGAATTGTTTAACATTTTTTCCATCGGCGAATCGACAGACAAATTTTACGAACTTATCCAGTGTAGGACGTCAAAAGGGGAACTAAAAAACAGTGCAGTACTGAACAGGGGAGTACTGAAAAAAATAACTAATTTGAACAGGGTGTTAACTTCTGATCTGTGGCTCGCCCGCCGGTGGGCACAATTTTTTAATGCGATTTTAACTCTTATGCACAAAGAAACTGTATGAAGGACAAGGTCAGAATCGCTTGTGCCAATATCTTTCTTGAAGTAACACTTTATTTGATTAATCTAGCTTCTCGGAATGATTTTTAATTAATTTTCTATGGCTTTGCGGGTCACTTTCAGCAGCTGTCAATGGCGAAAATATCGATGATTTGCGTTTTCAAAATATTATAAAGGTCATTATTTCTTTGAAAACTCATTTGTATTGTTTTTTCTCGTTGGGTACGTAGGTATTAAGGTTTGTGTAGAAATAATACAATCAGTTTACATCTGTATGAATATATATTTTTAAAAAAAATCCAAAATGGAAAATTATTTTATTTTTTATTTTAGTTAGTTCCTCCTCAATTTGGGAGGCGGGAATGGGTACCGCCGCCCCGGGAACCTTTATTTGATAACTTACACCTCTGCCATAGGTCACCCCAAGTGGTTCGCTACGTTTGGTGACTTAGCAGGGGTGCCCGGGTTCATGGGATGAGGTGTGTTTAGGTCTGATGACCAGGACACACTGAACCCCAGATTCCTACCCACCCCTTAAACCCTTTTCCTTCCCAGAACCCTCCTCTCCTTCATTTCCCTAAAAAACCCTCCACACAGCATCCCCAAAGATGACATAGGCCCTCAGGGAAATTATTTTCCTCAGGGCCTCCTGTGTGGAGCTCATGTAAAAAAAAAATAAAAAAGTTAGCTAATCTGAGAAAACTTCTCACGATACAATCATGTAATATACATGAATAAAAATATATAGTAACTGGTAAACAGAAATGTAAATTAAATTTTGGGCTCCGGTGACTTTTTTTGAGTTTTTTTTTTCAACCAAAAACATAAAAAATCAGTAGGTATTGGACAATTAGGATCGAAGTCGGGTTTTGTTTGGCAACTCCGCTCAGTGACCGGTAATTACATGTGGAAGAAGTATTTATTAGAATATTTTACGTAAATTGTCCAAATTGTGGTCGTTAGAAAATCTTTGAAAAAGATTTGAACGCGCGAATTTTCCTCTACCTGTAAAAGCTACGTGAACACGTAATCGGTTAATAAATACTTGAGCCGAGTCACGTCAATATTGTCGTAGTTATAGACGAGTATACCTTTGTGCGAGTCGATTTATGAATGTGAATAAACTGTGAGTAAAGTGCCATCATTTCTGCCTACCACAATCATAATTCACAAACGTTTCACGTCGAAAATGTATTACTTATTTCTTTTTTTAATGGCAAATGAAGGCTAGTCTTTCTAATTTACATACGTAACCCTTGAACTTTGTTTTAAAAAAATATATTTTGTGTGAAACAATTTACATTGTTCGTACTTATAGTATTTTCTTATTGTTTAATGAAACTGTACCTACCTTCAACCTTTAACATATCGTTCCATGATTCTCAGAGATTTAATTTCAAGGATAATGGGTTTTCCTAATCACTGCGCTGTGATGATTTACAGGGGTGAACTAATGGACGCTTATATATTTACCCTGACGATTTATGGTAACGGCAGCGTGACGACATAAAAACAAGTAATAAACATACTCGTACGTTCCTTATCACAACATTGCTGCAGGTGTTTCAAAAGATGAGATACACAATGTACGTCGGTATACTCGATCCAAAGGAAAAAGTCATAATTTTCTTGCATCTCTCTCACACACCGCACCGTAACATCTCCGTAGACCCCTACCAATACCATGACGTTAAATGATGATGAAAGTATGTGTGAGTGAATTCCAAAAATTCAAAAACACATGTCAATGAGCTGATGTATTTGCTTTTGTTCTGAAACATATAATGCTTCCACTCTTTCTTACACACTAAATGACAACAGTCGAAAATGAGACAAACGGTGAACGTATGTCTGCACCCCCCCAAAGGAAACATACAATCATTATGTTCAGTATGAAATATACAATCAGTATGAAGAAAATGAAACGCAATTCCCGTCGCAAGAAAGGAGTAGTTTGGAGGAAACAGTCACACGTATTTTGTGTGTCTCGCTATTATTTAATGTGTAAGAAAGAGCTGCTGCATTAAAGCGATAAAAAACGTATGTTTATTGCCGTTACCGTGAATCGTCACGGTAAATCTAAAAGCGTCCAATTGAATAAATTTCCGTTGGGACGATATACAGGGTGTTAAGGGACGTACACTTACTTTAATCAGTGATTTCTGACATTATTTGAAGTAAAAAATATAAATGAAATTTTGGTCTCTGGTGACATTTACGATGTTTTAAAACATAAATAACCAGGAGGTATTGGACAGTTTGGGGCGGGGTGAGGGGTTGGTCGGTTACTCGGCTGAGTGACTAAGTGGAAGAATTTTTGTTTTGTTTGATTTTGAAGAAGAAAATTTGAAAAAAAGACACCAAAAAAGTCACCGAAGACCACAACTTCATTTACATTTTTACTCCAAATAATGTCAGAAATCACTGGTTAAAGTGAGTCAAGTACCTACATCTCTTAAAACCCTGTTACATGTTAGTCGTGAAAAGCGTATGAAAAAAATTGTTCCTGTTTTATTTTATGCGGTTACCCATAGAAACACTTGTTTTCTTTTCGACCCATTTTCGATGGCGTGTAAATTTGGTGATCTTTCACAAATACTATTTTGTCGTTTTTTTTAACGTGAAAACGTTTTTAAAGGGGCTCTCATACTACGGTTCCGTAAGTAAAAACTGTTTGAAAAAGACGGCAAATGAGAGCGAGAAGAAACAACCACAAAATATAGAGAATGGTTGGTTGTACGTCTCTTTTAATCATCTGAACTCGAATAACATACATTGGGTTAATTGCAATAACGGGTTGTTTTTTAAATGAGAATATGCTTAGTTCCTTCCCGGATGTCGTTTATCCAGTTCCTACCTCTCCCTAACCACATCACCTTGCTGGAAATTTATTGGAAATTTTGAATAATGCCAAGAAAAAAAAGTGCAAATACAAGTGCATTTGTTTTGAACACAGAATAAGTTTTGTAACTACCTTGGAAGCAAGTTGTTGATGTTTTTCGTCTACACAAACTCATTAGGTAAAAAAAAAAAGGAATTTGACCATCTCGGGAGTACAAAACATCGTTTTGTACAAATTCGCTTTGTTGTGGCGATAATTACCACGAGGTAATATAGCTATATTGTGATTGTATTGTGTGTTCCTTCGCAGTGATACAGTGGTAAGTGATTCGTTATCCCTTTTCCTTGCAAAACTTGTTTTCCCTACACATATTATTATCACTCAATTCCAGCAAACACCATTTCGTCTCGTTTCGTCTTTAATATTTACAGTCCATTACAAATAAGTTTTGGATGCAACAGTGAATATTATTACGCCATCCCAATCCTTTGTATAACGTACAATATTAATGTAATATTATTACAATTAGCGTTGCAAGTATAATATTATGAAGTAATTTCACCTGATAGCCTCTATTTGAGGTCAATTCGGCATTGATATTGCGCGGAGCGCATCGAGGTCAACAGAATCTAGACTTTCCCGGATTGTTGACCTGCTAAAAGGTCAACGCCGAATCAGATGACGGCTTTAGCTAAACAAACTGTAATTTTGACTCGTTGATCTAATTCGTATTATTTGCCTTTCACTGGTGATCTACTTAGCTAAACTTTTAATGAATATTTGTTTAGTCGGAAGTCCGCTGAGACAGCTGTGAATCGATTTTTGTTATCTTTTATTACTCAAAAAACTTCCGACTTGTTTTTACATTAACTCCACACGGGAGACCCTAAAGAAAATAATTCCTCTCAGGGCCTATATCATCTTTGGAAATGCCGTGTGGAGGGTCTTTTTAGGAAAGAATGAAGAGTAAATCTGGGAAGAAAAAGGGTATGAGGGGTGGGTAGGAATCTGAGGGTCAGTCTGTCCAGGAGTGTCGGACGTAAGAATCCATCCCTCCCACTGCGGTGTAAGGCGATTAGTCGAGAGGGATCAAAGTCACCAATCGTAGCGAACCTTGGGGTGACCTTTGGCAGAGATGTTGGTAATCCAATAAATGGTTCACGGGGCGACATTACCCATACCCGCCTCCCAAATTGAAACGTTTAGATTTTATCAGACATTGGCTAGAAAACATGTCTTATCGTGTATACAGACATAATGCACTAAAAATGCCAAAAATGCATATTTTGTTTAAAATCGAAAGAAAAATTATTTTCGGCCAACCCCTCCGAATTTTAATATTAGCTTTTGGTGTCTTTTAAACGAAATGACATTTTACGAAAACTTTGTATTATTACCGCTTCACAATTAAAGCTCTATAAATGAAACATTTCTGAACGTAGCCGAATAGTAAAAACTGTTTTAGAAAGGTTACAAAATAAGCTTTCGAATTAGTATATTACAAATAAATATTAACATTTGTAAATATTAAAATTTAGAATGCAAACATTAAAAAAATGTGAAAATGACTCACGTAATGTTTTTATGTGAAAACGGTACTAAAATCACAGATTATGTAAACAAAAATACTTATTCTATTGTATAAATGTGTAATAAACACTTTTGTCACCTCTCTTTTTTATCATTTCATATAAAAATATTTAATAAAAATTAACAATGTCGGGCGCCCGTAGGAAATTTGGCGGGATAAATTATGTGTCAGACTGCGCGTCTGACAGAATGTTCTTTTTATGTATTTCTATGGACAACTTGAATAGAGATGAGCAGCATGATTCACTATCGACCTTTCACTTTTTATTTTACGGATGTAACTAAAACAATAACGGAATTATAACGGTTTCTATGGAGACACACGCGCTGACGTGTAAACACGCTTATTGTACTTGACTGCTGTCGTATTTTTAACGCATATATCTGTTTACGTTGCGGAGGGGTTAAAATACCAACCTTGGATTTTTGGCTTGCTTTTTAAATTATTTTATTTATCATTAATACCGTGCAACAGCCCGAACTTCTTGGAGCCAGTGAGACTGTACCTGGCAATTCAGATCTTATCACTAAACACTGCTAAAATCATTTCAGGCCAATGTTTCATTTCGATTTTTCTTTTAACAGGGCGATACTGAGTTTATCTCACACTCTTTTTATGATTTATAAATATTGTGAAAATCAGGCCCATTAACCAGCGGAGAATTCAAATTACGTCAAAAGTTGGTCTTGCGATCGTATCCTTTCTACTGTACAGGGCGGTTCTGATGAGAAAGATTGATTTTTCGCATATATTCTATAACTCAATATCGATTTTATTTCATTCTAAATTTGTTTTAATGTATTCAAGTTAGTATTCAAAATTCTCTAACGCGTGATGATAAAAATATTAAAATACTGTTTGTAATTATTTTTTGATCATAAGTTTTTATACATTCTGGAATAATGATATCTAAGCAAAATAAGTGTTTTAAAAAAATCTGAAATAATTAGTTTTGTAAAACCGTAAATTATTAGACAAACTGAAGTATTTTCGTCGCAAAACAAGTGCGTGGATTTTTTTACGATTTTATTTGGACTAAAATTAAAATTCTGAAAAGTAGCTTTCCTAGATAATTATACATATATTTGTTTTTTTTTTTTTTAAAGAAAGACAAACATTCCCGGGATACGAATAACCCAACAATGTTTGAAAATCTCCTACAACCACCACAGAAAGTAAAAAATGTTGCTTGTGTTGTGATGGAGGACTTAGCCAGCCGAGGAATCGAACACGCGACGCCCAGGTGGGGCCCAAGCGCTATGCCCACTCAACCACTGACCGGTCGATGATTTATTTTACTGAATGATTTATATGATTGGAAACGTTATTTGTATGATACAAAATATTGTTTTAAAAATTAACAAAACTGCCAACGACCAATGGTATGATCTTATTATAATAAAAATAAACATATTTTTTAAAAATTTAAAAGAAAACTTTACTAGATGAAAATAACAATCTTTCGAAATCAATTTATATTTTTTGGTTGCAAACAGTCCACACGTCTAAAATTTGATTTAAAAATTACATATTTTCGATTGTGTCTGCTTATTTCTTCTTAAGAGTCATGATAGATTTCTGCAACCCACGATATTTTTTTATAATGCTTTTAGATCCGTGATGTAATTTTGCAACATCATGTTGTATTGTTAATAGTTATTGTCTGTTGCATTTACTTCGAATGCCATATTTGTTTTACCAAAAGTACTACCTACGTAAAAAGCTTTGTATATAATTAAAGGTAAAAAGATATAAAATCCGTTTCAAAATAAAAGTATTTAAATTAAATAAATACTCGTACATATCTTTCTTATTGTAATTTAATGCCTTTTATATAAATTTAAGAATTTACTGTGTTTATAATGGCGGAATTATATTAGCCAATAGACTGTAAAACGGAATGCAGTTATTATTTTGGTTGACAGGTGAAAACGAAGAGGCACTGGACAACTATGCACGCTCTAATAAACTGTCAATTAAGAGTACAAAATATTAAAAATGGAACTATCAAATTTTCTTTTAAGTGAAGTGTCAGTGTGAATCATATTTTACAAAACATTTTTTTGTTCTTAAAGAAAAAAATAAAGTTGAAGAAGCAGTGCTATTAGGGCACCTACTTAATGACATAAATTTGATTAAATTGTGTTTTACAAAGTGATTTGCATTCATTTAATTTAACATAAATTAGAATTTAACAGTAGGTAAAAGAATCACCAATAAATGGTGAGTTTAGTTACACTACTTTCAGATCTGAATGAATTAAATATGTTCAGATCTAAAAGTAGATACATGATCTAAAGCCCGGCCAAAGCTAGGCTAGTATTATAAATGTGAGCAATTTCTAAACTGTGCTTTATATTTTGTTACAATATCGTTATTCTTCAATATGTTGACACAGAATTGAAAAGGTATAATATATCTATATGCAATTCTAATTTTGAGATCAGTGGGTATATATATTGCAATGAAAAAAATATTTTACTTTTATGACTTTTTAATTTTTACAAAAATTAACAGCTTTTCATTTTCACCATGAGTTATATTTTTAGTATTGCCATTTGAACAACAGTGGCGCTCTCCTATGTTTTCTATTCTTATTTGACAAACTGCATATTATTCTACGTAGGTACCTACATTATATTATAATGTTGTATCTTTCATACTGTTGTATCTTTCATACAAGATGTCAGTTGCTCATTCGTTAAAAAAATTTCATTAGCTTCTATTTGGCATTTATTTTATTTAAATATTTATTTATCCATATTTATTTTATTTAAACGCCTGTTGAACTTTTACAAATAACGCAGTAAATATTTGTTTTGAAAAAATCACAATGATAGGAGAGTTTTGAAAATGAGAAAAATATAAGTAACAAAATATAATAAACAAAGACAAAATAAAGGTGACATAGAATATAAGTGAAATAAAATTAGATAATCTGCCAATATTCTCCAAATCAACTATAATATTAATAAAGATGTATAAAATTGTTGTTCACAATAGTTTTTGAACTAGAAATAGTTCGCACATGCGGCGCACGGCGCGCGCTGATTTCAAATTATTATGTAAACCCTGAAATGTATTTGGGAATGCAAACTACAGTTGGAATTATTTTAATTAAAAAAACTAGTCTTTACATACAATTTGTTGAATGTGGACCGTGAAGTCTAGTTTCTCATCCATTATATACCAAGATCTCGTATTTCCGTTAGGTACTCTATCTAAATTTATTACATTTATTGAATAGTCGACCAACAAAATACGCAATTTGTAGCTTGTTATCTACACAAAATTCATTTACAAATGATCTGAAAATATTTATGTTTATGATATTAATATTTATGTATGTAGGTATCTATAAATATTATTACGCCACCCAGAATTTGAGTTTCACCGATAAAAGATGTGGGTTAATGTGTGTGAGACGAAATGAAAAGTCTTGATTAAGTTGGGAAGTTTTACCGTTTATTGAGAGATTTACGGGAAATCACGGGTCTTTTAACTTAATTATGGGATTAGTGAAGCTGAAAGTATTTATAAAATACTAGCTGACCCTGCGAAGCGTTGCTGTGGTTAACGAAACACAAAGCCATCTACTGGATGGTTACCCTAATCACGTAGTGTTATGAAATATAATTTACGACCTATTCTCATACCTACCAAATGTACATAAAAAAACATAAAAATCGGTCAAGCCGTTTCGGAGGAGTGTGACCACAAACACCGTGACAAGATTTTTATATATATAGATTTGCCTCAAGTTCAATGCCTATCAATAAAATAATTAGAGAGACAATCACAAATTTAACATTCGGATGAACTCCGTTAGTAAACATTCAAAATCATTTTTCAGTTTCAGATCTGCCAAAACTTTTAACAAAAGAAATTCAAATATAAAAGTATTATTAAAATGATTTTGGTACTTACTTTAGCGCTTGTCTTATATGATTTGAAATGTATCAGTTCCAATTTTGAAAATTAAAAAATTCATTATTATTTTACGCATTACGCAGGAATATTTCACACCTCGCGTGGAGACACCAACAACCTAAATTAGTTGTTTAAAATACCTATGTGTTAAGGGTCATTTTCCGGAGAAAAACTTTCAAGTTGTTAATTAAACAAAAGAAATACAACTCTTATAGGAAAAATAACTGATAATAGTGTTAATTAATATTTGGTCAATTTTTCACATGATTAATTAATTAAAAAACCTTCATGTATATGAACAATATTGTACCGGACGTGTCGACGAGGGAAAGAAGATTCCCTTCCGGACATCTTCTTCCTTTATTTTTAAGAAAGATTAAATATATTTTGTAGACGAAGACGAGGATGAGTTCCCTCACAGGCCGTCCTCGTCTCTTTAAATAACGTTGGATTAAGGGTTAGAGGCAAATAATATGCTAATAATTATGTTCACAATTAAAATGTACCCTGTTTGAATAAAGACCAGTTCCCTTTGCCCCATGAACGGGCTCCTCCTGGTCGTCTTGGCCGGGGGTGAAATCCCCCCGCGTGGACGGGCGGGCACGGCTTCCTACCCTTCCCCTACCACCTACCCACCGGGCGGACCGATGGGAACGCTCCGTCCGGGGGAGTAGGTATTCCTTTGCCCCAAGAACGGGCTCCTCCTGGTCGTCTTGGCCGGGGGTGAAATCCCCCCGCGTGGACGGGCAGGCACGGCTTCCTACCCTTCCCCTCACCTACCCACCGGGCGGACCAATAGGAATGCTCCGTCTGGGGGAGTAGGTATTTTTGAATCGGAAATACACGAAAGGCTCCGAATGTTTTGTCAAATTATGGGAGTTCGGTCTAATCTGTCACCGAATAAATGATATGGACAGATAGACCGGACTCTCCTCTATGTTAATAAATATCTCTGATGAATGTATAATTAATAATGATTTAGATATTTAAGTTTCCCTGACAAAATGTGGGTGCAGGGACCCCATTGAAAGTTATTTGACATGCCATAATAAAATTAAATAAATTACTAGGGGAGAGGTCGTGGGGGTCAGACATAAGAGAAGGATAAGGGGAAGAGCTGAGACAACAGAGAACTCTGCTGTGTAGCCCGCAGCAGAGGTTATAGCCCGCCAAAACTCGAACCGCCGGAAAAATGGGCAAAAGGTTCGAGCCCACCCGCGCCGGCGGCAAGGGCAAGGGGCCGGCTATAAATACAGCGGTACCCCGGGAACATCGAGCATTCGACAAGAAGCGTTTCCAACGCACACACGCACTTGACAAACTTGATCTGGTACCGTCTCAAGCACTTCTCCGCCTCTTCTGCCTGACCTAAGGACCTCTTCCCGGACTTGACATGAAAAACTTGGATTTCATTTCTGCCCCCCCTTTTGGACGCTGCCTCTTCCTCTTGTGGGCCATTACCGGGGCGTTATTGACGAGCATCTTGGCGGCTACCCAGGACTACCCAGCACCCATATTTTACAGTCTATGTGAGTGGCGGGAAACGTCGCTTACATAGTGGTCCTTCGAGCCGGATCCAGTCACCAGCCGCTACGATGCCCAGGTCCTTGCGGTCAGGAAGAGGTGGAGAAGAAGACGGTGCCGATCGCCCCGGCCTGAGCCCCGCTGCTCCGGTCGCGGAGCAGGCAAGAGCAGAGGAAGACGCCCCCGCTCCGGAGAGCGCCTCCGCTTCGGCGGAAGAGCAGTCAGCTTCGGACAGCGAGCCCTCCACAGAAGACACCCTCCGCCTGCTACAACGAGAGCTACGGGCGGAAAGGAAGCGCAGCAAGCAGCAGGCACGGGACTCCGCTCGGCAAATGGAGCGGCTGATCAGCATGCTGGAGGCGTCACGGACCTTTCAAGAGCCAGCAGATCCTGCCCAGTCAGCCGGGGCATCACAGCCGAGGCACCCCGGCGATGCGGGGGAAGCGCAGCCGAGGCACCCCGGCGATGCGGGGGAAGCGCAGCCGAGGCACACCAGCGAGGCCGGGGCGTCACAGCCGAGCCACACCGGCGATGCCAAGGAAGCGCAGCCGAGGCACACCAGCGATGCAGGGGCATCACAGCCGAGGCACACCAGCGATGCCGGGGAAGCACAGCCGAAGCCCGCCGCCGACACCGGGGCCGGCCCAACGCCGCCCGATCTCCCGCCGGCGGCGCCCGCAGCTTCAATACACACCGGGCCCACAGCTGGCTCGGTGCACTTCCCGGGGCATCCCACAGCAGAAGAAACCGCACGGCAGACGAGGGAATGGGTCAACCGTGGACCGGACCCTTTCGCACAGTTCGCCGCCGTGGTGGCCGACGCCATCCGTAGTTCGCAGTCCGGAGCTACGCCGAGAACCTACGAGGAGGACAACCGGATGGCGGCCCTGATAGCGCGGCAGTCCACGGCTAAGGACTTGCCCACCTTCTCCGGTGACCCAGTGGAGTGGCCCACCTTCTCAGCGCAGTTCAAGCAATCAACAGACACGTGCGGGATGACAGCGGCGGAGAATCTAATCCGCCTCCAGCGCGCGCTGCGCGGGAAGGCACGGGATGCAGTCAACCCACTGCTGATGGATCCCGAGCAGGTCGGAGAGATCATGGAGACCCTCAGGAACCGGTTCGGGGGGGCGCAAGCGATTGCCGCGGTGATGCACGAGAGGGTGAAGAATTTACCGCGGCTCGCCGACGATGCGACCAACGAGGCCCTGGTCGAGTACTCGGGGACGGTTCAGAATGTGGTGACGTCGCTCGGCAACCTGGCCGACAACTACCTAATGAACCCTGCGCTGCTGAGCGAGATGTCCTCGAAGATGCCCTTCGCCCTACGCATCGCCTGGCTGGAGAAGGTCGCGGACAACCCAGAGCAAGCGGACGTCCACCAGTTTGCGGCCTTTCTGAAGCGGCTCGCGAATGCGGTCCCGCGCTCCGGCCTGGTCGACCCGGCCAAGACAACCCGCCCGCGCCGCGAGCAGGTGCACGCACAGAGCGCGGGATATGAAAAGAGTGCAGTGAAGGATTGGGAAAAGGGCGACAAAAGTGAAAAGGGCGACAAAAGTGAAAGGGGCAACAAAAGTGAGAAAAGTGAGAAGAGTGTGAAGTGTGCAAAGTGTAATGGCGCCCACACATTGAGCGAGTGCCCGCAGTTCGCCGCGATGGATGTTCCCGCTCGGTGGGAACTCGCGAAAGTAGTGCGCGTGTGTAACAAGTGTTTAGAAAAGGGCCACTATACCCGTTATTGCAAATCTAAAGTGAGCTGTGGAGTGGGCACGTGCCGTTTCGCCCACCACAGACTATTGCACGACGGGTCGCGGTACCCCGCAAGCAGTGACACCGTGAATACGACGGTGGCCCACGGGCCAAGTGAAGTGTTCCTGAAAGTGGTGCCAGTGAAAGTTTGTGGCCCGAAAGGGCAAGTGTTGACGCACGCGCTGCTCGATGACGGGTCAACAGTAACCCTTATCGACGCGGCAATAGCAGAGCAAGTGGGAGCAAGCGGGCCTCCCTGTGGACTACGCATACACGGGGCCTACGGGACCTGCTGGTCAGACAGCAACTCTCGGCGAGCGAAAGTATCAGTGCGAGGCGACAGTGGGGAGTACGCCATCTCCGCCAACACGGTGCGGGATCTGAACTTGCCGGACCAAGCAGTAGTGGGCCACCGGCCAGTGCAGCCGCGTATGCTGATAGGACAAGACAACGTGCATCTCCTGGTAGCACGTGAACAGCAAATGGAAAGCGGCGGCCGCATGTCGACACGGACGGCCCTCGGTTGGATCATGCATGGAGGACGTCGGGACATCGACGGCGGCATCACACTCAACATGTCGGCCAAGGCAGCGGACCCGGACCACAGGGTGGACAGGCTGGTCAAGCAGCATTTCGCCGTGGATTCGCTGGGCGTGACCGCCGCGATCCGGGTGTCCGCGGACATCCAGCGAGCAGAGGCACTAATGAAGAGCACCACCCGCCTAGCAGGGACAAACCGGTGGGAGACCGGCCTACTATGGAGGGAGGACGACGCCTGGCTGCCCGACAACCGGCAGTGCGCAATAAACCGGCTCGCCTCGCTTGAAAGGAAATTGGGCAGGGAGCCCCAATTGGCGGCGGCGTACACAGGCAAGATAGAGCACCTCATAGAGCGGGGATATGCGGTAAAGTTGTCCGAGGAGGAAGCAAACACTCCATGCAGAAGGAAATGGTACCTGCCGCATTTTGCCGTATCAAACACGAATAACCCCGGGAAATTGCGGGTGGTATTTGACGCCGCTAGCCGCTGCCGAGGTACGAGCCTGAACGACCGGTTGCTAACCGGGCCCGACCTCCTGTCCTCACTGCTGGGGAACTTGCTGCGGTTCCGCGAGGGGAAGGTCGCCATAGAAGCCGATATAGAGGAGATGTTTCTAAGGATCCGCATAAAAAAGGAAGACCAGATGTCCCAGCTCTTCCTATGGCGCGCTAGGCCACAGGAACCACCTAGCACCTTCAAACTGACGGCAATGATGTTCGGCGCAACGTGTTCCCCGAGTAGTGCGCAGTTCGTGCGTAACCGAGTGGCCGAGCAAGGCGCCGCTGAGTTCCCCGATGCCGCCGCTGCAGTGCGGTCTAAATTCTATATGGACGATTATTTGGACGCCGCCGACACCGTGAGGGAAGCCGCGACGCTGGTTCGAGAGGTCGGTGCCTTGCTGGCTCAAGGAGGGTTTTACCTCGCTAGCTGGGCATCCAACGCGCCCACCGCCATCCAGAGTGTTCCAGCAGAAAAAAGGGCAAAGTCAGCCGTCACCATAAGCAGCGGCGCCGATGCTGAAACGGAAAAGGTGCTGGGATTAGCGTGGGACCCTTGCAGCGATGAATTCATCTACAAATTCAAGGAGACCGAAGCAGCTGAGCTCGTCAGACACCCAACAAAGCGGCAGCTGCTGAGCACCGTTATGAAAATCTTCGATCCGGTGGGGTTTGTAGCCTGCCTCACCGTGCGATCGAAGATCCTCCTACAAGATGTCTGGAGGTCCAGCGTTGGCTGGGACGAGCGCATCCAGGACGCGCATGCGACACGATGGGCCAGCTGGGTAAAAACGCTGCAGGAGAATGACATCCGAGTCCCGAGGCGCTGCTTGCAAAGAAAGAACGGGGCATTCGAGCTGCACCTCTTCTGCGACGCCTCGGAGTCTGCCTGCTGCACCATCGCGTACCTGGTCGAGGGGAACCCGGAGGGCAAACGCGCTACCTTCCTGGCAAGTAAATGCAAGGTGGCGCCCCTCAAGCCTTTGTCTATCCCGCGGCTCGAGCTTCAAGCAGCGCTGATGGCCGCCCGCCTCGCGGCCAGCATAAGAACAGAGACGCAGTGCCGCATAAGTCGGACGACCTACTGGACAGATTCCACAACGGTTCTATGCTGGCTACGAACGGACCCCAGGAGCTATTCAACATTTGTCTCCAACCGCTTGGGTGAGATCGACGATCTATCGAGTACCAGCGAATGGAGATGGGTCCCTACAAAGTTCAATCCAGCGGACATCGGGACACGCGACGTGGAGGTACCGGACCTCACACAAACTGGAAGGTGGTTCTCCGGACCACCCTTTATCACTCTCCCAGATACTGAGTGGCCAGTGCAACGCGGTCACGGGATGCAGCCGGACGAAAGTGCCTTGGAGCGGAAGCCCAATATTGTGGGCCTTACCACCGTGGAGGAGAAGGCCCTGCCGGCTATCGAGCGCTTCTCATCATGGCTCCGACTGATCCGCTCAACAGGATGGATGCTGCGGTTCATCAGGCCGTGTCGCGACGGACCCTATCGCGCCCTCCATGAAGGCCCCCTGCGCGCGGAAGAGATCCAGGAAGCTGAAGTCCGCTGGGTCCGGCAATCTCAGAGGGATGCCTTCAACACAGACATGAGGGCGCTGCGCATTGGCGCGCCCACACCCACCGGTAGCCGACTCAATGCCCTGACACCATTTCTCGGGCCTGACGGAATCCTACGAATGGGCTCCCGGCTACAAGCCGCTAAAAGAGTCGTGCAAAGCGTACGGACCCCGATCATACTAGACGGGGATGACCCCTACACCCGCCTGCTGATCCTCCACTATCACAAAAAAGGGCATCACGCAAGCACAGAGCGAACCATGTCCGAGCTAAGAAGAAGCTTCTTTATACTGAGACTACGGACGAACCTCAGGAAAATTGCACACACCTGCCCCGAATGCCGCATACGAAGAGGGAGGCCCCACCCGCCGCTAATGGGTCAATTACCGGCAGCCCGACTAGCCCACCATGTACGCCCGTTTACCAATTGCGGGCTGGACTACTTCGGGCCGATTGACGTTACCATCGGCCGGCGGCGGGAAAAAAGATACGGGGCCCTGTTCACTTGCCTCTCCACCCGAGCGATACACCTGGAGATCGCCCACTCGCTGTCAGCAGATTCCGCCATTATGGCCCTCAGAAGGATGACCGCGAGGAGAGGACAGCCCGAGGCGATCTACTCGGACAACGGAACAAACTTTCGCGGGGCGGACCGCGAGATGAGGGAGGCGCTAAAAGAGCTCCAAGAGGACCCCCGACTGCAGGATCATCTCTCCACGCAAGGAACAGAGTGGCACTTTCTCCCGCCAATGTCACCGCATATGGGGGGAGCTTGGGAGAGACTAGTAAGGTCTGTGAAACGAGCACTGGAGGCGGTCCTAAGAGAACGAGCACCCCGGGAAGAGACCCTCTTGACGGCAATGGCTGAAGCAGAGTATGCCGTGAATAACCGGCCGCTCACCCACCTGTCCGTCGACCCCAGAGATGAGGAACCACTAACGCCTAATCACTTCCTGCTAGGATCTGCAGGTGGGCGGCCGCACCTGTCGCTTTACGGCCCGAAGGACGAGGAGATCTGCCTACGGAAGCAGTGGCGCATCAGTCAACAGATGGCGGACATGTTCTGGCGACGATGGCTGAAGGAGTACCTCCCCACCATGGCAGAGAGGCCAAAGTGGCAACACCGCAGCGCCCCCGTGCAGAAGGATGATCTGGTCCTCATCGTGGATTCCACCCTGCCCCGCAACAGCTGGCCCAGGGGACGAGTCGTCGAGGCGATTCCCGCAGCAGATGGCCAGGTGCGAGCAGTACGCGTGAGGACGAGCGCGGGCGAGTACATAAGGCCTGCAGTGAAGATCATCGTCCTCCTATCAGCCACGCCACCTCCGACGCAGCTTCCAGCGGCAGGCAGACCACGTGCACCAGCGGGCCACAGAGGATCCGGCCGCCAGGGACACCGACGTCGCCGCACCCGTCCTAGCTGAGTAGGGCACAGCTGACGCTGCACCGGGGGGAGTGTACCGGACGTGTCGACGAGGGAAAGAAGATTCCCTTCCGGACATCTTCTTCCTTTATTTTTAAGAAAGATTAAATATATTTTGTAGACGAAGACGAGGATGAGTTCCCTCACAGGCCGTCCTCGTCTCTTTAAATAACGTAGGATTAAGGGTTAGAGGCAAATAATATGCTAATAATTATGTTCACAATTAAAATGTACCCTGTTTGAATAAAGACCAGTTCCCTTTGCCCCAAGAACGGGCTCCTCCTGGTCGTCTTGGCCGGGGGTGAAATCCCCCCGCGTGGACGGGCGGGCACGGCTTCCTACCCTTCCCCTACCACCTACCCACCGGGCGGACCGATGGGAACGCTCCGTCCGGGGGAGTAGGTATTCCTTTGCCCCAAGAACGGGCTCCTCCTGGTCGTCTTGGCTGGGGGTGAAATCCCCCCGCGTGGACGGGCAGGCACGGCTTCCTACCCTTCCCCTCACCTACCCACCGGGCGGACCAATAGGAACGCTCCGTCTGGGGGAGTAGGTATTTTTGAATCGGAAATACACGAAAGGCTCCGAATGTTTTGTCAAATTATGGGAGTTCGGTCTAATCTGTCACCGAATAAATGATATGGACAGATAGACCGGACTCTCCTCTATGTTAATAAATGTCTCTGATGAATGTATAATTAATAATGATTTAGATATTTAAGTTTCCCTGACAAAATGTGGGTGCAGGGACCCCATTGAAAGTTATTTGACATGCCATAATAAAATTAAATAAATTACTAGGGGAGAGGTCGTGGGGGTCAGACATAAGAGAAGGATAAGGGGAAGAGCTGAGACAACAGAGAACTCTGCTGTGTAGCCCGCAGCAGAGGTTATAGCCCGCCAAAACTCGAACCGCCGGAAAAATGGGCAAAAGGTTCGAGCCCACCCGCGCCGGCGGCAAGGGCAAGGGGCCGGCTATAAATACAGCGGTACCCCGGGAACATCGAGCATTCGACAAGAAGCGTTTCCAACGCACACACGCACTTGACAAACTCGATCTGGTACCGTCTCAAGCACTTCTCCGCCTCTTCTGCCTGACCTAAGGACCTCTTCCCGGACTTGACTTGAAAAACTTGGATTTCATTTCTGCCCCCCCTTTTGGACGCTGCCTCTTCCTCTTGTGGGCCATTACCGGGGCGTTATTGACGAGCATCTTGGCGGCTACCCAGGACTACCCAGCACCCCTATTTTACAGTCTATGTGAGTGGCGGGAAACGTCGCTTACAAATATTGATATTAAAAATCGAAAAAGGGTCATTGTGCTGAAACTGGTTCCATTAGCTACATCGAGTGGTATTGAGAATTAAAAATACCTTTTTCCTCAAATTAGCTACCAACACTTTTTATATGAGTTACATTATAAAACTAGATAATATATTTAATATTAGCTTGTCAACATTGTTCGCTTAGTAATTGCTAATAAATTCATTTTTATACATGGTGTTCGGAAACTAGTGACACTTGGTAAATCTACGTCACATTTGAGGTCGATTTTGAGTTTACTGCAACTTTTTTTTATTTTATCTTTCGTTTTCGAGTAAATTGAATCTGAAGTTGAATTTTTAGATCAAATTTTTAAAAATCGGTCGCAACTGGTTAATTTTTATTGCCTTATCGTCTTTTAAAATGCGTCGAAGCATAAACCCGGTTATAAAAGTCTTTGTAACCCTTTAGTTGCCGATAAAAAGGAAAAAAAATCGAAATTTTCGGATTGATATTTAAACTATTTATATTCTTCAGCCACAGACGTTTTAACGAATGGCCGAATCGTACTTACCTATCATCACCTCAGTCGGACAAGATTCTAACTAATTTTTTTTTTCAAAAATGATCTTTTAATGCAAAACCATTCCATTTTCAGATTTCAAAATAACAAAAATAATTTTATGGGGAAGTTCCAACTTCAAACAACTCACATCACAATTTTAAGGGCCCGCAACCCGGATTTGTACCGATTTATTACACATTTCCCTTAAACACGGTGAGTTTCAAAGCTCTTAAAAAATATATGTTATTCTTGAAGATAATATCTAGACTTTGCCCGCGCCAAAATGCAAATTATATGAAATTCTCTCGATAGAAAAAAATCGCAAAGTATGCTCCAAAAATTATTATTAACACGTTTGTTTCAGTTATTTTACAAGTTATACGCATGAAAAAATTCACAGTATTTTTTGAAATGCTATTTAACATAATGCCCGCGAGATTTTTGCTCTATTTTAAACGAGTCGTGTTTTATTAAACATTTTCGCAATTTTCGCATCGATTTTGTCGCTGTAAATGTTAGCGCTCTCCTCTAACATTCGTAATTTCGTATCTCTCCATTTTCTTCTTTTCGGGCCCGGTTGCAGAGCCTTAAGGCTTCCATTTATTTAACAAGGTTCTGACATCACATTCAACCTTTTTGCATTGTCATTTTGTTTGTATACGTTACAGTTAAAACTAGTTTTTACTAACTGCCTTTATTAAAACTGAAATTGGGATTGCAAATAAAGATACTGTTTATCAAAATATTTAGTAACTGTTAATTAAAAACCTAACCTAACCCAACCTAACCTAACCTAACCTGATGTCACTCGACCAATCTGAATAATAACAGTTTTAACTGAATCATTTCGAGAAAATGCGTTTGTCCAGTTAGAACTAGTTTTCACTGATATTCAGCAGTTAATTCTAGTTGAAACGGGTTTTAACTGTAACATAATATATATCTTTATGGAAATTTGAAATGCTCTGTAGGACAAAATGTTAATTGTTCGGGAAAGCGAAAAGAAAGTTTTATTTTTCAAATAATCATAATATATCCTGTTTCAGATAATTATATTTTTTTATTATAAAATAACTTTAAATGGATCTTTCAGAATTTTTAATTTTATTTTAAATTTCTTGAATTACATTTTTTTTAAATTTTTTAATTAAAGATCCACTTATTTTCCTAGAAATATTTCAGCGACGCAGATGGAAAGAGAAAAAAATGGAGACAAATGACATATTTAAATCATTTTTGGATTTATTGTCCTTTACAGCATTTCAAATTTTCGCTATCGATTTGATGTAGAATCGGCAGTTTCCCGCTTGTACCATGAGTTTTCGGATACCGTGTATAGTGTTTAGGTGGGCGTATCACATTAAATATTCATTATGTTGAAATACATTGAGACATAGGTCATAGGCACCTGTTGACAAGTCATAACATACGTACATATGTTTGGCTTAGCGTAACCATAAAGTAGGTAAACAACCTATGCCATTCCAAATTCAAATTTATGAAAAAGTGTAGGTAATATTTCATTTCCATGTTTAAAAATTTTAAAAATCTGAAATCAGCTGACGTGTTTTGATAACAATATAACATGTAGATGCGAACTATATTAACTTATAAATACTATTGAACAAAATGTGTGATGTATGGTGACCTGACAGTTGATCACCCGGCAATTAGAAATGTCTATTGGTATTTCTCGACCTATGCAAAGCATTTGATACAATCTCACACATCAAATTAGAACGCAAAATGTTCAATAGAGGTATTAGGAATAAAAAATTAGGCCTCCTCTCCAGCTTCTTATCTGACAGACCTCAGTGGGTTAAACTCAATACAACAAAGAGTCAGATTTTGCCCATTAGTTACGGGGTCCCACAAGGCAGTTTTATAGGTCCAATGTTCTTCTTAATATATATTAACGAGTTATGTAACCTAGATATGGATGCCACTATTGTCAGTTTCGCCGATGACACTGTCCTACTCTTCCAGGCAAAAGACTGGCTTACCGTTTATTCCAAAGCGGAGGAAGGAATTAAAAAGGTGAACTATTGGCTTGACTCGAACACAATAACTCTAAATATACAGAAAACAATACGGAATTTTAGCTTGGGGTAATGCATATTCCAGTGCTCTCGACTCCATGATTAAAGCTCAAAAACTAATCATAAAAATAACTGCCATTTACTACCAGCACTGATACGATCTTCAATACCTTCAACGTTATGGATATAAAACAGCTCTACTCAAGATACATCTTAGTTAATTTACACAAAAACAACCAAACGCTATATAAAGCTACCCAAACAATACAAAAACAAAGAACTTCTTCAAACTCCTTTTTCCAAAACCACCTTTGAATAAAGACACTTTAAATACATAGCTTGCAAACTATACAATACATTACCAGCTTCGATCAGACAAACTGACTCCTCGACAAAATTCAACAAGATATAAAGAAATGGATCGTAAGTATTAAACGCCACATTATTACAAACATCTGTAAAATATATCACACATAGACAGAAATAACTAATTATTTATAATTATTTTTAATTAAATATTATAATTCGAGGTTTAACTCATAAAGTTAAAAATTAAAAATAAATATTCACCCTAGACTTGCAGAAAAGTCAATAGATGTCGCATATGAAAAATAAAATGGATAAAAATTTATCCAGACACTATCTATTATAGCAATTGGTTCGGGTTGAACCTTGCCATCATATCTATATAATGATAGCAGCCAATAATATGTGCGTTAAGAAAATGAAGATAATGTCGGTAGTTCTTAGTCGAAGTATGATACAGTTATAAGTGACCGAATTTGATATAGATACCTTAGCTCAGTTGGTAGAGCACTTGCCATGTAAGCAAAGGTTCCTGGGTTCGAGTCCCTGAGGTGCCAATATCCTTTTCTGATTTTTCTCCACATTTTCCATTGAGTTTCGCTAATATTATCTTCCCCTCCGCAACGTAAGCAGATATATGCGTTAAAAATACGACAGCAGTCAAGTACAATAAGCGTGTTTACACGTCAGCGCGTGTGCCTCCATAGAAACCGTTATAACTCCGTTATTGTTTTAGTTACATCCGTAAAATAAAAAGTGAAAGGTCGATAGTGAATCATGCTGCACATCTCTATTCAAGTTGTCCATAGAAATACATAAAAAGAACATTCTGTCAGACGCGCAGTCTGACACATAATTTATCCCGCCAAATTTCCTACGGGCGCCTGACATTGTTAATTTCTATTAAATATTTTTATATGAAATGATAAAAAAGTGAGGTGACAAAGTGTTAATTACACATTTATACAATAGAATAAGTATTGTTGTTTACAAAATCTGTGATTTTAGTACCGTTTTCACATAAAAACATCACGTGAGTCATTTTCACATTTTTTTAATGTTTGCATTCTAAATTTTAATATTTACAAATGTTAATATTTATTTGTAATATAATAATTCGAAAGCTTATTTTGTAACCTATCTGAAACAGTTTTTACTATTCGGCTACGTTCAGAAATGTTTCATTTATAGAGCTTTAATTGTGAAGCGGTAATAATACAAAGTTTTCGTAAAATGTCATTTCGTTAAAGACATTAAAAGTGCATATTGGCGATTTTCTGAGGGGCGATAACAAATTATAATTTTTTGTGCATTATTTACCAATTTCAAACGTAAAAGATGTTCAGTTCGACTTCAAAAATATACTTAATAATAAGTTGGTATGAATGTCAAAAAAATTTCGATGTCGATTTTTTGTACTTATGCGCTGGTATATACAGTAAATAGAGAAGCAGACTTTTCCTTGGTGCATTTGAACAAAAATATGTGTTATTATTTTGTTATTCGGCCGTAATCCTCTCTGCACATCCCTACGGGGTCACTTAGTTATGTTTTGTGTAGTGTAAGGAATTTTCCCTAAACCGACTGCACATTGTATATAAGTACGCCGGGGGACCAATTGTCGGCCGATCAACTGTCATGGAATCGTTATTTATACAGCACTAGCAGACCCGGCCACACGTTGCTGTGGCTAACGAAACACAACGCCATTACCCAAACTTTATAAAATCCACACCACCCGCTTGCCAGCTGCCCGCTGACTGAATTTAATATTAATTTCTCGGCTTTTATCCACTATAATGAGCATGTTTTATACATATAAACCTTCCTCTTGAACCACTCTATCTATTGGTGAAAACCGCATGAAAATCCGTTGCGTAGTTCAAAAGATCTATACGTACATACATTTTGAGCGAGTTCATTTTATACTATGTAATGATAATTAGTTCCATTGTAAAAAAACATCTTTTTTAAAACTGTGTAGAAGATTTTTTTTAAATTTACTTTATCTCCACACAGTAGGCCCTGAGGAAAACAAATCCTCAGGGTCTGTAACATCTTTGGGGATGCTGTGTGGAGGGTCTTTTTAGGTAAAGGAAGAATATGAAGTTCTGTGAAGGAAAGGGGTATGAGTGATGGGTAGAAATTTGGGAGTCAATGAGTTCAAAAACCCGTTGTTGCAGAAATAGTTTGACACCATTGCGTATAATTATCAGGATCACGACCTAACAATTCAACAAAATTGGCACCATCCACATTCATACACCGATCGTCCAGTTGATTAGTCAGACATCTCTGAAAAATCGATTTTCGAGTTGAGTATGCAGCTATATGTAAAAGTGTACCCTATATCTGGTACAATACTCAGATTAGGTATTCATAACCACCACCAAATCAATTATAATACAGAAAACTTGAAGTGAAATAAAAATAAATAAAAAATTCCGGTTACTAGTAGGAAATTTTAAAATATCGTACTATAATATGCCGGACCGTTATGCCTCCAGGTGTTATTTTATAGCATATTTAATATCTAAAACACAGGCACGTGTAAATAATATTTTATTTATGGTAAGCATTTGAATATTGCTTTCTTCGTTATCTCAAAACTTAGTATTTGGAGATGTCTGACTAATAAACTGGACGATTGGCATCTTAAGAACAAAAAACCTGATTGCATCGCCGTCTAATGAGCACCGATAATTTATAATGACACTCGTATAATTATTATCATTATCACAATATCACAATAACACGAAAAACAACTCGAAACTTATATTATGTATGAAATTCCACTTTTAAAAGTCGAGCAAACTCAAAATATAACTAGATAAGTACCTATTACACATCTTTTCGAAAATCTAAGCTTTTCAAAATGGCGTAAAAACACTGAAAAACAACGTGATATAAATATGTCAACAATTACCGGTGACGTTTAAATTGATGTTATTTTAATATTTTACTTGTTATTTTCCAAGATGGCAACGTCCGCTGTCGGCAGTGACCGTCAAGTAACTGGATAATGACTCTGTTTATTGTAAACTGGTTGGTGATTTTTCAAGATGGATAGACAGGGGTAGTGCAATCTAGTTTTATTTTTAAATAATAATTAGCTTATGTCTTGACTTAATTGTTTATGATTATTACACGTGGGTAAAATATGTGGAAATATTTCATTAGAAATTGTGAAGGAGGTTGTCAGCAGAGGCGGTTTTCTCAAAAGTGTGTTTGTATAAAGAAATGAGATTCACTTGTATTATATTAATAAACAGTGGATTCTCCACACAGCAATCCTATAGATGACATTGGTCTTGAGGGAAATTATTTACCTCGGGCTTACCTGTGAACCTACGCGGAGTTAATGCAAAAAAGGCGATCTTTTTTCCGTGTTAAAAAATCACGCGTCTGAATAATGTAGGTTACTGCCCAAGAGCGAATTCGAAATTAATCCCAAATTCCATAGGTGCGTTATGAATATCCGCACCCATGGGACCTTGCGTCATATTTTTAGGTTCATGCAAAACATATCAGAGGCGCCAAAGCGGTAAACCTGCAAACTTGGGAATTTGCCAGCTGCCTGAATGCGCAGCACCTACCAAATTTCTACAGAATAGTATTTCTAGTTAAAATTTAACACACAATTATTACTGCAGATGTTATATTTAGAAAAGTTTATTGCGTAAAATACGATTTTCGTGTTTAAAACTATTTATACTATTTAGCCACAGACATTTTAACGTATCGCCGAATTGTACCAACTTGTTGCTGGTGCAGTATTGTGATGAAATTCCTATAGATGTAATGAAAACTATTCATAAATTAAGGATTTTTTCTCCCCTTTTAACCTTACGTTGAGCTCCGATAATTGAGAGGCCACGAACCTCCACTGGACTAGACGTCCTTACTCTAGTAGGCTCCAAGTTATTCTGAGGCTCCGAGTCGCGACTTTGGACTTCGGATTTATTTATTTTTCAGAGTACCTAAACCGAAGTTTACTTGCTCTAACATATTTATAAAAGGATTATCTAATGATGCTTTACATGGTTTTTAATGTTAATGAGTTTTCGAGAAATGAAAGTTTTATTTTACTGCGGCTTTATGCAGGAATATTCTATACGTAAATTATTAATCTCTACGTAAGACAGATTTGGGTTTTTTATATTTAAAGTGTTCATTCTCACTGTATTTAGCGAGAGAGTTTATAGTGGGATTAGAGTGACTATCTAGGCCAGCGAAAAACCTAGTAGCCTGTGCAAAGATAAGGTCTTTAACCAACGGGACGTTGGATTCATTGTGGAGAGTAGATATTCTACTCCAGTGAGGAGCATTTAAGGCGAGTCTAATGCATTTATTTTGAAAGACTTGAAGTTTATCAATATGGGTTTTTGCTGCATAACCCCAGATTGGGCAACCGTATGAAAAACATGATCTGATGGTTGTCTTATAAAGCAGTAATTTATTGTCTGTAGATAGACGGCTATTTCTACACATCATGGGATATAGGGATGATAGATAACGATTTGCAGCTTTTCTTTTTTCTTCTATATGTTTTTTCCACGTTAGTTTATAATCTAGAGTGACACCGAGGTATTTTAATGATGATTCCCATGGAACATTTTTCCCAAAAAGTTTAATGAAAGGGGGCCGTTTAGGCCGTGTTTTGTGGAACACGGTCGCGACACTTTTGGTCGGATTGATAGAGATTCTCCACTTTTTACACCACTTTTCTGTGAGAGTGGCTTGTTTCTGTACGCGGCGTGTAGCAGTGGCCTCGACAGTTGAACTCGAGATGATGTTTGTGTCATCAGCGAATTGGGTTATCATGATATTGTGATCTATTGGTTTAGGAATGTCACTCGAATAAATGTTGTATAAAGACGGGGAGAGTTGGCTGCCTTGCGGGACCCCAGCTGACAGGGGACGAGTAGTGGAGAAAATATTATCTATTTTTACTTTAAATGAACGATTTCTCAGGAAACTATTTATAAGTTGGATGATTCTAAGTGGATACCCTAGGCAGTACATTTTATATATGAGGCCGTTATGCCAGACTTTGTCGAACGCCTTACTAACGTCTAGAGAGAGTATTACTGTTTTTTTCTTTGTATTGAAGCCCTCCGTGATGTGTTCCACGACACGGAGGAGTTGATGAGTGGTTGAATGACCAGCTCGAAACCCATGCTGAAAGTCTGGCAAGAATTTACATTTGTTTGTGATTTCATTTAATCTTACAAGGATTACTTTTTCCAGGACTTTACCCAAGCAAGGAAGGAGACTTATCGGCCTATGGTTCTCCGTTAATAATGGATCCTTGACTGGTTTCGGAATTAATATAACATCAGCTTCTTTGAAGTCCTTTGGAAAGCAACGCAGTCTAAGCGCTGCATTGCAGATGGCAGTCAGGGCGCAGGATGCCCTTTTTCGGTAGGTATTTGAGAATTTTGTTAGATATACCGTCAGGACCGGCCGCTTTCTTCTTTTTTAGACCCTTGATTATTTTTATTATTTCATCCGGAGATGTGGCATTAATGGGCGGGTCCTGGGGGTCGAGACTTAATATTGCTTCTACTTTAGAATCCACCTTAGCTACGAAGGCTGGGTCATCGTGTTCCGTGTTAGGAGTGAATTGTGCTTCAAGGCTATCTGCGAAGGCTTCTGCCTTGTCTGCTGCTGAAAAAACTTTACCGTTTGGGCCTTGAAGCGGAGCTATTTTTGTTGCTGGACGTCTAAGTGCTTTGGAGAGTTTCCAGTAGGCATCTCTGTCATCTTCGAGGGAGGATATGAATACGTTCCAACGCTCATTTCGGTAATCATATAGTGCTTCGCGTACTTCTCTATTTAGTCTATTTAAATGTTGTTTAACGATGGGATTAAATGAACTTTGCCACTCCTTACGCACTTGGTTTTTTTCCCTAATAAGATCTTTGATCTCTTCGGGAATACCGTATTTAGCTGAGTTATCTTTTATGGTAATCGCTGTTGACGCTTCGTTAATACAAGATTTTAGGCATTTAATTAGGTCGGAGGTGGCGGTATTTAGGGCTAATTCGTCAGGTATTGATGTCGGTATTGTGATTTTATTTTCTAATAAATCGCTGAATTTTTTCCAATTAATTTTTTTCTTTATAGGCACGAGGGGGACCAAGGGATTAGAGCCTCCTGTTAATGTTAGAAGAACTGGATCGTGGTCGGAGGATAGTTTTTTAACTACTTTTAAAGAGTGCAAATGATTAGTTTCTTTTAAGATCACTATGTCTATCACGTCCGGAATACCGTTAGCATGGTGTAGCGTTGGTAAGTCCGGAGCGTCTACTACAATTGATTTCGTGCTCGCGTATTTTGCCAGCACGTTACCTTTTAGGTTTGAATGTAGGCTATGCCACGATCCGTGTTTAGCGTTCATGTCCCCGGCTAAAATGGTGTCGCGAAGTGGTGAAGTCGCGAGACTTGTGGTGTCTACTTGACTACCTGATACCTTCGGCCAGCGTTGCCAACTCTACGTCTTTTTGTGTAGATCTACGTAATTTAGGTCTTTCCTGCACATCTACGAACTTAGGCCCAGAATCTACTTATTTTCTTTCAAATTGTACAAATTTGCAAAATAACATAACTCATTAGGCTGAAGAAGCATATTTTCCGTAACTTTACCAGACGCGAACTCCAACAAACAACGTTCCGTTTCAAACTAGAGTCCGCGCCACATAAGAAGTTGCGCAGACTACGTCCAGACCGACCATTCCCGCACCCGCAGCGGCTCCCGCAGCCTCCCTAGAGGACTTCCCCACCCTCCCAACCCCATCCGTCCCCTTGCCCCCCACTACAACAACTCCCCCTCCCCCCACCTCGAACCCTACCCCCACTGTCCACAAACCCGCATCCCAACTCCCGACCAACTCTCGCAACCCGAATCCCCGCAACTGGCCTCAGCCCCATTATTACAAGTCAAGACATAGCCATCAATCAAATAGGGCTCATTCGACCCATTCTCAATCGTATAATAACCAAGCTAGCCAACAATACAGGCTAGACAGGGGATCTGCCCCCGCCCAAGAGTCCCAACAACAGTTGCCCCCCTTGGACCCAATCCATAAAAAAGCCCTCGAAGAGCAACTTGAATTCATCAAATTAACGATTAAAAACGCCACCGACGAGATGTTTAAAATTCAAGCCACATTAAGAAATCATAATGTCTAGACACCAAAATATAATAGTCAACCTGCAAACCGCCTATTGGAACGCCAATGGCTCTGTCCTCTCCCACAAAGAGGAAATAATTGATTTTCTTAAAGAATACAACATTGACGTATTCTTCATTAATGAAACATGGCTCAAACCATCTAAGAAATTTAATTTACCTAATTATATCACGTACCGGGATGACAGGTTAACCAATAAATGCGGCGGCACGGCTATTTTAGTCAAAAATAATATTGACCACCGTCTAGCACATTCATTCTCTAGTATCAACATTGAATCCACCTCGGTAGTAGTAAATACATCTTCCGGACCACTTAAACTCATCTCCGTTTATGCACCACCGAAACGCCCACTGATCCCGTCCGAACTGGACAGTTTATTAGAAGAAAATGTTCCCACCATTTTAGCCGGGGACATGAACGCTAAACACGGATCGTGGCATAGCCTACATTCAAACCTAAAAGGTAACGTGCTGGCAAAATACGCGAGCACGAAATCAATTGTAGTAGACGCTCCGGACTTACCAACGCTACACCATGCTAACGGTATTCCGGACGTGATAGACATAGTGATCTTAAAAGAAACTAATCATTTGCACTCTTTAAAAGTAGTTAAAAAACTATCCTCCGACCACGATCCAGTTCTTCTAACATTAACAGGAGGCTCTAATCCCTTGGTCCCCCACGTGCCTATAAAGAAAAAAATTAATTGGAAAAAATTCAGCGATTTATTAGAAAATAAAATCACAATACCGACATCAATACCTGACGAATTAGCCCTAAATACCGCCACCTCCGACCTAATTAAATGCCTAAAATCTTGTATTAACGAAGCGTCAACAGCGATTACCATAAAAGATAACTCAGCTAAATACGGTATTCCCGAAGAGATCAAAGATCTTATTAGGGAAAAAAACCAAGTGCGTAAGGAGTGGCAAAGTTCATTTAATCCCATCATTAAACAACATTTAAACAGACTAAATAGAGAAGTACGCGAAGCACTATATGATTACCGAAATGAGCGTTGGAACGTATTCATATCCTCCCTCGAAGATGACAGAGATGCCTACTGGAAACTCTCCAAAGCACTTAGACGTCCAGCAACAAAAATAGCTCCGCTTCAAGGCCCAAACGGTAAAGTTTTTTCTGCAGCAGACAAGGCAGAAGCCTTCGCAGATAGCCTTGAAGCACAATTCGCTCCTAACACGGAACACGATGACCCAGCCTTCGTAGCTAAGGTGGATTCTAAAGTAGAAGCAATATTAAGTCTCGACCCCCAGGACCCGCCCATTAATGCCACATCTCCGGATGAAATAATAAAAATAATCAAGGGTCTAAAAAAGAAGAAAGCGGCCGGTCCTGACGGTATATCTAACAAAATTCTCAAATGCCTACCGAAAAAGGGCATCTGCGCCCTGACTGCCATCTGCAATGCAGCGCTTAGACTGCGTTGCTTTCCAAAGGACTTCAAAGAAGCTGATGTTATATTAATTCCGAAACCAGGCAAGGATCCATTATTAACGGAGAACCATAGGCCGATAAGTCTCCTTCCTTGCTTGGGTAAAGTCCTGGAAAAAGTAATCCTTGTAAGATTAAATGAAATCACAAACAAATGTAAATTCTTGCCAGACTTTCAGCATGGGTTTCGAGCTGGTCATTCAACCACTCATCAACTCCTCCGTGTCGTGGAACACATCACGGAGGGCTTCAATACAAAGAAAAAAACAGTAATACTCTCTCTAGACGTTAGTAAGGCGTTCGACAAAGTCTGGCATAACGGCCTCATATATAAAATGTACTGTCTAGGATATCCACTTAGAATCATCCAACTTATAAATAGTTTCCTGAGAAATCGTTCATTTAAAGTAAAAATAGATAATATTTTCTCCACTACTCGTCCCCTGTCAGCTGGGGTCCCGCAAGGCAGCCAACTCTCCCCGTCTTTATACAACATTTATTCGAGTGACATTCCTAAACCAATAGATCACAATATCATGATAACCCAATTCGCTGATGACACAAACATCATCTCGAGTTCAACTGCCGAGGCCACTGCTACACGCCGCGTACAGAAACAAGCCACTCTCACAGAAAAGTGGTGTAAAAAGTGGAGAATCTCTATCAATCCGACCAAAAGTGTCGCGACCGTGTTCCACAAAACACGGCCTAAACGGCCCCCTTTCATTAAACTTTTTGGGAAAAATGTTCCATGGGAATCATCATTAAAATACCTCGGTGTCACTCTAGATTATAAACTAACGTGGAAAAAACATATAGAAGAAAAAAGAAAAGCTGCAAATCGTTATCTATCATCCCTATATCCCATGATGTGTAGAAATAGCCGTCTATCTACAGACAATAAATTACTGCTTTATAAGACAACCATCAGATCATGTTTTTCATACGGTTGCCCAATCTGGGGTTATGCAGCAAAAACCCATATTGATAAACTTCAAGTCTTTCAAAATAAATGCATTAGACTCGCCTTAAATGCTCCTCACTGGAGTAGAATATCTACTCTCCACAATGAATCCAACGTCCCGTTGGTTAAAGACCTTATCTTTGCACAGGCTACTAGGTTTTTCGCTGGCCTAGATAGTCACTCTAATCCCACTATAAACTCTCTCGCTAAATACAGTGAGAATGACCACTTTAAATATAAAAAACCCAAATCTGTCTTACGTAGAGATTAATAATTTACGTATAGAATATTCCTGCATAAAGCCGCAGTAAAATAAAACTTTCATTTCTCGAAAACTCATTAACATTAAAAACCATGTAAAGCATCATTAGATAATCCTTTTATAAATATGTTAGAGCAAGTAAACTTCGGTTTAGGTACTCTGAAAAATAAATAAATCCAAAGTCCAAAGTCCAAGTTGCGCAGACGGAAATACAATTCTTCCATTTCAACAGGATCAGCAAATCAATGGGCTTTGGCGTCATATTTCAAAAATACGAAAAGGCGATTCGTCTCAAATGTTTCCCTTATTAGCCCAGTTTGCACGAAACTTAAACATTGCCACAAAGCAGTGCAAATGTCGAGCGCCTGTTTTCCGCGATAAATTTGTTGAAAACTAACATCCGAAACAGACTCTCTACTGACACGCTAACAGGCTTACTTTTTACGAAAAGTGGCTTGAAAACAAGCAGCGAGCCTTCGCAGGAACATATAAAATATTTTAATCAATATATGTTCAAATTTAATTTGCTGAAGATTCTGAAAATTGAGTATTTTTTTATTTCTTTTTTTTTACCACAAATATGACTTTTTTTATTTACCAGATTCTTATGTGCCTTGCAGAGGTGAATCATTTAAATTTACTGAATTTAAAGTTTATGTTCTTTTATAAATAGAACGGCGTCATTAGCGCCTCGCAATTTTTACCTAATGTGGGTATTTTCTAAAAATCCTACGAAAAATGTGGCAAACAAGCATGGGAAACGGTTATCGCAGCCTATGAAAGTTTACAATACCAGGGCAAGGGTATCTCTTTAAATAAATTGTATAACAAAATACTCGTTTTATTTTGTTTCACCTACCCTTACTTCTTCGTTTCACTCAAACAAAAGTACGTACATATATCTACGAACTTTTCATAATCCAAATTATACAGTTTCTACGTAATTTTCTAGTCTGACCTACGTCTTTTTCAAAATTCGGGTTGGCAACACTGCCTTCGGCTATCATCGGAACCGTTTTTACATTAGACACGAACGATGATAGATGATACTGTTTTGATATAATACTTAACTGACATCTATGACCCACTATGTAAAATTACTAAACTTAGACATTTTTCATGATTCCTTGCAAACATACTAATTTATTAAATTTATACTAATTTAATTAATACTAATTTATTAAATTTATTAGCGTGATATAAATTATATTAAATCCACTTACATTTAATTTTTAATTATAATTTTATTAACAATCCATTACAATTCGTGACCATATAATTCTTGATTTATTTTTTTTGTTTATCTCCACACATATTCTTCCTTTTAATTATTTTCTCATTAGTTAAGTTTTGAGAACCTTATTGAGAATTTTATTTATTGTACAACTTATTTGATTTTTCATTAGTTTGCTAAAACAACAATTGGTTGGCGTCCTCTGACCCAGTAAGATTGCAAATACCAGTTGATCAACAAAAATCTGTCATGCGGTTCTAACAAACTAGTTTGAAGTTCAGTTGAGTTTACCAGACCAAGCTCTGCTGCTGGAACCAAATACCTCCTTCCAACTACGATTATAGAGAGGAACCTGGTCCATAGATCAAATGTTGGTGTGTCTTCTTTATAGTGCAGACCGAATTCCACCAATAGATTTGAGTTAAAAAAAGGTCAGAGATTAATAATGTGGATCTTGCTGGTCAATTTTTTGGTTAATTTTTTTTACCCCCTCTGCTCTTATCTGTAAAGGGAATGTATTGAGTACATGATATTAAATCATTTTAATGATTATTTCAGTTATAATTTATAGTTTTTTCTAATGGTAAAAGTGAGGATGGATTCCCGAATGAAAAAGAAAACGAAAATAAACGTAATAAAATCATATTTATTAATTTTAAAAAAGATATGCATCTATAAAAACAGCGAAATTAAACAGAAATATACGTAAAGTGGGCAAACAATTACTCATTTTTATCTAGACATTTGTTATTGATGTATTTACAAAGAGAAATACAAAATAATTCAGATTTTTTGCAACTGCAAGACATTCTACGACAATTTGCAGTACATTTACAAGGTTGAATTAATGACTCTGGTAAAGATGGCTTAGTCATTAAATTTGTCGTGGACGTAAGTTGCCGTTCAGATTTTCATAACCAAATAAACTATAATCAATGGGTTGTAATTGTGTTTAATGAGAATTTTTCCAAATAAATGTTTGTACTGTAGCCCTTAATAAATGCAAATGCAAACCATCTGATATGCATATTACTTTCATCAAATTAAAACCGAAACCTATGTTTTGAGAAAACATTTTATGTCTGAGTTCATCAGCAAATAACTTTTTTTGAAAATAAATATGTGCAAACAATTTCTAACTGTTTCAATTGCTCATTCTGTAGGTCAAGGTTTCCCAAAGACATAAGTGTTGTTTAAACAAAATCTCAGAGACGCAGCTTTCAAACATTGCATAGTAGTATCGCAGCCACTTACAGCACGTAATGCTGGCAAAATATGGCATATGCTTTCACACAGGGATTCAGTAGCTAAATGGCATCCTAGAAAATATTTCTTTGTATGAGAACCGTCGAACCATAGCCCAAGACACCCAATATTTGCTAAGTATTTCCAGAAATAAATTGCCAAGACGTTTTAGACGGCATGGCACTTGTTCACAAAATCTAGTTAAATAAGTTCAATACTTTTGGTGATTTTGCCGAGGCTTTTTTCAAAAAAATATGCAATTCTTTACGTTGCAAGGTGAAGAGAATAGATGTAATATTCGATAGATATGACGATATTTCTATAAAATTTTTGGAGGCGAATTTACGGAGTAAAGGCCAAATTATTAAAAATATCATAATTTCAAGCCATTCAACAAAAATTCCTACCAAAAATTGTAAAGCTTTTCTTGCAAACACTCAAAATAAATTACAACTTGTTTGATTTCTTTGCATTAATACTCCAAAATATGCACTAGTAAAAGAAGACTGCGAGATGTACATTTGTGGAGGATTCGACGATCTAACTAAATGTTTCAAGTTGGAAGGGTCTTTATTTAGGGAGGTACTTGAATTACAATCAAACCACTTAGAAGCTGATACAAGAATGTTTTGCCACATATTCCACGCAGTAAGGATTCAATCTGTTCATATTATTATAATCAGCGCTGATACAGATGTGTTCGTCTTGGCAATTTATTTCTGGAAATACTTAGCAAATATTGGCTGTCTTGGGTTATGGTTTGATGGTTCTCATACAAATAAATATTTTCTAGGATGCCATTTAGCTGCTGAATCCCAGCTAAATGGCATCCTAGAATCCCATTACATGCTGTAAGTGGCTGCGATACTACTAGCAGATTTATCAGTAAAATGCAATGTTTGAAAGCTGCATCTGAAGATTTTGTACAAACAGCTCTTATGTCTTTGGGAAGCCTTGACCTATAGAATGAGCAATTGAAACAGTTAGAAATAGTTTGCACATATTTATTTTCAAAAAAAAAGTTATTTGCTGATGAACTCAGACATAAACTGTTTTCTCAAAATATAGGTTTCGGTTTTAATTTGGTGAAAGTGATATGCACACCAGATGCTTTGCATTTGCATTTATTAAGGGCTACAGCACAAACATTTATTTGGATAAATTCTCGGTAACTTACGTCCACGACAAATTTAATGACTAAGCCATCTTTACCAGAATCATTAATTCAACCTTGTAAATCTACTGCAAATTGTCGTAGAATGTCTTGCAGTTGCAAAAAACCTGAATTATTTTGTATTTCTCTTTGTAAATGTATCAATAACTTCGATCAAGGATATCATATATCAATGATCAATAACGAATGTCTAAATAAAAATGAGTAATGTTTGCCCACTTTACCTATATTTCTGTTCTATTTCGCTGTTTTTATGTATATGTATATCTTTTTTTTAATTAATAAATATGATTTTATTACCTTTATTTTCGTTTTCTTTTTCATTCAAGAATCCATCCTCACTTTTACCATAAGAAAAAACTATAAATTATAACTGAAAAAATCATTAAAATGATTTAATATCATATACTCAATACATTCCCTTTACAAATAAGAGCAGAGGGGGTAAAAAAAATGGACCAAAAAATTGACCGGCAAGATCCACATTATTAATCTGTGACCTTTTTTAACTCAAATCCATTGGTGGAATTCGGTCTTCACATTTTGCATACTCCACTACCTCTAGCGCCCGATCTGTTACTTACAATTCATTTTTTAGGTAAATTATAAAACAATCAACAAAAGATGATCAATGGGTGATCTTAGCTGTATTGAAGAAAACTGATCGCCAATTTATATTGTAGAAGGTTCTTACGGAAAAAAAATTAAGAAAATTGCGCAAATGATAATTTGATAATTTTATTTAAAACTGGATAATTTCAGAAAACTTAACGACTATTTTAACATCGCATGTTTGATAGTTCACGCGTTTGATGAAAGTGAATTTAGCAGGCAGCTCTTTGTTTTTTTTTTGTAACAAAAGAATTGACTGTGGATGTTTAAAATTATAGATATTTTAAGTATGTACCTACGTAAGGTACCAAATTAAATTGATTATTATAATATACATAAATGAATATTTGTAATATAAATAATGTAATGTA
This sequence comes from Limnephilus rhombicus, assembly GCA_929108145.2. Lineage (NCBI taxonomy): Eukaryota > Metazoa > Arthropoda > Insecta > Trichoptera > Limnephilidae > Limnephilus > Limnephilus rhombicus. The sequence goes on from OV815296.1 coordinate 14,916,349, forward strand.
TGGAAAGCGGGAGAGGGTAGGGAAGGTGGAAAGGGAAAGCGCGAGGGGAAGGGGATGCGTGAGGAGAATGGGGATGGGACATGGGAAAGGACATGCAGGGAGAAACAATTTATTACCTTGAATATGGAACCAGCTAGTATGTAAATAAAAATAGATGTATATTTGCTTGCTTGTTGCTTGTATGTATGTTTGTTCCTTATGCGTTGCTAAACCATTCATCCCATTGCGATGAAACTTTGGGGATTTGATGTCCGCATGCCCGCGATGGTTTTTATATATTTACTAGCTGACCTGACGAACTTCGTACCGCCTCAGAATCAATAACTGTTGAATTAAATTAAGTTTTTTATTAAGGGCCCGCAACCCGGATTTGTACCGATTTATTACATATTTACCTTAAACACGGTAAGTTTTAAAGCTCTTAAAAAATATATGTTATTCTTGAAGAAAATATCTAACGCAAATTATATAAAATTCCGTCGATAGAAAAAAATCGCAAAGTATGCTCCAAAAATTATTATTAACACGTTTTTTTCAGTTATTTTACAAGTTATATGTATAAAAAAAATTCACAGTGTTTCATGCTGTTTAAGATAATGCCCGCGAGATTTTTGCTCTATTTTAAACGAGTAGTGTTTTATTAAAAATTTTCGCAATTTTCGCATCGATTTTGTCGCTGTAAATGTTAGCGCTCTTCTTTATCATTCGTAATTTCGTATCTCTCCATCTTCTTCTTTTCGGGCCCGGTTGCAGAGCCTTAAGTTAAAAATTACACAATGAAGCAATTATCGATGCCCAACTGTCCGTGTTTTGTTTTTGTCAGTATCAGAGATGGCGTTGTGTACGAATTTATATTTTTTGTGATTTTATTTCTTTTCCACTTACTTACGGGAAATTTTGAAAGGAAGCGGGTATGGGTGCCGCCACCCCGGGAACCATTTATTGGATAACCAACTCCTCTGCCATAGGTCACCCCAAGTTGTTTCCTACGTTTGGTGATTTAGCAGGAGTGCCCGGGTTCATGGGGTGACTTTTGTGCAGGTCTTGGCGGCGGATGCGTCTTCCCACCTGCTGCGTGGCGGGCCGGATCGAGAGAGACTAGTTGAGGGAGACCTTTTGACCTTTCCAGCCGGATTCTCTTGACCAATGGGTCGAAAGAGTCCGGCTGGAAAGGTCAAGGTAAAAGGTCAATTCCGGTCAAGGCAATGGCCTTGCACTGCAGTTAGAGGGATGGATTCAGTCCCGGATACACTGACCTCCAGATTCATAACCACCCCTCATGCCTTTTTCCTTCCCAGAACTTCCTATCCTACCCTTCCTTAAAAATACCCTCCACACAGCATCCCCTAAGTGGTCCTGAGTGGAGCTTACGTAAAAAAAATGCGTTTCATTTCAGAGATTTATTATTATTGTATTTTTCTTTTGGAGGGGTGCAGAGACATACGTTCACCGTTTGTCTCATTTTCGACTATTGACATTTAGTATGTAAGAAAGAGGGGCAGCATTATATGATTAAGAACAAAAGCAAAGCAATCAGCGCGTTGAAGTTTTGGAATTCATGCACAGTTAAATATTATACCTATCACAGTGGCGTAGCGTGGGTTTCGGCCGCCCGGGGCGGAGGAAAATCCCCCCCCCCTAACTTCTACAGGTACATTTTCCGCAGATTTTCAAGCACTGACCGGGGGGGGGGGGTAGATATCCTATTTTGTTATGTCGTTTTTTATAATTACTACTACAAATTTATATATAACTGCTCTCAGAAATCGAGAATTGTATGCTTGTAATAGAATTTTGCATCTTCATCACGCATACGTATGGAATGCAACTCAAATGCAAAGCTTCACTCGGTCCACGATGAATCGGCAACTTATTGATATATTGATAACACAAAACTGGTTTAAATTAAAATAAATATGCGGTTTATCAAAACTACACTCATAACATAAAAATGGGTTTTCTTTGATTCCAGCGGCACATATATTCTGAACACAAAACTGGTTTTAATTACATCTGTACGCGGTGAATTAAAACTACACTCAAAACATGAAAAGGGTTTTTCTTTGATTCTTTTTTAATAATCACATTTGACGAGTATTCTTTCAACGAAAATCATGTATATAAAATCTACTCCAAAGTTGATTGATTGATACTGCGTTAGAGTCCCCAAACAATAGTTACACAGGCAACAATCAATTTCTCAGAATTTTACAGCATTATGTAACTCAAATGTAAAGCTTCACTCGATGCAGGATGAATCTGCAACTCGTTATTTAATTTATCGTTGTATTCTGAACACAAAACCAGTTTGTATGCGGTGAATTAAAACAACACTCAGAACATGAAAATGGTTTTTCTTTGATTCTGGCAGCACATACATATTCTGCAAATAGAATTTAATAACTGAACTTCGAATAAAATAATGTTTTCCTTTGAATTGTGTCAGCAGATGAATTCTCAAATGGAATTTTACATCCTGAAAACTGGTTTAACCCTTGGAATAATAAGAAAAAAATATCTATAAACTTTTGCCTGTCAATGTTTGCGCACAAAATTTCCGGTTCTTCCCATGCAATGTTCCTTTTTATTAAAACAAAACTGTTCTAAAATCTAGATAAAGTCATTTTTTTCGACGTGCTTATTAAAACATTATTGTTTCTAAACATTAAAATTTTCATATTGGAAATGTGAATTGACTCAAAAATACACGCCTGCGAATATTCGAATTAAAGTACCTAAAATAGAATAAACTTTAAATTTTAAATAGATTCCTTTTCTTAAAGAATGTTATAAAACTGTATCTTAACTTTTTATTGCAATCACAAATTTATTTAAAATTAAATGTGTGGGACATAATTTCACAATTTTATTTTAAAATTAAATGTGTGGGATAATTTGCGTCTCCTGTGATTAGACGGGTCAAATTAAATCTGTATTTGCCGAATTAAAACTACACCCAGAAAATAAAAATGGTTTCTCTTTGATTCTGGCAGCACAGTGAGCACAGTATGGGTGAATCTGTTTGCGAGTTATCAGCTTTAATTAGTATTACTCTCATAATATGCGTACGGTTTTCCTACGAATTGCGAAATTCGCAGCTTAAATAAATATAGTTATTGATATTTTTGATGAATTAACAAAAGAGTTGGATTCGTAAACGAAAGGATCGTAGAACATGTTCAAATAATGATTTCAGAGAAATTTTTCCAAGATAATGTTATTATTTATTGTGAAAATTTGCCGCCCCCCGAGTGCCGCCCCCCTTAAAAGTGCCGCCCGGGGCGGGCCGCCCCCCTCCCCCCCCCCCCGCCCCCCCCCACGCTACGCCACTGACCTATCATAATACTGCTGCAGTTCTTTCAAAATATGAGAATTCGTTCCATACAAAATGTATGAAAAAAATAATTTTCTTCATTACTTTCTTTTTCGTGAATTTTTGCGATGTTTTAATAGTTATTCTGTTATCCGGGGCGGAGACAAATCCAACAAATCAAATATCATCAAAATCGGTCCAGCCGATCTCGAGTTATAGTGTAACTAACCCGACTTTGTTTTATAAAGATATTAAAGATAGTGAGCTCTGGTGTCATGAAATTATTTCCTACACCATTCATCCGATTGCGATGAAACTTTAGTGAGTTTTTGTGGGCACGCCCGCGTTGGTTTCTATATACATGTAGTGACGAGCTCTGGCGTTATAAAATTATTTCGTAATCTATTCATGATGATCAATCTTTGATGAGTTGTTGTGAGCACGCCCGCGAAGGTTTCTATATATTCTGTTGAGCACTGACATTATTAAATTTGTATTAAAAAAATTGCAATAAGTGGCACGCGAGCTGTTTGAAAACTGAATGTACCGGGACTGAATTTATGGAATGCGAGAGGGGGGAGAGGAACGCGAGACGGAGGAAGCGGAAGAGGGGAGTGGGGAGAGGGAAGGCGGAGTAGGCGAAGTGGGAACGCGTGAGGGGAAGGGAAGGCGGAAAGGGAATGATAGAATGGGAAAGGACACGCAGGGTGAAACAATTTCTTTATTAAGTGGCATTGCAACGCATGCCGGGAACTCGCTCACTTAAAATATTTTTTTAATTTTCATCAGAAGTGGTAATAAGGACAAATTGAGCTTCTCTTATTAGCCCAAAGTAAGCTCAAATCTGCTCTTTCGTAAATGGCTTATTTAATAATTTTAGGAAAGACTTTTTGCAAGAGATGTTTTAAAATACTCAGGATGGGTTTTGATGAATTCATCAAAAAAATTGATGAATTCATCAAATATTTTAGGTTTATTTTCACGTTCTGTGTAATTTCTATTCAAGTTCTGCGATTATTTCTGTTGCAGCAACTGACCTATAATGATATAATAACAGAACTTGAATAGAACCTCCACAGAACGTGAAAATTAACTTCAAATATTTGATGAATTCATCAATTTTTTTTAAATAATTTGTCCTTAGATGAATTATTTCTTTGCACCCGTAGGTACATTCCTCTTCAGACGATAATGTTTAGTAGTAAATCGTAAAAATAAATTTTAAAAAATCCAGAATTTCAGTCGGTTCAGCGCCATAGAGCTTGAGAAAACGACTTCGTTCGTGCCCAAACCTTACATTTCGCCTTGTAAGAATGATAATTCCACAAGTGCCGCTTGTTGCAGAATTTTTTAAGATTCCTCTTCAGACCATAATTTTTAGTAGGAATCCAGAATTGCAGTCGGATCAGTGCTAAAGAGTTTGAGGAAACGGTTTCAAAGTTCGACCCCGTGCCTTGCATTTCCCCATTTTCTTAACACATTTTTTTAAACCATTTTCTTAAACTATATGTACGATTGGAAAATTCTTCCCAAACTAAATGCTTCTAGATAGTGTCTTAGAATACATCAGTTTTTATTAAAGTGCTACAACCTACACCTAGTCACGTGGGGTAACCGTACGCAGTTTTTACATTGGGATTTTTGTATTAAAACGCTTTAGGTATTTTGCTCATTTTTTGGTTTATTGATATGATTGATCATTAAGGCATCTCAAACAAACATAAAAACCTTATGTAGTTCATAAATCAAAAAGTTATATAAAAATGTTTACATGCATGTCGATTACGAACACTTGCCCCACGTGCGGGGTAAGTATTCGCATACCGTAGAGAAGTGTTCAAATCAGATTAGTGGTTATCTTTAATAGAATTAACACTTTGCATCCGTGTAACTAACAATATTTTATCGAAAATTATCATAGACCACATCGCTCTGACTCAGTTGGTTACACAATAGCACACATCGGTAAGCAAACATGTCGATAGCAGATGACAAAATTTAAGAAAAAACACGAAAAATAGTAATTTACCTACCAATTTTTATTTTCAAATTAGGATTCACTGTACTCATATCCTGCTTCAATGCGACCCAAAACGCTACTGAATTAGGAACGTGCGGGCGCGAAACAGGCACGACCATCTCGGAAACATCATTGCGAACACTTACACTCTGCGTACGGCTACCCCACGTGACTCTATGTATTTACTTATAATATACCCGAAATAGATGTTGATGAGCAGAAGCAGAGGTTGGGGGAAGACAAGTTAATAATTGCACTCGTTTTCCGTTACGAGTATTTTTTTACAAAAGAAATCGATATCGATATTTTTACAAAAAAATATCGAAACTTATCTAAGCAGGAATTTTTTTCGGAGCTCCATATGGGGCCATTCATTTACTACGTAAAACGATTTAGGGGGGAGGGGGGTCGACCATGTCTTATTTTTTCTTACAAAGGGGTGGGATGAAGTCTCAATAGTTCTTACGTAAGATCACAAAAATGCGCAAAGTTAAAATTATTATTACCTTTGTAAGTACAGATAAACATTTCTAAAAATTGTAACTTTGAAAAATAAACATTAAAACAAACCAAACGCGTATTCAATTTTTCCTTCAGATTCTTACGTAATAAATATTAAACAGGGGGGGAGTGGGTCGGCCTATTCTTATTTTTTCTTATAATAGGGGGGAGGGGGTCGAAAACTTGCAAAACTCGTCTTACGTAATAAATGAATGGCACAGAAGCGAAGGAAGCGAATTCCGTTGGTAATTTCAGCTTGTACATAGTAGAGTTACTCTAGCTAGAGTCTAGAGTGAAGGATCACAGCTGGTGTCTGAAATTGCTTTAGCCGTGTTTGATTATCAGATCTGAACATCCAGGTAAGGGGCATACATTAATTATGTGAGCTCAAAAGGGGGGGGGGGGTCTAGCAAAATCTCACGTTACTTAAAAATAATATACGACGTGCCTCAAATTTATCTCACCAAGAGGGGGAGGGTCTAGATTGGAAGAAAAACTGCTCACGTAATTAATGCATGCCCCCTAAGTTCCTCCCAACCTTAAATTATTTGCAAATGTACAGTTACATGACAAAGAATGTGTCTTCCTATTTTTACTTTCTCGTAATTTAATTTATTTTATTAACCATGTAATTTTAACATTGTTTGAATTCCTTTACATTTCGAGGGCGAGGGACATCCGGAATAGCGCGATAAAAATGCTCCCGATTAGGTCAGCGCTGATTTGTAAAAGTATTTATTATAATTACATTAGCGTTTTAATAATAATGCGGTAAGATGAAATGCTATAGTTAGGTATATTATCGTCACGGGAAAACAATCCTTCAAAGGCAACAATAATTACGAAAAAACATCAATTTAGCAATTAAATTTACAAAATGCGATACATGAGGTCGGAAAGTAAATATGTTATCTTTATTCTCTCTGACTGTATGCTCTCTGGCTCCGTGCTCTCTGGTTCTACGCTATTTGGCTTTTTGCTCTTGGGATTCGTACTCCTTGATTCCATGCTCTCTGGCTCTGTGCTATCTGGCTCTGTACTCTCTGGCTCTGTGCTCTGTGGCTCTGGGCTCTGTGCTCGATGATTCTGTAATCTGTGCTCTCTGGCTCAGTGATATTTGACTCTGTGCTCTCTGGCTCTGTGGTTGCTGGTATTCTGTGATATTTGTGCTCTCAGTCTCTATGTTCTCTATCTCTTTTTTCTCTGACTCTGTGCTCTTGTCTGTGTTCTCTGACTCTGTGCTCACTGGCTCTATGCTCTCTGGCTCTGTGCTCTCTGGCTCTGTGCTCTCTGGCTCGTGCTCGATGGTTCTGTAATCTATGCTCTCTGGCTCAGTGATCTTTGACACTGTGCTCTGTGCTCTCTGGCTCTGTGGTCATTGGTTCTGTGTTCTGTGCTCTCAGTCTCTATTTTTTTTTTTTTTTTTTTATTTTAGTTTATTTAGGAAACAAACAGTTATACATATTTTAATAAGAAAGTAACATATTACATGATTGCATTAACCAGCGAAGTTTCCGCTACAATTTATAATATATATATATAAAAACATGGAATAAAACATTAAAGAAAACATAAAGTGGAAGAAAAAAAGAAAAAAATATATATATACAACAGAAATGAAAGAAAAAAACACACACACAAATTAAAGCATATGGGATATATAAATCATCCAAATATTATTATTATAATAAAAAGAAGGAAAACCAACATAATGAGAATGAAAAAAATAACACGTAGCAGGGGTGGAGAGTTCGTAATTAACAATTTGTTTTAATTTTTTCTATTATGGATTTAATAAATTGGCCTGAGGACAAATGGAAAATATCAGCGTCGTAAAAGATATCATTGTATTTTGTGCACGTCCTTCGGAGAAATGAATGTTGTGTGTAATTTGTTTTTGAGTGTGGGATGTGGAATAGTTGGTTTGATCTTGTGTTTCTTATTGGACAGTGGAAATTAATGTGTTCTAGAAGATAGTTGTTGTCAACAACGTTGTTAATGATTTTGAATAAAAATTTTTGGTCGGATATATTTCTTCTATCTTCTAAAGTTGATAAATTATGGAATGTTAATGAGTCTTTTAGGTTTTCTGAAGTTCGAAAGGATTTAAAGTCTAGGTGTTTCAATATCTTTTTTTGAATTCTTTCTAACCTTTCAATATTTACTTTGTATTGGGGATTCCATATGACTGATCCGAATTCTAATATTGAGCGAACAAAAGAGACGTACAGTGTTTTGATTACGTGTGGTCACCTAAATGGTTTGGTCACTCTTATGATGAATCCTAGAAGTTTGTACGCCCTGTCACAGATGGAATTTATATGTGTTCGGAAAGACATTCCGGAGTCCATTATTATTCCTAAGTCCCTCACTTCACAACATCTTTTTATCTCTACGTCATTGATTTTGTACGGGAATATTGGGGGGTTTATGCTTTTGGTGAATGATATTGTGTTACATTTTTCCATATTAAGGAACAGTTGATTGTTAGCACAATATATTCCAAGCCTATTGATATCATCTTGCAATTCTAGGCTGTCATTAATATTAGTGATTTTTTTGTAAATCTTAGTGTCATCAGCAAAAATTTGGAATTTGGAATTTTTTAAGCATTTACCTATATCATTGATATATAAAATAAACAAGAGAGGTCCGAGATGTGATCCTTGCGGGATTCCTGAAGGTATACTGTAATAACGCGAGGAGAAACCCTTAGCTCTAACTGCTTGACTTCTGTTTGTTACATATGATTTGATCCATCTGAGAAAGTCACCATTAATCCCGATTTTTAACAATTTCTTCAGAAGCAGGTCAATCTGCTCTCTATCTCTTTTCTCTCTGGCACTGGGTCTGTGTTCTTTGACTCTATGTTAACTGGCTCTATGCTCTCTGGCTCTGTACTCACTGGCTCTGTGCTCTCTGTTCTGTATGCTCTGTGATCTGTGCTCTCTGGCTCAGTAGGTACTCTGTCTCTTTTCTCTCTGGCCCTGTGCTCGCTGGCTCTGTATTCTCTGTGCTCTCTGGCTTTATGCTCTCTGGCTCTGTACTCGACTTTAGCGAAATTCGGACGGAAAGATCCTATGCCGTCGAAGATCTTATCTCAGCGCAAGGTCTGTTCATCATCAATGAACCAGGTACGTTTTCAACATTTTCAGGAACCGGTGGCGAAAGCAACATTGATCTCACTCTCTGCTCTGGATCTCTTGCGGCAAAAATATCAAAGTGGACGGTTCATGAGTGTGCAATAGCTTCCGATCATAGATTAATAACTTTTTCAGTGGGAATTGCAAAGACAGAAGCTCCAAGATCATCTTGGAAATTCAGAGCCACTAGGGCGAATTGAGATAGCTTTGGGGATGCGCTCCGTCAATATTTAAGGGGTTTTCAATACGTAGCTGCTAGGGAACCGGACAAGTTGGGGAATTTCTTTAACGCGGTGGTGGTATCAGCTGCTGAAATTTCTTTGGGCAGATCAAACCCAAATAAGGTCATTAGGACGCCGTGGTGGACACAAGAGCTGACTTTGCTGAAGGGGGTTTACAAGAAGGCCTGTAGGAGCCTGGTGGTCGTCAGGCGGGGTGAATGCTCACCTGAAGAAGCAGCTGCCCTTCAGACCCGTTTTAGGGCTTCCCGTGGTGCCTATCGGTCGTGTGTTCTCTCAGCAAAATGAGCTGCAAGGCATAGTTGGGTAAATGAAGTGGGTAACGCCAACCCGTGGGAAATCCACAGTGCTGTTGAAAACTCGGGAAAAGGATCAGAACGATACTTATCGAGCGTTATGCTCGGTAGTAGCGAAGGGAACATAGAGAACATAGTTGACATAGTCTCCACTCTTGAGACACTTCTGGACAAGTTAGTTCCGCTAGACTTAGTTACTGGGGAAAGTGTTCACCATCAACAAGTTAGAAACCTGTCACAGCTTCTACCTAGAGACCTCGCCCAGGGGGGTGGCGTACCACCGTTAAGGCACCGGGATTTGACAGATTGAATGGCATAATAGCGAAGAATGTTTGAATCCACGCTAAAGAGGAGTTTTATCAAGTGTTGGAAACGTGCTTGCGAAGGGGGGTATTCCCTACAGAGTGGAAGAAAGGCGTGCTCCGGATTATACAACGGGGAATGGTAAGCCGAGAACAGACATCGCGGCCTACAGGCCCATCACTCTACTTCCAATTTTAGGTAAAATACTGGAAAGAATCATCAGACATAGGCTCCGCCTCACCCTGTCAACGCCCTGCGACCGCCAATTTGGCTTCGTCCCTGGTAAGTCCACGGAGCACGCCATTAAGTATGCGCTTGAATGGGTGAGGGTTTGCACCAAGAAGTATGTAATAGGAATCTTTTTGGACATCTCAGGTGCCTTCGAATCATGCGTGATGGCCGATGATTTTAACTAAATTGAAAAGTCGTAATTGCCCACCTCTACTGTTCAAAATTGTTAGTGATTATTTACGCAACAGAAAGGTTATTGTGATGTACGGCGATGTTTTCATCATACGTGATGTTGACATGGGCTGTACACAAGGGTCGGTCCTCGGACCGGACCTGTGGAACATCCTTTTTGACGACTCCTCTAGGTTACCCTTGCCTGAAGGATGCATATCGGTTGACTACGCTGATGATAAGTTTCTTTTGGTCTCAGGGGACAGCAGAAAGGAAGTGGAGAGCAAAGCAGAAGAATGTCTGCGTGAAATTCTTGAATGGGGTAAGAGAAACAGGCTGAACTTCGCTCCCCATAAGACTGTGGGACTCTTGATGAAGGGTATGCTCAGTCGTACCAGAAACCCTTCCATCGGAATGGGAGGCTCCACTATTCGTTTTGTTGAAAACACCAGGTATTTAGGCGTCATCTTAGATAGATCTTATTCGTTCCTAGCGCACGTAAAGAGCGTTTCTAGCAGGGCCCAGGCTCTTTTCTTGAAATTGAGAAGGCTCTCAACAGCTGAGTGGGGATTGCGGACTCCGGCACTTCGCCTCCTATATAAGTGTGTATACGTGGAGCAAGTCTCGTATGCCGCCTCTGTATGGGAGCACCGGCTAGATAATGCATTGATCCACTTGGCCCTCAAGCGGGGCCAACGGACTCCCCTGTTGGCGCTCTCGGGCTGTGGCTAACGATGCATTGCCGGTTCTGGCCGGTACACTGCCGATTGACTTGGAAATTAGGGAAGTTTTGACAAAAAAGGCATTGACGAGAGGTAGGGTTGCTGTCCACCTGGGAGTCGAACTGGCACCAGGCGGAGCGGTATCCCTCCCTGGCTTATTAAAAGCTATGCGTGATAGAACGCTGAGTGTATGGCAAGAGCGATGGGATAGGTCAACGAAGGGTAGATTGACTTTCTCTTTCTTCCCCTCAGTTAAAAGCAGAATGGAAGGGGCGCACATAAAACTGGGTCACTACATGACGCAATTGGTGTCCGGTCATGGGGAGTTCAGGGGACGACTACATAGTCTGGCACTGTCTCCTCATCCGAACTGCGCATGTGGTGACACTAACCAGACAGCCGAGCACATTCTGTGGCACTGCGAGTTGATGAAGGATGCCAGAGAGGAAATGTTGGATGGTTTGTGAGGGATTACAAGACCGGCATGGAATGCCGATCTGGTGTCGAACAGAGATAATTTTAAATGCTTTAAAAAGTTTGTAAAGTCGTGGGTGGAGAGATGGCCTGTGCTTAGAGTTGCTGACTTAGATTAAAATCATATTTGTTTCAGGTGCCAAAAGTATTGCTCTTGTCTCTTTATGGTTACTCCTCCATCTCAATTTTATCATTGCCTATGCTCGATTGCTTTATATTTCTGTTATACTCTTGTTTTCACTTTTCTTGTTTGGTGGTATGACTACACTGTATTTGTTATTCTGTTTTTATTTATAACTACTGTTATACATTATTATTTTTTGCTCTTTACTGCTGCGTAATTTAAATATTTTTTTTTCTTTTTTCTCTATTTTCTTGCGTCAATTTGTTGTTGATCACAACTTATTTTCTGTCTTTTTACCTGTCTCTTTTGGTTTTTTTATGTTAATAACATCTTGAATTGTGACTAGGTTGCTGTACTGAACTCCATTGTACTGTATTGTCCAACTCCCCACCATGGGGGTGGATAGACCCGGTCCCTGCATCCAGTCAGGTGGCAGAATTCTGGTAGGGTCGTCCCACTAACGCCCGTGCCTCCCCCGGCGTCATGAGCGAGCTTGAGGAATGTTTGCGCGAGTCCGGTTCCATTCCGTCCTGCCTCCGGTGATCCGAGGCTCACTTCATTCCCCAGGGTCTTTGGGAGTATCTCCCCCTCCCACCCCCCCCCCGTAGGGTTTACCTTTCTCGGCTCCAAGTCTATACGTCAAGTAAAAGTCGAATTAAAGTTTTTTTTTTCGAAAAGTGCAAAAGTGCTGATTGAATTTTTTACGAACCTTGGTTAGATAAGACTGGTTGACGGATATCCTACATTGACTACTTATTGTCCTTAAAGTAAAAGTTTGATATTTGGCTGAAGTTATAAAGCTACATATTTATTATAATGTAAAAAAATCGCCTACGGGGGTAATCCCTTCATGCCCTCCCCTTCCTTACGGTTATTTTATTTATTTATTAGGCCATGGGATCCCACAATTTTCTCGGACGATGACTTTATAGTCGCTGAAGCTACAAATATAGAATAGAATTCAGAAATAGCAACACCATGGTAACCAGAACATCAGATTGCACCAAGTTCTTCAGCGCAACCTCCATCTCATAACCACTACTTTCAGTCTAACCAGTTCAAAACAGCTTTTACCGATTCTAAAAATGAATCAAAAGGCTAATCGAAAAAAGGGCATAGGGTAAAACAGCTATTCTTAAATCGTCTCCGTATAAACATAAATCGGACACAGTGGTTAGATAGAAAAGTTGATGAAATACGAAACGGAAAATTGCAAACAGCAAAAAAATTGAGAGAAATCAAGCGGTCGAAAAAAACGTCTTTCTTAGGGGCCATTCATTTATTACTTAAGACGAATTTTGCTAGTTTTCGACCCCCTCCCCCCTATTATAAGAAAAAATAAGAATAGGCCGACCCCCACTCTCCCCGTGTTTATTATTTATTACGTAAGAATCTAAAGAAAAAAATTAATACACGTTTGGTTTGTTTCAATGTTTATTTTTCAAGGTAACAATTTTTAGAAATGTTTATTTGTACTTACAAAGATACTAATAATTTTAACTTTGCGCATTTTTGTGATCTTACGTAAGAACTATCGAGACTCCCCCCCACCTCCTTGTAAGAAAAAATAAGACATGGTCCCCTCCTAAATCGTCTTACGTAATAATAATAAGTGAATAGCCCCTTATGAAGACACAAAAATACATATTGCCTTGTAAGGGGAGATATTTGGAGTCAGTGTAAGTGAATGGATTGCCTACCAGATGTGTCAATAGTGGGCTCACTGTTCCTGTGCAGGTGTCGAAGACGAAGACTAGGAATCAATTCTAGTTTGTTTGTCCCAAGTGTAGACCTTAACCCGGTGGTCTATCCCGTCTTATCCACATAGTAGGTAGGCCAAGACGGCGCAAATGATTGTTTTATTTAATTACACTTTTTGTAGCTTTTTAAATATCTTTTAGCATTTTATTCTATGGAACGTACAGCTACATGACCAAAGTTTATTTGCAAGTGGAGATTTTGTAATATTTGAAGAACAGTGTTTCATATACCTATCTTTAAACGTTGTCTGGGTAGTTACGGGGTCGTCTTGCCCCGCCCTCCCCTACTTATTATTTTATTACAACACACTTACAAATAAATTATTATTTATATTTATATATAAACCGATTATTATATTATATATATATATATATACATATATCTACTAAGTTTAAAAGAAAAATTTTCTACATCTTACACCCGTTAAAACCTTAATCATAACATATATATATATAAACTGTTTGTTGGCAGCCATTTTGAACGCATAAATAAACCAATCACGAGTAAGCGAGTAGCAAGTAAAGTTGACGAACTTTCAACTTTTTCGTCGATTGTCAACAATCTGCTAGTTAGCAAGTAACACGATTACACTGAGCGAGTTTACTAACAGATAGTAAATTTCCCAGATAGTAGCTTGTAAACTCGCTCAATGTAATCGAGGCTTTTGGGGATGCTGTGTGGAGGGTCTTTTGAAAGAAGGGAAGGATAGGAAGTTCTGGGAAGGAAAAAACGAGTGTGCTTTAGACCACACGACTTCTCAACTTCCTTTCGCCTCGCCCGACCGTTCGCCTCGCCCGATTACACTTTTTATAACGCTCTCGTCACGCATTCACCAGCTTACTCCCCAAGTCAAGCGTGCGTAAATATTTTTTACTTCAAAAAGGTATGAGGGGTGGAAAGGAATCTGGGGGTCAGTGTGTCCAAGAGTGACGAACGTATGAATCCATCCCTCTAACTGCGGTGCAAGGCGATGGGTTGAGAGAGTTCGGCTGGAAAGGTCAAAAGGCCTCCCTCAACCAGTCTCTCTCGATCCGGCCGGCCACGCAGCAGGTGGGCAGACGCATCCGCCGCCAAGACCTAGACAAATCTCACCCCCATGAACCCGGGCACCCCCGCTAAGTCACCAAACGTAGCGAACCACTTGGGGTGACCTATGGCAGAGGTGTTGGTTATCGAATAAATGGTTCCCGGGGCAAAAACCCATACCCGCCTCCCAAATGGAAAATTGACGTATGTTGATACCCATTTAGCACGCACTCTATCTCTTCTACTTGCCTGATATCGTATGTCGCCATTCCATTAGTGAAATACAGTTCTGCAATTTAACTTTAAGTTCTGAAATTTAGGCAAAAAATAGTCATACTTTTGGATTACAAAACGGGCCCACATCAGTATACCTATAACGTCATTGGCCCACATGGCAAAATTGTGTTCTTTTTATTCTATGTTCACCTATCATAAAAATACTAATGTATCTTATCATTCTATTGCTCCAATAATATACAATAAATATATCCTTGCATTCAACAATTTCGATTATTTTCCTTATCTTTTATCAAAATACCGATTATATTATTTACGTGATAATCTCAAGTACCATCACTAGTCCAACGTTGGGTGGAAAATAAATTTCAAATTTCACTAGTTGGAATAATTTTGTGACAGGGAGCGGCGCGCGCACTCGTCTACTGTCATGGCTGACTAATGTCAATGTCAAACACTCATTTCTTTTCGCCGGTATTTCGTTGTTTTCCTTAATTTGTGCGACTGCTTCACGGTTAATTAAATGATTTAAGTGTTATTTCATTCAGTGCGTTAATTTCTGTGGTCAAACATGGGTGCTCACGTGTCCAGGACGGATTTTGAATGGGTGTACACCGAGGAGCCTCATGCAAAAAGAAGAGATATGATATTGAGTAAGTTTACAGTTTGCCGGCTTTGTGCAATGAATATTAATGTGTAATTTCACAGTGGTATTCTTAAATGATTTCTAATCATTATCTCACTTACTTTTTGTCACAAGTATGCTAGAATTTGATACCTTTTTTGTCACCAAATGCGACTCATATTATGTCTCGACAACTGTTACAACATTTCAATTTTCCATACACCCTTTAATTTAAATCACGTGTATGTGTTTAGGAATGAGTAATGTAAATTGAGCTCAGAATTCTTTCCAGATTCCAGTACTTAGTAATTTCTTTTATTTTATATTTTGCTGTGCAGAAATTATTGTGCTAATATATTACAGATCGTTTCAATAACTATTTTATGAGAGGTGGCACGTATTTTAGAAATGTAGAGAAAAGACCTGACTGCATGTCGAGAGTCACGTAATTGATGTTGGCCATATATATTTTTGGTAAATATTCCACTAACCACCACACAGATTTTATAAAATATACTACATATCAACTTAATTACTTCAAGAAACAACTAATTACGTTTGGATAGATGATAAAAGATGCATTTAAAATCTATTTTTATCCAATCTTAGTTCAAAATTTTTTCTTTTATTTTATATTTTGCTGTGCAGAAATTATTGTGCAAATATATTACAGATCGTTTCAATAACTATTTTATGAGAGGTGGCACGTATTTTAGAAATGTAGAGAAAAGACCTGACTGCATGTCGAGAGTCACGTAATTGATGTTGGCCATATATATTTTTGGTAAATATTCCACTAACCACCACACAGATTTTATAAAATATACTACATATCAACTTAATTACTTCAAGAAACAACTAATTACGTTTGGATAGATGATAAAAGATGCATTTAAAATCTATTTTTATCCAATCTTAGTTCAAAATTTTTTCTTTTATTTTATATTTTGCTGTGCAGAAATTATTGTGCAAATATATTACAGATCGTTTCAATAACTATTTTATGAGAGGTGGCACGTATTTTAGAAATGTAGAGAAAAGACCTGACTGCATGTCGAGAGTCACGTAATTGATGTTGGCCATATATATTTTTGGTAAATATTCCACTAACCACCACACAGATTTTATAAAATATACTACATATCAACTTAATTACTTCAAGAAACATTATTTATGCATTAAACCGCTTACTCGTTAATACGGAAAACTTTTTATCCAAACAGTTAGATTTAGCTTTATTATTACGAAAAGTGAGTATTTATGTCGGGGGAGACCAAAAAACATGCAAAAAATATGCATTTAACATTTTAATTTTGTTAAAATTAATTCACTCGCGCTGGTAACGCCATGTTTATTCATCGTTTTTATTTTAACACAATCATAGAAAAAACATTTTTGCGTAAAACAAAGTGAATGCATCATTGACAAGTTTGTACCTGTATTTATAACAGTAGAACATGGAAAGAAATGTATTAAAATAATTACACAAACCCTCTACACAAACCCTGCGTAGCCAAAAAAACCATTCAAAACCTGGGATGTTTTTTAAAAGTATGATGAAAAGCGAGTTTATTTTAGAGAATTTATTTTATAAGATTGGTACTTCCGACAAATGTCATATTTGGTTGTCTATTAATTAAAAAAGGAACATTCCGTATTATCCGTGCATCAAACTTCGACAACACGAACGTTCCGTATTATCCGTGAGGTGGACTAACTGCATATTTACCCAAGAAACAACTAATTACGTTTGGATAGATTATAAAAGATGCGTTTAAAATCTATTTTTATCTAATCTTAGTTCAAAATTTCCCATATAAAACGATTCCTTTGCCGCCATTTGAATTGTTTTTTGAATGGTTTGACATTTATGTGAGTTTCATTTCAATCCAGATACGCATTAATTACTTATTTACCCAAACTAAGAACCTAATAACCTATTTTGTGCATGTAAATAGTTGTTTCTTGTAGTAATTGTTAAAACGAGGTATAATATCCATAATCTGTGCCTAAAAGTGCAGCAGTTAATAGAATAATTACCTGTATTTTGATTGCATCTGAAATTGTTGGAGAGGAATATTTTTTTACAATTACATGTTATGTTACATTGCGTAACTTATTCTATAAAGAGAGTAAATCTGTACCTGCTGCAGAATTCAATATTAAAGCACCCAGTACGCTCTATGCTAAAATTGTATCATGCTAATATTTGAGAAAATTATCAGTAAATACACAGAAAAGTGGGACACACTTCAAAAAAATGCTTTGTATCAGATGGGTTAGATGACGGCCGGCGTAGTCTAGCGGTAAGGCTTTTGACTCACATTCCGAAGGTCGCGGGATCGAATTATTTGATTAATTTGTGTTATTTCACGATTAATTCATAAAAAATAATATATAGTATATTTGCGGCACGTTCCAGAGTGGAAGATACTCTCAGTATCGTCATGGTGTAAGTAAGACCACCATTCAGAATTGAAACGTTGCTTGAAATGGCTTTAGCCGTGTTTGGTAAGCAGATCTGAATAGCCAGGTACTTCCCCACCTTCCTCTTCCCCATCTCCTTTCCTTCCCCACTACCTTCAGCCTCACAACATACCCCAATTGGGGATGCCATAGACTCACTGGCTCCAGACGGAGATTCTTGTGATAAAAAAAATAAAAAAAGATATCAATGAGAAGTATTTAAATTTGTGGAATTGTAAAAAAAGGCATTTTAATACATATATATTTTTTTACAAATGTTTTCGTCTTTCACCCTTCAAGGGTTTTCTAAGCCATCTTTTCAAATCATGAAGAGAGGGAACAAGAATTCATGTAAGATATTTGATTGATATGTGAATTTATTAGTGTCCGATTGAACTTTCGGTTTCGGTTTCGGCCTAATTTCAGCAAAAAATGGGTTTCGGCTAAGTTTCAGTTTCGAGATCGGACATGTTTTTGCTACGCGCTCATAGTCATGTCAGAACCTGTTTATTAGATTGTTTAATTAGAATACTGACAATAAGTATTAGTCCATTAAAATATAGTTGTAGCTCAATGAATCTCTTCACAGTTTTTTTTAGTTTGAGAATTTGTATTTTCATACATTAAGTATTATTTGCATTAAAAATATTCAGTTGTTGTACTTAGTAGGTACTTTTTAATTTTAATTTTATTGTAGTTCATTAAAAAGAGTGCCATAAAAATGAACACAGTTTACAAGAAATTGAAAGAAAATAGTTATTGAACCCAAAGTATACCAAAACAAATTAGGTAAAAGGAAGTAATTTAGTTTTGTACCTTTTATTTTATGTTTTTTGTATATGCCTATTATTTCTTTTTTTTAAAATATTATTTACGAAGGAGTTGATTCGAAATAAATATTCCTGATATAGTAAGTAAGTATATTTATTTCAAATCAACTCCTTATTTCAAAAAGCACAAATAATTTATTTGAAATAGCGAGTGATAATTATGTTATGTTTATTATTAATTCGAATATCAGAGACTGAATGATTAATATATGATTTAAAAATAAAGACTGACTGATTAAGATTGACTATTTTTTTCCCATGAAAACATGACCTTGTTTCGGTTTCGGCCGTAAAAACTAGTTTCGGTCGGACACTAGAATTTATATAGAAGAGAGGATATTTGTTTAGAGAGAGACTACATACCATTTTGTGATCTAAAGTTCCCACTTTTAGACCACAGAAAGTACAATCTGGGGAGTCAAGCGATTTCGTTAAAATTAAAATGTATTGTTCACCGGTCGGTCTATGATGTGAAAGTTTTAAGGTTATACGATATCCTCTCCGAATCCCTGCGGAGAAACAGCATTATGATTAGTTTAGATCAAAAATACTAATTTCGGATCAATGAACTCGAATTTGATTTGAATTTAAGTGTCATTTTCAAAATTGGAACTGATTGTGTGAAGGATTGAAACAAGCGATGAAATACCTACCTACCCTTTAGTATATAATTTTTTTTTGCAAAATTGTAAGTGATTTTCAAAGAATTCAGACTATCCCATGATTTTTTGCATGTCTGCGCTAGTGTACGCAAGTGTCAGTGACCACGCCTATGAGTCAAAGTATGAAGCACAAAATACATATTAATAATATTGTATATTACGGAGGAATGAAATCAAATGTATTGACTGTTTGTTTTGACATGTTTATGTGAAAATATTACTCTTTCTGCAAAGCTGTTTTTTACAGACGTACATTATTTAATAGTTTTATCCTAAAAATCAATGTAAATTAACTAAACAATCTGCAAAGCCGCTTACAACACAATACAACATCGTCTCATACATCGATCGTCCAGTTGATTAGTCAGACATCTCCAAATACTAACGAGTTAATGAAGAAAGCAATATTCGAATGCTCGCCATAAATTAAATATTATTTACACGTGTCTTTGTTTTACAAATTAAATATGCTATAAAATAATACCTGGAGGCATAACGGTCCAGTAAATTAGTATGACATTTTGAAATAACCTACTAGTGACCCAGAAAACATCAACATTTTGTTTAATTTACTACACGTTTTTCTGCATTATGTGGATTTGTTGGTGTTTATGCGTAATCTGAGTATTGTACCAGATAGAGGGTACACTTTTACATATAACTGCATACTCGACTCAAATTTCCATTTTTCGGAGATGTCTGATTAATCAACTGGATGATCGACATACCCTTCTGACTCTTGACATCACCCGATTCAAGTACGTATTTGTTTGGGTTGAATGTATATGTTCTTCATTCATTGATATTTAGATAAAATTGAAGATAAATTGTACGATATGTATCAAGATAAATGTTCATACGTCCCTTTTTAATCAATAATTATTACTGTCAACTTAGTGATTTATTCAATGACATTATAAACATTTAGGCCCATTTTGCAGAAATTCACGTGTGACAAAGTCATCAATTGGCCATTCAGCTCCATTTTGTATTTTTTACTTTTGAAAGGTTTCCGTTAAATGGCGATTTCTGTTTCAGCAGAAGAGGACAACTATCATGCTATTAAGCTTGTTAGCTTATTACAATTTGGTAAAAAACTGAAACGCACCTAAAATAGGCGTTTAACGAGGGCGTTTTAAATGTCGAAACAAAATGGCGCTGACTGGCTATTTGATGTGAAAATGTTACATTTGAATTTCTGCGAAACAACCGGTCCTTAGACGGGTTATTGTCTCACAAAATTAATGCAAAATGTGACAAGTGACTTAAGTTTCCAGTAAATTCTTAATTCAAACGTTAGTCATATATGACAAAGATCGACGTTTAAAGAGTATGTTAGGATGAACGAAATAGATATAGGACCGAGCAGCGTTTACATACTTAAAAGTTGCATCAAATATTATATTCTACATCGTGGGTGTGATGGAGATGACATTAAGCTTATTACTCACTTACACTAAGACCATGTGTTACTCACTTACACTAATGGCCGCTGTTCCCAATCCAACTAATCAACTTCTAAGCCGAAACTAAGTCTCAACACTGCTTAAGCATCGCTTAATCTAAAGAAGCCGGACTCGTGGATTAAGCTCGACTGTGCAAAGCAAAGTTATAAAAAGTGTCAATAGAGTGGCGCTAACGCCACGAGGTTTTATTAAATTAATCATATAATATAACCACGAGGTTTGCCGCGTTAGCGCTACTCTGTTGACACTTTTTATAACTTTGTTTCGCTCAGTCGAGCTTAATCCACACGTCCGGCTTCCTTAGATTAAGTGATGCTTAAGCAGTGTTGAGACTTAGTTTCGGCTTAGCAATTGATTAGTAGGATTGGGAACAGCAGCCGTGAGACTGTGTGTTACTCACTTACACTAAGTTTACTCATACCTAAGGCTATGAATCGCTATGTAAGTATATGAACATTTTATACAATCATTCATCTGATTGCGATGAAATTTTGGTGATTTGTTATGTGCACGCCCGCGAAGATATCTATTTATACATTGGTTAGCTCTGGCATTATGAAATTATTTCCTATAGATACCATCATCCGATTGCGATGAAACTTTGATGAGCTTTCTATACATACTGGTGAGCTCTGGCATTATGAAATAAAATTTACAATAGATGGAATGCAAAAGAGTTTAAAATTTGTGTATTTCAAATAGTTTAAAATACACAAATTAATTAGGAACGGAAGGCGGAAGTGGGAGGGCAATCTGTGAGAGGGACAAAGGAGGATGGAAGGTGGAAAGCGGGAGTGAATGGGAATGGTCGAGGGGTGGGGTAGATAATTAAGAAAGAAAGACAAAATTATTTAAATTCTATCAGCCATCAACCAATGTTAATAATAATAATAATAATAATAATAATGATTTATTGTCTTCATTTCTTAATAACAAATAGAGATAATGATATCCTCACTGGGATCTCCCGTGCTGAGGATTTCATTTACATTTTATAATTCAATTATAAGAATAATATGAATTGGACATAACATATATCATGTAGTATTTTTTTTTTAATAATTATAAAGTAAATAAGATAGTGTTTTTTTATAATTCAGTTCATTAGATTCGGTTTTAGTCTGTATTTGATTTCAGTATATTTTCTATTTCTGATCTCCCTATATTTAGTATCCAGCTTTTTATTTGAAATTTTTATTTGTTCTTTTGCACATCCAGAGTTAAACAATTCAACAATACAAATAAGCTCTATATATCTTGTGATAGATATCTTATATAGGCTCCATCGAAGCCAGATTAAAGTTAGCCTCCCAAAAACTGGGCGTACTGTACAGGGCCCGCAGACACTTTAATGGTACACAACTGCTAACCCTATACAAATCGCAAGTGCGCCCCATGGTTGAATTTGGCAGTCACCTCTGGTCTGGAGCTCCAAAATATCTGAAAAATACCCTCGACTCTGTGCAAAAAGGGGTGGTCCGTTTGATAGATTCTCCCATCTTAACAAAGGGATTGCAAATTTTAGAGCACAGGCGTCGGGTGGGAATGCTATCCCTGTTCTACCGGTATTACTATGGAAGATGCTCCGAAGAACTAGCATCATTGATCCCTTCAGCACCGGTGCATAGTCCGGAAAGACACCAAAGGCGTGCCCAAAATATGTACATGGTAGACATTTGTCACATGAGAACGGGTCGCTCCTTCAACTCGTTCGTGTGTTCAACAGCTCGGCTGTGGAACGATTTGCCGGCCTCTGTGTTTCCTCCTTCCTACAACATGGGTCTCTTCAAGACCAATGTTCATTCCTTCCTCTCCTCAAAAAGACCCTCCACACAGCATCTCAGATGACATAGGCCCTGAGGGAAATTATTTTCCTCGGCCTCCTGTGTGGAGTTGATGTAAAAAAAAAAACTTGTAATTTGCGTTGTTTAGAAAATAAAAAAAGAAATCATTTAGCTGCGTAGGTCAGGAACAGGGCACAATAATTTAGCACTTAATTTGACGGATTGCTCAAGATGATTTAAATTGGCCATCAATTGTTCATATCGAGCATTGGGATGATTTATAGTTGGTAAACACTATTGCGATTTATTTGTTTTTATTTTTGTTATTGTTCAAATCATGTTTTTATGAAAATTCGCTGATAAAAGATTGTCTTTTATCAATTGACAACACACATACACAACTTTATTTACCTGCACTGCCCTGAAAAATACGCAGCTGTGTCGAAAAGTTATCAATTTAAAAAATATCATTTTAACCGGTTGAGAAAATGGTAAATTTTTAGTATTAGTGTCCATGGCTATTACGAATAATTTTTAGAAAAAAACTTTAGATTCGCCTTAATCACTATAAAAGGAAACTTTTTGCATCACGGCCGGCGGAAAATAATGCATTTTAATTTTCAATGTCGTTAAATAAAATTTCACTTCGCGAACTGATACTACGACAGCCCGCCCGCCATTTTTCCCGCTAGACAAACCAAGCAGGGTTTTTCTAGCGGGATTGTGTATGTTATCTTTACTTTAAAAAACAGCCTACGTTTTTGAATGGTTTGTCTGGCAAAGCAGGGTTTGTGTAGCGGGCTTGCGTATATTATCTTTATTTTAAAAAACATCCCAGGATTTGAATGGTTTACAGTGACAAAATGGCGGGCGGGCTGTCGTAGTATCGGTTCGCGAAGTGAAATTTTATTTAACGAAATTGAAAATTAAAATGCATTATTTTCCGCCAGCCGTAATGCAAAAAGTTTCATTTTATAGTAATTAAGGCGAATCTAAAGTTTTTTTCTAAAAATTATTCGTAATAGCCATGGGCACTAATCCCAAAAAATTACCGAGGAAATTTGACACATTAAAAATAGGAAATTTAGGGGACAAACATCCGATTATCGTTAGAGTAAAATTTTTTTTTAAATTGTACAACAGATTATTATCCAATTACTGTACAATTTTCTCATTTTGACAGTCTTAATACCTAGGAAGATGATTATTATACAAAAAAGTCTTAAGGCTATCTAAAGAAGAGTTATATACATCTAGTGTCTCAGCGCCCTTGAGGTGATTTTCCACGAAAACGGCGCTATATAAATTAGCCAATTATTATTAGTGTTTCCGATATTTCGTTCAACAGCACCATTTCTCTTGTTATGCTATGCTTTTGACCCTTTTAGGGGACAGCTCGTGCGGTCTCATAAAAATCATTACATCTCCCTTACTATCATGACAAGAAATGTGATCTAAGCAGTGTTAGAAAGAGATAACACTACACTGCGATTTGAATTCCATAGATATCCGCAAAAAAAAAAAAACATATTTATAACTTATAACTTCTCACCATACTCTCACCATTTATGATGTCAAACTTCCACCAGAACAATGTAAGGTGAAAATTTTTAATGTTTGCATTCTAAATTTTAATATTTCAAAAATAACATGCTTACTTCTAATAATACAATTTGAAAGCGTATTTAATCGCGTTTCAAAAACAGTTTTCAGTTTTTGGATACGTTCAGAAATATTCAAATTATTTTGATTTTATTGAAATGCGGAAATACTCAAGAATTCGCCGGCCACAGACATCTTTTTTATTAGCGGTATCAGTAATTTAATCTCAAATCTAGAAGGGTTAAATTACATGGTATTGGAATGTCGTCATTTCAATATGTTCTGTTCGTATTATAAAAATCAGAGTGTGCAGTTCACATGCGGTATAAGGGAAACATTCAGAAAACTAAAGTAGACAAGAGTGGGGAGGCTACGAAGCACCTCATAAAGAGGGGACCAATAGACTACGAAGCACCACACAAAGATTATTCTATCTCATTCTCTCGCAGGCTAAATTCTATAGATGTATGTGTTTGTCTCTTTTTAGTGTCGCTTTTTCGTTTCATCGAGTTTCAAATCGCAACGGTGCTAAAGAAGTTTTCACTTCAAAAAGAGGGAAAAGAATATTATGAAATAAGGAAGGTGTGTGTGTGTGTGTGTTTTTTTTTTATTTTTCTTTTATACTTTTGAATGTAACTTTGAGGTTAACCATTATAAATAAATAAAACTTTTTTTTGTTTCAACCACTATATTTTTTTATATATGCCGACCGGTTTCAGAACAACCTTCCTCAGGGAAAATGTACTAACTTGACAACACAAAACAATAGGTGAGCATTAATGTATTACTAAGTGTTGAGGTGGGGGTGGGTGCAATTTTATTTTACATTCCTATTTTAGACATGTTACCTTTCACCGTCTGTTCTATCTCCTCCCCCTACTCTTCAGTAATTCCTAGTCATGTCGCCACCCCCACCTTAACACTTAGTAATCCTACTAATATTATAAAGGCGAAAGTTTGTATGGGTGTATGTTTGTTACTCTTTCACGCAAAAACTACTGAATGGATTTAAAAAATCTTTCACTAATAGAAAGCTACATTATTTACGAGATCTATTGGCTATATATATTGGTAAGCTCTGGCGTTATGAAATTATTTATCATACGTTTTCTGTCCCTAACAAAATCGATTTATTGCAAACGTCAGAAAAAAAGCAAACCAATTGTCGCCTTGCAAACAATGTTTTTTTTTTTTTGTTAATTCGGCAAATCACCCTAAAAGAGTGCTTTGTTGGCGTCGTACTTAATGTTTAAAAATGAATCACCGAAATGTATGTATTCGGTGATAATTCTTTTTTTTGTTCGTTATAATGTCCTAATATCATGCGAGCGGAGCCGCGGGAAAAAGCTAGTATATTATATATTCACCCATCCTTACGTCAAATTAGTATATTTTGCCTTTAGGAAGGGACGTTTATTCCGAAACCGGTTGGCGTGTATAAAAAAATATTGTTTAATTTTTTTATTTTTAAATATTATTATTGTTATTACGTATTTAGGGCCTCACTAATAAATGTGTATTAAATTTTACTCACTATTATTAGTAAGGGGGTGAGTATACATATAACAAGAATGGTGAATGCGATCACATTCTACCTAATTCACAGAAAGAGTCTGAACTGTTGATTAAAGGAAGCGTCCACTTGATAAGTGCCTTCTATTCAGAATTCAGAAGTATAGAGCAGGATACAACACCTGTGCTGATAAGGCCTCACCAGCTGCTGGTTATCACTCACCGCCATAATCTGTGTAACCGACTTGTCTACGGTGGAAGTAGTCACGTTCGGTAGAGCTGTTATATCCCTATACGAGATTACATCGTACGATCATCAACATTGGGGAAATTCACTTAATCATAGGTCAGGACCAGATTAATTCTGAATTTAATTGATGCTTTCTACTAGACTTTTATAAAAAGGTCAATATATGTTCCATATAAATAAAATCGGATATATTTATCCGAGACGCTATCTAGGTTACGAACCAGTTCTTAGAACGATTGTTTCCAATGAAAAGTTGCCTATGATACGGAAAAATTAGTTGAAAATAATATTGTTAATTAAAAAATTTTAAAATATGAGATTTATGACAATTATGACGGTTTGATGGAAGGTGGTTCCGGTTAGACAAGAGTTCTGGGTTCGAGTCCCAGTTGTTACCATTATCTTTTTCTGTGTCTTGTTTTCTTTCATATTTTCGTTTAGATTATTAGTGTTATCTTCTTCTTCAATGATGCTTTCTACGTTTATTTCATCTAAATTTATATTAATTAAAAAACAGTAGAAAAACACATTAAAGAGAGAGGGATTGCAAAGGAGACATAGTAGCGGTAGGGGATAGCAGGGGTTATAATTTGGAAAATCCACGCTTCTCACACGGCCAGCTGTATGTGGCGTGCTCACATGTTGGAAAACCTTCTGATTTATTAGTGTACACCGCAGACGGTAAAACAAATAATATTGTGTATCCAAAAGCACTTCAATGAACAGAATTAAAACACAAATACTTTCTTTCTCTGAGTTACTTTTTTAAAAATTTAAGCGCAAACTACTTACTTACAAATTATTTTTTTTTATTAGAAATGTATGAAAGCATTATAAGAAACACCTTTTTAAAAATACAGTTTTGTTGCTAAAATTATCTGTTACAGTTTCCATGATTGAATTTTTTTCTTTCTTATGAAATTATTCACAAAATAAATAAAAACCACTTTTGTGCCTGAAAGCGTGACCTCTGGACTCCAATTTTTATGTATTTTATTACTTATATTCTTGGTGATATAAGGCATGCTAAGAATACATACATTTTTGACTTGTGACTATGCCTGTTACCTGTATTCTTGGTGATATAAGGCACGCTAAGAATACATACATTTTTGACTTGTGACTATGCCTGTTACCTGCATTCTTGGTGATATAAGGCACGCTAAGAATACATACATTTTTGACCTGTGGCTAGGCCTATTACCTGTATTCTTGGTGATATAAGGCACGCTAAGAATACATACATTTTTGACTTATGGCTATGCCTATTACCTGTATTCTTGGTGATATAAGGCACGCTAAGAATACATACATTTTTGACTTGTGACTATGCTGTTACCTGCATTCTTGGTGATATAAGGCACGCTAAGAATACATACATTTTTGACCTGTGGCTAGGCCTATTACCTGTATTCTTGGTGATATAAGGCACGCTAAGAATACATACATTTTTGACTTGTGGCTATGCCTATTACCTGTATTCTTGGTGATATAAGGCACGCCAAGAATACATACATTTTTGACTTGTGGCTATGCCTATTACCTGTATTCTTGGTGATATAAGGCACGCTAAGAATACATACATTTTTGGCTTTTGGCTTCCTCTCAAATGTTTTTTAATGTGGGGTTTTCCTTTCTCCCTTTTCACTGTCAATCAATATCATTTTTTATTAGTGATGCAACGAATACTACTTTTACGAATACGAATATCAAACCTACTATCCGGCGAATACGAATAACTTGGCAGAGTAATTCACACTCATTTATTTAACCTTTTTCTGTTTGTTTTATTATACAGTGAAACCCTCTTAAGAAGTTTTCCAAGGGACCAGAAAAAACAAACTTCTTAAGCAGGAAAACCTTATATGTGGGAAAAATTGGGCTAATTTTTGACCGAGGGACCGAAAAAACCAAACTTCTTAAGCCACGAAACTTCTTAAGCGGGAACTTCTTAAGAGGGTTTCACTGTACTAATAATTTACAACTGTCAATTTTTTTATGGAGAAAACACAACATCTGTAGATTCCCTGGTGACAGGCGATTTCTTTTTTCAGTTTGGATGTTGCCAGCCGTTGAAAAAAGCACGTTTACGTGAAGACATTTTATTTAAATTTAGTTCATTTTACTTCGCAGCTAATACACATAATTGCAATTATACAATTTACAATATGCTTGCACACTTGACCTGTGCTTTTGACTGTCAAATACTGAACTACTAAGAAAAAGAACGCGTATTAAATTAAAAAATTCGAGGTTCATAGTACAGTACCACAAACTTATCTTTGCCGGTGGCAAAAATTGGAACTACAATTTATACATAGACATTTTGACATTTCTATGACATATTTGTTCACCACCAGCGATACCACCGCCGGCACAGGTAAGTTTGTGGCATTGCAGTAGGGAATTTCCCTGAATTCCCCATCGCGTCTTGTCATTGCGGCTATAGCGTTCGAATACAGAGGAGCGTGACACACGGTATAATCAAACGGAGATGCGTACCAAAGTTTTTTTTTATGGTATTCGTATTTGTAAATATTTATTCGGCGAATACGAATATTCGTATTCGTTGCATCTCTATTTTTTATTATCTCTTTTATAATCCCAATTAATTACAGCTTTTTGGCAACCATTAAGTACATCCTCTATTATAGTATGCAATCTTTCTTGGAATTGAATGTTACCCAGTTTTGCTATCAATCTCTCCAAAAGTGTATATCGCTTGTAAGTCTTATCTGAACACAAAGCAATCAAAGAATTGTTCAAATATTTAAGTACCTACTCAAGCAACATCATTCAGTTATCTTTACAACTTTTTCGGCTTTTCTGGGAAGTTGACTGATTCAATGTCACATTGTTTTTGTTATAACGCGATAAAAATTCAAACTCGTTCAAAAATTAAAAGGATCATTAAAAGTAAAGCAAAAAAATCAGAGTGGGCAGTTCACACGCGGTAGAAGTGAAACCTTCAGATAACTAAAGTAGACAAGAGTGGGGAAGCTATGAAGAACCGCACAAAGAGAAGACCAATAGGTTACGAAGCATCGCTCAAAGAGGAGACCGTTTAGTCTATCTCATTCTCTCGCAGACTAAATCCTGTAGATGTATGTGTTTGTTTTTTTTTTTTTTTTTACAGTGAATACCGCACAAGAATCTCAACTGCTCCCGTCTGGAGCCAGTGAGACTATGGCATTCCCAATTGGGGTATGTTGTGAGGCTGAAGGTAGTGGGGAGGGGAAGGAGGTGGGGTAGAGGAAGGTTGGGAAGTACCTGGCTATTCAGATCTGGTCACCAAACACGGCTAAAGCCATTTTCAAGCTACGTTTCAACTCTGAATGGTGGTCTTACGCCAGGGCGATACTGATAGTATCTTCCACTCTGGAACATGCCGCAAATATACTATATATTATTTTAAATGAATTAATTGTGAAATAACACAAATTAATCAAATAAAATTTATTTGCGCATGCCGGGTTCGAACCCGCGACCTCCGGATTGTGAGTCAAGAGTCTTACCCACTGGACTACGGAGGTCGTCATGTCTATTTTTAGTGTTGCTGTTTTTCGTTTCATCGAGTTTCAAATCACAACGGTGCTAAAGAAGTTTTCACTTAAAAAAGGTGGTGCATACAGAATTACTTGAATATCTTCAAATCATGTTTTTTACTGTGATTACCGCATAAGCGTCGCAACTGCTCTCAATCTCTTGGAGCCAGTGAGATTATGGAATCCCCAATTGGGGTATTGTAGTGTTCTGTAATTTTGAAGCAACACGAACAGATTCTCCAAACACTTTGTATGAAGATTACTTTTGGGAATAAATAGATTCTTGATCTTTTATCTGGTTTTATTTATACTTTGCGTATACAATATGGACCTTCTTAGTCGACCTAACTAGGAGCTGGCTAAATTAGTTCTAATGAGAGCGTTACACACAACGCCATCTCTGAGCTCCCCGTCCCTATGGACAACTTAGGTACTAAGCTACCTGCCATCTAGCGGATTCTACGGACAGTTCTTATCACCGCCATCTATGTCTAAAAGCCGGAAGCTTTTTAGATACATAACAAGTATGTTAGGGGGCTGAAGGTAGTGGGGATAGGTAGTAGTGAGGGAAGAGAAGGTGGGGCTATTCAGATCTGATCACCAAATTATCTTTATCACCTTTTTTTTTTTTACGTTAACTCCACGCAGGAGGCCCTGAGGAAAATAATTTCCCTCAGGGCCTATGTCATCTGGGATGCTGTGTGGAGGGTCTTTTTGAGGAGAGGAAGGAATGAACATTGGTCTTGAAGAGACCCATGTTGTAGGAAGGAGAAAACACAGAGGCCGGCAAATCATTCCACAGCCGAGCTGTTGAACACAAGAACGAGTCGAAGAAACGACCCGTTCTCATGTGGCAAATGTCAACCGTGTACAAATGTTGGGCACGCGTTTGGCGTGTTTCCCGACTATGCACCGTTGCCGAAGGGATCAATGATGCTAGTTACTCGGAGCATCTTCCATTGTAATACCGGTAAAACAACCTAAAGCCATTTCAAGGAGCGTTTCAATTTGAATGGTGGTATTACACTAGGGTTATTGAGAGTATCTTCCACTCAGAAAAGTGCTGCAAATATACCTTATATTATTTTTTAAATTAATTATGAAATAACACTATTAATATGCTAACCAGCAGTTAAAAACCCGCTCCGCAGGTTTTTGCTGCTAGGCCCTGCGGGAGGCTTTTGGTTCGGCTTCGCCTAGTTTGAGAGTTGGTGACCATTTTATAAATCCGATAGAAACTAATTCCAGAAAAAAACGGTTCCTCTGGTCCAGTGACAGCTAGTCACCCGGACAATGTAACCGCGACGGGTAATAATGTCATATATAATATATAGAAGCATGGTACTATTATTCATAACTGCCAGTTAAAATAATAATCATATTTTCGTCAATCTCTCCATATGCGGATAGATTTACGAAATTACAAATCCAATATTACTTACACCTGCCAGGCAATACTCACAGTAGCTGTTACGTAAGTGGCGCCATGTTTTGGCATTACTTTATTATTATTCGGTTCTATTACAAAAGTAGATTTATATACAAACTCCACATACTCTACGAAAACGTTTTGCGCAGCGCGGCGTCAGAGCTGTATTCTTAGTCAGATTAATTTCAATCGTACAGACTCTAGGATATTTATACTGTTTGATGATTGATGACAACAAAATTTACTTGTGAATGCCGGGATCTGTCAATGTGACCTTCGGTTTGCTAATTGAGAGCCTCACCACTCGACCATGAAGGCCATCATAAGTTCCTCATGGAGATGCAATGGTCTTACTGGCGCCGTAAAGTAGAGAGCAGTTGGGACTCTTGTGTGTTATTCACATAAAAACAATTTTTAATAAATCGAGCGCCATTCACACGCAGTAGAAGTAAAACTTAACCCACCCACACAATCTCAACCAATAGGAGCTGTGAGAATGGTTTTAGTGGCACGCCTGCCTTTTCAAATATGCAAGAGCGAGACGGCAGAACGAGAGTATAAAAGGTGATAAATGTTCCTGCTTGCTCTCCTTACATACAGACAGCTCCGTTAGCTAGCACGTTATAACTTGTATTGTACAAATAAATGTTCATCTCGACCACGCGTCTATCATTTAAGATCTACAAGATCACAGGCTCAAGTAAGGTGGTATATACCAAAAAAAAAAAAAAAATATATATATATATATATATATATATATATATATATATATATATATATATATATATATATATATATATATATATATGTATATGTAGGTATATTTTATATATTGTAATGTTATTCTTGGTTAATAAATAATTTCAAATCACAACGGTGGTAAAGAAGTTTCATTTCAAAAAGATTACAGAACATCATTTTGACCACTGTTCTTTGGTATTTATTTTACATCCACTTTTTTTTGCTATTCCTAATTCTTATAGTTAGTTGGTCACAAGATTCGTACATGTCTACAGAACTCAGAGTGAACAATTGAAGAACTTAATTTAGCAGAATACGCTAATGAATATATTTGCCTTTATTACCATAAGCTTTAGCATTCATTAGCACTGGAGAGTGCAAATAGGCTCAATTAGTTTCAACTTCATGTTTGTTAACACCACATTTGTGGTAGAAAAATTAACAGCTATAAATTGATCCCTTGTATGGAAAAACAGAGTAACCTGAAAAAGTGATTTTTGAGATGTTGGCTATTAAACATTTCTTTTGACTGTGGTGAGCATATATATATTTAACCCCTCCGAAAATCGCAAAAATTCACTTATAATGTCTGAAATGACAGTTTTACGAAAACTTTGTGTTATTACCGCTTCACAATTAAAGCTCTATAAATGAAACATTTCTGAACATAGCCGTATAGTACACAGGTATACCCTAGTGAGACAGGCATACAAATAAAACCATTGTAAACATATTTTATTATAGATAAATAAATAAAAAAAATAAAAAAAAGTAAAAACTGTTTTAGAAAGGTTACAAAATAAGATTTCAAATTGTTATATTACAAATAAACATTAACATTTGTAAATATTAAAATTTAGAATGCAAACATTTAAAAAATGTAAAAATGACTCACATGATGTTTTTATGTGAAAATGGTACTAAAATCACAGATTATGTAAACAACAATACTTATTCTATTGTATAAATGTATAATAAACACTTTTGTCACCTCACTTTTTTATCATTTCATATAAAAATCTTTACTAAGTATAAAATGAAGTCGCTTACACTGTATGTGCACTTAGATCTTTTAAACTACGCAACGGATAATCATGCGGTTTTCACTAATAAATAGAGTGATTCACGAGGAAGGTTTTTAAGTATATAATTTGTCAAGGTTTTGTGTAAATTGGTTGAAATACTTAATATATCTGGCCAAGCGGCAGCAGGCAGCGTGGTATGTATTTGATTTAAGATAGCGTTGCTTTTAAAAGTTTCGTTAGCCACAGCAACATGTGGCCGGGTCTGCTAGTATTTAATAAAAATTAACAATGTCGAGCGGACCGCAGACAATTTGGCGGGTAAAAATATGTGTCAACCGCGCAACTGACAGAATATTCTTGTTACGTATTTCTATTGACAACTTGACAGGGATGTACAGCTTGATCCACTATCGACCTTTTACTTTTTGTTTTAGGGATGTCACTAAAACAATATCGGAGTTAAAACGATTTCTATGGAGACACGTGTTGACGCATAAACACACTTATTGTACTTGACTGCTATCGTATTTTTAACGCATATATCTGCTTAATTTTCGGAGGGGTTAAAGTCTAATAAATGTATATATTATGTTAGAAGACATTTCACATAATAGACAATACGTTTTATGTATCTTAATCAATTTATTCATAAGTTTTTAGTACAAAAAACGTTACAAACCATTATAACACATTTGCGACTGTGTTAACCGATTTGGTAGGCGGATATGGGTACCGCCATCCCGGGAACCATTTATTGAATAACCAACACCCCTTAGGTATAGGTCACCCCAAGTGGTTCGCTACATTTG
The DNA here is from genome assembly GCA_929108145.2 of Limnephilus rhombicus. Taxonomy (NCBI): domain Eukaryota; kingdom Metazoa; phylum Arthropoda; class Insecta; order Trichoptera; family Limnephilidae; genus Limnephilus; species Limnephilus rhombicus. The sequence continues at coordinate 14,949,656 of OV815296.1, forward strand.
ATGACTTAGCAGAGGTACCCGGGCTCATGGGGTAAGATTTAAAAGCGGAATGCCTGCCCCGGGCGGCAATTTTAGGGGGCGCCAAAACCATAATTGATATTTTTGCATGAAAAAAAAACTTGATTCACAAAGCGTCTGGCATCCAGCGCACCTTGTTATATCGAATATTCATTTGATTTTATAACACCCAGTTGGTTTTTGAACATTCCTAAGTTGATTTATGATCATATCCTGAGTCGATTTTGAACGCGTACATAGAGAACGAGCTGAGCCGAATAAACCCGAGCGGTCAAACGTCAAGCGAAGCGACAATCCCTCACCTCACAAGGGGGCGCACCATTCACTATCAATGTTAACTCAAGTTACATCTCAAATCCAAGAAAAAAACACCCCTCAGAGAAGTGAAAGTAAAGGGAAAACATTAATTGCTCTGAATTGAACTATGCTAACTGAAGTTACATCTCCAATCCAAGAACAAAACACCCTTGAGAGAAGAGAAAGTAAAAGGAAAACATTGATTGCTCTGAATTTAACAATGCTAACTCAAGTTACATCTCCGATCCAATAACAAAACACCCTTGAGAGAAGAGAAAGTAAAAGGAAAACATTGATTGCTCTGAATTTAACAATGCTAACTCAAGTTACATCTCCGATCCAATAACAAAACACCCTTGAGAGAAGAGAAAGTAAAAGGAAAACATTGATTGCTCTGAATTTAACAATGCTAACTCAAGTTACATCTCCGATCCAATAACAAAACACCCTTGAGAGAAGAGAAAGTAAAAGGAAAACATTGATTGCTCTGAATTGAACAATGCTAACTCAAGTTACATCTCCAATCCAAGAACAAAACACCCTTGAGAGAAGTGAAAGTAAAAGGAAAACATTGATTGCTCTGAATTGAACAATGCTAACTCAAGTTACATCTCCAATCCAAGAACAAAACACCCTTGAGAGAAGAGAAAGTAAAAGGAAAACATTGATTGCTCTGAATTGAACAATGCTAACTCAAGTTAGACTTCAAATCCAAGAACAAAAGACCTTTTGAGAGAAGCGAAAGCACATAAAAGAAAAACATTGATTGCTAAGGGGGGGCACCATTCATTATCAAGTTTCTGCCTCGGTTTAAAAAAGTCGTGGATCCATACCTTAACATCTATTTTTCTACTCCATGTTACTAATTTTATAATATTGTTTGCAGAGAAATACCCAGAGATCAAGAAGCTGTTTGGCCACGACCCCAACTTCAAGTGGGTGGTGACGGGTATGGTGCTGGTGCAGATGGTGATGATGTTTGTGATGAAGGACCGCAGCTGGCCGACTATCATCCTCGTGGGCTACTGCTTCGGGGGGATCATCAACCATTCCCTCATGCTCGGTGAGTACACACTGAGCATTGTGGCTTTATAATACACTTGATAAGACTGCTGTCTAGTACAGACAATTGAACACTTTACAATGACAGGTGAGTGGCCGAGTTGGCATCGCGTTTGTGTCCCACCCAGGCATTGGCTAAGCAACATTTTACGCTTACTGTGGTTGTACGAGACGTTTGTACATAAACTGTATAAACAAAAAAAGGAGCTGGACACAATTGTACACCTATGGAATTTGGTACGCCAATGGAATTTGGTACGCCAATGGTCTTTGGGTGAATTTACTACTTGATAAATGATTCCAGGTAAAATGGCAAAAACTGAATTTAGTACTTAATTAAAATATATTTTTCTCTTTAGAGACTGGGGTTTTTTGGGGTTCAGGCGACTGGGATACTGGAAGAGGTAAAACTGAATTTAAGACTTATTAAAATACTTGAAAAGAGGTTTGAATTTGGAGATTTTGATTCCTTGAGGACTGTTTCTTCTTGGCTGGTAATTTTGAACTGACTTCCTACCGGTTTGCCGTCTATATTTATAGGGCAAAACCGGGTCGGATTTTCGGGGCACAAAACCTCCCTATTTTTGTAGGGTGTTTGTATTAGGTATTTTTCCTAATCCCCACGATTTGCGGTCAGATGTGTTAAAATTGTATATGATAGTTCTTGCCAACACAGTCCCAATTCCCAAAACCAAAGCCTCACATCATTTTTATTGTTTTTACAAGAAAAGGTACAAGTTTATATATGGGATACAAAGTAGAATTTTGAGGAATAAACATTTTTCTTAAAGCGTAATAATCACTGGTAGTCGTCAGTTTTCAAGTTGTAATTCTCGCTTATGTCCATATTTCGGTGATGATATTTATTTCTTGATCCAAATTATTACCAATTTCTCGAAATTTAGCTCCAAGTTTTCTGGAAGATGAATTCGTTGTCGTAAATATTTACGATTTAGAGATTTCCTTTGTTCAGCATTGACCAACTGTGGCTCGGCTGGTCGTAGGGTGGGGATGACGTAAATAGCCCACCATTTTCTTGGTGGTGATCATTGCTGCCTGCAGCCTTTGTTGAGAGTATCACATGGTTATTCAGATGTGTTTTCGAGTCCAATGATGCTACTGTATGTATTTATTATCAATTGCGTTTATGTTTTCATTTGATAAGTTAATTGAAGAACGTAATAGCGTTTGACACATCAAGTACAGTTCGCTTGCTGATATTGATTATAATTTTGGGGGGCCAACTGTCGGGAAATCCACGTTACGAAGATGAAGGAAGCAGTAAAAGGGTATTTGATTTCAATTAACTAAATAATAATAATTACAAATTTTAATTTTTCTGCTATAATTTTATGTATTTGTGATTGATTTTTTTACACCATCCTTCAGTAATTTTTATTTTATTGTCATAGAAGCAACAGTCTTTAAAAGGCAAAAAGAAATTAAAAATATTGTTAGATAACTGAATGATAAAGAAAGTGTTCATTATTACCAAATATTACCGGCGCTAAGATGATTAATATCAATAGATTAACATATCAATTGATTATAATTGATGAATTGGTATTGCTTGCGTATCAAATTCTATATTAAATGGCATTTTAAAAATAATTTTTACTTAACGTCTGTAGCATGTTTTATTTAGCTTTAGTTAACATTGTTCGATTTGCAATCATCTTGTTATTCCTCTAATGTTTTACTTTCACTTCCCTCCTGGGTCTTTGTTTTTTAATTTGAAGTTCAATTCAGAGCAACCAATGTTTTCCTTTTATGTGTTTTCACTTCTCTCAAGGGTGTTTTGTTTTTGGATTTGAGATATGTAACTTGAGTTATGTAACATTGTTCGATTGAGAGCAATCAATGCCTTCCTTTTATGCACCTTCTTTCACTTCTGTCGAGGGTCTTTTGCTCTAGGATTTGAAGTCTAACTTGAGTTAACATTGTTCAATTCAGAGCAATCAATTTTTACCTTTTATGTGCTCTCACTTCTCTCAAGGATCTTTTGTTCTTGGATTTAAAGTGTAACTTGTGTTAACATTGTTAAATTTTTTTCTCGAATTTGAGGTATAACTTGGGTTAACATTGTTCAATTCAGAGCAATCAATGTTTTCCTTTTATGTGCTTTCGCTTCTCTCAAAAGGTCTTTTGTTCTTGGATTTGAAGTGTAACTTGAGTTAACATTGTTCAATTCAGAGCAATCAATGTTTTCCTTCTTCTCTCAGGGGTCTTTTTTCTTGGATTTGTTTTTTTTTTACATTAATCCTCACAGGAGGCACTGAGGAAAATAATTTCCCTTAGCGCCTATGTCATCTGAGATGCTGTGTGGAGGGTCTTTTTGAGGAGAGGAAGGAATGAACATTGGTCTTGAAGTCCGGTGCCGAAGGGATCAATGATGCTAATTCCTCGGAGCATCTTCTATTATAATACCGGTAGAACAAGGATAGCATTCCCATCCGATGCCTGTGCTCTAAAGATTGCAATCCGTCTGTTAAGATGGGAGAATCTATCAAATGGACTTAACTTGGGTTAACATTGTTCAATTCAGAGCAATCAATGTTTTCCTTTCTCAGGGGTGTTTTGTTCTTGGGTTTGAGATGCATTATTATTGCATAAATTTATTTTCTCCTTACTATAATTCCAATGTGTATCTAATTTGTTATTTTTTATTCATAGGTGCTATATAATTTGTTTCTCTTGTAAATTTGACAAAATAGACTTATTAATTTAATAATTTAGGTGATAATATGTTTAACCCATGTTATTTTACTGCAACTTCTCTTGCACTGTTATAAATGTTGAAGAAAATGAAATACTTAAGTTTTCTTCTGTAAAGAAATAGGTCCACCGATTAGAATATATTACTTTGGGTAGGTTGTACGAGACGTTTGTACATATACTGTATAAACAAATAGGGAGCTGGACACAACGGTACGCCAATGATCTTGTGGATGAATTTACTGCTTGACAAATGATTCTAGGTAAAATGGATAAAATTGAATTTAGTACTGAATTAAAATATATTTTGCACTTTGGAAACTTTTGGGAGATTGGGGTTTTTGGGGTTCAGCAGACTGGGATACTGGGAAGGAAGGTAAACTGAATTTAAGACTTATTAAAACACTTTTAAAAGGTTAGAACTTGGAGACTTTTGGTTTCATGGAGACTGTTTCTTCTTGGATGATAGTTTTTAACTGATTTATGACCGATTTATCGTCTGTATTTATAGGGCAAATCTGGATTGGACTTTTAGGGCATAAAACCTCCCTATTCTTTGTAGGGTGTTTGTGTTACCTATTTTTCCTGATCGCTACGATTTGCAGTCAGATGTGTTAAAATTGTATGTGATAACCATTGCCAAGACAGTCCCGATCCCCAAAACTAAAGTCTGACATCATTTTTATTCTTTTTACAAGAAAAGGTACAGGTTTACATTTGTAATATAAAGCACAATTTTGAGGATTAATCATTTTTCTTGAAGTGCAACAATCACTGGTAGACTTCAGTTTTCAAGTTGTTATACTTGCTCATGTCCATTTTTCGGCGATGATATTTATTTATTCATCCTAATTTTTACCAATTTCTCCAAATTTAGCACAAAGTTTTTAGAAAGCTGAATTCGTTATCGTAATTTTTCTTGATTTAGATTTTTCCTTTGCTCAGCATTGACCAATCGCAGCTCGGCTGGTCGCAGGGCGGGGGCAACGTAAATAGTCAGCCATTTTCTTGGTGGTGGTCATTGCTGTCTGCAGTCTCTGGTGGAGGCGTTACGTGGTTATTCAGACGTGCTTTGAGTCCGATTTTGGTGCTGCATTACCAATTGCGTTTGCTTTTAATTGATAAGTTAATTGAAGAATTAGACATCGTTTTGAAGACACGCGAAACGCACATTGTTTCGTTGGCCAATAGTGGCTTTGCCCATTGTTTGGTGGGTTGGAGGGGATGATGTAAATAGTGAGGTTTTTACTCAGCTGTAGTCATTTCATCGGCTGCAGGCTCCGGGTGAAGAGTTTAAGCGGTTGCTTAGATGGGATTTGGGACCTGTTTTGATGCTGTATGTAACATCTATTATCAATTGCGCATATGTTTCCTATTGATAAAGGTAATTGAAGAAACGCAAATGTGTGTGCTGGCGGCTTGGTGCTGTCTGGGACGTAAATGTGTGTGCTGGTGGCATGGTACTGTGCGAACGTAACTGTATGCGCTGGCGGCATGGTACTTTGTGGGCACGTAAATTCCAATATCGACTTTTTTAGTTGTCTCATTTCCTTTCGTGGACTCGTTCGGTACACACCGATTTCTGTGACACGTTCGATATATGGGTATTATTAATCTATTTCTATTAAGTCATCAATTGTCGCAAAAATGAAATGACAGTGTCACACAATAATATTATCTATGTTGCCTAGCAATAATAAATTGTGCCATCTCCAAATTCAGATAAAAACGTTGTAATTTATTGTTAATTTATTTTATCTTTATTTATTTACGAATTATCTCCCAATTTAAGATGTTCAGATTGTTATGTGAATTGGTCACTTGGGAAACGTTTTGCAATATTTGAATCTAAGAGGCCATTCACATTTCTGTTTAAAAACCGGTTGCTCGAGTGACTGTAGAGTGTGGAGGATATATGGAGCTGTTCACACATGTCTGACACGGTTAAAAAATTGATCCGGCTCATTTTGTCGAGTGGATGACCAGCGTACGCGCTAAAATCGCAGCATGGAGCTGTTCACATTTGCCGCCTTGCCGTTCCGATGTGAGCCGCGCTCACATGAATCCGCCCGCTTTCAATCGCAAGAAAGCATGCACGCAACGTCTGCGTGATTTCCGATTTGTGGCATTCCATTTTTAAATGGAAGTGTGAACAGGGCGTCTGATATCCAATGTCATACCATTTTTTAAACAGAGTTGGGAATGGTGTGTCTGAAGTCCTGTTTATTGTCGTCCATTTTTTAAACGGAAGTGTGAATGGGCCCTAAGCATCCCACTTTGAATAAAGAAGGAGAAAAACAATTCAAAACTAAAGCCATTCGTACACGGAGATACTTACAAGCGACTCGAGTTACTGGGTGTAGCATATGCACAACTCGTGAGTACCCGCCATTCTCTTTGCTAGTGTTCGTACACAATGTAATGGTTTGATGTCAGTTACACGTTGCTGACAGTGTTGGTAGCACGCTACACGAGTTGCATTCGCTTGCCGTCCGAACATGATTTGAATGTTAAATTTGTTCTGGAAATGGGAAAATATCCATGTTTTGTCCAGGAAAGGTGATAAAATACGCTTTAAAATTTTATTTTTGAAATATTAAAATTTTGAATGCAATGATAACGACAAAAAATAAAAACTAACACATATTTTATTAGGCAAATGTATCATTAACGTTATCGTCAACTCACTTTTTTGTCGTTAAAGATTTTTTCAAAGTGCGGTCGGAAAATTTGGTTTCCTAAAGGTATACATTTTAATTATTTTGTGATTAACTTTTGGATTTAATATAAAGCATGGTGTTTCTCTTTCTAACACCAATAAGACCATATTTCTAACCATGAGAGTAACGGAGACATAACGATTTCTATGAAACTTATGTGAGTTGTTCCGAAAAGCGAATGAATTAGCGCGAGGAGCTAACCACGGACAAGTGAATTTTTTTGTTTGATTATTTAAAACATTCTAAGGTAAATTTAGCAGTCATCCAAATCCAGTCACCGACCTTTTCCTTCCTATTTATTTGACGTCAACATTTTACTGTCTAGTAATTTCATTCACTATCTCTACAGCTCTATATCTACTAAATGATAAAAAATATATACAATTAGGTTTATTTAACTCGATTTTATCGAAATGCCAAGGCCTTTGAGATAAGACAATTTCCCCAAATATCAATTTTTCCTCAATAAATTACAAAACAAACCATTTTCGTATTTTATCTCCTGAATCTATTCTTCTTTGTCTGGTGTTTTTATTTTTACGATATGCTCTGTTTTGTCTGTCACGCTTGCAAACGACAAAGCAATTGAGTCATTCAACTTCTATATCCGCTATATCAATTATCGTTGATTTGGAGAAAACCGCAAAAACTGTCACATCTCTAGCGTAAATAAATAATTGCTTTTCAATTTTTTAAATGATGAAATAGAGTAATATAATTTCTAAAAGTATTAATTTTTTATGTATCTCTAGCATACTTTAAGTAATTTCGTTAAATAAAATGGATATAGCGGATTTTGATACTCACCTCGAGATTTACCTCGGTTTTTGAAATTCAACTGACCTGACACGCGAGTTTCCAAACCCGCCATCTTGGCAAAATAACTGCTTGTGATTGGTTGAATTCCGATATAGCGGGTTTTGACAGTAACTTCTTGAATGATATAGCGGGTTTTGTTTCTCACTCGCAGTTTTAACACGGTTTTTGGGCGTGATAATGGAGCTTTTCCTCTTGTTCCTTGCAAAAATATGAACAAGATGTCATACTCGGATCATTTTGTCAAAAATCGGATTTAGCGGGTTTTGAAATTATAGGACTCAATTAGATTGCTACACTTTGAACTAAGTGACACTGGAAACAGACATGTTTTTGAATAATAAATTTTTAAATTATAATCTTTTTTAATTTGCTTATCAATGTTCATTACAACACAACAGCTTAAGTGTCATTTTTGTAAGAACCAATAAAGTCTCGAGTGTTAAATGTTAAAATTAATCAACCTAAATTGATAACTGAATAATACCCAAACATTTTTTTCTGTTTCATTTTTTTTTAATGTAAATACCACAAAAGATCTGTTCCCGTCTGGAGCCAGAAAGGCTGTTTCATCCCCAACTGGGGTATGTTGTGAGGCTGAAGGTGATAGGGAGGGGAAGGAGATGGTGATAAGGAAGTACCTGGCTGTTCAGTACTGGTCACCAAACACGGCTAAAGCCATGTTTCAATTCTGAATGGCGGTCTTACACCAGGGCGATACTGAAGGTATCTTCCACTTTGGAACATGCCGCAAATATACTATATATTATTATTTTTAATTAATTAATTGCGAAATAACATAAATTAATTGAATAAAATTTATTTGCGCACGCCTGGTTTGAACCCGCGACCTTCGGATTGCGAGTCGAGAGTCTTACCCCTCGACCATGGAGGCCGTCAAAACGTCATATTTAAACAATATTAAACAACTTAACCCCTCAGGCTAATTTTATCACTTTTCGTAACAACTCATGCAGGTCTCATAGAAATAGTTGTGTCTCCCTTTGTATCATAGATATAAATATGATCTAAGCGGTGTTAGAAAGAGAAAACAACACGCTTTATATTCATATCTAAAATTTAACCACAAAATAATGAAAATGTACACCTTTATGAAACCAAACTTTCGAATCGCATTTTGAAATAAATTTATGAAACTTTATGGGAATTTTTTAGTAAGTAGGTAATTATTTTTACATGGAACCACAAAAAAGTGAGGTTATAATAATGTTTATAGTGCATTTGTCTAATAAAATATGTATGTGTTTTTTTTTTCAATATCGATAATTTTAGTAAACTTTTTTATGTTTGCGTTCAAATTTTTATATTTCAAAATTTACAATTTATTTCGATTTATAAAATTATGTTCAGAAATAATCAAATTATTTGTATTTTATTGTAAAGCGGAAATATTTTGACCCTCAGAAATAGTACGGTCGAGGCCTGAAGGGAACTGGAACCTAATGTCACCACTGACTTAGTTCCTCTTTAGGACGACCTCCGTAGTCCAGTGGGTAAGACTCTTGACTCACAATCCGGAGGTCGCGGGTTCGAACCCGGCATGCGCAAATAAATTTTATTTGATTAATTTGTGTTATTTCACAATTAATTCTTTTAAAAATAATATATAGTATATTTGCGGCATGTTCCAGAGTGGAAGATACTATCAGTATCGCCCTGGTGTAAGACCACCATTCAGAATTGAAACGTTGCTTGAAAATGGCTTTAGCCGTGTTTGGTGACCAGATCTGAATAGCCAGGTACTTCCCAACCTTCCTCTTCCCCACCTCCTTCCCCTCCCCACTACCTTCAGCCTCACAACATACCCCAATTGGGGATGCCATAGTCTCACTGGCTCCAGATGGGAGCAGTTGAGATTCTTGTGCGGTATTCACTGTAAAAAAAAAAAAAAGGTTCTAGCCTATTAAGCATGACCTCTGTGTCTCTTACATTGTCTTCAAATCGTATATCTTCATGATGATGAATCGAATTTCTATTTGAAATTTAAGCTAAGAATGGTCCAAAGATATTGAAATATAAGTAGATGTGCTATCTGCTGTTTTTACTATGTGGGTCTGCGCTTCCGGGTGTCGCCGATATTGTTTACCAATTAACAAATAAACTAAAAGAACAAATAATTAACGAATAAACCAAACGAACGTTAAACTAAATGAACGAATTCTTTCCTTATTCAAAATATATTGTTAACCAATATTAATGCACATTTTCAAAAAATCAACGAAATGAACAAATTCTTTTTGGATGAAAACTACGCTAATTAACGCGTAGTCCGGCGTCAGTTGCGCGGACACCATAGCATATCTCTTCTGTATTTGAATATCTTTGGAATGGTCAGAATTTTGGATAACAAAACATGCTCATAATACATCTCTTGTTTTCTTATTGGGGGGTGAATTAGTCCCACATGCACCGGACATTTGGAACTCTTTGTGTTACCGTCAATATAGTTCATTATATTTTATCTGCTTATTTTCAACATGATCTGCATTTCACATACGTCACGAAAATTGCTGCACAATAAATTGCCAATACGCAATGGAAGTATGTATTGTACAATTTTGCATTATATGAATTGAACACCCACTGACCCTGACTGTGGGTTCAATCTACAACACGCCATCTGTTGTTAACATGAGGCAATAATGGAAAATAATTAATACAATCCAGTTCTGTTCATTTCATATCTTTACTATAAAGTGGGCCATAATTTTTGCACTTTTGTAGTCGTGCTAGCGGGGATACCGAATGGGGGAGGAGATCAGAGTCACTTACGCTCAGCTCCTCGCTTCTTGGAAATTTAGTCACAATGTATTGCTTTACGGGAGAGCAATGCGCTTTCTGGGTAAAACATTTTTACAAAAACAATGATTCTTAGGTCGCTGCGTGATGCCTATTTCGTTCGCATAATCAATTACAGAGTTAAATCAGCTGGGAGGCGGGAATGGGTATCGCCGCCCTTGGACTTATATTGGATAACCAACACCTCAAGTGGTTCGCTACGTTTGGTGATTTAGCAGAGGTGCCCGGGTTCATGGGGTGAGGTTTGTCTAGGTCTTGTAGGCGGATGACCTGGACACACTGAATCCCAGATTTCTACTCACCCCTTAAACCCTTTTCCTTCACAGAACTCTCATCTCCTTCCTTTCCTCAAAAAAATCCTCCACACAGCATCCCCAAAGAAAAAAATGTTAAAAAAAAAAAACTGCACGCCGCATATTTCGTTCGCTTACAGAGTATTAATCAGTGCCCGAGTGTTACATAATTTAATTAAATCATGGGTTTAAAACTTCAAAGAAACCGTAACGATTCTCAATCGAAAACAAACAGAGGGTGGCCATGGAGCAGAATGATTGAAGAGAATGTGGCGCATGAAAACACGTCTGTACGAGTCGATCCGAATATGTCGACGTTCAAGCGTTCAGATGATTTGGTGATAGAATTTTTTCAACCACAGTTGCAGCAGTTCGTTGGTTACAACAATAGGACTTCGATGCAGCAAGATGGTACAACTTGCCATACTTTCAAAGAGAGTATAACCGTGATTAAAGAAATTTTCCCTAATAAGCTGATCTCGCACAGAGGAGATATTCCTTGGCTTAACCGCAGCCCGGATCTAACTCCAGCTGATTTATTTTTTATGGGGTTATCTTACAATTCGGGTCTACATAAATAAACCAGCGATAATACTCCATTTAAAGGAGAACATCCGTAAATAAATGGTCAACAACCCCGAGATTTGTGTCGAAAAGTTTTCAAAAATTTAAGGGCCAGGTTTGAGGAATGCCAGCGACGAGATGGCGGCCATTTTGATAAAATTATTTTTACGAAACGATTTTCCAGTATATTTTTGTTCTTATCAGTAATCAATTATTGAAAAAAAATGTGTATTTTTTTCATGGTTATTTCAAAAGTGCAAAAATTTATGGCCCACCTATATACAGGGTGTCCGAGGGTAAAGTGCATTAACTTCGGGAGGTGATTCTACATGATGGTAGGAGTAAAAAAGATTAACAACTTTTTCCGAAATTCCAACTTTTTTTTCCCATACAAAAAGTCGTACCTGCTAAAAATCCTTAGTGTGAGGTACAATCTTACTTGCCGAGAGCCTGCCGGGCGCCCGACTCGATTGTGATTGGCCCGTATCGTAACAGCGGAAAATAATAAATCTGGCCGCACACGCCGGACTATTTTTATATTTTTACCTCAAAACTGCCCCTAAAAGTTGGAATTTCGAAAAAAGTTATTTATCTTTTTTACTTGTACTATCATGTAGAATCACCTCCCGAAGTTAATGCACTTTACCCCCGGACACCCTGTATAAAACTGAAAATCAGTTTGTTTTTAGTAGCAAAAACTAACTATTTTTGGTATATATTGTGAAAATGTGTCATTTTTTCAACCGATGTTTTCTTTTTCGTTAACTAACTAATGCAGACCTGTAATTGTAGAATTGATAATCGCATGTTAGCTAAAAAGCGCAGACGCTTCAAAAATCACGAAATCTGACTTTACTTAGACTTTAAGATTATCACTAATAAGTTTAAACAAAAGAAATACACATACATTTTTTTTTATTTTTTATTATAGCGACTATATAAAAAAATTTTACATACAAAATGCAATGTGAAATTAAGTATAAAATATTGTATTTCTTAGTCCTCCTCACTAGGGGGTCCTGTGCCGAGGCGGACTAAAGTTATTTAAATATAGTTAATTTGTCTTCTATGTCGTTTTTAGCGTCTTCGCTAGGGTTTTCTCATTGACCTCTTAAAGCCATATTTTTATTCTTGATTTGTATTCAATTGGATTTTTTATTAGTTTTATGTCTTGGGGAAGGATGTTATGGAATTTTGTTGCAAAGTATGTATAGTTTCTTTGTCCAAATGTGGTTTTATAACTTGGAATATTTTTTATATCATTTTTATTTGATCTAGTGTTATGCATACACGGTCTAGTAGAGGATTCATTATTTTTGAAGAGCTTCAACAATAAATCCCATTAATAATAATAGAGACGACGGGCTAAGCTCAATAGTTGTTGGTATGTGTAATTGGGTTATTTTAAAACTTGAGTTTAAAGAAGTGAAAAAATATTACCCTTAACAAAGGTTTCTTAAGCTGTGAAACTTTGAATGTCGTGATAACGGTCGTTGAGCGCGGCTTTTTAACGGCAGATAAGCTTTTGACGCTAATCTGAAAATTTGACATGTCAGATTAACTAGAAGATAATCTATAGCAGGATGCAAATTGGTATAACAAATTCAGCGTGATAATTTTAATCCGCAATATTATATTGCTCAAGATAGATATTGTTGCACAGACACACACATACGCATTTCTCTGAAATTGGCTACCGGCCGGCCCAAGAGATGGCCCGACAATTTAAAATCAATTATTATAAGCAATAATTATCAGCCTGAAACACTCATCCACATTGAAAAAATCTTCCGAGAAAAGATACATGACGCCAACGGGACGTTGGCGTCATGTATCTTTTCTCGGAAGATTGCTTATAATAATTGTTACCCTTTGTGCTATGCATAAAAATCTTGTCTTAAAACGTTAGTTTAAAAATTAAAAATAATAATTAATTTAAAATCAGTTTTTTACAGTTAAAAAAGTCATTTTTATATGAGGTTGATTTTTTTATAAAGTTGAAAACTCTTTAGCTCGCCGGTTCTGACATCATCTATATCAGGCATGCCCAACCTGCGGCCCAATTGAAGATATTTGCAGGCCGAAATGAAGTTTTCAGCTTTCTTTGTTTTGGATTTATGTTCATACATATATCATATTTATATTATACTAGCTTTTACCCACGGCTTCGCTCGCATGGTTTTAGGGGGAAATCTAAATATATAAAAATCAAAATATGCTAGCTTCTGGGTTTGTAGTTCCCGGCATGCGTTGCTATGCCACTTAATAAAGATATTGTTTTTCCCTGCGTGTCCTTACCCTTCATCCCATTCTTCTTCCGCATCCCTTTCCCCTCACGCGTTCCCACTCTGCCTTCTCCGCTTTCCCTCTCCCCACTCCCCTCTTCCGCTTCCCCCGTCCCACGAACCCCCCTCCCGCATTCCACACATTCAGTCCCTATACATTCAGTTTTCAAACAGCTCTAGTGCCACGTATTGCAATTTTTTTATACAAATTACATAATGTCAGAGCTCACCAGTATATATATAGAAACCTTCGTTGACGTGCTCACAACAACTCACCAAAGTTTCTTCGCAATTGGATGAACGGTTTAGTAATGCATAATTTCTAGTGATGCAACGAATACTACTTTTACGAATACGAATATCAAACCTACTATCCGGCGAATACGAATAACTTGGCAGAGTAATAAAAAAAAAAAGCAAACACAAACACTACATAGCTAGCTACTTACTCAGTAATTTATCGAAATGTTTCCATATACCACATTGATCATGTTTACGAGAGGTCATTTTATTTAAATTTAGTTCCTTTTACTTCGCAGCTAACTCACATGTAACAATATACTTGCACTTGACCTGTGCTATCGACTGTCAAATACTGAAACTACTAAGAGAAAGAACGCGTATTAAATGAAAAATTCGAGGTTCATAGTACAGTGCCACAAAATCCATAGACATTTTGACATTTCTGTGACAATTTATTAATTCAAAAGTTTTTTTTATAGTATTCATATTCGTAAATATATATTCGCCGAATACGAATATTCGGTAAATGTCTACTATTCGGCGAATACGAATATTCGTATTCGTTGCATCACTAATAATTTCATGATGCCAGAGCTCACTATTGTATACAGAAACCATCGCGGGCATGCACACATCAACTCCCCAAAGTTTCATCGCAATCGGATGAACGGTTTATCAATGCGTGATTTCATGATGCCAGAGCTCATTATTGTATACAGAAACCATCGCGGGCATGCACACATCAAATCACCAAAGTTTCATCGCAATCGGATGAATGGTTCAGCAACGCATAGCGGACATACATACAAACATTTTTAGATTTTTATATATATAGATTTTGTGAAATTAGAACTTACTTGTTATTAGACCTCGGACTCTCGATGGGGTTTTTGATTTATTGCTTGAAAAGTGACGGGCACATGGCCACACCGGGAATTTATTTACACACCGGGAAGGGAACGTACCCATACTACGTGACCAACTTTTTGCAATTTAAACCCCCCCCCCTCCCCGGTGACCAAAAACCTAAGCCCGCCACCGCTCATTTGTACCAAGCGTGACATTTTGAAGACCCCCCCTCCCCCCCCCTTAACGGTCACGTAGTATGGGTACGTTCCCTAAGCTTAGTAAATTTTTTTTGGCCCACCAAAGGATTTGTGTTGGGCACCCCTGGTTTAAAATAAATACCACAAGACAGGAAGACACCATAATATTATTATTTGTTTGACATTTTACAACATTTTCTCATTAGGGAAAATGTGTGTTGAACCCTGGCAAAGCCGAGTCGTAAATCTATTTTTATTAAATTATTACAAACATATCACTTGTGTGTCAATTATTTTGTCATTTTTTATTAATATAATTTATAATACATGGCTTATTGTCGATTATTTTTTTATATACTTATGTATATTCAATAGTCTTCCGTTTAGTTTAGTACAGGCAATAAAAATAGATAAAAGTCTTATCTGTGCGATGAGAGGATTATTTGACTATCGGGGCTATTTATTTTTGAATGACAGACGCGATTGCCGATTCTTTATAACGCAAAAAATATACACGTGACTAAGGACGCATAGGCAAATTAAGGGGAATTGTGTGGAGATTCTTGTTCATTCGATGCCTTCAAGGTTGCTTTCAAGGATGTTTTATCGGACAAGTGACTCTTTGAATGCTTTTTTTGATATTCTAATGTATTGGATGTTATTAATAGCCTTACAATCTGTATGGTTGAAATTTAAGAACCCGACTTCAAATACATCTCTGACCTTATGCAAAACCATCTTCATACTTGAAGTTTCTTAAAAAGCTACTTTTGTAATAGAACCGAATTCAAGTAAGTAACCAATAATGCCAAAAGATGACGCCACTTACTTTAACAGCTAGCGTGAGGAACGTCCGCTGGCAGGCATAAGTACTATTGGATTTGTAATTTCGTGAATCTCTCCGGGTATGGAGAGATTGATGATAATATGATTATTTATTATTATAACTGGCAGTTGTGAATAATAAAACCAAGCGTCTACATAATTTTAAATGACATCATTTCCTGTCGCGGTTACATTGTCTCGGAGACTAGCTGTCACTGGATCCGAGAATCTGGCTATTTTTGGAACCAGTTCCTATCACTCACGAAAAAGGGCAAAGCCAAACCAAAATCCGCCTGCAGGGCCTAGCAGCAAAGACCTGCTAGCTTATAAGAATGATCTATTGTTGCGTGATCGGGTGTAGATACCAACCCTGATGTATATGGCGAAAAAATAAAAAGAATGTTAATAAATAAAGTACAGAGAAAAAATTAAAGTAGACTGAACGCTTTAGAAATGAGATCCCTGAAGTGTATGACCTGAGGAACAGTGTCATGAAGGATACCTTTGAGAAACAAGGTCGCATCTCGGAGTATTTAGACTTTACCCCAGCACTCGGGGCTCTGCTGAAGTGGACCTTCTATTTCCTGTGGACCACTAAAAAACTTTCTCTTCCCTCACGGGGTCTTTAGGGAACCAAGGAGTGGAGAGGAAAGATGAGACCCTCATCCCTCATGGGGTCTTAATGGAACGAAGGGGAAGTGGAGGGGAGAGATGAGACCTGGGAAGACACATTGTAGAACGGGAAGACAGCCTCGTGTCCAATGACAACCCTGGTGAACTTTATAAAGGGACCGGGTTGCTGAAAGGAATGAGGTAAAATAGGAGATATCACAAAGGGCCTATGGCCTAGGTCCTCACGGGAATTACACGTAAACCGTCTCCGTTCAATAAAAGTAATAAATATAAAATAGTGACAATTTGGGAGGCGGGCATATGTACCGCAGCCCCGGGAACCATTTATTGGATGACCCAACACCTTTGCCATAGGTCACCCCAAGTGGTTCGCTACGTTTGATGACGCCCGGGTTCATGGGGCGGCGGATGCGTCTGCCCACCAGCTGCATGGCAGGCCGGATCGGGAGAGAACAGTTGAGGGAGTCCCTTTGACTTCTCCAGCCGTACTCTCTCGGAACATCGCCTTTCACCGCAGTGGGAGGGATGGATTCATATGTCCGTCACTCCTGGACACACTGACCCTCAGATTCCTACCCACCCCTAATACCCTTTTTTTCCCGGAACTTCCTCTCCTTCCTTCCTCCTGTGTGAAGTTAATGTTAAAAAAAGTGGGTTTTTTTTTGCATAACAGCTGCAGATCTTTTAAAAGTCTGGATTTAAAAAACTTGTTATCAACTATTAGATAAATTTGTGTGCTAAGAACAAATACTATAATCGTGCGACGACATCATCAACGACATCAACGATCACATGATGTTTTATACATCTGAGAGTCAAACGTCCTCGTTTTATCAATTTACACTCATAGATAGGGTAATGCAACTACTCAACAAAACTGCAACTACTCTAGCTATCTTTGAGTGTTCCGATACACAGTTCAATACCTGCATATCTCCTGGTATACGTTCAACAATAAACACAACATAGCTATACTATCCTCTACCAGATATTCACTGAGTCCCCAAAGCAATGTCATTTTTATATTAATATTGTCGTTTAAAATTCTCAACCACTGATGACAGCACGAAACGGTTCCATGACAATTGATCCGGCGACAGTTAATCCTGCGACAGTTGGTCCGCCGAAATTTGATCCTGCGACAATTGGGCCGCCGACAGTTGATCCTTCCGACAGTTGATCCTTCCGACAGTTGATCCTTCCGACAATTGGTCCGGCCGACAATTGATCCTTCCAACAGTTGATCTTTTAGAAGATTTTTTCTTCAAATAAGCATGCAAAGAGGATATATGGCCATACAACCAAAGTCGATATACTTATATCTGAAGGCATCTTGAGTGAAAATCCGCTGTAAAAATATATTTACTAACAATAATTTCGATAACAATAATAAATATTCCTACTTTTCATTCGGAATTATAACGTTACTTGAAATGACTTTGGCCATGTTTGGTGAGTAGATCTGAATAGCCAGGCACATTTTCCACATCTCCTTCCCCTCCCCACTACCTTCAGCATCACACCATACCAAAGTTGGGGAAGCCATAGTATCACTGGCTCGAGACGGTTGGGAGCAGTTGGGACACTTGTGTTATATTCAGATAAAAAAAGTTTTATTATATGCAAGTAGGAATCTTTAGCGGTTTTTTTGCTAAGCCAACTACATGTGTAAGTATGTCGTATTTCGTATTCGAGAGTCGAAATTATTGTTAGTAAAAATACTTTTTTAACAGCAGATTTTCACTCAAGATGGCTTCAGCTACATACATCGACTTTGGTTGTACGGCCGTCTATCCTCTTTGCATACTTACTTGAAAAAAAAAATCTTCTAAAGAATCAGTGGCTTCAGCTATAAGTACATACATCGACTTTGGTTGTACGGCCGTCTATCCTCTTTGCATACTTACTTGAAAAAAAAAACTTCTAAAGAATCAATTGTCGGCCGGACCAACTGTCGGCCGTACCAACTGTCGGAAGGATCAACTGTCGGCGGACCAACTGTCGCAGGATCAATTGTTGCCGGATCAATTGTCATGAACCGTTTCGTGCTGTCATCAGTGATTGAGAATTGAAGTTGAAAAAAAAAATTGATTTATGGAAAAATTATATTTTTTTTTTTTCTTTTATGTTTACTCTACTCAAAACTTACGAATAAATTGATTAAAATACATAAAATGTGTTGTCTATAATTAGTTGAAACACCTTATTACATACAAATTTATTTTGACATATATGTATACGCTCACTACAGTCAAATGAAATGTTTACCAACCAACTCACTTTTTCATATAATGCTGTTTTACCGCTTAAGGGCTCAATTGTGTGTTTTATGATATCTAATCAATCATCTGTTATTATTTGTTTGTCAATCGTTCCGAGTACTCGACTGATAATATCTCTTCTATTGAGATCCTCGATCATATCTGCACGTACATCTACATGGAACTGTATTTTATCTGGTTCAGTGGTGGCCGTATTACTTATTTCTGCACACTTGACTTAAGCCACTTGCAATAATTGATCAATTGTGTTCGGTAAATTGATAAATAACCCCTTCATCATCTAACAGGGCCGTCTGTTTCAAAGCTTTCTAGAGTAAAAGAAATTGCTGAAGTAAAATTTCATTAAAATGCCTTTTTCAATCAATTTAACCCCCTGTTTTAAGTCACTTTTAACTTTTGCTTTTACTTTCTGAAAACCGATAGTTACTCTAGAGCAGGGTTTCCCAACTAGTGGTCTAGAGCTAGAATATGGTTTGCGAAAGATTTCAAACTTTGAATGAAAGCGCGCGGGTAACGGGGGGAGGTGGGGAGGGCAAGCACCTCTTTATTTTTAACCTTGTGGTCCCTGTTAACAATAATGAAATCAAAGTGTCCCTGAAAAAAGGTTGGGAACCGCTGCTCTATAATTACACCGCCATTTTGACATATTTGAGAGTTCTGTTGGAGGTTAAGTATTATTTACGTGCTTTTACATTGTGTAATGTAGTGGGTTGGAATTAGGGAATGCAAATCTCGCGAGATTGGGGCTTAAAAGAAATCTCGCGAGTTTAGAATAACAATGCTGCGAGATCTCACCAATTTCGAGATCTCGCGAGATTGGCAGTTTTGTGTGTGTGTTTTTTTTTTGTTTTTTTTGCACAATATTTGAATAAATTAGGAAAAAATTATAAGTATTATAAGATAAACATTTATTTTCACGAATTTTTCAGTGGACTTTTATGAATCAAACATTGTTTGATGTATTTGTCTATAATTTTCGTTTCAAATTACCTTATCATTGCAACAATACAGGATCTAACGCTGAACTCAATTCCATAATGAATCGCCTGCATGTACTTGGAAATAAATATGTTTTGGATGAATCTATAAACATTGCTAGTCTAACCTCATACAAACACTACTTAATTAAAACTGTCTGTCAGCGCTTCTCAGTTTGACTATAATCAAATACAGATTAAAAGTATTAATTTCCTAATACATAATATCCGGGATATATAATATGTTGTTTTGTATTTAATAACCTACTCTTTGTACTTTTTTATGTGATACTACAATTTTTATTGTTCTCCTTTATGAATTTTATATTTATATTTTTCTTTTTCTTTATCTATGTATATTCTGTATTCATATGTAAAATATTTGTAATTCTTTTGTAAAAGCCGCTATAATCGGCGTTAATAAATAAATAAATAAATAAAATAAATAAATAATTTTTTAATAAACTTCGTAGTAAACTTTGACGTACGTATCTATCAAATAACAAATGAAACAAACAACCTTTATCTTCCAATATCAAACAAAAATCCTTTAGTAATAAAACAGTTATTTTATAACAAACGAAAGAACAACGAGAAGTTAAAAAAAATTAAACTTAACAACTTCACATAAGAAATTTTTTTGCATAAATAACCAAAAAATACTCGAATGAAATCAAACTCAATCACGTAACACGTTAGGGAACGTACCCATACTACGTAACCCGTTCAGTGGGGGGGGGGTCTCCGAAATACCACGCTTGGTACAAATGAGCGGCAGGGGCTTAGGTTTTTAGTCGACCAATCGAGAGACATCTCGTCCCGCGACCGCTACCTCAGGCCGCCGCCTCACATGCACCGAACGAAACCGACAGATCGCAACTCCGTCTGTGTCAGTCCGCGCTTCGAATAAGACATTTTTATGCTCGAGTGCAATCTTGTTAAACTCGTGAGATCTCGCCCTTTTTTTTTCCGAGATCAATCTCGCTAAAAAGGGCAGAGATCTCGCGAGAACGAGATTGCATTCCCTAGTTGAAATAATGTAGAGCGTATAGGTTACCTTGTACTGTGATTTATTGGGGAGCGGCTCACTAGCCAAAGAGGACAGATCTTAATTACATTCCTTTATATAGACTCACGCAAACATTCTATCTCACTTGCGCTCGTTCTCTTTCATGCATATATCACACATTGATTATTATTAATCATGATTAATATTATAGAAGATGCTTATAGTGACGATGAATTCCACATCCAATATGTCTCTTGCAGAGAAAACCAAAAACGTTTTTAACCTCTTGTTAATAGTATGGTTATTTGGAACGAACCCAAATTTTTGGCAGAGTATCGCATATCCAAAGGTCTTCTAAAATTGGTGACACCCCAAATAACAGGAGATGTTACAACTACAACTAGGAAGCTAAATTATATAAACAAAGCTGTAAGATTCTACGTTTACACAAATAACAAGACCAACAAACACAAGTTTTCACAATTAACAAGACTGGCAAATACAAATTTATACAATTAACAAGACCGACAAATACAAGCTTCCACAATTCACAAGACAGACAAACACAAGTTTACACAATTAACCCTTAATTACTCGCACAAAGAACATTACATAACTGCTCGCATGGGGTCACAGATGACCCCAAATAGTATGAGTAGTTTTTAATATATATTGAAATATATAATTAAATGAAACTATTTTATTATTAAAGTGCTTTGTTTATTCTGTAATATCTATAAGTAATAACATGAATTACTAACTAATTATACAAAAACAAGTTAAACTAAAATAATTATCAATAAATAACAATTTGTACTTAGTTATACTGAGATCAAAGTTAATACTCGTATTTTTTAGGAACTCTCCGAACCACTCTTGTTACACTGTTGACAGTATATTTCAGAGTGATCATTGCACACATCTTGTACATTTCTTGCATTTTGTTGGTACTTTGCGATAAAACTTACCTCTTCCAAAAAAGTAACGTAATTACTCGCACGGGGTCACCGCTCAAGAGCGCAGCGACTAGTCCTTCCACTCCCATGACTTGGTCGCTACTAAAATACACACTTAGACGCGTGTTATGAAGCTAGCGAGAGCGCGGGGGGAGTGCTTAATTTTTTAATCCGAAAATGCTTTGACCCCATGCGAGTAATTAAGGGTTAAGAAGACTGACAAATATAAATTTACACAATTAACAAGACCGACAAACACAAGTTTACACAATTAAAAAGACCGTCAAATACATGTTTACACAATTAACGGGACCGACAAACACAAGTTTACACAATTAAGAAAACTAACAAATACAAATTTTCACAACTATTTTTTTTTTTCAAATTTCAAGGGAGGGTTGATTGAAGACTTTGTTACCTATGTATGTTTGTAATACACAGCAAGTAAGGTAAAGATTGCCTCGATGGTAGCCAATCTAGAATAGGAGAGGGCACCAACAAAAAATAACTTTATATGAGGGTGGGTTTTTAAGTTCACGGAATGGGGAGTAAGTAGTGTAAATAAAAATTCACAATTATTTTTCCTTTTTAATATATTCACCAGCTACCCTAATACATTTTTCAATGTGTTTAATATGTTTGTCTAAAAAACACGCCAAAATTGCATCCTTCACTTCTTCATCACTTGAAAAACTTTTTCAACGAAGTTCTTTTTTTCAAGTTTTGAAATGGATAATAATAACTGGGAACCAGGTCAGGACTGTAGAGTGGGTTTGGCAAAATTTTGAAGCCCACCTTCTGCAGGTCAGCCATCGCAACACCGCTCCTGTGAACAGGCGCATTGTCGTGCAGGAGGACAGCTTTGTTCAATTTTCCCCTTCCTTTCTCCTTGATGGCTTCCTTTAATTGCTCTAGGATTGAAGCGTAGTAATCTCCGGTTATGGAGCATTTTTGCAATCGATCAACAGGATTCCTTCCAAGTCCCAAAAGACTGTCGTCATGATTTTCCCAACCGATTGTGACACCTTAAACTTCTTGGGTGGTGGTGTGCCTTTCTGTGCAACTGCATTGAGTCCTTTTTAGACTCAGGTTCATAATTATGAACCCAAGTTTCATCGCCAGTAACAATTTGAGCCAACACTCCATCTTTGTCTTACCTACAGAGGTCCAAAAATGCGCGAGAACACTTCACGCGCTGTTGTTTTTGAGGCGGCGCATGAGCATTCCCGGCACCCATCTTGCGCTGACTTTAGTCATGCCAGATGGTTGTGAAGAATTTTGAAAATGGTTGTATCTGATACTCCAACCATTTCTGCGAACTGTTTCTTATTTAGCGGGGCATCTTCTAATAATAATTTTTCGACTTTTTGAATAATTTCCGGATTGGTCACCTCGATCGGCCTTTCTGGCCGTGGGTCGTCTTCAAGTGACTCCCTGCCTTGTTCAAAGAGGGTATGCCACTTGTAAACCATGGTTTTACTTGGACAAGAGTCCCCGTAAACGGATGACATCTCTTTCAGAATAGTCAGAACTGATTTTCCTTGCTTTTAAGAAACTTTATAACAGCGCGGAACTCAATTTTCTCCATATTTCACAATTTCTTCCCGATTGACTTGTTTGGTCGACGATAACTCAAAGACTAATGACCTAATTACGATAAAACCCGGTGTTTATACTAATAATGAGTTATTCCATTAGGACCTAATTCAGCGACACCCCGACTAATCACTTACCTACCCATTCCGCGAACTTAAAAACCTCCCCTCGTATGAAAAAAAAATTCTCCGTCACTGATAAACGTCAATGGCCAGATAGTATTAATTGACACAATGCTCGAGCTTTATCTATGATGGCCACTTGAGATATTATTATTTTGTTATCATCCTACATTCCCGTTACTGTTTATCCTAATAACAACACACAACACCTTTAATCTTCTGTGGCGATACTTCAAAACATACACAAACACTTTTAACTTTCCACTGCAAACTGAAGGCAATGGCATCCATTTACGTTATCTATGATAGTTGGAGTATTTGCACATAAATACAATGTATGTGTGGTCACATTTATATTAATAATTTAAGAAAATAAGCTCAAACGAGCTATGCACACGAATACATTAATCACACTTTCTTCAGATTCAACGATTTGACAAGTTCTGTTAAATAAACTACACTTTCACACACCAAAATTTAAACTGAAGTTTAATACTCAATGTCAATGTAATAATAATTATTATAAGCAATAATTGTCAGCCTGAAACACTCGTTTACATTGAAAAATCTTCCGAGAAAAGATACTTGCCGCCAACGGGACTTGAACCCGTGTCCTTCTGATTGCCGGTTGGATGCTCTGACCACTGAGCTATGACGGCTTATCTAATACCCGCCAAATAATTCAATATATACTGGTGTTTCATCCAACAATTACTGATTATTACATTTTTCCACCTGAAAACAACCAACTTTATTTTTGTGAGGGAGGTATTGTTAGTACTAAATCTCTCGCTAGGTGGCGTTGAGACAAATTATGTCTACATTTTTTGGTGAAATACTTTTAACTTTTTAAATATTAATTATTATTTTTAATTTATAAACTAACTTTAAGACAAGATTTTTATGCATAGCACAAAGGGTAACAATTATTATAAGCAATAATTGTCAGCCTGAAACACTCATTTACATTGAAAAATCTTCCGAGAAAAGATACTTGCCGCCAACGGGACTTGATGTTTCATTTATACTTCTCATCATTTTTTATTTGTACTGGGAAATCCATTGCGTAAATGGACTTTTTCGTGCAAATATTATGTACTAGCTTTTGCCCCCGGCTTCGCTCGCATAGTATTAGGGGGGTTTCCACTCCGCCTCCTCCACCTTCCCTTTTTTTTTTTTTTTACATGAGCTCCACACAGGAGGCCCTGAGGAAAATAATTTCCCTCAAGGCCTATGTCATCTTTGAGGATGCTGTGTGGAGGGTTTTTTTAAGGAAAGGAAGGAGAGGAGAGTTCTGGGAAGGAAAAGGGTTTAAGGGGTGGGTAAGAATCTGGGGTTCAGTATGTCCTGGTCATCCGCCTCCAAGACCTAGACAAACCTCACCCCATGAACCCGGGCACCCCTGCTAAATCACCAAACGTAGCGAACCACTTGGGGTGACCTATGGCAGAGGTGTTGGTTATCCAATAAAGGTTCCCGGGGCGGCGGTACCCATTCCCGCCTCCCAAATTGAATATATCCCCACTCCACTCCCCTCCCCCACCAATCTCCCCACCCTCCCCACACCACTCCCTCCATACCCGTTACATTCATTTTTCAAAAAGCGCGCGTGCCACCTGTTGCAATTTTTTTTATACAAATTTCATAATGCCAGAGACTTTACGGCTGCTTGATGTCTGTGAGAAATAGCTCTCAAAAAGACTTTGCGGCTGCTTGATGTCTGGGAGAAATATCTCTCAAAAAGACTTTACGGCTGCTTGATGTCTGGGAGAAATATCTCTCAAAAAGACTTTGCGGCTGCTTGATGTCTGGGAGAAATATCTCTCAAAAAGACTTTACGGCTGCTTGATGTCTGGGAGAAATAGCTCTCAAAAAGACTTTGCGGCTGCTTGGTGTCTGCGAGAAATATCTCTCAAAAAGACTTTACGGCTGCTTGATGTCTGGGAGAAATATCTCTCAAAAAGACTTTACGGCTGCTTGATGTCTGGGAGAAATATCTCATAAAACGACTCTACTGCTGTTTGATATCTAGGTGAAATATCTCTCAAAAAGACTTTACGGCTGTTTTATTTCAGGAAGAAAAATCTCTCAAAAATACTCTACTGCTGCTTGAAGTCTGGGAGAAATATCTCATAAAAAGACTACTGCTGTTTGTTATCTAGGGGAAATATCTCTCAAAAAACTCTACTGCTGTTTGATGTCTGGGAGAAAAATCTCTCAAAAATATTTTACGGCTTTTGATGTCTGGGAGAAATATCTCTCAAAAAGAATTTATGGCTGCATGATGTCTGGGAGAAATATCTCTCAAAAAGACTTTACGGCTGTTTGATATCTGGGAGAAATATCTCATAAAAAGACTCTACTGCTGTTTGATATATAGGAGAAATATCTCTCAAAAAAACTCTACTGCTTTTTGATGTCTGGGAGAAATATCTCCCAAAAAGACTTTACGGCTGCTTGATGTCTGGGAGAAATAGCTCTCAAAAAGACTTTACGGCTGCTTGATGTCTGGGAGAAATATCTCATAAAACGACTCTACTGCTGTTTGATATCTAGGAGAAATATCTCTCAAAAAGACTTTACGGCTGTTTGATTTCTGGGAGAAAAATCTCTCAAAAATACTCTACTGCTGCTTGAAGTCTGGGAGAAATATCTCATAAAAAGACTACTGCTGTTTGTTATCTAGGAGAAATATCTCTCAAAAAACTCTACTGCTGTTTGATGTCTGGGAGAAATATCTCTCAAAAAGACTACTGCTGCTTGATGTCTGGGAGAAATATCTCATAAAAAGACTCTACTGCTGTTTGATATCTAGGAGAAATATCTCTCAAAAATATTTTACGGCTCTTGATGTCTGGGAAAAATATCTCTCAAAAAACTTAACGGCTGCTTGATGTCTGGGAGAAATATCTCTCAAAAAGAATTTATGGCTGCATGATGCCTGGGAGAAACATCTCTCAAAAAGACTTTACGGCTGTTTGATATCTGGGAGAAATATCTCATAAAAAGACTCTACTGCTGTTTGATATATAGGAGAAATATCTCTCAAAAAAACTCTACTGCTGTTTGATGTCTGGGAGAAATATCTCTCAAAAAGACTTTACGGCTGCTTGATGTCTTAGAAATATCTCTCAAAAAGACTTTGCGGCTGCTTGATGTCTGGGAGAAATATCTCTCAAAAAGACTTTACGGCTGCTTGATGTCTGGGAGAAATATCTCTCAAAAAGACTTTGCGGCTGCTTGATGTCTGGGAGAAATATCTCTCAAAAAGACTTTACGGCTGCTTGATGTCTGGGAGAAATAGCTCTCAAAAAGACTTTGCGGCTGCTTGGTGTCTGCGAGAAATATCTCTCAAAAAGACTTTACGGCTGCTTGATGTCTGGGAGAAATAGCTCTCAAAAAGACTTTACGGCTGCTTGATGTCTGTGAGAAATAGCTCTCAAAAAGACTTTGCGGCTGCTTGATGTCTGGGAGAAATATCTCTCAAAAAGACTTTACGGCTGCTTGATGTCTGGGAGAAATATCTCTCAAAAAGACTTTACGGCTGCTTGATGTCTGGGAGAAATAGCTCTCAAAAAGACTCTACGGCTGTTTGATGTCTGGGAGAAACATCTTCCAAAGCTGCTCTAGGGGTTAAATACCTAAATAAGAATAATTTATTTATTGTTTGTGTCTATTTGAATAATTAATTTATAATGTGTTTTTTTTTTTGTAGCTATCCACGAGATCTCCCACAACCTGGCTTTTGGACACTCCCGGCCGCTGCACAACCGACTGTTTGGGTTCTTCGCCAACCTCCCCATCGGCATACCTATCTCCATCAGCTTCAAGAAATACCATCTGGAACACCACAGGGTATGTCTTTAAGTCCATTCTTATTTTTATTTCATATTCTTATCAGTTTATAATTGCACTGTTTACTTGGAAAACTAATATTATTGCTTGATGAGTGGAAGATACTCTCAGTATCACCATTCAGAATTGAAACGTTACTTGAAATTGCGTTCGCCGTATTTGGTGACCAGATCTGAATAGCCAGGTACTTCCCCACCATCCTCTTCTTCTCCTTACTACATACAACATGCCTTCAACATACTACAATGTACCTCAATTGGAGATGCCATAGTCCCACTGGCTCCAGACAGGAGCAGTTGGAAGAGCAGATAACACTCTTCCCTCCCCACTATCTTCAGCATCACAACATTCCCCAATTGGGGATGCCATAGTCTCACTGGCTCCAGACAGTCTGAAGCAGTTGGAATTGTGCGGTATTCACATATTTTTTTTTTTACATAACATTATTTTTACTAAAGGAATCAGGAGACCCTGAGGAAAATAAATTCCCTCAAGGTCTACGTCATCTTTGGGGATGCTGTCTGGAGGGTCTTTTTAGGATAGGAAGGAGAGGAAGTTCTGGAAAGGAAAAAGGTATGAAGGGTGGGTGGGAATCTGGGGGTCAGTGTTTCAGAAATAACGGACTTATGAATCTATCCCTCTGAATGTGGTGCGGTCTCAAGGTGATGTTCCGAGAGAGCCTTGCTGGAGAGGTCAAAAGGTCTCCCTCAACCAGTCTCTCCAGATCCGGCATGCCATGCATTTGGTGGGCAAATGCATTCGCCTCCAAGACCCCGACATACCTCACCCCAGAAACCCAGGCACCCCTGCTAAGTCACCAAACGTAGCTAACCACTTGGGGTGACCTATGGTAGATATGTTGGTTATCCAATTAATGGTTTCTGGAGTGGCGGTACCCATACCCACCTCCCAACTTAAAAGTCTGATTCTATTTTTGTCATAACCTACTTATTTTTTGTAAAATTATGTGTAATCATACACAGTTTTTCCAGAATAGCTACTTATATTCAGAGAAACAATTTTTAAACATATCCATTTGAATACGCTGGCATACATCAAATGGAGTTCTATAAATTAAAAACAAATAACTTAAATAAACATTTGCTAACATTTTAATTCCCAATTCAAACATTGTGTATGTGAGACTAAACACGTTCGCGATATTTCTATTAATGAAAGTTCTCCAAATATAATATGTCAACAAGACTGTACGTAATATATCCATGTTGAAATATGAGAATTTGGAATTTCCCATGCTAGACTGTTATCTGCTTATCATTTGGATAAAATCATTTGCTTCTACGATGATTCATGAAGTATTAATTTCTACGAAATGCCTGTTTATCACGCCATTCATAAATCAATTAAAAAATACAACTTTTCAATGGAGGCCTATAAATTTTTATCAAATGATTGATGTATTTTAAATTATGTTATCAACATCAAACAAATTTTATGAAACACATGTTACAATGGAATGAACGCCAAAAACTAAAGAATTGGGGTTTATTTTTTTCATTTTTCCAACTTTTGTTTTTTACGAACTTTCTGAAAAAGCATTAAACTAGGACTTTGAAGAGAATACTACCTTTTACACTACTGGTCCCATTTTTGACAGGAAACGCATTGCTATCCTATATTCTTTAGTATACACAGACATTTTTTTCAAAATTCATTATGGGAATGGTGATGCGAATTTTTATTGACGCGGGTAGAAAACCATTCCAACGTAGAAATGCTTGCCTAATGTTTTATGAATCTTCAAAAAATTTCTTTGAAAAACATAGATGGCACTACTGCTGTTAATAGCTAGCATGTTGAGTGAATGTGTACAGCAGACAATAATGCAATAGTACTATCAGATTTGAAGGGTTTGCCTTCCGCTCCAACCCGACCAACTACCACCCCGTAGCGATCACATCTGTTCTATCAAAGGTGATGGAATATGTGAACAGTGACAAACTGCTCACATACCTCGAGAAAAACAAAATTATTAACGACTGCCAATACGTATTCCGGTAGAGCGGCTCATGCGAAGATCTTCTCGCGTATGTGACGTGGTGCCTGGAATATTACGATGAGACACACTGAGATGCACTGGACATTTCCAAGGCAAGGTTTGGCACTGAGGGCTTGTCAACAAACTGCCTTCTTATGGATGTGGATTGCCAGCTTTTTGAGGGAGAGGTCGATTCAAATGGTTGCTGATGTTTTCACCTCTTCCTCGCACTCGATAAATGCTGGCGTCCCACAGGGATCGGTTCTGTCTCCGACTTTGTTTTTGTTGCACTTCAATGACCTCTTATCGTATGCACCAATTCCCCACTCCGCGCAACGTGCTTTGTTCCCTTTTACCTCATGGTCAGAGGAGCGATACTGTTTTTTTTGTTGGTACGGAAAAGATTCCATAAGGAATCGGCTGTCTCCATAATGAATTATGTGATTCCATAAGGAATTCTGATTCCATTAATGCTGTCCATAAGGAATTGTGTGATTCCATAAGGAATTCTGATTCCAGTAATGCTGATTCCATAAGGAATTGTGTGATTTTCTATGGCTGTCAATTGCTTTTTCAATGGGTGATGACAGGTATCGCCGATTTTAACTAGTTTGAAATACAAAATACTGTAAGTATACTTAATTATTTGTTCATTTAATGTATGTTTAAAGTTGAACGTGGATGAATTTCACATTTACACAAAAGAGGTTCTTAGTTTGGTCAAACTAAGTAATTCAAGCTTGTATAGATTGAAATGAAATTTCGAAAACCATGATAAGTGATAACCATGATAAGTGAAAACCATGATAAATGAAAATCATGATAAGTGATAACCATGATAAGTGATAACCATGATAAGTGAAAACCATGATAAGTGAAAACCATGATAAGTGAAAACCATGATAAGTGAAAACCAAGATAAGTGAAAACCATGATAAGTGAAAACCATGATATGCAACTTAAAACATTCTTCTTCTTCTTGTGCCCTGTCCGTTCAACGGACGTTGGCTATGCAGACTTTGTTTCCTGCGGCCCGGAACAGCTCTACGGTAGACTGGCCAAACCACTGCCTCAGGTTTTTTAGCCATGAGGTTCTCCTTCTTCCAGGGCCCCATCTTCCGGCAATCTTTCCCTGCATTATGAGATGCAAGATCTCGTACTTCTCTGGATGTCTCATCACATGTCCAAGATATTGAAGTTTTCGGATTTTTATAGTTTTAATTACTTCCTTTTCTTTATTCATCCTAATGATAACATCTTCATTCGTAACCCTGTCCATCCAGCTTATTTTAATTATTCTTCTGTAGATCCACATCTCAAATTTTTTTTTTTTTTTACATGAATACCGCACAACCCAGTCCCAACTGCTCCCGTCTGGAGCCAGTGGGACTATGGCATCCCCAATTGGGGTATGTTGTGAGGCTGAAGGTAGTGGGGAGGGGAAGGAAATACGGAAGAGGAAGGTGGGGAAGTACCTGGCTATTCAGATCTGGTCACCAAACACGGCAGTAGCCATTTCAAGCAACGTTTCAATTCTGAATGGTGGTCTTACACCAGGGCGATACTGAGAGTATCTTCCACTCTGCCTCAAGTCGCCTAATTAGTTCTTCAGTAAGCGTCCATGCTTCCATTCCATAAAATAATATCTAAAACACGTAGCATCTGACCATTCGCATTCGTAATTCAAGGTTGAGATCATGACTGCAGAACATTTTTTTTATGCGGATAAAGGTTGCACGAGCTTGCTCAATGCGGCATTTGATTTCAACTGAAGGATCCCATCTATCATTTACATTGCAGCCCAAGTATACTTAAAACATAGATTAAGTTAATAAGTAATCATGTATACTTACAGTAATTCGTGTTCTAAATGCTCTAAACTAAAACATGCAATATCTGACATCGACTCACGTCACCCATAGAAAAGGCAATTGAAAGTCATAGAAAATCACACAAATTTGAGATCCGATTCCGTAAATGGAATCTTTCCAGTGTCCACAAAAGATATGGAATCGCTCCTCAGGTCTAGGTTGTATATCTACAGTTTACATCATTTTGAAAACTTTAACCTTACTTATTTGTATTATATTCCAGTACCAGGGTGATGAATTGATAGACACCGACCTGCCCACGCTGTTAGAGGCCAAGTTATTCTGCACCACCTTTGGCAAACTGTGCTGGGTTATCCTGCAGCCCTTCTTCTACGCATTTCGGCCCCTCATTGTGTTCCCCAAGCCACCCACCTTCTACGAGTTTGTCAACCTCGCCATACAGCTGGTGTTTGATGCCATCGTCTGGTATTTCTGCGGTGAGACAGACTGTTTTATTTATACATATTCCTAACTATAATATGTACTAGACTCAGATGATGTAGAAAATGTGTAAAAATGTTTATGTAATACCTTTACCTGCAAGAGTTTGAGTACTACCCTCTGTTGTGCCTCTCGGATTTTCTCGTTGGAATGCTAGGACTAGATCTTCTAGATTTGTGATGGTGTTAGTAGCACATAAGCTACTCAATGGGCACACTTGCAATCCTGATGTTCTGTGTAATTTATTACGCTGTATGTCTCCTATAACTTCAACAGAACTAGACAGCACAGGTTTTTTATTTTTGCAAGGGGCAGGTTCAGCGTACCAACGTTCAAGCCTTTGGAGAGAATGACTACACTTTTAAACCTCCTTTCTTTTGAGGTAGACATTTTTCAGATAAACTTCAGTGAAGATTGCAATAAATATATTTTTAACATAATGCTGCATCTCAACTGATGTAATAAATGTAAGGTCGTGATGGAGGAACTTAGCCAGCCAATAAATTGAACTCCGACACCTGGGTGGGACCCAAACGTTGTTATGAAAATATATAATATTCAAATAACAATTGTAGTCAAGTACTGATAATTAATTTAATTATTGTCAATGGGTTTTTTTTGACAGCCATATATCGGCGCGAATAGGTAGAAAAACATTATTCTTGCCGGCGGGATTACTTAAAGTTAAAGAAAAAAGCCTTAAACTCAGAAGTAGCAGATTGCTACATATCAACATGTTGCCAACTCAGGCAATGACCAGTAATAAATGGTGAATATACTGTGTTGCGCTATAGATAATGTGAGGCATGGAACTGGCAGAGGGAGAATGAAACTAGACTGAATAATGTTGTAAAAATGAGATTCCTGAGGCATCGTTAATGGTAAAATCATCCATGACTGTGTTTATATTTTTCAATTTGTTTTATTATTATTTTTACATTTCAGGAGGTCGTGTGATTGGCTACATGATATTTGGCTCTCTGATGGCTATGGGACTCCATCCTGTAGCAGGTGTGTTATTTGTTATTAATTTTTTAGCTTTTTTTTAAATCATAAAAAAAAAATTTCAGTATTGTCCACTTTAAAAATAATAAATACTCGCATTTATACAAGGTGTCCGGGAGTATTTGGGTAAGGGCCCCCAATGGGTGCACCATTGGCACCTACTTCATCTTATCTATTAACTGGATGTACTGTACACGGTTGAACCTCTGGTCTGGAGTCCCAAAATACCTGATAAAAACCCTTGATTCTGTGCAGAAACAGGGGGTCCATTTGATAGATTCTCCTATCTTAACAAACGGATTGCAATATTTAGAGCACAGGTGTTGGGTGGGAATGCTGTCCTTGTACTATCTGTATTTAAATGGAAGATGCTCCGAGGAACTAGCGTCTGTGATTCCTTCGGCACCAGTGTACGGTCGGGAAACACCTCAAACAGCTTTGGGATTTTTGGAATGATTTGCCGGCCTCTGTGTTTCCTCCCTTCTACAACATGGATCTCTTCAAGACTCAGGTTCACTTCTTCCTTTCCACAAAAAGATCCTCAAAGATGACATCAGTCCTAATTATTTTCCTAAGAGACTCCTGTGTAGAGTTAATATTAAAAAAACAAAATTAAAATCCATCATCTAGGATTATTTCAACGTGTCCAGCATACTTGCTGGGTTACCCGGCTTCGCTCAGGACAACATTCGAGAGTGTTCTGTGAATGTTCCCTATTCTCGAACATTCCACAATTCTCCAGAATGTTCTGGAATGTTGTGGAATGTTCTCAAATGCTCTGGCTGGGGTGCCCGGCTTCACTCAGGGAGTTGATGTGAGATTGAACTGACGTTCGAATCCACAACAGATCTTGCTTTATACACCCCTACTAATGGGTAGCCCTACTCATAGAAAAGAGGCTTCAAATGTTCCAGAATATTCGGGAGTGTTCTGGAAAGTTCTACAATGATCTGGGATGTTCTGGGATGTTTCCGAACGTTTCAGCCTGTTCCCGAACTTTCTCCTTTCATAACATTCCAGAGCATTGGCAAACCAACATTCTGGAACCTTCTTAAATCATTGACATACTCCGCCACTCCTTCCAAAACTTTTTAGAGCTTTATCGAACATTCTAGAACTTTCCGGAATCTTCTAAACTCACCGACACACTCCACCCCTCATTTCTGAAAACTTCTAGAACTTTCTCCTTCCAAAACTTTCTAGGGCATTTAAAAACCATCCAGAACACACCGACATACTTTGCCACATCTTCCAGAACTTTCTAAAGCTTTATCAAACCTTCTAGAACTTTCCGGAATCTACTAGACTCACCGACACACTCCGCCACTCATTTCTGAAAGCTTCTAGAACATTCTCCTTCCACAATTTTCTAAAGCATTTACGAACCATCCAAAACCTTCTAGGCTCACCGACATACTCCGCCACTCCTTCCAGACCTTGCTACAGCTTTATCGAACCTTCTCACCGACATACTCCGCCACTCCTTACAGACCTTGCTACAGCTTTATCGAACCTTCTCACCGAAATACTCCGCCACTCCTTCCAGAAATTTCTAGAGCTTTATCGAATCTTCTAGACTCACCGACGCACTCCGCCACTCATTTCTGAAAGCTTCTAGAACTTTCTCCTTTTCTAAGTTTTCGCTGGACGCTCGTTTTTTAAACTTTCGTTTATAATATATATTGATTATTTAATGTATGCGCACAGACTATATTATCAGTATGTATTGAATGTGTTGATTTCCTTGTGTAGGCCACTTCATATCGGAGCACTACATGTTCCGCAAGGGCTTCGAGACTTACTCATACTACGGCCCCCTCAACTGGATCACCTTCAACGTGGGCTACCACAACGAACACCACGACTTCCCCTCTGTCCCGGGCAGCCGTCTGCCAGATGTAAGTTATCCCCTCTCTCCATTATTATTTATTTTAAAACATATCTACGAATTATTTCTTTATTTTTAACTTTATGAGTAAAACCTCAAATTGTGATTGAATGAAGACAATTGGCCTCTTGAATGCCATAATGGAGGGTATGACCGAGGGGACAAACTCTAGGGGATGCCCACGCCGAGAGTACCTGGAGGACCTGCTGGTGGACGTGCGCTGCTCATAATATGCAGACTTCAAAAGAGCCGCACAAGACAGGGAAGAATGGAAGCACATCTGGGACTCGAACCCAGGACCTTCGGCTTTCCAGGCCGCGACTCTACCAACTGAGCTAATGTGTCTCTATCCGATTCAGTCATTTTTAACTGTATCATACTTTGACGAGCTACCAACATTATCTTCATTTTTTAACGTGTATTTTATTGATTGCTATCTTTATGTATGATTTGATTGCAAGATTCAAACCTGAACTAAATGCTACCTAGATAGAGTCTGGATTTTAAAAAAAATTATCATGTTCAAATCTTGCAATCGTATATATACATACATAGATAGCAGCCAATAAAATATACGTTAAAAAATATTATGTGAATACCAGTGGCGGTCCGTTAGTTTTCAGTGAACTAAAGTGCTAAGATTGGAAAATACGACATTATTGATGTTGTTGTAGCTGAAAATGATTTTTTTTCATACAATTTTTTGTATGAAGCTATACTGAAATGTGGATGTGGCGCATCCCCAAACTGAAAGAATCCTGAAAATCTTCATTAAAAATATTGAAATTTAAAAAAAAAAAAAAAATTCTGTTTCATTTCAAGCATCATTTCAATTTTGAATGGCGGTCTTACACCAGGGAGATACTGAGAGTATCTTCCACTCTGGAACGTGCCACAAACATACAATATATATTATTTTAAATGAATTGATGTGAAATGATACAAATTAATCAAATTAAATCTATTTGCACATGTCGAGGAGGCCGTCACTTATTTCAGTATTGAGTATAATAGATCACACTTTTTTCAGTTTTTTATCTCCCCAGTGATAAATCTGAATAATAACTTGAAACCATGCTTGCCCAAAAAAAAAAAAATTCTACGAGCTGGCTACAAGTGAATCACAAATGAGTAATAAGATAATGCTTCGCTAAGAACTAAACGTACTTATTTTATGCTGTATATATTTGTACTTACTGTGACAAATTTCCAGGTAAAGAGAATAGCTCCAGAGTTCTACGACGACCTCCCCCAACACCAATCCTGGTCTTCTGTGCTGTATGACTTCATCACAGACCCTGAGATTGGACCGTATGCTCGCATGAAGAGGAAACACAGGGGCCTGTCTTCATAGATCTATTTGCTGTGTAAGTTCATCAGTCTTCATCATTTCATCAAATCGACAACTTCATCACCCATCCATTTGAAGAGGATCACAGAAATCTCGATCGATAAGGTTATCAGAAGCTACTGTTACATCTGTGGCTTCATCAAAAGATTTTTTCTGTTAAATTTCATCGTTTCGAAGTTGTTTCATTGAACGAGCTTTTGCATTGTCAGCGTCATGAGGTTACTTCACCAAAGAGGATCACAGTAATCTCGATCCATAGGATTATCAGAATCTACTGTTACATCAAGCTGTTCAAATACTTTGTGACTTCATCAAAAAAAAAAATTCCATTAAATTTCATTGTTTCGTTCATTGAACGAGCTTTTGCATTGTCAGCGTCATGAGGTTACTTCACCAAAGAGCATGACAGAAATCTCGATCCATAGGATTATCAGATCTACCGTTACATCAAGCTGTTCAAATACTTTTCATCAAAAGATTTCTCCATTAAATTTCATTGTTTCGAAGTTGTTTCATTGAACGAGCTTTTGCATTGTCAGAGCCATGAGGTTACTTCAATAAAGGAGAAAAATGAAACTGTTGCCATGTTATTTCTTAAGTTATTAATTGCAACAATATTTCCACAAAATTTCATCGTTTAGCTATGAATCTTCATCATAGACAGTTTGGGAGGCGGGTATGGGTACCGCCACCCCGAAAGCTATTCATTGTTAATGTAAAATAAAGTTTTGAAACTAGCCTTCATCGTAGAATTTCATTTCATCACATCAGTAAACCTTAAAATTTGCATAATTTTTCATCAAATTCATTTACCATATTATATTATTGTTATATTCTAAATATAGTCATTCCTATTTTAATAAGAATGATTTTTACACAATTTCTCAAATAATTTTGTAAAAAAGTATTTTTGTAATGAGAGAAGTTATTGTATAATATTTCTGACCTCAAAGCATTTACATAAATATAAATATGTTTATAAAATATAAAAATTTTCATCTTTTTTACTTAACCTCTACGGGCAGGTCCTCTACATTTGCAGTACTAAAGAATCGTGTCCATGCTCGGTACGAAGCACTGCAATTGCAGTGTCAACTTTGTACATTCATTTTGCCTTTGGATATTACCTATACTATGTAGTTATTATTGTCTACATGTTGGCTTTAACGAAAATATCTTTTTATTTGTTGAAGTTTCGGCCCCTACGGGTTGAATTGTTATAAAGATGCATCAAAAGTGTAAAGAATTAACCACTGGAGCGATTTCGGTAAAAAAATGGACCCCTTTTATTTTTCTGCGATTGATTTCGGTCCAAAAATGGACCACATTTTCCTACCATTTATTGTAATTATTTAAAACATTTTCTGGGCCAGCCGTTTATTTTAACACAAAGCTATTGAAATGCTTTATCTATTATGACCATAGATGTCGCAAATCCGAACTTCGTAGACTATTTTAGAACAATTTTAAAAATAAATTTTTTTCCTGCTGAATTTTTGAACAGCTATTTACGGATAAAAATTAAGTTGTTTTTTTCCATAGATATGATATGCACCTTTAATTATCAAGTATACCACAGACAACATACAGAAACCGAAAATATTCAATGTTAACCCGAATAAGTATCCCTCACGCCAGTTTCAAGTAAAAAAAACACCCAGGATTTATGCGATTATAAACTTTACGATTTTTTTATATTTTTTTTTATAAATCCTACAAAAATATGAAATAAACGGTAAAATACAGGTTATTTCATTGGCTATATAGCACTATATGTGTTCAGGGAACGTACCCATACTACGTGACACACTTTTTGCAATTTTTTACCCCCCCCCCCCCCCCCCTACAGTTTTCACGTAGTATTTCATAAATATGGTTTCGAATCATTTTTTGCTAACAAAAAAATAAAAAATGCATTATTTGGCTTATATTTGTCTTTATTAATACGGCGCTTGCTGCGTGACAGCAAGAGTGCATGCATTACAAGTGGAAAAAATATTATCAAGATAAAACTTATGTCAAAATATATTGAAACCGGAACGTAATTTATGGAAACGAAAGTCTTGTTATTTTTATAAATAGTTTTCATCTCAATCATCTTCAACAAACACGTTCCCTGAACTTTTTCACTTATTTGAATGTACGAGGGTGGGTTTTTAAGTTTGCAGATTGGGTAAGGAGTGGAAATAAAAACCAAAATTATTTTTTCTTTTCAACATATTCACCTAGGTACTACCCTAATACATTTTTCCGATCTTTAAATTAACTTAAAGGAACTATATAACAGCGCGGAACTCAATTTTCTCCACATTTCACAATTTCTTCCCGATTGAAGTGTTTGGTCGACAATAGCTCAAAGACTAATGACCTAATTACGATAAAACCCGGTGTTTATCCTAAAAATGAGTTGTTCAATTAGTACCTAATTCAGCGGTACCCCCATTAATCACTTACCTTCCCATTCCGAACTTAAAAATCCCCCCTCGTAGCTCGAAAAAAAACGCGAGATTTCTAGATTGACTACATGATAAAAACCTAAGCCCCCCCCCCCCCCCCCCCCGTTGTGACCAAGCGTGGTATTTTGATGACCCCCCCCCCCTGAACAGGTCACGTAGTATGGGTACGTTCCCTTATGTCTCCATGTCAAAATTCAAAGGTATGTTTTTTTTTATGTTGACGAAAAATTAAAAAAATGACCATCTGGGAAATCTCAAGCAATCTAAGCAAATTTATTTATTTTGCGTGATTGCTCCAATGGTTAATTAAATTTTCAATTGAACTAAATTACTTGGTGTTTGGTGGTAACCAATTTGTGAAACTAATGGTATTTACTAGGAATATTATTTATTTTTTTAA
This sequence comes from Limnephilus rhombicus, assembly GCA_929108145.2. Classification (NCBI taxonomy): domain Eukaryota; kingdom Metazoa; phylum Arthropoda; class Insecta; order Trichoptera; family Limnephilidae; genus Limnephilus; species Limnephilus rhombicus. The sequence goes on from OV815296.1 coordinate 14,988,201, forward strand.
CCGTGTAAGGATATGAATGCAGAATGAAAATCTTTAGCAGAATGGTCAGAATTAATTATATATGTATTGGTTAATTGCTACTGTTGGCCAAACGAACTATACTAATCTATTGTGTACTGTGTACTTTAAATATTTGTATATGATTATAAATATAACACTGCAGTGCCTAATTATCTGATAAGAAATGAATGTTAGTATTATAAAGCATTTTTGTATTTTATAAAATATTAGACTTTCTATTCAAAGAAAATGGCTGCTTTAAGACTATCTATCTTCTACCTTTTTTAAAAATTTGTTAATGATGTAATAGGCGCTTTTAGTTTTCTCACGTTTATGGAACGTCAATAAACATACGTTCCTTATTACAATAAGCGCAGCCCTTTCTTACACATTACATAATGGTGAGACAAAAGATGAGACACAATGTAATGTATGTCTGTTTCCTCCAAAGTACTACTTTTTTACTAATATTACTGCGTGCATTGTGTGTTTAATCTTTTGTCTCACCATTATTTAATGTGTAAGAAAGAGGTGTAAAATTATTGTGATGAGGAATGTATGTTTATTGCTTTCATGTACCGTCACCGTTCCATAAACGTGGGAATTTTAAAGGCAACTAATTACCCTTTGAAAGCATTTTTATATCCATTCCCCATTGTGATGGATTATTATATTATTTCATCTGGGGGAGAAATGTCATTCTGTGAAATATACGGGAAAGAAACATGTTTTTCCCATAATTACAGGAAAGAAACATGCATTTTTACATAATTACAGAAAAGAAACATCCCTATTCCCTTAGTTACAAGAAATAAATGTTCATATTCCCATATTGACGGGAAAGAAGCATGCACATTCCCATAATTACAGGAAAGAAACATGCATTTTTGCATAATTACAGAAAAGAAACATCCCTATTCCCTTAGTTACAAGAAATGAATGTTCATATTCCTCCTATATTGACGGGAAAGAAACATGCAGATTCCCATAATTACAGGAAAGAAACATGCATTTTTGCATAATTACAGAAAAGAAACATCCCTATTCCCTTAGTTACAAGAAATGAATGTTCATATTCCCATATTGACGGGAAAGAAGCATGCACATTCCCATAATTACAGGAAAGAAACATGCATTTTTGCATAATTACAGAAAAGAAACATCCCTATTCCCTTAGTTACAAGAAATGAATGTTCATATTCCCATATTGACGGGAAAGAAGCATGCACATTCCCATAATTACAGGAAAGAAACATGCATTTTTGCATAATTACAGAAAAGAAACATCCCTATTCCCTTAGTTACAAGAAATGAATGTTCATATTCCCATATTGACGGGAAAGAAGCATGCACATTCCCATAATTACAGGAAAGAAACATGCATTTTTGCATAATTACAGAAAAGAAACATCCCTATTCCCTTAGTTACAAGAAATGAATGTTCATATTCCCATATTGACGGGAAAGAAGCATGCACATTCCCATAATTACAGGAAAGAAACATGCATTTTTGCATAATTACAGAAAAGAAACATCCCTATTCCCTTAGTTACAAGAAATGAATGTTCATATTCCCATATTGACGGGAAAGAAGCATGCACATTCCCATAATTACAGGAAAGAAACATGCATTTTTGCATAATTACAGAAAAGAAACATCCCTATTCCCTTAGTTACAAGAAATGAATGTTCATATTCCCATATTGACGGGAAAGAAGCATGCACATTCCCATAATTACAGGAAAGAAACATGCATTTTTGCATAATTACAGAAAAGAAACATCCCTATTCCCTTAGTTACAAGAAATGAATGTTCATATTCCCATATTGACGGGAAAGAAGCATGCACATTCCCATAATTACAGGAAAGAAACATGCATTTTTGCATAATTACAGAAAAGAAACATCCCTATTCCCTTAGTTACAAGAAATGAATGTTCATATTCCTATATTGACGGGAAAGAAACATGCAGATTCCCATAATTACAGGAAAGATTTATGTATTTTCCCATAATTACAAGAGAGATTAATGTATTTTCCCATAATTAAAATAAAGAAATGTGTATTTCACATAACTACAGGAAAAAAACAAATATTTCTGTAAAAGTCTCATCCTTCTACTGCTATATAATAAAATAATATCATCAACTTTTGGACAAAATATTCTATGCAGTTTTACAAAGCGCAAATGAAATTGCACACATTTTTTAAATGGCAGATTTGTATTGGCTTGTATAGTTTTTTTTCACATTTTATACAAAATATAACTCGAAAATATTTTTTCCAAAAAATGAAAGTAAAATTAGTAAAATGAAATTATATTATTACATACTTAATATATAATTGTGTTAAAAATTATCTAATAACCAAATGTAATGTCATTGTGTTACTATTGCTTTATTTTCCTATCTAGAATAAGTGTTGAACTATGAATTATACCTATTTTTATTTAATAACAGTTTTAGTAAGGATTATTTATTAATTTGCGTGGTGTTCACATGCAACCTTTTCTAATCCTACCATTTTGACTTGTATTTTTTCTCAAAATTTTGAAAAAAGTTATCAAAAATTGTAACATGTGTAGGAACTACTAGCGATTCGATTTTTAACCTTTTCCCCGCGTTGAACTACTCCGTTTTTTCAATACCCATACGCGGTACATGTATATGTCATATTTCAAATACCTATCCATCCAATTTTATGTCAAATTACAGCATATTATGGCATGATTTATCATACTATATAAACAGATGAGATTATTATCTACAATTTGAAACCAAATTGTCGTCTGTAAACACTCCTAGATGTTTATAAAAACAAAAACATTAAATTCCATACAAAAACGTACCCATGTTATCTTAAAAGATGGCGCCATTTATCCGCGTGCTTGTACTCAGGACACTGCGTTGATAGACACAAGTGGTACCTCAATCACTTATTATTATTAATTCGTATAAACAAGTTCTAAAACTTCTGATGACACTAAAATTAATAAAATTTTTATGTAAATTGAAAATCACAGTTTCACAACATAAACAAACGTGTGCGAATACGCGCGATCTCGAAAATAAATGTTATTGACGCTTGTCCAATTTGGTCAGTCGGAATCGCATGCATGCGCGTGCGCAAACTACTAGCGCCATCTGTGGAGTAAATTGTGAACTCTGCACTCAAAGGCACGAGGACACATTCACTTGATTATAGATGTTTTTTACGAAATACAATTTTACTTTCGAAATATGCCCGAAGATGTCAGCATCGTGATAGTTACACGAATGTCCTAGCGAGCGGGAAAAAATACTGTGACATAGTAGCGCTGTGATATCGGCAGTCGAAGTTAGCGTAACAAGGGCTGATACGGGCGCGTGTGAGGCATGGCTTTTGCCGTATCAACTGTTCTTACGATCGCGTGGAAAAAATCGCGTGGCAATTTTCATTCAGTTGCCATACTGCAACGCATGCGCACTAGACAGCGCATTTGAATGACAGAGCAGTTTTTGAAACCAACCGTTATTCTGTTTCGAGTGTCGCTTGCAATAAAATCATAGTTCTTACATATTTACCCTTCGTATTTCTAACCTTTTCTAATAACTTCGCTTTTATAAATTCGAGTGCTTGACCCATCTGCTTGTTTAGGAATAAATACATCCCAAAGCGAGCTTACATTTTAAAAGCTTTGTTTCTCTCTTCCTCTCATGCAAACATATGTATTTTTCTTTTAACCAGAAAGAGAACGAAATAATGCTTCTTATTGTCTTTGAAATATGAAAGCTATCTTGCATAGATATTTTACAATCTCGATCGGTTGTGAAGGTTGACGGTTTCAGAATTTACGCTTAAAACCAAGGCTTCCAGATTGTGAGGCGCGAATATATTGAACCAAAGCAGACGGGTTTTAATTAATCTGTTTTGAACATTAAATGTCAGAGCCGTTTTTGAAAATCAAATCACTAGCAGTTTTCTACACATTTTTATTCTACTGAATTTATAACATAACCTAACTTCTAATTATTTTTTGTTGATTTATTTGTACAATATTCTTTATGAATTGCACTCTTTTTATGTGTACTATGAAAATATCTAAAGCACTGTGGCTTTTTACTCATATGTTTTTTGCTTAATTTTTTATTATTAAATATCTCAATGGTATATTATGATTTCTGTGTCATGTATATTTTTATTACCAAAATTATGTAACTAAATTAAATGTTTGAAGTAAACTTAATACTCGAGCATGTTTCCCGCGGGAAAGTTATTTTTTTATGGCAATACATAATACTAAAACGAATCTCAAAAAGAATGCTATAAAAAATAAATGTCTATAATATTGTTGTCATAACTAGCTATATTTTCTGTATCGATGTGATATATGATTATAATTGTTGTAAATCAATAAAAAGGTGAAAAATATATTGTTCAATACTTTCTTAATCCTCTTAACTAACTCTGAGTGCCGGAAATGCTTACCGGTGATGAAAAATTTGTACCTGTGGCCTATTTGGCCAATTGACATGATAGCAAACAGATTGGCTATAACATATAAAATATTTCTATGATGCCACTAAAGTGTCATTTACTACCAGGGGGCAGTGGGATTATGGCAACCTTAGTTGGGAAATACAGTGAAACTCTCCGAGGTAAATAAGTTTTTCTTAACCCCTCCGAATTTTCGAGAATATTAGCTTTTGGTGTCTTAAACGAAATGACATTTTACGAAAACTTTTAGTTATAACCGCTTCACAATTAAAGCTCTATAAATGAAACATTTCTGAACGTAGCCGAATAGTAAAAACTGTTTTAGAAAGGTTACAAAATAGGCTTTCAAATTATTATATTACAAATAAATTTTAGCATTTGTAAATATTAAAATTTAGAACGCAAACATTAAAAATAGGTAAAAATGACTCACGTGATATTTTTATGTGAAAACGGTACTAAAATCACAGATTATGCAAACAAAAATACTTATTCTATTGTATATATGTGTAATAAACACTTTTGTCACCTCAATTTTTATTAAAAATATTTAATAAAAATTTAAAATGTGGAGCGCGGTGGAGCTGCCGGTAGCAAATTTGCGCGGGTAAATATTTTTGTCAACTACACGATTGACAGCTGGTTCCTGTTATGTATTTCCATAGACAACTTGATAGAAATGTGAAGCTTGATCTACTATCGACCTTTGACTTTTTGTTTTAGGGATGTAACTAAAACAATAACGGAGTTATAACGATTTCTATGGAAACACGCGCTGACGTATAAACACGCTTATTGTACTTGACTGCTGTCCTATTTTTAACGCTTATATCTGCTTACGTTGCGGAGGGGTTAAGAAGGAAAATCTTGTATGTTGGTTAATTTGGCCATTTTTCAAATTTAGTCTTCAAGGGACTGAAAAAACTCTTTTAGCACCAAAACGTCAAAATTGTTATAAACTGCCATCTTGAGCATAAAACATCAAAGAGCTCAAAATGCTGAAACACTGTGTGAAAAGTTCTTAAGAGAGTTTCACTGTATTTTTTTTTTACTTTAGCTCCACACAGGAGGCCCCGAGGAAAATGATTTCCCTGTGGACTAGGTCTTTGGGGATGCTGCGTGAAGAGTTTTTTTTAAGAAGAGGAAGATCTGGGAAGGAAAAGGGTATGAAGGGTGAGTAAGAATCTGGGGGTCAGCGTGTCCAGGAGTGACGGACTTTTGAATCTATTCCTCCCATTGCGGTACAAGGCGATGGCTCGTGAGAGTCCTACTGGAGAGATAAAAGGGTCTCCCTCAACCAGTCTACAAATCCGGCCAGCCACACAGTAGGTGAGCAGACACATCTGCCACCAAGATTTAGACAATCCTCACTCCAAGAACCCGGGCACCCCTGCTAAGTCACCAAACATAGCAAAGCATTTGAGGTGACCTATGCTAGAGGTGTTGATTATCCAAAGAACGCCTCCCAAATTGAAAAGGAATTGTATTGTGAGCAGGAAAAATGTGGAGAATTGGAGAGTATCCAACATCAGGTTACAAAACAAAGGCAAAGCTATTTGAAGCAATGGTTTTGTCAACTAAGTTTGATGGAGTCATAAGGAGTTTAGATTGAAAGATAGATGGATTTTTATTGGATATCTTAATAGAAAATACAAATTTGTTTTCTAAACTTTATTTACAAAAAAATATATTAATACATAACAGATAAAAAATATAATACGGATGACATAAAATATATGGAAGATATTAATATAGATATATGACTGGGTGGAATGTACGTATGTATGAATTTATTATGATCCATCTAAATAAATGTATAGTATAATACGCGTCAAACTTAAATGTCGACTTGAGCTTGATACGATCCATTCTCACGCAGGTACAGTTTGTCACTTTATTGACTTTACAATGACCGTAAGCAAAAGAGAAAGATGCGTAAAACATACGAGGCGTGTTGAAACAAAGACGGCAATCTCCACCATTGGTCTAAAATGAGTTAGATATGGCGATGGATAGAGAAACAAAAATACTATCAACAGCTGCAAAGAGTTCGGAGCATAAAGGTATCCCATACATTTTTAAATAAATGTATTTAGTTCTGCAACAAAAACGGCAATCTCCATTAGGGTATTGCAGAGAACGGAACAAAAACGTCAGTATCCCAACGGGCCAAATCTATATTAATATAATTATGAAGGTAACTAAATAATTTACCATTTAATCGCAATAAAATATTCATAGTGTAACAAATGGAAACAATAACAAAAATTATGCTTTATTGTTTCACTAGCGTTCATTCAGCGTTGCTGTGGCTAACGAAATACAATGCCATCTACTGGATGATTACCCAACATTTTAACTCACCACAAATCTGTTAATTTGCATACAAATCAAATCAAAACCGCCCGCTTGCCAGCCCACTCGTCCACCACATAGACATTCTCCTTTAATTATATGTATATTTCGACAAATTTACACTAAAACCTTGACAAATTATATACCTTAACCTTCCTCATGAATCACTCTATCTATTGGTGAAAACCGCATGAAAATCTGTTTAGTAGTTTTTGAGTTTATCGTGAACAGACAGAAAGATGCGGTGGGGGACTTTAATTTATAATATGTAGAGATAATACGGCAAAAGAACTAAAGACATTTTTTTCGTATTATTCAAAATGAAAATAATTGGAGATTTCCGTCTTTGTCTCAACTCTTAAACTCGCCTACTGTGACGATTTCTGTATCAACATTAGGTCGGTGTTAAAGTTTGGCGTGTACTTATACCCCAGTAGAAGACACGTAAAGAACTCTGCCTCAGAACTTTGTGGTACTGCACTTTTGAATACATAGTAATTGATAATTGACTAACTAACTTAGTACGTAGTAATATTATGTACACTGTATAAGATATACATATTATATATTACGTAGGAAAGTACCTAACACCCTTATATTATTTTAGAAAAATTGATCTAATATTAAATTACTTAAAAAATAAAATAAAAATAAAAAACAGTGAAATTCACAAGGTTATGGAAACCTTATAAGTGGTATCTTGTCTTATTTTGACATTTGAAATTTGTGCCGTAGCTCATGATGAAATTGATGTTATAATCTGAAAATAGTAGCGTTGATTTATAAATTGTAGACAGAAAAAGCTGCGGAAATTCATGATGCCAGAACTCACCGCTGGAAAGAAGTTAGTGCAATAAATTTTGAGCTTAAATGACGATTCTTATTGGAAAGCTGCTGACAAATCCATTGTAATCACTCCCTATTTCTCATAAAAAACGCGTATGACAGAAAGAGAAGTATTAACGGAGCTCACTAGTAAACCATAGCAATCATCAGAGAGTTTAAAAAAATGTATAAGGGCCGTCTGTTTCAACGCTTGTTAGAGTAAAAGAAATTGTTAAAATTAAACTTCACCAAAATTATTTTTTCAATCAATTTAACCACCTGTTTTACGTCACTTTTAACATTTGCTTTTACTTTCCTAAAACCGATAGCTACTCTGCCATTTTGACATATTAAACAGTTCTTTTGGAGTCAAGGTATGAAATTGTGCACTTCAATATTGATTATTATATTTTTAAATAATCACAAATATTTTTTTATAGGAACAAAGCTGTCAGATCCAAAGATATTGAAATACAAAAGAGATATGCTATGATTTCCACGCAACTGTCGGCGGACTACTACCTAATTGCAGTAGTTTGCATTCGAAAACAATTTATTCATTTCATTGATTTTTTGAAGGTGTGCATTAGTATTGGTTAACAATATAGTTTAAATACGGAGAGAATTCGTTCATTTAGTTTATTCGTTAATTGGTTAACAATATCGGCGACTGCGATAAAAACTGCGGATAGCACGTCTCTTATACTTCAATATCTTTGGTAAGATCCTACGACTACGCGAAACAAAACATGTCGGGATATTTTCACACAGTTGTTGTGGTGTTCAAATTTAATTTTCAGTGTGGTTGCACAAAAAAATAATCCAGCGCATTTTCCACATAATTTCAATGAATATTCTGCTTTTTATTTAGACTGGCCACACTAACAAATATTACTTTAGCAAAGGTACACTTAAAACAGCTTATGGTTCTATTTAACATCCCAGTTACTTTAATTGACAGTTTAAATTTAAATTCAGCTCACAATTTAACTTTCTATCGAAACAGGCGGCCCTAAATAACACACAAGATCAAGATCAGAAGAGCGATTCTATATCTTTTGTGGATACTGAATCGATTCCATGCGTAATCGACTGTCAAATTGGTGTGATTGTCTATGGCTTGCAATTCCTTTTTCTATGGACTGATATGCGCTATCGCCAATTTCAACTAGTTTAAAACACGAAATGCTGTAAGTATACCTACATGGTTATTTATTTAATTTTTATAAGAAAAACTATCTTTTTATAACTTTTGAGGGTTATTCCCATCAATGTAATATATCATTGAAGAAGAAGATAATAATAATAATCTAAATGAAAATATGAAAGAGAACAAGACACAGAAAAACAGAAAAATATAATGGTCGCAACTGGGACTCGAACCCAGAACCTCTCATCTATCCGGGACGTGCGTTTACCAATTCCGCCATTGCGCCCTACTGCCAAACCGTCATTGACAAATTTTAGAATTAATCATCATTATATCATAGGCAACTTGTAACCTGGATAGCGTCATGGATAAATATATTAAGGCAAAGCTATTGAGGCAGTACACATATACAGAATAATTTAATATTTGGGGACGAAATACATTATTTATTCCACTAACCGCTGCACTTTTAGGCACGGGTTATTAATTACACTTCATTTCAACAATTATTACATGAAACAACTATTAACGTGCAAAAAATACGTTATTAGGTTCTAAATTTGGGCAAACCAAGTAATTCATGCGTCTTTTGGTTGAAACTTCGCAAATGTCAAATTCATGCTATACAACTTTTAAATGTTTTTTTTTATATGAATACCGCACAAGAGTTCCCAACTGCTCCTGTCTGGAGCCTGTAAGGCATCCCCAATTCGGGTATGTTGTGGGTTGAAGATAGTGGGGAGAGGAAGGAGATAGGGAAGAGGAAGGTGGGGAAGTACCTGGCTATTCAGATCTGGTCACCAAACACGGCTAAAGCCATTTCAAGCAACGTTTCAATTCTGAATGGTGGTCTTACACCTGAGAGTATCTTCCACTCTGGAACGTGCTGCAAATGTACTATATATATATATATTTTTTTTTTACATGAATACCGCACAAGAGTCCCAACTGCTCCCGTCTGGAGCCAGTGGGACTATGCCATCCCCAATTGCGGTATGTTGTGAGGCTGAAGGTAGTGGGGAGGGAAAGGAAATAGGGAAGAGGAAGGTGGGGAAGTACCTGGCTATTCAGACCTGGTCACCAAACACGGCTAAAGCCATTTCAAGCAACGTTTCAATTCTGAATGGTGGTCTTACACCAGAACGATACTGAGAGTATCTTCCACTCTGGAACGTGCCGCAAATATACTATATATTATTTTAAATTAATAAATTGTGAAATAACACAAATTAATCAAATAAAATTTATTTGCCTCGGGATTCGACCCCGCAACCTTCGGATTGCGAGTCAAGAGCCTTACCACTGGACTACGCCGGCCGTCCGGCATACATTAAATGAATAAATAATCATCCATAATTGCAGCATTTCATGTTATAAACTAGTTGAAATACGACAGCTGACATAACAGTCCATAGAAAAAGCAATTGCAAGCCATAGACGATCACACAAATTTGACAGTCGATTACGTATGGAATCGATTATGTATCCATAAAAGATACAGAATCGCATGGCTGATCGGTGAATGTTGTGGCAGATAAAAATAGAAGAGGAAGAAGTTATCGGCTTTTATAGTGTAAGATATCAACTAAACAACATTATTCTTACGGTAAACTTATATCTACTTCACCCTGCGCGTCTAGAAGTGTTTCCTTAGCAGCGCTGCCTCTTCTCGCATGTCCCGAAGCGAGCGAGCGGGCTTGGCGGGCACCATCGAGTGAAGCGGGCGCGCATCGTGCTTGGCCAGCTCCAGGTAGATCATGTCCACATCCTTGAAGTCCCCGCGCACCCGGGGCATCACGTGGCAGTGGATGTGCTGCGCAACACAAGGCAACATGTCACAAACAACAAGACTAGTCACTTCTATGGGTGACGAGGACCAGCTTGGGCACCAAGCTTCAGAGGACTGATGAAACTCTGGTAAATTTTTTTAAAATTAGCTCTAGATGCTATGTGCAGGGTATTTTTAGTGAAAGGAAGGAGAGGAAGTTCTGGGAAGGAAAAAGGTTTGAGAGAGTAGATCTGGGACTCATGTGTCCAGGAGTGACGGATGTATGAATCCATCCCTCCCACTACGGTGCAAGACGATGAGTCAAAAGAGATCAGCTGGAGTGGTCAAAGGGTCTCCCCAAACCGGCCTCTCCCGATCCGGCCTGCCGTACAGCTGACAGGTAGGCGCATATGCTTCCAAGACCTGAACACACCTCACCCGATGAACCCGGGCACCCTTGCTCACCAAACTTATCGAACCTCTAAGGCAAAGGTGTTGGTTAAGGTAAATGGTTCCTAGGGTGACGGTACCTATACCCGTCTCCCAAATTGTTGACTCGTTCTTGAGTTCAACAGCTTGGCTGTGGAACGACTTGCTGGTCTCTGTGTTTCCTCCCTCCTACACCATAGGTTTCAAGATCCAGGTTCACTCCTTCGTTTCCACAAAAAGGCCCTCCACACAGCATTCCCAAAGATGACATATGTCTTAAGAGAAATTATTTTATTCTGGGCCTTGTGTATGGAATAAATGCAAAAAAGGTTTATTTTAAAGTATTTTGGGGCTCCAGACCAGAGAGGTCTGCCAAATTCAACAGTGGGATGCACTTTATGTATGTACATATATATGAAATGAATACCTCAACTGTTCTGCCAGCCTCTTCGCCATCCTGTACTGTGATTGTCGTAGAATTTGTCTGGTACACTTTCTCCATGACCTGGGAAAGTTCATTCAAAAACATTAGTTCAAAAGTCACCTTACAAAACAATATTAACCGGTCAGCAACGTAAGCAGATATATGCGTTAGAAATACGACAGCAGTCAAGTACAATAAGCGTGTTTATACGTCAACGCGTGTGTCTCCATAGAAATCGTTCTAACTCCGTTATTCTTTTAGTGACATCCCTAAAAAAAAAAGTAAAAGGTCGATTGTTTGTGATTTTAGTACCGTTTTCACATAAATACATCATGTGAGTCATTTTTACATTTTTTTTATGTTTTCATTCTAAATTTTAATATTTACAAATGTTAATATTTATTTGTAATATAATAATTCGAAAGCTTATTTTGTAACCTTTCTAAAACAGTTTTTAGTATTCGGCTACGTTCAAAAATGTTTCATTTATAGAGCTTTAATTGTGAAGCGGTAATAACACAAAGTTTTCGTAGAATGTCATTTCGTTTGAGACATCACAAGTGAATATTCGCGAAAACTCGGAGGGGTTAATTAAGTCAGTTCCTCATATCTGAGGATCATAACCCCTACTCCAGTTTCCATGGTGGACAAGGCTTTATACACAAAGGTTAGTAATAAAACTAATAAACAATGGTTACAAAAAATAATTTCTTGCATTCAGTTGTTTACAATTGGATAAAATTAAAAAATATTAATAAACTTAAGTTATCAGAAATAATATCTTCTTGTTAAAAATTGGTCGATGAATGTTTTAAACATCGAATTTGTTACATTAAAAATGTCGATATCATTTATATATGTATTCGTTTTCTAAACTGTGTGGGCGAGGAATTGGCGCGCTTGCTGCATAATTTGTTTGTGAATGGTGACATTGAAATAGGTTCTTATGCCAATTGTGTCATCTAGGTACTCTTAATATGACTAGAAGCAGGAGTTTGCAACAGTCGAGCTGCAAATTTACAATTTTTAAAAAGAAGCGTAAGTCGCTTATCCTTCGCCGATCCTCAAGAAGTAAGTTCAACCTCTCAGGCTAATTTTTTCGCTTTACGGAACAACTCAGATAGGTCTCATAGAAATCATTGTGTCTCCTTTACTATCATAATGAGAAATATAATATAAAAAGTGTTAGAAAGAGAAAACACCAGGCTTTATATTCAAATCACAAAAGAAGTAAAATGTACACCTTTATGAATCCAAAGTATCAGATCACAATTTAAAAAAATTTATGAAACTTTTGAATTTTTTATTAATTATTTTGACACGGAATGACAAAAAGTGAGGTGACGATAACGTTTATAATATATTTGTTCAATAAAACGTGTATGTGTTTTTTTTTTCATTACAGTAATTTTAGTTAGAGAAAACGTAAGGTGAGCCAATTTAAAAAAAAAAAAAAATTTACATTCAAAATTTTAATACTAATGTGATACTAATTTTAATATTATGTTTATTTCGATTTATAAAATTTGAAAGAGTATTTTATCACCGTTCAAAAATAGATTTTAGTTTTCAGATATGTTCAGATATATTCCATTTATTTGGATTTTATCGCAAAGCGGAAATATTTTGACCCTCTGACAAAATATGGTCGAGACGTGAGGGGTTAAGATATTTCAGAAAAAAATGAAGTTAATTTTGATGGTTAGTCACTCACCTTTTGAACTTTAACAACAGTTTTGAAAAAGTCGCATATCTCCTCCTCCGTCAAGTCTTTAGTCCTCTTGGCTATCCTCTTTGGCGCCACCAGAACATGACCATTCACAACACACCTAAAAACATGTACATAATTACGCACATTAATCACAACTCTCTTTTACTCACATTCATCACTCTTCAGATATATTAACATACTTCAGGAGGGCAAAACAAGAAACCCGGAATTCGTTTTAAACCGATATATCGATTGTCCAGTTGATTAGTGAGACAGTTCCAAATACTATGTTTTGAGATAATGAGGAAGCGATATTCAAATTCTCACTATAAATTTAATATTATTAACACGTGTCTATGTTTTACATATTAAATATTGCTTATAAAATAACACCAGTCCGGTCAATAACGGTCCAGTACATTAGTATGACATTTTGAAATATTCTACTAGTGACCCAGAAAACATTAACATTTTGTTTGATTCACTACTAAGTCTTTCTGCATTATAATTGATTTGGGGGTGTTTATGAGTATTCTGAGTATTGTACAAGATAGGGGGGTACCCTTTTACATATAACTACTTACTCAACTTAAATTAAAAAATTTCGGAGCGGTCCAAAATTGGACCACATTGTCCTTCCATTCATAAAACATTTATTGTAATTATTTATTACAATAAATGTTTTACGAATGGTAGGAATAATTACAATAAATGTTTTATGAATGGAAGGAAAATGTGGTCCACGGACCTATGAATATATCTGGACCTGCCCTAAGTGATAAAAACGTATTATTTCCCCCTCCCCATGGAGCCAGCTGGGGCTCCTCCTTGGAGCCAGCTCGCTCCATGGGGAGGGGAGAGAGCCTCGCTTGAATCTAAAATATGTGACGTCATCATTCTTGTCCTCAACAGCGCGGAAGTAACATCCATACATTTTTCGAAATAACACGCCAAAAACGGTAGCTTGTGCTATACATTTTACCCACATATTATATGGACATAGCGAATGTGGGCGGTTCTCCAGTGTGCTCGTCGCTGGTTACAGGGGTAAGTAAATTATGAAACATTTGTAAAAGTGTCTTAACTAAACACGGCAACAAAATATTGCTATGTGAATTGGGGGGAATCTTTTTGGGGCGAGCATTTGGCCTTAGCAAATATGTTATTAACGTGGCAAGCAATTCGCGCTCCCATGTAAAAAGGTCTATTCATTCAAAGCAGATTTTGCTCTAAAGAACTAAATGGTGATATTATAATGCGAGATGCCTATATACTGTCAGATTGATTTTATAACGAATCACAGTCATTTTTCCACTCTTCACCCCCCATAGTTTGGTTTTACCCCTCATCTGTATGTTCTGGTCTATTGAATTCTGATGTCTATGATGTGGTCCAATTTTGGACAGCTATCAATCGCAGAAAAATAAAAGTGGTCCATTTGCTCCAGTGGTTAAAAAGAGATTTGGTGTGCAATATTCATTAAAACTATGACAGCTGCCTTTCTAGGCATTCCAGTAGGACCGGCGTAAAAGCTATAACTACCCTACCCCGCCAAAGTGTGGTAACACGTAACGAACCAGGGGTGGCCATGGTGATGTATCTTTCTTTAGAAAGACAGACATATTAGACATAATTCAATAGAGAAAAAAACAATAAAAATAAGATATAAACAAACCTGAGATTGACAAATGCATAGGTCAAATCCGTTTCGTAGAACACGCACGACTCTCGAATTTTGATTTCTGCAAAATCAAAATACTGACCCTCGGGAGACTCATCAACTGTTTCCTCCGCAGGGACTTTAGTCGCCTCCAAGACGGCAGATTGTTGAATTGAAGAAATATGCTCGGGCAGCTGGTCCAATCTTGTTCTTGGAACATTGACCTTATAGATGTCGGATCTGAAAATAAAAAGAAAATAACTATAATGACACTGGTTAGTAGATTCTTCAATGGTGACCAACTGCAGATTCTGTTACCAATAATAATAAATAAGTCCAGGAGTGACGGACATATGAATCCATCCCTCCTATTGCGATGCAAGGCGATGTTCTGAGAGAGTCCTGCTGGAGGTCAAAGGGTCTCCCTCAACCAGCCTCTCTCTATCTGGGCTGCCTCACAGTTGGTGGGCAGAGGCATCCGCCACCAAGATCCGGACAAACCTCATCCCACGAACTTGGCACCCCGCTAAGTTACCAAACGTAATGATTCACTTGCGATGATCTATGTCAGAGATGTTGGTTATTACTACAGGTACGACCAAGATTTGGAGACAGTAATGACAGGAGTGGAAAAACCTTTTGCAGTTGATGTCAGCAGAGTGAGAACAGTTATTTCTAGTAATAATGAACAAGAGTGAGAACGGTTGTTTCCAGTAATAATGAACAAGAGTGAGAACAGTTGTTTCTAGTAATAATGAAGAGTGAGAACAGTTGTTTCTAGAAATAATGAACAAGAGTGAGAACAGTTGTTTCTAGCAATAATGAACAAGAGTGAGAACAGTTTATTTATTTATTTATTTACGGACTTAAGTCCAATTTAAAACAAAGTATCACGAAGTATAGAAATGAACAATGTAAGGATTCGGATGGTACATGAAAGCATAGACAAACAGTGAAAATAGAAGAAAAATAAGTGTCAAGTCACGTCAAGACCTTGCAAAAATTAGGGTGAATATTACATATCTTCATTTGTTTAAAGAGCGACAGAAATCATTTAAGCTAATACCAAAAAAATCAAGGTCTTGACGTGAGTTGACCAGTCTACACATTCTGGACAGTGGTGAGTTATAACCATAGTTAGTCGAGTGCTGATTGAGGAAAAGCAGGTCTTTATTTCTGAGTCTACGAGAAGGTATATTAAATGTGATGAGTTGTAGTAATGTAGGCGAGTCGATTAAACAGTTAATAATTTTGAAGAAACAAATGAGATCAGATTTTATCCGACGGTCTTCTAAAGGAGAAAGGTTTAGAGTTTGTTCAATTTCAGCATACGAGTAATTGCCTCGCTCTAATCCTAGCCTCCAAGCAATTCCCTTTAGGAACCGATGTTGAACGGATTCAATATGACGAATATGGACAGCATAAAAAGGAGACCATATAATACAAGCATATTCAAGATGGGGGCGAACCAAGGAGCAGTAAAGAGTTCTTAGGGTATTTATGTTTTTGAAGTCAGAAGTGGTTCTAGTGATAAAACCAAGTAGTTTGAGAGATTTATTAACAATCGTATTTATATGTTCCCGGAAAGAAAGCTTGCTATCAAGAGAGACACCAAGATCTTTAATAGATTGAACAGTTGTTAGGCAATTATAGTTGTCTCTAGTAATAAATAATGAACAAGAACGAGAACAATTGTTTCTAGTAATAATGAACAAGAGTGAGAACAGTTGTCTCTAGTAATAATGAACAAGAGTAAGAATCGTTGTTTCTAGTAATGGAACAACCTTTTACAGTCAGCAGCATGGGAACAATTGCTTCTTTGAGTCATTCCTACACATACTGATCCCAGAGAGAGTTCACACATGACATCATCTTTTTAGTATCTTTCGTCTTTTTCGTTTTGACATAAGACCCGTGAGAAGGGAGTGGTCGACCATCGATAATGTGTGTACAAGCTCTCTCTGTAACTACTTTAGTGTGTACTGACCTCCTGTGCTGATTCACCGGCATGTTCCTCCGGACTTCCTGCAACTTGAGCTGGTCCACGGCGGCCACCGCCAGACAGGGCTGCTCACGGTCCCCGCAAGTGGCCAGCACGCTGCCCCAGGGGTCCACGCACTGAGCGTGCCCAAAGGAGCGCCGCTTGGCGTTATGCTGGCCCACTTGCGCCGCTGCTATCACGTAGCACTGGTTCTCAATGGCGCGACATCTGCAACAAGTTAGATATATATATATATATATATATATATATATATCTATATATACATATATGTCGATTTATATGAACTATAAATCCTAATCGCGGGTTTAATTCACTGCTAGCTAAGGTCTCCATCAATACTCAAACTACATTTTCAACCCGAAATAAGGGAAAATTGACCACAACACACTTCCATGAGTTTATTTGTTCAGTGTTTACCTTAATAAAATGTCCCAATGTGCCATTCCTGTAGCGTAAGTAAATGCGGATGGATATGTAATAATATCCGCTCCCATCGCTGCGAGCTGGATCGCAAGTTCTGGGAAGCGCATGTCGTAACATATCGCCATGCCGACCTTGCCGACTGGCGTGTCCACTGGCATGACGATATCCTTGCCAGCGGTGGCGTAGTCAGATTCCTTGAGGCGTACGCCTTTCTCTGGTATCTCCACGTCAAAAAGATGTAACTTGCGATACGTTTGGACAATTTCGCCATCGCTGTTGATTATGACATGCGTGTTAAAGACCTTCTTCTCGTTTTGCGGGTCCTGAAATATAACAATGTTTTTATATATTTTTTATTATTTAATGTAATACATTAAATATAGATAATTGTTCACAAATAGGGTTTGGAACTTAAAACATGATAATAATACACCTTAATAAATAACTTAAATAACATAGTGGTTACTAAACTATGCAAAACAGAAAGATACTAACAAGTTTTAAATAAAAACTTTCATTTAATAAAACCTTTTTTTTACACAAAAAAATATGTACAGTAAATACATTTTTTTGTATTATTTCACCTGCCATGTCTCCTGTCCTCTATTCGGCTATCTACTCCCTATAGCAAAGTTCCTTACCTTTTCATGCAGGCCGCCCATGCTCAGCCAAATGGAGTGTTTCTTGGCTAGATCCCTGTACTGTTTAACAGTGTTTCCTCCCACAATCGGTTCAGCGAAATCCAACATGTCCTTTTTGTTGTCACAAAGATAGTCACACGCCTCGGGAAAGAATGCCATCTATTGACGAAATAAAATAAGTTAACTATTCAGGAAAGAATGCCATCTATTGATGAAACTTTGAAACCATTAAATTATTCTAAAAAGAATGCCAATATCTATTGTTAAAAAATGTTAAATTTGCATAAGAACAGTTTATACTTTTTTCCTTATGTACTTGTAGAATAGAGAGAAATATTTATCTATGCAGTTGAGGGCATACCTACCATAGATATTGCGGATAAGCATGTGGGAATTGCATGGTGAGCTGGAGCTTACTATTTACAAGTAGTTGTATTAGCATGCAGAAATAGCTGTATAAATTTCATGACGCCAGATTCCACAGATAAAAACTCACCTCAACTCAACATTAGCAAAGTCATTTTCATAAAAAGCTAAGGGGTATTGAAATGTTTATTTATTGATGAATGAAGCAAGGAGTCAGTGGCGTAGCTAGCATGGGTAGCACGTTTCGCCTATAAAAAGACCATTAGACACAAAATTCTCTCGTTTCGGGGCACTCCACGGAGAGCCGTAGAGTACAGACCATGCTCCTGGGGGGTGACACTCGGTCGGGTGTCACACCCCCATCGGGTGGCACTGCACTGCAAGGAGTATGTGCCAAAACGAAAATTGTGTGGCGGTTCATCCTCTCTGCCTACTCTTTGGAGAAATTGCTTGATAGTGAATGTTTATTGTTTTATTTATCAGTCAACTACAACATAAGCCCCAAAGAAAACCTTGAGGAACATAACCAAGAGATAACAAACATAAATATTATCTATTTTTAAACATAATAAATTATAAAGCTATCATTGTGACCAGGGTTGCCAGAAAAATTCTTGGTGAAATTTCCCTAGATTTCACGGTGGTATCTTGGCAAAACCCGCGTCGGGGGAGGGGAGGGGGGGGGTTGTTGGACTTTGAAACAATATAAGCATTCAATTCACACAAACCAAGTAAGGATGCTACGCAACGTCGATTGCGTCAAATCTGATAGTTGAATCGCTTATTAGGGAGAAAAATTAATCAGAAAAAAATACCGAACCGCCCATACTTCGGTATTTTGGTAATTTTTGGAGATCGCTGGCAACGGTTAATATGCACTTTTTTTTTTTAAACCTTTTAATTCACCTTAATTACATTAAAAGGCAACTATTTGCATTGGGGGAAGTGGAAAATATTTCATTCTAAATTTTGATTACGTAAAATTAAAACTAGCTTTCGTCTTGTGAGATTGTACGCCATTAGCTATTAGCTCGTACGCTGTCACTTTGGTATGTTAGTATTCCTGATACACTTGAATGTATAACGAACGGCTAGAAGATTTTGAAGGTACGGGGCACTTTCTTTTGAATCACAAACCATGTTACACAAACCTAGCGTAGCCGCTAAACTACTTGAAAACTGGGATGTTTTTCTTGCCTTGACGCGAGTAGGCGTTATAAAGGGGCACTTTCTTTTGTATCACAAACCATGTTACACAAACCTAGAATTCCCATGAAGTCTGCTACGCTTTGCTCTAGCATCTTTTCGTACAGTAACAAGAATACCAACATAACAAAATGACATTTGAAAATAATGTTTGAAAATGGACGGTCCCGTTTCACAGAATGAAAGCTAATTTTAATTTTACGTAATCGAAATTTAGAATGAAATATTTTCCACTTCCCCCAATGCAAATAGTTGTCTTTGAATGTAATTAAGGTGAATCAAAAGATTTTTTCAAAAAAAAGTGCGTATTAACCATTAGAAAACTATATGAATACAATACATGTCTTCTTATATACAAAATAAACAATAAACTCGTACACACAAACACAGAATTCATTAAAACGTCCCAAGTACACAAACACTTTACCGAGACAACACGATAACATACATTTAAGCACCATCCACACTAACTATGGTAAACAATCCATTGGTTACGAGGGAGGCAACTTATACATATAATTGCCTCCCAAACGACATTAAAAACGAAAAGAAGCTGGGTAAATTTAAAAAAAATTATTAATATTTATTCTTGATAAACAAAATAATGATGTTGAATAGCGCTGTATTGAAATATTTACTTTATTTTAATTTGTATAATTATTTCTAGTTAAAATGTAATTTTCTTTTCTGGAATAAAAACTAAAAAAATTGCATTAAATTTACAATAAGCCGCCGCACTTTTATTAGGCACAGATTTTGGAAAGTACACTATTTTTAAACTTAGTCATTCTAAATTTCGATTACATAAAATTAAAATTAGCTTTCGTCTTGTGAGATTGTACGCCAGAATCACAAACCATGTTACACAAACCTAGCGTAGCCGCTGAACTACTTGAAAACTGGGATGTTTTTCTTGCCTTGACGCGAGTAGGCGTTATAAAGGGGCACTTTCTTTTGTATCACAAACCATGTTACACAAACCTAGCGTAGCCGCTAAACTACTTGAAAACTGGGATGTTTTTCTTGCCTTGACGCGAGCAGGCGGTATAAAGGGGGCACTTTCTTTAATGTGTGCAAATTATTTTACTATGAATTATCACTATGTGGTTTCTATGGACAAGATTCAATATGACGTCGGCGTCAAAACGGAAAATTACGCGAATAAAAGTTTTTACGAATATAAATTTAAATGCACGTTTTTCCGCCGTTTTCGACTGAAACAGATGGTTCTTGTGGTAATTAAGTTTAAGGGTAGTTTATTTTTTAAAATATATGCCTATTAAAAGTGTAGTAGCATGCGGCGTCTAGTCGTAAATTTACCAAAATTGCCAGCGATCTCAAAAATTTACCGGTATTTTTGTCATACCGAACACCGACACGGTGCTAAAATACCGAACGGTGCGGTAGAATACCGAACATCTGGCAACCCTGATTGTGACAGCTCGAATATAAAATAAAGATTTAAATATGCTTACCAAAGCATTTTCTGAGACTGCTTTTTCAACCAAATTCGAGACTATTGCCATGTTTTTCTCTCTGTCCCCAGTGGAAGTCATTTGGCAAACTGCAATTTTCTTTTCAGGTTCCATGTTTGTATTTTCACTGAATCTCCGAGTTTGCAGAAATTCCAAACAATTTTGCAACGAAATTGCCGGCGATGTTCGTTTGAAGGATTTTTCACTACAACTGCCAATGGCAGCCGAACAATTTGATGTTAATTTTAATATTGAAAAACGCGTCACAGACAGCTGGAATATAATATTATTCAATTGTCAGATCACAATCAAGTATCTTGATAGTCAGATAAAGGTTTACCTATGATGGCTCCTTCACAACCTCTCACTCTTTTTCATAAACGACGCATGTAACGGAAAGAGAAGTTATAACGGATCTCTCGGTGGCAGGACAATATGTAAAAAATACAATAATAATACGAAACTGCCGCTTGTTTTGATTTGGTAATGTTGGCTCTCCGGTAAACTAATTTAAACCGTTTCAGCAGACAATGCATAATATTACAAATGTACATATTTTTTGTTCAGAACAAAACAAACAAAAAAACTTTTTTTTTCCCATCATAAATTCAGCCTGCCAGACCAGAATGAAGATGGCCATGACCAGCAATGTCGGGCTGGAATTGATCTGGTCAAAAAAAGAAAAGAGATGTCACATGTTTTTAATAATTACCTTTAGACGTTTTTAAATAGTGGATTAAAATTTTGGGTAAAATTTCCGCTTACTTCCATATACGCCCAAATTATTGAAATAATAATACTTCGTTTCTACAAAAAGCAACCGATGAAAAACCTGCACAATATAGGTTAAGTTTTGTTGTAGTTTGGGCTATTTAAATATTTTTTGCGGGCGAAACCTACCCGCAAAGGTATACTAATAAAATGGCATGGAAACGGGGATGTTTTGAACTTTGATTTAAAAATTGTAACTATAATCTTTTACCATCTCCCCGATGAAAATAGTTATTTCTTGGAGTAATTAAGTTGAAACAAAGTGTTATTTAAATAATTTGTACGTATTTAAAAGCGAAACAGCGATATTTTACCATTTTTTGTAAATAAATACAACAAAATGACAACTACACTTATTGCAAAAAAATGGTTTAGAAAAATATATTTATTTTATTATAATGTGTTTATTTGCCAACTATGTATATTTTGGAACATGAAAATCTGTCACCTCTAGATATTATTGAAATAGGCAAAATGAAAATGAATATTATTACAATAATTCCCGTGCAAAAATACATATTTTATATCTAATAATGCAACAATAAGTTTTTAATTTAAATATTGATTGAAATCATTACATACCAGCATATTATAAAGCCGTAACCTAAAACTAAAACAACTCGAGACAAGTTCTCTTTTGACTTTTGATATATATGAGATTTGACAGATACTATGCTGATGATATTTTGTTGGTAGCACTGAAAACATTTTTATTTTCTTGGAGCATGATTATTTGTTATTGCGGACTAATATTTAATTAAAATACTTCATGAAAAGTCACAGCGCGGTATCATTTTTATAAAATTAGTTAATTAAAATGTCGAAGTGCACAATAATCGATGTGAACAATGAGCGGCCGGATATTTCCGCTGTGCCCGATTCAAATGTGAGTTTTTAGGTTATGTTAAAGAAAATATTTATAGAATTTCTATCACACGATATGGTCGGCCAGATTTTATGAAAATTGTGCAGATTTGTACATTGAATTGAAATTTTCGTTTTAGAATCGAAAGCTTTTTGCATATACTGATGAAGGTAATGATTTAACTGCTTTGTGAAGCAATTTTGAGTTTTCAACTTATATTGTAATGTCATTGTTATTAGGTGAATTATTCAATGTTGAATTGAGAAACGATTAGGTAGTCTTGATTTCATGTTTTATACGGTAGCTGATATGACATTTCTCCATAAAAATACACAACGAAATAGACTGCCCAGAACTAATATCCCAATTAAATTTTAACGTCCCAACTCACCACACCAACCTTTTTTCCACAACTAGTAATAAAACAAACGCTGCAGCCAACTCCCATTTCCCGCATCCTTCAAACATTCAACTCAATTCAAACAAGCACAAATACGGATATATTTTTTGATTCCTTCCCTCTATTTAAGAAAAAAAAATTGTAGCTCGCTGTATTCGCACACATAACACACACATCCACATACATCCACACACGCACACATACACACACAAACAGATCACAATTCAGAGGGACATCAAGAATTCTATTTGCCGTATTCTGCAGATCAGGGAAGAATTACTGACCACTTCTGATGCAGAAAAACTAAAAATTCGAAAAACTTGTTTCACATTTGATCCAAAAAAAAAGTAAGACGGCTTACTTATGTTTTTTGTGCAAGGTACCTATTTGTTTGGTGTTCGAAAAAATGTGCTGTAACTGCCGCGAAAAATTGTAAACGTTTAGGCGTTGCAATTTTGACAAAACTGTTATTTTATAAAGATTTTAGGGTAAATATTTCCCTTTCGAGTCTACGCTCAAAACACACTTTAAAAAATTAAAACAGATTGTACTAGATAGATAATATAAATGGTTAGTAATAAGTAATTCAGAACCGGAATTGAAAAATATTGCGTTTTAATGTTTTTTTTTTTTATTTAAAAAATGCGAAAAGTCATTTTTCAAGGCCGCTATGTTAATTACGACGATGAAATACGCATTTTTAAAAGAAAAAATCACTTTCTGTCAGTTAGACAATAATAAGTACGAATTTCAATCTTCGGAAATGATAAATAAAGCGTATTAATCATTATTTTGTTCGGTTTCATAAACACGAAAAATAACGCAAGACGTTTGCCGTCGTAATTAACAACATGGCTGTAAGGGACGTGTCCGCCACTCACATAGACTGTAACATAGGGGGCCGGTAAGTCTATATCAGCCGCTGGGTCTCTCGTGAAATCAAAATCGAGTTCTGGGTGAGTTTCCGTCGAGAGATAGTCCGGTTGCAGAGAGAGAGAAGTGTAGCTGTCGGTGTTCTGTACTAGAATGCCCGCTTTTTTTTTTTTTTTCATTTACTAGATTCTTATGTATCTTGAGGAGATGAATCATTTAAATTTACTGAATTTAAAGTTAATGTTCTTTATACAAATAGAACGGCGTCATATGCACCTTGCAATTTTTACCTCATGTGGGTATTTAAAAATAGTACCTGGCTATTATAGACTTAGAGGTCATGTATTTTGTCGGTAGGGAAAAATTGTTATGTAAAAACCCTACTAAAATTGCATGTTTTGCATAGCTCAACAAAGCAACCGGCATCAAGCAAGGGGAAATATATACATACGTGTGTGTTTGTGTTATGTTGGGAGTGGGAAGGAGTCGGTCATGTCCTTTTATTTGGAGCTCTTCCGCATTTGCCTTTGGGAATAAGGAAACCATGAAAAACCTTATCCGGGAGGAGTCGGCCGACAGTCAACATGAAACTGTGCGGCCTTCAGTGATTTCAGTAGATGAAATCCTGCATTTTGTGGTGATGGGTGTGGGTGTCTGTTTTTATGTGATATATACTTTATGGGAATTTTTAGGATAAACTTACATACATATAGATAAAATAAATATTATTATATAAATATATACATAGATATATAGACATAAGTTGTGGGGAGGGGTCTGGTGATTGGGAATACCTACCGATCGCTCAGTCATCCGCGTCTGATTCGGGATTGTGCCAAATGTGATTAAGGTCCATCAGAATATGTTTGGGTAGTCTGTGTTTGTACCTGAAAGGGAGATCGCTAGGTGCATTGTATTGACCGATTTCTTTGATGAGTTTATTTTTACTATGTTGAAGTGACTTGTAAAATCGGTCGGTCAGTCTGTGTGTGTATTCAAATAAGGTCGGTATTTCTTCTCTTGCATGTAGTTTTTTCAAGTTTGTTCTGAGTCTTGTGTTGTACGTGATTTTAATGCAGAGATTTTGTAAAGTCTGTAGTTTTGTGTGGTCAGAGTGGGAGATGCTGCCCCACACGGGGATAGCATGAGTCAGTACCGGTCGAATGAGCGAGTAGTAGATCAGGAGTTTGGTTTTGGGAAGTAGCGGACTTCTTCTGTTGAAGATTGGCTTCATCGCGCCGACTGCCTTTCTGGCTTTTACGTGCATCTTGGCTACGTGAGATTTCCAGTTGAGACGTGAGTCCATTGTGAGGCCCAGGTAGACGACCTCATCTTTCCATTCTAGGACGTGTCCTCCCATTTCGATGTTGACGTCTGGTGTTCTTATTTTATTTTTCCTCGAGTACATAATGACTTCGGTCTTCGCCTCGTTTAGTTTGAGGCGCCATTTTCTGTAGAACTCTACGAGTGTGTCGAGCGCCCTCTGTAGGTATATGGCTGCCATGTCTGCTTGCGTCGAGGAAACGTAAAGTTTGACGTCGTCTGCATAGATGGAAAGGTTGCATCTCTCGTCATGGGGGATGTCGTGCGTGAAGATGTTGAAGAGGTGAGGTCCCAGTAGACTTCCCTGAGGCACGCCTTTTGGAATCTCACGTAGTGTCGACAGCGCGTTCCTGATGAAGACTTGGAAGGATCTGTTCTTGAGGTATTCTTGTATCACTCTCGTTAGGTATATGGGCGTGTTCAGTCTGTGAAGTTTGTGCAGAAGCCCTTTTATCCAGACGGTGTCAAATGCCTTTTCCAAGTCTAGCAATGCAGCGGCGGTGTAGCGATTTTCGTTGAATCTTCTCGCGATGAATTCCGCTACTCTGGATAGCTGATGGGTGGTGGAATGCCTTTTCCTGAATCCGAATTGTTCGTCTGGCAAAGTGTCTTCGTGGTGTGGTAGGAGTCTGTTGAGAATCACCTGTTCAAATACCTTGCTCAGGGTGGAGAGTAGGCTAATCGGCCGATAGTTTGTCGGCTGCTTCTTGTCCTTATTTGGCTTGGAGAAGGGCAGCACGGTCGCCGTTTTCCAGATCTCAGGGAAATGTCCAATGGTAAGGCAGGCATTGAACAGTTTGGTGATGAAGATGATGGCTTTCTGGGGTAGATGTTTCAGTAGGATGTTATGTATTTGATCGCTTCCCGGCGCCTTATTTGTTTTCAATCGCCTGATAATGACGGCTACTTCGCTCGGTGTGCTGAAGTGGATGTCGGCGGCGTTCGTCTGCTCGGCTTGTTCGAGGTTTCGTAGAGACTCTTCTACTAGTCGATCCGTTTCCGGGTCGGATAGGCCGTCCGTGGTTGCGTAGGCTCTCTCGAATCCATCGGCGAGCGCGTTTGCTTTTTCTTCGAGTGAAAGTGCCAGCCCTGATCCGTCTAGCTTCTCTAGCGGGGGAATCGCGTGATCCTCGTGTCTCAGCGCTTTTGCCATTTTCCATAGGCTGTTGTCCTTTGGCGTGAGTGACGTAACTTTCTTCGTCCAAAGTTCGCGTCTGAGGTCGGTGATCTCTTGCTTGATTTCCCGCTGTAGTGTGTTGTAGGCCGTTTTGAAGTAGCCGTCGCGCGTGTGATGGTAGATGCGTCGCAGGCGATTTTTCTCCTTAATGAGCGATAAGACGTACTCGGGAAGCTTGATCGTGTATGTCTGTTCGTCTTTGAGGGGGATGAAGGTGTCTTGTGCTAATTGGATGATCTCGGTCAGAGTGCTTGCGGCTTCGTCGATCTCTTCCTTTGAGCGCAGGGTTGCCGATGTTAGATGTATTCGTTCGTTAATTTCTTTTTTGAATCCTTCCCAGTCGGCGTCCTTGTAGTTTCGCCGCTTTCTGGGGCTCCTTGAAGTCGTTCCTCCTATACTGAAGCTCACGGGCAGGTGGTCCGACGACAGTTCGTCCAGCGTGCGCAATGGCGAGATGGTCTTGGCGTTCTTCTCAAGTACGATATCTAGAGTACTTGGGTACATTGCGCGTGTTGAGTGGAAAGTTGGTTTGTCCGGCGCCATTATCGTGTAGTTGTGCGTCTGCATATGTGAAAAGAGCGTTTTCCCATTCGCGTTGCCTCTGTAGTTGTTCCAATAATTGTTCTTGGCGTTCAGATCTCCTCCTAAGATGACAATAGGGCGCAGATTAAGTAATTTATCGAGATCTTCTCTTACCAGTAGGTTGGGATGGTTGCAGTAGGCGGCGATGATGGTATGCGCTCTATCCTCTATGGTGACTTCGATAATCGTGGCTTCAGTATGCTTCAACTTCGGAGTAGGGATTCTTGTAGATGAGATGGTCTGACGAACGAATATGGCGGTGCCTCCGCCTGCGCCCTCCGGCCGGTCGTTTCGGTGTACTTCGAAGCCGGGCACTCTCAGGGGAATGTCGGGTTTGAGATGAGTTTCTGTAATGAGAAAAATGTCAATGTTAGTATTGTTTGCCAGAGCGAGCAATTCGTCAATTTTAAAACGGATGCTGTGGGCATTCCACAGGAGGACGTTCACCATCTGGGGATCAGACATTGATGGTGGACGTGATAAGATTCATGAGAATCACAGCCTTCTCAAGCTCGTTGTTGCAAACGGCCAGTTGGGGTCGCACGCGGATCAGTCCCTGGAGCAGGGCCATCATTAGTGCGGCGTCATCATCTGCGGCGGTTGCCTCTCTTGCGGGCTGCTGTGTGCGGGGCTGCGAGCGGGGCTGCGAGCGGGGCTGCTCTTGGTGCTGCTCCTCGTGATGTTGGGGGCCTGAGGATCCTCCGGCTACATGGGCCCAGGTGCGTCCATCATTCCTCGTCGTCTGATGCGCATGAGGATGTGTCCGGCTTCCTGGCGCCTCTCGCCGGGGTTGTCGCTGGTGTTGTTGGATCGTGGCAACGTATGCCACCCTCTTTGGGCAACCCCTGTAGTTGGCGGGATGGGGGCCCCCGCAGTTGCAGCACGCGGCGGGCTCGTCCCTGGTGGTCTTGGGGCACTCGGCAGAGGCGTGCTCCACTAGGCATTTCACACACCTCGCGGTGTGTGAGCAGTTGCGGGACCCGTGCCCGAAGTTCTGGCAGCGGTAGCACTGTGTCCCGTGCTGCAGGTGGTTGCTGCGGTGTTTTTGCAGGCGGATCCTGCAGTGGCAGAGGTACTTTACTGCCGCCCTCATCTGGCCCATGTTCACTTCCTTATTGAAGGTGGCCAGGTACATCGGGTACTCTGCTGCGGCGGTCGTCATCCTGGCGACCTTCACCGGGGGGAAACCTTGTTCCGTGAGGTCCGCCGCAATCTCCCCCGTCTCGATGTTTGGCAGGCCCTTGATGACCGCCTTTTTCAGTTTTTCCGCCTCTGCCGTGTACGTGTGAAAGCCGCGTGCTTCCGCTCGCAGCCCGTTGGTGAGGGCGCGGTGGTCCGCCATGCTCTGTAGGAGGATGTTTACCTTCCCGCCTGGTCGATATTGGATTTTAAAATTTTGGTTCCCGATGTGGCCCTGCACCGCTGTGGTGACCTGCCCGTGTGAGAGTGTCCCCAGGGTCATCACTACCGGGGGAACACGGTCCTTCCTGGCGGCGCTCGTGGTACCTGTGGAAGAGTAAGAAAAGTTATTAATATTTTGGCGCTTTGGTTGCGACGCGCCGCCGCCTTCTGTTACTTCAGGTAAGTTACCAAACCGGTTGCCGATTACAACCGGTTTCGATTGCTGCGGTGAAAGGGGCCTCTTCACTGTGTTGGTCGGCCTAGTCCATCCTTCTTCCTGGCGGGTCGTCTCCATCTCCTGGGCGGGATGCTGGAATCTGGGGGGGGGGGACGTAGCCCGAGGCTGGGCCTACTGGGGGGCGGCTTGGTCCGGCTGCTGGGGGGGCGGTCTCGGGCATCTTAGGGGGCGGTAGGGGGATGGCTGCCGGCTTTGTCCTCGGGTCAGCGGGATGGGGCTGCAGTGGCTCTTCTGGCTGGGGATTGGGGACTTTGATTGTCCCAGTCTTGGTCCGGTATTGTCGGGTGGAGTCCTCTGGGTAGGTGGAAAAGAGCCGCGCGGGAAACATTCGCGCGGCAGGCGTCCTGTATTTCCTTTTTAAAATGGTGGGGGTTGTCTTGTAGTCGTCGGGTCTCGGTGGTGCCAGGTCGTCCTTCTTCTTCTTGTGCCTTAAGAAAGGCAGTTGGCGGCGCGAGCGCCTAGGTGAGTAGCTGGTGTCTGGCTGTGTGAACACAAGCCAGACAGAGCGGTTCGGGAGCGAAAAAGGGTGTTGTCTCAAAAGCGACTGTCGCGGGCGGCAGTCACTCAGCGAATCCAATCGTCGAACTCTGGTCCCTCCGTCTAGAATGCCCGCTAAGGGCTCGTACCCTCGTATTTATTACGAAACCCACCTCGCACGCGTTCAGCGAGAGCGAGATGGGCCGGCTGCCTCCTTTCTCTGGCTAGCCGTGTTTAGCGGGGCGGGGGTCGTAACCACCGCCAACAATTCGCGTGACAGGCGCTACGAACTTTGGGGCTACCCTTTTCTCTGTGTTCTCTGCCAACCAAAACAATCTCCGTCCAGCATGTTTATTTATTCAAAAAATGTAAAAATACAAAATATTCGTGGGTCCCCGGCCCTACAGTTTTCAGGGGAATTCAAAATATGTCACTTTAACTAAATTTACAACATTACTTATTATCTAATTATATAAAGTGGAGTTCGGCCTACCTCCCATTATCAGTTATTCGTCAAATGATAGGTCGAACTCCTGTAAATCAAAACAAGAACATTACACAAAACAATATCAAATCGTAAGCTACCGACGAAACGGTACGGTGCTTTAGCGTAAATACGTAGCTCAGCCGTTTCTGCTAACATTCTATAATGCCAGCTGCAGGGGAGGGTCCCCGCAGTGTTATGATAAAATATTTGTCAATATATCTCGAAGTTTATTTTATCATAGATTTAGGCAAGCAGGTACCTCATTTCAAGAGGTGATTAAATAATATTAAATAAGCTTCTTCATAAATTTATTTTTTTAAATTTTGGAAGTAACATCATTCATTTTTTCTTTTTTGAATAGGGTATAAAAATCGAATATTTTGTTTAGAGCACTTCTGAGTAATCTTTCTATGGTGGTGGAGGGTTTTACTGACAAGTCGGGCGTGATTCTTATTGATTACGTTAATAATTTTATAAAGTAAAACGATTATTATTTTATCCGAACTGGATGATAATTAACTAGGCCGCGACTATTGTAATCGTGGTGCCGATAAGTGTTGTAAATACACATTTCTGTCTTCGTAATTTTCACCGAATATAACTGATGGTTAATTTTGAATTTACTTGCCAAGTAACAAGCAATTTATTTTAAAACATGGAAGATTTAAAATACAAGAAATTTAATCTGTTAAATAACGAAGGAATAATTATTCTCGCCTGATAATACAAGATTTTCACGGCTGGCTTTTGGTTTTGGGAGCAGATACTGTTTTCGGCTGAAATCAGTTCCAGGTATTTTGTCCGACCATACTTCAGGAGAAAAACCAGAAGCTCAAGATCGTAATTTAGATAGATAGTTAGAATCATGTAAATTTTTGGTCGATTCAAGGAAGGTGAGTCTTAAGTTCTGTTAATATGTTTATTGGTTCCAGTTTTATTTTATTATGTGATAATAAATCTTTTAATTCATATTTCTTAATAATACTGTCTATTTTATTTTAAAAATCCTTCTAATTTAATCGTATAGTTTTCATACCAAAGACCCTGAGAGAGGTTTATTGTTTTACTAACTGCTATTTTTTTTATTATGACAATTTGGCGACCTTAAACGTGTTGGGTTTCGTTTTATACGTTATGATTATTTTACAAGGATTTTTACTAATGAAATGTATTTATTTTGCTTCAGAAATATGTCTGTTTATTGATAACATGTCATTTTTTTTTTTTTCTCTCTCAAGAGCTTTTGTTATTAACAAGTTTCATTTGTTTTGAAAATATTTCATTTGTTTAAAAACAATAGAATGTTATCAAAATTGATTATTTTTTTTTCTCGCTTAAAATGGTAAAATAGCTTAACTATTTTCAGCTCGTAAAGTCATTTCTAATTTTAATCAAGCAAGATTTAATATCTTTTCTTTGTGTTTGAATTATTACGGCCGCGTACTATTTATTTAAAAGAAAAACAAAGGATATACAATCAAATGTTATTGTTTATTGTTTGTATTTCGGTATAACTATTTTCATTTCGCTACGTCATTTCCAAAATAATATATTACTACGAATTATTTAAATGAATTATTACGGCTGTGATTTTCAAACGAATTGCAAATAGAACAACTTTGAATAATTTTTCCAAAATGTCGACTTCATTCGAGAATATAAATGATAAAACAAAAGAAGATCTATTTAAGCGTCTTATTCAACGACTGCATCGTAAACAAGAATCAATTTTTCCTTTTATAATATTTTAACAAATAAAGTTTATTTTTTTTTTCGAAATGCAGATTTTATCATTAATTAAACGTCATTTACAATCTAATAGTAAAGATTTTATTCAAAAAATATTTCTATAAATGAATACAAATAACTTGAATGGAGCCACTCGATTTGTTCGTATTTCATGCGCACGGAATGCAGATATTTCAGAGTGCCTTTACTGGTTAGACAGTTTCTTTCTATTTCGTTTTTTGAGGTGGTGGGCCGATCACCCCAGGATTCGAGATAGAATGAAATAGTCGATTGTATTATTAATATGTAACGTCATAGATTGTTTACCAATATATATAATTATAAAACTTTTAAAACTATTTATTGTCAATCGTGACACAATCAATTTTGATATTTATTATCAATGTTTACAAAAACGGGCATTATTTTTAATAACAATTCTGAAAAACAGTAATTGTCAACGGTGACACAAGGAATAATGTGATATTTATTATCATTATTTTAACAAATAAAGGACAATATACACGAAATGTGATAAGACTTCGAGAAATAATCGGACAATGACGCAACGTCATTATTATCATTGGAGGGGAGTTAGCGGAGGTATATCCAGTCTAAACAACTGGGTCCTGGTGTTCAACTTACCATTCCTAATGGTCCAAATAAGTTCCAAAGGTAAGGGTGGGCTTGTACCCCATCCGCAACGTATCGATCCGGCGTCGATAACGTTTACCTTACATGACAGACAGAGGGCGAGAGATGCTTGCTGTCTGCTCATCAAACCCTGAGCTGCTGACTCAGGTACGGAACACAGTGTGCTACATCGTCAGTCGGGAGGCAGTGGATCCGTTGCCTGTAGACGGATAATACCTATAGGTGATGGAAGGACTGCAGTCCACTGGTCCATGTGCATACTCGCAGTACTTGGTGGTGTGAAACTTGTTTTGAGTGGTTCGAGTTGTTCTGGAAGTTTTAATGAGCAATTCTGACACAACATTCTACAAGTAATTCATAAACTCTATTTGAAATCGAGTTGTATGTTAATTTTTTTTCACACGGTACTATTGGTAGTGATTTCTGCAAAATCACATCATTATTTTTCTCAAATATATCAAGTCTCAATTAATTTGTGCATGCCTTTATATTGTCTTACGTTATGCTCTACGTCAGAGCCAATAAAATTCAAGCCCCTACAATCAGTAATAAATATTGTACACTCGACGTGTAATTTTTTTTGTGTCATAATCATGGAGAATCTATCCATTGACTAAAACATGTAAGTTCTGTAAAGCCGAGCTTATATACCCAAGTTATATGGTGGTTTCCAAGGGTTTGGCCAAAAACATCAGTAGAAATTTATTCAAATTTCGATACATTTCAATCAGGTCTGATCAACCGGGTTGATACATAATTAATATAATTTGAATGCGGAATTCAATTTAATTTTCCTTGAGAAGGAAAATTATTATTTTTTTTAAACTTTAGTTTTAGACTCGAGTTCAAATAATTTTAAATATGATTATGAAATAAAGAACATTAATTATGAAATGAATAATTCCAAAATATTGTTTAAACAACAATCTATAACACAGGTACAACTCTAGTACTTCGCTTGAGTTCAACCATTATCGTATATTATTACGGAATTATAAATAATATAACTTATTAATTGACATGTTATGAATGAACAGACAAACTAAAATAAGAATCACGTTGTTTTCATATATAAATATGTATATTTTTTTAGTGTTTTATTTAACTTAGAATTTAAAAAAAAATTAACCACCAAGTATTTATACTTTATTTTTTTTTAAATTCTAAACAAAAGGTTATTATAAATGAACTGTGTTTTTTTTAATTGACAGGATTACTCAGAGATCCAAAGATTCGTACCTCTTTGCAACTTGAGTTGTCTTGATAGTTGAAAAATATAAAATTTACATAAAATAATGTTTAATTTAAATTTAATTTCATTTCATGTCGCATTTGTTTTTAAATATTTATATATATATATATATAAAACATATATATATAGAGATCTAGATGTTGTTAAGTTAGTTTATAATAAAGCATATCTCCTATGCATTCGAGTATGCATTATATATTTTTTATACTAATTGAAGAGATTAGTTTATTTAATTTATAAACTTTTGCTTAAAAAGTGTTTGTTTTCTCTTGGGAAACTGAAATTTGTTTGTTTCAAACAAATTTACTAAATAATTTCGACTCCACAAAGCTGGTTGTCTACCTCAATTATTTGGCACCATTCATTGGCGATGGTTGATGACATTATGACATTTAAATAATTTGATTTTACATAAATGTTGATTGCTATTATATAAATTTCCTTCTTGGATAGACCAAATGACCTTAGTGAGTTAGTCAGGAAACTCCACGGAGTGAACATTCTTGATATCCTAAAGATGGATTTAAATTCAGTGCAAAGTGAGGGTTGATTGATCTCCCTAAAAGTGATGCCTATTGAGGCTTAATACCCTGATTTGGGACAGTGACGCTTTTGAGCATAAAAGTGATATGACGTTTTTGAAGGAGTTATGTAAAATTTGTAGAATTAATATTTATAATATTTTTTTTTCTCTTTCAGTTTAAAGTGTGTTGTTTATTTATCATTTAATGATTGTTGTTCACGTAACATTTAATTATGTCCTGTTTATTTCAGGTATTTTAACTATAATAATCAATAATATTGTATTCTAATTCTAATTCAAATTTAATCAATTTTAAATATTTCAAAGGTTCATACGAATTATTTATTATAAATTATGTTTTATTAATCTTTGAAAAGATTGTTAAATATTACTAATTGCTTTGTTGTTTTTATTTAATAGAAATCCTTGGATCGACAAATGTATCAGATAGAATAGGTTTCTTTTATAATTATGTTTGGGGACAAACATTTGCGTGGTCCGGGAGGTAATGTTATGATAAAATATTTGTCAATATATCTCGAAGTTTATTTTATCATAGATTTAGGCAAGCAGGTACCTCATTTCAAGAGGTGATTAAATAATATTAAATAAGCTTCTTCATAAATTTATTTTTTTAAATTTTGGAAGTAACATCATTCATTTTTTCTTTTTTGAATAGGGTATAAAAATCGAATATTTTGTTTAGAGCACTTCTGAGTAATCTTTCTATGGTGGTGGAGGGTTTTACTGACAAGTCGGGCGTGATTCTTATTGATTACGTTAATAATTTTATAAAGTAAAACGATTATTATTTTATCCGAACTGGATGATAATTAACTAGGCCGCGACTATTGTAATCGTGGTGCCGATAAGTGTTGTAAATACACATTTCTGTCTTCGTAATTTTCACCGAATATAACTGATGGTTAATTTTGAATTTACTTGCCAAGTAACAAGCAATTTATTTTAAAACATGGAAAATTTAAAATACAAGAAATTTAATCTGTTAAATAACGAAGGAATAATTATTCTCGCCTGATAATACAAGATTTTCACGGCTGGCTTTTGGTTTTGGGAGCAGATACTGTTTTCGGCTGAAATCAGTTCCAGGTATTTTGTCCGACCATACTTCAGGAGAAAAACCAGAAGCTCAAGATCGTAATTTAGATAGATAGTTAGAATCATGTAAATTTTTGGTCGATTCAAGGAAGGTGAGTCTTAAGTTCTGTTAATATGTTTATTGGTTCCAGTTTTATTTTATTATGTGATAATAAATCTTTTAATTCATATTTCTTAATAATACTGTCTATTTTATTTTAAAAATCCTTCTAATTTAATCGTATAGTTTTCATACCAAAGACCCTGAGAGAGGTTTATTGTTTTACTAACTGCTAGCCTGGTTAATCAACCAGTGGCGCCCCTTTTAAAAATAAAGCTGGCAGATGTTGATGTATATTTCACCATGACAATTTTAAGTCATATTTTTATTATGACAGCAGAGCCACGGGAAAAAAGAAAACGAGGAAGTTGAGTCAACACTCCTCGTCTTCTATTTCTCCGATAAAGACGTCCGCAACAATGGCGTTCCTTGAGAAATGACATTTTGCATTTTTAAAGATGACAAAATAACCATTAAAATGCAATATTTTTCAATTCCGGTTACTGAATTACTTATTACTAACTGTAATCTACCCAGTACAATTTGTTTTAATTTTTTAAAGTGTGTTTTGAACGTGAACTCGATAGGGAAATATTTCATTCAATCAGCTGTTTCGTTGTTGCAATAGATTCCAAATTAAAAGTAATAATATACGAGGTGGTTAAGGAGCGAAATTAGTTGATAGGTAGTTAAGGGTTAAATAAAATATCTCACTAATCTGTATATCTACCCTTACTTCTTCTTGAATCGAGTTGAGTTGTCAGACAAATTAGTGATTTGAACAGAATCAGTAGCTGGTTACCACTGATGAATCTGCAATACCTATCAGAATGCCCAGTGAAATTTCTTCTCCTTCAGTTTTTATTTTTTTTGCATCAACTCCACACCGACACTGAGGAAAATAATTTCCCTCAGCTGATGCTGTGTGGAGGGTCTTTTTGAGGAGAGCAAGGAGTGAACAATAGTCTTGAAGAGACCGGCCGGCCAATTGTTCCACAACCGGGCTGTTGAACTCAAGAACTTGTCGTTGAAATGACCTATTCTCGTTTGAATGTCTTTCAGCTACCATGAGTTATTGACTTCTTGCAGGTTTGATGTTTTGCATATTTGTCATTATTATACAATGACGTTATATAAAATAAATAGACTTGCCATAGTCTCACAAACTAAAGATATAATGTGGCAATTAATCAACACTCTTCTGTTTTCAGCGATTTTCAATAATTTCTTAATTCAAAAGTTATTCATGTATGATAAAGATAGACGCTTAAAAGAATATGTGCATATAGACGAAACAAAAGATAGAACGCGGGCGGCATTTTCGTATTCAAAATTCAAAAGTTCCGTCGGATACTGTCTCAAGGCAGACTAAAGTAGGAGGCCTGGGCACCAGTCGAATTTTGAGGTGTCAAATTTTCAAGCTATAATGAACAACGATAGTTTGCAAATGGCATTGATTGTTATTGTATTTGTTGTTTCTGCTGATTTGTATGTTGTTTTACCGCAAGCAAGTAACTAAAGAATCATTGGATTATTATTATAAAAAGTAAATTTTACTTAGTGACGGCATCGACTTAGTAATTTGGCTGTTGCGCATCCAGACCTGTACTTTAGTAGGCCTTGAGTTCTCTAATGACGCATAAAATCTTTGGGCGGAAAGCAATTGTATTATTTATATAATCGATAATAATAAGTAATTTGCATGTATTTACAAATGAAATGTTATTCCTTCGCTTTTACTACTGTTTACTGTATAATGGAAACATTTTCTCATCACACGGGAGGGAATTTTGGCGCTTTTTAATGCAATTTACTTACTGGTAGGTGGTAGGACACGACCTTACTCGACGCGTGGCAGTTTAGTACTAAAGTACTATAAATCGGGTACAGTGCAATTGTCTTGCTGTTGGCTTCCCACTTTGAGATTTCTCCCGCGCGTCTACAGTATATGTATAACATCATTGTTATTATAGTGATAAAGTTTCAAACTGCATTGTGTTATTTGTTAATATTTATACTAGAATTTTAAAATTTCATGGAAATTTTTGTAGGTAAAATGAAAAAATTTTAATTTATGGAAAAATGTCATTTTTTTTTTTCATTTCTTTGTGTTCAAAACTAATAAATAAATTGACATTAATAATAAATACACTAGGCTTGTTTTACGTAAAACGTGCCTAGTGTTGTTGTTTATTAGTTGTAATATTTTATTACATATAAATTTATTTGAATTTCAATGTGTACAAGTATATGCTCACTACAGTCGTTTAACAGCCCGTATTTCAGAACTCACTTTTTCACTTAATGCTGTTTTTTCGTTTAAGAGTGTATTCTAGTCTAGAAGCATGAATTGTAAGTATTTTTGCAGATGCAATAAAAAAAACTAATAATATTTTAGTTGCCATTATTTTATAAACATTAAAAAAAAAACAAATTAAAACATTTTAAATTCTAAAAGTTAAGGGTGTTGAAATGGGGGTCTCAAAAAAATGGCGCGCCCTGGTTGACACGATTGCAACCCTCCTAGTAATCGGAAAAAAAAATTCTTAATCCAAACAAATGCTGCTGTGGCATGAACCTCGGAAAGGTAAAAAATATTTTTTTCGCAAAATGGCGGCTGTTTTTATTTCAAAAAAGAGAGGTTTTAACCAGTTTTTTTTAACTTTTCTGAATTTTTTTAAAATAGTAAAAATTTAAATTTGGTTATAGTTTTGGTTCATGCAATAGAGTAGTGTATAGAGAAGGCTCACACCAAATTTCAAGTAAATTGGTTCAGTAGAACTTGAGATATCGTGTCAACCGTCTCGAAAAAAGTAGTTTCGAGGAAGATGCGTTTAAAGTTTAGTTCTATTTAGATTCTAGTTAGATGCCGTCTTAACCTCGACACTAAAATGGTTATAACTTTTATATTAATTTGAATTTCCAAAAATCCTTAAGGAAATATTTTTGAATTTCTAAACTATGGAAATATGAGAAGAAAAAAAAAATTTTTTTTCTGGACTAGAATACCACCTTATGGGTTAATTTTTTTTTTTTGCAGATCCCCGCCCCCTGCGAGCCTGCGCCCCCAGCTGTGGCTCCCTGCGATCCCGCCCCCCCAGTTGTATCAGTCACCATACCCCCAGTATCCGCTACACCCCCAGTATCTGCTGCACCCCCAGCATCTGCTACAGTACCTCCAGTAGCTGCAATTCCCCCAGTATCGGCGGTACCCCCAGTATCCGCAGCACCCCTTGTAGCTGCTGTACCCCCAGTATCCGTAGCACCCCTTGTAGCTGCTGTACCCCCAGTATCCGCAGCACCCCCTGCGGCCACAGTACCCCCGCCAGCGGACAGCCGGCCCAAGGTGAAGCACGACTGGTACCAGACGGAGACGCATGTAGTCATAACCATCCTGCTGAAGGGTGTGGAGCAGGACAAGGTTGTGGTGGAGTACGGAGAGAATCATGCAAGTCTTTTTCTTTTACTATCTTTTTTATTTAATTCAATACTTACTTTTATAATTCGGGTTTCATTTGGCGGGTCCCTAAATAAAGATAATTTTTTTATATTAAGGAATGTGTGCCAATAAGAAACTCCAGTGAAAAATATTATGGCTTTAAAAAATATGTTCTTCATATAGACCAATGAACGCTGATTCTGAATATATAAGTTTTATTAAATAATATTAAACGCAGAGTTTTGAAAAAATTATTAAAAAGTCCATTTTTAATCGGGTCCTAGAAACAAGCCGTCAAGTTGGTAGTATTAAAATGTTTAGTGGTGACTTCACTGCTCATCATGTCATGCCTTCGCCGTAAAGTCATTGTATGGGAATGTAGGTATGACACAAGCCATCGTATTAATTTATTTGTTTATTTACATACTGTTTATAGAGATTTAGTTGTTGTGTTTATTGAAACATTATTTAGGCCTAAATAATTCAGTTTCAAAAATAAATGTATCTCTTATTAGTTTATCTCTATTATTGAAAATATTCTTAAACTACTGCACAAAAAAAAAATAATGCTACTCTAGGGAGAATACTTCGAACACCGAATTTCAAAATTTCAATTGATCTGCTGATTGCCCGATCTTATAGTAACTTTTCAAGAGTGATGACGTCACACGATTCACTACTTATACGGTGGTTCTCGGGATCTTGAAAAATTAAAACTTTCACAATTATTTTAACTATTAAAACTAACTCTAAAAAAAAAAAAATATGCAGTTATTTAAGTTAGAAGGTTAAGGAAAAAAAAATAAAAATTGGAATGGAGTTCTCTGTTCTGCCTGTGCAAAAGGCTCAGACACTATGGCCGTTAATCTTCTTCAAATGTGAATGATTATTTATTTACTATGATTCTTTTCACTATTATGGAATTGATTTTTCAATTTAAATTAGCGAACGGCCCTTATAATGTTATCATTTTAAGTTAAGGGGCCTGCCTGTAGATCGGATACGATCGGCTATCTTCATAACCATTCGGGTATAGACCCAAACATCCGACAGTTGTCTCTACCCCGTAGTACCAATGACATCTATTGAGACATCTTAAAACTACATATACTAACGACATCTATTGAGAGACATTGAAACTACACACGTATATACAATATATATACCTGTATATATTTCCCCTATTAGCAAACTATCCTAACCCATCCTTGTTTATGATGAATCAATATTAAGTAATAAATTCCTTGTCCAGTTAACCTTCACCTGCCCCATCCCGAAGTGTGAGGACGGCCAGCTGTACACGCTGCAACTGGACCTGCTGCACCCGGTGGAAAGCTCGCAGTGCAGTCACAAGACCACCGCCTCCAAGGTGGAAGTCAAGCTGAAGAAAAAGGAGGGAGTGCGCTGGGATAAGCTGGAAGGGGAGAAGCGCGTTACGCAAGGTCAGAATTCAATACTTTCATTAGGCGGTTAATATTGCTGTAGTGAATCTTTATTTAGACAGTCCATCTTATTTTTGACTGTGAATTTTTATTTATACAGTCAATCGTATTTTAGACTGTGAATCTTTATTTACGCAGTCAATCTTATTTTAGATTCAATCTTTCTTTAGACAGTCAATCTTAATTTTAATTGTTAATAATTAATTTGAATTGATCTTCATTAGGCAGTCAATATTATTTTCGAGGACAGTCAATCTTATGATTGTGAATCTTTCTTGAGACAGTTTTTTTTTCCACACGGGAGGCCCTGAGAAAAACAATTTCCCTTGGGGCCTATGTCATCTTTGGGGATGCTGTGTGGAGTCTTTTTAGGGAAAGGAAGGAGAGGAAGTTTTGGGAAAGAAAATGTATGAGGGTGGGTAGGAATCTGGGGATTAATGTGTCCAGGAGTGATGAACGTATGAATCCATCCCTCCCACTTAGTTCAAGGCGATAGGTCGAGAATGGTTAATCTTATTTTAGACTATGAATTTTTCTTTAGGCAGTTAATCTTATTTTACACTGTGAATTTTTCTTTGGGCAGTTAATCTTATTTTAAACGGTGAATCTATCTTTAGGCAGTTAATCTTATTTTAAACTGTGAATCTTTCTTTAGGCAGTGGATCTTATTCTAGACTGTGAATCTTTCTTTAGGCAGTTAATCTTATTTTAAACTGTGAATCTTTCTTTGGGCAGTTAATCTTATTTTAAACTGTGAATCTTTCCTTAGGCAGTTAATCTTATTTTAGACTGTGAATCTTTCTTTAGGCAGTTAATCTTATTTTAAACTGTGAATCTTTCTTTAGGCAGTTAGTCTTATTTTAAACTGTGAATCTTTCTTTAGGCAGTTAATCTTATTTTAAACTGTGAATCTTTCTTTAGGCAGTTAATCTTATTTTAGAGTGTGAATCTTTCTTTAGGCAGTTAATCTTATTTTAGACTGTGAATCTTTCTTTAGGCAGTTGAATCTTATTTTGGATTGTGAATCTTTCTCTAGGCAGTCAATCTTATTTTTGATTTTCAATCTTTCTCTAGTCCGGGCATTCCCAAACCTGCTACCCAAATTGAAGTTTTCCGCTTTCTATGCTTTGAATTCATACAAAAAAGAAAAGTGGTTCCCGTAAATTTATCATATTTATATTATATTTTGTGAAATTAGAACTTTATTGTTAATTGACCTTGGATTCTCCTGATTTATTGCTTGAAAAGTACATCAAACGATTTGGGTTGGTTCTAGCTACTCTAGGCAGTCAATATTATTTTTGATTGTCAATCTTTCTTTAGGCTATCTACAAGGTGGGACAAAAGTAATCACCCTATTGGAAAACGCTATAACTTTTGCAAATGGCGCCAAATGTCAATTCGGTTTTGACATTTCTGAAGTAAACAAACGCAGAATACAAATCGACAAGCCATGAATCGGTTTACTCCGCAAGAATGTGGAATAATTGTTTCCATTTCTTTGCGCAACAATTCGTCGGTTGTGTTGGCGCAGCGTGAATTTCGTCGCAGATTTCCTGGCTGTCCGACACCAACTAAACAAACACTGCGGCGTTTGGCCACTCGCCTTGAAGAGACTGGGACAACACGAGATGTTCCCAAGGCTGGCCGGCCCCGGAGCAGCCGTTCTGCTGAGAATATCGCTGCTGTTGCCCAAGATGTCGAAGATGAGCCCGGAACATCGACCAGGCGACGTGTCACGCAATTGGGCATTAGCCGGCGGTCCCTAGGCAGAATTTTGGTGAAAGATTTGAAGATGTTCCCTTACACAGTGCAGACAGCATCCCTTGATGTTCCCTTACACAGTGCATCATCTGTTAGCTGTTGACCGCCAAACGCATATAACCTACGCTCAAGCCATCCTGAATCTCAACGAAGAGGTGGACAATTTTTCATCGAAAATTATCATGTGCGATGAAGCTCATTTTCATCTTAGCGGTTACGTGAATAAACAAAATAATCGTTTCTGGGGCACCGAAAATCCATGTATCACCCCCGAAGAGCCATTGCACCCACTCAAAGTTACCGCGTGGTGTGCTGTTTACGCTGGAGGAGTCATCGGCCTTTTTTTTTTGATAACGCCGCGGGCTAAACAACGACTGTAGACAGCGCGCGCTACAGAGCCATGATTACCGAAATTTTTCTTCCTCAATTAGATGAATTGGAACTGGAGAACATGTGGTTCCAACAGGACGGTGCAACGGCGCACACTGCTCGAGCCACAACTGATATTCTGAAGGAAGCATTTCCGGGTCGCTTAATCTCTCGTTTTGGTGATTTGCACTGGCCGGCCAGATCACCCGATTTAACCGTTCCAGACTTCTTTTTATGGGGTTTTTTGAAGTCGCGGGTTTACGTCAACAAGCCTCAGACTCTTGAAGCTCCTAAGGAGAATATTCGCCAGGAATGCGAGAACCTGTCGCCCGAAGTTCTGGCAAGAGTGATGGAAAATGCCATAAAACGGGCCCGTATGGTCATCAACTCTGGCGGCGGCCACTTGGCCGATATCATTTTCTCGACTTGATGGAATAAATTCTAATGGATTAAATAAACAAATTTCACAAGAAGAACCAAATTTTTCATTAGAACAAAAAAATTACAGCAAAAGAACATCGGGTGATTACTTTTGCCCTTGTATATACCTAGTATAGCTAAGTAGTTGATCTATCCGT
Organism: Limnephilus rhombicus; assembly: GCA_929108145.2. Classification (NCBI taxonomy): domain Eukaryota; kingdom Metazoa; phylum Arthropoda; class Insecta; order Trichoptera; family Limnephilidae; genus Limnephilus; species Limnephilus rhombicus. The sequence continues at coordinate 15,030,614 of OV815296.1, forward strand.
TATTCAGTCGATTCATAATAATTCATAAAAAATTATTGTAAAGGTAAATTATCAGTGAATGAAGGAAAAAAAATTCTAGAGAAAGGTGAACCAATGTGAAAGATAATATATGAAAAATGTCAACATTTTAATTGAATGCTTGAAATGTAACTTTCTCAGTTTACCTTTATTCATCATAATTGATTATCACATTGAAAACTCTTATGTTTATGTGATTAGTAATATAATTTATTTTATTATTTCAGCATTACAAAGTGTGAAAATACCAAAGTATCCCAGTTCGAGCCCGGCCAACCGAGATTGGGACAAAATAGAGAAGGAGATTATTAAACAGGTTTGTTCTTTATTTAATTAATTTTCATTGCGTTTTATGCATATAAAATGTACATATTTTATTACATTACAAGAAATTTTCACTTTGGTACAAATCTTAATATATAAAACAAAGTCGGGTTAGTTACACCATTTATAACTCAAGAACGGCTGAATCGATTTTTATGATACTTGATTTCTTGGATTTGTCTCCGCCCCGAATAGCAGAATAGCTATTAAAACATCGTAAAAATTGACGAAAAAATAGTTTTTAACAAAAAATTTTTCCTCATACATTTTGTATGGAACGAATTCTCATCTTTTGACAGCAATATTGTGATAAGTATAATAAATATTGAGTAGTGAGTGAATTCCAAAAATTCAAAAATGTCAAATGTCAATGCGCTGATTGTTTTGCTTTTATTCTTAAACATATAATGCTGCCTCTCCTTCTTACACACTAAATGTCAACAGTCGAAAATGAGATAAACGGTGAACGTATGTCTGCACCCCTCCAAAGGAAAAATACAATAATTATAATAATTCTCCCTCTCACGTATAAAGAAAATGAAACGCAATTCCCGTAAGTAAGTGGAAAAGTAAGAAAATCACACAAAATATAAATCCGTACACAACTCCATCTCTGATACCGACAAAACAAAACACGGACAGTTGCGCATCGATAATTGTTTCATTGTGTAATTTTTAACTTGATAAAAAAACTGACTTTAATTCTGCTAATAAGTTAAAACAACAGTTATTGATTCTGAGGCGGTACGAAGTTCGCCGGGTCAGCTAGTTTACATATATATTAGGTTCTGCAAAAACTCAACATAGTGGCATTTCAACATCCCTTTTGAATGTCATTAAATATATATTTAATAGCCCATAACCTAAACTAACGTAACCTATTAGACCATTTTTTTGAAGTGAAAACTTCTTTAGCACCGTTGTTATTTGAAACTTGATGAAACGAAAAAGCGACACTAAAAAGCAAACACATACATCTATGGGATTTAGCCTGCGAGAGAATCAGATAGAATAATCGGTCTCCTCTTTGTGCGGTGCTTCGTAGAGCCTCCCCACTCTTGTCTACTTTAGTTTTCTGAAGGTTTCACTTCTATCGCGGTTGATCTGCACACAATTTTTTTAAAGTTTTCACCATTTATAATAACTTTTCAAAGGATGTGATGAAGTTTCATATTGTCGAGTTGATCGGTCGCCATATATTTATATATTTTAATACATATACATTAAATTGGGACCCTTACAAAGAGATTGCTGTACAATATTCACTTTAACTCTTCCGCAGCCAACTGGGGCTGAAGGGAGACCCCAAAATTACTATCCTTCTTATATCTACTGAAATATATTTTTAGTTATTCCTGTGCAAAGGATTAATACATAATGTGCCGTTTAAAAAAAAAATGTGAAAAAATCGTTGATCACAAGAAAAAATATTTTATCAACTATGGGTAATATTCCCTACCCAATAAAAATAAATGAACAAATAACAAAAAATAAATTAAAAAAGAATCTCCATGGTTTAACCTCTAATGGGCCGGAGACGCGCGGGCGCGCGCATAATATGCGCATGCGCGAGAAAATAATTCGAAAATTTGAATAAAATTTTCGACCAAAAACTGTTTGTCTGCGATTTTGGCCTTTCTATGTACAGAATTTGTATGAAGAACAGGGTCAGAATCTCTTGCGCCAACATTACTCTGTGAGATATGTATAAATTTCATTTACCTTGCAACCCCAGAATATTTTTAAACGATTTTATCTATGATATAGAAATGTCATTTTTGCCGCGATTATTAACCGCCAAAATTTATGCGTGTTCCTCGACTAAAACATCGTAAAACCTATTAATTTACTTAATTAACGCAAGTAATGTTGTTTTGGTACATAGTTTATTGTTCTAGGAACGTGTTTCAGTCAACAAAATATACAATAGCTCAAAATTAATCCACAAAACATTCAATTCAAAATTCAAAGTGGTGCTTTTTTAGTGAAATTTCGTGACTATTCGTGAAATGGAGTGGCCACCCAGAGGTTAAATACCCATTAAAAAAAAAAATCATGGGGTCATCGGCCGACCCACTTGGTTACGAACGTTATGTTTTGCATCTTGGCCTGTTGAGTAAGTAATTGACCGCAATACCTTTCTAGGCATTCGAGTAGGACCAGCGTAAAAGGTAGAACTACCCTTCCCGCCCAAAGTGTGGTAACATTAAAAAAAAAAAATTTAAAGCTACAATTTTACGGCTTTAACCTTTGGAAGCCTCAGTATCGGAGTTAAGAATCTTCACCCTTTCGCCATTGAATTAAAGCATTTTTTTCTGATAGTAAAGCATTTATATTGCTTCATATGAATAGTTAATAATATTTGAAGTGTTGGTGTTTTATTGCAGGAAGAAGCTGAAAAACCTGAAGGAGAAGACGCCCTGAAGAAACTGTTTGAGCAGATCTACGGGTCGGGCAGTGATGAGGTCAAGAAGGCTATGAACAAAAGCTTTGTAAGTTAATGTTATTATGTTATTTTTCTCCGGATTTAATAATGCTCTTTCCGCTTCAAAATGCTATTGGAAACATCGCGCTTCCCATTTATCTATTTGACAATGATAATTTCACATTTGATTGACGGCAACCCAAGTTTTATTCTGCATCTTGGCATGCCGAAGGTTAAACACAATTATGTAGCATTTCTTTCTCTCTCCCGTCTGTTTAGTTGTATTTTCCATTTTGTTTTTTTTTTACTCCTTTTTGATGCTTCGAATAAGCTTGAGGTTCATCAAAGTCTTCAAAATCATATATTTATTTTTTAACATAATCACCGTTAAGGCTAAAACATTTCGCCCAACGTGTAACAAGTTTTTTCATTCCATTACTGAAAAATTCTTCTGACTTTTCTCGAATCCAGGACTTGATAACTGTCTTCACCTCATCGTCCGAAGTGTAATGATCACCCTCGAGGTCTCTCTTAGAGGAAAAAATAAAAATCACAAGGGGGGAGCAAGGAGGGTATGCAATCGGTTTAAACTTCAGGTTTCGCAGACCCTCTGCAGTTGTGTGTTTGTTCTCGTCTGTGAGACGGCATGGTACCCGTCGTGCACAGATTTTATGGTATCCCAATTGTTCAATAATGAAACAGAAACGTTCCTTGGATATTCCAATATGGTTTGTGATACGCTTTCGAGGGATTCACCGGTCATTTTGAATCAAATCATCGACTAGTTTGCGATGTTTATCGTTTGTGGCACTGACCGTACATCCACTGTGTGTAATTTTATTACCCATCGATTTACGTAGATCTATCAACAGCATCATCACCATAAACATCTTTTAAACGACGATGAACCTCAGTAGGAGTCACTTTTTCAATGGTTAAAAATTTGATAACAGCACATTGTTTAACTTTCGTTGATATAGCACTAAAAAAACGTCTCCATACTTTCGCTTCTAAAAATACACGGGATGAATTCAACGACCTCAAACCTGTTCATGTGTATAGAGGGGGAATATCACTTACACATTCCACCTGGTGCGCTTCTGAAGGTCATTTTGTTTGCGCCGTACAAGAATGTATTCATTACTTTTCAGCCTACCCTCATATATAAAACGACTGTAAAACTTTGAATTATTTTCCACAGATGGAGTCAAAGGGCACAGTACTGAGCACAAATTGGAACGAAGTCGCCAAGGACAAAGTTGACATGAAACCTCCGGATGGCATTGAATTCAAAGAGTGGGACGGATAAACTAACAACACATATTTCACTTTCTACCCTGTACCATTTTTATCCTAAGAACAAAGCGTCGGTCTGTCCCTTTTCAAAGATCAAAATTAAGGTGCTGCACTACTAAGCAATGCAAAATCATATGATTTTTGTTTGAAAATTAGATAGCTTTGAAATATTTTAGATGCTTTAATTAAATGCTGCGAGTGGAAGATATATTTGCTTTTGAAATAATCAAGTATTTTTTTGATTAAGTATGTACTATTTTTATAAGCCCAGAAAATAGTATAAGGCCAATAAAAACTTTTTTTTTTTAATGTTAACTCCACGCAGGAGGCCCTGAGGAAAATAATTTCCCTCAGGACCTATGTCATCTGGGATGCTGTGTGGAGGGTCTTTTTGAGGAGAGGAAGGAATGAACATTGGTCTTGAAGAGACCCATGTTGTAGGAAGGAGGAAACACAGACGCCTTTACTGCTTTAAAGTTCAAAATCTCCTTCTTATGAGACCTCTTTTCGGTTATGGTTTTATTGTTTAATGTGGAAAATCAAATTCTTCCGAAAATGGTTGCAAAATAAAATAAAACGCCTATTTTGGCAATGTTTTTTTATTGAATAAATCAAAACAGGCGTTTAGTGTTAAACGGGAATTTAAACCTTTCCGCCATCTATATTAGGAGTGTTATAGCTAGCGACCTGATCCCAAATTTTACACAATGTAGTGCATCACCTTAAAGAAAAAATTGTGAAAAATTTCAGCCGTATTATCTCATTTCAGACTTGTTATTTTTGTGTGCTCTCTTTTTACTGGTATTACAATTAAAGATGCTCTTAGGTACTAATGTGGAGGGATTCGGGTTCCGGCACCGAGTTCTGGGTTGGGTCCGAATACTGGACCAGGTTCTCTGGGAGTAATAACCAGAGTTCAAGAGCCCACTCCAGCTGAACCTTCCCATCACTACCGTGCACAAATATAGAACAAGTGTTCAGCACATCTTTTAACTCTGCACCATTGTTAACCGGAAAAATACGGAAATTTCGTAACAAAACACGATTTTGAATTTTGAATTAAATGTTTTGTTGATTAATTTTGAGCTATCGTATATTTCATTGACTGAAACACGTTCCTAGAACAATAAACTATGCACCAAAACAACATTACTTGCGTTAATTACGTAAATTAATAGGTTTTATGATGTTTTAGTCGAGGAACACGCATCAATATTGACAGCTTCAATTTGTGCCAAAAATGACATTTCGATTCCACAGATAAAAATCATAATAATAAAAATCATAATAATAAATAATCTGGTGTTGTCAGGTGAATGAAACTAGTGGCTATATCATCAATGATGTTGGCGCAAGCGATTCTGACCTTGTTTTCATACAAATTCTGTACATAGAAGGGTCAAAATCGCAGACAAACTTTTTTATTTCGAAATATTTTTTTCGCGCATGCGCAAAAGCTGCGCGCAAATGAGCGTGTCCGGCCGATTACAGGTTAAAGAGAACAATGATGCTAATTTGCAGCACCTTTCATTGAAATACCAGTACAGTAAACACAACATTTCTGTGACTGACCCGCTGCTCTGATGATGAAAATGGTATCTGAAAATAATTAAATCTTGCGAAATACGTGCATAATGTTTTTATTTCTTTTTAGTATTTTTTTTACTTGTTTCCTTTAGTTTGAATAATGCTACATTTTAACAATGTCAATCCAGCCTGCCTTTTTATATAATGTAAATTAATGAAATTTTGTGAAAGTCATAAGCTGATAATTCTGATGTTTGTGACTTTGATTATTTGATGATGAATTAAAACATTTTTTCAATACCACCAGTTGTTTTCTTATTGGAGGTTAGTTATCGTAGGTTAATTAGAATCGCCCTGATGGAAGACCACCAAAGGATCGAAAAGTTTCTTGAAATGGATTTAACCTGTTGAAGTTTTCAAAGAAATATTGACATTGATACTCTTTTGAATAGGTAAAATATTGTTACTTTTACCACCGACAGCTGCTAAAAGTGACCCGCGAAGTCATAGAAAATACATTTACAATCATTCCGATAAGCTAGATAATTCAAATCAACTGTTACGTCAAGAAAGATATTGGCGCAAGCGATTTTGACCTTGTCCTTCATAAAGTTTCTTTGTATATGAGGGTTAAAATCGCATTTAAAAAAAAGCAAAGACCAGTGACAGTCGAGGGTTAAACCATCTTTGGTAACCATGTACTTCCTGAACTTCATCTTTCCCATCTCCCTCCCTCTACATTCAGCCTCAACACACTTCCCAACCAGGGATGACACAGTCCTACCGGCTCCAGACAGTGGAGAGCATTTGGGATTCTTCTGCGGTATTCACATTAAAAATAATAATACATGTACACAACTGCTGACCCTGTCTAAAATCACAAGTGTGTCTCACTGTTGAATTTGGCAGCCACCTCTGGTCTGGAGCCCCAAGGTATCTGAAAAATCCTCAACTCTGCAGAAACAGGCGGTCTGTTTGATAGCTTCCCCTATATCGTAAGGGGAGCCGGTGGTCTAGAATTTATAAAAATTTAATAGTATAAAATTTTTGTAATGGTATTGATGATATATTATTTTAAGTTCTACAACCCATTAGCAGGTCAGCGCAGAAGCAGGTAAAAGGGCCGGGTCAGCTTCAAACTTGTTTATTTTGAAACTACTTTTTTCTGCACGGTGAGACAAAAAAAAAATCTACTCCGCCGATTCGTTTCAAATTTTACTATGTTATTCAGTACACCAGTACCTATCGCTGGAATTAAAAATAAGTTTTAACACTTTCTTATTTTTGCATACAAAAAATAACAAAAAACAGTCTGTTTTCTGTATTTAAATTTCAACAACGCGCCATTTTGTCAATTTATTTTTCTTATTCTAGTTCCTGCGAAAACTACACTCATAATGATCAGAATTTTTTTTATTTACGGATTAGTGAAATAGCTAAAACTTGACCCCCCGACCCAGGTTCATATTTATGAGGAGGACAACTGCAGCGCAATTCCTTAACTACTTAATTTTTTTTTTTTTTAATTATATTTTTGTATACTATTAATGTGATTTAATCATTACATAGTATAAAATGAAGTCGCTCAAAATGCATGTGCGCGTTAATCTTTTAAACTACGCAACAGATTTTCATACGGTTTTCACCAATAGATAGAGTGATTGAAGAGGAATGTTTATATGTATAATACATGCAAATTATATTAGAGAAAAGCTGAGAAATTCAAAGAAAACATATTTTTGTGCGATTTAAAGCGGCTGGCGGCCCATACTATAGTCACTTTTGAAATTCGTTCTACGGAAGAAATTGGAAAATAGATGTCCTAGAGTAAGTAGGTATTTGATTTTCCCTTTTCAAATATCCAGTGTTGCATTGCAAGCGTTGTATAATTAGTGGCGATCGCTCGAATTGCATTACATAGTATAAAAAGAAGTCACTCAAAATGTATGTGCGCATAGATCTTTTAAACTACGAAACAGATTTTCATGCGGTTTTCACCAATAGATAGAGTGATTCAAGGGGAAGGTTTATATGTATAATACATGCTTATTATAGTAGAGAACAGCCGAGAAATTCAAATATTCAATTCAGGCAGCGGGCAGCTGGCAAGCGGGTGGTGTGGATTTTATAAAGGTTGGGTAATGGCGTTGTGTTTCGCCAGCCACAGCAACGTGTGGCTGGGTCTGCTAGTATATCTATAAAGTTTGACTAGCATTGTTCATTGATTTAATTTTTTAAAAAAATCTTAAAAACTCGTCGTATTCACAGGCGCTAGACCACCGCTCAAGGGCGGATCCAGCTTTGGCGCCAGGGGGGGGTCACATAGCACCAGGGGGGGGGGTCACATAGTCGTGGTCAAGTCACAAGAAGTTATAATTTAATTTTGATAATAATAGATACAAGTAAAAAGTAGGTCCACCTAGGTCCTGGACCCAGCCCAGGGGGGGGGTCATGACCCCCATGACCCCCCCCCCTGGATCCGCCCTTGCCACCGTTCCCCTTAACAAATAGATTGCAATCTTTAGAACACAGGCGCCAGAGGAGTCTGTCTTTGTTCTATCGGTATTTCAATGGAAGATGCTCCAAGGAACTACCGTTCCTTTCGGCGCCCCCAACATTTGTAGACGGTTGACATTATATTTCTCACAGAAGAATGGGTTGTTTCTTTTACGACTCGTTTTTAAATTCAACAGCACGGCTATGGAACGATTTACCAGCCTCTGTGTATCCTCCCTCCCACAACATGAGTCTCTTCAAGACCCATGTTCAATCCTGTCTCAAAAAGACCCTGAGGGAAATTATTTTCCTTAGCCTCCTGTGTGGTTAATCTAAAAAAAATAATAAAAGTGTGCACTAAAATTTCTCAGCATCAGGAAAAATAAAACAAGAAAATTTCAACATTATTTTAATATTTAACAACAAAAGTTTAACAATTTTACTAGGGTAACAATAATATCACCAATAATTATAATTATAGCAAAATAAGTCAGAAAAATCTCAGATATTGATAGGAAGTCATATAAAATTGATAAAAAAAAAGTATTTTTTGCCTCGAAAGATAGTGTACCTACATAATTTATTTTCATTACGAGTTGAGGAGCTTTTCATACCAGCTTCGTCAAACTCAACATTACAGTATCCAGCAGACCAGTAATTAATTATGTAGCCTTTTATTTATTTAGCTATGTCCATTAGGAAAGGTGTGAAGTCATTTTTTAAGACTAAAACTTAAAAGAAATGGCATTCACAACACGAATACCGATAAGCCTACAAATAACTTGCACAAAAATATATACGCATTTGTAGTTTGGCGACGGTAATCGAATTGACAATCTCCAGATCCGAAGTCAGGGATATTACCTAATGTGGCTGTTTTCATGGTAAAAAAATTTACGACACTTATTTCACAATATTTCTACTTAAAATGATAAATAAATATTATTGTTCTTATTTATAAATAAATTAAAAACTATAAAACAATCGTTATCTACTAACGATGGTCTTTTAAGCTTGGGCCGTTTTTTTTTTGACAAATGCTGTTTTCTCTGTTCTTTTATTCGTTGCTAAACATGGCTGAAGCCATTTACGGCAACGTTTCGATTCTTAACGGAGTTACACGCTTAAGAATTTTGGTTTTTTCAGTCCCTTGGAGACTGATTGGCCCAATTTATCCCACATATAATGTTTTCTCGGTTAAAAAGTTTTGGTAAACTTTCGAAATCACTAGACATGCTTAAATTTTTTTTACATTAAATCCACACAGAAGAAAATAATTTCCCTCAGGGCCTCTGTAATCTGAGATGCTATGTGGAGTGTCCTTTTGAGGAGAGGAAGGAATGAACATTGGTCTTGAAGAGACCCAAGTTGTAGGAAGGAGGAAAAACAGAGGCCGGCAAATCGTTCCACAGCCGAGCTGTTGAACACAAGAGCGTACATATGTTGGGTGCGCATTTGGCATGTTTCCCGACTATGCACCGGTGCCGAAGGAATCAATGACGCTAGTTCCTCGGAGCTTATTTCATTGAAATACCGATAGAACAACGCCACCCGACGCCTGTGCTAAGATTGCAATCCGTTTGTTAAGTTAGAAGAATCTATCAAATGGACCGCCCGTTTCTTCAGAGATGAGGGTTTTTTCAGGTGTTTTGGGGCTCCAGACCAGATGTGGCTGCCAAATTCAATCACAGGGGGGGGCACTTAATTACTATAAAAGACAACTATTTGCAATCTGGGCGATGGATTTTCAAAATTTGCTTTCATCGTATGAGATCGCGGCCGCGGTGGAAAACTTCTTAAAAGAGTATCGCTGTATATAAATCAAATTTATTTGGTTTTGAATCTGCGACATCTGAACCCGTAGTCAAGGATCTTAACGACTCAGCCATGAACATTGTCACAGCGTGATCACATTTAGCTGCAGCTTAAAAGTTAGTATTTGAGAATGAAGAAAAGAGAAAAAAGCATTTGTATAGAAATTAATCAATGACTTTAGTGTATAGAAAATCTTAACTTACTTTGATTATCATTTTAAATGTTTATATATGTGCAGAAAGATTATGTTCAGGGTATAAAAATACACACAAGAGATTAGGCAACCTAACAATATTGCTAAAATCTTTGGTCTTATAAATCTTAATTGTATTAAACCGACATAAAAATCATCTCAATCATTTTTGCAGATTAACTAAATGTTACACCCATCATCCAATATCTTCGAAAGTTGTAAGTATAGTCAATTCTGTTTCTACATGGTGATTTTTTACATGGTTTGGAAATAACACTGAATAATGCATATGATTGCTGCATTGAATAACGGTAATATTTGTTCTTATAACCCGTAGGATACGGCAAGAAATTTCAATAAATAAAAAGATTTTTTTGTTAAAGCCAACACACAGACAATAAAGATCACATTATTTGATATAGTGATATTTTAATTTTTATCTTACTAATCTCTTAGAGGTTACATCCGAAAACAAAATGAATATATAAGGTTGACACTGCAATTGTAGGGCTCCGGCTCCTAGCGGTTAACCTCATCAGGTCTCTGGCATATTGTCTGTTATATTTCTAAAAGACGATCTTCATCGTTGAAATATTTCTAGGAAAATAAGTGCATCTTTTACGATGTGTATTTTAAGAGATTTTTTTTTTGAAAAATTAAATACTATTATTAAAGAAATATACAAAAAATGTTAAGTATTCTGAAAGATCTATTCAATGTAATTTTATAATAAAATTTCAAACTATAGGTCTACAAAAACAGGATTTGATTTTTTGAAAAAATAAATTCTTTCTTTTCACTCTCTTGAAAAATTAACATTGTCCTTTACAGCTTTTAAAATTTCCGAGATCGATATATATTTGTACAGTGCCCTTGAGGTGATTATAATTTTATTATTACCTTTTGATTATTCTGTGGTTAAAAAATATAAAGCATGGTTGTTACGGACGTCTTATCGGGAAAATAGAAGACGAGGAGTGTTTGCTAAACTTCTTCGTTTTCTTTTTTCCCGTGGCTCTGCGGGCACCCTCCCCCTGCAGCTGGCATTATTGAATGTTAGCGGAAACGGCCGGGGCTACGTATTTACGCTAAAGCGCCGTACCGTTTCCCCCTCCGCTCCCCGCTTTATGCCGCAGACGGGCGCCGTATCACACAGCCGACCAATCCGAACACAGATACTCGTTTGATCGGATATGTGTGGTAACCTTTGATTTGATATTGTTATATGTTATGTTTAATGTTGATTCACAGGAGTTCGGCCTATAATTTGGCTTAATAAATGATATTGAAAGGTAGAACGAACTCCACTTTGCATAATTAGATGATAAGTAAAGTTGTAAATCTAGTTATAAGTCACATATTTTGAAATCCCCTGAAAATTGTAGGGCTGGGGGACCCACAAATATTATTGTATTTTTAATTATTTGAATTAATAAACATGCTAGAGAGAGATGGTATTGGTCGGCTGAGAACATAGATGAAAGGGTAGTTCCAGAGGTTGCAACGCCCGTCACGCGAATTGTGACGGAGGTTACGACCCTCGAAACATCCGATTGAACGAATATTGGTCGCCCCGAATCCTCCACACGGTCAAGAAGGATTTTAGAATAAGTAGCGGTGCGGCCCCGGTAACCAGGCACTCTAGTACTGAACGCGAAACACTACCCTTCTCTCTGCAAAACCGGACCATCTCTCGACGGAAATTCACCTGAAATTTGGCTTTGATTTCACAAGACACAGCGGCTGCTATAGATTACCGGCGCCCTATCTTACAGTCTGGGTGAGTGGCGGACACGTCACTTACAATGGTGTTTTCTCTTTCTAACACTGTTTAGATCATATTTCTCACCATGACAGTAAGGGAGACACAAAGAAAAACACAGTGTCTTCCTTGAGTGTCTCAAGGAACACATAGTTTTTACTTACCGTGGCAGAATTTGTAGGAATGAACAATAATGTGCTTTATTTTTTGGCTTCCGAAAGTGATTTTCGCACAAAAGAATGTATCTCTCATTTTCCTACACATTATGTAGTGTATTTTTTACACAAGCAGTATTCTGTGGAACATATCATCCTTGTAAAAACAGAATAAAAACATTGCCTTACGAAAGTAATAATTTTTACAAGTACAGTGGATCGATCGTTATCGCTTCAACGTTAATAAATAACCAAATAAACTTATATAATAAACAATCGATCGCCTAGCTCAGTTTGCCTATAATTCCATAGATGACCAGGATCACCACTCCGACGAAGAAGGTCATCTTGAGGTACTCCTCGTTCTCCCCGATCTTGGCCATCAGGGTGTTGGAGTCGCTGATGCTTTGGGAGTTGGCAGAGGCCTTCTTGATGGCATCTTTGAGCTGCTTGTCGGACTTGGCGCTGGTTGCTGTGGAGGCGATGATCAGGCGCTTGATGTCCTCCAGTTGAATGTTGACGTTCTTCTCTGATTTGCGCATGTGGTCTAAAATTTTTAAGAAAAATATAATACCCCACAATATATTTGTTTTATCTATAAAGCAGAAAATCTGTTCTGATGATGCTAACAAAAACTTTTGAATGTGATCTCTATTGTTATGAAATTGCACAGCATTTCTAGGTCAATACACCATTTCCTTTATGAGTAATGGAGTTTTGAAATATTTTTAGTTCATAACTAAAAGTCAGCATATTGCACATGATGTCATATTTTTCAATCAAAATAACCAGTGACCTAAAATTTTTAGTACATCAAAAAAATTACACATACCTGAAACCTGCCTACATAAAGTACAATGATTTTTTAAGCAATAAATTTTGAGATTTTTTTTTTTTTAAATGAGGTAAATTTTTTCGTATACAGTAGAAGCCCGTTAATTCGAATTCCGATAATTCGAAAAAATGCATATCAATTAGAGTTTTTTTTTTAAAGTCGTAATTCTAAATTCATTTGGTTTGCGCAAGAAAATTTGAACACGTAACTCGAAAAAATTGGGATTGTGATGGTAAAATGCTGGAAAATTTAGATATATGAGATAATACATCGGCCTGTCGTATTATTATTTCGAAAATCTGAATCTCAGACCAGCCGCACAGGTTAAAGGCAGCGATTTCTCAATTTACAGTTGAATACGTATTATTGATTATATTTTTTTAATATCTGAAGTTATTACGTTGAAGACGGCTGTGAATTTCTATTACTTGGGAATATGTTGTTTTTTTTTTAGTTTTAAGATTTACGTGTAATACCTACCGAATTTACTTTGAACACACACCTGAATTATTTGACAAGCCGACTTTCAGTAATTCTATTTTTTTTTTTCTTTCGAATCACGTGGGAATTTGTCAATTTGAAATTTGGTTACCGAGTTCCTGTTGATCTTGAATTAATGGGGTTCTACTGTATTCCTTTTCCTTCCAAATGAACCACACACCAAATGAAAACTTCATTTGGTTCCCTCTCCTGTCGGAGTTTACCTATCGTCCGGACAATCTTCACGCTGCAGGCCGCAGCCCCGAACAATTCAGAACATTAACGTAACAATAATGAAAGCATAAAGTATAAAAAAAGAAAAAGCCGTATTAGATTTTTACAATATCATAAATGACATTATTCGCAAATATATCCCCGAAAAAAAAATTAACGGTAATTTAGAAAGGTTTCCCCCCTGGTACACTTTACCACTTATTAAAATTGTAAAAGAGAAATTAAAATATCACAAGAAATGGAAAAAATACAAGAACCTGGCTGACTACCAATCATTTTCAGTACTGAGAAATCGTCAAAAGAAGATCGCGTTAGAATGTTATGAAAACTTCATTATGACGGCAGAAGATTCAATAAAAAAGTGCAGCAAACAGTTCTGGTCATTTGTTAAATCAAAGAAATCCTCTTCCGATTTACCAAAGCAAATGTATCTTGGAGATATTTCCTGCAATGATGGACAATCCATATGCGACCATTTTAGTGATTATTTTAGATCAGTTTTTGTAGAAAATTCCAACCCTCGCCTCAATCTTATAAACTGTGAGAATGATGACGACAACTCTAATCTACATATCCACAATATTAACTTCAATCAATCATGTGTACTTAGTTATTTAAAAAAACTTGATCCGAATAAAAGTGCGGGATCTGATTTAATTCCATCCATATTTTATGTAAAATGCCGGGACCAATTGGCTTATCCTCTCTCCTTGCTATTCAAAATGTCATTTGAAGAAAGCAACTTCCCCAACGTCTGGAAACAAGCACTCATTACACCAATCCACAAAAGCGGGGACAAAACTAACATTACCAACTACAGGCCCATCTCCAAACTCCCAATTGTCAGCAAAATCATGGAAAACATAGTTCTTGATCAACTTTTTCCGGCGGTACAAACAATCATATCTAAAAATCAACACGGCTTTTTCAGAAAACGGTCGGTCGAGACAAACCTTCTGGAATACACAGATTTTATTTTAAATTCTATGGGTGGTAAAAATCAAGTAGACTCTATCTATACGGATTTTTCAAAAGCCTTTGATAAAATTAACATTGACCTGCTTCTGAGGAAACTGTTAAAAATCGGGATTAATGGTGACCTTCTCAGATGGATCAAATCATATGTAACAAACAGAAGTCAAGCAGTTAGAGCTAAGGGTTTCTCCTCGCGTTTTTACAGTATACCTTCAGGAATCCCGCAAGGATCACATCTCGGACCTCTCTTGTTTATTTTATATATCAATGATATAGGTAAATGCTTTAAAAATTCCAAATTCCAAATTTTTGCTGATGACACTAAGATTTACAAAAAAATCACTAATATTAATGACAGCCTAGAATTGCAAGATGATATCAATAGGCTTGGAATATATTGTGCTAACAACCAACTGTTCCTTAATCTGGAAAAATGTAACACAATATCATTCACCAAAAGCATAAACCCCCTAATATTCCCGTACAAAATCAATGACGTAGAGATAAAAAGATGTTGTGAAGTGAGGGACTTAGGAATAATAATGGACTCCGGAATGTCTTTCCGAACACATATAAATTCCATCTGTGACAGGGCGTACAAACTTCTAGGATTCATCATAAGAGTGACCAAACCATTTAGGTCTCCACACGTAATCAAAATACTGTACGTCTCTTTTGTTCGCTCAATATTAGAATTCGGATCAGTCATATGGAATCCCCAATACAAAGTAAATATTGAAAGGTTAGAAAGAATTCAAAAAAAGATATTGAAACACCTAGACTTTAAATCCTTTCGAACTTCAGAAAACCTAAAAGACTCATTAACATTCCATAATTTATCAACTTTAGAAAATAGAAGAAATATATCCGACCAAAATTTTTTATTCAAAATCATTAACAACGTTGTTGACAACAACTATCTTCTAGAACACATTAATTTCCACTGTCCAATAAGAAACACAAGGTCAAACCAACTATTCCACATCCCACACTCAAAAACAAATTTCACACAACATTCATTTCTCCGAAGGACGTGCACAAAATACAATGATATCTTTTACGACGCTGATATTTTCCATTTGTCCTCAGGCCAATTTATTAAATCCATAATAGAAAAAATTAAAACAAATTGTTAATTACGAACTCTCCACCCCTGCTGCATGTTATTTTTTTCATTCTCATTATGTTGGTTTTCCTTCTTTTTATTATAATAATAATATTTGGATGATCTATATATCCCATATGCTTTAATTTGTGTGTGTGTTTTTTTCCTTCATTTCTGTTGTATATATATATATATTTCTTTTTTTTCTACCACTTTATGTTTTCTTTAATGTTTTAATCCATGTTTATATATTATAAATTGTAGCGGAAACTTCGCTGGTTAATGCAATCATGTAATATGTTACTTTCTTATAAAATATGTATAACTGTTTGTTTCCTAAATAAACTAAAATAAAATAAAATAAAATAAAATAAAGTACTGGCGGCAGTTCCAGAAGCGAAGTTTTCCCTGGCGTGTTTAAGAGGAAGCAAGTGCAGCATTTTGTTCATACAAACTTATTCCCCTATTTTCTCACTGGATTTTGACACCAGCGCAATTTTTTTTAAATATAATATAGATATCAACCACCGGGTCATTCCCTACGTTTTGCTCCTTATAGAAGTTAGGACCAGCCAAAAATCCTTAAAATTGGGTATTTCCACAAACGAGGGATTCTGTTGAAAATGTACGGAATATTAGATCATTTTTCTGATTTTAATCTTCCTATTAAAAATGTTTGTTTTATATGTTTTCATTCAATATTATTGATTTTAAAAACAGTCTAAAACTGACAAAATCAAAACGGCCCATGGTTTGAAAATTGGAATGTGACGTCACAAGAGTCGCTCAGCTTGGCCTGCATAAATTAACACTGTCAGTGAGCGTCCACACTCATGACGTCACACGGTAGCCCCACCCCAAAATATCATTTTAGCGGTAATTAAAAAATGGGAAATTTTGACTAGCTGTAGAAAATTTATACATCAACATAAAAATAAAATAAAAATGCTATAATCATCGTAATTTTTTGCTCAATTAAGCCAAAAAAAAAAATGTGGAAATACCCCAATGCCAGATGTTTGTACTCCTATTTCTACAAATTTGACAATTTACATGTAAAAAAACAAAACGTATAGACATTTTCTTTTAATACAGTTTGTGAAAAAAAAAATTAAAATCGGTCCAGTTTTGGAGAAGAAAACAGAGGAATACAAAACCTCGATTTTATTTAGATATTGTCAGCCTAAGATGTAGTTGTCCCTTTCACTCAGTATTCGGGGCAGTAAAAGCGACAGTGACAGCAACAGTTTTGTAATTTACCTATTATTCAAATTTCTCAGAGCTCACATTGTCTCTTAACGTCAAACCACTGCTACACTTAACAGAAAAGTCCCAAATGAGGTGATTTGGACATGGATCAAGGTTGCCATAAGACCGTCTTTTGCTGAATATACCGGGTGCAATCTCAGAGGGTGGATGTAAAATGAATGGAGGCAGCTGAAGTAGCCCAAGACAGGGACAACTGGAGGCGTTTTGTCCAAGCGATGAGTCCTCAACCCAGATAAAGACAATGAGACAAATAAAGAAAGCGATAACAACACAAACATATATAACTCTCACCCAAGATTGTTCCCTGATTACTTGCTATTGCCGCCACCCTCATCTCAACATCCCGCAGCTGCTGCCCTTGCTTGGAGAGGTCCACCCCCTGCTGCGACTGGCTGCCTCCTGGAGGCCCCATTGTGTAGCCGCCCTGCCCCCCCTGCCCCACCGTCATCAGCACGCTTTTGGAGTGCTCCATTTGCTCCGTCAGCAAATCTCGGAACTCGGCCATCTTGATGCGGTTGTTGAGAGTGGAGCCAAGGACTCCGAAGCCCGTGCCTGTAAGGAAGAAGCCTTTTGTAAGTAAGTACACTTACTAGATTGACGGGTTTGCTTTATCTAGGCTGCAAGACTTGTGCCAATTGTTGGCTATGCCCAATTTCAATCTGGCATTGGAAGAAGTACAACATTTTCAGCTGAAAATGTTGGCATTGCCAAACTGAGTTATTCATAACACATGCAAAGAAGAAAAACAAAAAGGAAAGATTACAGTTTTTTATAAAAACTATGGGGTTTAACAATGAAAGTATGAGATCAAGAATATAATATATGTAGAGATATAATAGATTATTATTTTTAATCGATAAACTAATGTTTGACCAGATTTTTATGCATAGCACCAAGGGTAACAATTATTATAAGTAATAATTATTAGCCTGAAACACTCATCTACATTGAAAAAATCTCCCGAGAAAAGATACATGCCGCCGACGGGACTCGAACCCGCGTCCTTCTGATTTCCGGTCAACTGCTCTGTCCACTGAGCTACGTCGGCTTATCTTTTCTCGGGAGATTTTTTCAATGTAGATGAGTGTTTCAGGCTAATAATTATTACTTACAATAGAGTTTGAGATTTACCTAATCGTTAGTAGAGGAAATATAGGGTGTTGTGGTAAGAGTGCTGAATTAAATTACATGCGATATGTCATTCTGTTGGCGACATTGTTATGATTAGTAGTCATGAAACACTACACAAAGTAATAATAACTTAATATAATAGTACCCCCCGCACGCAGAAAAGTAAAGACCGAAAGTAAGATAACGGTTTACAGCGCAGTTCACTGTGAGACTTTTCTGCGGGGCACGCCCCGCTTCGAACTCTACATGTGGGGGAGACTAATTGTTAAAACTCATTACAAAAAGGGGAAAAGGCATTTGGAAACAGTTTGTTGAAAATGAATCAACCGTTCGAACAGTAATCTGTAAAATTGAGGAAAGAGGTTCGATTATGGCCAGAAAATCACTGAGTGCAAGTGTTAAATGTCGAAAAAAATCAACTCACCGTCATTTAAGATAATATTAAGACCATACCAAAAGGCAGTGAATTTCACATGACGGATGCATACTTACATTGGTACTTTTTTTTGGATATGAAAATAGGTGTGGTGTGTAGGATTATACGTGTAGTTTCAACATCCTTCAACAGATGTCGCCAGTAGAGATAGTTATATGTCCTTCTGAGGTATCTCAACAGATGTCAGTTAAGTAGTACCTTAGAAGAGTGACGACATGACATGATAAACAGCTCCTGCAGTGTCGGGTTCTCCGAATTCACCTTCAGAATTACTTGGAGCATCCAGTAAGACTAATTACATATATTGTAAACCTTAACCTGTGACAGGCCGGGAACGCGGAATTGAAGGCGTCATTTGCGCATGCGCGAGAAAATAATTCAAATATTTGAATAATATTGTCGACGAAAAACTTATGTCTGCGATTTTGACCCTTATATGTACAGAATTTGTATGAAGAACAGTGTCAAAATCGCTTGCACCATCATTGCTCTAGGTGGTGTTAAAAGTTTCATTCACCTTGTCACCCTGGAATATTTTTAAAACGATTTTATCCGTGACAATGCGCTGTCATAATTTGCCGCGGATTTAACGGTCGCAATAAATGCGTGTATCGCAAATAAAACGTCGTAAAACCTATTAATTTACGTAATAAATGCAAGTAATGTGGTTTTAGTAGATAGTTTATTGTATTGTGAACGTGTTTCAGTCAATAAAATATACAATAGCTCAAAATTTATCAACAAAACATTCAATTCAAAATTCAAAGTGGTGGTTTTTTAGTGTTTTTTTGTGAAGTTCCACGAATTTCCGCGAAATGGCCCGGCATTTGACCGGTTAAGATAACGTAAAAAAATGCAACTTGTAATCTTCACAATCTTTATCTCATTCACGGGAATGAAGAACATCACAATAGGCAAGGGTAATTTGTGAGCCTTGTAATCTTCACAATCTTTATCTCATTCACGGGAATGAAGAACATCACAATAGGCAAGGGTAATTTGTGAGCCTTGTAATCTTCACAATCTTTATCTCATTCACGGGAATGAAGAACATCACAATTTGTGAGCCTTTTAATTGGAAATCATCACATTTACCTCCTCATCTTTTAACAGCTATATCATAAAAAGTAAATAATAGTATTATTGAGCAAGCACAATAGTGGCACTAACCTATGAGCGAGGCGACGATGTACCAATACTTGTTCCTGTCGGCGTGTGCTCTCTCTCGCTCGTGGCTGAGTTTCACAGCTGCAGACATGGTGCCAAAGTGCTCCCGTTCCTCACGCTCGATGGCACCAAACTCCTTGCGCAGGTGCTGCTCCTCCACTATGGTCTGCGGACCAAAACTACTTGTGTTAGAATATGGCATAATTACAAAACCGATCCAAGATGTCCTTCATTGAATGAGGTGGCCACTATGCCAAAAGATAGACTTCCACTGAAAATACCAAGTTCAATTCTAGAGGGAAGACATCCAGTGGGCCACCCCAGGCCAAGTTGGGGGACTTGATCATTAGGAACTGAGTCAGTACGAACTTGATCATTCAGAAAAGTCACAAATTAGGCGACTACAATGACAGAAGACAGACTTCCACTGATACTACTGAGTGCAATTCTAGAGGGAAGACATTCAATGGGTTGCAAAAAGTTAGGGAAAGCAACTAAAGAAGCGAGTGAGAATAGGCTAGGCTAGGTTACAAATATTTGAGTCCTGCCAAAGAATGAACTGGAAAAATTTAATGGGATGCCCACGTCCAAGGCTGGAAGCCAGAAGGTTAATGAATAAGAATAATGTTCCGCAGTAGAGTTCCATCTGTCCAGAGATCAAATGGATCTATGGCATCCCCGGGAATAACCCACATAAATTTTATTTTTTCACAACCGGTTTTAAACCCGCAACCTCTGGGTCCAGACTCCAGAGCAAATGAGTTTACTGCTTTGTCACAAAAAGTCGTCAAATCCAACCACAATCATTGTTCAAAAGATATATATCAAATTATCCAAGAGATATATTAAAATATTCAATAGATGATAAGATTGTATCAATCATTCCCCTAATTCTGATACCCTCTCCTATCGGAGATCAGGGCAATCTTTGTCCTGCAGGCATAGCCCAGAACAGCTCAGCGGATCTGTACTGCATCATTAATGGAATAAGTCTTGAAAAAGATAAAATACTTACATTATGTTCATCTGTGATTAGCTTAAGATATTTTTGGTCTCCTTTAGAGGTGTTCTGCATCTCCTCGTGGATCTCTTTAATTCTCCGCTGGATGTTCAGCAGCTTCGTACCAGCTTCCCGTCTTCTGTCCTGGGCTTGAATGAATTTATCCTAAAATGCAGATCATCAATATTAATCACAAATCTGTTCAATTTACTCCAGGCTTACTATAATTTGCCAGTGTTTGTATGTTCAGTAGTCAGCCACGTGCAAAGACTCGAGCGCCAGTAGACAGACGGGTTGGGTTATCTTACTCTTGCACACTAAGTTACTATTAGTTTGCTTGAGCTGACCATTTTACCACTGGGGGTTCATTATTGTTGTTTCACTTGAACAAGACATCTTAACCTTTCAGACCTCGGCCACATTCTGTCACAAGGTCAAAATATGTCCGCTTTGCAATAAAATTTAAATAAATTTAATTGTTTTAGAAAGATGAAGTACGCATTCAAATTTTAGTAGGACTATCACTAAAAATAAACATGTAATTTTTTAAATATAAAAATTTTGAATGCAAACATAAAGAAGTTTGAAAAAAGGCTCACCTTACGTGTATCGAACGTGTCAAAGAAATCAGTGTGTATCGAACAAGTCCACAAAAGCAAATGAGACACTAAAAAAGTCGAAATTAGAAATTTACGTGCCCGTATAGTACCATGCCGCCAGCAGCCCACTAAAGAATGGGAGAGCTGCTATTGGTTAAAGGAACGATGTGCGTTTTACGCATCTTTCAAAGGATGTGTAAAACGCTATTACATTCTTCAATTAACTTAATTAAATTATCAATTTGGGAGGCGGGAATTGGTACCGCCGCCCCGGGAACCTTTATTGGATAACCAACACCTCTGCCATAGGTCACCCCAAGTGGTTCGCTACGTTTGGTGATTTAGCAGGGGTGCCTGGGTTGATGGGGTGAGGTTTGTCTAGGTCTTGGAGGCGGATGACCAGGACACACTGAACCCCAAATTCCTACCCACACCTAAAACCCTTTTCCTTCCCAGAACTTTCCTCTCCTTCCTTTCCTTAAAAAAAACCCTCCACGCAGCATCTCCAAAGATGACATAGGCCCTGAGGGACATTATTTTCCTCAGGGCCTCCTGTGTGGAGCTCATGTAAAAAAAAAAAAATTAATTGAAAACATCAACACAAAAAAATTCTGGATAGGGGGATAGGGACACCCTAATCACCTAGCGGTATGAAATATACCTTATGACCTATTCTCACTACCAAATATACATACAAAATTTCATAAAAATCGGTCTAGCCGTTTCGGAGTGCGACCACAAACACCGTGACAAGAGATTTTTATATACACAGATTTTTCAGACTTAGAAATACTATCTCATTAAAAATATTAAAAGAAATTTACTTTGCACTTGCGCACTCTGTACTACAATATGGAATCATAGCTTGGGAGGGTGCATATAAATCATCCCTTCTCCCACTCGAAACAATTCAAAAAATTCTTATAAAAATTATCCTAAAAAAACTGTATTACTACCCAACAATAAACGTATTCCGAGAATTCCCTGTTCCCCCACTTACAAAACTTTACGAAAAAATAGTACTACTTCAGCTACACAAAGATATCTTTAAAAAATATTACCCCACTGCCAAATATTAGCATAAGGAATACTTCTATTGGTGGACTAACTGTACCACCCGTACGAACCACAAAAGCACAGAATCACTATGCATATAAAGGAATAAAATTATTTAATCAATTACCCGCTGACATACGAACAGAAAAAAATTACGACAAATTTAAAAAAAAATTAAATCTTATTTCGGTAGTACCACCACATAATTTTAACTTTCTCCTAGATATATTTTTGACTGTTATTCCTAATGTTTTATGTACATCCTATATACATTTCTTGTTTAATTACTCCTATGAACTTTTAAAATATGTTAAGTCTAAATCTCTTCACAAGTTAAACTCTTAGGCCCTCCGTTCATGGAGATACTTACAATCTACGTAATTGTGACGAAACCACAAGTACCCTGCTGATATACCACTTTTTAATGCTAGCCTACGTACACGGCGCTATCCGAAATATACTGAACTTGATCATTTTTCACGTGCAGCCGTGGAGTTAACACGCAGTCAAGCGATGTCATATGACTTTTTTTCCAACATCAATCCATGCCTTCTCCACTTAATCTTTTCTTACGTATTGTGGTAACGTATAGTTATATAAACATGCATTTTTTCCACTTTCAGAAAAAATCTAACATTACTTTCATGTTCCAACGCCATTTCTGTCAAACGAATAAGTATCAGACACAAATGATGCGAGCGTCGCGCGCGATCAGTACTGTCGGTATCATGATACTGATTGGAAACCGACAGCCACCGCATAGCGCCGTGAACGGGCACCAGTACTTACGATCGGCGCGTATGATACGCGCACGAGGATAGAATGTCTTGTAAGTATCTGCGTGAGCGGAGGCAAGTTTGTGATAAGGATTTTTTTTTTTTTTTTTATAATTCTTAAGTTATTAACAAGTTGTCCTCTCCTAAACACAAGCATTTGCTTTCTTAGGAGAGTGTATAAAATATCTAAGCTATATTATGAAAATGTAAATGAAATAAATATTAATAAAAAAAAATTTAAAAAAACTCTGCACACAAAATCCTAGGGGCATTCAGTTGAAGGTTTATTTTTAGAGAATAGAGTGAACCTGGGTTTCATGTTGTAAGAGGGTGACAAATCATTCCAGTTGAGTTTGTTGAAAACAGTTACGAGTCAGAGAAACAACCCATTCTCGTAGGGCAGGGATCGGCAAACTTTCAAGTGAGAAGAGCCAATTTGTCAAAGAAACCGGATAACAAATACATCAGAGAGCCATATTATAACGGGGTGGGGAGGGGGGGATGTAATCGTACTGTGGTAAATGTGGTGGAACGATAATTACGATTTGCTTTGAATTATCTACATTCTTACTGTATTATCACACTTCTGCCCATTTAAATGTTTCGATGAGCAGACTCGCACTACACACAACACTGATGCTGATCGAGTCAAAGTTCATTCGGCGGCTCCATCTCATAAGGCTGGTTGAGAGGTGAAATTGATGTCTGAAGAGCCGTAGACGCCTCTGCCGCAAATTCCGACCCCTGTCATGGGGCTAATTTCAATTGTGGCAATCTTTTAGGATAGCGGGACACGCTTAAATCAAATGTTTTTTTGAAATAGCACTTCGTTTCGACATAAGATGATGAAACTATGGTTATGTTTTCTAAAATTATCTATGTTGAATTACGCTTGTAGTTATTTTGAATGTTGAATTACATTATTTTGTATGTTGAATTACATTTGCAGTTATTTAACAAGTCTTTGAATATAGTTTGCATATTGTCCTAAGCATTATTTTCTTTATGTGTGTAAATACTCCTCTATAACTACAGCTACTAGAGCTCAACTTATGGAGTAGTAAACAATTAGAAAAAAACATTATATAATTTTACATATTGTTATAATTTGAAATGTCGTTTTATTTTTTGTAGTAAATAAATAAAATACATATATTTAGATGAGAAATGAAGCGAAAAAATAGGTTCTACTTTCGTACGTCCAATATAACGCCAAACGACCGGAAACTACAAAATCTGGTCTATGCACAGTGTGCACCTATTATTGCAAATGGAACAAGTTTCGACGAAATATCAGTACGCAATAGTGCCTCTATTGTATCTCTACGATCGTTCATCACCAACTAATTTAATTACTTACCTATTTTATGTAATATTTGTTGATGTGCGAAATATTATAAGACTAATTATCTGGAATATTATTCCATAAATAATACATAAATTACCTGTGCTTCTACGACTGTCTTTTGAAGAACCATGATCTCATCAACTCCGGTGAACTTCTCGTACCTGGATATGACATCTCTGATTTTATTTTTTAGTAATTCGTCAGGAATTTTGCCAGGTACTCCTTTAACTGCGTCGATTCCATCTCGTATCGAGGGCATTTTGTCTTTTAATTGTTCTATCTTCGACATCAGCTCGGCTTTCGTATTACTCGCAAGAGTTTCACCATTTTTTAGGTTAGTTTCACCCTTCAACTTTTTCAAAAATCCGACAAACCTTTTTGCCATTATCTCATAACACGGTTAATTTCGTAATTTTAATATTCTTGGACACCCGTTCAAACACTGTACTTAGATTTTTCACTGGATTGATAAAACACTGTTTCAGATATTCAAAATAAAAAAAAATAATAGGCAAAATCCCAGATGAAAAACAATAACTAGTGATGGGAAGAAGCGCATAATCGAGATAATAATATTTCCGATTTTTTCGATTATTCACGCAGTTGGTTCCAAAGTTCGAAATGGTTCAAAATAGTACGAAGTATGGAATGGTTGAAGAATAATGTAAAAATGCATACAGATTAGTGGTTGGAAGCTATATACAGAGTGCTGACGTACTTGACTTACTTTAACCAGTTATTCCTGACATTATTTGGAGTAAAAAAAAGTTAATTAAATTTTGGTCTCCAGTACCTAACTTTTTTTTTTTTTTTCTTCAACTAAAAACATAAAATCAATAAGTATTGAAGAGTTAAGGGTGGGGTGAAGGGTTGTTTTATTATTGGCAAAGTGGCAGTGACGACATGTGGACGAAAAAAAATTCATGTAAATTTAGTACAATTATATTTTAGTATAAGAATTATTCACATTTTCATATGATGTTCAATGTCTTCAAATGTATAGTCCTGACTTATTCCAATGCATTTAGTCTCACCTACCACAGATACACTGTGCTTGGTCATAATTGCAATCAATCTCTCCAGATCCGGCCCGCCACGTAATAGGTGGTTAAACGCATTGGCCGCCAAGACCTAGATAAACTTCATCCTATGAACCCAGGCACCCCTGCTAAGTCACAAAACTTAGCGAACCACTTGGGGTGAACTATGGCAGGGGTCTATCCAATAAATGGTTCCCGGGGCGGCGGTACCCATACCCGCACTTCCAAATTGCATACGATATTTCTGTAAGGAAAATAAATAACTATTCATTTTTACTGGTTTCACTTTTAGCACCGAAAGTTTTATTTTTATATTGAAAAGTTCGATTACAACATGCACTTCGGAATCATTCAATTGTCAAAATCAATTTATCACCACATCACTAATTTGGCACATGATGCAGTTTTTACCAAAATAGACCATTTCAAGGGAAGTGATCGGGAAGATGAAGGGAAGTAGGGAGGAAGTAATCTCATAGTCACTAGACATGGTCATGGCTGCTTAACGAGGTTAAAAGTCTCGCCCTTGAAACCTGAGAACTTCTTTGTAAACTCTTTCCATGTTACTTGCGATTTTTATGAGAAAAAAGAAGAGCTACGGACCAGCGATTGCTCCTATTGCTTACTATCAAACTATTGTTTGTTTGACAACAAAAATGGTTATCTTTCACGTGAAATCGTGTAAATCAAGTAAATATATGTAGCAGTTTGTGGTGTCGTAATAAAAAAAATCGGGGGTAGATACTTTTTTACAAATTCTTTATTTAACAATTTTTTTCCGCATGGCAATAATTTTCATAACTGTCAAACTCTACCTACTAATCTGTTTCGTTGCATATTCCTCAAGTAGTTAATTTTATTTTGCTTATAACATCGCTAATTCCAAAGGTTAATATATATTTTCGACGAAATACTTTAATAAAATAATGAAATTTACTAATATCTTAATATTTTCATAGATCTGTCAATAAATAGTGATATATTTTTGTATTTTAGATTAACTAATCATGCTGACAAATCAATCTGTGGACCCTAGGCGTCCAGAAAGACAGCAGAGGTTCAAGCCTCCCCCAGCAGCTACCCTTCCCAGTGAAGACTTGACTACTGATTATATGAATATATTGGGTAAATGAAAAAACATGAAATTTTAAGCCATAACCTCAAAATTTGTTAACTTGTATTTATTGATTTTGTAGACTCACATGATATGTTTTAGAATTGTGTCACCTTATTACCTCTAGTATAGTCAGATTTGTTTATATTTTATCGTATTTTGTATAAGTATATCAATACCTCAAAATATAAAACTCTGCTAAATTATGGACTAGACGCCGCATGCCACTACACTTATAATAGGCATATATTTAAAAAAAAAAAATTACCCCTAAACTTAATTACCACAAGAACCATCTGTTTCAGTCGAGAAAGGCGGAAAGACATGCATTTAAATTTATATTCGTAAAAACCTTTATTCACGTAATTTTCCCTTTTTATATTGAATCTTGTCCATAGAAACCACATAGTGACGTATATCAGTAGTGCCAACCATACAAAACAAATTCATAGTAAAATAATTTGCACACATACCTAATCCAAATCACTTTAACCTCAGCACCACACCCAGCCTCGACGTCACTCCCAGCCTCCCTAATCACAATGACTCCCTTCCTCAGCATCCCTCCCGGCCCCAGCGGCACTCCCAGCCTCCGCGTCAGCCCCTTGATCTACGTACGGATTGTAGAGATCACTCGCCATTTTAAAAAACGAATGGATTCAGTCTGGATGCTGTGGAAGCGATCTCTTCCAAAGGAATTCACAAAGGTACCCTTCGTAGTGCGCTTCGCTCCTTCCATACCTTGGCACACTTCCCCGAACATCCCTCCAGCAACGCTCAATGTTTCGAGTGTGAGCACCGGTCACCTGATCCACAAAAGTAACACTGTGGTTTACACTGAGGTGCACAAATCCTTCATCCCCGAGGCAATCATAGGCTCTCCAGCAATCCGAAATTATTGTCGTACCCGGTAGTATGTTCTCCTTGATCACTTGCAAAAGGGTATCTTTTGAACGATCCGGAACACCACACACAAACACTTTTTTTAGATTTGCGCTCAAAGCCACCAAAAACCCACTTCCCGTCAATCCTTCTTCCCTGGTTATATTTTCTTTTGCCTACTTTTGCCTCGTCTATTTCCACTATCACTCCGACACCGCCGATCATCTCTTTCATTTGATAGCACCAGTGGATGCATACCTCCACCTCCCTGCAAAATGAGGACCAATCTGTTACGGTTCCAGCCGCCATTCCAAGATCCAGATTCACTCTTTCCTTTCCTCAAAAACACCTTTCACCAAAGATGACATAAGCCCCGAGGGAAATTATTTTCCTGTTCATGGAGTTTAAAGACACTTCTAGTAATTATATGTTCATAATCTATGACTTTACTAGTCCCAGCAAGAGATCGTATGTGACATCATTGTTCTAGTATCTTCTGTCTCTTTAGTTTTGGTATAAGGTGCCTGAGAAGAAAGAGGATGATCGTCGATGTCATACATACAAGCTTATAAAGGTTAATAAAAATATTAAACACATTGTTCGCCAAATATAACGCTGAGTTAATGAATTCAACACTTGGGCGTCAATATAATGCTTAATAATAAAACAACATTTAATAAGACATTAATATTTAAAATAAAAGAATTGTGGCAACAATTAAATTATAATATTCTATAAAAACGAAACCAGAACATGAGACTCTAATTCATAAACAAAATTATATTTTAAAACTCAGGGTCGTGTTTAGCCTTAAAAAGAAACTAAATAGTTAGAAGCTAATAAAATAAATCGATAGCTTGACGTGTTTTAAAAAATAAAAGATGATCACAATGTTAAAATTACTACAAGGGGCGCCAGTTCAAATTGAACAGAATATTAAATGGTAAATCAATAAACTCAAAACTAACCGAAATATTAGCTCACAGTCAATGCCGATTTCACCGAAGTATGTGTCTTCTCTCGTCGAAACAAACGTCCAGACCCTCTGACTTCCTATTTGGAACTGTTGATGAAAAATTCTCTTGCTCCTAGTATGTTTTGGGCAACAAAAGAAATGCAGGATTCCATTTGTTCAAAGTTATCTTTCCAATTAGGAATTCATATTTCAATTTGAATTGATGTGTAGCCACCAACTTAATTACTGGGTGCTTACTTCGCATTATAATTTCAAACTTTTACAAGCTGTTTCAAACTTTTCAACCTCTCCGCTGCAGAATGATTTGCTGGCGTCTGTGTTTCCTCCCTCCTACAATATTGGTATCTCTAAAACCCTGTTTTACTCCTACGTTTTCTTTGAAATGCTGAATCCCAGTGTTTAAAATTATGTCAGATCTGTTGCAATTGGAATGTATGGCATCACTAAATAGAGGGTGTGTTGTATTGAACAGAAATTTTGATGATGTGTATGTTGTTCTAGGAATGATCTTCTCCATGTGCGGACTGATGATGAGGTTAAAGTGGTGCGCCTGGACCGCCCTGTACTGCTCCAGCATTAGCTTTGCCAACTCCCGACTGTCTGATGATGCCAAACAGGTAATTAACAATAACTATCGCCCTATTCATTAACAAAAATACATGATCTCGTATTGAAGGTGCGCGAGATAGCTGAGTCAGTAGGCATCTCAAAAGACCGCGTGGGTCATATCCTGCATGAAATTTTGGGCATCAGAAAGCTGTCGGCGCGATGGGTGCCGCGTTTTCTCACTCCTGCTCTACCACCATGACAACGCACCGGCTCCCACCTCGGCCCTTGCCACTGCCAAATTGGTCGAATTGGGCTACGAACTGCTGCCCCATCCACCGTATTCTCCAGATTTGGCCCCGTGCGACTTCTTTTTGTTTCCAAACTTGAATAAGTCACTCGCCGGGCAGAAATTTGAGTCAAATAAGGAGGTCATCACCACCACGGAGGCCTACTTTGCAGACCTCGAGAAAACGTATTTTTCAGATCGCTGGGTCAAGTGTATCAAGCTAAAAGGAGATTAGGTTGAGAAATAAATCGCCACCTTTCCAAAATTTTCGTTTTCCTTTTGTAGGCTAAGTACTTATCGGACCATCCTCGTATATCCCTTTCCATTTGAGTGTAAGTTTGTCTTTGAAAATATGTATACTGAAAAATATTAAATCAGTATTTTGGAACGGTGGGTATTCAATTGGGAGACGGGTATGGTACCACCGCCCCAAGAACCATTTATTGGATAACCAACACCCCTTCCGTGCGTTACACCAAGTGGTTTGCTACGTTTAATGACTTAGCAGAGGTGTCCGGGTTCATTGGGTGAGGTTTCTTTAGGTCTTAGCCCGCGTCTATCTGGCGGGCTGGATCGGGAGACACTGATTGAGCAATCCCCGGTCAACACAAACTCCAACCTTCCAACTAGAACTTTAACGCACAAGCTTCTCTACACATTCGTCTGAACGTTCAGAGTTGAAAGGTTGATCCCTGTTTGTAGGTTCCATTAGGTCGGGGAATATTCCCGGGTGCACATCACTAATCCTGACCAAAACCATTCAACAACTAATCAGCTGTCTCCGATTGCAGATTCTCAGTTCCTTCATGCTGTCTATCTCGGCGGTGGTGATGTCCTACCTGCAGAACCCCCAGCCTATGATCAACCCGTGGGGCGTAAGCAGCTAGCCCTAACAACTAAGGAATAAGCCTCGTTCACCATTACTCCGTTATTATTTATAAAAATACCTACATCAGTTTACTGTATCGAATTATAATTATTATCAATACATAATATATTAATCTACCTTATTATTAATAATGGTTTTTAAGTTTGACCGCCTTGCTAATAAACTGATAATCAGTTGCGTAAAATTTTAAACACATTTAAGTCCTAGGGGCCGTTCAAGTATTACATAACGCACTTGGGGGGGGGGTCTTGTGAAACGTTACTGTGCGTTACGAGGGGGGGTGAGGGGTGTTTGAACAACGTGTTACGTAACATGTTTTTCTTTATTTTTATAAAAAAAGCTAGGGAATTAAAATCTTCCAAGTTGGCAACCCTTTTCGTTCTCGAAATCTCTTGTTTTATTTATTACCGCAAACGCGATTAAAACAAGAAAAAAGGTATTTAACCCTCCGTTGGGCGCAATGCAAATCCTAACACGATCGGTCGCAATTCATCTGTGAGATTACATCATAGAAAAACAAATTAAAATAGATTTTTCCCTTGAATTTTTCAAAAAATTTTTTTTTCTAAAATGTTAGTAGTGATGAAAGAGAAAAAGTCACAAGGCCACGCCCCAAGATCGGCGATATTTAACCTTTGGCACAAAAAGAACAGATCACTTCATCTCACAGATTAGCCGCGCCCGCCCAAAGGTTAAGCGACTTTCCAGTACTTTGCGCAGCTTAATGAAAATTGTCACTTGGGCGTTGCGTAACGTTTAGGGGGAGGGAGGGTATGGAAAAACGTTACGGCGCGTTACATGGAGGGAGGGGGCATCAAAAATCTTCAAAAATTGCGTTACGTAATACTTGAACGCCACCCTAGGTTTATGTTTTTTTTTTGGTAACCGGGCAACTCAGGTCAGTGGCCATTCAACACGCATTTAAAAAGTAATATAAAGTCATGAAAAGCCATGATCGGTTTGTCCAGATCTTGGCGGTGGATGCATCTGCCCACCAACTGCGTGGTAGGTCAGATCGGGAGAGATTGGTTGAGGGAGATCTTTTGGTCTCTCCAGCAGGACTCTCACAGAACATCGCCTTACTGCGGTGGGAGATAGATTCATATGTCCGTCACTCCTGGACATACTGATCCCCAGATTCCTACACACCCCACACACCTTTTTCAATCTCAGAACTTCCTTTCCTAAAAAGACCCTCCACACAGCATCCCATTAGATGACATAGGCCCTGAAGGTATTTTTTTCTCAAAGCCTCCTGTGTGGAGCGAATGTAAAAAAAAAATAGAATGAAATCAGAAAAAAGTAAAAAAAAGAAAAACTAAAATTTACGCAAATAAAGAAGATATGAAGATATTTGACTTTCTCCCGTCTCCAGAGGGCTATCAGGGGTGACTCCATCTAGGTAATCGTGGCAGTGATGATGGTATTCTTCGATTAACATAGTCTGCGCCATAAGCTTCTCATGCGGTGGCGGAGACGTGTTTAATGTAAATAAATATAAATGTTTAAACACATTTAAAATAGAGCACAAATCTCTCGGAGATATAGGTCTTGGAGATATAGGTGTAGGACGGTGTATTTTTAGTGATTTTCATGATTTTTTTTTTAACACAAGGAATATATACATATTTTAATTAAAGCATGCAATACCACAGTATATATATTTAATACTGCGGTATTGCGGTATCGGACATGTAATACTGCAAAATTTGCGATATTAGTAACAAAGATCGTATATCTTCTGAAGTTACGAAAACTTTAAATGGTAATCCATCTTTTGCCACCATGCGGGGGGACACTTTCGTAGAAATCAGTTTTTTTGAAATAGTGTGATATCTTCCTTTTTTTCGCCAGTGATTGTAGTTTTTCGATATGGTCATCTTCGTTAATTAAGGTTGAGGTGAAGCTGCTACCTCGGTAGATTGGATGAGGCTCGTAGTTGGTGTTGCGCTAGGACAATCAACCTCTTCTGATATCTCGTCGGAGTTAACATTTTTAGCTCCAATTTTTACTCCTTAGTGCGTAAATGAGTATGTAGTCTGCTTGTTGATTGTCCACTAGTTAGAATAATAACCGGACAGAGTTTACACTTCGCTGATTGACGATCTACAGATCGCAAAAAATATTTCACACCATATAAGAACTTTTGAAGTCTTTGAATTCAATACCTTTAGTTGTAGTATTCATTTTTTACAAAAAAAAGTTTGATACACGGATACAAGTATAATACGTTAATTAGTGTCCGACCGAAACTAGTTTTTACGGCCGAAACCGAAACCGAAACTTCCTTATAAGGTCATGTTTTCGTGGAAAAAAAATAATCAATCTTAGTCAATCAGCCTTTATTTTTAAATGATATATTAATCATCCATTCTCTGATATTTGAACTAAAAATAAACATTACATAATTATCACTCCTTATTTCAAATAAATTATTTATGCTTTTTGAAATTGTAATCGTAAATCGCTTCGTAAATAATATTTAAAAAAAAATAGTAGGTATCATCTATTTGAACATTATTAACAAATAACATAAAATAAAAGGTAGAAAACAAAATGACTTTTTTTAAAACTAATTTGTTTAGGTACACTAAACAAACAATACTCTTTCATCTTAAGAATAAAATAATTTGGGAGGCGGGAATGGGTACCGCTGCCCCGGGAACCTTTATTTGGTAACCAACACCTCTGCCATAGGTCACCCCAAGTGGTTCGCCACGTTTGGTGATTTAGCAGGGGTGCCCGGGTTCATGGGATGAGGTTTGTCTAGGTCTGGAAGGTGGTTGACCAGGACACACTGAACCACAGATTCCTACCCACCCCTTTTCCTTCCCAGAAATCTCCTCTCTTCCCTTTCCCTAAAAAAACCTTCCACACAGCATCCCCAAAGATGACATACGCCCTCAGGGAAATTATTTTTGTTAAGGCCTATCATGAACTAAATCATTTCAATGGCGTAATAAAACCTACCTGTTTTGAAATAATATTAAGTATAAACACCTCCAATTACACAACAAATAAACCAAACGGCGTGACGCCTCCGCGTCATCAGATTTTTGTCTGATCAGACAATCGGATGGAAAAACCTGATGTGTGCGGCCAGGCTATGAGCGCGGACGCAGCAAAATGACACTTCGTGGCTCGCTGTTCAGTGCACCGAACATGTCCGATTGCAGAACAAAACCTCCCGAATTCAGTTTCGGTTTCGGCCGTAGTTTCGGCTGGATGGCGGCCGAAACCGAAACTAGGGCCGAAACTCATTTTTTGGCCGAAACTAGGCCGAAACCGAAACCGAAAGTTCGGTCGGACACTAATGTTAATATATTAGTCAAAATAATTATTTTTTCACGCTTTCATGTAGTAAACAAATAAAATAGGACAGATTAGTCACTCACTTGTCCGACTTGTAGTTGCGAGTGAGACTGATACTGAGTGAGTCTACAAACAAATGTTAGTTTTCTGTAGGGAATTCGAAAATTCCCCACAGTTCGTAGCAGGGATTTCCCTATCACGGTTCATTTTTAATATTGCAAAATAAGCATTTCTAATCTCGCTTTTGAGAAAAACAATGCGAAATTGCGATAACGATATAACGGTATTGCATGCTCTAATTTTAATTACAATATAAATGTGATAAATAACATTGTTGTTTTTATCCTTATTTTTGTTTTAAATTATTTATGCTATAATGCGCCTGCTCTCAACACAGGAATTCCTAGTGAATTCCTAGTGACAATCACCTATGTAACTTAATAAATAAAGATTATAATAAAAAAAATATGCCTTGGGGTCATTTTACACATATATTCAAGAGTATATTCTAAAATGACATTGTAAGCAGTTAGGAAGTACCTGGCAAACAATTATCCTTGCATAAACGTGAAAAAAATCATAATTTGGTTCCTCATTGCTGAGGATCCTGAACCCTACTCCAATTTCCATGGTGAACAAGGCTCCACCACTCCTCGTGGTTCTGCGCTTCGTGGAGAGCTGCGGACA
Source organism: Limnephilus rhombicus (assembly GCA_929108145.2). Lineage (NCBI taxonomy): Eukaryota > Metazoa > Arthropoda > Insecta > Trichoptera > Limnephilidae > Limnephilus > Limnephilus rhombicus. The sequence continues at coordinate 15,064,771 of OV815296.1, forward strand.
CTGAAGTACCAGACGCCAGTGATCTTTGGTCACTCCAGTGCATTGGTGACCTTCTGCCTTCCACTTTGCCAGTGACTATGAGTTTCTCCTAGTTGAAATCCTCAGTTTGGCGAACAAAGTCTCCAAAATATCTTAAAATACATTGTAGGCAGATAGTTGAGAGCCTACGAGTATTTGGATGCCTAGCTCTTCCAGAATACATTGTAGGCAGATAGTTGAGAGCCTACGAGTATTTGGATGCCTAGCTCTTCCAGAATACATTGTAGGCAGATAGTTGAGAGCCTACGAGTATTTGGATGCCTAGCTCTTCCAGAATAATGAAACAATACAATAATAATGTTTTTTTTTTCTTTTCTTTTTTCATAAGAAGCAATTACTTTGTGGTTAGACATCTATATAAAACAAAGTCGGGTTAGTTACACTATTTATAACTCAAGATCGGCTGGACCGATTTTGATGATCTTTGATTTGTTGGATTTGTCTCCGCCCTGAATAACAGAATAACTAATAAAACATCGCAAAAACTCACGAAAAAGAAAGTTATGAAGAAAATGTATTTTTTCATACATTTTGTATGGAACGAATTCTCATTTGACAGAACTGCAGCAATATTGTGATAGGTATAATATTTAACTGTGCGTGAATTCCAAATTTCAAAAACGTCAAATGTCAATGGGCTGATTGTTTTTCTTTTGTTCTTAATCATATAAAGCTGCCCCTCTTTTTTACACACTAAATGTTAATAGTCGAAAATGAGACAAACGGTGAACGTATGTCTCTGGACCTCTCCAAAGGAAAAATACAATAATAATAAATCTCTGAAATGATGTATTTTTTTACATAAGCTTCACTCTGGACCTATGTCATCTAAGGGAATGCTGTGTGGAGGGTCTTTTTAAGGAAGGGTAGGTTAGGAAGTTCTGGGAAGGAAAAAGGCATGAGGGGTTGAGAAGAATCTGGAGGTCAGTGTATCAGGGAGTGAATCCATCCTTCCAACTGCGGTGCAAGGTCATTGACTAGACCGGAATTGACCTTTTACCTTGACCTAAAGGCCTCCCTCAACCAGTCTCTCTCGATCCGGCCTGCCACGCAGCAGGTGGGCAGACGCATCCGCCGCCAAGACCCGCACAAAAGTCACCCCATGAACCCGGGCACCCCTGCTAAATCACCAAACGTAGCGAAACACTTGGGGTGACCTATGGCAGAGGTGTTGGTTAACCAATAAATGGTTCCCGGGGCGGCGGCACCTGTAACCGCTTCCTTTCAAAAATTCCCATAAGTAAGTGGAAAAGTAAGAAATCGGTAATTGATTCTGAGGCGGTACGAAGTTCATCGGGTCAGCTAGTTATATTATAAAAAATAAAACAAACACTTTGTATTTAATCACGAATTTATTATTTATATATTTATCGGTTTCGCTTTGACCAAACTTCCTCAGGATAAAATAGTAACTAGTTATTATTATAAGAATAGTTATTATTTTATCCTAAGGAAGCTTGGTCGAAGCGAAACCGAAAGATATATAAATAATAAATTCGTGGTTAAATACAAAGTGTTTGTTTTATTTTTTATAAATAATGTTTTTATTTTCGTTATTTGTTGAGTAACCGAAAGATATATAAATAATAAATTTGTGGTTAAATACAAAGTGTTTGTTTTATTTTTTATAAATAATGTTTTTATTTTCGTTATTTGTTCGTATAGAAGGAGGTAGCGCAACACGGCATAACACCCCAAAAACAAATAACGAAAATGCTTTTGGCCGTGAAAATCTTAAAACTTAATGTTTTTATTATTTTTAGACAGAACAATTAGTCATAATAGATCCGATATAGTTTTACAAGACAAATTTAAAAAAAAAAACTTAGGGGTCGTCCATTAATCACGTGAGGCTCGAAAGGGGGTGGGGTGTTCAGAAAAAATCACGAAATATCACCGCGGGGGGGGGTGTAATGAGTTATCATGTGTATTTATTTTTCGTGATAATATTCTGAAAATTTCAAAATACTTGGTACTAAAAAAAATACACGTGATTTTGGGGGGGGGGGGGGGGGGTTAGTCCAAAACCTCACCACATATCACCAGGGGGGGGGGGGTTAAAAAGTTGCTAAAAAACATCATGTGATTAATGGACGACCACTTATATCATTGATGTCGCTATTCCAAATTCCTGTAATATTCAAAAATCTATTTCTGAAAAAATGAGAAAATATACAGATTTAGGAAATGAGATTAAAAGAATAGGCATTCTCAGACTATAAAAATGGTTCCATGGCAAATCACTCTTAATGACCTTTCTGAGGTGCTTCTGAGTTGGTTTCATTCTGAGTTGTCCGGTCACTATAAAAATATTACCATTTGTTATTTCGGCTACTGGCATTATACCTAGCTCTCTCATTCAAAATTTAGGATAATCAGATTTGTCAAAGAATTTTTATATAAAAAATGCAAAAATCATTCATTTTAAATACATGTAGGATTACGAAAGATTTTTTAAATATTTATATTGAGGGATCAGTAGGAATTATCGGTCCAGCTAGGAGTTCTACCGAGCCGAACCCTCTGATATGAAAATATCTGGAGTCGGTGAATTATTTTCCCATTTGGTCTCTGGTAGGTTGACATGTTGTTCTTGAATTATTTTGTATTTATTATACTTATATAGTGCACTTGCATAGCATAGATTGACTAGATCATCGTTTGTGGAAAAGTGTGTGGAAGGGTTTAGTTTTTCCTGTGGGGAAGATTTAAACTGGACATAAAGTCATTAAAAATTAAAACAGGATGTGGAATAAAAACTATAAATAATAAATAAATTAAATGATATGTTTTTGTCCCCGCCGGGTTTACAACCTGCGTCCTCTGGATCCGGAGTCACGGAGAAGGTCGCAATGTTACAATGGAGTTCTCAGTGGCAATATCACAACATATATACATATATACAAACAGCTATTTGGTAAATATAATGTGTGCTTTTGAAGCTAGTTTGCCAGCGTAGTGTAGAATCAAATCAGTTAACCCTACATTGAGAACCGCTACATACACCAGGGCAGTATTTGGGTAGCAAGTTGCCCTGGGCAAAAAAAAATTGCCACCTCCCTAAAAATATTTTTAAGTACAAAATCGTATTGACTCACCTGAAATAGGTAAACCTGTAAAGCCTTGCATATACCTCACACAATTGATTTTCTTTAGTAAATTTGTTTTTACCGAAAATATTAATAAATCACTAAATAAAATCTTGCAAATAATTCGTCTCAATGTGGAATAACCATAGTTTTCATAATGAAATACTTTCAAAATAATAAAAACTAAAATATTTTCAAAACTTGATAATAAAATTATTAAAATCATTTACTGACAAGTTTTTTTTTTAAATCAACTCTAATTTTTTTACTATAATACATTTATTTCAAAAATAAAAAAAAACTTTTTTTATTTGACTGTGGCTCGAACCTTCCTACCCAGTGATCGGAATCAACTGCACTACCAACTTTATTTTTAATTATAATTTTTAAAATTGGTTAACAACTGAATTTTGAAAACTGCAAGTAGGTATTTTTACACCAAGCGCCGGCTAGTCAAAGCGCCAAGGAGGCAAGGAGCAAATTCACTGATAATACCTAAAACCTAACACTCCTTAACGCCTTTGAGTTTTTTTTTTTTTACTGCTCACTTTTATCCCTAGGGTCTTCAGGTCTTTCCCTCTTTAATTCCAACACTTTCTTCGAGGGCGTACCGGGAAGCCGGCTTAGGGGCGCGGACACCGAGTCCCGCTTGCGACTGGACTGATGGCTCCGCTTATCCTCGGCGGGACTGCCGGACGACTGCAACTCAGTTGCTTGGGTTAGGTCGTACAATCTCATCATAATAATGTTTTTTTTTTTCTAGTAACTTTCCCTCTTTTCTATTAATAAACTTTGTTTTCAGCTATATCCAGTGGCGGAGATGAGACGTGATACTGTGAAATAAATAACTAACACCATGTACGCACTCGCATACTGCCTGCTAACAATGTATGCCCGGACATTGGAGGTCTAGAGTCATTTTAATAAAAAAAATAGCTTCTTTATAAATAAAAAAATAGAGTCCTGACGTGTACGGTGAAGGAGGAAACCATCTGTTTCCTTAGAACGCCGTGGGAAAGTGGTGGGCAACCTCCAGTAGCGCCAGGCGCCGCCGTTTGGCTCTGCTTGGAGAAATAAAATTTTCGCCTGCGGCGCTTTGTTTTTGCGCTCCTGCATTTGTAAATAATAAAATTAGATAGAACCAAATAATTCAATATAAATTGTGTAGCGTCTTTGAGGTTATTTATCACGAAAATGGTGCTCTACAAATCATCCAATTATTATCGTTATCATTAATTGTTTTATTAAAAAATATTTCTTTACTTTAGTTTAGGTTTGGGACCCCTTCAACTGCAAATTGTGCCTCCGTTCACGGAGATACTTACGATTTTGCTGGTGCGCGTTCACGGCGCTACGCGGTGGCTGTCGGTTTCCAATCAGTATCACAGTGGGTGGTTTGGTATATTTATGGTATCACGATACCGACAGTGTTGATCGCACGCGACGCGTCGTATCATTTGTGTCTGATACTTATTCATTTGACGTTTGACAGAAATGGCGTCGGAACATGAAAGTAATGTTAGATTTGTTCTGGAAGCGGAAAAAATGCATGTTTATATATGTAACTATACTTTACCAGAATACGTAAGAAAGGATTTAATGGAGAAGGCATGGATTGATGTTGGAAAAAAAGTTATATGACATCGCTTGACAGCGTGTTAACTCCACGGCTGCACGTGAAAAATGATCAAGTTCAGTATATTTCGGATAGCGCCGTGTACGGAGACTAGCATTAAAAAGTAGTATATCAGCAGGGTACTTGTGGTTTCGTCACAATTACGTAGATTGTAAGCATCTTCATGAACGGAGGGCCTAACAGTGTCAAGCTGTAGGTATCCTAATCCCTGCGTCCCGCAAACAAATTGGCCCTCCCGCTAAAAAGGTTGATCATCACTGCTTTATAGTTTCAGCGAAATTCCGCTCCGTGAAAATTGCCGCCCTAGGCATCTGTCTAAGTTGCCTAGGTCTAAGTACGGCCTTGACACACACCCACTCACCACCGAGCCAAGCAAACCTCTTCAACTCCGTAACTAATTAATAAACTTCAATATTTACCAACTACGCTTGCCTTACTAAATAGCTGGCTGTTTACTCTTACAATCTTAGATTAACCCTTTCAAACCCTTTGTCTAAAAAACGTATTCAGTAGATTAACTTAATATTACGCTCGTTATCATCACCAGCCATAAGCCAAATAATAATAATAATTTATAATTTCTCACCATACATCTGTTCTTATTTTTTTTTACATACTAAAATATTAACCTCACTAGGACTAACAGCCTGTATTGAGGTTAACATTCATAAATTTGAGTGATGCATTTACACACAAATCACTAAAGCACAAAACACTACATCCAAAACACTAAAATATTATATGCAGAAAGTAAGAAATAACAATATTATATTGGTGACCAGCCCCCCCCTAGCACAGTCGATCGATATAGGTTTTATCGAAAATGTCGGTAACTTGTAATCGCTCCCGAGAACGACTGCAGGCCGCTAACGAAGAAATAACAGTTCACGTCAAATAAATCAGGAACCCTTAGCCGTTGTGAACTGTTTTTTGTTCGTTAGCGGCCTGCAGTCGTGTTCGGGAGAGATGACAAGTTACCGACATTTTCGATAAAACCTATATCGATCGACCATGCTAGGACCCCAGATGGGTAATTTGTAATAATATAGACCATAAAACAAATCCTTAATTACTATACCCACCAAGAAACAAAGGTAGTTCAAAACAACTAGGGTGACACTCCGATTTTGACAAATGGAACTCAAATAAAATCTAGTTATTTAAAAAAAAATCTTATCATTTCAAAAAAAAAACAAATATTATTAAAAAAAAAACTTCTTATTTTAAAATAAAAAATCTTATTATTTAAAAAAGGCCAAGGATGAAAAAATAGTAAGCCATTCCTGACAACACAAAAATTTTAACATTTAGCTAATGAATTGGAAGACTTAATGTAATTTGGCAGAATATTAAACATAACAGATATAAATAGTTTCTTTGGCCAAAAGATGTTTTAGTACTTATTACTTATTGCGACAAAGTTCATTGTTGAGCCAATTCTAGTGGTATGGATTTGTTGGGTTCTTTCTGCAGAATAAACATTGATAAAAAATCTACAAATTATTTTAGAGATTTACAGCTGTTTTATACACATAACATTTGATTCCTTGTAGAGTAGTTTCGATGGATAACGAAATTTTTTTTTGTACATGACCTTAAGAATTAATTTGTGTGCAATATTTAGTGGCTCTACATTGAATTGAATAATCGAATTTCGGCAACTTTTGAAAACAATTGCATGATGGTTTTACATTTATTGTTTAAATTGCCAACGTTTTCAACTGCAAAATTAAACCATCTATACTTACTAATATCATAAATGCGAAACCTGCGTGTGTTCGTTTGTTACGTTTTCACGCCTAAATCAATAAACCGATTTTTTAAATTCATTCAACAATAGAAAGCTACATTATATGCAAGTAAAATAGGCTGTATATACCTAATGGTAAGATCTGGCGTTATGAAATTATAAATATTATATTTATTATACGTTTTACGTCTCCTAACAAAACCGAGTTATTGCTAACGTCAGAAGCTTTGATTATATAAATGTCTAGATATAGCGCTCGAGTGACGAAGCGCCAAAAAAAATATCTGCCAAATGTTGGCAGTTAAGCTCGGCCTGTCCGCTCAGTGGCGACACTATCGTTGTACGGTAAACACGTGTTGTGTGACATTTGAAAATAACGATTTGCGCTATATCAGTGAGCAGGAATTACATAGGACGATTGAAAACAACTAAAAATGTTACCTATCATCGGTTAATAACCTTTAAATAACCATTCAGTTAAAGAAACTATTCAGTCTTAATAGTCTAATTTGGTCTTAGGACAACGCCGTTTGACCCCATGTTTTGACGCCATGTTTACAGGGTTGCCTGTTCTTCAAATTAAATTTTCCCGATAATTATTTCGAAGTAAAAACCGATCAGATTTACGGTCTTCTGCATCAAGTTAATTTGATAAGTTTGGCCGTGGAAAAATATTTGGCCTTAAGATATCACTATAATACAAAATTGGATAATATTAACCGGGAAGTAAAATCTATACGAAAACTGTTTAAAAAACAAATTAAAAGGGAAGGTCATTAAGAATAAATAATAACTATCGATAGCGTTAGTTTTAAAAAGTTGCATTGTCTTTTATAGTGTGACAAGATAGTTTTACCATTTTTAGGGATTTACCTGGATGTGGGCCACCTTCTTTATTTGATGATGATAAAAATTTAAATTTAGGCACAACGATACCTGCCGGCCAGTTGGCAGCGTCTATGAATGTATCTTTCTTATTTTCTGTATTTCTTATTTATTTTTTAAAAATAATCAAACAAAAATAAATCGCTTAACAATGATTTTCTTTTCATTTATATATATGTATATTTATATGTATGTTTATTTATATATAAATATACATTATATATATATTTATATTTATATGTAGAAAACTATCTTACATGAATTCAAAATTAAACGAATTATAGGTCCCGCTAAACCGAAACATATTTTTTACCCACTTTTATGGGAAATACTAGGGAACTGGTATCACTCATCACGCCTACAGTGACGTTGAGCGCTTAACGTTAACAATATAAGTTACCTATACTTGTGTGCGTGTGACGCACACAAGCGTTTTAAATCTGGCCTGTTCTTTTTTCGGAGTTACAGCGCAACACTCTATCTAGACATTTATATAATCAAAGGTCAGAAGTAAAGCAAAACAAATCGTTGTCTTGGAAACGATGTAAGTATATATATTTGCGGGATATTTTATTTCAGGCGTCGCGTCGTAGTCAAATGAATCGCCAAAATGTATGTACGCGCATAACATCCGGACGACTGCACCAAATTTGATAATTCTTTTTTTTTGTGTTCATTATTGTCAGGACAAAGTTTGTATTAAACTACTGAAGCAAAATTACAACAACTCAGTAGCAACATTTTATACTTGTTTAGTGATAAATTGAAGGTGTCCACTGACTTGATATACTTATTTCCCTCCATTAGTTTTCTGGGCAAAGAGGAATAGGAATGGTAGTTAGTCCTGACAGTTTCCGTTGTCTCAAGGTAACACTCTAGACTCACAATCCGAAATTTTATTTGATTAATTTGTGGTATTTCACAATTAATTCATTAAAAATAATAAATAGTATATTTCCGGCTCATTCCAGAGTGGAAGATACTCTCAGTATCGTCCTGGTGTAAGACCACCATTCAGAATTGAAACGTTGCTTGAAATGGCTTTAGCCGTGTTTATATAGCCAGGTACTTCCCCATTTATAATAGCCAGGTACTTCCCCACCTTCCTCTTTCCCATCTCCTTCCCCTCCCCACTACCTTCAGCCTCACAACATACGCCAATTGGGGATGCCATAGTCCCACTGGCTCCAGAAGGAAGCAGTTAGTGATTCTAGTGCGGTACTCATATTAAAAAAGTCCCAGAATTTCTGCAGTAGTATTACGTAGTGGAATCCAAAAGTTTACCAATGCGAACAATTCTAGACTATCATCGACATCATTTAAAATTTTATTTAGTAATACCATATCCGTGAAAATACTTCTGTCTGACAATGTAAGCATTTTCGTATCAATTAAAAGAGTGTTGTAGTTCAACATAATTGCTGAAGTGCCCATTTTAAAATTTAGAAAACGTAAGAATTTATTTAGTACCTATTATTTCAATAGCTTGTACATGAATATTAAAATGTCGGTTCCAAACAGGTGAATTATATTCAAGTTGACTTCTGACAAAGGCAAAATATAACAGTTTAATACCTTTAATTTTGTTGAAATTCAAGTCAGTGGCAAACGGTTTACATTCGAAACTGCACAGTAAGCATTTCTTGAATTTATCAATCTATATTCAGTTATTAATAAGGTTTTCTATTTGGTCTTTAGAGGGTTATATTGTTGTATACTTAATAATTTATTCCACCAACGCAGGTTGCTATTGGTCAACGGTTCTCTTTGAAGCGCCCCAATTTTGCGTTCGGAATTTGAATCGGTGTCAAAGAGAAATTATTTGAATGGTTGCATAACGAAAATTGTGCGTAGATCGACAATGATTTACCGCTGACAGCTCCGTTGAAACCTCTCCCTCATTCTCAAAAACGACGGCTTTTTTACGTGAATACAGCACAACAGTCCTAACTGCTCTCGACCTTTCGGAGCTAGTATATGGCATCTCCGACAGCCGGCCAAGGTCGAGGGGTAGGGCCACAGGGAGCTTGACTTACAATCCGAAGGTCGCGGGATCGAATCTCACCGTGCGAGAATAAATTTTATTTGATTAATTTGTGTTATTTCACAATTAATTCATTTAAAAACAATGTGAGTGTGTACTTGACACGCAGTAGAAGTGAAACTAGAAAGTCGCTAGATGTCACTCTCTTTTATTTTGCTTGTTTTTTTAAGTGGTTTGAAGATTGGATATTGATTTCGAGGATTCGAACCCCCGTTCGCTTGATGTCTGTCTCTCTGGCCGCTGAGACTTGTCAGGCAACTTGCCAACTACGCTGTGGAATGGTGCGAATTTACAGCATTATATTAGAATCAAGTATTTGTGTAGAACTGAGTAGTGACGCATTTCCGTTTCACCCGAATTTCGAGTCACTAACGGTGCTAAAGAAGTTTCTCTTCAAAAATATATTTGGTGTATTTGCGGAAAGTTCCAGAGTGGAAGACACTCTCAATATAGCCCTGGTTTAAGACCACCATTCAGAATTAAAACGTTGCTTGAAATGGCTTTAGCCGTGTTTGGTGATCAGATCTGAATAGCCAGATACTTTCCCACCCTCTTCCTTCCTATCTCCTTCCCCTCCCCAATACCTTCAGCCTAAAAACATATCCCAATGGGAATGCCATGGTTTCACTGACTTCAGACGTTCATAGGAGCAGCTGGGACTATAAATATAAAATCTCCAAATCAGGGTATCTATGTTATAAGGGAACGTACCCATACTACGTGACACGTTTAGGGGGGGGGGGGTCTTCAAAATGTCACGCTCCATACAAATGAGCGGCGGGTTGCTTAGGTTTTTGGTCACCGGGGGGGGGGGGGGGGGTTAAAAATTGCAAAAAGTTGGTCACGTAGTATGGGTACGTTCCCTAAGGCTGAAGGAAAGAGATGGGAATGAGGAAGGTCGGGAATAATAATAATAAACTATTAGATGCCTCAGAATTTTGACACATTCCAAGCCAAATCAGCTTTTTTAAGTTAATGTAAATAACGACATAAATTATGAATATACGTGAGAAAGCGATTTTTTTGACGAACTAAATAAACATACCTACAACTTTTCACCACATATTTATTCATATTTTAAGAACGCTTTATAATTTTTTTCATCCAACGAAATCTTCGCTTATTGCTGAAGTACACGGCAGCTTAGCCACTCATCTTCAAAATTGCGGTGACGACGATTGCGGGCGTTCTGCTTATCTGAAACAAAAAATCGAACGGCATTTTAATCACAATAAACTAGTTTTTTAACTTATTTTTTTCATGTGAATACCTCACAAGAGTCCCAGCTGCTCCCGTCTGGAACCAGTGAGACTATGATGGCATCCGCAATTGGGGTACTTTGTGAGACTGAAGGTAGTGGTAGAAGGTGGGGAAGTACCTGGCTATTCAGATCTGGTCACCATACAAAGCCATTTCAAGCAATGTTTCAATTCTGAATGGTGGTCTCACGCCAGGGCGATACTGAGAGTAGATATCTTCCACTCTGTAACGTGCCACAAATATAGGTACTACATATATACTCGTATGATAAATATTATTTTAAATGAGTTAATTAAATTGAAATAAAGTAAGATTATTAAAAAATATTTAAAAGGTAAATTTTTGCCATCTTGTTGAACACTAAACAAAAGGATTCCAAAAATTTACATTTTAATAGTTTTTATACATATATTTTATTATACAAATGAAACGTTATTGTGACCCCGCTTTCATATCGTTTAATTTTTCTGTGGTTAACTTTTGGATTTGAATTTAAAGCGTGATGTTTTCTCTTTCTAACACCGTTCAGATCACATTTCTCTCCTCGCCACTAAGGGAGACTCGATTTCCATGAGACATATACTATATCTCCATCATATATGACTCCATCGAAGCCAGAGTAAAGTTAGCCTCCCAAAAACTGGGCGTACTGTACAGGGCCCGCAGATACTTTAATAGTACACAACTGCTAACCCTGTACAAATCACAAGTGCGCCCCACGGTTGAATTTGGCAGCCACCTCTGGTCTGGAGCTCCAAAATACCTGAAAAATACCCTCGATACTGTGCAGAAACGGGCGGTCCGTTTGATAGATTCTCCCATCTTAACAGACGGATTGCAATTCTTAGAGAACAGGCGTCGTGTGGGAATGTATTACAATGGAAAATGCTCCGAGGAACTAGCGTCATTGATGGATACCTTCGGCACCGGTGCATAGTCGGGAAATATGCCAAACGCGTGCCCAACATAGTAAAAAATGTACGCTACTCTTCCAGAAGCTAATGCTTCCATGGAAGAGTGGTATTAATTAAGATATTTGAACATGAATGTACGCAAATTATTACATAATCTAAATGTACATTATATTTTATATGCTAAAATAAAAAATAAAAATAAATAAATAAAAAAGTTTAAAAAAATATGTACACGGTTGACATTTGTCACACGAGAACGGGTCGCTTCTTCGACTCGTTTTGTGTTCAACAGCTCGGCTGTGGAACGATTTGCCGGCCTCTGTGTTTCCCCCTTCCTACAACTTGGGTCTCTTCAAGAACAATGTTCATTCCTTCCTCTCCTCAAAAAGACCCTCCACACAGCATATCAGGGAAATTATTTTCCTCAGGGCCTCCTGTGTGGAGTTAATGTAAAAAATATATGAGATGTTCTCAAAGGCGATCAAATTAGCATGAGGGGTAAAAGAATCCGCATTGACGTAAAACTTTACAACTTTACAATGTATTTTAATTCTAAATAATGGACAATCCCAGTGCAAAGGTTTCGTATCAATACAAGAATAGTATTTTATATACTGAATAGGTAGGTATTGTTTATGATGATTTTATGACTATTAATTCGTCACGGCAATATAATCCTTCAGGTACTTACATTTATTTCAATTTAATATTCAAACATAGGACATAATAAACAAAAAAGTGTTAAAAAGTCTGTTAGATTTATATTGGTTTGTTATTTCTGTCCGATAAACCTTGGTTAGGTAAGGTAAACCGGTAGGTCGAAACCATAAATAATAATAGAAACAAGGGAGATGGGCTATGAACTATGAACCTTTATTGAAAATTTTATTTCTATGAAACCGCGCGCACAACGCGTGTCGCCAATATCTTAACACCCGTTCTACAAAGCGTATCTACATAGATACACACCAAGTGAACAACTTTCATTATATAGCCCTTTGGGGCCATGCATAAATTACGTTACACGAATTTCATGATTTTTTGACCTCACCCCCCCCCCCCCCCTCTCCCCGTCCCTGTCACACATTGTCACATTTGTGAGACCCCCCTCCATCCTAGTGTGACGTCACATATTTTGTAATTTTACGTCTAAAAAATCAAAATATTAGTTCAAAATTTGTGCCGTCACAGAGATGATAACCCTCCCGGACCCCTTGTCACACAATTTCACACTTCTCTACTCCCCCCCCCCCACTTAAGGTGTGGTGTAATTTTTGGATGGCCCCTTTTGATAATTCTCTGTTTCTATTATCTGTGCTAAATAGATTAATGCGCAAAATTCCCATACGGATCAACGGATCTATGGATCCCTTGTATTCTGTTCATCCCTAAATTTCAAATCGAAATTTCCTCTAGATTTAAGAATGAGTTTTTTTTTTTAATTTTATTTTTTATAAAATACATTCAGTATAAGGAAGTTTGTATGAGTATAAGTACTGAAAAGTATATGTACTGAATTCCGCCTGAATTTGAGGAGTGGTTGTTTAAAAAAATCCCTAGATTTCAAATTGAAATTTTCCCTACATTTAAGAATGAGTTTGTATGAGTATAAGTACTGAAAGAGTATAAGTTCTGAATTTCCCCTGAATTTATATCCTAGGGGGGAAGGGGATTATTTTTAGGTTATTTTTTATGGGAATACCTCACAAGAGTCCCAGCTCCTCTCGACAGGAGCAAGTGAGAGTATGGCATCCCCAATTGGGGTATGTTGTGAGGCTAAAGGTAGTGGGGAGGGAAATAGAGAAGAGGATAGTGGGAAAGTACCTGGCTATTAAATAACTGGTCACCAAACTAGGCTAAAGCCATTTCAAACAACGTTTCAATTCTGAATGGTGGTACCTTACACCAGGGCGATCCTGAAAGTATCTTCCAATCTGAAACGTGCCGCAAATATACTTTATACTATTTTTAAGGAATTAATTGTGAAATAACATAAATTAATCAAATAAAATTTATTTGCACACGCCGGGATTTGATCCCGTGACCTTCGGATTGCGAGTCAAGAGCCTTACTCCTCGACCACGGAGGCCAGACGTTTTAGAATAATACAAAGTTTCTCCAGATTGACTCTAAAATTTGGATTACATTAATACTTTTTAATACATAAATAATGCCATCACAACCGTTTTGAAGAACTTTTATTAGAAAAAGTAAAATTTCCCTAGATTTTGTGCCTTTTCGCTTTTCCCAGATGTATGGAAATTTTTCTAGAGATATCATCACTCAATGAGATGTTCGCCGCTCGAATGTTCGAATGCGTGACGCGTGCGAGTTGCCGTCGAGTAAATCCGTATTTGAATTCTGCGCATAACACTCATTTTCTTCAATCCCAAACTCCTAACACAAGCGAGTAGCGGTACATCTATTTGAGATAACGATAAAAAAGCAGGTAGTGCAGGCACCAAATTCAGGGCATGAGATCGGAAGTGGTTTAGTTCTGCCTCGGTCGTAGCTATAACTAACTAACGACTACGCAGTGAGAAAGCGGAGAAAGTCATGTTGGATAACAGTGTGACAAGGTCGCATACTCCTGGGTCAGTACTCCACTCTCCATGCTGCGTGCAACGTGCAACCGGTTTGGTAACACCTAACACCTAGGTACTAACTGACGTATGGCGATGATAGATATTTAGGTTCAGAAGAGCGTAGGTTCTAGATGGGCAGCATGCCCAGAAGTGGGCCAAGTTCAGTACTTTATAGAGATGTAACACTTAAGATTTGGTGTCATTGTATTTCCGTAAAAACCGTATTCAATTCTTGATTTATTTATTTATACTGGTTTCTGCAGATGTTCTCATTTACGTGAATAATCCAATTATATAAAATCATTTATTAAACAAATAGGTACCTACACAATTACCAAAATCTTGCGTATATCTCAATAAAGATACAAAAATAAAAATGTTATAAAAAGCATCCTCAATGACAAATAATGCAAAGAGAAAGACGTTTCTTCCAGGAAGAAACACCAGTGTTTCTTGCCTTTCTTTGTACCTATTATTTGTCATTTGAGGATGCTTTTTTTCAACATTTTTATTTTTGTATCTTTATTGAGATGTACGCAAGTAGATTACTTGTCCAAGAAGATTTTGGTAATTGTGTAGGTACTTATTTGTTTAATAACTGATTTTATATAATAGAGACACAAATGATACATAAAATTAGCTCAATTTGTGTCTCTCGTGTATCTTTTGTCTCTTGCCTCTCTTTGTATTATTTGTCATTTGAGTGCGCTTTTATATAATTTTGCGTTTTTTTGTTGAATCTGTATTTAAATGTATGCAAATGGATCCTTTGTCTGGGTCTGAATAGAATTTTGTAATTTTATTTATCTATTTGAGTTTTTATAACCGGGTTATTTTTTTAGCAACAGCACAACTTTTTTTTCTGAATGACTAAAATATCTACTTCAGCACACTCGCTTCTTATTACATAGTCTACACATTTGGGTCAGAGGGCTAAAATAGGCGATGTTATCTAATTATTCACACGAAAGGTGTACTAAACCCCTATTCAACCATGGAGTTGCTATAATCTTATTATTAGTAGATTCTATTTGTAAAAATGCAATCAATACCAAATGCGAAGGGACATGAGTGTTAGTCTATTTAAAGCAAAGACAGAAGAAATTATGGCTAGGAAGTCGAACTTCGACCAAACTGCACAAACTATCAAAGCGGCTCAATGTATCTATGAAATTAAAGTAATGCCTTTGGTGTGTGAAAGTATGTAAGTAGAATCAACGAGATGCAAACAGCAGTAGTACTGGTAGTAACGATGTTGGCGACACGCGTAGCGTGCTCGGTTTTAGATTAATCTCATGGCCCGCCTCCCTTGTTCAATCATCCACATGCAAAACGTATGTCTCTGATGAGTCTACGACGCAAAGGGCGTAGCAATAGCATTCACTTTCAATAGAAGAGAGCACCAGAAGAAGAATCAGCATGAAATTTACCAATGAATGGTGTGCAATCTATTTATAACAATTATTGTAACCTGAGATCGTAGTACAATTGTCACAATAATACAAATATAATACTAATTTGGGAGGTGGGAATGGGTACCGCCGCCCCAGGAACCTTTATTGGATAACCAACACCTCTGCCATAGGTCACCCCAAGTGGTTCGCTACGTTTGGTGATTTAGCAGGGGTGCCCGGGTTTATGGGGTAAGGTTTGTCTAGGAACTGAACCCCAGACAGGAGGAATCCTTTTCCTTCCCAGAACTTTCCTCTCCTTCCTTTCCTTAAAAAAACCCTCCACACAGCATCCCTAAAGATGACATAGGCCCTGAGAGAAATTTTCCTCATGGCCCCCTGGGTGGAGCTCGTGTAAAAAAAGGGAACCTTGATCTAATGACAGCAAAAGTGAATCACCTTTACTATTTTAGGATTTTCCAACCGATAATATACAATTTCATATAAAAATATAGGATCAAAAAATGTTCATCTTTCACTTAACTTCAACGAATATAATAATAAAATCATAATTAGCACACCTAAAAAATTGCGTTGGACTTGGATGATATTAATATGATTTTTAAAGACAGGTGACCAAATTGTAGAGTTATATTCTAGAATGCTTCTGACGATGGAGAGAGAGAGATGACAGACAACTTCCGATTAGAAGAAGGAAATGCATATATAACTTGTTAGCTGTCTGACCTTGCATGTGGTAGACGCACCGAAAGTGGGTTAGTGAGACAACTGACCAAATAATGGGACATTATTTCATGACTCTGATGTCCCACTACAAGCAAGCCGCGCATCGTAAGTAGCCGAGTTGCGTCTTGCACCGTGGCGGTAGGCAATAATGTCGACCATATTATTATGTCGACATATTGATACATTACGCTAAACTATTATTGTTGTTTATTGGACCAAACATAAGACCTCACGCAGTTTGTTGATATTAAAATGTCCAGGCTAGGTTTTTGAATTTTTTGAATTTACTCACACTTCAAGATTACCCTTGTAACTATACTCCATACTTTCACCACGTTATCGTGACGGCTAGTAGTATTAGTAGGGAGACGTCACAGTGCGGTGTGTGTGAGATATGCAAGAAAATATTGACTTTTTCTTTCGGAACAAACAGACCTACGTAAATTGTGTATCTCATCTTTTGAAAGAGATCCAGCATTACAGCGATAAAGAATGTATGTTTATTGCCTTTTTTGCCGTCACGGTACCGTAATCGTGAATCTTCTCGGGAATTATAAAAGTATAAAAGCGCACACTTACAAATGTTATGATTTCAGAGGAAATTTTGGTTTTGATTTATTAAATAAGAGAAAATGAGAAGAATTAGAATGTTTTACCTGTCAGAGGATTATTGTTTTATAATATTGTAAGTCAACATGTTATATTGTCCGATTCCTTGTATAGGGAAAGAGTTTACCATAAACATAATACAAGAATCACTCAAAATGAAGGATTGGTGGTTCCGAAATGTACCAATAAATACTGTGAAAGAACCCTTAACTATATTGTACCAAAAATATTTAATAAACTACCAATGACAATCAAAAATAATAACTTTTTACTGCTAAAGTCAAATATAATCAAAGGAAATGGCTATTAGATACTGATCTATTATTGTGCCTTTATATAAAAAGGGTTCCAAACAGGAAATCTCAAATTATAGACCAATATCCTTATTACAAAATTTTTCAAAAATATTTGAAAGAGCAATGTACAATCGCATTTACAACTTTCTCGAAAACTTTAAGATAATATGTCCACAAAAATTTGGATTCCGTAAAGGCAGTTCGACAACACAGGCAGTCTTCAATTTCTTGAACAAAATTCTGGAAAGTATTAATGTTAGCAAAAAAACCGTAGGTATTTTTCTCGACCTCTCAAAAGCATTCGACAATGTTGATCATAAGCTTCTTCTAATTAAACTTGAACGCGTCGGTATAAGAGGTTTAGCATTAAAATGGTTTGAATCGTACCTAATAAATCGTAAACAAAAAGTTCAAATTTCAAACATTGACGAAAAAATGATGCAGTACATGGTAGAATCCAAATGGAGAACAATCAACAAGGGTGTGCCTCAAGGAAGCATTCTTGGGCCCCTCCTGTTCCTTATATACATAAACCAACTTCCAATTATTGCTGGCACAGAATGTTCAATGTTTGCTGATGACACTGCTTTGTTGTTTGAATGTAATGAAGACGTTGACGAATTTAATAAACATATTAACGAGACTTGTCAATCAATAGCAAATTGGCTGTTATCACAAAATCTGTCACTGAACACTAACAAAACTCAAGTTTTACAATTTTGTCCAGTGCAAGCTACACCTATAAACATAAATGTAAACTTCAATAATAATATTATCGAACCTTCCCAAACTTGTTCACTGCTGGGAATACAACTAGATGCAAATATAAACTGGAAAGAACATGTATCCAAAATAGTAGCCAAAATAAGTAGCTTTTCTTTTGTTCTAGGTACACTGAGAAATATATTAAACATCGAATCGGTAATGGCCGCATACTATGGTTATGTATATTCAATAATAAAATACGGAATTATCTTTTGGGGAAACTCAGTAAACGCCAAAGATATTTTTATCATCCAAAAAAGATGTATAAGAAAAATGACAAACTCTGCTAATCGGGATTCATGTAGACCTTTATTTAAAAATTTGAAAATTCTTACAGTCACCGACATATATATAATGGAGTTATGCATGTTAGTGCGATCATCTCCAGAAAAGTTTCCACAAAAAAACTCTACACATAAACACGCTACAAGGTTTACAGAAAATTTGTTAATACCAAAAGCAAACAAAACAATTTTCCAAAAAGGACCCTTTTACATGGCCATTAAAGTATACAACAACCTTCCACATGATATTAAACAAATACAAGATACACTCAGATTTAAGTCATCACTAAAAACATTCCTTCTGAACAGGTCTCATTACACATTAAATGAATAACTCACATAGGTACAACTGTTTTTATATTTATATTTATATAATAATTTAAAACAAATTCACTTTGTATTACACCACTTTTATATTTATATTTCATTTGTGTTCATATCTGCATAACATGTTAGGTTAACTGGAATAAATAGGATATATGTACCTATAAGTTATACCTTTTGTACTAAATGTAAATTTTGTATAATAAATGATTTTGATTTTGATTTTGATGTTTTGTATTGATGCCTTACCGAAGTCCTTGTATTTTTAATTGATATTCATTTTCGTAGGAATTGGAAAATTCATTATTATTTTAGTAATACCTCATGTATTCGGTCCTTACATATGAAATTGGCGTTTTGTATGAGAGGAACATAAAGTCGATTTTTTTTCTGAATATTTGTATTTACCATTTGAAGACACAAATGCTGTAACTCCTTCGATGCAACTGGATGGAGTAACATTAGCCAACTGTGATTCATTTAAGTATCTGGGCTCACTAATCCACAGAGACGGAGGATGTGCAGTGGATGTCATCCATGGAATAGGTGTGGGATGGATTAAATTTAGATCCGTAACAGGAATATTGTGTGACTCCAAAATGCCTATAAAACTGAAAGGAAAGATATACCAGACTATTAAGACCCGCAATAATGTATGGCTCCGAATGCTGGACTATGTACAACTCCTACACTAGGCAACTTGAAACAGCGGCAGTCGGCAGGAGTATCACTAAAAGATAAGATCAAAAGTTCACGCATTCGTGGTAGCCTGGGTGTCACAGATATAAATAGTAAGCTGGAAGAACGACATTTGAGATGGTATGGACACATAAGACGGAGCCCACCGACAGTCATCCAGAGGAAGACCGAAGAACTCCTGGATGACTCAATGTTCCAAAATTCTTCAGAGAAACGGCCTGGATGAAGGCGATACCCAGAACAGAAGATATTACAACCTGAGAACGAGAAGAGCCGACCCCAACAGCCTACCTAGGCAATGAGTTGGGACAGCGCAAGGAAGAAGATTTATTTAATCAAAGTATGTACCATTCCTATCTATGCACTTTTGCCATCTCATAGGTATTTCATCGATCCCTTTACTAAAAAAAACCATTCGGACGGGAATCAATAAAATCTTTGAAGGCGGTTTGGACTGCCCCATCGGAGTTGAATTTTTTCCCTTGCAAGAAGTTATCCAAATTTCGGAAAAAATGGTAATCTGTTGGGGCAAGGTCCGGAGAGTACGGTGGATGTCCAATTGTAGCTCCTCTAATTTGGTAGCCGTCTGTTGTGCAGTGTGTGTTCTAGCGTTGTCATGAAGCAGCACTAACTAATAGTTAATCGCTCTAACGTTAATCGTTAGAACGTAAATAACGCGATATTTCAAGTTTTCCATTTTGTAAACTAAGTGGCGCAAAGAAAAAAAAACAATTAAGGAAAAAACAAATGAATTATAATTTTCGAAACATAAATACATGAGTAAATAGCTGTATAAATTTTAATTTGGAATTCCTAACCGAAGAGAAGATATTTGAGATCAAAGTTGCCAGTACGGCAAAACGCTAATTTCATATGTAAGGACCTAATATATGAAAGGAGGCGTCTACTAATATCTACAGGAATTCCAAAAACTGAACAAATCGGACTAATATCTATGAGAACCAAAGTGAGGACGAATATCTACAGCTCAAACTGCTGACATATCTATGAGAACCAAAGTGTGGACGAATATCAACAAATCAACCCAGACCTGTCATAATCAAATTCAAAACCTACATGGATGATTTCCTCAATAATATTAAAAAATTCAACAAGCAAGCTACCAATAGAGAAGAAACCCTTCACACCACACTCATCGGAATGTCAGGACCTGGCTCTCGGATATACATATCGGAACATCTGACATTTCAAGCAAAACACCTGTGGTTTCTTGCTCGGAAGGCCAGGCGAGAAAACTCTTTCAAATTTGCTTGGACCAGGGGAGGTCAAGTGTACGTACGCAAAGATGTCGGAACACCTGTCATTATCATTAATGAAAAAAACAAACATATTCTGTCTCTCTCTTCCACTCATCTATGAACAATGCTCGCTTAGCTACAAAACCTTCTTTATTACATTATTGTATTACTTTTATATATTTTTACATTTTATTAACTTTCCTGTACATTTAATTAATTTATCTTTACACTTTCCCAAAGTCTCTATTCTTAACAACAGTAAACTATTATTAAATATTTCAAGCGTAAAGGCATTATCTTTGAACATAAATTTTATTATCGCCATTACATTAAATGTTAATTTCAACCTATTACATAAACACGCAGAACCCGTTGTTATAAGCAATGTGACTAAACCGTTTATATATTTTATACAAATAACTATGTTTTCACTACAAACAATATCAATAGTAGAAATACCTGAACAAAATATTAGAATAGCACCCTATATAAAATGTACTACATCAATTAAAAAATGGAAGATAACATAATTAATACTTTGGACAACATATCGCAGATTCAGTGTATCGAAACAAATAGCTCTATAGAAGTTCGAAAAACCCTAAATCAATCTAAACTAAAAATATTTTCCATGAATATCAGAAGTATGAACAAAAATTTCACTGAACTGATGATATTACTTACCGAACTTGACTCAGACTTTGACTTGATTATTTTGACCGAATGCTGGATCAAAGATAACTATATTCCAAAAAACATAAAAAACTATAACCAATACAGCACCCAGAATAATCAATCTCAAAATGATGGCGTCATTATTTACATAAAAAATCATATACAACACTCTGTAAAGGAAATCACAATAACTAACTCAAACTTACTCAAACTCGAAATAGAAAACAGCGTTACTATACTATCTATATACCGATCACCGAGCACATCCAACATAACACCATTTCTAAACGCACTTAATCAATTTTTGGTATGTATTAAAGAACATGAAAATGTCCTTATTATTGGTGACCTTAATATCAATATTATAAAAACAATGCATCCCCAAGCAAATGAATACATAAATTTACTAACTCTGCAAGGATTTCTCACAGCTTTTAACAGCTCCCGACTCGTGTAACAGAGTTATCTGCCAGTTCCATAGACCACGTTTTTGCCAAATGCAAACTAAATATCAAATCTATAATATATCAATGAACTGTTACAGATCACTACGCCACTATCACTTCCATTTCCCATAAAATACCAAAACCACCAGCATTTACTATACGACAATACAAAATTTCATATGACACTCTCTTCAAACTAGTTTCCGAGGAAAACTGGTCAAATTTCTATAAACTTAGTGACCCAAACTTAGCATGTGAATCTCTCATCAACACCCTTCATAAACATCTGGAAAATGCCACATTAAACCCAAACAACCACCAAAATAGACAAAAAATTAAACTAAAACCCTGGATAACAAATGGCATTCTACACTATACGTAAGAGAGACAAACTTCATAAATATTGTAAAAATAATCCCACTGACTACGAATCTCTATTATTCTATAAACGATACAGAAATGCTTGTAAAAAAATTGCATGTAGGGCCAGAGAAGAGTATTATGGGAAACAGATAGATGAAGCTGCTAATGATAATAAACAAATCTGAAATATTATCAAAGAAATATGCAACACAGAAAAAGTGACCACATCCATAAATACGATCACCATCGCAAATAAAACATTTAGTGCAACTGAAAACTCAGAAACAATTACAAATCATTTCAACCAATTCTTCTCCACAATCGGATCAAACCTAGCTAATAATATTCTAAAAAAAATAGAACATCTGAAGATAACCTTGCTAATAATATCTCTTTCGATAATCTCAGTTGCAACCTTTTTAACCTCACTCCAACAACAGAACAAGAAATCACTGAAATCATCTCTTCACTCAAAAACACACACTCCACGGGAATTGACAATATATCCACTAAACTAATTAAACACCTCAAGCCAATCATCAGTAAACCCCTCCAACATATCACAAATCTAAGTTTTCGAATTGGCCTCTTCCCAAGCACCCTAAAACATTAAACCATTATTCCTATCTTTAAATCAGGGGACAGATCATCTGTGAATAACTATAGACCAATATCCTTACTGAGTCCGATTTCAAAAATAATTCAAAAAACAGTTAAACGAAGACTCTACAAGTTTCTATAAAAGTCGCAAACCCCTCGTTGTATTCTTGGATCTAGCTAAAGCCTTTGATACTGTATCTCACCGCATACTTCTGAAAAAACTCCTACAGATAGGAATAAAAGGCATTCCCCTTAAATGGTTTGAGAGTTAACTAACAAACAGGTCCCAGTCAACTATTATCAACTCGGGTAAAGAGCATAGAAGTACAAGTTTACCATGCACATATGGCGTGCCCTAAGGCAGTGTTTTAGGCCCACTTCTCTTTCTAATATACATTAACACGTTATGCAATCTGAATACTGGTGGCACTATTATATCTTTCGCCGATGACACGGTTATCGTATTTGATGACGAAGATTTAAATTCAACCTTTGAAAAAGCAAATTATGGCATGAACTTAGTTAAAAACTGGTTAGATTCCAACCTTCTAACTCTTAATATAGATAAAACAAAGTATCTACTTTTTTCCATACGTAAACCAAATCCCCTCCATAACTGCCAAAAACTTACCATACATTCATGTTCACAGAACCTTAACACACCTACATCACCTCACAAAAACTGCTCATGCGATAACCTAAAATTATCAAACGAAATTAAGTACTTGGGAGTTATCATAGATGATCAATTACGATGGGAGACACACATAAATTCTGTAACAAAAAGACTTCGCAAATTATGTTACATTTTCTACTCTCTTAGATCTATCCTTAACCTACAAACACTAAGATGTGTTTACTTTGCACTGTTTCAATCAATTGCTACATATGGTATTATAGGATGGGGAGGTTGTGCATCATCAATTCTTCATCCCATGGTTCTAATACAAAAACTATTGTTAAGGATAATATTCAAATGTAACCCATCACACCCATCAGAACCACTTTTTAAAAAACTCACAGATTAGACATCCGACAATTATACATAAAGACGATTCTCATATACATATGGAAAAAGGATTTGATGAAAAAAACACAACAAAAAATTAGCACCCGGTACTCATCCCAACTAAAATGCATAATTCTTCCAACAAAACCAGCCTTCGCACAGCGCCAGTACTCTTACATTGCGCCCAAAATGTTCAATTCGCTGAGTATTGATACCAGGAAATCGAAAACTGGCGTTAGTTATATCACAAGTGTTCAGAACTGGTTGATTGTAAAGGGAAGGAACTATTTTAAAGAATGCCTCACATCATTAATTTAGGCTAACATGAATTAACTTAAATTAACTTGATTACCTAAACTAACTTAATAAACTTAACTTAACTTAACATTCTTAGCCCTTTCCACTCCAAGCCTTTTTTTTTTTTTTGTTCTTTGTTTCTTGGTTTTATTTCACCAGCTCCACGACGAAATTGTGTATTCAAGTTTTAGTTACTTTTTATAAATAAAATTGATAATTGATTATATACCACCAATAAAAGTTTTTTGCCTGTAAAGAACTATATGTAATTAGCTGAAATTTTAAATAATCTTAAACTATTTACTTAAAACTGTTTGGCACCACTGTGTATCGAATCCGACGAAGTCCCATGTGTACTTCCCAGCACTAAACCATGGTAACAATAATTATTATTTAGTATTCGTCGGATTGAAACATGAACAACACTGTACTATATACTACATACTACTGTATTATACAGCTGTACAATATAATTTACCGGACTTGAAGAATAAAGCCCAACATTTAATTGTATTAAAATTGGTGTTAAATAATGTAGATAATGTAGATTTTCAACATAAAAATCCTTTCTCATGTGCTTACCATATAGTACTAACTTTGATTTTATACTCGTAACTCTTTTAAATTAAATTATTTTATACTATTTTGTATTCTATTATATTATTTTATGCATATGTATATTTTCTTAATACTCTCACACATTCCTTATATTGCATATGATAATTTACTGTATAAAAAATCGACCACCACAACACAGGCATGTGCCTAGCATGGTGGTCGAAAAATCCCCAACTTTTGTAAAAAAAGATTTTTTTAATGAATAAAGAAACTTTAAAAAATATATATATCTACAGCACTGGCAGAGGTTGGGTTAGGTTAGGTTAGGTTAGGTTAGTTAGTACGTAATTCAAGTAATTTATGCCTCTTGCTCAGCTGCCCTCTGTAGATATTAGTCCAACCTACGCTCCATAGATTCCATAGATATAGGTCACCACTGGGACCATCATAGATATTCGTCCGACCTTAGCTCTGTAGATATTAGTCCTCACTCTGAAGTTCATAGATATTAGTCCGACATACAGGCTGTAGATATTAGTATCTGGAGTGATATGAAACTATTCATTTACTTGTTGATTATATTAATTTGTTCATACTAAATCCATTTGTACTTGTTTATTAAATTAATTTGTTTACGTTAAATCCATTTGTACTTGTTTATTATATAAGGCTTGTAGTGCTTTTTTTCTTATATATACTATTCCGTAATTTAAACAATTTATTTAATTGTTATTTTAGCATCAACATTATACATATGCACTGCTTGAAAGTGTTTCAATTTATTGCATATAAAGTTGTATTATGTACCTGCTGACAAACTACAATACTATAACTAAAATAATAATACTTATTTGGACGCGAGTTCACAAAAATATTACACTTTTTGTGAGTTTATATTTGAAATAGCTGGTACCCGGCATGCGTTGCTATGCCATTTAATAAAGAAATTGTTTCTCCCTGCGTGTCCTTTCCCATTTGTCCCTTTCCCCCCCCCTCCCCCCCCCCCCTCCCCCGGGGCCTCCCCCCCCCCCCCCCCCCTCGCGATTCCACTCCGCCTCCTCCACCTTCCCTCTCCCCATTCCACTCCCCCCTTCCCCTGTCCCGCATACCCCCTCCCGAGTTCCCATCCCCCCTCCCAGGTTCCTCTCCCCCCTCCCTGATTCCCCTCCTCCCTTCCTCCCGCATTCCATAAATTAATTCCCGGTACATTTAGTTTTCAAAAATCTCGCGTGCCACCCATTGCAATTTTTTTATACAAATTTCATCAAAGCTCACCAGACAATAACGAACACAACAAAAAAATAATTATCCAATTTGGTGCAGTCGTTCGAAGTTATGCACGTATCTACATACATTTCGGCGATTCATTTTTATTCAAATTTAATAATGCCAGAGCTCATCAGTAGTTTTATACAAACCTTGTCCTGAAACAAAACAAAACAAGAATTATCCAATTTGGTGCAGTCGTTCGGAAGTTATGCGGGAACATACATTTCGGCGATTCATTTTTATATAGATACTATAAATAGGCACTAATGATTGCAAAATACTTCTACTATAATTAAATTTATGATAAAAAGTAATATCTATACATTATTACTATTTATTCCAATTCTCTCAGCGCACAAAACATTTAACTACGTCCAAAGGTGAAAATTTCATAAATAATAGGTGTGTTTTTGCTGGATTCTAATTCGGTGAATATACAATAATTATTTTCGGTATTAATACCATTCATAGTCTAATGACCTAAAAAAGCTAATAATTACCTTGCATTGCGCCATTTACGTCATAAATACGACTTGGCACTTGCATTGTCTGAGTAAATATTGAGAAACATCTTAAAAAATATCTAGAATTAATTAAGTATACAGCGGATACACTATTTACAGGGATGCGATGTTTGCGCGGTTCGTTTCGGCCGGTTTCATACAAATCTTAATTTTGGATTTGAATTTCAAATATCAAACCAAACTGAAAAATTATTTTTGTAATCAAAAGGTATATCAAATATCTAGTACGGATGTGAGCTACTTTATTTATTCCTTGTGACCGACCGTTACGAATGTATTTTTTATTTCGGATATCCGATAGTTTTGGTTACGGTTACAGAGCTCCATAACATCCCTAACATCAGCCAGGCTCTGCAACCGGGCCCGAAAAGAAGAAGATGGAGATATACGAAATTACGAATGTTAGAGGAGAGCGCTAACATTTACAGCGACAAAATCGATGCGAAAATTGCGAAAATGTTTAATAAAACACGACTCGTTTAAAATAGAGCAAAAATCTCGCGGGTATTATCTTAAACAGCATTTAAAGAAACACTGTGAATCTTTTAATACATATAACTTGTAAAATAACTGAAACAAACGTGTTATTTCTAATTTTTGGAGCATACTTTGCGATTTTTTTTCTATCGAGGTAATTTTATATAATTTGCGTTTCGGCGCGGGCAAAGTCTAGATATTATCTTCAAGAATAACATTTTTTTAAGAGCTTTAAAACTTACCGTGTTTAAGGGAAATATGTAATAAATCGGTACAAATCCGGGTTGCGGGCCCTTAAACATTTTGGTGTATCACGATTTTAGAGGAAACTTGGACAATTATTTGTGAGTAAACGAAAAACATTTAAAAAAATAATTTTACTATTTTTATTTTTAAAATACGATGAAAAATAAAATAAAAAATAAAACATCTTTAAAAATGCATTTTTGTGTGGTAACTTTAATACATAAACAACGTTTTTTTTTACTACGTAAATAGGTAAATTGTATTTTAAGTTTCCACCCATTTTATATTTCATCATATTTATAAAGTAAATTAGGTTTGAATGGTATTTTATGTTGTGAGAGTGGATTTATGTGTTTGTGTCAAAGAATGACTGGCGAAGGACCTTGATTTGGTGTTACTATCACTGCTTAAAAATGATAAAAACATATGTTGCATAGAAAGGAGAGGACTCACCGGAAAAGGATAAAACTTGTAGGCTGGCAATGCACTTGTATGATTTCTTTCCCATCCAAGAGGCACAATCACAATACGCGTGAATGTTCGTTATTTTTATAGTACACAGCGGAGTTATTTATAGCGGATTAACCGAGAGCGGAAGCACAAAATGGCTATGTGCGGCGGGAGTATATTGCAGACTGAATAATATTGGCGGGTTGGCAAAAAGGGATGGGTAGGAAAAGGAACTTGCAACAATATTAATACCAATTCCAAACAGTGACAGTATGTATGCGTGCTATGTAAGTGTGTGTATGTGTAGGTATGTGTATGGGCGTAACCAAGGTTAAAAAAAAATTTATGTCATTCATTTACTCACAAATAATAATTGTACAAGTTGCCTCTAAAACCATGAAACACAAATCTTTAATAGCCTACATCTTATAATATTATAGTTTAAAGCAAAAATAAATAGTGTCCGACCGAAACAGGACTTTCTACCGAAGCCGAAACCGACACTGAATCTTCGGTATCTGTCTTTTAGGTATGTTAAAAATCTATTGTTTACTTAAATTTGACCCATTTTTACACGTATACAGTTATAATTATAGAAGTATATGGAATTTTTTTTTTTTTGATGTTACTGTTATGAAACAAATAAAAATTATCAAACATGTTAACTACTTTTTGGAAAAAAAATGTCAATGATCAACACTTACATTATAAAAGAAGGACCTCATTAATTGAGTATTTTAATTTTAATTGCGTACATAATCACAACATTCTTGCCGAAACTAATTTTTTTTGCCGAAACCGAACCTTCAGTCAGTCACTAAAAATAAATAAAGTGATTAACGTGGGAACACAAATTTGTCGAAAATAAATTTAAAATTTTGCAAAAAAAAAATTTTTTTTTCGGTTTTCTAATTTTTTATTATATATTTGATTATATTAACACAGTGGGTTGGGGAGGATTTCTTTTTAAGGTGACCCAACAGTTGA
Source organism: Limnephilus rhombicus (assembly GCA_929108145.2). Taxonomy (NCBI): domain Eukaryota; kingdom Metazoa; phylum Arthropoda; class Insecta; order Trichoptera; family Limnephilidae; genus Limnephilus; species Limnephilus rhombicus. The sequence goes on from OV815296.1 coordinate 15,093,248, forward strand.
TCTCCGGACAGTTACTCCCCGTAATTAAAATGATTATATAATTATTATTGTTGTGCATTATTTACCAATTTCAAACTTAAAATCGACTTCAAAAATACCTTTTTTTCAATTTGGGAGGTGAGTATGGGTACCGCCTCCCGGGGAACCGTCTATTGAATCACCAACACCCCTGCTATAGTTGAATTTATTGGATAATCAATACCCCTGCCGAGTGGTTCGCTACGTTTGGTTAGACCTAGCAGGGGTGCCCGGATTCATGGGGTAAGGTTTTTATAGGTCTTGACGGCGGATGAGTTTGCATGCCTACTGCGTGGCAGGCTGGTTCGGAGGGACTGGATGAGGGAGACCTTTTGACCTCTCCGGCCGGACTCTCTTGATCCTCACTCCTGGACACACTTACCCCCAGATTTCTACCTACCCCTCAAACCTTTTTCCTTCCCAGAACTTCCTCTCCTTCCTTTCCCTGATAAGACCCTCCACACAGCATCCCCAAAGATGACATAGGCCCCGAGGGAAATTGTTTTCCTCAGAGCCTCCTGAGTAGGCTAATGTAAAAAAAATCTTTAGTTATAAATTGGTATTAAACGAATTTATTTAGTGTCGTATATCGCAGGTATATGCAGTATGCAGACAAATAGTTTTTATCATGTGTTATACTTTACGTATTCGGCGGTACATCTTCTCTGCACACCCCTTCGGGGACACCTAGATATATTTTGTTTAAGTTAATAATACATTAATTACACTGATGGGTGGCCTTTAAAAGTTATTATCAACTTTTTGTAATAAAAATTGAATATTATTATTTTTTGAATTGCCACAAAAATATCGAAATATAATCTTACAAATTAAAATATATTATTTATTGTTATCTAGTGCAAATAAAAACACCTTATTGGCATATTTAACATATTTATTATTTTTTTATTACAAAAAACAAAATTATTACTGAGAAACTAAGCCAGCAGGAAAAAAATCAGTAATTTCTGGGTGGTTACCAATGTAAAAAGTAAGTACTTTTTAACTTTGCTGGGCTTTGAACCCAAGAACTCTGGCCCCATTGCTCTACCATGAAGGTCGATTGAAATTTTGTAGCCGTTTTTTCCACCGCCAACAATCAGGCACTCTTGTCTTGCTGTCTTGGAGTAGTCACACAATCAGGCATTCCTGATTGGAATAATCCCACATTGAGGTGCTCTTTGCTTGGATAGTCACACAATTGCTTGGAATAATCATATCATCAGGCACTCTTGCCTTGGAATAATCACACGATCAGGCACTCTCCTTGGAATAGTCACACAATCAGGCATTCCTGATGAAAATAAGCCCACAATCAGGTACTCTCGCTTGGAATAGTTACTTAATCGATTTTTTGCTTGAAATTGTCACACACTCGGAAACTTTTGTTCATAAAAGTCACAAAATCGAGCACTTTTGCTATAAATGGCCACACAATCGAAGAGACGCTAATCTTCAGAAGAGTCGAAATCAAAAATTGCTGATTGAAATAGTCTCACGATCAAGCCCTTTTATCTTCTAGGTAATTTTTCATTTTTACATGGAATATTCACGCATTCGGGCACTATTGTTTGGGATGGTCACGCAATAGGCCACTTGTATGTTTGTATTTTTTTTTAATCGTATATTTGAAACCCTGACGATTTTTTGAAAATTTTAATCTGAAAATTCAGACCATTTTTTATAAACCGGAAAGACGGGACATAATTTTATGGGTGCGAGAAAACGATAATTACATAGCCGAAAATCATTTTTAAAAAAGAACGTTTTCCACACCAATGGCACAAGAGAATAACGAGGCATACCAAAAATATAAAATCTCATAAATATTTTTTTCCTTGATCCATCTAATTGATCATTAATCATTACAATGTTCAACGTACATACATGACTAAATCCATTGTAATATACTTGTATTTGTAGATTATAATAATTATTAATTAATTTGATTTTGTTAAAATCAGCACCATTACCATTACACTTCTAAAACAGGTACAGAAGGCCTAGGATGTACGGGATTCTCTTCGTAACATCTGTCAAAACGTCAAACCAAATTATTAGTCCACAGAGAACAAACAATAAATCTAATGAACGTTAAATTTCAAATACAAAAATTCGCCTGAAATCAAAGTGTTGCCAAATAAAAAAATAAAATCAGTGTGGAATTATCGGAGACGGGACATTTTTATGTAGTGACGTCACGAGCCCAAATAATGGATTTATTTATTTAAAAAAAAAACTGTACATTTCTAATATTTTCGTAATCTTAGTAAAAAAAAGTAAAAAAAAATCTATCCACAATTTTTCCAAGTCGTTATGAAATCCATGCAAGTGTCCTAATAGGCATTCCTGATTAAAATATTTCCACAATTAGCTTGGAATAGTCAAACAATCAGGCACTTTGGCTTAAAATGGTAACACTGGAATAAACATCGTCCCAAAGTTTTATATCACCTACCCATATTTTACAAGTATTTTATCAAAAATTATTTCCTCTTGTGTTATGGCCACTTATCATATTATAATTTCTTATTTAACTGCAAATAAATTCAACATTTTAAACCTTTACACCTCTATAAACCGAAATAACGTCATCCTCGTGTATTTTATAAAATAAATAATTAACGTAGATTTAAAATTCTTAAGATCGTGGAAACTTTATTAAATATTTCTGCGGGTCGTTTTAATGAGTGATTTAAAAACCGACTTCATAAAATCTTCGTTTCTTAATTATTTACTTATGAATATCTGAAATATTTTTAAATTATGATGGTATTATAGAGTTCATATTCAAATTAAGGCAAATAAAATTAAAATTCATAATAAATATTGTATTAAAAAACACAAGTAGGCATCACTTTCATTGTAAATTCTACCAATTATGATATTGTGCGGTTGACCGTGCAGTCAGCAACCATTCGCTTTTTGAAGTACCTACTGCAACGATGTCAGTTTTCAAATTCAGTGGTGTTTCGCACCAAAGTTTTGAAGAGGAATATCTGAAACTAACCTCAAATACAGCAGTTTTATATCTGGGGAGAATGAGTAAATGGACCCTTTGGCTTGTACTGAATGCATGTGAGTCACGGGACCACTGCAGTGAAACATTAGGCAGTGTCCTTCGAATTCATCAAATTGTACATTTGATTAACTTCCTTATGTTCAACGTGGTTCCTCATGTTCAAGGTTAGATGGGTATATTAATTGTTTTTTTCAAATTTTGCAAAATCACTTTGTGGCAGCATTTTATTAATGAAATAATTAAAAACACTTTGTTTTTACCACAATAATCTTTATTTAAAAGTCAACATGTTTCAAGAACGATGTTCTCTTCATCAAGACATTTAATGTACTAAAACTAAATGATCAGATATAGAAAGACAGGCGTGGGTAGAAATGGAAGTAGTGGGGGAAGGAGAGAGGTGGAAAGGGGAGGTGCTTAGAAGATCAACAAGGGGGAGGGGGGGGGAGAGGTGGAAAGGGGGGGGGGGTGCTTAGAAAAAATTTAAAAATTCCTAATACAATACAGCCTGCTTTTTATACGAATAATAAATGGAAAAATTATATTTTACAGTGCTTTTAATTATTTCATTAATTATTTTTGTGTTTATTTCGTAGAACTCCTTTTTAATTTAAAAAAAATTAATTTGATAATGTTATTATCGAGTTCTGTACATACGTATTTTTGTTATAGCTGTTTCGGTTAAGAAGACCATTTTCAAATTGTGGTTAATCCACATTGAGACACCTATTTAAATGATTTTAAATGTCAATTTTTGAAGTTATCTAATTGAATTATTACCGGTTAAACCAATTCTCTGAACACTAATTGAGAGAGTATTATATGGAATTCGGAATCTTTCCCTTTGGCTTCCCTTGCACTAAGTGTAAGGGTTTTTTTTTTATTTATTGTTTTATGATGACGTTATTGCTATGACTCATTTAAGCGCATTATATTTTTTAGGTTTGGTAAACATAGTAAGTACTGAGGAATAAATAATTTTCCTTACTTTATTAATTAGCGTTATGTTGGGGTCATTCGTTCGATTATTGATTTCTAATTGTTCAAGCCAATTTAATTTAGACCATTTCATTATATATGTAATGGTTTTGACTGGTTGTTTTTAAGTGGAACGTGATTATTCCCTAGGAGATGTTCTGCGAATTTTGAAGAGGTGTTTTTATTTTTATAACATCGTATATGTTCTTTGAATCTAGTTGAGAATGCCCTGCCTGTTTGTCCGATGTAAGTAGCGTCACATTTTAATTCATGTATGCCGCCGTTATTGAGTTTAGGATTTCTAATTTTCGAGTTTTTAAGGCTTGTTCCTGTTGGTATTATTGTTTATGCTCATATTATTGTCTATGAAATTTTCTATCTCATGGTCTGTGGTACGCTTCCTGTCATTTGCCACTTGTAAACTAAAGGTCAGCTCACCAGATTTAATAAATGAGTTTTCGAATATAACCGTGTTAATTAATATTCACCACGACATAACAGTTCCAATAAAGTTATTGGTTCTAAAATCTATATTCAAACCACATTTTTTAATTTCTTTGGCAATTTTTAAAGATATTGGGACGAAAAATTCGAGACATGCAAATTATTCTGTTTTTTTGTTATGTACCGGATATATTAAATTAATTTTATTTTTATATTTCTTGTTTTTTATGATTTTTTCAATGTTTTTTGCGTCATGGCCGTTATTAATCGTGATTATTTTAATAGTTTCCCTTTCTTTTACGAAAAAGGCCCGGGGCCTATTTTGTCGGAAAGTCAAAATATTTCTGAAAGTATCCGAAAACTGAAAACGGTTTTTGAAAAGTGATAAAATACGATTTCAAATTTAATAATTCGAAATAAACATATAATTTTTGAAACATAAAAATTTTGAATGCGAACATAAAATTTTTTTTAAAATGGCTCTCTTTATATATTTTTTAACTGAAATTACTGATAACGAAAAAAAAGAACTCACACACATATTTTATTAGGCTAATGAACTATAAACGTTTTCGTCAACTCACTTTTTTGTCGAAAACTTCGGTTTCATAAAGCTGTACATTTTGATTATTTTGTGATTAATTTTTAGACTTACTATAAAGAGTGATATTTTCTCTTTTTGACACCGTTTATCATACTTCTAACCATAATAGTAAGAGATCTCCCCAACTATTTATATGAGGCCTACATGAGTTGTTCCGAAGAGTAAAAAAATTAGCCGGAGGGGTTAATACCCCCATGTTCTGACATCGAATTCGTGTATGATACGAAAACAAATTAGCGAATATTTCAGTGAGTCGTTTTAATGGGTGCTTAAAAAATCAATTTCATAAAATCCTGACTTCTTAATTATTTACTTACGATTATCAGGAATAAATTTAAATTGTGATAGTGTTATAGAGTTGAGAAGGACATCTCATGTATGGAGACGTTATTCACGTTTGTTCTAAACCAGGGTTTCCCATTTGCCGGGTCGCGACCCGGTACCGGGCCATCAAAATAAAATACCGGGTCGCAACATTCCCGCCTTGTTTTAAGACAAGGTGGAAGCTACAAGAAAAAAAGCTTAATGTGTGGGCACAACGCGCGGAAACAGGGAACTTCAAAGCATTTAGTAATTTAAGTAAAATAAAAAAAGAGTACCTACAACATGGTTGTATTGTCACAAGACAAATTAAAGAACATTTATTAGGACTGGAGAGGAATCTTCAAGAATATTTTCCTCCAATCGACAGCAACAAAGCTTGGAGAAGAAACCCATTCACATTCAAGTTAGATTCCGAAACTAATTTGCCACGAATTGTCAGATTGAGATGTCGACTCGTTAATTGAACTGTCAACTGACACATCACTCAAGGATATATTTGACATAAGACTAAGACCATTGATAGATTTTTGGTTATCTTGTCGTCAAGAATCAAAGACGTTACATACTTTAGACGCGGGGTAGAAATCTCAAAATGGGAAGCCAACAACAAGACAACTGTAGAGTACTCGATTTCTAGTACTTTAGTACTAAACTGCCACGCGTCGAGTAAGGTCGTGTCCTACTAGTAAGTAAATTGCATTAAAAAGCGCCAAAATTCATATTTCATTCATCTTTTTTTAAGTTTTCTAATATTTTGTAAAAGGTTCTTACGGAAAGAAAAATTAAGAAAATTGAATAATTTCAGAAAACTTAACGAGTATTTTAACTTCGTACGTTTGACAGTTCGCGCGTTTGATGAAATTGAATTTAGCAGGCAGCTGTTTTTTTGTATGTCCATGGATTTTTTTAAATAGTTACCGATGTTAGGTACCAAATTTGATTGATTGTTTTTGTAATATACAAAAATGAATATTTGTAATACACGAAACATGAAAATTTGAATAAGTAAATTGTAAAAGGTGGCACGCGAGCTGTTCAAAAACTTAATTTACTGGGACTTAATATATGGAATGCGGGACGAGGAGCGGGAGAGGGGAGAGGGTGGGCGGGAAAGGTGGATGGGGAACGCGGAAGAGTAGGGGATGCGGGAGGGGAACGGGGACGCACGGGAAAGGACATGCTGACATTTCATGCCGGGAAGCAGCAATTAAAATTATAATTCGTAGCAATTGTTCACGTTTATCATAATATCGTCACAGTTTTTTATTGGTACCTACATCTACCGCAAAAAAGAAAAAATATATATTTGCATAAATATTTTATCATTTTGAAAACGAAAAACATGTATTTTTAATGGTGGTTCGTAAAAAAGCATCCGAAATCAGACGAAATCCGAAATCAGACCTGCCGATAATGAACGAGGACAGTTTGAAAAGTTCGGTAAAACATAAAATTAAGCACACTTTTTCTGAAAAGAAAACCTTTAATTTAATATGTACCTATACAATTTTTTTTAAACATTTTATAATACCACGACTAAATTAATAAAAAAAACGATTTATAAATATTAAATTATGTGTATGAATATGAATCTATTGTAGAATATTACGTTTGTTAAAAACTTTAATACCTGCCTGATTTTGATACAGAAATCGTCGCAATAGGCGAGTTTAAGGTCAGAAAAGTGGTATATAAACAAGTTCTGATGTGTAATTTTAATGACTTCAGAAGGAGAAATGGCAGAATAATGAAACTATTAAACATCAGATATTTGATTTTTACATATATAAGATTCTATACATGTAAAAATCAAAATATGCTTGCTTATAAATATGTATGTAAGTGAGTTGTGTATGCATTGCTATATTAAGCATAGGAAATATATGAAACTTTCAAAATGCCTTCTTTCTACTCGCGAAGGTTTCTGGATTATTACAACCACATGACAATACATCTGAAAACTGTAAAAAATGTAACAATTTGAGAATGGCATTTTGCAAACCATCGATTGTTTTATCAGAATTCGATTTTCGAATAAACTCTTTAAATTAATTCATTTACTTGAAGTACTAAGTGAGTAAGAATTATAGGCATTTTAAATAGGTGCCTGTGTTAGGTACCAAATTTGATTGATTGTTCTAATAATGTCCAAAAATGAATATTTGTAATATGCGAAAAATGAAAATTTGAATTAAAAACGGTAATAGGTGGCACGCGAGCTGTTTGACAACTGAATGTACTGCGAATTAATATATGGAATGTGTGAGGGGGGTTGGCGGGACCGTGGAGCGGGAGATGGGAGAGGGCAGGCGGGAAAGGTGGAAGGGGAACACGTGAGGGGAAGGGGACAAGGGAGGGTGAAGGGCGGCAAGGGGAACGGGACGAATGGGAAAGGACACGCGGGGAGAAACAATTTCTTTATTAAGTGGCATTGTTCCACAAATTAGCAATAAATAATTTTACTCTACCTCATATGTGTATATACATATTAAATTATGTGTATGAATATGAATCTATTGTGGAATATTATATATATTACAAACTTTAATATCGGCCTGAGTTTGCTGCAGAAACCATCACAATAGACGAGTTTAAGGTCAGAAAGTGGCATGCCTCCCCGCCGACGCCTTTCTCTATCGCACGTATGGTTTTACGCATCTTTCTTTCTTTTGTTTCATCGCTTACGTTCATTGTAAAGTCAGCAACCGCCCGAGAATGGACTGTATCAAGTTCAGGCCGGCATTAAAGCTAGGCGTGTACTATACTTGGTTTGTTTTTCTCTTCTTTGAAAGACAAACATTCCATGGTTTCGAATAACCTTACGATATTTGAAAATCTCATACTGGTACCACAGTAAAAGCAAAATGTTGCTTGTGTTGTGACGGAGGACTAAGCCAGCCGAGGAATCGAACACGCAACGCCTGGGTGGGACCCAAACGCGATACCAACTCAGCCACTGACCGGTCATACTATCATATCTAGCCACTCATCGGATATGTTAACATAAAATTACGATCTGTTGTTCCCGTACCTGCTTAAGTTAGTGTACGAGTAGGTAGATAGGATAAGAATAAGGAACTCCAGTCCAATTTTTTTTTTAATGAATTGACTTTATTATAATTGAATTTAATAGTTATTTTTATTTTTAATACTTTTAATAGTTAAATTAATTGTCAAAATTTCAATTTTTGAAGATCCCCGAAAACAACCGTATGAATGAATCGTGTGACGTAATCACTCACGGTGTTGTCATTTTGTATGACAGTTATATGGAAGAAGTTATGATACTATTCGGTAAGTACCTAATAACATTATTTAGATGAAATTATTTATTTATTATACTTTATTTATTATATTATTAATATTAGATTTTATTTTTCAATATTATTACGAGAGAGTGGTATAAAAATTGTTTGTGATTATAATTTTTCAGCTTCACGAGTCGTAACCAATATATTTTACGGACACCGAAGTAGCATCTCCCACACGCACACTTCGGAGCGACCGAGTCCCGTGCTACTTCAGGAGGGTGTAGAGTGTAGATGATTTAACGTTTATTGAACAAAACATGCACCAAGGCTTAATTCTATGGAATAACACACACAAATGATGCAATGGTAACAAGAGGTCTTATAATCCTACCTAAATAAAAACAATTCGGCAAAGGTTCCCTAAAATCCTAGATTCAAAAATCAAAAAGACGCATAAAATAAAACCCGTAAAAAAACAAACAAAGCGCCCAATTTATGTCGTTTCCATTTTATGTCTCATCCAATGGGAGCCTTGAGCGCAGTGTGATGCATCGCAGGTGCCGTAGTGCATCATTTCCGTTTCATCCGATTTTCAAATCACTCTAACGGGGCTAATGAAGTTTTTCTTCAAAATTATGCTAACAAATTTTTTTTAGGTTATTTCAAGAAAACTGAAGAAGAAATTACTCAACCCTCAAATATCTCATATCTAAAATAGAATTGCATATTTTTCACCAAAATTTTGAAAAACAAATATCAAATTTTTTGAATGACAAATTTTTAATATAATCGCAAACGACTTTCAAATTAAAGTTACTTAACAATTATTATAAGCAATAATTGTCAGCCTGAAACACTCATTTACATTGAAAAATCTTCCGAGAAAAGATACTTGCCGCCAACGGGATTTGAACCCGTGTCCTTCTGATTGCCGGTCAGCTGCTCTTGACCACTGAGGTATGGCGGCTTATCTAATACCCGCTTACTAATAATTTAAAGTTATTTAAATTAATGACTTTCAAGATTTTTAATTGGCTTTATGAATCTGTATATCTGTTTTTAGCGTCTCCTGTAAACTTTACATGTTGTGGCTTGAAGGGTTAAATCTTAATCAAACCACAGTCGATATACGAGGTGTTTGGGTGTAAAGTGCACAAACTTAGGGAGGTGATTCTAGATTCTACATGATGGTTAGACGGCCGGCGTAGTCTAGCGGTAAGGCTTTTGACTCGCAATCCGAAGGTCGCGGGATCGAATCCCGGCGTGGGCAAATACATTTTATTTGATTAATTTGTGTTATTTCACAATTAATTCATTAAAAATAATATGCAGTATATTTGCAGTATATTTCCAGATTGGAAGATACCCTCAGTATCGCCCTGGTGTAAGACCTGCACCTTTCAGAATTGAAATGTTACTTAAAATGGCTTTAGCTGTATTTGGTGACCAGATCTGAATTGCCAGGTACTTCCCCACCTTCCTCTTCCCACCTCCTTCCCCTCTCCACTACCTTCAGCCTCACAACATACCCCAATTGGGGATGCCATAGTCTCACTTGCTCCAGACGGGAGCAGCTGAGACTCGTGTGAGGTGTTCATATAAAAATAAAAAACTAAAAAAGATAAATAACTTTTTATGAAATTCCAACTTTTTTCCAAATCAAAAATATTTTTCCGTAAAAGAATATCATTTTTTCCGGACGAAAAATTCAACTTTTTTACCCTAAAACTACCTTAAAACGTTCGAATTTCTAAAAAAATTGTTTGTCATTTTTACTTGTACTATCATGTAGAATCACCTCTCAAAGTGTGTGCCCGGACACCTTAATTCATTTGAAAATATTTTAAACATCACTATGCTCTCTTACTAATATTATAAATATGTACGGATGTATGTTTGTATTGATGTATGTTTGTTACTCTTTCACGCAAAAACTACTGAATGGATTTTAATGAAAGTTTATAATAATATAGCTCATACATCAGAATATATACGAGATCTGGCATTATGAACCTTGTATTAAAAAATTAAAAACCCCCCCCAAGACTGGGGGCCCGGGGCGGACCGCCCCGGGCCCCCAGTCTTGGGGGGGGCCCCAAACGCCTCCATGTTCCCTTGATCAAACCCTAAACAAGGCTTTAACACACCACTGTAAGAAAATCTAATTTTTATTTCATTTTTTTAGGGATGCACCATTTTTTTAAGGAAATTCGAAAAATTGACGGATATACAGCATTTTATGTGAAACCGCTTGGAACAATTTGTATGTTGAATTATCCTTCAGCAAATTTTGAATGCGTTTTATTTTTGAATGAATTTTATTTTCTATTTTTTATGGTAAATTTTCCTCGTCTGGTATCATAGTCAGGACCGGATTAAACATGTCGGGGCCCCTACTCAATGCACGTCTCGGGGCCCCTTTTCCATAGGGGCCCCTAGCCGATGCGTGGCTCCTAGGCAGTGGCTTACGCTGCCTTGGGGACAATACGGCCCTGCCAGGGCTGGCTTAAACATGTCGGCGCCCCTGTGTAATGCACGTCTCGGGGCCCCTTTACCCGATGCGGGGCTACTAGGTAGTTGCCTACACTTCTTATGGATATTACGGCCCTGGCTACAGTGACTGGATTTTCGAAGGCGGTGGCCTACACTGCCTTATGGGCAATACGGCCCTGCCAGGGCCGACTTAAAAATGTCGGGGCCCCTAGGAAATGCACGTCTCGGGGCCCCTAGGCAGTGGCCTACACTGCCTTATGGACAAAAGTAGCCTGCCAGGGCCGGCTTAAACATGTCGGGCCCCTAGGCAATGCACGTCTCGGGGCCCTTTACCCTAGAGGCCCCCATCCAATGCGGGGCCCCTAGACAGTTGCCTACACGTCTTATGGATAATACTGTAACGGCTGTATTGACTGGATTATCAAACAGTTTAAGACTTGGTGCATGGTGCATGCAAATAAGATGTATAGTTTTTCCAATATGTTGTCAACTAGGTTGAAAAACGTAGTTTTGAGAAAAACGCGTTCAAAATTTTGCTGAAGGATAATTCAACATACAAACTGTTTAAAACCTTCTTTAAATTTTCTTAGAATTTCCTTAAAACTTTAGGTGATAGCATTATTAACAAATTCATCTTTTAGAAAATGAAAAAAAAAATGACGATTTTTTTTACAGTGCCCTGGTGCCTTAAAGCCTTGTTTAGGATTTGATCAAGGGAACACGGAGGCGCTTGGAGATCCCCCGGACCAGAGGCCCGTGTGAACTGAATAAAAATCTTGCAAAATTACATCATTTTAAAAGAGGGGGGGGGGGCTCATTCAGCTCTCCCGCCCCGGGCCTCTAACGGGCTTAGTCCGCCACTGGTCAAGAGCCTTACCGCTGGACTACGCCGGCCGTCAGAAATAATAAAGTGAAGATTTTGAAATATTGTCAGGTTATTCTAACACAGTTATTATTTTGTAATGTTTATGAATCAAATAGTTTAATTAAATTGAAATCTAGTAAACGTCCAAGATCTCTGATTTCTTTCCGCTCATTCCAAAGGTAAATTGTTTAAATAATAAGTATAATTAAGTGGGTGTCTTTTCCGTCTAAAGGTCATAAAAATCATATTTGTATTTCTGTCTGTTAAGTAATAATTAATTGTTAATATCATGTTGTATCAATCTTGTGGATAGTCACTCGGCTATCTTCCAAGACTATCTCTAGTGGTTTTGAATGATTTCTTCAATGGTGGCCTTAGCCTTCTTGCCCGGGTCGCAGTTCATCGTTTGTGCCCATACGGTCAAGTTTAAACTTAATAAATTAACCACACTTATTCACATTCTTAACATTTAAAAGGAAATGGAAAATTTCGGTGTTTTTTTTTATTTCTTGTTGAAGATTTCTTTTTGGTGCTTTTTTTTTTTTTTGAATTTTAATACTCGTCGGATACCAAAACTTCGTTTTCATTTTTTGTAGAAAAAAAAAATCAGGAATCACTGGTTAAAGTGAGTTAACTGCGTCCCTTAAGAGGGTATAACCAGAGAAAACCGGAAATATGTCATTTTTAAATCAAATTTTAGACGTATTAACTCTTTTCCACAAAAAATTATAAATTGATTTCGAAAGATTGTTCTTTTATCTAGTCAAGGCATGTTTTAAATTGTGAGAAAAAAATATTGTATAGTAAGGTTATACCATAGGTCGTTGGCAGATTTGTTAAATTTTCAAGACATATTTCATACCATGTTATCATACATTATTGTAAATCATTACCTTATCTTGTAAACGCATGTTTCAAAAATTTTATTTTAGTTCAAATAAAATCAGTAAAAAATATATCCGAACACTTATTTGTATCGAAAATTTCACTATTTTGTCTATCCATTTACGGTCTAACAAATTAATATATTTCAATTTTTTTTTACATTATTATTTTGCTAAGACATTATTGAAAAATGATATAACTTATAATTAAAAAAAAATTACATAAAGTACATAATTTTAATAGTTTTATCATCACACCTTTCAGCATTTTTGGATGTTGGTATAAATTAAAGCAAATTTGGAGAGAAATAAAATTATGAGTTATAATTTTAAAAAGCTGGTACGGAGAATAACTAATCTTTCTCATTGGAACCGCCCTGTACGATCGTAAGAACATCTTTCGACGAAATGTAGTTTTTCGGCCGTGGCTGGTTAAAGGCCCTTAAGGGGAAGCACGGTCGCCGAGAAATTTGAATAATAGATATTTTACCAAACTGTTGTTGTCTCTGCGGAATACTGAACAAAAGAGACAACTCCATGCACTTCAGGCCCTTTCCCATTTTTCCCCACCAAAACCGATCCGATTTTTTTACCAACTGTATTAGAAGAAAATATTCTGTGTTTGTGCGTTTTACTTTTTAAAGAAATACATTGTCTAGTTTGTATACTTAACGTCTGTTGATGGCGTTTAAACCAGGCAATTTTTACTATTTTTGGAGGATCCTAACTCCTATAAGAAGTAACTTATAAAAAAACGAGTATGCTTTAGAAACTAACTTCACTAACTTACATATATCTTTTTTTTAGATATATATAGTACAGTAGTAGTATTGCAATCTCACCAAAGAAGAAGCTAGTGCTTGTGCTTGATGAGCGAGTTACACTAATTATAACGGAAATAGAATAACATTATGCAATAGTTAAGTATATAATAGGAGCAATTGAAACATCTGGATTAAAATAATTTGTAGTTACAAAAATCATTGTAAAAACATCGCTAAAAAACTAAAATCATTTAGATTATTACGTTCATTATTATATCTATTATTGTAAATTTTAATATAGTTTCTCCTATAAGTGTTCTATGTATTAAAAGTTCAAACTCCTAAACACATAGCTTAACATAATTTCATTTCTTTATGTTGTAAATCTTTTGTAATTCCTCCATCTTGTTCTTGTAATTCTTCCATCTTGTAAATCTGAATGTATTATACATGTTACCAGGTTAATTCGGTAAATCCGATTATAATATATGCTACCAGATTACCTTTTCTACTTTGTCACAAAAAAATGTATGTGTACTTATATTTATATATTTTATATACATTTTCTTTATTACACACCTTAGCTTCAGAAAAAAATGAATTTTTCTGTTTTTTATTTTTTTTTTGGTTTTGTTTTTTGTTATGTAATTTATGTACATTTAAGGTATAATATGAACTAAACATGTCAATTTGCCTATCCTGGAACGGGAAACTTTCCTAGTTGGACAGGCAAAGCTTCCTAATTGTAATTTGTACTTTTGTATCTATAATAAATAAATAAATAAATAAAATAAATAAATAAATAAATCTATACGTGTAGGTGTACATACATGGGATACGGTTACATGCTAAAATATTGTGCACTTAAAAGAAATTCGAAAAATCTAAATAAAATATAGATGAATATATATTGATAATATATAGAAAGAAAGTCTATCTATCTCCCTTTCATCTTCCGTTCGCCTCGTCCGATTACACTTTTCGTAACGCTCTCGTCACGCATTCACCAGCTTACTCCCCAAGTCAAGCGTGCGTAAAGAAGTTTTACTTCAAAAAGCAAAACGTAACGTATATTAAAAAATGTTTACAGTCTTGTCGAAATCCAGAGAGGAAATTGGGAAATAAGTTTGTATGAACAAAAGCCGCCCAGCTTCCTCTTAACACCCTGCATACGAATATAATATTGAAATTTAATTTAAAAATTAAATGAAGTAAGAATAAAAATAATAAAGATTAAAGTGCTTTTTGAAGTAAAACTTTTTTACGCATGCTTGACTTGGGGAGCTTTACGAAAAGCGAGGCGAACGGTAGTTGTTAAGGATATATATATATAAGTTAGTAAAGATAGAAAGAGAGAGAGAGTTAGGTTTCGTATATTACTGTAGGACTGTAGGGGCAAGAGAATGTGAAATATATAGTGCACATTTTGTTTATAGTCAGACCAAAAGCCATTCACATTTTTTGTTGGTACTTGCCAATTGATTTGAGATTTATTATATTTCTTATGTTCTCTATTTTATGCAGGTGCTTGCAGGTTTTTTACAGATGCAATGCCGCGTCATTGAGTCTCATGAATGAGTTTTTCTTTTGCCCTGTTTAATTTATCTTTGTCTTACTAACCTATTTTTTTGCATTTTGTTTTTCCTGTTAAGCACTTGCATACTGCTTACTAACAACGTATGCATGGACACTGGAGGTCTAGATTCGTTCAAAATAAATAAATGTAGCTTCGTTTAATCAAAAAAATTAGAATCTTGCGAGAGCCTTGAAGGAGTAACCATCAGTTACTTATACCAGGGCGGGTAAGAGGTGGATTACCTCCACTGTAGGGGCAAGAGAGAGAGGTGCGAGCACACATTTTCTTTCTCCCTTTCTCCCATAGCCAGTTACGTTTCGTATATCTACGACACAGTGCAGGCCTATTGTCTGTATCAAACTGTAGGAGCAAGAGAGAGCAGTGCGCGCGCACATTTTCTTTCTCTCTTCCTATCATACAGACGGAGCTAAAGAAGTTTTACTTCAGTCGTGAGATCCATAATTACCAAAAAGTATAAAATGGAATCGTAAATTTATCGATCTCACCGTGTTAGAAATCCTGGGAAGATTGTGAAAATTGGAATCGGAACTTATGGGGCCATCCATAAATTACGTCAAACCTTAAGGGCGGGGTAGGGGAGTAGAAAAGTGTGACATTGTATGATAAGGGTTTCTAAATATTCGCATATTTCAGAACACCTTCGTAACCTTCACTGGCTCAAGTGCCCTGAGAGAATCCAGTACAAATTGTGCTGGATGGTTTTTAAATCAATCTACGAAATGGCCCCACCTTACATCTCCGAATTATGCGTCCCGGAAAATACCGGTCCGAGACAATTAACCCTTAGATCAGCAACTTCATCTGCTAAAGGCAGACTAATAGAACCTAAACGAAAGCCAAATACTATGTTTGGAGATCGTGCTTTCGGAGTATCTGGGCCTAAGGCTTGGAATAGACTCCCTCCGGAATTAAGATGCATAACAAGCCCAACAGAGTTTAGGTCCAAACTAAAAACCTTCCTTTTTGAGCTCTCATACCCGTAATTTAAATATACCTATTTGAGAGTATCATACTTGTATTGTCTATGATATGTCTTAATCACACTTTTCTTACTGAATTAAAATTACTCGATTCCTTACACATCAATCTGTCTCTTGACGAATCACATTTAGAAAGATCAAATCCTTATTGGTACTACTGCACCTCCCACCTTTATATGTTGCTTTTATATTCCAAAATACACTCGTCAAAGAATACATTACATATTAATATTAAAATATTTCAGGATTAAATAACATGTGTTCACAATAATGTCCTCTGCGTGCGAACTCTATCTAAATTTCTTTAAATGGACAATATACAGTGTTAATTTCAAGCGACCTCCCAGGTAAGTATGGTCCTGTTTTCATTAAATTTTCGGCAGCATCGCGTCCATTGGTCAAAATATTGTACACATATTTTCGTATCGGTGATCAATGAACCGATGTATGCAATTTTTAGCCATAAGTTGTTTATAATTGTTTGCCTAGCTTGTAGTTTTTTAGATTTTAGAAATGTATTATAAGTTTGTACAGCGCCCTTGAGGTGATTTTTCACAAAAACGGCGCTATATAAATCATCCAAATATTATTATTATTAAGGGGTAAGGGGGGGGGTCATCAGCTTTGTGACGTGGCATGCACAAACGACTGCGAAACATGCAACTGCCACAAAAATATTTTCACTATCCCATTACGCCCCCTCTGTATCCCATTACACCTCCTCCGTCGTAGTATATCCCGTTACGTCCTCTCCGTTGTGGCAAATGTAACCGTGACAATTTTAAATGTTGTCGAAAAACTTTAAAATATTACCAACTATTATTTTTACATGTAAAATTGCAAAATATGTGACGTCACGCTGGGGAGGGGGAGAGGGTCTCACAATTGTGAGGATGGTAAAAAAATCATGAAATTCGTGTGACGTAATTTAATGGATGGCCCATTACTGTACACCACTGTTCTGACACCGATTTCAAGTACGACGCGAAAACGAATTAGCACCTTAATAATAAGGTTATTATTATCTTCACGTCCACCACTGCAGCGCGTTAAATGCATTTGTAAACTGTCAACCGATGCAGACATTGTGTGAGGTCTGCTACCACTTTATTGGTTCAGGTTCGTAAATCATCGATGGCTCCGTCCTGATTAGCGCTGATCAATGCGCCAAGCCGCTCCCGACTTGCAAGTAAATAATAACGTTAACCAGTCAAAAGGGAAAAACAAAGTGTATCGAATCGATTGTGACAATAGTGTATTCCAGCTCCCATTTTCCTATATTGGTAATACTGATATTATCTTATACTGATATTATCTTATACGTTTAGGATTGTTATTTATTATTTATTTTTATTTATTTATTACATAAGATACATTTATACAGTAAAATAACATAATAACAATATTTCAAAAGAACTGTAAATATTAAATGTTGTAAATGGAAATGGCGCCCTCTATTATTTTCAAAAAGAACCGTTGAAGTTTCAAACAGAAAATTAACAAACCTTGCATTTTCTCAATTTCAAAAACTTAAAAACAATTTTCCGATAAATTTTTACCTCATTTTCCAATTTACCGAACGACATTTTTGAAATTTTTAAATCAATAAACTTTACAAAACTTCGCATAACAAAACCAAAAAGACAAATATTTAAAAAAAATTCCCACCTGTAATTCGTAAAATAAATTTCCCGGAAGATTTTTTTCAGAAAGATAAAAACTTCCAAGATCAAACACTAAAAAAGATAAAATATATCTAAATGATTTTTACGAAAAATTTCCGCCCTTTTTCCCCACCAATTTTCCGAGCTGAAAATTTTTCAATTTTTCCGGAATAAGATATCTAACTCAAAAAAAAATTTTAAAATTACCATCATGGAAAATTACAAGACTTCACGTAATATCAAAAATGACTTTAAAAAAAATTCCCGACCAATTTTTAAATTTTCTCAGATGAACCTTTTTTCAGAAAATTAAGATTTTCCATATGAAAAGTTTCCAAACCTAAAATAATTAAATCAAAAAGATAAATATGTAAAAGATTTTATTAAAATTTCTCGACTCATTTTCCTACCAAGCTCTAATCTCCCAAGCCACGGTTCGATTTTGAATAATTGTGGTAAAAATGTATGGGTATAATTTCTGAGGTCGCAAAATATTTTCGGTTTGTTTCTGAAAATATGTAAGTATTGGAAATACGCCTAACTGTATGGAACGTGTCGTAGGAATCCGTGTGCATCTAACGAGTGCGCGAAAGCTTTTGACAACCATGGAAATTCAAGAATGGAATTTACGCTCCCACAGAGTACCATGCCGCCAGCACGACAATCTGAGAGCTGCTATTGGCTAGCGGAATTATGTGCATGTGGTGCCCCTTCCAAATGACTTGTCTACAACGCTATTATGTCCTTTAACTAACTAATCAATTGAAAACATAAATGAAATTGATAATGAATACATGCAGCAGCCTCATTGGACTGGAAAACACATCTGAATAACCACCTAATGCTTCCACAAGGGACTCCAGACAGCAATGATCAACGCCAAGGAAATGGCTGACTATTTACGTCACCCCCACCATGCGACCAGCCGAGCCACTATTGGTCAATTCTGAACAAAGGAAAAATCTGAATCGTAAATATTTACGACAGCGAATTCATCTTCCGAAAAATTTGGAGCTCAATTTCGAGAAATTGGGAATAATTTGGATCAAGAAATAAACATCATCACCTAAAGATGAGTATGTACTACAAAAACAACCCAAAAACTGACGTCTATCAGTGATTGTTGCACTTTAAGAAAAATATTTACTGTTTAAAATTGTACCTTATATCACATATGTATACTTGTACCTTTTCTTGTAAACACAATAAAAATGATGTGAAGCTTTGGGATCCTGAGTTGGTAAAATCTTGGCAATAACTATCACACATAATTTGAACACAGCTGACTTCCAATCGTAGCGACCAGGGAAATTACCTAAAACAAGTACCTTAGAAAAATTAAGGAGGTTCTGTCCCCCAAAAATCCGACCTGAGTTTGCCCTATAAAAATAGAAGTCAAACCGGTAGGAAGTCAGTTCAAAACTATCAGCCAAGAAGAAACAATACCTACTCAAGATACCAACAGTCTCCAAGTTCAAACCTCTTTTCAAGTGTTTTAATCAGTCTTAGATTCAGTTTACCTCTCCCAGTATCCCAGTAACCTAAAATCCTAAAAACCCCAGTCTCCCACAGTCTCCAAAGTGAAAAATATTTATTTTAATCCAGTACTCAAATCAGTTTTGCCATTATACCTAGAAGCATTTTTGTCAAAGTAGTAAATTCATTTAAAAGACCAGTGGCATTCCAAAATCCACTGGCGTACCAAACTCCATTGGCGTGTCATTGTGGCCAGCTCCCTATTATATTTAGTTTATGTACAAACGTCTAGTACATTTGGTCCTTCGAGCCGGATGTACACATAACACGCCTTCAGTCTTACCCAGTGGAAATGCCGTCTCTTCGCAGTGGCCGTAAGACCCCGACATCTTCCGAAACATCGCTGTCTAAACCTAACGCCCCGGGAACAAGCCGAAACATGCCAGTGGCACCCCGTCGGACCCCGGGCCCACACACCGTAGACATCGATGAGACGCCATCCAGCGGAACCCGCCACGATCTATCTGGTGCAAACCCTGCCAGGAACCCTGACCTCATCACTCTTGACCAACCTGCTCCAGAATGTGTCGCCAAGAGCCTCCACGGATCCAACAGTAAAAGCAGCGAAACAACTTCTGAATCAACTGAAGACTCCCTGCGATTGCTGCGCCGAGAGATGCGCATCCGGGACAGACGTCACGCCAAGCAGACAGCCAATCTGCTCGCAGCCCTGAACGCTGCAACACGCCAAGCAGTCAGCCAACCTACCCAGGAGCCCGCACCAACCAGCCCGACCCTGCGAGCCAACCTCGGTCAGGCAGTAATTCAAACCCAGGCACCAACCGGCCCGTCTACGAACGAGTTCGCAACGAGATATGCCACTCGAGTACACACGTCAGACGGCCCGTCTACCGGAGAGTTTGCAACGAGATATGCAACAACTCAAGTACACGCACCAACCGGCTCTTCTACTAATGAGTTCGCAACGAGATATGCCACTCAAGTACACAAGCCAGCCGAAGAGTTTGCAACGAGATATGCAACTACTCAAGTGCATGCACCAACCGGCCCTTCTACTAATGAGTTTGCAACGAGATATGCCACTCAAGTTCACAAGCCGGCCGAAGAGTTTGCAACGAGATATGCAACTACTCAAATGGACACACCAGCCGGTCAGCCTACCAATGAATTTGCTGTAACCGATCCAACCGGATACGCCGCCGCCGCCACCCAAGAGTACACACTACTGACGGGCCCTGCGAAGAACATCCCTACGGCCGAATACAGCCATATCGGACCCGAGCGCCCACTTTACAACACAGCAGGGTACCAGCATCAGCCAGCCTCCTCCGGCCAGGATTCCCCATTATTTACACCACCGCACACAGCCAATCAGACAGCACGGCACACCCGAGAATGGTTGCAGCATGGCAACGACCCACTGGCTCAGATCGCCTCTGTGATGGCAGAGGCCCTTCGCTCTTCCAGAACGCAAGATAGCCCCCGCACATTAGAAGATGATTCAAGAATGGCTGCCCTCATTGCCAGGCAATCCACAGCAAAAGATTTGCCTACCTTCTCCGGAGACCCCCTTGAGTGGCCCACCTGGAAGGCACAGTACGCTCAATCCACCGCCACCTGCCAAATGACTCCGAGCGAAAATCTCATTCGGCTGCAGCGCGCCCTCAAAGGCAAGGCACGAGATACCGTGGGTCCCCTACTAATGGATCCTGCGCAAGTCCCAGAGATCATCAGCGTCCTCGAGCAGCGATACGGCAGCGCTAACTCCATAGCAAAATTTATGCTAGACAAGGTTAAAAAACTACCTTACCTCACGACCGAGGTATCACTCGAGGATCTGGCAGATTTCTCCGGGACGGTACAAAACCTGGTGGCATCTCTCCGGATCCTGAAAACCGAAGGTTATCTCACCAATCCTGCATTAATGAATGACGTCACTGACAAAATGCCAAGTTCCCTGCGTCTGGCATGGCTAATCGAGATCCGCAAACAACACGCTCCGGCCACCATAACCCAGCTCGCTGCCTTTCTGAAAGAGGTGTCAAACGCAATTCCAAACAGTGGGATGGTGGACCACATACGATCTCGACCACGCCGTGAACAAATACATGCCGGGTACCAGGAGGAAGAAGAGAGTGATCGCATGCGACTTCTACCGAGCCATGAGCAAATACATGCCGGACATCAAGAAGAAATCAGGGATGGCCCAAAAGAAAAGATTGCCCCCATAAAACGCAAAGTAAACGAGGAACATACTTACCCTGGACCAAGCCGAAAAAGAAAAACTGCTGATGAAAGCTGCGCCCAATGTGGCGGCGATCATAAAACCCGCGAATGCAAAGAATTCGCAGCCAAAGATGTTGAACTCCGATGGGAAACTGTACGCACGGGAAGATTATGCCGCAAGTGCTTAGAAAAACACCACTCACGAAGCTGCAAAATAAACCAATGGTGCAAAGTAGGAGATTGCAGATCCCCACACCACCCCCTGCTACATAATCCCGAGTTCGTACGAAAAAGCGCCGTGGAAAATGTCAACTTGTGACGCCAGGACTCCGGACAGAGAGTACTATTAAAAATTGCGCCAGTCATATTAAGCGCTCCAAACAAAGAAGAAGTGTCAGTGTTCGCTCTCCTGGATGAAGGATCCACAGTAACACTTGTCGACGCTGACACCGTAATACAAGTCGGAGCAAACGGCCCAGTTCACGGACTGCGAATCCACGGCGCGAAAGGAATGTGCACCTCCGACAATCTCTCCCAACGAGTGAGACTAAGAATACGAGGTGCAGGCAACAGTAATACATTCCACATATCTGCCAGCACAATAAGCCACCTCAACCTGCCGGAGCAACAGACCCAAGGAAGGTCGGTCGTCCCGAAGCTGCTAATAGGCCAAGATAACGCTCACCTGATCGTGTCAAGGGAAGTTCGTGAATGCAATGATACTACGCGAATAGCATCACGCACCGCACTAGGATGGATCGCTCATGGGGGAGTCAACCCCAGAGATAATAACACGACCACCACTTTGGCACTACAACCAGAAACGGCCGCAGACATACAGTTGAGGGAGCTAGTAAAAACCAACTTCGCCATCGACTCCCTCGGAGTAACATCAGCCACCAGAGTCAATGCAAGCGAACAACAGGCAATTGCACTTATGAATGCAACTACCCGTCCTCTTCCTGTAGGAAGGTGGGAAACCGGTCTACTATGGCGCAAACCAGAAGCCACGTTACCTGACAATCGGCAGTGTGCGCTGAAACGACTTCTGTCCCTGGAGAAAAAGCTAGAAAAAGACAAAAATCTAGCAGTGGCCTACAACGACAAAATAAATCAACTTATCAACAAAGGCTATGCCAAGAAGTTATCAAGCCATGAAGCTTCCACCACCACACCTCGCAAATGGTACCTGCCCCACTTTGCAGTAATCAACCCAAATAAGCCAGGAAAAATCAGAGTGGTGTTCGATGCCGCAAGCCGATGCCGAGGAACCTCCCTCAACGACCAGCTGCTTACTGGTCCTGACCTGCTGTCCTCCCTCCTGGGGAATATAATACGCTTCCGGGAAGGAAACATCGCTATTGCTGCAGACATCAAAGAAATGTTCCTGCAAATAAAAATAAGGCGAGAAGATCAGTCGTCCCAGCTATTCCTGTAGAGGACATCACCCCATCACGAACCAGACACCTATCAAATGTCATCGATGATGTTCAGCGCCACCTGTTCCCCAAGCAGTGCCCAATTCGTCCGAAATAAAGTGGCTGAAACATACGAGCACGAGTACCCGGCCGCCGCAAAAGCCGTACGCACCAAGTTCTACATGGACGATTACCTAGATGCAGCAGACACACCCAATGAAGCTGCTGCACTCGCCCAAAGTGTAAGTGCCCTGCTCGCGAAAGGAGGGTTCCACTTGACAAACTGGGCGTCCAACAGCCCGGCGGCCCTAGCTAGCGTACCTATAGAAGACCGTGCCAGCTCCACGATACAAATCAGCAGCGGAGGTCCGGAAACAGAGCGAGTGCTTGGTTTAATCTGGGACCCCACCACAGACCGCTTCCTGTACTCATTTCGTGAGGCAATCTCCCACGACACGGCCACACAACCTACCAAGCGGCAACTATTATCTATAGTAATGAAGATCTTCGACCCAGTCGGCTTCGTTGCCTGCCTTACCATCAGATCTAAGATGCTACTGCAAGCAGTGTGGCGCTCAAGCGTCGGCTGGGATGAACCCATTGCCCCTGAACACGCCCAGAGATGGACAGACTGGCTAAATCTATTGCACACGAACAGCATCTCAATCCCGAGACGTTGCCTCTACAACAAATTAAACACCGTAACACTACACCTTTTCTGCGATGCATCGGAGCAAGCTTGCTGTGCCGTGGCCTACTTCACCGAAAAAATAGGTGGATCCTTACGAGTAACATTCCTTGCAAGTAAATGCAAGGTAGCGCCACTGAAACCTCTCTCCATTCCACGCCTCGAGCTTCAAGCCGCCCTCATAGCAGCGAGACTAGCCCAGACGATCCAAAAAGAAAGCAAAGCCCTGATATCCCGCACCTGCTTCTGGACAGACTCCACAACTGTACTATGCTGGTTACGCACCGACCCACGCGCCTACTCAACCTTTGTGGCAAACCGATTGGGGGAAATAGACGAACTAACCAACATACCCGACTGGAAATGGGTACCCACAAAACTCAATCCCGCTGACATAGGAACACGAGACTTAGAGGTGCCAGACTTAACACCAGAAGGAAGATGGTTTACTGGCCCAGCCTTTCTCACTTCCCCGGAGGGTGCGTGGCCAAAAGAACGGGCACCCGCCCACAGGCCTGACGACCTGACACTAGAAGTCAAACCTCACTACGTTGGCCTTGTGTCCACCAGGGGCGAAGCACTCCCATCAGTAGAGCGGTTCTCCTCATGGCACCGGCTGATTCGCTCCACAGCTTGGATCCTCCGATTTATCAGACGATGCAAGATGGGGCCCAATAAACCAGTAGAAGGCCCACTACTAGCCGATGAGATAAAAGCAGCAGAACACAGATGGATCAAAAGGTCCCAGGAAGACGCTTTCACAACTGATCTACACATCATCCGACAAGGTCAAAAACTGCCTGCTGGCAGCCGCCTCAACTCCCTGAACCCATTCTTTGGACCAGATGACCTACTACGAATGGGGACCCGACTACAAGCCTTGGAAAGAACAAAGAGTGTGGCCCGAACTCCCATAATACTGGACGGCGACGAACCCTACACTCGACTTCTTATCAGTCACTACCACAAAAAGGCGGATCATCCTAGTACTGAGAAAACAGTAGCAGAAATACGCAATCATTTCTTCATAATACGACTACGCACAACAAGCAGGAAGATAACGCACGCCTGCCCCACTTGCTTCATACGACGCAGCAAACCGACTCCACCTCTGATGGGCGCATTACCACCATCCCGCCTGATGCATCACGTCCGCCCATTCACACACTGTGGGCTTGACTATTTCGGCCCTATGGCTATCACGGTCGGTAGGCATCGAGAAAAACGATATGGAGCCATCTTCACCTGCCTCTCGACACGCGCCATTCACCTAGAACTAGCCGCTTCACTGACTGCTGACTCGGCCATCATGGCCCTACAAAGAATGACCGCCCGCAGAGGACAACCAGCAGCCATGTACTCGGACAACGGGACAAACTTTCACGGAGCTGACACCGAGATGAGGGACGCCCTGCTGTCAATAAGTCAAGACGCCAGAATGATTGACGCAATAGCTACCCAGGGCATCGAGTGGCACTTCATACCACCACTAAGTCCGCACATGGGGGGAGCTTGGGAAAGATTAGTACGATCAGTAAAGAAAGCCCTAAGCGCTACACTAAAGGAAAGAGCACCAAAAGAAGAAACGCTACTCACCGCACTTGCAGAAGCTGAGTTTGTGGTAAATAATCGTCCACTCACCCACATTTCAGTTGACCCACGTGATGAAGAACCTCTAACACCCAACCACTTTTTGCTAGGGTCAGCCGGGAAGCGCCCTCAATTATCCTTCTACGACAAAAAAGAAGAGGAAACATGCCTACGCCGCCAGTGGCGCATCGGACAACAACTTGCAGACACCTTCTGGAGGCGATGGCTGCGGGAATACCTACCTACCATGGCTGTCCGGCAAAAGTGGCACCATCCAACTACACCAATTAAGAAGGATGACCTAGTGATCATCATGGACCCAGCACTGCCTCGAAACAGTTGGCCACGTGGCCGTATCATCGAAGCAATACCTGCAGCTGATGGACAAGTCAGAACTGCCCGGATCCAAACCAGCACTGGGATATACGTAAGGCCGGCAGTCAAAATCGCCGTCATTCTGCCTGCCACGCCAGCAACTGATGAAACTGTACACTCTGCGAAGACACCCGACTCAAAACTCAGACATCGGAAAAGGACACGCCCGACGAAGTAGCTGAGCACAGTCGAGACTGCACTGAGGGGAGTGTATGGAACGTGTCGTAGGAATCCGTGTGCATCTAACGAGTGCGCGAAAGCTTTTGACAACCATGGAAATTCAAGAATGGAATTTACGCTCCCACAGAGTACCATGCCGCCAGCACGACAATCTGAGAGCTGCTATTGGCTAGCGGAATTATGTGCATGTGGTGCCCCTTCCAAATGACTTGTCTACAACGCTATTATGTCCTTTAACTAACTAATCAATTGAAAACATAAATGAAATTGATAATGAATACATGCAGCAGCCTCATTGGACTGGAAAACACATCTGAATAACCACCTAATGCTTCCACAAGGGACTCCAGACAGCAATGATCAACGCCAAGGAAATGGCTGACTATTTACGTCACCCCCACCATGCGACCAGCCGAGCCACTATTGGTCAATTCTGAACAAAGGAAAAATCTGAATCGTAAATATTTACGACAGCGAATTCATCTTCCGAAAAATTTGGAGCTCAATTTCGAGAAATTGGGAATAATTTGGATCAAGAAATAAACATCATCACCTAAAGATGAGTATGTACTACAAAAACAACCCAAAAACTGACGTCTATCAGTGATTGTTGCACTTTAAGAAAAATATTTACTGTTTAAAATTGTACCTTATATCACATATGTATACTTGTACCTTTCTTGTAAACACAATAAAAATGATGTGAAGCTTTGGGATCCTGAGTTGGTAAAATCTTGGCAATAACTATCACACATAATTTGAACACAGCTGACTTCCAATCGTAGCGACCAGGGAAATTACCTAAAACAAGTACCTTAGAAAAATTAAGGAGGTTCTGTCCCCCAAAAATCCGACCTGAGTTTGCCCTATAAAAATAGAAGTCAAACCGGTAGGAAGTCAGTTCAAAACTATCAGCCAAGAAGAAACAATACCTACTCAAGATACCAACAGTCTCCAAGTTCAAACCTCTTTTCAAGTGTTTTAATCAGTCTTAGATTCAGTTTACCTCTCCCAGTATCCCAGTAACCTAAAATCCTAAAAACCCCAGTCTCCCACAGTCTCCAAAGTGAAAAATATTTATTTTAATCCAGTACTCAAATCAGTTTTGCCATTATACCTAGAAGCATTTTTGTCAAAGTAGTAAATTCATTTAAAAGACCAGTGGCATTCCAAAATCCACTGGCGTACCAAACTCCATTGGCGTGTCATTGTGGCCAGCTCCCTATTATATTTAGTTTATGTACAAACGTCTAGTACACCTAACATTAATCGAATCCTAACAAATATTGAATACAAGTTTAATATTATATATATTATTTATTGATCAATGATATGATAATGTCGAAACAATAACAATGAGAAACGAAAATACATTATGAATAATCTTTGATATCAGAGATGGTGTCTGTTAATTATTGACCTTCATACTATACATTTGTTTCAAAATTATTGATTATGTCCATTTTTAAGTTTTTGACTCAGGGCCGAGCCTATTCTTGTGAGAAAAATATTATTATGATCTCAAAAATTTGTGAAGAGTTTAAACAAATAAGGAAACTGGTCACCTTTTGTATTAGATTCAAGAATCAATGCTACAAATGTGTGAACATTCAAGGAAGAAGAATGACTACTTATACCGTATTTACGAAATTATAAAACATTTATTCATTTGATGCTAAACCTCTAAACTTTGGAACGTACCTACATAACCGAAAAACTAAAATAATATTGAATCACTGAAGACAATATAAGTGGCTCTCGGGAAATGAACCCAGGACCTTAGCCTTGCCGGGGCGATGCTCTACTACTATCCGATTGGGTCATATTTAACTGCATGATTATTCGACTAAGAACTACCAACATTGTCTTCATTTTATCGACGCATATGTTTGTGTGATTGCAAGATTCATCTCGAACTAAATGCTACCTAGATGGTGGCTTGGATAAATTTATCCGTTTTTATTTAATATGGGACATCTAGGTACTAACTTTTCTGCAAGTCTAGGATGAATAATATAAAAACCTTTAAAAAGAACTATTTAAACTTAAATTGTTAGAACAAAATTAAAAATATTACTACTGTACTGTACACTACTTTGTCCTATCCTACTAATATTATAAAGGCGAAAGTTTGTATGGATGTATAGATGTATGGATGTATGTATGTTTGTTACTCTTTCACACAAAAACTGCTGAATGGATTTGAATGAAACTTTACAATAATATAGCTCATACATCAGAATAACATATAGGCTATATACTCAGAGGTCTGGCATTGTACAATATATATTAAAAAAAATTGCAATAGGTTCCACGTGACCTGTTGAAAAAATGAATGTAACAGGTATGGAGGGGTTGGTGAGGGGGTGAGAAGTGGGGCTTGGGGAGGGGGGAGGGTTTGTTGGGGAGGGGGGGTGAGGGGGGAAGAGTGTGGGTAGGGGGGCAGGGGGAAGTGGTGGTGGGTAGGGGGGAGGGGGGGGGTGATGGAGGCGGAGTGGAAACCCCCCTAATAATATGCGAGCGAAGCTATATATATACTACTTTACCATATATGCTCTCTGTAATATTATTACTGTATTATGTACTATGTATTAAGTTAAGGAAGCGAAATATTATATTTCTTTTAATGTAATAAAAAATATATATATATATATATATATTTTTTTTTTTATTTTGACTTAAAGAGTAAAACCTCAAATTGTTATATTATATTATATTGTTATATATATATATATATATATTTTTTTTTTTATTTTGACTTAAAGAGTAAAACCTCAAATTGTTATATTTAATCGCTGAACCGAATCCTAATCGTAAATTTGAAACAGAAAAATCAGAAATGTGACCGAAGCAGATGAAGATAATGTGGGTAATTCTTAATCGAAGTATTATGATCCAGTTGAAAACATGACCGAAGGGGCTAGGGTCCTACTAGCTCAGTGGTAGAGCATTTCCCCGGCAAGGCTAAAGTTCTGAGTTCAATTCTTTGATGTGACCGTATCTTTTTATTTTTATTTTTCGGTTTCAAATTTAAGATTGAGAGCTAATATTGTCTTCAGATATTAAATATTACAATTTGAGATTTTACTCATTAATTTAGACAATTCATAAAAAAACACTCTCCACAAGAGGCCCTGAGGAAAGTATTTTCCCTTAGGGTCTATGTCATCTTTGGGGATGCTATGTGGAGGGTCTTTCAAGGGAAATAAAGGAGAGGAAGTTCTGGGAAGGATTAGGTATGAGGAGTGTGTAGGAATCTGAGGGTCAATGGGTCCAGGAATGACGGACGTATGAATCCATCCCTCCCACTGCCATGCAAGGCGATGATCCAAAAGAGTTCTGCTTGAGAGGTCACAGCTGGTGGGCAGACACACCCGCCGCCAAAGCCCCGACAAACCTCACCCCTCGAAGCCGGCACCCCTGCTATATCACCAACGTAGAGAACCACTTGGGTTGACCTATGGCAGAGGTGTTGGTACCCGAACCCACCTCCCAATTTTTATTTTTTTTTAACTTTATTTATTCCCATTTCTTTGCACATAAAATGTATAATAGCAAATAGTATATAATAACATTATGTATAATAACAAATAGTATGAACAAGAAATGAAAACCCACTAAGGCACTGCCTGAGTGTGGGTAATATTAAAACAAAATACTATATTTCCAAGTACTCTAAGTATAAAATAGACTTAAAAAACATTTAAAATATAAAGATAGTATAAAAAGTTAGTATTACATAGGTAGAATAAGTGAAAAAGGTTCTTTTTCAGCTATTATAAAAATATGGAGAAAAACATACTGAATATTTTTTTTTTAGTTATTTTAAAAAAATAAACAGAAAACATATTGTACTACAGTTTAGAAAGTTACAGAAAGTGAGTTGTAGAAGGATGGATAAATTTATAGAACAAGCGTTTCAATATCTACATTATTCAACCATAATTTTACCTCTTTTACATATTTTATCATTTTATTTATCATTTGAGTTTGTAGTGGTAGAAGGTTAAATGTACGAGGACCAATGAAACTGCTATGTGTCTGCAACAATTTAGTATTGGTTTGTGGGGTTTAAAATATATTATTTATTCTTTTGCTCGTTCTGTTTCACCCCAAAGGAGTGTTCTGGCCAGTGTCAAGTGAATGCTTTTGTGAGTGTAATTTTTGGTTAATATTAACTAATTTAGTTTTAATAACAAGAACCTATCTACATTATATAATAATACTATACCAAATAATAATACACAAAATTATTACAACAAGAGATGATTTTAATTAAACATAACAAGGAAATTAAAAGATATGCTGACACAATTTATTGTGCGTAAAAAATAAAATAAATACTTGAAAATTAACTTACAGTTACAAATTGATGCTGTTAATATTCAGGAAATTAGTCAAGATTTTATACACGCGTTTGTTCACAGAAGATAACAGGCATGCAATGTTCTAGGGAGGCAATATGCCCGAACTGATTAGGTGAGGGATGAAATTTTTGTACGACTTATTTAAAGAGCAACTGAAAAAAATATGATTGAGATCCTCTTCACTAAGACGACTTTCACTCATCGCAGAATTCTTAACATGAATCTTTGTCAGGTGAACATTGTGGCAGCAATGTCCTATCCGCATGCGGCAAATGGAGGATGTCGAGAATTTGTTAAAAGAAAGTCTGGAAAACCACGGTTTTGAAGGAATCGTTGGCTGAATTGTAAAAAAGTTATATCCTTTTGGTTGACTAGATTATTCCCAATGATTCTGCCATGTGGAAATCATTTTTTCCTTCAATTTTATGAAAATGTCATCGATGTTTAAAAATTTATATAAAATATCCCCCGAAATAATGGCATCTTTCGCCAATGAATCGGCCTTTTCATTTCCAGGGATACCGCAGTGACTAGGTATCCAAGCCAAGACGATTTCTTTGTCAGAGTCGGTTAATTTATGAATTAAAGTACGAATTCCAACACAGAAATCGTCTTCTGGGTAATGGAAGGGGGAAGAGTTTAATTTTTGAAGTGCACTCAGGGAATCGGAGAGAATTAAGAAGTTTCCAATGTGATCATCGTCAATGTATTTGAGGGATTCAAAAATGGCTATACATTCATCAGTGAAAACGGAAGCCTCTTTTGGAAGTTTAATTTTTCTATCGACTTGATCTGATGGGCAGTGGAATGCCGCTCCCACATGGTTTGATAAGGGAGACTTGGAACCATCTGTGTAAATAATTTTCCAGTTGGAATATTTAGAATTTAAAATTTGGATAAGTTTTCTTGGAGCTTCTGGATTGTTAATTATGCCGAGAGAAAAAAGAATATTTGGTTTACACAAATGAATACAAAAGGAGTTGGCATATAAAGGAAGTCTGTCTGATGGATTTAAGAGGGGTTTATACGCACTGTACGTATGGAGGCTTTTAACAAGAAGAGGGATTGATTTGTTCCTCCAATATGGAAGTGATTTCACTTGAGCTGTGAGTGCAGTAATTTTGTCTTTCAGTGGGTGATTAGAGAGTCTTAAGCATTTAAACAAAAACTTGTCAGCCAAGAACTGTCTTCTGAAATGAAGAGGCGCCTCCACTTGTAAAGCGTTAATTGGGGAAGAACGCATTGCTCCGATAATCAATCTTAAACTTTGAAATTGGATACGGTCCACAGGGGGGATTTTATTTTTAAACATAAAATGTCCAAAGTCTACATCATATAAATTTGATTGTTTTTCATCCTTCGAAATTTTAGTCACGTGTGTAATGTAAGGTGGTCTGTCAAGATTATTATGCAGACCTGACATCTGTAAAGGAGTATTGTTTACCAGTGGGGCGGGTGTGGTGGAGGGGCTTGCTGGACTTAGGTTTGAAATCGAGGAAGAAGTGGATGGAATTACATCCTGTAAAACAGAATTATTTTGAAGGGAGTCGTTTTGCGTGGAGGGTGTTTTTCGATGTATCTGTTCAAAATCTGTCGCATTTCTATTATCTGCTGGTTTAGCAATTATTCTTTTTTTTTAAGTAATCGTTACGAAGTCCGAAGCCTCCGGAATATTAACAGCGATCATTTTTTTCGTAACACCCGAGGATTCAGATAGCAAACCATCATCTGGGGGATCAGGTGGTTTTTCTTAATCCATTTTCGAATAGGTAAATCTAAAGGACACAAATCAAAAAAAAAAATCTTACCTTAACTGCTCCAAAGAACCAATTACATAACACAAATACTTACTGAGAAAACAAATATACAAGTTAAAACTATATTACACTAATTTACAATACTATTTTAAAACTATTATCTATATAAAATGATTAATTTTTTAAAGAGGAATGAAATGACACTGGCACAGTTAGACGGTAGCCTTTTTCGCTCGTTCTGTTTTCATTTATTTCGAAATACATATTTCAAAGTTTGTAATATAAATAATTTACGTATATTAAATATTTTAGTTTAATTGTATGCTCAGATCGAAAAAAATGTTTTTTCTAGGTTTATTATGTGTTGTAGATAAACTAGTTTCCCGCTTTTACCACGAGTTTTCAGACACTGTGTATACCTGTGAACAATTATTGTAATACCTGTACTTAATTAAATTAAAATATGATAACTAAATTGCTTAACTAGCCCTTTGAAAAGTAATTTTTATTGTTCTACCTTTATGCTTGACCACCGGGGTTGCTCGGGATTGTTTGCGTTGTAATTAGTAAGTAATTATACTAATTAACTTTAACTATTTCTTATGCACATTAGAATTGAAGACCGATTAGAATAATGATAATAAAACATTCATTTGTGGATATTTTACACATTAAGGAGGCCCTTTCCCACACAGGAGGCCCTGAGGAAAATAATTTCCCTCAGGGCCTATTTTATCTTTGTGGATTTTGTGTGGAGGACATAGAATGAAAAAGATATGGGGGTGAGTAGGAATCTAGGGAATCGATCAGAAATCTATTTTTAGTGGTCGGTGTGTCCAGGAGTGACGGATGTATGAATCCATCCCTCCCGATGCGGTGCAAGACGATCTGGAATAGGCGCATGTTTTAAGGTGTTGGTCACAGAAAAGAGAAATGTGAGTGTTGGTTATCTAATAAACGGTTCCCGAGGCGGCGGTACCTACCCATACTCGCGTTTCAACAACCACAAACACGTCGCAATTATCAGAAGCACCACTTTGTCAGATAAAAACACACAAGATCTAATTTTTAACTCTTATGTAAAGCTTTTTTTACAATAACTCCACACAGGAGACCCCTCGGGGAACATCAATTTCCCTCACGGCCTTTGTTATCTTTGGGGATGCTGTGCGGAGGGTCTTTTAAGTGAAAGGAAGGATAGGAAATTCTGCAAAGGCAAAAGGTATAAGGGGTGGGTAGGAACCTGGGGTCAATGTATCCAGGAGTGACGGACGTATGAATCCATCCCTCCCATTGAGGCATAAGGCGAAGGGTGGAGAGAGTCCGGCTGGGGAGTCTCTAGAATATCTCCGTTTGTATCTCTCCTGATTCGGCCCGCCACGCAGTAGGTGGGCAAACGCAGGACAAACCCTCACTCCATGAACCCGGGCATCCCTGCTTAGTCACCAAACGTAACGAATCATTTGGGGTAACCGATGGCTGTTGGTTATCGAATAAATGGTTCCCGGGGCGTCTTCCAAATTCAGTAATAAATAAAAAATAAAAATAAATTCTTCGGTAATTGCAAATTCACTTTGTGGCGTCATTTTAATTTAATTTAATGAAAACAAATCACTTTACATACACCATTTACTTAATCAAAATTATTTTAACTATAAATTACTAGCTTTCGCCCCCGACTTCGCTCGCATAGTGTTAGGGAGGTTCCCACTCCGCCTCCCCCACCTTCCCAATCCCCACTCACTCCCCCCCCCCCTACCCCCTAGCCCCCCTCCCCCTCTCCGCCCCCTCCCCGCCCCTCTATAACCGTTATATTCATTTTCAAACAGCTCGCTTGCCACCTGTCAAAGCGTAATAATCAAACACACGCAGTTTCGCATTTATAATATTAGTATAGATTAATATTTTATACATATTTGAATTTTAACTATCAAAGGGATCTCCATAGTAACCTAAACAAATAAGAAAATGACAGCGCACGTCAAATAATTACTTACAGTTACCAAGCAACGCTTTGTTTTGCTTTTTGTCTGGAAAATAAACGTATAATAAATAATTTCATAACGCCAGAGCTTATATATACAGCCTATATTACTCGCAAATAATGTAGCATTCTATTAGTGAAAGAATTTTTAAGTCCATTCAGTATTTTTATCCACACATCCATACAAACTTTCGCCTTTATAATATTAGTAGGATGTTTCGAAATCAAAGGTTCCTTCGTCAGGATAAAATGAAAATTAGCATTACACGAATAAGTATATACAAAAAGAATATTTAAAAAAAAAAAAATTCTAAATTTACTCATTTGTCTACTTGTTTTTCTACGGTTGTTTGTTAATTTTCATTTTATCGTTTCGAAGAAACCTTAGTTCGATAACGTGTCGACTATTTTGCTTAAATAAGTGTTAATCAAAATATTGCTCAATGAATACATGAAATTAAAAAAAATATTGATCAATGAATACACGTGTTGTAATATTGGAGGATCGACATAACAATCATAACATATGACTTAAAATCAAATTTGTAAGATATTGTATAGTGTTGGAAAAAATGTATCTGAATAACATAATAAATTGGTATGTATAAAACTTTAGTTACAGCCCTCAACTGGGGGTCTGCTCGAAAAGTTCGCCGGCTGCGTATTTACAAAACCTATCCCTTATCAGTCGCGGCCGCGAATGAAAAGGGATAAGTTTTGTTGTGCAAAATCATCTACAAACCCTACTCTGAAATGGGATAGGTTTTGTTGTGCAAAATCATCTACAAACCCTACTCTGAAATGGGATAGGTTTTGTTGTGCAAAATCATCTACACACTACTCTGAAATGGGATAGGTTTTGTTGTGCAAAATCATCTACACACCCTACTCTGAAATGGGATAGGTTTTGTTGTGCAAAATCATCTACAAACCCTACTCTGAAATGGGATAGGTTTTGTTGTGCAAAATCATCTACAAACCCTACTCTGAAATGGGATAGGTTTTGTTGTGCAAAATCATCTACAAACCCTACTCTGAAATGGGATAGGTTTTGTTGTGCAAAATCATCTACAAACCCTACTCTGAAATGGGATAGGTTTTGTTGTGCAAAATCATCTACACACTACTCTGAAATGGGATAGGTTTTGTTGTGCAAAATCATCTACACACCCTACTCTGAAATGGGATAGGTTTTGTTGTGCAAAATAATCTACAAACCCTACCCTGAAATGGGATAGGTTTTGTTGTGAAAAAAAATCTACAAACCCTATAGGTACCGTTTCGTTTATGTTTTTTAAAGTATAAACTTCTTTAGCACCGTTGTGATTTAAAAATCGATGAAACGAAAAATAGCGACGCTAAAAAGAGACAAACACATACATTTACAGGATTTAGCGTGCGAGAGAATAAGATAGTATAATCGGTCTCCTCTTTGCGATGCTTCGTAGCCTTCCCACTATCTTAGTTCTATATTTTAGTTTTCTGAAGGTTTCACTTCTACCGTGTGAATTGCACACTCTGATTTTTTTTAGTTTCTTTTATGTTTTCGTTCCGAAATGAGATAGAATTTTTCGTGCAAAAACCTCTACAAACCCTACATCGTTTTAGTAACACTTCATTTGATACATAATTAAAACCTCCAATATAAGTGCACTCTCTAAAATTGTTGAAGGAATACTAAGAAATCAATTGATTACTTACCTTGACTCTAGTAAAACATTATCAGCAAATCAGTTTGGTTTTCGCCAAAACTTATCAACCTCAGACGCCATCGCTAACGTTACAGACTTCATAATAAGTAATGTCGACAAAGGAAATAAATGTTTAGCAATTTTCCTTGATCTTGCAAAGGCGTTTGATACTGTGAACCACAAAATACTTTTAGATAAACTTAAGAGGATAGGAATATCAGATACAGTTCTTCAATTATTTCATAGTTATCTAACTGATCGAACGCAATGTGTTAAAATAAACAGTACCTATAGTAGTTCCCAAAAATCACATTGTGGCGTTCCACAAGGTAGCATCCTAGGACCCTTATTATTCTTAATCTATATTAATGATCTATGTAACCTAAAAATTTGTGGACAAATCACAAGTTTTGCCGATGATACGGTCTTGCTATTTCACGCCAAATCTTGGGATGAAGTCTTTAAAACGGCAGAAAATGGCTTTCGTATTGTTAAAAATTGGCTTAATGATCACATATTAACCCTGAATACAGACAAAACTAAATTCCTAATATTTCGAATTTCAAATAAGTTCTTGCCTTCACAACAAAGCCTTAAACTCCACAGCTGTAACCCCCTATTAACTCCATGTACCTGTCCTTCTATAAGTAGAGTTGACAGTATTAAATATCTTGGTATTCAAATAGATGATCTTCTTAAATGGAACGTACATGTTACAAACCTAACGACAAAACTCAGGAAACTCGTCTATTTTTTTAAAAATGTTAGAGATATTTTAAATAGAAAACAACTGAAACAAGTTTACTGTGCTCTTATACAATCATCACTTGAATATGGTATTATCAGCTGGGGTAGTGCCACAAATACTTGCCTAGAGCCTTTAGTAAAGATTCAAAAACTAATTTTGAAGGTTATTCTTAAAGTCCCGTTGAGAACAAGCACTGATTTTATTTTTAAGACACTAAATGTTCCGAACCTGCAAAAATTGTATTCAAAAAATATCCTGCTTCATCAATTTAAAAATACACACATGTTTGAAGAACGAATGAACACAAGAGCCTTAAGAGAGTCAAATGTAAAATCTTTCAACATCCCAGTTTGTCAAACTTCTTATGGGCAAAGAAGTTTTAAATATAATGCAACAAAGCTGTTCAATTCTCTACCTCCTGAAATTAGAAACACGCAAACCAAAAGTACATTTAAAAGTAAAATCATTGATCACCTCAAATAAACATATCCATCACAAGTATTTAAAAACAGACTTACCTTTATACCTACTGTGTGTATATATGTAACCATGTACCTACTGCAATCTTCTTATATATATGTAACATACTTGAATTGTATATTTAAAGAAAAAAAATTATATTAACCTGCCATTTTCATAATATTACTACAAAATCTTAGATAACCACTCTGTAAATTGCCATCTCAACACAGGCGTTTCACACCTAGTGAGATGGGCAATACGTCATTTTATAACCAAATGTAATATGAAAATAATTAAATAAATAAAATAAAATACATATTTTGTCAATTACTGAACACTCCTTGCTTCAATCACATCACATATATACAATACAAGTCCATACCTACTAATCCCAACAGTTCGGTTGCAGCCGCGACTGAAACGGTGTAGGGTTTGTAGATGATTTTGCACAATAAAACCTATCCCAATTACCAACTGAACCGGTATAGGTTTTGTCAATACGCTACCCTCCTACATTAGAATTTAAAGAAGAAACTTCTAGACATTGATGGAGACTAATTCCATTGATCAACTGTTGAGCCAAAATGTTGGCTCAACATTCCTCAAAACACAAATACGCTCTTCTCAACGCAACTCTCCGACCAACAGGAGAATCGAGCGTTACTAAACAAATCACTTATGTAGCTGATCGGAGACTCAGATTCATCGATCGATAAGTGGGGGACAACAGCCGTAATATGATGGAAATTCATCTTTTGATGACGATATTATTTTGAAAGTTGTGGAAATTTTCGGAAACATGTTTTTGATAGAACCACTATTTTAATAGAGAACTCCAGTCCAATGTTTTTATTTTTTTTAATGAATAATGACCTTTTAACTTAAATAACTGCTTGTTTATTTTTATTTTTAGAGTTAGTTTTAATAGTTAAAATAATTGTCAAAGTTTTAATTTTTTAAGATCCCCCTAAGACCACCGTATGTACGGTGAATCGTGTGACGTCATCACTCCTGAAAAATTACTATAGGATTGGGCAATCAGCTGATCAATTGCCGCCATTTTGAATAGCGTTATTCAAAGCATTCTCCCTAGAAGTAGCATTACTATTTTTTTGTGCAGTAGTTTTTCAATATTTTAAATAATAGAGATAAACTAATAGAGATACCTCTATTTTTGATACTGAATTATTTGGGCTTAAATATTGTTTCAATAAACACAACAACTAAATCTCTATAAACAGTATGAAATAACGAATAACATGAAATGTTGTTAATACCTACATAATCAATACATAATCAAAGATTTCAATACAATGACTGGTGACGCGTGATGTCAGCACTAACCATTCAGTAATACCAACTTTTCAGTGTGTTTTGACGAGAGGTTTAAAAATGCACTTTTTAATAATTTTTTAAGAACTCTACGTTTAATATTATGAAATAAAACTTATATATTCAGAATCAGCGTTTAGTGGTTTAAATGAACATATTTTTTTAAAGCCATAATATTTTTCACTGGAGTTCCTTATTGAGAGATATAATAGGTTTGGGTTAACACTTAGTCAAATTTAATTACGCCTAATCCTAGCGGGGTTTATGCTTAAGATGAATATATACGTGAAATCTTATTTAGATACTATTTTGATTAATCTTTACGAAAAATCGGCTTACAGTATGAACATCAAAAAATATGCTACGGATAAATCGAAGCTTTTACTAGCTTTTCTATGTATTGGAATATAAGCGTAAACCACAAAAAAAATGTTTTTTCATGACTTAACTATAAAGTAATTCAAGAAACAATTTTAAAAAAATACCCCTTTATTGCTAAGACTATTTTTGCGGTTTTACATGTTCTAACTTTTTTTCGTTTTTATAAAATTATGCACAAAATAAATAAAAACCACTTTTTCGCTTACAAGCCTCATGCAAAAAGTCGCTCGATTTTAAAATTTTGCAGGCATGAGATTCGAAATATTTCTAGCGTTTATATTCCTCTTAATGTTTAAAAAAATATCCTTTATAATATGCCCACTGTTTAGCTTTAACATGTCTTGTATTTTTGTTTTGTTAAATCGGACCATCAATTAACAACGGTACTGTATAAATGTATTACGAATAACAGTTCTTTCTTAATTGGTAGGTACCTATCTCTGACCATGTCATTATGTACGAATACCTATCGCGCAATACACACTTTTCAATACATCTATTTCCAAATTTGTAAGAAACTGTGGATAGGTACCTACTGAAGTTATACTGACTTTAATATTATGTTTGTAAGTGATTTTTATAATATTACTAGCTTTTACCCGCGGCTTCGCTCGCATGGTTTTAGGGGGAAATCTATATATATATAAATCAAAATATGCTAGCTTCTGGGTTTGTAGTTCCCGGCGTGCGTTGCTATGCTACTTAATAAAGATATTTTTTCTCCCTGCGTGTCCTTTCCCTTCGTCCCATTCTTCTTCCGCCTCCTATTCCTCTTCCGCATCCCCTTCTCCTCACGCGTTCCCACTCTGCCTTCTCCGTTTTCCATCTCCCCACTCCCCTCTACCGCATCCCCCGTCCCTCGAACCCGCCTACCGATTTCCCCTTCCGCCTCCCACATTCCACACATTCAGTCCCTGTACATTCAGTTTTCAAACAGCTTGCGTGCCACCTTTTTATATAGAGAAACCTTCGTTGACGTATTTTTTTTTGTTATATTAACTCCACTCAGGAGGCCCTGAGGAAAATAATTTCCCTCAGGACCTACGTCATTTCGGATGCTGTGTGGAGGGTCATTTTGAGGAGATGAAGGAATGAACATTGATCTTGAAGAGACCCATATTGTAGGAAGGAGGAAACACAGAGGCCGGCAAATCATTCCACAGCCGAGCTGTTGAACACAAGAACGAGTCAAAGAAACGACCCATTCTCACAATAACTCACCATAGTTTCAATGCAATGCATAATTTCAGGATGCCAGAGCTCACTATTGTGCGGAGAATCCATCGCGGGCATGCGAACATTAAATCCCCAAAGTTTCATCGCAATCGGATGAATGGTTTAGCAAAGCATAGCGGACATACAAACATACAAACCCAGAAACAAACATTTTTTGATTTTTATATGCAGGGTGTTAAGGGACGTACTTGGCTTACTTTAACCAGTGATTCCTGACATTATTTGGAGTAAAAAATGTAAATGAAATTTTGGTCTCCGGTGACATTTTCGATGTTTTTTTTTTTTTTTCTACAAAAACATAAAAAAATGGTAGTTGTTGAACAGTTGGAGGCGGGGTAAGGGGTTCGTCGGACACCCGGCTGAGTGACCAGTGACGACATGCGGAAGAATTTTTTTTTGTTTGATTTTGAAGAAAAAAATTTTGAAAAAAAAAAAGTCGTCAAAAAAAGTCACCGGAGACCAAAATTTCATTAACATTTTTTACTCCAAATAATGTCAGGAATCACTGGTTAAAGTAAGTCAAGTACGTCCCTTAACACCCTGTATATAGATAGAAGACTAGCGAGTTCCCGGCAGGCGTTGCAATTCCTGTCAAGGAGAGAAATTGTTTCTCCCTGCGTGTACTTCCTCATTCGTCCCGTTCCCCTTCCGCCGTCCCTTACCCTCCCACGTCCCCTTCCCCTCATGCGTTCCCGACCACCTTCCCCGCTTTCCCTCTCCCGCTCCCCCGTCAGAGTTTTTGTAATGATTAAAAACTTTTCAGATGTATTATGATGTGGTGAATCCTGAAATAATCCAGAAACCTTCGCGAGAGTGGAAAGAAGATATTTTGAAACTTTCAACATTTCCTATGCTTAACATATATTCATTTATGTGTATATATAAATAGATTTAGTATTATAAATTTACTTTTTATAGCGCTCTCCTGACTGTACATTGTTACAACCGTGTAGACGTTGCGCTTATTGATATGGCTTAAGGAAGAATATTGGAATTTAAATGAAGGAGGAAAAACTAATGCCAGTTACTCCTTCAACGAACTTCCCATTAATTTTACCTACAAGTCGAAAAAACGACTCGTTCTTTTGCTGCCGATATCAATTTGGGAGGAGGATGAGGGGAGGGTACCGCCGCGCCGCTCCGGGAACCATTTTTGGATAATCAACACCCCTGCCAATCCTGCCATAGTTCACCCCCAAGTAGTTCAGTATGTTTTGTGACTTCCAGGAGTGTCCAAGTTCATGCGGTGACTAGGACTTGGCAATGGATGCGTTTGCCCACCGGTTCGGTTCGAGTAAGACTGCTTGAAGGAGACCTTTTGATTTCTCCATCCGAATTCTTCACCGCCTTGCACCTCAGATCAACTCCTGACCCCAAGATTCCTACCCAGCCCTCATACCGGCTTTTTCCTTCCTTTTCTAAAAAAATACCCACTGAATAGCATCCCCAAAGATGACATAGGCCCTGAGGGGAATTGTTTTACTGAGGGCCTCCTGTATGGAGCTAATGTAAAAAAGTGAAAGAGTTTTATTTTTATAATAAAATTATATTTAAAAAGTGCGTTTTACATTAAATAAATTACTTTGTAAAAAATGCCAAAAAATATAAATATCTAAAAACCGCGTTTAAATTAGATAAATAACAAATGTCGTCTTTTTACACAACAACATTGGTGGATTCACAGATATTTATTTCTGTACTGGCTGGTTCCTGGCATGCGTTGGACAGCCATATTCAAATAAATAAATTGTTTCTCCCTGCACATCCTTTCCCGTGCGTCCCCGTTCCCCTCCCGTATCCCCTTCCCCTCCCATGTTCCAATTCCAACTTCCCTCCCTTTTCTCTCCGCTCTCCCGCTCCCCCGTCCCGCCACTCTCCACCATCGTTCCATATATTCAGTCCCAGTACTTTTAGTTTTCTATCAGCTCGCGTGCCACCATTTTTCATATATTACAAATAATCATTTTTTGTATTTCTTAAGAACAATATATCAAATTTGGTACCTAACATAGGTACCTACTTATTTATAATATCTTTAATTGTCAATTCAATTCAAAGTATTACTGACACGAACACGCGAACTCTCAAACGTGCGAAATTAAAATATCAAAATTTCTGAAATAATCCAATTTTCTGCGCAATCTTAATTGTTTTTCCGTAAGAACCTTCTACAAAGTAATATATTAGAAAACGTATATAAAAAAGATTAATGAAATAGGTAAAGTCGTTCTGAAGTTATGGCGTGAATCAAGGGAATCAGGGATTTATTTTATTTTATTTATTATAAAGACAAAGTATATGACAGGAAAAAACATAAATATTTTACAGAAAAAAAAAGTCCCAATAAACTACTTTTTAGTAGTTTGTCAATGGGTGCTTTTACTTTGAAGATATAAATAAACTTATTTTACTTTTTTTTGCAGTTAGAATTTTTGTGTTAGTGTCTAATACAATTTTTTTCGTTCGGCGAGCCAATTCTTCAACATAATATTTGTTTTACCATTTGTACATTTTTTAATTTCAGCAGGTAACATATTTAATAAATTTGCTATCATGTAGTCCAGCGTTCTTTGTCCATATTTGTTTAAGTGCTTATGTACAATAAGTCCTTCATTTAGCGTAAAACGGGTATTGTAAGTGTGATCCAGTTTATGTATGTATATAGGGCTATTCATGTGCTGAGATATAATTTTATACCACAGAATTGCTCTTACTGAGAGAATTTTGAGATTCTGGTAAAAGTACGGAACATTATGTCTTTGTTCGTATAAACTTCTATGAGCTAATAAGTTAACTAATGATTTTTAAACCGATTGAACATGATTTACATTTGTGTTACAGGAAAGTCCCCAGGCTGTAATTCCATTTATAATAGATTCAGCTAATGATAAATAAATTATTCGAAGTGTGCATATTGGAACATAGAATTTTAATTTATATAATCTGCTAACAATAGATCTGAGTCGTTCACTGACTTTATATATATATACAGATTAATTCAAAATCCACACGATACCTCTCTCAATAGTATCAAGAAATAAGCTGTGTTTTTACTTAACATGGTGAAACACTAAAATCAGAAGCCTTTCACAAAATAACACAGTGGCCACCAATTTCAAAATGCATCCTCTTTTTTTCATTATCTACGTACCCTGGGTCTGAGGTCTTTGAACCATGTTTAAA
Source organism: Limnephilus rhombicus (assembly GCA_929108145.2). Taxonomy (NCBI): domain Eukaryota; kingdom Metazoa; phylum Arthropoda; class Insecta; order Trichoptera; family Limnephilidae; genus Limnephilus; species Limnephilus rhombicus. Next base: position 15,136,251 of record OV815296.1, read on the forward strand.
AATTCGTCTTCAAACCGAAATTGACTCCTGATAAAAATATGCATTGTTTGGAGTGAACCCATTACCTAAATGAGTTATATTATTACCAAGCAATTAGTTCCAAAGCGTGCACTGTAAGTACTGGGGACAAAATTAGTAAATTGGTGATAGCTGATAATAAGAAATAACAACACACTTATGTTTCCTACAAAAGGTTTCCACAAAGATTTTTAAAAGTGGCTGGTCTCACATACATATCTTGCTGCAGTAGTTCTAAACATTTTTAAAGCCACAAAAAATTATGATTATAGTGAAAATTTTGCAAAAAAAATCGCTCCTGCTAGAAGCCCCAATAATGTAATACCGTAGAATGAAAGTTAATTTTATTTTTTATTTATATATATTACAATACAATACATTACAAAATAATGCTTTGTCTGTTCAACTGGGAAGGTTTCCCGTTTCAGGACAGTCAAATTGAACATTTAGTTCATAATATTCTTAACAAAGGAATGGTTTCGTTCAAGATAGCCCAAGAATGAGATTATATATAGACAACTTTTGAGAACATTAATAATTGCATTGGGAACGAAGGAATGGTTTCTTTATGACCTTGAAAGAATTGCAAAGATGTGATATTTTCAAGGTAATTTTTTAGAACATTAATAATTGCATTCAGAACAAAGGAATGGTTTCTTTCGGGAGATCGCAAGGATGAGATTCTTTCAAGGTCTTTTTGCATAATTTAAAATATAGTATGTAACTATAAGTTTTAAACGTTTACTCAGTACTAGAAAGTTATAATTGTTAATTAATTTTGGGAGGCGGGTATGGATACCATATATTGGATATATATGGATATCCATTTATTGGATAACCAATGCCCCTGCCGTAGGTCACCCAAAGTGCTTCGCCATGTTTGTTGACATAGAGGGCTGCCCAAGTTCATGAGGTGAAGTTTGCCTAGGTCTTGCCGGCGAATGCGTTTACCCATCTACTGCGTAGCGGGCAGGATCGGGAGAGACTGGTCGAGGGAGACCTAAACTAGACCTCATTGCCTTAAACCGTAGTGGGAGGAATGGATTCATACGACCAACACTCCTGGACACATTGATCCCCAGTTTCCTACCCTTTTCCTTCCCAGAACGTCCTCTCTCTCTTTTTCCTGACAACACCCTCCACACAGCATCCCCAAAGATGACATAGGCCCTGAGGGAATTTTTTTCGTCAAGGAAACCTCCCAGTTCTTTCTCTTTTACACTGCCTGATATCATATATCGGCATTTCATTTGATTTGGAATTTTCGCTGAGACCCAATTCTTGAATTTGAAAATTTTCCTCCTTTTCCATCATTCCTACTTTTGAAATTCACATTACTCAAACTTTATAAATATTATTTTTTTTTTGGAATTTGATTTTTAATTTACTCGTACTAAAATTCTTAGAAATCAAGTTCTGCGCAATATTTGTTGTAAGCAAACATATTTAAGGCGAAGCACCGCCTCTTGTAAAATTCAGAATCAGGCCGCTAACAATAACGCTCCTTATGTAAATGCCTGAAATTCTCGCCAAAATAAAATTTTACGTACCGACCAGAAATACGAGGCAAAGTGCTACCATCTTCTGTGACAATTTTAAAACAAACTATGAGGCTCATACACCTATTAATAGATTACATCATTTTGGCAATAAATTTGGGAATATTTTAGACATTTTGCAGATTCCTTAGTTATAAAACGAAGTCTTTATAATTACTTTAATGAAATGTACGATTTTGATTTTAATTAATTTTATTTTTTACTATTAATTTAATCGTTATATATTGTGTACTACGTACCTGCCTAACTATTATTATCTATCTTTGTAAAAGCCCACTAGGGCGTAATTAAATAAATAACCCAGACGATCTCCTCACTTAGAGCAATAGTATGTGTATAAATGTATATGTGTATCTAAATGTATGGATGTATGCATGTGTAGAGTGTGCACACGTATGCATATACACAAATATATATATATACAGATGTAATAATATTAAGATATATACTAATAATATTAAGATGAATGGTGTGCTCACCTTTAATTGGAATTTTCACTACAACCATATTCAAATTGTAAACTTATGTAATAATTATATGTGATGTTGGTGTGCCAACAAAAAAATAAAAGTAAAGGATATTTTGAACTTTATAGCATTATATGTAGGTCTGATACTTAATTTTTTTCTGACCCTATTATTTTAAGGCAACTTATTCTTAGTATAATAAAAGCATCTAAAATATTTCTAAGAGATTTAATTATTAAACCAAAATCACATGATTTAGCATTACTTAGTACACACGACAGTACGACAAAGTAGAATGGAAAATTATTACAAGCAATAATTGTCAGCCTGAAACACTCATTTACATTGAAAAATCTTCCGAGAAAAGATACTTAAATTAAAAAATAATAATTAATATTTAACAAGTTTAAGTATTTCCCCAATAAATGCAGACATAATTTGTCTCGACGCCACCTAGCGAGGGATTTAACACTAACAATGTCTTCCTTGCAAAAATAAAGTTGGTTGTTTTCAGGTGGAAAAAAATATAACAAGCAGTAATTGTTGAATGAAATACTAGTATATATTGAATTATTTGGCGGGTATTTGATAAGTCGCCATAGCTCAGTGGTCAGAGCATTCGACCGGCAATCGGAAGGACACGGGTTCAAGTCCCGTTGGCGGCAAGTATCTTTTCTCGGAAGATTTTTCAATGTAAATGAGTGTTTCAGGCTGACAATTATTGCTTGTAATAATTGTTACCCTTTGTGCTATGCATAAAAAATCTTGTCTAAACGTTTGTTTATAAATTAAAAAATAATAATTAGAATGGAAAAGACTCTTCGAGATTCTGAAGAGAATTGACATCAAATATAGAGATAGACGAATAATCCAGGCGCTATACAAGAATGAGGCCGCTATAATTAGATGTGACAATGATACAAAAGAAGCCAGTATAAGACAAGGGGTGAGACAGGGATGCTCTCTGTCACCTGTTCTTTTTAACGCATATATACAAAGTGCGATTGATGACTTGAGAGAGAGAATGAGTCACAGAAAAGGTGTAAAGATACACGGGCAAAAGGTGGATATGATAAGGTTTGCTGACGATATTGCTTTGGTTGCTGAAAGCGAAGAAAAACTGCAAGAGGCCTTAACAACCATGCAAAGCATTCTTCAAAACAATTACAACATGAAGATAAATAAAGACAAAACAAAGCTGCTGACTGTAGGCCGAACGCAACATCAGATGAGAGTAGAGATGTCAGGAGTTCCACTAAAGAACACCAAGGAGTTTGTCTACATCGGGAGCAAAATAACATGGGACGGTCGGTCTAAGAGCGAGGTCGACAGCCGTATACACCAGGCTAGGCTTGCATTCAATAAAAGGTCGAAAATAATAGAATCGAAAAATATAGACCTGAAACTGAGAATACTACTCATCAAGACCTATGTATGGAGTATCTTGATGTACGGCTGCGAAACATGGTGCCCATCCGAAAGAGATTTTTTTTTTATTTTTATTTTAGTTTATTTAGGAAACAAACAGTTATACATATTTTATAAGAAAGTAACATATTACATGATTGCATTAACCAGCGAAGTTTCCGCTACAATTTATAATATATAAACATGGATTAAAACATTAAAGAAAACATAAAGTGGTAGAAAAAAAAGAAAAATATATATATATATACAACAGAAATGAAAGAAAAAAACACACACACAAATTAAAGCATATGGGATATATAAATCATCCAAATATTATTATTATAATAAAAAGAAGGAAAACCAACATAATGAGAATGAAAAAAAAATAACATGCAGCAGGGGTGGAGAGTTCGTAATTAACAATTTGTTTTAATTTTTTCTATTATGGATTTAATAAATTGGCCTGAGGACAAATGGAAAATATCAGCGTCGTAAAAGATATCATTGTATTTTGTGCACGTCCTTCGGAGAAACGAATGTTGTGTGTAATTTGTTTTTGAGTGTGGGATGTGGAATAGTTGGTTTGACCTTGTGTTTCTTATTGGACAGTGGAAATTAATGTGTTCTAGAAGATAGTTGTTGTCAACAACGTTGTTAATGATTTTGAATAAAAATTTTTGGTCGGATATATTTCTTCTATCTTCTAAAGTTGATAAATTATGGAATGTTAATGAGTCTTTTAGGTTTTCTGAAGTTCGAAAGGATTTAAAGTCTAGGTGTTTCAATATCTTTTTTTGAATTCTTTCTAACCTTTCAATATTTACTTTGTATTGGGGATTCCATATGACTGATCCGAATTCTAATATTGAGCGAACAAAAGAGACGTACAGTATTTTGATTACGTGTGGAGACCTAAATGGTTTGGTCACTCTTATGATGAATCCTAGAAGTTTGTACGCCCTGTCACAGATGGAATTTATATGTGTTCGGAAAGACATTCCGGAGTCCATTATTATTCCTAAGTCCCTCACTTCACAACATCTTTTTATCTCTACGTCATTGATTTTGTACGGGAATATTAGGGGGTTTATGCTTTTGGTGAATGATATTGTGTTACATTTTTCCAGATTAAGGAACAGTTGGTTGTTAGCACAATATATTCCAAGCCTATTGATATCATCTTGCAATTCTAGGCTGTCATTAATATTAGTGATTTTTTTGTAAATCTTGTAATTTTGTAGATAAATATTTTGTAGATATCTGGTGTAACCCTAAGTGACCAGCTCAGGTATGGGGGCTCCATCGAAGCCAGAGTAAAATTAGCCTCCCAAAAACTGGGCGTACTGTACAGGGCCCGCAGATACTTTAAAAGTACACAACTGCTAACCCTGTACAAATCGCAAGTGCGCCCCACGGTTGAATTTGGCAGCCACCTCTGGTCTGGAGCTCCAAAATACCTGAAAAATACCCTCGACTCTGTGCAGAAACGGGCGGTCCGTTTGATAGATTCTCCCATCTTAACAGACGGATTGCAATCTTTAGAGCACAGGCGTCGGGTGGGAATGCTATCCTTGTTCTACCGGTATTACAATGGAAGATGCTCCGAGGAACTAGCATCATTGATCCCTTCGGCACCGGTGCATAGTCGGGAAACACGCCAAACGCGTGCCCAACATTTGTACACAGTTGACATTAGTCACATGAGAACGGGTCGTTTCTTCGACTCGTTCTTATGTTCAACAGCTCGGCTGTGGAATGATTTGCCGGCCTCTGTGTTTCCTCCTTCCTACAACATGGGTCTCTTCAAGACCAATGTTCATTCCTTCCTCTCCTCAAAAAGACCCTCCACACAGCATCCCAGATGACATAGGCCCTGAGGGAAATTATTTTCCTCAGGGCCTCCTGTGTGGAGTTAATGTAAAAAAAAAAAAAAAAAAGATAAACGGAGACTAGAGGCTTTTGAGATGTGGTCCTATAGAAGACTACTAGGAATTTCCTGGAGAGACCACATCACAAATGAGGAGGTTCTCCAAAGAATCGAAGGAGGAAGGCACCTGCTCAGGACCTTGTCCGAAAGGCGCGCAAGATGGATCGGCCATGCAATAAAACAAGAAGGCCTCTTGCATGCCATAATGGAGGGTATGACCGAGGGGACAAACGCTAGGGGACGCCCACGCCGAGAGTACCTGGAGGACCTGCTGGTGGACGTGCGCTGCTTATCATATGCAGACTTCAAAAGAGCCGCACAAGACAGGGAAGAGTGGAAGAAACGTATAGATGAAATTGCTGCAAACCAATCCCAGGATTGAAACCAGAGAGAGAGAGTACATCGCCTTAAACATGAATAAAAATCAATTGGATATTTTTTACACATTTGCATTCCTATCAAATATTATGTTTGTGATTATCGTTGAATATCTTAATTTTATTCCAAGATGTATAATTTGAGAAGATGATGTAAGTGCTAAAGTCTCTCGTGACAATGTTAAAATAAGATTTATTTGTGTTTTTACGCCCTTCTTTTTTATACATTAACTCTACACAGAAGGCCCTGAGGAAAATAATTTCCCTCAGGGCCTATGTCATCTGAGATGCTGCGTGGAGGGTGGAGGGTGGAGGGTCTTTTTGAGAAGAGGAAGGAATGAACATTGGCCTTGAAGAGACCCATGTTGTAGGAAGGAGGAAACAAGAATGAGAAACGTCCTCATGTGACAAATGTCAACCGTGTACATATGTTGGGCACGCGTTTGGCGTGTTTCCCGACTATGCACCGGTTCCGAAGGGATTATTAACGCTAGTTCCTCGGAACACCTTCCATTGTAATACCGGTAGAACACGGATAGCATTCCCACCCGACGCCTGTGCTCTAAAGATTGCAATCCGTCTGTTAAGATGGTAGAATCTATCAAACGGACCGCCCGTTTCTGCACAGAGTCCAGGGTATTTTTCAGATATTTTGGAGCTCCAGACCACAGGTGGCTGCCAAATTCAACCTTGCGCGCACTTGTGATTTGTACATGGTTAGTAGTTGTGTACTATACGTATATGTACGGTACGTCCAGTTTTTGAGAGGCTAACTTAACGCTGGTTTCGATGGAGCCCCCATATCTGAGCTGGTCACCTAGTGTTACACCAAGCATATCAATGGAGGGCCTGTTCGGAAGATATTGGTTTGAAGATTGAGCTTGGGCGAAGGGTAAGGCTCTCGACTAGCAATCTTCTAATCTTTTAATCTCGTCTTTGGTTAAAAACGATTTTGCTAACTAGCAATTTTACCATGGCGTTTTGAATCATTTGTACATGTTTTATGTTGGTTTTACATGATTGACCCCAAGAAGTTATCCCATATCTCACTGTTGATTCTGCAAGAGACAAATAAATCAATTTCATAGTTTTTATAGGCACATAACATTTTATTTTAAGATTCTACCTACAATATATCGAAGGCGCTTACAAAGTTTTGCTATGTGTACATCCCACTTCATGTTACAATCTACTGTAACTCTTAGATACACATAGTCGTTAACTAGTTCGATACTTGTACATGAACAGGGCTGTGTGATGTTGTTGTGAATGCAATCGAAAGAGTGAGATATGATTACAGGTGTCTCGCTGTACTTGGCGTGTTGTGATCTTATATGCATCAGTTTTTTTTTTTGGAATTGATTAGCAGACCATAATCATTAATAATGTGACCAATTTAATAAGGAAATAAAATCTAGCTGCAATAAATTCATTGCTATAGACAAATTTTCATGGGATATGACAAGTGCAGTATCATCAGCGTATTCTGTATACGAAATGAAATTATTGCAGCTATATTTTATTTCCTATTTATACAAAATATGCTGATGATACTGCACTTAATTTGTATTATTTCACAATTTTATTCATTTAAATTAATATACCTACCGCATAGTGGAAGATACCCCCATTTTGTAAAACCATCATTGTTTTGAAACGTTGCTTGAAATTACTTTAGCCGTGTTTAGTGACCAGATTTGAAATGCCAGGTACTTCCCCCACCTTCCTCTTTCCCATCTCCTTCCTTCCACACCCAACTACCTTTAGCCTTACAACATACCCCAATTGGGGGTGCCAAAGTCTCATGCGCGGTATATTCACAAAAAAAAATGTTTAACATAAATCAAAAAAAAATTATATATTTTTTTACACATTTGATTTACGAACAAATATTTTATTTTTTGATTATCATTGAATATCTAAATTTTGTGCCAAGTTGCATAATTTGAGAAGATGACGTAAGGGCCAAAGTGTCTCCTAGTAACAAAGTTAAAATACTTAATATTTTTTTATGTTTTCCATGTTTAATAATCCCTAAAATGAATTAATAATACTCGATTTTTTATTTCGATCGGTAATATATTATTATCGTATACACACTTTTATTATTACAATTTCCCGTAGGTAAATATCCTAGAAATGTTTTTTTACCGATTTGAAAAAAAAAGAAATTACTTGGAAACAGTGAATGATTTTATATACCTAGGCTCGTCGAAGGAGGTTGTGAAACAGAAATGAAAAGAAGAATTTTCATGACAAAAGCTGCCATTAATAAATTGTATGGAGTGACAGAGGCATAACGAAGATCACAAAGACAAGACTCGTCCGGACATTGATTTTCCCCATATTTCTGTGGAAATCGATTTTGTCCGGACATTGATATTCCACATATTTCATCTATTTACGATGTGGAAATATTTATTTATTAAGGCGATCCCATAGTCCAGGAAAAAATCGAAATCGGAATTCACGCCCTTTTATGGGAGGAGTTTAAAAATACTTGAGAAAAAGCTTTTGGAAAGGTTGGATAAGGTATTTGAGATTTTTTTACGCATTGTTTATTGTAATAAAACTGAAATTTAAAAATGATTTCACAGAACAAAGCGACGCGGAGCCTAACGTCTGTTCCCCGCTCCGTCCGGTGGCGAGCTGATAAAAAAATGGGCGTGACAAATATGTAGTCCTTCGGTGGATGGCACAGGGTTCACTTTGAAAACCCAAATTCGTCTACTGCTGGCCGAATCGTAAAATAACAACGTGAAAATGCATTCTTTATTTGATTTTGTGGAGTTCAGGCGTACATATTAATTTTTTTTGCGATTATTATAAAAGAAACTGAATTTGCCACATTAAACAATAAAACCATATCCGAAAAGGGGTTTATAAATAGGAGAGTTTGGACTTGAAAGTGTTTTTTATAGACCTTATACGCTATTTTTTTCTAGACTTATTAAAAGACTTATAAAAAAATGACCGATATTTTTAAGGACCCAGGCATGTTCTACACGCAGTATTTAATTGAAGCATCTACATATATTACTTCTAAGCGATCAAATTTTCAAAACAAAAACATTTGATTTTGTATGATTTTGCACTATTTAGTATGGCTTCATCTTAATGCCCGTTTTATGGGCTTTTACATTTGAATAGTAAGAATTATACAGTACTAGAGATACCCGGCATGCGTTGCAACGGCATTCAAAGAAATAAATTGTTTCTCCCTGCATATCCTTTCCCATGCGTCCCCGTTCCCCTTCCGTGTCTCCTTCGACTTCCGCGTTCCCCTTCCACCTTCCCCGCCTTCCCCCTCCCGCGAACCCCACCTCCTTCGTTACCCTCCCCCTCCTGCTTTCCCTTCCTGCCGCTAAAATATATGAAATACACATATTTTCAAAGTACTCGAAAACCAGTAATTTTTTTATTCCAATTTCATAAAGCCAGAGTTCAAAATTATGTATTAGGCGTGCTCACAAGAAATCACCAAAGTTTCATCGCAATCGGATGAACGGCGGCGCATAAAATACGCCCAAGTAACAATATTTTATATTTTTAAAAATTTAAATTGAAGATGGCCAGTATGTCCACTGACTTGGTATAATTATTTCCCTCCATATTCTGGGTAAAGAGGAATACATATGGTAGTTAGTCCCAGAATGTCTGTACTGAAATAAATCCTGACTTCTAGTATTACCTTGTGGAATCTGGAAACTCATCAATGCAAGCAATACCGGACTATCAATTAAATCATTTAAAATTTTATATAGAAATACGAAGTCAGTGAAAATCCTTTTGTCTGACAATTTGAACATATTCATATCATTTAAAAGAGTATTTGTAGTTCAACATAATTGCTGGAATACCCATTTTAAAATTTAGAAAACGAAAGAATTTGTTTTGTATTCTTTCAACAGCTCGTACATGAATATTATTATGTGGGCTCCAGAAGGGAGAAATGTACTCTAGTTGACTTCTAACGTAGGCAAAATATAACAGTTCAATACAATACGAATAATTAGAGTCAGCAAAAGAAAAAGGATAGAAAAAAATGCTCAGACACACAAATGAGTCCAACCTGGTAGAGCTAGGCATTCACAATAGCCGTCAACTATCTGCCCACAATGTATTTTAAGATACTTTGGACACGTTGCTCGCCAAATGAGGACTTTAACATGGAGAAACCCATAGTCACTGGAGAAATTGAAGGCAGACGAAGCAGAAATGGGTCACCAAAGCGCTGGAGGTACCAAGTATCACTGGCATCCGGTACGTCGATGTCCTCGACTCTCGGAGCAGCGCAGGACCAGGAGCCTTGTTCACCATGGAAACTGGAGTAGGGGTCACGACCCTCAGCGATGAGGAACCGACTTGATAAGAAGGATAGACATTTCGACCTTCCGAAAATAGAACCCAAATAGATCAGTGAAATTGATTTTCTGTCCATGAAAGAATTCGGACATTTGAAAATTTTTGACAATGTTGTTAAAGTAAGGAAAATTTGACCTTTCTTCGGGCATACAACGGACTTGCCCACAAGACAATTCTATCGGTTTATCTAATCAGTGATATTATTTAGAGGTAACAAGACTAACTAGTCCAAACAACCTAATTCCTAACTACACATCTACATACATACGGTATTATTAATTATGAACCTTTGAATTTGTAACCCACGGGTCGCTGGTTCAAACCAATCGAGGGCAAATAAAAAGGGTAAGTAGATACCTACTATCGAAATGTATATTATGTTTTTTTAGGACTATACACGGTGTTTGGAAAATCTTAGTACAAGCGCAAACTTGTGAATCTGCATCACATGGAAAACTCAAAAAACCTTTTTTTTCATTATCTTCTTTTAGGCATCTTTTGTTTTACATTAGCTCCATTATAATTTGGGGTACCGCCGCCCCGGGAACCATTTATTGGACAACCATCACCCCTGCCACAGGTCACCTCAAGTGGTTCGCTACGTTTGGTGACTTAGCAGGGGTGCCCGGGTTCATGAGATGAGGTTTGCCTAGTTCTTGGTGGGGGATACGTTTGCCCAACCACTGCGTGGCGGGCTGGATCGGAGGAGACTGATTGAGGGAGGTCTTTTGACCTCTCCAGCCGGATTCTCCCGACCCTTCGCCTTGCACCGCAATGTGTGGAATAGATTCATACGTCCGTCACTCCTGGCCACACTGACCCCCAGATTCCTTCCCACCCCGCATACCTTTTTCCTTCTCATATCTTCTTCTCCTTCCTTTCCCTTAAAAAACCCTCCACACAGCTTCCTCAAAGATGACATAGGCCCCCAGGGAAATTGTTTTTCTCGGTTCCTCCTGTGTTTTTTTTTATTTACATAAGCTCCATACAGGAGGCCCTAAGGAAAATAATTTGTGTCCGGGCCTATGTCATCTTTAGGGATGCTGTGTGGAGGGTTTTTAAAGGAAAGGAAGAAGAGGAGAGTTCTGGGAAGGAAAAGGATTTAAGGGGTGGGTACCAATCTGAGGTTCAGTGTCCTGGTCATCCGCCTCCAAGACCTAGACAAGCCTCACCCCATGAACCCGGGCACCCCTGCTAAATCACTAAACGTAGCGAACCACTTGGGGTGACCTATGGCAGAGTTGTTGGTTATCCAATAAAGGTTCCCGGGACGGCGGTACCCATTCCCGCCTCCCAAATTGATATTATTGTGTGGAGCTAATGTAAAAAAAAAATACAGGAGACCCTGAGGAAATTATTTCATCTTAGGGGATGCTGTGTGGAGAGTGTTTTTAGGGTTTTAGGGTTTTTTTAAGGAAAGAAAGGAGAGAAGTTCTGGTAAGGAAACATGTATGAGGGGTGGGTAGGAATCTAGATTCCTACAGTCAGTGTGTTCAGGAGTGACGGACGTATGAATCCAGGCCTCCAACTGTGGTGCATGTCGATGGGTCGAGGAATTCTGGCTGAAGAGGTTAAAAAACCTCCCTCAACCGGTCTCTCTCAATCCGGCCTGCCACGCAGTAGGTGGGTAGATGCATCGGTCCACCAAGACCTGGGAAAACCTCACCTCAAGCAACACGGGCACCCCTGCTAAGTCACCAAACGTAGCAAACCACTTGGGGTGATCAATGTTAAAAAACAATGTTAAAATGACACTATCTCGATTTACTAAAAAACGAAAGCTCAAATCAAAAAGTTATATCAAAATATGATTTGGATACCAGAGCTCCGCTTGTACAACGAGTTACCGGACACCGTGTATAATATTAATATAGTTACGCATTAGCATCTCATTTCAAAACAAAATATATTCCCTTTATAAACCACTTGTCAATTCAAATGACAAGACAAAACAGTCAATTCAAATGTAGATAAGTTTTAAGATTTTCACGGCCAAAAGCATTTTCGTTATTTGTTTTTGGGGTGTTATGCCGTGTTGCGCTACCTCCTTCTTTAGCCAACGTTTCGGACATCGTTGCAGTGTCCATCATCAGGGCAGATCCGGCACATCTACCGGATCTGCCAGATAAGCCAGAATTATTTAACTTCTCAAGAAAAAAAAATCGATTTTATTTTCACTGCAGGGACAACTGCCAGGTAATAGTTGGCGCCCCGAAATTATAATTATTATAAAATTACAATTTTGTGTGCATTATTTACCAATTTTAGCCAAAAAAATTATTTGCATTTTTTACTCTAAATAATGTCAGAAATCACTGGTTAAAGTACGTCAAGTATATTCCTTAAGGGACTTTAACCAGCCAGCGGCCGAGAATCGAAATTTCATTGGAATATGTTCTTACGATCGTACAGGGCGGTTCCAATTGGAAAGATTAATTATTCTCCGTGCCAGCTTTTTAAAATTGTAATTCAATATCGATTTTATTATATTAAAATTTGCTTTAATTTATACCTACATCCAAAAATGCTGAAAGACGTGATGATAAAACTATTAAAATTATGTACTTTCGATTATTTTTTGATCATAAGCATTTATAATATTTTTTCAATAATGTCGAAGCAAAATAAGAATGTAAAAAAAATCTCAAATATATTAGTTTGTAAGACTGCAAATAAATAGACAAACTGAATTATTTTCGTCACAAAACACGTGCGCGGATCTTTTTTTAATGATTTTATTTAAACTAAAATTAAAATTCTGAAACAAAGCTTTCCCAGATAATTTTTGATTTACTAGCTTTTTCCCGCGGCTTCGCTCGCATGGTATTGGTGATTCCCATTCAGCCTCCTCCACCTTCCCTCTCCCCACTCTACTCCCCCCATCAACCCCCCTCCCCCTCCACCCACCCCTCCACCTTCCCTCTCCCCACTCCACTCATCCATCAACCCCCCTCTCCCTCCCCCTCTTTCTCCATCCACCCCTCCCCATCCCATTTTTTATTTTAGGGTTTGGATCTCAAAAACACCGCAATTATAGCTAACCAATATTGAATTTATTAGATCATTATGAACCCATTGTACCTACAATAAGGCAACAGGTAAACTGGGCTTGTTACGAACACACGGCGTGTTCACGGATGCACTGGACACAGTACTCACGGTCTGCAGGGGTCAGAACGGTGGGCTTACGAACCACAAAGTGAACTTATTTTTTTCAAATTAAATGCCGCTAGATTATTATTTATAGCATTAACTCTAAATCTAATTATATAATTAACTAAAACAATAACAACAAATCTTAACAATTCAGAGGAAACCGGCTGGCGTTTTATCCATACTAACATATTCCCAAATTACCTCTCCGGATTTTGACACTACTGCACATATTTCTTTAAACAGTATAGATATCGACCACTAGCGTGTCGGTACGTTTCCTTTTTTGATAAGTTACTTCTTATAGGAGTAAAATATATAAATAAACTAGCTGGTTCCGGCATGCGTTGCTATGCCATTTAATAAAGAAATTGTTTCTCCCTGAGAGTCCTTTCCCATTCGTCCCGTTCCCCTTCCGCCTCCCCTTCTTCTCCTGCGTCCTCTTCCCCTCTCGCGTTCCCACTCCGTCATCTCTACCTTCCCTCTCCCCACTCCACTCCCCCCCTTCCACCGTCCCGCGAACTCCCCTTCCACCTTCCCCGCCTTCCCTCTTCCCTTTCCCGCTCCCTCATCCCGCCAACCCTCCTCCCGCCTTCCATATATTCAATCCCAGTACATTCAGTTTTTAAACAGCCTGCGTGCCACCTTTTACAATTTTTATTCAAATGTTTTTTTTCCCGTATATTAAATTTGGTAGGTACCTAACATAGGTACCTATTCAAAATATCTAAAATTCTTGATTCGATTTAGGGGAGTACCTACTTTAAATAAATTTATCAACTTATAAATTTTCAAAAATAGAATCCTGATTTTTTTTTTAATTTTTTTTATTATTTTTTTTTTTTATTAGAGATAATATATTACAAAATTACTACATAAAATTTATAATACATTACTCTCAATGAGTTTAATAAAACTCATTTTGGGAAGGACAACATTATACATCTAAAGGAAAATTATTTTTACATAAGAACACGGAAATCAATGAACAATACATAGATTTTTAAATGGACTAGACTCACTTGATACAGGTAATTGAAGAATATACAAGAGTTACAAAGGAAGACAGATAAATTCGTCACTGTTTAATAAAGTTGCTGAGAAATTACAATCATTGTTTTGCAAAATGTCATTCTCAAACACGCGAACTGTCAAACGTGCGATAGTCGTTAGGTTTTCTGAAATTATCAAATTTTCTTAATTTTTCTCTCAAAACCATCTTTTCTCTAAGAACCATCCTCGTACTTCAAGGAATATTCTAAAAAAAGATTTAGCGAAATCGGTTCAGCTGCTCTCGAGATTTGCGCTTAGCAACACATTCAGCGATTCATTTTTATATATAAGAAGAGATATGTAAGTTTTAAAAATTGTCCTCCAACAATTTTTTTTAATTGCCTGGTTTGAACGCCATCAACATACGTTCAGTATTCAAACTAGAAGATATATTATTTAAAAAAATCAAAACGTACAGATGTATAAAATTTTCTTCTAGTACAGTTAGTAAAACTAATCTCAAAAATCGGTCCAGTTTTGGAGGAGAAAAATGGGAATACAAAACCGCTTCGCAGGTTTTTGCTGCTAGGCTTTTGTTTGAGTGTTTGTGACCATTTTATAAATCCGATAGGAACTTGTTCCTAAAATAGCCAGTTCCTCGGATCCACTGTGATCCAGTGACAGCTAGTCACCGTCGGTGACTCACCGAGAGAAAGTAACAGTGACAAAGTAACAGTGCCATAGTAACAGTGACAAAGTAACAGTGCCATAGTAACCGTGTCAAAGTAACCGAGACACGCAATGAGGTAATGAGTAATTTATGCGAATAATAACTTTGTCAAGTATCGCCGTCAATCTTCCAAATCCGGAAGGATACTTAAAATATATTAAACCGTAGCAGTTATACCTAGGGGGGAAACGTAGTGACATCTTGAAACCGAATTATGACATTAGCTTTGTTTGAAATTCCACGTACACGGATGTTATTTGAGGTGCGGCCGTTGAGCGTGGCGTCCGACATGCACTCGTGGCTAGGTTCTTAAATTCAACCACACAGATGCTAGCCTATTAATATAGATTGATCCCCAAAATCAAAAATTATCATAAAGATTATGAGAATTAGTCTTTGCAAACTTTGACACCTCAGAACATGGTAAGGTTAAGTTAGAACCCTATCCAACTAAAGTGTCAATTATCTTTCGCCAAACAAACAACAAAAGGTGACGATTACGTAAGTACTTTGGTCATTGCCTTTTTTCTATACGCAATTATTTTTTAAGACACCTACATATATTAATGTGCATGGATTACATTAAGATGCATAATTTTATTTTGTTTTTTGGTACGTCATAAAACTGTCAGACAAAAAAGGTTATTCTTTCCTCACTTGACCACAATCGCCTATTTGACAAAACTATGCAAGACACAGCAACTTGCGTACCACTATATTTATATTCGAAACTCACTTCAGTTGCACCCGTCGCGACGCGAGGTTGCCCCAAGGTTTCACCGTGAGACCACTCCGGAAAAACTTAATAACTAATTAAATAAAAACAATATAAAAGATATAAAATCACCAAAAAGTGAGTTAATAAACATAGAATATTTCTGCATTTAAATAAATTTAAAAATATATATTTTACATGATTAAAATCAGTTTGAAATAATAAAAAAAATGTTAAATATTTTTTTTGTAGGACAATGATTGCTTTATAATAAATCGTGTTCTGAATATTTTGAAGCACCCAGTTTCGAAGTATTCCACGTTCCATGATAATTCTATGGCGTGGCCGTATGAAAAACGTGAATTGTTTACCAAGTAGGTTTCGCAGTAGAGTGCTTCAATAAAATTGCTTGCGAAATAAAAATAGCTTTGAATTAAATCGTTTGTAAATATAGTGTAATTTTTTTTTGTTGCAGGTGTCAAAATTTTAAAGAAAGTTGTTGACATTTAATAAATTGTTGGTAAGTTTTGTATTTTATTTCAATAAAAAATATTAGAAATTAAGAAGTGTCTATAAAAAATATATTTTTAATTTTAAGCAATATACTGAATGATGAATTTTAAGCAATATAATTAAATGAAGACAATATTAGCGAAACTCAATCGAAAATCTAGAGACAGAAAAATCAGAAAAAAATATGGGCACATCTGGGACTCGAACCCAGAACCTTCGGCTTTCCGGACCGCAACTCTATCAACTGAGCTAATGTGTCCCTATCCGATTCGGTCATTCTTAACTGTATCATACTAAGAACTACCAACATTATCTTCATTTTCTTAATGCATATTTATTATTGGCTGCTATCTTCATGCATTTACTCATAAAGTTAAAAATAAAAATAGATATTTTATTAATTGATACTACCAGTAACTACCCGGGTTCGCCAGAGTCACGGTAGTTTTTTGTTTAAAAAATATTAATTACGAAGTCTTATTATTCTAGGTGTATATATATTCTTTTTGAATTTATAAAAAAAATATTATTATAAAAGACAACTATTTGCATTTGGGGTGAAGAAAAATACTTCTTTCAAATATTCAATATAAAATGTCATAGAATATGGACACAAATTATTATAAATGCCTGTCAGCTGGTATCATCCCATACGACGAAAGTAAAATTTTCATGTTACGTAATTGAAATTTTAAATGCAGCGTTTTCTATTGCCGCGAGTGCAAATAGTGGTATTTTACAGTAATTAAGGTTAATCAAAAGTTTTTTTTAATATTTGTAAAGCGTTTACAGTCAGCCTGAAAGTTTACCTTATTTTATACCGAAGTTCTTCACATACGAAGTAGTAATAGTAGTTTTTTGTTTTTAACAAAGTCATACATTCCCGGGTTAAGAATAACCTGAAAATATTTGAATATATCCCACTACCACCACAATAAGCGGAAAATGTTGCCTGTATCGTGATGGGTGACTTAGCCAGCCGAGGAATTGAACACACGACGCCTGAGTGGGACCCAAATTCGATGCCAACTCGGCCACCGACCGGTCAAAATCAGTTGTCAAACTGTTCATTGAGAAATGGCAATGATATTTTTTTATTAAGCAATTTAAATATAATTAAAAAAATTAGATTTTTTTAGTACTATCTGTAACTACCCGGCTTCGTCTGAGTCACAATAAAACTTTTTTTCTAAAAATAAATGATTAAAGTGAGAAATTTAATTAAAAAGTGACAGTACGTATATTAAATTAAATTATTAATATTACATTAGTCTTATTTATGGCAGTTAAATGGATATTTCAAAGCCCCATAACTCATGATGGAAACTACATTGCGGGTGGACAACATTCATGTTAAAAACGCCATAAAAGTTCTTTCTTGAGGTTTTTTTAAGAATAAGTGTAGATATCAGTGATTTTGTGATTTTTACTTAAGTGGAACGTTGGATCTCAAAACCAAAATTAAGATTTGTATGAAACGGGCTGGACCGGCCGAGCAAACGTTCCTCTGAAGACGTGAGTGACTTTTTACGTAATAAACTAATAAGTAATAAGTAAACACATTTTTTAATGTTTTCACTTAACTTTATGTGTGTACACAGCTACTTTCTGTTCGTACTTGAGTTTCGTAAATTCCGTAGAGTGTACTGGCTTCCTCAGCAAATATATAAAATTTATTTACCCATTATATCAAATATTTGTCATTCACTCTAATATGCTAAATGCGGCAAAAATTTGGTAGGAATCTTTATAAAAAAACTTCACAACAACAAAGCTTTTAAAATCCACTATGATTTTTAAAAACCTTACTCAACAAATTGACAAAAAATATGCAAATATGCTGTTAGAAAACATTAATCGAAATGAAATGTTTATTATCATCATAACTGTGTGCCAGTTGTTTCACATAACTTGAATAATTAAACAAATTTCATAATTTGATATTTAAGATCTGTGAAAGTTATATTCAAGTGATTATTTGTTTATGGGCCAGTTGCTACAAAGTACTTAAATAATATAAAAACTTTCGTAGAACTTGAACATTAATATTGAAAATTGAAGAATTTTTTAAGTTATAAAACCTGGTCTTAAGAAAATAGCAATTGTTCACTTTTATTTGATGAAAAATTCGGATAGTTTTTCCTTCTCAGTCAGATTTTAACTCAAATACACATTACTAAAGAAAACTTTATTTTTTACGTGTTTAAAGGGAAATTGAAAAATGTATGCAAGTTGCAAGTGTTACAAAAACCTGGCAAAACAGGGAAGAATTATCATGATCTACGCTGAAGAAAAATTCCCTCGGGAAATTTCATCTTTGGGGATGCTGTGTGTAGGGTATTTTTAGGGAAAGGAAGGGGAGGAAGTTCTGGGAAGGAAAAATATGAGGGGTGGGTAGGAATCTGGGTGTCAAGGTATCCAGGAGTGACGACCGTGTGAATCCATCCCTCCCACTGCGGTGCAAGGCGATAGGTCGAAAGATTCCGGCTGGAGAAGTAAAAAGGTCTCCATCAACCAATCTCTCCAGATCCGCCGTCGGTGTAAAAGTATCTACCGCCAAGACTTAGACAAACCTCACCTCATGAACCCGGACACCCCTGCTAAGTCACCAAACGTAGCCAACACAACCTATGGCAAAGCAATTGATTATCCAATAAATGGTTCCCGGGGCGGCGGTAACCCGCCCAAATTGTAGTCGTAGATACTTTCAATATCGCCCTCTTAAAAGACATAATTTCCTAATTGAAAAAATGCTTGGAATGGATTTAGCCATGTTTGGTGACCAGGTCAGAAAAGCCAGGTACTCCCCCACCTTCCCCTTTCATCTCCTTAGTCTCCCCATTACGTTCAGTCTCACAGCATACACCAATTTGGGATGCCATAGTCTCACTGGCTCCTGAGCACTTGGGACTCTTGTGCGGTACTCACATAAAAGACTCCTAGGTCCCAAAACGGCCATTGGAATGAATTAACTGTTAAAGAAATATTTTCAATAATTTGAACTAGTTTGTTCAACTTCACCAGAAGTAAGATTAATTTAACCTTACTTCAGCCACGCTTAAAACACACTCCTACCAATTTATCTCTTCAGATGAATATACATGTGAAATCCTATTTAAATACTATTTTGATTAATCTTTACGTCGAATCGGCTTACAGTATGAACATTAAAAAATATGCTACGGATAAATCGAAGCTTTTACTAGCTTTTTTATGTATTGGAATTACAATAAAATTATTATTTACGTAACAAAAAATATAAGCGTAAACCACCAAAAAAAAAGTTTTTTCATGACTTAACTATGAAGTAATACAAGAAACAATTTTTAAAAATACCCCTTTATGGCTAAGACTATTTTTGAGGTTTTCCATGTTTTAACTTTTTTTTCGTTCTTATAAAATTATGCACAAAATAAATAAAAACCACTTTTTCGCTTACTTGCCTTGTGCAAAAAGACGCTCGCTTTTAAAATTTTGCAGGCACGGATTTCGAAATATTTCTAGCGTTTATATTCCTCTTCAGCGGAAGACACATTTTAGAGATCGGTTATAACAAATTTAATATTAGCTTCATTATGCGAAATTTTTAGAATATTGTTTGTCGTTGATTCGTCTGTTTAATATCTTTTTAATTTCGCATTTCGATGTAAAGTAATATTACATTTTTATTGAAAACTGGCTGTCCATTTATTTAATATTTTTTCAAATGAAGAAGTCACGTAACACTCCAATATTAATAGAAATTTATGAACGGCACAGAACAAAGTTATGTTCATTTTGTGCAAACATAATAATATATACGAGTATAGTCCATATTTGATTTTGCAAACGTTACAATTTTGTGGGTACGTAAAACGAAATGCCAAATTTTCAATTGGTGCGTTCAGTGCAAATTCCAACGGAAATAGAAAAATCTGATTTAAGCAGTTCCAATTAAGAATTATAATTATTTCCTTGTTCACACAAATGAGTGAAACATTTTCAAAATTGGAACTGATGTATGTTTTAAGAAAATTATACAATAATCTTTTCGTATTCAGAAAATCGATATTAATTATATATAATATATGAGTATTTTAAAAGATTTAAAAAAAAAGAGGACCTGAAGAAAAAAAATCAGAGTGTGTAATTCGCACGCAGTATAAGTGAAAATAGAAAGTAACTAGATGTGGATGTCTTTTCTTTTAGTGGTTTAAAGATTGGATATTGATTTCACAATTTTTTTTTATTTCGTTGGATTCGAACCCGCGTTTGCTTGATTTCTGTCTCTCTGGCCGCTAAGACTTGTCAGGCACCTTGCCAACTACGCTATGGAAGGCACGCGCCGAGGTGCGAATTTATCGGATTATATTAGAACTGAGTATTTGTGTAGAACTGAGTTGTGACGCATTTCCGTTTCACCCGAATTTCAAGTCACTAACGGCCGTAAAGAAGTTTTACTTCAAAAAATTCCTCAGGGCCTGTGTCATCTTCGGGGGTGCCGGTAAAGGGTCTTTTTAGGGATAGGAATGAGAGGAAGTCCTGGGAAGGAAATAGGTATGAGGGGTGGGTGGGAATCTGGGGGTCAACGTGTCCAGGAATGATGGAGTACGAATCCATGCCCCCCACTGCAGTGCAGAACGATGGGTCGAGAGAGTCCAGCTGTAGAGGTCCCCCTCAACCAGCCTCTCTCGATCCCGAAGAGTTGCAGCATTACATATGTTTAAGAACAAAAGCAAACAAGACATTCGACGTTTTTGAATTTTTGGAATTCACTAACACTTAAAATTATCCATAAAATCTAAAAAAACACGTTTCATGCTAACCACTTTTAGCTGAAAAATTTCTGTCGTGTCTTCACTTTCTCTGTCATTTGTGATATTTAGAAAGTTTTTTTTATTATGTTTTTATCGACAAAGCGAAGCTATCAGTGAAATCACAATTTTCGATTAATCTTTACTATGAATAGGTTAATTTATTGGTTACTTATGGTTGCCAAACCTGGGCACTCACAAAAATTTACAATAAGAAGCTCAAAACATGTCAAAACTCCATGGAAAGAAGTATGTTAGGGAAAAGACTGATCGAAAGAATAAAAAATTGCAACCATTAAGAAACAAACCAGAACAAAAGATTTCATAAAACAATAAAAAAAAACTGGAAGAAGTGGAAGTGGTCAGGCCACACAATCTGACGAAGTGAAAAATTGTCAAAATTAGTTATGAATTGGTTCACAAGTGACAAGAAGAGAAAACGTGGTAGACCATTTAGACGGTGGGTTGACGACATCAAAGCCATAGCAGGTGGTACATGGACAAGAGTAGCTAATTATAGAGAGAAATGGCGACAGTTGGAGGAGGCCTTTGTCAACTAGTGATATACAGACAGGGAGTCGATGCATGATAAGTGTTATAAATGTGAAAAGTTTATTATAAATAACTAGCTGACCCGTCCACGCTTTGTTGTGGCTAATAAAACACAACGTCATCTACTGGATGGTTATACAACCTTTATAACCACCGCCGTCTTTGAGTTTATCGCGAAGAGACAGACAGATGCCGCGGAGAACTTTAATTTATAATACGTAGAGATGGTGTGAAAGATTTAATATGCATGAAATGCTTGGGGTAACTAACGTATTTAAGTTATCTAATAAGGATTAATACTGTATCCATCTAAATAACTTTTCAATTACCGCAATGCAAGTGACCATTTTTTTAGAAGATAGAATAGGTATAGTAAGCTATCCGTAAAAGACAGATATTTGCCTTCGCGGACTTTTTTATAGATCTATAAAAGAGTAATATCCCACCATGCATTGTTTTGTTATATCCCAAAAGGATTAGGTAGCGTTTTCGATGAAAGCTACCAGGCGGCTTGACTTTTTCAGATACTTCTAACGTTTCAACCAATTTACACAAATCCTTGACAAATTACATACCTAAATCTTCCTCACGAAACACTCTATCTATTGGTGAAAACCGCATGAAAATCCGTTCAGTAGTTTTCGAGTTTATCGCGAACAGGCAGACAAACAGACGACGCGGAGGACTTTAATGTATAATATGTAGAGATGTAATGTAATTTATGTCTGAATAAAGGTTATTTTTTTTTTTTAATTATTATGAATACGTTAATATAATGAACACCAAAAAATATACTTTGGATAGAATTGAATTTTTTCTATCGCTTACCTTAAGAAAATATATATTTTTTTTAATTACTTTAAACTACTAAGATCCGTATTTTTTCATTAGAAATATATTAACGTGTACTAGAAATAACTTTTTAAAATGCCATTTTATTATTAAAATTATGTGTGACAGTTTCCCTTGATTAACTTTTTTCTTTTATATAAAATTATTCAGTAAATAAATAAAAATTACTTTTGCACTTAAATCAACCATTTTTAGACTCCATTTGCCAAGCGATTTTTATGCATATTACCTATATTTGTGGTGATATCAAGGCATATTTTGGCTCGTGCTTTCCTAAGTATCACTTCCTTTTGCTTGCATTATTGATAAGCTTGAAATCATTCAATTATTTGACCGATTTTCTCACACAAAACAATATTTTATAGCTGACCTAAATCAATAAAAAATAGCTGACCTAACGGTAATATATAATATTATACAAGTACTTTCCACAAAATGAATGATTAATTATTATTATTATATATAATTAACACGGCAATAAAATCGCTGTGTGGAGAAATTCTGTAAAGGTGTCATAAAAGTAAATTACTGAGAAAATTGGTCAGATTAAGAATTATTAGGAATGTATTAAATTGAGCTATTGAAACCGTGTCGAATTTGATCCATAAAAAACTTTTGCTAGGTAACAGCTAAGTAAAATTTACAACTCGTCACACTCACAATATTGGTAGATTTATGGCAAGAACAACCGTTAGTTACTTTAAAATAAATTCCCTTTTAAATACGTCTATTTGAATTTCACTTTTGTTTTCTTGTACGAATGACGTGGAATGTTGGATGTAGAAATTAACACATTTCCCGACATTTGATAGAGCTGAAAACCGGCAGATAGACTCGGTTCACGACGAGTTCATCGAAAACGAATACATCGAAAATCAATTCATCGAAAGCAAATTCATCGAAAATGAGTTCATCGAAAACCAATTCATCGAAAATCAATTCATCGAAAACCAATTCATCGAATGATCAATTCATCGAATCGCCAATTCATCGAAAAAATATATTTTATTGATATTTGAGAGAAATGCCGAGCGTACCGAGAAGTTAAAAAAGCATTGGTCAACCTAAACTAACCTAACCTAACCTAACCTAACCTAACCTAACCTAACCTAACTTAACCTATTTAACCAATTTTAAATAATTTTTTATCATCACTCTTAATGACCTTTCTGAGTTGTTTATGAGTTGGTTTCATTATGAGTTGTCTGGTCACAGTTCCTTAGATATCCCTTTTTTGCAGTATCAGACAATCGGAAATCAAAGAGATAACCTATAAATTTTACATTGTCACTACGAAACTGACAGTTGCTAAACACATTTAACTCAGTTAAACAGACCTTTTTGGGTATTTAATTTTGACAGCTCTAATATCTACAAAAAAAATGTTTTTCGATGAATTGGCGATTCGATGAATTGATCATTCGATGAATTGATTTTCGATGAATTGATTTTCGATGAACTCGTTTTCGATGAGTTTCCTTTCGATGAATTGATTTTCGATGAACTCATTTTCGATGAATTTGAACTCGTCGGTTACCATAGACTCGTTGTCGATGACAAAGTATTCTCACAATTTTTGGCGCGGACAAATACTCATTTAATAAAATAATTAAATTAATAAATGTTGACATTACCATCTCGTGATTTGGCCCGTTTGGCAGCAGCGTTGATTCCGATCACTGGGTAGGAAGGTTCAAACCTCATTCAAACTAAAACTGTTTTTCAAGACAGAAGAAAATGGGTGTATTATAGAACATCTTTGATTGTTGATTTTTTATTCAATCCGAACAAATCCTAATCTAAGAATTTAAACAAAATATTCAACTCGATTGGAAATCTTAATTTAGATAACTTTTTTTGCACTATAATTAAAATACAACTAATTGCGCCTTACTGCTGAATTTGGCAGCCATCTCTGATCTAAAGCCCCGAAAAATTTACCTGAAAAAACATACTTATGTCTGTGCGGAAACGAGCGGTCCGTTTGATAGATTCTCCTATTTTAACAAACGGGCTGCAGTTTTTGGGGCACAGACGTCAGGTCTGAATATTGCTGTTATTGTACCGGTATTTCAATGTAAGGTGCCTCGAGTAACTTGTTTCTTTTATCCCTTCAGTACTATTGCACAGCCGGGAAATACTCCAATTGCGCGCCATTATATACCCTAAACATTAATCTAGGTGAACGGGTCGCTTTTATGACTCGTTCCTGTTTTCAACAGTTCGGCTTTGGAATGATTTGCCGGCCTCTGTGTTTACTTCCTCCTTATAACATTCTCCATCAAGACCTAGTTTCGCACCTTCCTTTCCTCAAAAAGACCCTCCACACAGCATATCCATAGATTAGCCCTACAGGAAAAGATTTTCCGCAGGGCCTCTTGTGTGTGGTTTAAGTATTAAACAAATAGTTAATTCTACATAATTTATTGCAAATACACATAAAATACCCGTGTTATAATAAATAACGTTGGGTTCGTCCCAAGAACATTTTTATTGATAATAAATTAATGTAACAACATATTTATGATTTGTGCTTAATACATCGGAAATGAAAATCGTAAACATTTACAGTCAAGACGACACCACTTAGCACTTAGCACTTCGGTATGTTGGGATATTAAGTATAACTGATGCGCCAAGGCGATGCACGTAATGCAAAAGCGTGTGTTTTTGGTTAGAAAATTAGAAAACAAACACTCTTTTGATAAGGAGTGAAGAGAACAAGTCTCCGCTTTTGTATCCATTTTAATTTTCATAGTAATTTCGAAATTTAAAAATGTATTTTGTTTATATAATGACCATACCTACTCTAATGTAAATATGTATCCCTTCAAAAAGCAATTTAAAAAAATCCCATACATAATAAATATAATAAACGGTTTGAAAATAAAATTAGATACTGAACAATATTGAAGTGAGCTACAAACCCAAGGTAATTAGCCTACTGGAATTACCAAAAATAATTTGAAATTAGACAGTCTAAAACGACTTGTAATTAATATAACTGATTAAAATCTTTGTAGACCACCCCTTCCCGTTATGTGCATAAACCGTAGACTAAGAATAATTTGTACCAGTCTGAAGATGGCTCTAACGAGCTGAAACCGGTTACGGTCAATAAAATTGAAGTGGAAAAAAGTTTTATATTTATTTAATTAAAATTATATATAAGAAAATCAGATAGCATCGAAATATGTTTTTAGATGCTTTTATTAAATACTGCGAATGGAACACGTAGTATTTGCCTTTGAAAGGATCGAGTATTTGTACTAGACGTTTGTACATAAACTAAATATAATAGGGAGCTGGCCACAATGACACGCCAATGGAGTTTGGTACGCCAGTGGATTTTGGAATGCCACTGGTCTTTTAAATGAATTTACTACTTTGACAAAAAATGCTTCTAGGTATAATGGCAAAACTGATTTGAGTACTGGATTAAAATAAATATTTTTCACTTTGGAGACTGTGGGAGACTGGGGTTTTTAGGATTTTAGGTTACTGGGATACTGGGAGAGGTAAACTGAATCTAAGACTGATTAAAACACTTGAAAAGAGGTTTGAACTTGGAGACTGTTGGTATCTTGAGTAGGTATTGTTTCTTCTTGGCTGATAGTTTTGAACTGACTTCCTACCGGTTTGACTTCTATTTTTATAGGGCAAACTCAGGTCGGATTTTTGGGGGACAGAACCTCCTTAATTTTTCTAAGGTACTTGTTTTAGGTAATTTCCCTGGTCGCTACGATTGGAAGTCAGCTGTGTTAAAATTATGTGTGATAGTTATTGCCAAGATTTTACCAACTCAGGATCCCAAAGCTTCACATCATTTTTATTGTGTTTACAAGAAAAGGTACAAGTATACATATGTGATATAAGGTACAATTTTAAACAGTAAATATTTTTCTTAAAGTGCAACAATCACTGATAGACGTCAGTTTTTGGGTTGTTTTTGTAGTACATACTCATTTTTAGGTGATGATGTTTATTTCTTGATCCAAATTATTCCCAATTTCTCGAAATTGAGCTCCAAATTTTTCGGAAGATGAATTCGCTTTCGTAAATATTTACGATTCAGATTTTTCCTTTGTTCAGAATTGACCAATAGTGGCTCGGCTGGTCGCATGGTGGGGGTGACGTAAATAGTCAGCCATTTCCTTGGCGTTGATCATTGCTGTCTGGAGTCCCTTGTGGAAGCATTAGGTGGTTATTCAGATGTGTTTTCCAGTCCAATGAGGCTGCTGCATGTATTCATTATCAATTTCATTTATGTTTTCAATTGATTAGTTAGTTAAAGGACATAATAGCGTTGTAGACAAGTCATTTGGAAGGGGCACCACATGCACATAATTCCGCTAGCCAATAGCAGCTCTCAGATTGTCGTGCTGGCGGCATGGTACTCTGTGGGAGCGTAAATTCCATTCTTGAATTTCCATGGTTGTCAAAAGCTTTCGCGCACTCGTTAGATGCACACGGATTCCTACGACACGTTCCATACACTCCCCTCAGTGCAGTCTCGACTGTGCTCAGCTACTTCGTCGGGCGTGTCCTTTTCCGATGTCTGAGTTTTGAGTCGGGTGTCTTCGCAGAGTGTACAGTTTCATCAGTTGCTGGCGTGGCAGGCAGAATGACGGCGATTTTGACTGCCGGCCTTACGTATATCCCAGTGCTGGTTTGGATCCGGGCAGTTCTGACTTGTCCATCAGCTGCAGGTATTGCTTCGATGATACGGCCACGTGGCCAACTGTTTCGAGGCAGTGCTGGGTCCATGATGATCACTAGGTCATCCTTCTTAATTGGTGTAGTTGGATGGTGCCACTTTTGCCGGACAGCCATGGTAGGTAGGTATTCCCGCAGCCATCGCCTCCAGAAGGTGTCTGCAAGTTGTTGTCCGATGCGCCACTGGCGGCGTAGGCATGTTTCCTCTTCTTTTTTGTCGTAGAAGGATAATTGAGGGCGCTTCCCGGCTGACCCTAGCAAAAAGTGGTTGGGTGTTAGAGGTTCTTCATCACGTGGGTCAACTGAAATGTGGGTGAGTGGACGATTATTTACCACAAACTCAGCTTCTGCAAGTGCGGTGAGTAGCGTTTCTTCTTTTGGTGCTCTTTCCTTTAGTGTAGCGCTTAGGGCTTTCTTTACTGATCGTACTAATCTTTCCCAAGCTCCCCCCATGTGCGGACTTAGTGGTGGTATGAAGTGCCACTCGATGCCCTGGGTAGCTATTGCGTCAATCATTCTGGCGTCTTGACTTATTGACAGCAGGGCGTCCCTCATCTCGGTGTCAGCTCCGTGAAAGTTTGTCCCGTTGTCCGAGTACATGGCTGCTGGTTGTCCTCTGCGGGCGGTCATTCTTTGTAGGGCCATGATGGCCGAGTCAGCAGTCAGTGAAGCGGCTAGTTCTAGGTGAATGGCGCGTGTCGAGAGGCAGGTGAAGATGGCTCCATATCGTTTTTCTCGATGCCTACCGACCGTGATAGCCATAGGGCCGAAATAGTCAAGCCCACAGTGTGTGAATGGGCGGACGTGATGCATCAGGCGGGATGGTGGTAATGCGCCCATCAGAGGTGGAGTCGGTTTGCTGCGTCGTATGAAGCAAGTGGGGCAGGCGTGCGTTATCTTCCTGCTTGTTGTGCGTAGTCGTATTATGAAGAAATGATTGCGTATTTCTGCTACTGTTTTCTCAGTACTAGGATGATCCGCCTTTTTGTGGTAGTGACTGATAAGAAGTCGAGTGTAGGGTTCGTCGCCGTCCAGTATTATGGGAGTTCGGGCCACACTCTTTGTTCTTTCCAAGGCTTGTAGTCGGGTCCCCATTCGTAGTAGGTCATCTGGTCCAAAGAATGGGTTCAGGGAGTTGAGGCGGCTGCCAGCAGGCAGTTTTTGACCTTGTCGGATGATGTGTAGATCAGTTGTGAAAGCGTCTTCCTGGGACCTTTTGATCCATCTGTGTTCTGCTGCTTTTATCTCATCGGCTAGTAGTGGGCCTTCTACTGGTTTATTGGGCCCCATCTTGCATCGTCTGATAAATCGGAGGATCCAAGCGGTGGAGCGAATCAGCCGGTGCCATGAGGAGAACCGCTCTACTGATGGGAGTGCTTCGCCCCTGGTGGACACAAGGCCAACGTAGTGAGGTTTGACTTCTAGTGTCAGGTCGTCAGGCCTGTGGGCGGGTGCCCGTTCTTTTGGCCACGCACCCTCCGGGGAAGTGAGAAAGGCTGGGCCAGTAAACCATCTTCCTTCTGGTGTTAAGTCTGGCACCTCTAAGTCTCGTGTTCCTATGTCAGCGGGATTGAGTTTTGTGGGTACCCATTTCCAGTCGGGTATGTTGGTTAGTTCGTCTATTTCCCCCAATCGGTTTGCCACAAAGGTTGAGTAGGCGCGTGGGTCCGTGCGTAACCAGCATAGTACAGTTGTGGAGTCTGTCCAGAAGCAAGTGCGGGATATCAGGGCTTTGCTTTCTTTTTGGATCGTCTGGGCTAGTCTCGCTGCTATGAGGGCGGCTTGAAGCTCGAGGCGTGGAATGGAGAGAGGCTTCAGTGGCGCTACCTTGCATTTACTTGCAAGGAATGTTACTCGTAAGGATCCACCTATTTTTTCGGTGAAGTAGGCCACGGCACAGCAAGCTTGCTCCGATGCATCGCAGAAAAGGTGTAGTGTTACGTTGTTTAATTTGTTGTAGAGGCAACGTCTCGGGATTGAGATGCTGTTCGTGTGCAACAGATTTAGCCAGTCTGTCCATCTCTGGGCGTGTTCAGGGGCAATGGGTTCATCCCAGCCGACGCTTGAGCGCCACACTGCTTGCAGTAGCATCTTAGATCTGATGGTAAGGCAGGCAACGAAGCCGACTGGGTCGAAGATCTTCATTACTATAGATAATAGTTGCCGCTTGGTAGGTTGTGTGGCCGTGTCGTGGGAGATTGCCTCACGAAATGAGTACAGGAAGCGGTCTGTGGTGGGGTCCCAGATTAAACCAAGCACTCGCTCTGTTTCCGGACCTCCGCTGCTGATTTGTATCGTGGAGCTGGCACGGTCTTCTATAGGTACGCTAGCTAGGGCCGCCGGGCTGTTGGACGCCCAATTTGTCAAGTGGAACCCTCCTTTCGCGAGCAGGGCACTTACACTTTGGGCGAGTGCAGCAGCTTCATTGGGTGTGTCTGCTGCATCTAGGTAATCGTCCATGTAGAACTTGGTGCGTACGGCTTTTGCGGCGGCCGGGTACTCGTGCTCGTATGTTTCAGCCACTTTATTTCGGACGAATTGGGCACTGCTTGGGGAACAGGTGGCTCCGAACATCATCGATGACATTTGATAGGTGTCTGGTTCGTGATGGGGTGATGTCCTCCACAGGAATAGCTGGGACGACTGATCTTCTCGCCTTATTTTTATTTGCAGGAACATTTCTTTGATGTCTGCAGCAATAGCGATGTTTCCTTCCCGGAAGCGTATTATATTCCCCAGGAGGGAGGACAGCAGGTCAGGACCAGTAAGCAGCTGGTCGTTGAGGGAGGTTCCTCGGCATCGGCTTGCGGCATCGAACACCACTCTGATTTTTCCTGGCTTATTTGGGTTGATTACTGCAAAGTGGGGCAGGTACCATTTGCGAGGTGTGGTGGTGGAAGCTTCATGGCTTGATAACTTCTTGGCATAGCCTTTGTTGATAAGTTGATTTATTTTGTCGTTGTAGGCCACTGCTAGATTTTTGTCTTTTTCTAGCTTTTTCTCCAGGGACAGAAGTCGTTTCAGCGCACACTGCCGATTGTCAGGTAACGTGGCTTCTGGTTTGCGCCATAGTAGACCGGTTTCCCACCTTCCTACAGGAAGAGGACGGGTAGTTGCATTCATAAGTGCAATTGCCTGTTGTTCGCTTGCATTGACTCTGGTGGCTGATGTTACTCCGAGGGAGTCGATGGCGAAGTTGGTTTTTACTAGCTCCCTCAACTGTATGTCTGCGGCCGTTTCTGGTTGTAGTGCCAAAGTGGTGGTCGTGTTATTATCTCTGGGGTTGACTCCCCCATGAGCGATCCATCCTAGTGCGGTGCGTGATGCTATTCGCGTAGTATCATTGCATTCACGAACTTCCCTTGACACGATCAGGTGAGCGTTATCTTGGCCTATTAGCAGCTTCGGGACGACCGACCTTCCTTGGGTCTGTTGCTCCGGCAGGTTGAGGTTGCTTATTGTGCTGGCAGATATGTGGAATGTATTACTGTTGCCTGCACCTCGTATTCTTAGTCTCACTCGTTGGGAGAGATTGTCGGAGGTGCACATTCCTTTCGCGCCGTGGATTCGCAGTCCGTGAACTGGGCCGTTTGCTCCGACTTGTATTGCGGTGTCAGCGTCGACAAGTGTTACTGTGGATCCTTCATCCAGGAGAGCGAACACTGACACTTCTTCTTTGTTTGGAGCGCTTAATATGACTGGCGCAATTTTTAATAGTACTCTCTGTCCGGAGTCCTGGCGTCACAAGTTGACATTTTCCACGGCGCTTTTTCGTACGAACTCGGGATTATGTAGCAGGGGGTGGTGTGGGGATCTGCAATCTCCTACTTTGCACCATTGGTTTATTTTGCAGCTTCGTGAGTGGTGTTTTTCTAAGCACTTGCGGCATAATCTTCCCGTGCGTACAGTTTCCCATCGGAGTTCAACATCTTTGGCTGCGAATTCTTTGCATTCGCGGGTTTTATGATCGCCGCCACATTGGGCGCAGCTTTCATCAGCAGTTTTTCTTTTTCGGCTTGGTCCAGGGTAAGTATGTTCCTCGTTTACTTTGCGTTTTATGGGGGCAATCTTTTCTTTTGGGCCATCCCTGATTTCTTCTTGATGTCCGGCATGTATTTGCTCATGGCTCGGTAGAAGTCGCATGCGATCACTCTCTTCTTCCTCCTGGTACCCGGCATGTATTTGTTCACGGCGTGGTCGAGATCGTATGTGGTCCACCATCCCACTGTTTGGAATTGCGTTTGACACCTCTTTCAGAAAGGCAGCGAGCTGGGTTATGTTGGCCGGAGCGTGTTGTTTGCGGATCTCGATTAGCCATGCCAGACGCAGGGAACTTGGCATTTTGTCAGTGACGTCATTCATTAATGCAGGATTGGTGAGATAACCTTCGGTTTTCAGGATCCGGAGAGATGCCACCAGGTTTTGTACCGTCCCGGAGAAATCTGCCAGATCCTCGAGTGATACCTCGGTCGTGAGGTAAGGTAGTTTTTTAACCTTGTCTAGCATAAATTTTGCTATGGAGTTAGCGCTGCCGTATCGCTGCTCGAGGACGCTGATGATCTCTGGGACTTGCGCAGGATCCATTAGTAGGGGACCCACGGTATCTCGTGCCTTGCCTTTGAGGGCGCGCTGCAGCCGAATGAGATTTTCGCTCGGAGTCATTTGGCAGGTGGCGGTGGATTGAGCGTACTGTGCCTTCCAGGTGGGCCACTCAAGGGGGTCTCCGGAGAAGGTAGGCAAATCTTTTGCTGTGGATTGCCTGGCAATGAGGGCAGCCATTCTTGAATCATCTTCTAATGTGCGGGGGCTATCTTGCGTTCTAGAAGAGCGAAGGGCCTCTGCCATCACGGAGGCGATCTGGGCCAGTGGGTCGTTGCCATGCTGCAACCATTCTCGGGTGTGCCGTGCTGTCTGATTGGCTGTGTGCGGTGGTGTAAATAATGGGGAATCCTGGCCGGAGGAGGCTGGCTGATGCTGGTACCCTGCTGTGTTGTAAAGTGGGCGCTCGGGTCCGATATGGCTGTATTCGGCCGTAGGGATGTTCTTCGCAGGGCCCGTCAGTAGTGTGTACTCTTGGGTGGCGGCGGCGGCGTATCCGGTTGGATCGGTTACAGCAAATTCATTGGTAGGCTGACCGGCTGGTGTGTCCATTTGAGTAGTTGCATATCTCGTTGCAAACTCTTCGGCCGGCTTGTGAACTTGAGTGGCATATCTCGTTGCAAACTCATTAGTAGAAGGGCCGGTTGGTGCATGCACTTGCGTAGTTGCATATCTCGTTGCAAACTCTTCGGCTGGCTTGTGTACTTGAGTGGCATATCTCGTTGCGAACTCATTAGTAGAAGAGCCGGTTGGTGCGTGTACTTGAGTTGTTGCATATCTCGTTGCAAACTCTCCGGTAGACGGGCCGTCTGACGTGTGTACTCGAGTGGCATATCTCGTTGCGAACTCGTTCGTAGACGGGCCGGTTGGTGCCTGGGTTTGAATTACTGCCTGACCGAGGTTGGCTCGCAGGGTCGGGCTGGTTGGTGCGGGCTCCTGGGTAGGTTGGCTGACTGCTTGGCGTGTTGCAGCGTTCAGGGCTGCGAGCAGATTGGCTGTCTGCTTGGCGTGACGTCTGTCCCGGATGCGCATCTCTCGGCGCAGCAATCGCAGGGAGTCTTCAGTTGATTCAGAAGTTGTTTCGCTGCTTTTACTGTTGGATCCGTGGAGGCTCTTGGCGACACATTCTGGAGCAGGTTGGTCAAGAGTGATGAGGTCAGGGTTCCTGGCAGGGTTCGCACCAGATAGATCGTGGCGGGTTCCGCTGGATGGCGTCTCATCGATGTCTACGGTGCGTGGGCCCGGGGTCCGACGGGGTGCCACTGGCATGTTTCGGCTTGTTCCCGGGGCGTTAGGTTTAGACAGCGATGTTTCGGAAGATGTCGGGGTCTTACGGCCACTGCGAAGAGACGGCATTTCCACTGGGTAAGACTGAAGGCGTGTTATGTGTAGATCCGGCTCGAAGGACCAAATGTACTAGACGTTTGT
Organism: Limnephilus rhombicus; assembly: GCA_929108145.2. NCBI lineage: Eukaryota > Metazoa > Arthropoda > Insecta > Trichoptera > Limnephilidae > Limnephilus > Limnephilus rhombicus. The sequence continues at coordinate 15,169,418 of OV815296.1, forward strand.
ACATAAACTAAATATAATAGGGAGCTGGCCACAATGACACGCCAATGGAGTTTGGTACGCCAGTGGATTTTGGAATGCCACTGGTCTTTTAAATGAATTTACTACTTTGACAAAAAATGCTTCTAGGTATAATGGCAAAACTGATTTGAGTACTGGATTAAAATAAATATTTTTCACTTTGGAGACTGTGGGAGACTGGGGTTTTTAGGATTTTAGGTTACTGGGATACTGGGAGAGGTAAACTGAATCTAAGACTGATTAAAACACTTGAAAAGAGGTTTGAACTTGGAGACTGTTGGTATCTTGAGTAGGTATTGTTTCTTCTTGGCTGATAGTTTTGAACTGACTTCCTACCGGTTTGACTTCTATTTTTATAGGGCAAACTCAGGTCGGATTTTTGGGGGACAGAACCTCCTTAATTTTTCTAAGGTACTTGTTTTAGGTAATTTCCCTGGTCGCTACGATTGGAAGTCAGCTGTGTTAAAATTATGTGTGATAGTTATTGCCAAGATTTTACCAACTCAGGATCCCAAAGCTTCACATCATTTTTATTGTGTTTACAAGAAAAGGTACAAGTATACATATGTGATATAAGGTACAATTTTAAACAGTAAATATTTTTCTTAAAGTGCAACAATCACTGATAGACGTCAGTTTTTGGGTTGTTTTTGTAGTACATACTCATTTTTAGGTGATGATGTTTATTTCTTGATCCAAATTATTCCCAATTTCTCGAAATTGAGCTCCAAATTTTTCGGAAGATGAATTCGCTTTCGTAAATATTTACGATTCAGATTTTTCCTTTGTTCAGAATTGACCAATAGTGGCTCGGCTGGTCGCATGGTGGGGGTGACGTAAATAGTCAGCCATTTCCTTGGCGTTGATCATTGCTGTCTGGAGTCCCTTGTGGAAGCATTAGGTGGTTATTCAGATGTGTTTTCCAGTCCAATGAGGCTGCTGCATGTATTCATTATCAATTTCATTTATGTTTTCAATTGATTAGTTAGTTAAAGGACATAATAGCGTTGTAGACAAGTCATTTGGAAGGGGCACCACATGCACATAATTCCGCTAGCCAATAGCAGCTCTCAGATTGTCGTGCTGGCGGCATGGTACTCTGTGGGAGCGTAAATTCCATTCTTGAATTTCCATGGTTGTCAAAAGCTTTCGCGCACTCGTTAGATGCACACGGATTCCTACGACACGTTCCATACAGTATTCTTTAATAATCTTTTTATATGACCCAAAAAAAATAAAGTTTAGGTCTACAAAAACTGCTTTAAAGTTCAAATCTTCTACTTACGAACCTCTTTTCGGTTGAGGTTTTATTTTATAATGTTGAAAATTTATTTTTTAGAAAACTATCGTTAAACATTTTAATGTTTGTGGCTGAACTTCTCAAAATAAAATAAAACATGCTTTTGGCGATGTTTTTTTTCCTGAATAAATCTAAAAGTGTTTTAACCGGAAATTTAAACCGTATCGCCATTTACATAAGGAGTGTTATTGATAGCGGTCTGATTCCGAATTTTTTAAGAGGGTATTACCAGAGAAAACCAGAAATATGTTATTTTTAAATCAGATTTTAGACGTATTGACTCTTTTCCACAAAAAAATATAAATGGATTTCGAAAGATTGTTCTTTTATCTAGCATTCGCATGTTTTAAATTTTGAGAAAAAATGTTTATTTTTAGTATAATAAGGTTATACCATAGGTCGTTGTCAGATTTGTTAAATTTTCAAAAAAATATTTTGTAATATACCACACCCATTTCAAATCGTATAATCACGCAGTAAAATAAATAAATACATTATCTGGGTATCGCATGTTTAAGAATTTTAATTTTAGTTTAAATAAAATCATTAAAAAATATATACGTACATGTGTTTCTTGACGAAAATTGGTCCGTTTGTGTATTTATTTGCGCACTTGCAAACTAATATATTTCAGATTTTTTTAACATAGACTATTATTGAAAAATTATAAATAATCAAATGAGGATGAGGTTTATAAATATTTAGGATACCCGCAATCGAATAGATTAGATCACGCTAGTATTAAAAATGATATTAGGATTAAATTTCAAACATAGGATCAGAAAATTTTTAAAATGCAATCAATGTATCTGCTAAAAATTCAGTAATAGCAATAAATACTTGGGCAATACCTCTATTAACGTACTCATTTGGCATAATTAAATGGTCCAATACAGATTTAGATAGTTTAGAATGATTAATTAGAACTACGTTAACAAAGTTTAATTTCCATCATCCAAATTCAGCAATAGAAAGAATTAATTTACCTAGAAATTTAGGAGGTAGAGGTGTAGTCAAAATAACATCTTTGAAACACAATCAGGTAGAAATGCTTCGAATTTTTTTTCCATAGGAAAGCTAATAGCTCAGAAATGCACAAAATAATTTGCAAGGCAGATATAAACATTACACCGTTAAATTTATATGACGAGAATGCCAACATTCTTATAAATACTAACCAGGAATTATTAGATTCCTGGTCAAATAAAATTATTCATGCAAAACACTTCAATTATCTCAACCAAACGTATGTTGACAAACTTTCGTCAAACAAATGGTTGAGTATTGGAGAGTTGAGCGCAGAAATAGAAGGATTTATGCTTGCCATTCAAGATAGAGTCATTAATACTAAAAATTATAGGATTCTATATAGGATAGGAAGCATATAATCAAAGATGTAAATCAAATTGATGTTTTATGTAGAAAATGTTTGGCTTTTCCGGAAACTATAGAACATATTATATCGGGATGTTCTATATTAGCGCCGTCCGAGTATACATTTAGGCACAATCAGGTTTTAAAAATAATCCACCAAAGTTTGGTAATTAAACATAACTTGATTGACTGACGTAATATAGTACCATATTATGAATATGAACCAAATTCATTTTTAGAAAATGAATTTTATAAAATATATTATGATAAAACTAAACTAACAGACAGAACAATTAGTCAAAATAGACCTGATATAGTTTTACATGACAAAATTTAAAAAAAATAACTTATATCATTGATGTAGCTATTCCAAATTCCTGTAATATTCAAAAAACTGTTTCTGAAAAAATTAGAAAATACACAGATTTAGGAAATGAGATTAAAAGAATTTGGCATTCTCGGACTATAAAAATATTACCATTTGTTATTTCGGCTACTGGCATTATACCTAGGTCTCTGATTCAAAATTTAGGCGTATTATAAAAATGCAAAAATCGGTAATTTTAAATACATGCAGGATTACAAAAGATTTTTTAAATATTTATATTGAGGGATCAGTAGGATTTATAGGTTCAATTAGGAATTCCACAGAGCCGAACCCTCTGATATGAAAATATCCCATTTGGTCTCTGGTAGGTTAACATGTTGTTCTTGTATTGTTTTGTAATTATAATACTTATGTAGTGCAATTGCATAACGTGGATTGACCAGATGATCATTTGGGAAGTGTGTGAAAGGGTTTAGTTTTTCCTGTGGGGAAAATTAAACCCGGACATTTAAATCTGGTGCGTAAAAAATTACAAAATTACAACAAGTACATTATTTTAATAGTATTATCATCACGCCTTTCAGCCATTTTGGATGTAGATATAAATTAAAGCAAATTTGGAATGAAATAAAATCGATATTTACTTATAATTTTAAAAAGCTAGTACGGAGAATAATTAATCTTTCGCATTGTAACCGCCCTGCATGATCGTAAGAACAACTTTCGACGAAATGTGGATTTTCGGCCGCTGGCTGGTTAAACGCTCTTAAGTATTCAAACTCTCAGACTAATGTAGGTAGGTACTTTTAAATTTTTTATTAAAATTTCTCAGGAATTTTCTGATTTCACATTTCAATTTTGTTTTTTGTGAAATTTTCTGTCAAAATACAATATTGTTTTACCATATTATTCTTGAAGTTGGTTGAACCAGTCGAGTTATTAATAAATAAGTAAGCCCAAGGGTACCCGGCTTCGCCAGATTTTCATAATTATTATTTTTCCATAGTAATTAACACATTTAAAAAGTAAAGGAAACCGTACACGACGGTCTCCGTGGACGAGGAAAGGGGTCCTCGACTGTAAATCCCGAGGTCGCTGATGTGAATCCCGAACTGCGAAGTAAATTATTTTACCTAATTTTTGTCGATCTCATATTTCGGGAGGAATGCAGATCCCGCCAATGTGGGGGATTTTAATAAAAATGCACTTTCTAGATGAGAAAAGTGTGGAAAAGTTGAATAAAAAAAGAAATTAAGGTGCGCTTGGCAAAATTGAGGGAGATACAGCCGTTTAAAGAATGAATAAAATGACACTTCGTGAACTTATACTACGCCATTTTGTTACTATTATGTTGGTATCTCAGACTTATTAACGATGGTTGATACGATTGTAGCCGACTTCATGTGATAGATGAGACGCGTAATTATGAAATTTTTCTAGTGGACTTTTTTTCAACGATTTTTTAAACTGTTTATCACCTTCCAAATTAAAGTAACCTAACCTAAGACTACGCTAAACATGGTTTGTGTAACATGGTTTGTGCCCCTTTATAACGCCTACTCGCGTCAACGCAGGAAAAACATCCCAGTTTTCAAATAGTTTAGCGGCCACGCTAGGTTTGTGTAACATGGTTTATGTAACATGGTTTGTTCCCCTTTATAACGCCTACTCGCGTCAACGCAAGAAAAACATCCCAGTTTTCAAGTAGTTTAGCGGCTACGCCAGGTTTGTGTAACATGGTTTGTGACCATTATTAATTCTGTTTTGCATAATTTCGCGCCTTATTATATATCACACGAAGTTGGCTACAATAGTATCAACCTTCGTTTAGCAAGTCTGAGATACCAACATAAAAGTAACAAAATGGCGTAGTATAAGTTCACGAAGTGTCATTTTATTCATTCTTTAAACGGCTGTATCTCCCTCAATTTTGCCAAGCGCACCTTAATTTCTTTTTTATTCAACTTTTCCACACTTTCCTCATCTAGAAAGTGCATTAAAATCCCCCACATTGGCGGGATCTACATTTCACCCCATATTTCAAATTCAGATTTAAAATTTCAACTAATATTTATTTATTATCTTCAACTAATTCTTGCCATATTTTTGGCTGATATCTTTTTGAATGATTGCAAAGTTCCAACGAATTTGTAACCTACGTAGTGTCTCTGATAAAAATATAGTTTTTTTTGTATTAACTACATTTATAATATTACTTTTTTTTCCATTAGCTCCACACAGGAGGCCCTGAGGAACATAATTTCCCTCAGGGCCTATGTCATCTTTATGCTCACCCATGATGCTGTGTGGAGGGTTTTTTAAGGAAAGGAAGGAGAGGAGAGTTCTGGGAAGGAAAAGGGTTTAAGGGGTGGGTAGGAATCTTGGGTTCAGTATGTCCTGGTCATCCGCCTCCAAGCCCAATGAACCCGGGCACCCCTGCTAAATCACCAAACGTAGCGAACCACTTGGGGTGACCTATGGCAGAGGTGTTGGTTATCCAATAAAAGTTCCCGGGGCGGCGGTACCCATTCCCGCCTCCCAAATTAAATGGTTATAACCTTCAAAAGTTATTAAAAAAAATTTTTTCAATAAAATTAATAATTAAAATAAATAAATACTCGAAATGGGTAGAAAATACGGCTAACTAGTTCTATCAGTTTTATTCCGAGATTGATTAAACCTTACATACTTGTTTTAGACCTTCAAAACAACAGAAGGTCACTCACTGTCTACGTGTAAAACCACCCCATCGTCTTTTCCCTATCTAACGTTAAAACTTATTTTTGAAATTTAGGACTATTTTGTATTTCTTGGGCATGAACTATGTAAGAATTTCTAGACATTTTGTTTTTCAAAAATAAAACGTCTAGAAATGTTGCATGCCCGACGTTCAATAAAAGAGGAAAATAACTGTCAATATCAGTGGTTCTTAACCTTGTTGGAAGTACTGACCCCCACCAGTTTCATATGCGCCTTCACCGAAACCCTCTTAATTGGAAAAATAAAATATGATTTTTTCAAATTCAAAACATAGGTTACATATTTATACATAGGTGCACAAAATGAACAAAACAAAACCATTAAGAACAATGAACAAAATCATTAAAACATGATTTTCACACAAAACAAAAACCGCTGCACTACGGCCGGCGTAAATTCAAAGTTCGCATTACTCCGCATTCCGAAGGTCTATCACATTCCGAATTCTATCAATTCCGCATTCCGAAGGGATCGAATTCCGGCGTGGCAAATAAATTTTACTTGATTAATTTGTGTATTTCACAATTTATTCATTTAAAATAATATATAGTACTTATATTTGCGGCACGTTCCAGAGTGGAAGATACTCTCAGTATCGCCCTGGTGTAAGACCACCATTCAAAATTGAAACGTTGCTTGAAATGGCTTCTGCCGTGTTTGGTGACCAGATCTGAATAGCGAGGTACTTCCCCACCTTCCTCTTCCCTATCTCCTTCCCCTCCCCACTGCCTTCAGCCTCACAACATACCCCAATTGGGGATGCTATAGTCCCACTGGCTGCAGACGGGAGCAGTTGGGGCTCTTGTGCGGTATTCATGTAAAAAAAAAAACATAATAAATTTACTATTTACTGCAAATGAGTGTGTCTTGACCTCCGCCGAACCCGCGAGACTTACTCACCGAATCCGTAATATTGTGTGACGCGAAAATGCCTATAAAAATTAAAGGAAAGAAATACCGGACTATCGTTAGACCCGCAATAATGTATGGCTCCGAATGCTGGACTGTGTACAACTCCTACACTATGCAACTCGAAACAAGTTATGCAAGTTCACGCATTCGTGGTAGCCTGGGTGTCACGGACATAAACAGTAAACTGGAGGAACGACAGTTGAGATGGTTGGGCACATAAGACGGAGACCATCAGACCACACAGTAGCAGGCAATGTCTATGGAGCTTCATCCAGAGGAAGACTAAAAAGAAGATATAACCTGAGAACGAGAAGAGCCGATCCCAAAACCCTACCTGGCAATGAGTTGAGACAGTGCAAGAAAGAAGAAGAACTGTGTATCTATGATTTTGAAACACTCCGCGTAAAACCCGACCAACACCGAGGACTTCGGTTGGTACAATATAAATAAATCGTTAAATTTTGCAAGTTTACTTCAAAGAATATATTTCTGATGGTCTCTAAAATTGACAATTTATTTATTTATTTATATCTATATATTACAGTTTACACCTTATTGTTAACATTTTTACATATGTAATATATTTTGAAAACATTTTTACATATTAATATTACATTTCATTATGTTGTGTGTTAGGTAGGTTTGAGAAGGTGAAACTGTTGGTTGGTAATATTGTATGTTTCGTGAACACCTCACTAGGAGAACCTGTGCTGAGGTGTTTACGTGTTTATGATTAAGTCTGACAGGTACAGTATTTGCTATATTCCAATTGACATCCCTATACAAATATTTTTTATAAACACTTATCACAAATCCTACAATATTATAATATATCGCGATTTCTGACGAGCCTACTAATACATAATATCAATAGAATATGTTTTATTAAAATATAGCTGACCCACCGAACATCGTACCGCCTCAGAATCAATGACTATTATGTTACCTTATTAGCTGAATTAAATTCAGTTTTTTATTAAGTTAAAAATTACACAGTGAAGCAATTATCGATGCGCTACTGTCCGTGTTTTGTTTTTGTCAGTATCAGAGATGGCGTTGTGTAGTGTACGGATTTATAATTTTTGTGATTTTCTTACTTTTCCACGTACATACGGGAATTGCGTTTCGTTTTATTTATATGTGAGAGGGAGACTTTTTATAATTATTTTATTTTTCCTGTGGAGGGGTGCAGACATACGTTCACCGTTTGTCCCATTTTCGAGAGAGGGCAGCATTATGCGTTTAAGAATAAAAGCAAAATAATCAGCGCATTCACATTTGATGTTTTTGAATTTTTGAAATTTACTCACTACTCAATATAATACTTATCACAATGTTTGTGCAGCTCTTTCAAAAGATGAGAATTCGTTCCATACAAAATGTATGAGGAAAAGAATATTCTTAATAACTTCTTTTTTTTCTTTTAATAGCTATTTTACTAATCGGGGCGAAGACAAATCCAACAAATCAAATATCATAAAAATCGGTCCCGCCGTTCTTGAGTTATAAATGGTGTAACTAACCCGAATTTGTTTTATATATTACTAGCTGACCCGGCCACGCGTTTCTGTGGCTAATAAAACACAACGTAATCTACTGGATGGTTATCCAACCTTTATAACCACCGCCGTCTTTGAGTTTATCGCGAAGAGACAGACAGATGCCGCGGAGGACTTTAATTTATAATACGTAGAGATGGTGTGAAAGATTATAATAATGTGCATGAAAAGTTTGGGGTAACTGACGTATTTAAGTTAATAAGGATTAATACTGTATCCGTCTAAATAACTTTTCAATTACCGCAATGCACGCGACCATTTTTTTAGAAGATGGAATGGGCATAGTAAGCTATCCGTAAAAGATAGATATATGCCTTCGCGGACTTTTTTGTAGATCTATAAAAGAGGAATATCCCACCATTGTTTTGTTATATCCCAAAAGGATTAGGCAGCGTTTTCAATGAAAGCTACCAGGCGGCTTGACTTTTTCCGACATTTCTAACAATTATTATGTTTCAGCCAATTTACACAAATCCTTGACAAATTACATACTTTAACCTTCCTTACGAAACACTCTATCTATTGGTGAAAACCGCATGAAAATCCATTCTGTAGTTTTCGTGTTTATCGCGAACAGACAGACAGACGATGCGGAGGACTTTAATTTATAATATGTAGAGATGAAGAGAAGATGAACATTGAATAGGAACTGGCAATTTATTGCTTACAGATTCAAATCACCTGCGAAAAGATTCATATTTTTATGTATCCATCAAATATGTTTTTAAATGTGTGAATTTGCTTTTATCACCGTATTTGCGCAAGAGACAAAATTTAATAAAAAAAACAAATAGGATGAAGTCACTTGTGATTTTAATAATTTTAAAATATTTGCTCTTCGTCATCGTCCATTGGTCAAATCAATCCAAAGTGAACGTAAACAAATCTATGCTATAAATCTCAAAGGTTAGTTTGTGGGTAGAAGTGATTAAATTTGTCAATATGTATATTTTTCCATCCCATTAAAAAAATTGTCGATGAAACATCAAACTTTTTACTTATATAACTAGTAGTTTTGGGAACAGTAGACCTCACATCCAAAATACTATTTAATTGAATTTTTTTCTTTATTCATTGCATATTATGGTTACATTATTTGTGGATTTTTCGACCACCATGCTAGGCTAATGCCCGTGTTATGGTGGTCGATTTTGCATATAGTGCAATAACAATCTAGAAGCCATAATGTAAGAGAAGAGAGAAAAGGATTATAAAATAATAATATCAAAAATATGAATTAACTATTAAATAATAGAAGTGAGTATAAAATAACATAAATAGAGTAAGAAAGATATAAAAGAATATAAAAATCATAGCACATGAAGAAATATAAAAGAATGCATATTAAAAATATCTAGAATCAATGTAAGTACTATAATGCAATCTAGGTGTGATTCTCGATAGTAAGTTACAATATCAATGTCATATCAATCAAATAACAAATATAGCAGCTAAAATGCTTGGTTTCATCGTAAGAAATACAAAAGAATTTACAAACATTGTAATTATGAAACAATTTTGCTTTGCATATGTACGTAGCCATCTAGAGTTTGCGTCAACTGTATGGTCTCCAATTTAAGGTCTCTGCCCACTACACCGTTCCATACCATGACCTTAACCGTAGCGGCGCATGCAAAAAAATATTCTTTGTATCGATCAGTATGAAACGCTGCCCACTAGCCCGTTCCGTCACCGACCAACACCGTCGCATACCATGACCGGACTGACGGCTAATTCTCGATGACAATATTTTGCAGGTGCCGGTCCGCTCTATGCATGGCACGCGACGGTGTTAGAACGGGGATCATACGCGTATGATCCCCGTTCTGACCGCGTTGCCACTCCGTCAGTTAGTTAGTCAGTACGAACATATAAACAAAATTGAATCGATTCAGAAAAAAATCATAACATACCTTTCTTATAAGCCGCACAATCGATTTAATAATTATCTTGATGCATACACAGACAGTTCTCTGATGCGATGTTGCTATGTAAAGTCGTAAATAAAATAACTGACTGTCCTGAATTATTGAACAGAATAGATTTGAAAGTTACCTACACGGCACACACGTTCGTGTAATATTTTTAAAGACAAACACTGTAAAACAAATGTAATATGCTTCTAATTTTCGTATGTTCGTATTTTAATATGTTTTTAATTGTTCGTTTAATATGTTTCTAATTTTCTCTTATTTAATAAATCAAAACCAAAATTTTCAATGAAATCATAGGATTTGTAAAAGGTACTTAAATTCCAACCTACTTTATTATGAACCATATATATTTCATAAGTAGCTTTTTTATTTAAAAAGTGAGGAATTATACAATAATTTGTCCAAATAAAAGTCAATATCTCAATGACAATTCTTTTTTTAAACTCTCTTCGGGAAGGTAGGTACCATAATATTGAAAAATATTATTTACTGAACCATTGCAACAACTACCATTTTGGTGCGGAAACGGAACGTACAAACAAATTTACAGACAGTCGAAATGCAGAACGGTCGAGTTAAAACATGACTTTGCTACGTCAGAAGAAGAATGTTCTATTGCTAATTGTCGTTTCAACTCACTTTCTTTCCATTGTTCTAATCGGGCCGGGGACCCATTGCCTTGACAAAACGCCTCCGGGGGTCTAGGACGGTCGATCGATAAAGGTTTTATGGATAATGTCGGTAACTTGTCATCGTTTCCTACCGTGACTGCAGATCACCAACGACCAGACAAGAGTTCACAACGAATATGTGTTCTTAATTTATTTGACGTGAAGCCTTGTTTGTATAAACGTTAAGATCTGTAGCCGCGCTCGGGAACGATGACAAATTATCGACATTATCGATAAAACCTTAAGGCGCTGTATCCCCACTCAAAAAGAAGAAGGTGGAGAGATATGTAATTACGAATGTTGGAGAGAGCGCGCTAATATTTAAAACGATATTGAAGCGAAAATTGTGAAAATGTTAAATAAAACACGACTCTTTTTTAAAATAGAGCAAAATCTCGTAGGGAACATCTAAAAGAGCATTTAAAGAAACACTGTGAATTTTTTCATACATATAGCTTCTAAAATAGGTGAAATGAACGTGTTTATAATAATTTTCGGAACATACTTTACGATTTTTTTCTAGATATTATCTTCAAAAATAACATATATTTTTTGAAGAACTTAAAAACTTCAAATGTTTAAGGGAGATATGTAAAAAAAACGGTAGAAATTCGGGTAACGGCGGCTTAACGATAGACCGTTTGCGTCCCGTACAGCGGTACTTTGGAGGCATCCTCGCACAGCTTCTGGAATTGCTTCTATGAACACATCCTGGGACGGCCCACTGTCTTTTATTTTCGGTGGAATTCGGTCTTCTAATATTTGTTGTTTAGTCTAAAGTTTTCCCAAAGTTAGCCAATCTTCTATAAAAGAGATTTTAGACATATTAAACCATTCACAACGTATAAACACTTGTTTAATAGTGTTTACATACAGTGTGTAGACAGAATTAATATAATGACAATGGACTATTGAAACATTAGAATAAATCATTATTTCTTTGAGGCAGTACATCCAACAAGGCTTTTTTAGGTACTTACTTAAGTTTAGTTGATATTTATGATAAATTTGTGGTAGGTTTTACCAATGTAATAATAAAAATTAATAGATAGATATACCTACAGTCGGTGTCAATAGCATTGGATACGCGCCATAAATATATTTGGGCATTAATTTCTTTGAATTGATAATTTATGCTATGAGACCATGGGGGCGCCATCTATGGGTTTTGTATTGTATTGAATTGAACCTATGTGACTTGAGATGCAGTGTATTCATGCGTTTCCTTACCTTTGTGAATCAAGCAATTACTTCTGACGGGAGTGTCAGTAAAAGGCCAAGAGATGTCTCTCCTGGTCAGTCATAAGAATAATTCATCCAAGACACCTAAAATGGATTGTTTTTAAAAATAGTATCCAAACAAGTGAATAACTGTCATCATCTGTTTTGTTGAAAATATTTCTTTTCATAGTTGAAACTTCCTTGCTGTGCGAAACATCTGTCAAGATTATGCAATATCGCCTTGACATTTTTACACGAAAAGAAGTGTCTTTTCGTGTGGACAATCATATCATTTACATCGTGGCTGAGCTGCATTCTCTGAGTGAGTGTTTGTTTGTTTTCACTTTGGTTTTTGAGATTGCTGGGTCGACTGTTTTTTTGTGTCACATAGGGAAGAATTCAATTTTCGTTAATTTTACATAGGGTAGTCAGCCCTCGTGTCAGGGGCTATTTACACGCCCCTACATATTTATTGGTCCTTCGTAGCCTGGATTATTAATTCATTCATACATTCAATTCGAGATTATAGCTTAATTACATGGATGTTTGAATTTACGTATTTTTTTTGGTAAATTTGAAGTACCTCTCATTTTTTTGAGAACTATAGCTGGTCTTGTTTTTTGCTTTTGGATGACATATTTGGATGTTCGCAGAATTATCGTAATTTTGGATAATTATTCGCAACATTATTATTATTAATTGATTGTTAACATTGTTCGCAGAATTGTCGTAATTTTGGATAATTATTCGCAACATTATTATTAATTAATTATTAACATTGTAACATTATTGTAAAATTTTGTGGTAATCTTTTCGCATATATAAAAAAAATGCCAAGAATTACGGAGGAGGGTTTTGATGAGGCTCAAGACAGATCGCTTATTCTTTTAACCGCAAAAAAGGAAAATCTTTTTGTTCGTATGAACGATCTGTATAATGCAACAAATAATATATCTAATTTTGAGTCAAGAAATAACGAAGTGTTTATGGCTCAGTCAGAGATGATTGATCAAATGCGAAGTCAATTTGAAAATATTATAGATAGCATCAATGATCGTCAGTTAACTTTAAATCCAGAATTTAAACCAGATTTTCAAGCTTTAAATGCTTTTGATGATCTTTTTTTGAAGGTCAAACGAACTAGATCGAATATGAAAACTTCTGTAAGAGAGTCACTGACGTCACAAAATAAGTCGCGGGAGCCGTGTATGATTAATCTTCCTGCAATAGATCTTCCAACCTTCGATGGTAAGAATGAAAGTTGGTCGAAATTTTTTGAGTCATTTAAAGCCAATATCCATAATAATAGACAGCTAACTGACTCGCAGCGTGTGCAGTACTTAGTCGGAAAACTCACACACGGGGCTTTGAACATAACCGCAGGCATTGTGCCTTCGGGTGATACATATCAGATCATTTGGGAGAGTTTAGTTAAAAAATATCAAGATAAACGTACACTAGGAACACATTATTTAAATAATATTCTCGATGCGAAAAACTGCACGAATACATCTGCCAGTCTCAATTCTTTCATTGAAAGATATTCTTCGTCAGTGTCGGCATTAAAGCAGTTAGGTATTGAAGATTTAACTGATTTTATTTTGTTTCACTGCGCGGTAAGAAAAATTGATTCACAGACGGCTCAGAACTTTGAGCTGACAGTTCGTAATAAAGAAATTCCTTCTTATAATGAGTTAGTTTCGTTTGTACAAGATCAAGTAAAGATTTTAGAACGAACGAGTAACTCGCATGGTGTCGTAAATAAAACGCATCCCATTTCGTCCTCCCGATCAAATAATACTAAATCGTTCGTCGCGAGTAATGCGAATATTCCGCGCTTCCCAGCTCCGCCGAAAGGATGTATTCTGTGTAACAAAACTGATCATTTAATCAACGTTTGCTCAAAGTTTAAATGTATGAGTTCCCCACAGGCTCGATTTGAATTTATAAAATCGAAAAATGCCTGTGTAAATTGCCTTAGTGGTTCACATACAATCAAGTCATGCAAATCGGGGTTAGTTTGTGATTTGTGCAATAAACGTCATCATACATTCTTACATTTCGGCAGTGTGAATAATATGAAAACCAATACTCATGTACATACGTCGCAAGTACCTACCAGTGAAGAACCGTCAGTCCCCCCTCCAGTGTCATCCAGCATCAATGGAACTGGCATTGGTGATAAGCAAGTGGAGGGGACCGCGAATGTCAATCCTTCGTGTTCACTTTGTGCCAAAGTAACACCGAACTCTTCTATTTTACTTTCGACCGCACAAGTATACGCGAAGCTTAAAAACGGAAATAAAGTTATTGTTCGGTGCCTAATTGATAATGGCTCTCAAAATAATTTGATTACGGTCGATTGTTGTAAGACGCTGAATCTACCAATAATTCCTTTGAGTAATTCGTTTGTCAAAGGAATTGGATCAACGTCTCGACCAATTTTCGGTTACGTGTATTTGGATATTGAGTCTCGCGTATACCCAGAGAATAAATATAATATACATGCGATTGTCGTTGACAGTATCACCGACCAATTACCTAATCACTATATAGCCAAGGGTGATATGAGGTACTTAGAGGGCATACCTCTCGCAGACTTAACATGGAATATTCCTGGATGCGTGGATGTCGTCATCGGTGCACAACTGTTCCCATATATTTATTTAGGGAACAGGGTTGAATCGGGTACTAGTGCACCCCCCGCGTTATCGACCGCTTTCGGTTTCGTGTTGATGGGTGATTACCCCAATAATGTGCTCAACACAAACACATCATTCTCGGCACTCGCACTTAATGATTTAGTGCAAAAATTTTGGCTGTTAGAAGAGATACCTAATATAAAATTTCTAAGTCCGGAGGAGACAGAATGTGAGAATCTCTTTACTTCATCAATTTCTCGCACTGATGATGGTAGATATTCTGTTGCTTTACCTTTCTGTAAAGATCCAGGACAATTGGGTAATTCTCGTACTGCTGCCCAACGCCGATTTTTGGCATTGGAGCGAAAATTTAAACATTCCCCTGCTTTGCAGGAGAATTATAACAAGGTTATCAGTGAATATATTGAAAATAATTACCTATCAGAAGTCTCAGAGTCTGATATCACAGAAGATGGATATTACATCCCACATCATGCTGTCACTCGTCCAGACAAACCAATGCCTCGTATTGTGCTAGATGCTAGTGCTAAAACACACACAGGGCTGTCACTGAATGACATTATTCATACTGGTCCCAATTTGCAAGCCGATTTGTTTCTGCATTTGCTTGACTTTCGTCTTTTTCCCATCGCTATGACTGCGGATATAAAGCAAATGTACTTACAGATTGAAGTTCCTAGCAAGCATCGCAGATACCTGAGGATCTTATTTCGATTCTCAAATAATGGTCTCATACGAACTTTTCAGTTCAATCGAGTTCCTTTCGGCTTGACGGCAAGTCCATACTTAGCAATGCGGACGGTTCGCCAGTTGGCCCAAGATATGAGACCACATTACCCGGATGCTGCCAAAGTGGCAGAGTCCAAGCTGTATATGGACGACCTGGTCTATTCTATTGCAGATGAGCCCAGCGCCATACGTCTTTCTCGAGAATTAATCTCGTTGTTTAAGTCCGGTGCCTTTGATTTAGTAAAATGGACTAGTAATTCTCAAGTTGTACTTGAGAACCTCCCGGATTCTCACCGCAGCCCAGTGGACTTCACTGTTGGTTCTAACAATACCTCTAAGGTGTTGGGCCTTTCGTGGGAACCAGCTGATGACAGCTTCTTCTTTACGACATCTTATGTTCAGGAGAAGTGCACAAAGCGGAGCATACTCTCCATAGTCGCCCGTTTATTTGATGTCCTCGGCTTGGTCGCCCCTGTCATTCTGTACGCTAAATTACTTATCAAAGAGCTATGGCTGTGCAACATTGGTTGGGATGATACACCCCCTGATAGCGTTATTCGTCGGTTTTCGGCGCTTACACAGGAATTTCCGCTAATTTCAATGATAAAAATCCCTCGCCATGTTGGTGTCCTGAAAGACAGTACGGTGCTCGTTGTTGCTTTCTGCGATGCAAGCATGAATGGTTACGGCTGTGTGATTTATTTGCACACCACTGATCTGTTTGGAAAAATTACAGTGAGATTGTTGTGCGCAAAATCAAAGGTTTCTCCCACCAAAGTGACGACCCTCGCTCGTTTGGAGCTCTGTGCCGCAGTATTGATGTCCAAATTAATACGGACGGTTCAAAGTAATTATTCTGAGCGTCTTCCTATTGCAGGAACATATGCGTTTTCCGATTCTACCGTTGCGCTCTCTTGGATACATTCTTCACCGCATCGCTGGTCGGTGTTTGTTAGTAATCGCGTAGCTCAGTGCCAAGAAAATTTGTCTCCAGAGAACTTTTACCATGTTGCTGGTAGTGAAAACCCGAGCGACTGCCTTTCTCGTGGCATGCTTCCTTCCCAACTCGTTTCACATGATTTATGGTGGAACGGCCCATCATGGATTCGCAGCCCACCTTTGGAATGGCCATTAAAACCGTTTCACCCTACCAATACTGGTGAAATGCCTGAACACAAGGCTAATGTGCTCATTGCAACATTTCAGGGTGAAAAATCGGTCCTGAGTGAACTGGCTCAGCGTATATCCACTTGGGATAAACTACTAAGGATTGTTGTTTATGTCCTCCGATTCATAAAAAAGATATCACTTTCCTCTGGAACGGTCAATAATCTTATGACTGCTGAAAAGGCTGTGATTCGTGCTGTGCAGAGTATTCATTTTGCAGGAGATATTGCTGCACTCCAGGAAGGCAAATTTCATTCCAAAAGACTTCAGAGTTTATCTCTATTTCTTGATGGAGATAATCTGTTACGTATTGGGGGGCGGCTTTCTAAATCGGATTTACCTTTTGAGGTTAAACATCCGGTTTTGCTTCCCAAACATGACTGTGTTGTCGATCTGATCATCGCTCACTTTCATGTCGTGAACTGTCATACAGGCCCAGGACTTCTTATGTCTATCTTACGTCAACGCTATTGGATATTAGATGCTAGGACTGTTATTAGGGCGATGGTGCGGAAATGCAATTGTTGCTTCCGCTTAAATCCATCGCATCCTACACCGAAGATGGCAGATTTACCGTCATATCGTGTTGCAGAAGCAAAGGCCTTCGTACATACCGGTGTAGATTACGCAGGTCCACTCCGTATTACGCTGACTCGTCGGAGAGGACAACATTCTCAAAAGGCATATATTTGTCTATTCGTATGCCTTGTGACCAAGGCTATTCATATTGAGTTGGTCTCTGACTTAACTTCAAATGCTTTCCTGGCTGCTTTCAGCCGTTTTATTTCTCGGCGTGGCCCGGTAACATGCTTGTATTCAGATAATGGTACTAATTTTGTGGGTGCGAAGGCACAATTAGATGACCTCTACAAGTTTTTTGGTTGAATCTGAATATGAGCCCTCATTAAAGCGCGAACTCGCTAAGCGTCGTATAGAGTGGAAAATGATTCCACCACGCGCGCCTCATTTTGGGGGTATGTGGGAGTCGAACATAAAGAGCATGAAGACACACTTGTACCGTGTGATTGGAACTCAGCTTCTCACCTATGAGGAGTTACAGACTGTGCTAGTTCAAATTGAGTGCATAATGAATTCGCGTCCACTTACAGTTATGTCTTCTGACCCTTATCCAGAAGTCCTTACGCCTGCGCATTTTTTAATGTCGACACCATTGCAGTACTTGCCTGCTTCTGTCCTGGCAGACGGTAAAATCAATTTGACTCAGCGTAAGCAATTATTAGACAGCATGGTTCAGTCCTTCTGGAAGAAGTGGCGTTCAGAGTATCTGCACACCTTGCAAGTCAGGCAGAAGTGGACTACTTCTGATCATCCGATTGATATCGGAACTGTCGTACTAGTGGGACAAGAAGATTCCCCTCCGTTAAATTGGCCTTTAGGCGTGATAACTGAAATCCATCCCGGAATGGATAAAATTGTTCGCGTTGCGACGGTAAAGACAAGATTTGGTTCTTTTAAACGTCCGGTTGTCAAATTATATCCCATTCCAACGCAATAATTTTATATTTTATCTATTTTTGTTTATTTTTATTTATTTTTTTTTTTTTTGATTTTAGTCATTGTTTCAATGATCTCTGACCCAGACATGGCATTACTTAATATCCGTTATCTTGGTCAATTGAACTTTATTACATTGTATTTTTAGTTATTTTTCTTTATTTTGTGAGATTCTGCGAATTTCCAATGCGTGTCATTCCTGAATATTACCGGTGAATAGTCACTTTATTTCTATTTCATTTCTTGTTTCATTTGTATTTTTATATTCTTTCTTTTGTAAGCTCTACGAACTTCCAAGGCGGGGAATATGGATACGCGCCATAAATATATTTGGGCATTAATTTCTTTGAATTGATAATTTATGCTATGAGACCATGGGGGCGCCATCTATGGGTTTTGTATTGTATTGAATTGAACCTATGTGACTTGAGATGCAGTGTATTCATGCGTTTCCTTACCTTTGTGAATCAAGCAATTACTTCTGACGGGAGTGTCAGTAAAAGGCCAAGAGATGTCTCTCCTGGTCAGTCATAAGAATAATTCATCCAAGACACCTAAAATGGATTGTTTTTAAAAATAGTATCCAAACAAGTGAATAACTGTCATCATCTGTTTTGTTGAAAATATTTCTTTTCATAGTTGAAACTTCCTTGCTGTGCGAAACATCTGTCAAGATTATGCAATATCGCCTTGACATTTTTACACGAAAAGAAGTGTCTTTTCGTGTGGACAATCATATCATTTACATCGTGGCTGAGCTGCATTCTCTGAGTGAGTGTTTGTTTGTTTTCACTTTGGTTTTTGAGATTGCTGGGTCGACTGTTTTTTTGTGTCACATAGGGAAGAATTCAATTTTCGTTAATTTTACATAGGGTAGTCAGCCCTCGTGTCAGGGGCTATTTACACGCCCCTACAAGCATGGTTAATAGTTTGAAGATAAAATGCTCTTGTTCTAATTCACGAGATGTAACTATTGAGATAGTTCTGCATAAAATAGAGTCAAAGATATATGTATATCTTGGGTCGTCTATATAGATGGAGATTTGAAACAGTGATACAGTTAGTTTGGGAAAGGTATGTATGTGGCATGTAGATGTATGTACTCTCAGGTAGGTACTCTCGCTTTCGACAGTCTAATGATACTCGAACTTGCAGAACCTTGTCAAATGTCTAGAAAATTGTTGCAACTCCTGTGTCTCACAACCCTTTAACAATTCCGGGGTCAACAAAACACTTTCACAAAACAGATTATAACGGGACTTTGTTGGCTTTATTAGCAGGTGGTAGGAATGATTCTGGACCCTGACCTTGTACTCGCTACCGTATTTATCTACGAGGGTAGGCTGAAAAGTAATGCTCACTTGCTTGTACAACGCAAACAAAATGACCCTTAAAAGCGCGCCAGGTGGAATGTGGAAGGGACATTCCCCCTCTACACGTATGCGCAGGTTTGAGGTCGTTGAATACATCGAGTGTATTTTGAGAAGCGGATGTATGGATGTGTGTTCTAGTGCTATGTCAACAGAAGTTAATCAGCGTGCTGTTATCGAATTTGTAATTGCTGAATACGTGACTCTACTGAGATTCATTTTCATTTAAAGGATGTTTTGTCTGTACCCTAGTATGTCTGCAACCCTGCATCATCGTCAGATCTACTGTTACCAGTGCCATCTATAAATAAACTCCCATACTAGGATGTCACATTAATCAATGCGACTATAATTTTTGTGTTTTACCAACGTCAAATTTTAGGCGAAGCACTATTACGCAGGCTTTTCATAAAAATATTTACACAAAAACTCAAGATTTTATTTCCATTGTGTGAATTCACATCGCCCTTTATCAGGGAATAGAAACAATGAACACCCACAAAGAGATGGGCTAATTGCTTAAAGATAATTGTAGAGTTCAAAGTTACTGCATATTTTGTGGTCAAATCGTGAATCATTCAGTAAATCGTGATTAGTACCTTATTTGCGGAAGTGGAACAGAGGTCAACCACGAATGAGATGCGCTAACTACTTAATTAATGATGCTGGGCGTGTGGCGCCGCTAACGGATGGCAGGTGTAACACATGCATGCGTCCAATCATGGTGACCATGTTTAGGAAAGATAAACAAAGGTCACCCAGACGACAGATAAGATGGCCTGAATACCGAAACAGAATTTCCGGCTTTGGACGGATGAGGGAATTTGAGATTTGAGGCTTTTGTTTAAAGCTTCGACTGACTAACAAAAAGGGAGAGAAAACATTCATTCATTCATTGTCCATTGTTCTTTTTTCGTGGAATTTCTAGAGGGCCATCGCTTCGATAAGGTATCACTACCACCCTACAGGTATTTGCTGTTATAACGTTACGATTCACGGTTACGGTACCGTGACGGCAAAAAAAGGCAATAAATATACGTTCCTTATCGCTATAATACTGCAGCTCTTTCTTACACATTATATAATGGTGAGACCCTCAAAATACGTGTGACTGTTTCCTCCAAAGTACTACTTTTTTGCGACGGGAATTGACTTTCACGTTTTTTTTATAGGTGTGAGGGAGATGTATGATAATGTTTGAATGTTTCCTTTGGGTTTTCCCCAAAGATGACGTAGGCCCTGAGTGGAATTATTTTCCCCAAGGCTTTCTGTGTTGGACTAATGTAAAAAAATTAAAATATTTAGAAATTTCACTGAAGTTTTTTTTTTTAATTAACTCCACTCAACGAGTATGTCATCTTAGAGGATATTCTGTGGAGGGTCTTTTTAAGGAAAGAAAGGAGAGGAACTTGTGGGCAGGATAAGATACGTGGGGGGAGGGGTGGGAGTCTGGGGGTCAGTGTGTCCAGGAGTGACGGACATATGAATCCATCCCTCCCACTGCAAGGGGATGGGTCGAGAGAGCCCGGCTGGCGAGATTATAAGGTCTCCCTCAACCAGTCTCTCTCGATCTGGCCCACCTCGCAGTAGATGGTGTGATGAATTGCATTGATCAACAGTGAAAATTAGGAAATATCGTAGCTTCCCACTTTAATTTAAAAAGAAAATATCAATTATTTATAAAACGGACACGTCTACGACATCTATCGGATTAGAGTAAAGTGAATTCATATTTACGGTAGGGATCTATAATTAGACAAAGTGAGACGAGTATTGATAAAAAAATCACAGATGGTATCAACTAATAATCAAAGACAGGGACTCCCCAGTATGCTTTAGGCCGTGATATATTGACAGCCAATTGAATTGCAGCAAAAGCGATTAAAAACCAATTCAGCCTATCAACGGGAAGAGGGCCGAGCCCATTTTTAGAACAAAGGAACGACCTTTGGACTTGGCAATTAGTAATGTGATTAATGAGTTTGACGTTCCCACCAAACCGAGAGGTGAATAAACTCCATGGGAAGAAATAATCTGTTCAGGGACAAAAGTACGGTGACCCCAAGAAATGTTATCATTAACCGGTACGTTCCAGGGATCAGAAACCCTAGTTCTCGAACGCATTAAAGCATATAAGGTGCGGAAAAAAGGATACACGTAAACAACGTTTGAAAAGTTTAAGTGAAAAATTGCACAGCAAGTGACGAAAACGTGTTGTAAGGTGTTAGGGAGATTTCATCTATAATACGATTGTTTGTGACGACCGGAGATGATCGATTCGAGGGAAAACGTGCTAAAGGAAATGGAAATGTTGAAAAAACAATGGAAAATTATTGTTATCAATTCTAGACGGAGCTAGGATATTACGATGAAAGATTTAGGGAGGAAACGTCAAAAAAAAATGAGAGTTTTAAAGAATAGGCGAGGGTATATTTCAGATGTCTAGAGCAGTAACAAGTGTTAGAGAAGAAATAGAGTGCAGTACGGAGGGGAGTGGAAAATGCTGAAAACATTGCGATAGAAAAACTCAGGAAAAGGAGTCATTTTACGTAATTAAAATGGAGTTTATAGAGTAACATAGTACGCGAATTGCAGATAAAAATGGGGCATACAATGGTTGTCGATTTCAGATGTATTTTGTTGTGATAAACAAGGAATATTCGAACATGAAAATTGTTTAGATAAGGACGATTAGCCGTTAAAAAGGTAATAAAAATTATCATGGGTCTTATGAAATATTTATATTAAAGAATTCTCATAAAAGTTAACGACACTGAAATAAAAAAGGATTTATTGCCAGGTGGGTACAGGAACTAATGTATACAACTGTCAAGACATATGGTTTATGGGATTTTTCGTAAGAACGGGACAAAATTTGTAAGGCGTTCTCTATGAAGCAATAAAAATGACAGGAATTTAAGGGCCGAAGTGGGGGTATCTCCTATAAAGATGTTAAAAATGATATATTTATTAATAACAAATAGAAAATGAAATTTTCCAAGAGGCAGCAAACATCAAAAAACGATATGGTTATATCAGGGAAGTACGGGGAAGTGAGGGGAAAGGAGATACGACAGAGAAAAACAAAGGAAATCTTAGATTAACAGTGAATAAAATAAATACGGCTTGAAATATAAAAATCTATAGAGATATGAACAATAGCGTAAGAATAAATAAGGAAATTCATGGAAAGAGTGTCGTGAATAAAAGAAAATTCGAGAAAGAATGGAAAATTCAAATATACGACGTAAATAGAGAAAATTCGGTTTTAAATGGAAAGGTTCATATAGAATACAGAAAAACTCGTGGAAAAATAATAAAATAAAAATGAACAATTTGCGAGAAAGACTTCGACATGAAGATATCTCTGATAGGCGAATTTGGGGACAGATTTGGAACATATGGTAGATGCCGTACGCACGGACATGTTACGGAATAGATGAAAATAGAACTTTAAAATTATTAAATTCAAGCTAATTTTGTATGAACAACAGGACAAAGGAAGTTGGGCCATTAAACATGGATCTTACTAAATCCGGATCTTGTAAGTATGGAAGTACGAGACAGAATTTAATGTATCAAACGCAAAACGTACAAAGAGACCGCATTCGACAATAATGGAGAGGTTTCAAGAAATTACGAGTTGATAGTAATTAGATTGGTTTATTATAGGAGATTCAGATACGATCTTTTGGACCTGAGAGGGGTATAAAAGTCTAGACAAATGCCAGTTGAGGACAGTCTACGTCGTGGTCGAAAAGGTTGTAACTTCGCGGAACGTGACGAAACGGTGGGTGACTTAAAGTGGAAAAATTCTAAGTGATAATTATTTTGATACTTAGAAAAATTTCACATTCTAGTCAGTGATATACAAAAAAAATACTTTGCAGTTAGAGTCAGTGAAAATAAAAATTAAAGACAACGCATTAATTACTTGTGAAAAATAAAAGTGCTCGTGATAAATACAATTTGTTTTAGTGGAAAATTCGGATTTTATAATCACTTAATATCGTATTTTTAAACTTAGAAATTTCGCGTTTAATGTTAGTGCAATAAATAACTGAAGTGATGTGATAATTTAGCGTGATGAAGTTATAATTAAATACGTGTGTTCAATCTAAGTGAAAGTGTTCTAACAAATAATAAATATTTAAATTAATTATCTTAAATAATAATAATAAAACAAAATAATATTTTATTAATACATAAAAGTTCGGAGGGATAAAAATTTAATTTAACGACAATTTACCATCTCTAAATTAATCGTGAAGTAACTATCATTTAAAGTGTTATCTAACCAACGAGTTTTGAGATAAAATACAGTTTAGAACGATAGAGTTCATGCATCATTTTAATTAATTAGATTAAATGAAAAAAAAAAAAAATTGAAGTCAAAAAGATTTAATTAAATTTAGGAAAATAAAAAAAATTAATTTAGGAAAATCGCAGCAAGGTTACCGTGTATTTCCCGGTCGGAAAAAACCTTGGTAGGGGTAAGTCTTTTCCGTTATAAAATTTTACAGATTCCAAGGAGAAGGCGGAATGCAGCAAACATTGGTATTTGGATTAATTATTTGACCAAGATATTACTCGCTTAATATGTGATATGTAACTATATTAAAATATTATAAGTATAATGAGTATATTTTATATATTTATATATGTATGTATATAAACATATATATATGTAATTTTGTTCCCAAGAAAAAATTTAATCAAAAAGGAAAACACTTATATAAAAAGAGGAAAAAAGGGTATCGATTCCTACCTCCGAATTCACCAATAACTATTAAAAGTAGTTATGTGTGATAAATTTACAAATCAATATTTTATATTTAATGTTATGTATGTAATAATATAATTTCAGAAAATCCAGAGCATTTGAAATAAGTTATGATATTAGAAATTATTTCAATCATAAAATTTATGTATGTACATATCCATATTATAAATTATTTACTGAGACAAAGTATATATAAATGAATAAATATGTATACGTAATCGGGTATCAGACTAGACAATTGCGCTAAGAACATCATTATCAAACAAAGAAAAAATTTTAGAGTCATCTCACACGTCTCCGGAATGTCTAAAGTAAACATACCTCATACGCTCGAATCTAGGTCACGAGGCCGTCGAGAATGTTTACAAAGCTCAAATTGTTTACAAAATAAATCGGTCACTGGGACACTAGTTCGAATACGGTAAAAAGAAAAAAAAAAAATGACCTTGATTAGTGGATATCGTACTTAGGTATTAACTTCTAGGAACGGGATAAAATTATTATATTGCGCAATTATTAGGAACAAAAAGAAAAAAAAATGACCTTGATTAGTGGATATCGTACTTAGGTACTAACTTCTAGGGACGGGATAAAATTATTATATTGCGCAATTATTAGGAACAAAAGAAAAAAAAAATTAAACACTATTTTTAATTTGAACGTAAAGAGGTATCTACAGACCTAAGCAATTGAAAATTAACAGATTTATTATAGCAGTTCAAAAAGGTGTGTTGAAGATTTACATGAAGCATTTGATAAATCACGGGATAGTTCAAAAAGGTGTATTGAAGGCTTAGATGAAACATTTGATAAATCACGGGATAACTTAATAAGGGGTAATGAAGGCTTAGATGAAGCAGTTGAAAAATCACGGGATAGCTTAATAAGGGGTAATGAAGGCTTAGATGAAGCAGTTGAAAAATCACGGGATAGCTTAATAAGGGGTAATGAGGATTTACATGATTCAATTGAGAATCACGGGATAGCAAGAATTTATCAAAAGTTGAACATTGGAGGGGAGGGAAAGAAAAAAAAAAAATACAGTTCAACCAACAGAAGGCAGTGTTCGCTTCTGTAACAAGGACCATTAATCAAACCATAGAGATGGCGGATCTCTCAAACAAAACCGTCAACAAAACCAAACAAAAGCTTGGAGTTATGGCGAATCTCCAGAACACATCGCCAGATAAGATCTTAATGTACTAATATTTATTTATATTTCACACTATTCTTACGTATATATTCGGTATCAATCTGAAAATTTCGCAGAATTTGATGGGCGAGATCCGAGCTCGGGATGCGTTGCAAGTAGTTTCGCATTGCGAGTTATAAACCTTCCCAAAACGTATGTTTACATATATATCTTTTTATGTACTGTTCATTGAATGAAACGAACTCACTTACAATTAGTGCTTTAGGCCTGTCGGGTCACTCTCGTCTCATTTCTTGAACGTGGAGGGAGGATTCACGACCCGTAACTCCACACAAACCCGTGAGTATATGATTGCATATAGGACGAAACCGGTTCGCCCTAAGTAAATAGTAAACTTTGGAGGAGTAGGAATTTGGAGGTATCTGGGCTTGGAGGAAGACCTGAAGGCAGTGCATGATGGCGAAAGGAAGGTCAATTGGGACGCGATAACTTAGGTATCAATCAATTGAACCGTGCCAAAAGACTGTGCGAATTTTGGGTTGACTTCTGATCACCCTGCTTACTTGATGGAGGCAGGAGCCAAATTTTGCCAGAAAAAGGGTTATTCTGAGTTCGTCAAATATGCAATTAACTAATTACATTAACCTACTAAATCCATCTTTATATGTACCTTATAGCAGCTGAATCTAAACGGAGGGGCGCCCAGCAGATACGAGATACAATCATAATCAAATTTACTAACATTTAACCATTTGAGTTATATTTAATTATCTGTTCAATTAGTCATGTGTAGTTTCGGTTAGTATTGCTTATTCATGAATTCATTAGGATGTAGGGAATCATAATAAACGTCAAGGGGAAGTTAGTTCATTTAGAGAAATTACTTAAGGTTAAATTTGCAAGAGAGAGACCAATACAGTTTGAAATTCAACACTCTGTTTAGAATCAAGAGGGTTACCACCAAATTTAAAGTAATTAAAGTCCTATATCATAAATCAAAAAAATTACACAACGTTTGATGGAGTTTAATTACAACCTAAATACGAAAATATTTACGTTCAAAGTCGTAAATAACGTATTTATTAGTTAAGTACATATATCACTAAAGGTATGTAGTACAAGGGAGCTTTAAGTAGCTTTCTGTAGTTATCAGAGGAAATAAGGGTCCAATTTTATAAAGGCTTGTGTGACGTAGGGGAGGAATTTTCCATCCCTACCACACATATGCAAAGCCTTAAGAATTTAAATATCGATCAGAGCCAAGAGAAAAGAAGAATATTACGACTGGTGCCAAGTGCCCAGGAGTAAATAAAATACAGACAAATATAAGAGAGTAGAGAAAAGACATACATCACAACTGCACAGCCGTGACAGGAGATCAGAGTTTTACAAGTTGTTTTAGAAAAAAAAAAAAAAAACTTTTATTGGTCAATCTATTGCAAAAAAAAAAAAAAAATAATAATAATAATAATAAGTAGGACGTTATGTTAAATGAAGTGATAATAAAAATAAAATAAAAATCAGAACAGTGCGCCGTTAAATAAACACGAAAAAAATATATAAATTAATAAATAAATATACGAAAATAAATATATAAACAATACATTTAAATATAAAAAAAAAAAGTGTTAACGAATAAACTCTACATGTTTTAAAATAATCTATAAAAGTGTCGATAAAGTTTAAATCAAGTGACCATGAATTTGTTGATTGCTTATGAGATTATAAATATCGTAACAAAGAATGTAGGTCAGATACAAGCGTAAACAGTTTATTCAAGGCAGGCCATAAATTGACAGAATAATGGTATTGACATTCCTGAATCCAGAATGTTAATGATCGTAATGTAAACAATCTGATACGAGATACCGCGGTGTTTGTAAGCATCGAAAGATTGATAACCTAAGCATCGAAAGTGATAACAAAACATCGAAAAATTTTGAAGTAGGCGACATCGGGGGTAACGCGCATCGCTTTAAGAGATTGTAGAATAAACAAACTCGAAAATGATATCAACACTCGGTTACGGAAAAAATAAACAGACTTTACAGATAAAAACGGGGGAACTTACCTACATAAAGTGACCCTTTGTTTATAGTTAATGTTGTGGGTTTGTATGTGAGGATTATCACATAAAAAGTCATAACATAAAAGATAAGGAACATAAAATAAAAATAACATAAAATATTTGATTGGGGATAGTGTCGAGTTGAGAACTTTAATATCACAGGCGAATGTTTTATAGGTATATACCTATTTAAGGGAACATTTGATCATTCGGACCAAAAAAAGGAGGGGATTTGACGAAATAACATCAAGATAGGTATTGCGAACTCTAAATAGATTTTGCGAAAATATCGTAGGTATTGCGGAACTTGAAGGAATGGTTGGCATTCTAAACAATGAGTAATTATTGGTTGAACGAAAATCACGGGATATTCATTAACATTGGAGTAACAATATTCATTCCGTTTTTTTTGCAATTACCTACATTCATTTGAAATGAAGAGTGATGGTAGAGTTGATCTAATTTGGGTTACAATCATCATGCAAACAAATATAAATAATTGAAAATATTCTGTTTTATAGGGGGACAGGTTCCAAAAAAAAAAATAAAAATAAAAATAAAAATAAAAATAAAAATAAAAATAAAAATAAAATAAATTATAAATATATATAGGTATATTTATAATAAATAGTTGGTATTGAGTTAAATTCATTAAAAATTTTAAACAAAAAATGGCGGAAAAAAGGAAAGTGGATGCGACGGAATTAGAAGCTAAAGAAATACCGTTGGGAGATGAATTACGGGAGATATTTAGACGTTCAAAGAGGTCTAAGTTACGAGTCGAGGATATGATAGAAGTCGTTCAGCCAGAGGGGGAGACCGACACAAAATCGGAGGAACAGGGCGAAAATAAGCGAGAGTGTGAAGAGAGACTCACACATGGTATGTTACAGGAAAAACCCGAGGAAAAGGAACAAGAAAAGTTAACGAAGTAAAAGGAAAAATAAAAAAATAAAATAAAAAAATATAGAAAAACGAGAAAATTGAAAAAAAAAAAAAAAAAAATAAGTAAATAAATAGAATAAGGAAGGCAACATAATTTACATAAGGTAATTTAGGAAACTAAAATAGAGATCATAAGGTTGTCGCTTAATAAGATAAAATATAAACATTAACCGGGCGACACTCGGAAAATAAAGAAAATGGTTGGGAAACGTGGAACAAGTAGGCGAGCCCAGGCTTTAGTGACAGCAATCGGGGAAAATGTCACAACCGAGACTTCAACAATAAACATAGGAGATATAACTACAATAATTCAGGCAGCTTTGGCACCGCACGTCAATAAGATGCAAGAACTCGAGAAACAATTGGAAAGCCCAGCAACAGTGGCGGTGATAGGAGAGGATAGTGCGCCGAAAAGCGTTCTCCAAGTAGTGGAAATGTTACCACAGCAGGAACGACCATCATTCTCCGGTGGAAATCAAAATCCCATTAGTTTCCTGGAAGATTTAAAAGAATACACTAGAAAAGTGAAACGAACGGATCCTTTAGTCGTCGTACGGGAAAATTTGAAAGGGGAAGCTAGATCGTGGGCAAAATTGTACAATAAACGATGGGAGACTATGTTAGATTTCGAACGAGATTTTTTAGCTACCTATTGGGGAGACATAAAGAAAAATGAAGTTCGCCGTCGTCTTGCAGAAGGGGTATATGATGCCAAGAAAAATATATCCATGCTCACTCATTTCGCAAACTATTGGGAGCTAGCGAAGGCTTTAAAGATTACTGACACACCGTTGGGCATAGTTGACGAGATTATGAGACATTATCCGAAGGAAATTCAATCGCTATGGTTTTCGGGGCAATCAGGAGATGAGATTGTCGCCGCTGAGTTTCTACGAAAACTAGATACAATGGTATGTACACCAGAAGAACGGAACATGAAGAAGAGGAGTGGGGAGGAATCCAGCAAGAAGGACAAATACCGTGACCGTTACCGCGCCATAAAAAGGAGGATACACGCAATTGAAAGTGTGGGCGAAAACGCTAGTTGCAGCAAGTGCACCGAAGTTAACAGTTCACCAAAAGAAAATTCTACAATAACTACAGCCGGGAAGGAGCTAGTGGTCGCAGCCAACTCGGGAGATAAAAGGAGATTATAGCGCTTTACATTTAGCTAGATATTACACAAGTAATAAGAAACAAAAATCAGGTTTACAATTAGTGGAAGTCAACGAATAGAGTGCGAAGTTTACAAATATTTGTAAATGTTAATAAATAAATAAACGATTGAGAAATACAAATAAAATTATGTTAGGATACATTATAATTGGGGAGGGGGAAGAAAGAAAATTACTAAAATATTAGATTATCAGATTGCTTGCGAGGGGCGGATCGTCGTCAAGTCTTTGAGGGTGAGTGGACAAGTTCTTAATAAGCGACAATCATATTCAATTATTGAAATAGGGTAAGGCAAATAAATTCGTTAATTTTGATTTTCTAGTTGAAAAAAAAAAAAAAAAATTGACTTTTTTTTTATGTGTTAGTGAGAGAAAAGAAAAAAAAAAAAAATGTTAGATAAGTAAGAACACTCAAAAGGAGAGAATTAGAGATATTATATGGCACACAAAAGGGACATTTTGAAAAATAAACAATGCCTAGGAATTTTTTTTTGAAATATTGAAATAAGAAAGTTTATCTATAGATATAGGGTAGACATTAAGTATAGAGATAAAAAGGTAACATTTGAATTAAGGTATAAATATTTTAGATTTCGAAAAAAAAAAAAAAAAGGAAAAAAGGAACGCTGAACCAATTTGAGGATAATAAAGAACATTTATAAAAATTTAAATATTAGAGTGGACAACACTTAGGCTAGAACAACTTTGGATGAATTAAGAAATTACAATTAGAAATTAAGAATTATAAAATAAAGTTTAAATAAATAAAAAAAAAAAAAAATGCTGGAAAATTTATATGAAACATGTATACCACTGATTGTCGGATTGGGTGAGGTCGTGCGAAAACACACATTTCACAAAAAATATTCATATTTACAAAACAAAAAACAATTAATTGCACACCAAGAGACCACCCGCTTTTCAGTTGTTCGAAAGGCCGCGAGATTGTAAACAATCTTTACTTAAATCATTGTAAGGGAGGTCTTAGTCCAATTTGGTTGGGGACCACCAAAACACGCGAGTCGAGGGGCGTGTTCCAGCAAAAAGAAATTAATTTTGAATCTATCAAAATTAAAGAAAATTTCATAAAGTAAAATCTACGCGAAAAGAAAATAAAGAATACAATGAGATTCAAATTCAAGATTGTTAACAATCCGAACAGAATGAGGAGGGGGAGATAGGAAGTAATAGGATACGGAAAAGAGATAGGGGATAACAGAATGAGGAGGGGGAGATAGGAAGTAATAGGATACGGAAAAGAGATAGGGGATAACAGAATGAGGAGGGGGAGATAGGAAGTAATAGGATACGGAAAAAAGATAGGGGATAACAAAATGAGGAGGGGGAGATAGGAAGTAATATGACACGGAGTAGAGATAGGGGATAACCAAATGAGGAGGGGAAGATAGCTAGTCTAAATTTGAACACAATTTCGGTGTCTAACGAAAAAAAAAAAAAAAAAAAAAAAAAAAAAAAAAAAAAAAAAAAAAAAAAAAAAAAAAAAAAGAAGAGGACATTAAAATAAAATACAACGTTAGCCACAGCAAATTGAGTTCAGAGGAGGGAACTGTGATGAATTGCATTGATCAACAGTGAAAATTAGGAAATATCGTAGCTTCCCACTTTAATTTAAAAAGAAAATATCAATTACTTATAAAACGGACACGTCTACGACATCTATCGGATTAGAGTAAAGTGAATTCATATTTACGGTAGGGATCTATAATTAGACAAAGTGAGACGAGTATTGATAAAAAAATCACAGATGGTATCAACTAATAATCAAAGACAGGGACTCCCCAGTATGCTTTAGGCCGTGATATATTGACAGCCAATTGAATTGCAGCAAAAGCGATTAAAAACCAATTCAGCCTATCAACGGGAAGAGGGCCGAGCCCATTTTTAGAACAAAGGAACGACCTTTGGACTTGGCAATTAGTAATGTGATTAATGAGTTTGACGTTCCCACCAAACCGAGAGGTGAATAAACTCCATGGGAAGAAATAATCTGTTCAGGGACAAAAGTACGGTGACCCCAAGAAATGTTATCATTAACCGGTACGTTCCAGGGATCAGAAACCCTAGTTCTCGAACGCATTAAAGCATATAAGGTGCGGAAAAAAGGATACACGTAAACAACGTTTGAAAAGTTTAAGTGAAAAATTGCACAGCAAGTGACGAAAACGTGTTGTAAGGTGTTAGGGAGATTTCATCTATAATACGATTGTTTGTGACGACCGGAGATGATCGATTCGAGGGAAAACGTGCTAAAGGAAATGGAAATGTTGAAAAAACAATGGAAAATTATTGTTATCAATTCTAGACGGAGCTAGGATATTACGATGAAAGATTTAGGGAGGAAACGTCAAAAAAAAATGAGAGTTTTAAAGAATAGGCGAGGGTATATTTCAGATGTCTAGAGCAGTAACAAGTGTTAGAGAAGAAATAGAGTGCAGTACGGAGGGGAGTGGAAAATGCTGAAAACATTGCGATAGAAAAACTCAGGAAAAGGAGTCATTTTACGTAATTAAAATGGAGTTTATAGAGTAACATAGTACGCGAATTGCAGATAAAAATGAGGCATTACAATGGTTGTCGATTTCAGATGTATTTTGTTGTGATAAACAAGGAATATTCGAACATGAAAATTGTTTAGATAAGGACGATTAGCCGTTAAAAAGGTAATAAAAATTATCATGGGTCTTATGAAATATTTATATTAAAGA
The DNA here is from genome assembly GCA_929108145.2 of Limnephilus rhombicus. NCBI lineage: Eukaryota > Metazoa > Arthropoda > Insecta > Trichoptera > Limnephilidae > Limnephilus > Limnephilus rhombicus. The sequence goes on from OV815296.1 coordinate 15,201,789, forward strand.
ATTCTCATAAAAGTTAACGACACTGAAATAAAAAAGGATTTATTGCCAGGTGGGTACAGGAACTAATGTATACAACTGTCAAGACATATGGTTTATGGGATTTTTCGTAAGAACGGGACAAAATTTGTAAGGCGTTCTCTATGAAGCAATAAAAATGACAGGAATTTAAGGGCCGAAGTGGGGGTATCTCCTATAAAGATGTTAAAAATGATATATTTATTAATAACAAATAGAAAATGAAATTTTCCAAGAGGCAGCAAACATCAAAAAACGATATGGTTATATCAGGGAAGTACGGGGAAGTGAGGGGAAAGGAGATACGACAGAGAAAAACAAAGGAAATCTTAGATTAACAGTGAATAAAATAAATACGGCTTGAAATATAAAAATCTATAGAGATATGAACAATAGCGTAAGAATAAATAAGGAAATTCATGGAAAGAGTGTCGTGAATAAAAGAAAATTCGAGAAAGAATGGAAAATTCAAATATACGACGTAAATAGAGAAAATTCGGTTTTAAATGGAAAGGTTCATATAGAATACAGAAAAACTCGTGGAAAAATAATAAAATAAAAATGAACAATTTGCGAGAAAGACTTCGACATGAAGATATCTCTGATAGGCGAATTTGGGGACAGATTTGGAACATATGGTAGATGCCGTACGCACGGACATGTTACGGAATAGATGAAAATAGAACTTTAAAATTATTAAATTCAAGCTAATTTTGTATGAACAACAGGACAAAGGAAGTTGGGCCATTAAACATGGATCTTACTAAATCCGGATCTTGTAAGTATGGAAGTACGAGACAGAATTTAATGTATCAAACGCAAAACGTACAAAGAGACCGCATTCGACAATAATGGAGAGGTTTCAAGAAATTACGAGTTGATAGTAATTAGATTGGTTTATTATAGGAGATTCAGATACGATCTTTTGGACCTGAGAGGGGTATAAAAGTCTAGACAAATGCCAGTTGAGGACAGTCTACGTCGTGGTCGAAAAGGTTGTAACTTCGCGGAACGTGACGAAACGGTGGGTGACTTAAAGTGGAAAAATTCTAAGTGATAATTATTTTGATACTTAGAAAAATTTCACATTCTAGTCAGTGATATACAAAAAAAATACTTTGCAGTTAGAGTCAGTGAAAATAAAAATTAAAGACAACGCATTAATTACTTGTGAAAAATAAAAGTGCTCGTGATAAATACAATTTGTTTTAGTGGAAAATTCGGATTTTATAATCACTTAATATCGTATTTTTAAACTTAGAAATTTCGCGTTTAATGTTAGTGCAATAAATAACTGAAGTGATGTGATAATTTAGCGTGATGAAGTTATAATTAAATACGTGTGTTCAATCTAAGTGAAAGTGTTCTAACAAATAATAAATATTTAAATTAATTATCTTAAATAATAATAATAAAACAAAATAATATTTTATTAATACATAAAAGTTCGGAGGGATAAAAATTTAATTTAACGACAATTTACCATCTCTAAATTAATCGTGAAGTAACTATCATTTAAAGTGTTATCTAACCAACGAGTTTTGAGATAAAATACAGTTTAGAACGATAGAGTTCATGCATCATTTTAATTAATTAGATTAAATGAAAAAAAAAAAAATTGAAGTCAAAAAGATTTAATTAAATTTAGGAAAATAAAAAAAATTAATTTAGGAAAATCGCAGCAAGGTTACCGTGTATTTCCCGGTCGGAAAAAACCTTGGTAGGGGTAAGTCTTTTCCGTTATAAAATTTTACAGATTCCAAGGAGAAGGCGGAATGCAGCAAACATTGGTATTTGGATTAATTATTTGACCAAGATATTACTCGCTTAATATGTGATATGTAACTATATTAAAATATTATAAGTATAATGAGTATATTTTATATATTTATATATGTATGTATATAAACATATATATATGTAATTTTGTTCCCAAGAAAAAATTTAATCAAAAAGGAAAACACTTATATAAAAAGAGGAAAAAAGGGTATCGATTCCTACCTCCGAATTCACCAATAACTATTAAAAGTAGTTATGTGTGATAAATTTACAAATCAATATTTTATATTTAATGTTATGTATGTAATAATATAATTTCAGAAAATCCAGAGCATTTGAAATAAGTTATGATATTAGAAATTATTTCAATCATAAAATTTATGTATGTACATATCCATATTATAAATTATTTACTGAGACAAAGTATATATAAATGAATAAATATGTATACGTAATCGGGTATCAGACTAGACAATTGCGCTAAGAACATCATTATCAAACAAAGAAAAAATTTTAGAGTCATCTCACACGTCTCCGGAATGTCTAAAGTAAACATACCTCATACGCTCGAATCTAGGTCACGAGGCCGTCGAGAATGTTTACAAAGCTCAAATTGTTTACAAAATAAATCGGTCACTGGGACACTAGTTCGAATACGGTAAAAAGAAAAAAAAAAAATGACCTTGATTAGTGGATATCGTACTTAGGTATTAACTTCTAGGAACGGGATAAAATTATTATATTGCGCAATTATTAGGAACAAAAAGAAAAAAAAATGACCTTGATTAGTGGATATCGTACTTAGGTACTAACTTCTAGGGACGGGATAAAATTATTATATTGCGCAATTATTAGGAACAAAAGAAAAAAAAAATTAAACACTATTTTTAATTTGAACGTAAAGAGGTATCTACAGACCTAAGCAATTGAAAATTAACAGATTTATTATAGCAGTTCAAAAAGGTGTGTTGAAGATTTACATGAAGCATTTGATAAATCACGGGATAGTTCAAAAAGGTGTATTGAAGGCTTAGATGAAACATTTGATAAATCACGGGATAGCTTAATAAGGGGTAATGAAGGCTTAGATGAAGCAGTTGAAAAATCACGGGATAGCTTAATAAGGGGTAATGAAGGCTTAGATGAAGCAGTTGAAAAATCACGGGATAGCTTAATAAGGGGTAATGAGGATTTACATGATTCAATTGAGAATCACGGGATAGCAAGAATTTATCAAAAGTTGAACATTGGAGGGGAGGGAAAGAAAAAAAAAAATACAGTTCAACCAACAGAAGGCAGTGTTCGCTTCTGTAACAAGGACCATTAATCAAACCATAGAGATGGCGGATCTCTCAAACAAAACCGTCAACAAAACCAAACAAAAGCTTGGAGTTATGGCGAATCTCCAGAACACATCGCCAGATAAGATCTTAATGTACTAATATTTATTTATATTTCACACTATTCTTACGTATATATTCGGTATCAATCTGAAAATTTCGCAGAATTTGATGGGCGAGATCCGAGCTCGGGATGCGTTGCAAGTAGTTTCGCATTGCGAGTTATAAACCTTCCCAAAACGTATGTTTACATATATATCTTTTTATGTACTGTTCATTGAATGAAACGAACTCACTTACAATTAGTGCTTTAGGCCTGTCGGGTCACTCTCGTCTCATTTCTTGAACGTGGAGGGAGGATTCACGACCCGTAACTCCACACAAACCCGTGAGTATATGATTGCATATAGGACGAAACCGGTTCGCCCTAAGTAAATAGTAAACTTTGGAGGAGTAGGAATTTGGAGGTATCTGGGCTTGGAGGAAGACCTGAAGGCAGTGCATGATGGCGAAAGGAAGGTCAATTGGGACGCGATAACTTAGGTATCAATCAATTGAACCGTGCCAAAAGACTGTGCGAATTTTGGGTTGACTTCTGATCACCCTGCTTACTTGATGGAGGCAGGAGCCAAATTTTGCCAGAAAAAGGGTTATTCTGAGTTCGTCAAATATGCAATTAACTAATTACATTAACCTACTAAATCCATCTTTATATGTACCTTATAGCAGCTGAATCTAAACGGAGGGGCGCCCAGCAGATACGAGATACAATCATAATCAAATTTACTAACATTTAACCATTTGAGTTATATTTAATTATCTGTTCAATTAGTCATGTGTAGTTTCGGTTAGTATTGCTTATTCATGAATTCATTAGGATGTAGGGAATCATAATAAACGTCAAGGGGAAGTTAGTTCATTTAGAGAAATTACTTAAGGTTAAATTTGCAAGAGAGAGACCAATACAGTTTGAAATTCAACACTCTGTTTAGAATCAAGAGGGTTACCACCAAATTTAAAGTAATTAAAGTCCTATATCATAAATCAAAAAAATTACACAACGTTTGATGGAGTTTAATTACAACCTAAATACGAAAATATTTACGTTCAAAGTCGTAAATAACGTATTTATTAGTTAAGTACATATATCACTAAAGGTATGTAGTACAAGGGAGCTTTAAGTAGCTTTCTGTAGTTATCAGAGGAAATAAGGGTCCAATTTTATAAAGGCTTGTGTGACGTAGGGGAGGAATTTTCCATCCCTACCACACATATGCAAAGCCTTAAGAATTTAAATATCGATCAGAGCCAAGAGAAAAGAAGAATATTACGACTGGTGCCAAGTGCCCAGGAGTAAATAAAATACAGACAAATATAAGAGAGTAGAGAAAAGACATACATCACAATGGTCAGACGAATCCGGCGCCAAGACCTAGACAAACCTCACCCCATGAACCACATAATGAGTGACCGCAAAATAAGAGAGGAATAAATTTTATTTCGATACGTGAATTGTACGTCACTGGTCTATTATATAATAACTTTGTTATTAGCATTTCGTTCGTATCTCTTGAGCAACCAATGAAAGTTTTTTATTATAAATCATCGAGGAGAATTGATAAGTGTTACGTAACAGTTAATAATTTAGCACCTACCTAGAAAGTTGGCGTATCAAAATATGAAATCAGCGAAATAATATTGTTAACGTAAATTATTAAATTTTATTTATTTATATGATTCCTTATGACCCTGAAGTGATTGGGTTTGTATGTTAATTTTCCAACTCAAATTAAAATTAACTATAGCCTGCAGATATATTTTTATCGTCCAGCTTGTCTAGGCTCTAGGCAAGGAATTTGTAATAATCTTAATGAATTGGAATATTAAACTGAAATTAATAAATAATAATGGTGGAATGTGCCTCTCTATAATATAAAACGTTGCAGAAAAGAAATATCTCTAACAGTAAACAATTTAATTAAACGTTAACAAATTAGAAAATCATATTCAGAGATTATAAAGCATCTTAAACATTGACCAACAGATTTGAGATATTGGTGCAGAAAAACCCTCTGATGAGGTATAAAAATATGCAAAGACTTTCGCGGTTATTGATGATAGCCTACCAATAAATATTATGATCTGGAAATATGTAAATTTAAAAATTCTAGAAGTGTGATCTGCTAGGATTTAAAGTAACACTTAAATCTCCAATTTGCATAAAACCTTTTGATCTAGGCCTCACATGGGTCAATGAAATTGATTATCTAAACTAGTTCAAGCGAGAGCTCGTCTGACTTTATCGGCGTTCGTCATCTTAAACGTCACGCGTCTTGTTTGAAAACTAAAACGACAGGAGGTACCAGAACGGTGACGTCACGTATGATCTCTCGCTAATATGTACTCGAATATGTGTTTATTTTGAAATATAATACTGTTGCAATAATATACAAATACACAAATGGCATTTCAAAATAGTACATACGCAATGTCACTATATATAATTTTTTTTTCTTGCAATGAACTCAATTTGGGGGGCGGATAACCAACACCTTTGCCATAGATCACTCCAAATGGTTCAGTACGTTTGGTGACTTAGCAGGGGTGCCCAGGTTCCTTGGTTAAGGTTTGTCTAGGTCACTTACTGAGTGGCGGGCCATGTCGGGAGAGGCCGGTTGTTTTCTCGTTTCATGTTGATACATAGTAAAATTAATCAATAAAAATATTGAACTTTGGTGTACCTCAGGGAACGGTTTTTGGGCCTCAATTATTAAATATTTACTTAAACATCACATTTGTGCAACAATTCTTCTTCTTCCGATGTCCCACCCTATCGAAGGTTGCAGATCCTGCGGACTGTGGACTGAAAAAACTGAGCGTAATTACAATCGTACCAGTTAAGAACCCGTGAAGTGGGGTTCTGCCACCAACATTCCCCTAAATTGGGTAAGGTTGCATTTGTCGCTCCCTATGAAGATATAAACAAGATTTCGAATATTCTTCTTTTCGAATCTGGTACAATTATACCATTGCTAGCCATACGATGAAGAACGATAAACTTCGTTGTCCTTTATATTTGGGACATTTTGACGATGCGCATTTCACACTTTGGAGGCACTTTTGATCTTTGTTAAGAGAGTTTAACCAGCCAGCGGCTGAAAATCCACATTTCGTCGAAAGTTGTTCGTGCAGGGCGGTTGGAATGAGAAATATTAATTATTCTCCGTACCAGCTTTTTAAAATTATACTCAATATCGATTTTATTTCATTCCAAATTTGCATTAATTTATACCTACAACCAAAAATTCTGAAATGCGTGATGATAAAACTAATAAAATAATGTACTTTTTGTAATTATTTTTTGATTATAAGTATTCATAATTTTTCAATAATGTCTAAGTTAAATAAGAATGTTAAAAAAATCTGAAATATATTAGTTTGCAAGTGCGCAAATAAATACACAAACGGACCAATTTTCGTCAAGAAACATATGTACGCATATATTTTTTAATAATTTTATTTAAACTAAAATTCTAAAACATGCGATACCTATATAACGTATTGATTTATTTTACTGCATGATTATATGATTTGAAATGGGTGTGGTATAATACAAAATCTTTTTTTGGACGACCTATGGTATAACCCTATTAAACTAAAAATAAACATTTTTTTCTCAAACTTTAAAACATGCGAATTTTAGATAAAAGAAAAATCTTTCGAAATCCATTTATAATTTTTTGTGGCAAAGAGTCGATACGTCGAAAATCTTAAAAATGACATATTCCGGTTTTCTCTGGTAATAATACCCTCTTAATCCTTGTTTTGCGTCCAAGTTTTCATGCCATGCGAACAGAAACAACTAACAACAAACCATTTAGATTATTAAATTTTGAGATTGTTAAATTATCTCATAGAACATGTTATAAGTTCAACCAGAAAAGGGAGTTGATATTATCAGAATTATTATTACCATTTTTTTAGAAAAATTATCATTGGTATTACACACAATATATTTATGATAATGATCTCAGTATATTAGTATCAGCGGCGTAGCTACCGCCGTATCAATGATACGGGGGCCCCGGGCTAAAGAGGCCCCTAACGTGTGTAAGCAAAAATTAGTCAAATTTTATCCACATGTCCACAAAGTCTAATCTCGTGCTTCCGGGAAAAAAACGTATAAAAAAAACTGTCATACGTGCCTATAGAGTTTTCACTTCAGAAATGACAAAAGTAAAAAAAAAATCTCTTTTTTTTCCCGGGTTAAGGCTCCGCAACCGGGCTCGAAAAGAAGATGATGGAGAGATACGAAATTACGAATGTTAGAAATGTTAGAGGAGAGCGCTAACATTTACAGCGCAAATTCGATGCGAAAATTGCGAAAATGTTTAATAAAACACGACTCGTTAAAATAGAGCTGAAATCTCGCGGGGAGCATCGTAAGTATCAATTAAAAAAAACCTGTGATTTTTTTCACAAATATAATTTATAAGATAATAGAAACAGGCTTGTTTTTAATAATTTTAGGAGCATACTTTGCGATTTTTCTCTATCGAGGGAATTTCATATAATTTGCGTTTCGGCGCGGGCAGCATCTAGACATTATCTTAAAAAATAACACATATTTTTTTAAGAGCTTATAAGCTTCAAAGGTTTAAGGGAGATATGTAAGAAATCGGTAGAAATTCGGGTTGCGGGCCCTTAAGCGTGCGCCAAAAAGTTGGCAATAACCGATGTACAATGACAAACCACGGAGAGCAATATTTACGCGTTTTATTTCATTCCTTCCATTTATCTACCAGTAGCGAAGGGTGAATTTTGTGTTTTTGAAAAAACATTTTGGGCCCCCCAACTAATTTTGATACAGGGCCCCTCCAAGGCACGCTACGCCACTGATAAGTATTCATTATTAACTTTGGTTAGCATTTGTGCTTACTGGTTTAAGACGACATTGATTTTTCTATTAGGATGTGCGTAAATACATATAGACAACTAAATTCATAGAAATACACCTTGAACACACCCACGACCTTAAAAATCGACTGAATACAAAAATGGTATTCCTTGAAGATGAAATATTACAATGATAAGATCGAAACAGAAATTGACAATGGCTTCTCCATAAACTAGTAACCAACCACAACTGAATAGTAAGGTTTCATCCTTGTCTCTAGCTCTATCCTCATATTTTAAAAATTGTGCTAACCGACTTTGCTCGAGTTTCAAAATTCTGTTTTTCTAAAATATGTATCAGTATGGACCTTCTGATTATTCTATTTAATGGTAGAGTGAAGAGATTCTCTTCAGGATTGTGGGAATAAACGAATACAGGTTCCAACTTGTGAGGTTTCATTGGTTTAAGCAATAAAAGAGTTCATTTCCAAAACAACTAAATCCCAGTATATTTTTATAAAGAACATAACAATGTTGCCCTTTTGAGGGGCCGGGTATCACATCCCCAAAAACATAACAGATTCTGACAATTTAACAGGAACATAATTAAACAGAAAGAAATGTCGTACCTGCGGACCATGGATCTTTATCTAAATACTTCTACAATGACGCGAACTCTTAATTTACTTGAAGATAGCGCGTTGATGAACCGCGGGCCATATTCTCACGCAATCTCCAGGATGGGGACCAGGAAAGACTCCCCAGGAAGGCCAGAGTTTGAGGTCTCCCCGCCAGGGAGTAGGGTCCAAGATCAGCCCCTCGGATAACCACGATTTCCGTCAGCACGCCTCATCAGGAAATGAACGCCAAGTAACCATCCGTCACAAATATGAGCAGCAGTGACCGTACCAGGTCATAAGAACTCTCCCTCGCGACGCTCTTCAATATGCCGGTCGCGATTATATAGGTAATTTACAACATCGTTATGCCGCGGACAAATATCGGTCACAATGGCGGCGGCCAAACACATTAGAAAACAGCGTTCCGATCACATCAGAAAGGAGCGTTCGCAAAAAGTGCATCGATGTGCATCGCGATTAAAATCGTTTTAAACAAACAATTTGTAACAAAGGGATTAACCCATTTTTAAATCCAGAACTATCACTAAAGTGACTAGTCGAATTTGCACCGGCTTCCTGTACGATGCGAATCCAAAAAGTCCCGCCGGAAGTTTAACAATAATGTTGCCAATCGAAAAAATCCAAAATACGGCGATTCAACAATTAAAGTAAGCGGCCAGGTGAAGGTTTACTAAGTCAGGCTAATAATTATTATGAAGTAATAATTATTATCGTGACAATGTAATGAAAAATTTGGAACATTTAAAAAAACGTCTGATGGCATTGGTATTACAAAACCTTTCGTGGTGGTATGAAGTTCCGAGTTTAAAATATTTGATATCCATAGACATCCAAATGTCTATGTTGATATCCTACTAATATTAGGTCCTTACATATGAAATTGGCGTTTTGTATGGGAGGAACATAAAGTCGATTTTTTTTAAATATAATATATTTATTTAATCAAAGTATGTACTATTGCTACCTATGCACTTTTGCCATCTCATAGGTAGTTCATCGATCCCTTTACTAAAAAAACCACTCGGACGGGAATCAATAAAATCTTTGAAGGCGGTTTGGACTGCCCCATCGGAGTTGAATTTTTTCCCTTGCAAGAAGTTATTCAAATTTAGAAAAAAATGGTAATCTGTTGGGGCAAGGTCCGGAGAGTCTTAGACATTCCAATTGAAGTTCTTCTAATTTGGTAGCCGTCTGTTGTGCAGTGTGTGGTCTAGCGTTCTAACGCGCGTTTGTTGATTTGCTTCACTCAATTCGTGAGGTACCCACCTTTCAAGCTTTTTCACCTTCCCAATTTGCTTCAAGTGGATTAAAACAGTTTTATCACTAACACCGCAGCCTGTAGCTAACTCGGACGTGGTTTGCGATGGATCCGCTTCCACAATAGCCTTCAATTCTTTAATATCAACTTTGGTCTCCGGCCGTCCACGAGGCTTGTTCTGCTGCAGGTCGAAATTTCCAGAACGAAAACGTTGGAACCAAAAACGCACTGTGTTTTCTTTTGCGGCACCGTCGCCATACACATCATTAAGCCTTCGAGCCGTTGCTGCAGCACTGGTGCCACGGTGGAACTCGTACTCGTAAATAACGCGATGTTTCAAGTTTTCCATTTTATAAACTAAGTGACGCAAAAAAAAAATAATTCAGGAAAAAATAAAATGAATTGTAATTTTCGAAACACAAATACATGAGTAAATATCTGTATAAATTTGAATTTGGAATTCCTAACCAAAGAGAAGATATTTGAGATCAAAGTTGCCAGTACGGCAAAACGCCAATTTCATATGTAAGGACCTAATATTATGAAGGAGAAAGTTTGTATGGATGTATGTATGTTTGTTACTCTTTCATCCAAAAAATACTGAATGGACTTTAAAAATTCTTTCACTAATAGAAAGCTACATGTATGTATATAGGCTGTAAATATTGGTAAGCTCTGGAGTTATGAAATTAATTATCATACGTTTTCTGTCCCTAACAAAATCGAGTTATTGCAAACGTCAGAAGAAAAGCAAAATAAACGGTTGCCGTGGAAACGATGTTTCCACGGTAACCGTTTATTTTGTATCTCTAAAAATGAATCGCCGAAATGTGTATGGGCGCATAACTTCCGAACGATTGCACCAAATTGGATAATTCTTTTTTTGTACAAAACTATTGGTGAGCTCTGGCATTATGAAATTTGTGTTAAAAATTGCATTAGGTGGCACGCGAGCAATTTGAAAACTGAATGTACCGGGAATGAATGTATGTATTTTAATCTAATACCGAATCTTTATGCCTCCCGGTGTTATTTTGTAGCTTGTATAATATATAAAAACAGAGACATATGTAAATAATATTTGATTTACGATGAGCATTTGCTTTCCTCGTTATCTAAAAACTTTTTGAAGATGTCTGACTAATCAACTGGATGATCGATATTCAGATGTGAGGTTTTTATTTCTTGCTAGAGCAATCCCGATGAGTTACAGAACTCATTTTAGGACAGGAGGACATACAAATCATGGGTGGGAGGAAATAGTTTTACATAGGAATTTAGATATTAAAAATACAAGTTTCACATACAATATAGACGAAAAATAAAAGACAGGTTGAGTAGAACAAACAACAATAGTACACAATTAAAGAAAAAAGGAACAAGGTTATACAAATATATAATACAACTAAAGTATGGGATAATTACAACTAAACGGAAAAGAGAAAAAGAAATAAGACAATTGAACATGACAAGAAAATTACATAGTTTCATCACGTAACTAAAAGATATTCTTTTAAAGCATTACTCTGAATTTTTTATTTTGCTGGATTCCCTTGTACATATCTGGAAGCGAATTACATAGTGTATAGGCAACATAGTTCAGAGATTTTATCCCATATGTTGTAGTGTGTGTTTGAGGTATGCGGATTTTATTGCTATTTCGAGTATTGGGAGTATGGATGTCTTTATTGTAAAGTGGCTTGATGTTAGTGTGAGTTGATTGTTGATTAATATTGATATATTGTATGAGGCCTTTGTTCTATGCATGGGGCGATGTAAGAATGTAAATGAAACAAGGAGTGTTTACCAAAACAGATCTCACGGTGAAATGACGTCTTGGTTAGTAAAGAAACTTTTTTTTATTAATGAAGACAATATTAGTGAAACTGTCTTTCTAAACGTATCTTTTTCCGATTTTTTTGTTTCAGATTTTCGATTGATTAAATACTTATTTCAATTGGAGATTTTACTCAATAAGTTAAAAATAAAAATAACATTTTTTTCTAGATTTTATGGGCGTAATCTTTTTACTATGTGGTCAAGTTATATTATTGAAAATAATCGTTGTAATGCTTGACTTTTTTAGAGAAATTAGTCACTGTTTGTGGTTTCCCTACGTTGTTCGGAACTCACATCTATGTGGTATTGATTACATCGACAAGTGTTAATCATAAATCAATCAATGCAGGCAACGAAGCATCAACATTTCATAATGAAACAATTCATTGAGGTTTACATTGTGTTGTTCATGTAGCGAAAATACCAACAACAGGGTGACTAGTCATCTTTCTCAGAAGTAAATATAAAAATCAAAATATGTTTGCTTCTGTCTATGCATATGTTATGCGTTGCTAAACCATTCATCCGATTGCGATGAAACTTTGGGGATTTGATGTACGCATGCCCGTGGTGGTTTCTATATACAATGAGTTCTGGCATCATTTAATTACGCGTTGCTAACCATTAATCCGATTGCGGTGAAACTTTGGGTATTTGTTGTGAGCACGCCCGCATATGTATACTATGGTGAGCTCTGGGATTATGAAATATGTATAAAAAAATTGCAATATGTGGCACGCGAGCTGTTTGAAAACTGAATGTACAGGGACCGAATGTGTGGAATGCGGGAGGGGGGAGGGGAAATCGGGAGGGGGCCTCGCGGGATGGGGGAAGCGGGAGAGGGGAGTGAGGAGAGAGAAGACGTAGAAGATGGAGTGGGAACATGTGAGGGGAAAGAAACCCGGGAGACGAAGTGGGATCGGAAGGGGAACGGGACTAATCTGAAAGGACATGCAAGAGAAGAAACAACAAGTGTCATTGCAACGCATGCCGGGAACTCGCAAGTATATTATATATTCGAAAGAATATAATTACTAGCGAAAGTTTCTACGATTTTTTTAATTTTAAGTTGAATCTCCCCTTAAAACAAATTATCTACATTTCTTTATTAAATATACTTGAGGATCGGCGAAGGGGAAGAGACCTACGTTTATTTTTTAAATTGTAAATTCAGATGTCGAGTTTTGCGAACTCCTGAGTCTAGTCAATTTTAGAGTAACTACTCAAATTACTAGGCATAAGGACCTATTTCAATGTCATTATTCACGTATGAGTTATGGAGCAAACTCGCCAATTTATCGCTTACACAATTTAGCAAACAAATAAACAAATGATATCGACATTTTTAATGTAAAAATTTCGATGTTTAAAACAAACTTAAACATTTTTTTTACTTCACCGTATTATTTATAATATTTATTTTTTCTTTTCAATTTTATGTAATTGTAAACCACTGTAATGTAAGAAATTATTTTTACAGCCTATTGTTTATTACTAACCTTTGTGTAAAAAAAGTTAATATTATACATCCAATGTAAAAGCCCCATATGTATATAAAAGAGTAAATAAATCAATAAATATTATCATTATAATATTTGGATGATTTATATTTGAATATTTACCGCCGTTTTCATCTAAATCACCTCAAGGGTACTGTATTTTTTTTTTAAAAGCTCGGAGCAGGTCGAAATACATATGTAATATGTATACATTCTCAATGCTCGAACGTTGCGTAAAACCAACACCAGCAAAACAGTGGATGCTCCGTTCATTCCGCATCCACGACGCAGGAACGAGTGTGATATTTTTGATAATCAAGCCTGCCATGGTTGAAGTAAGGCCGAATACGGATTCAATTGGAGCGTCCAACGCACAAAAAACGACTTTAATGCCTATAGGGATAGTGCACAGAATAGCTTATCCGAAGCGAGCGGACTTGGTACTATTAGAGATTTGTTTGCCTGACTACCTTTCGACAGTTATTTGTTGTCTTGAATAGCCGAATCCGATTGATACATTGGATATCTTTCGGAATACCTATTTAATTCAATTAATTAGGGAATTGTAAAATTTAATGTGAAGCATAAAGGTTGTATAGAGCTAATTTGACAGACTATTTTTGTCGACAATTGCATCTTGTTCGTGGACTAGTTCATAGACTTAAATATTTGATATTAGATATACTCTAGCATCCCTAAAAGTCACCGACCGCCACTGCTATGTAGGTACTACTATTTTCTTCTTCTGTATTAGATAAACTATTGCTCTCTTTCGACCATGGTGAATCACCATAATATATAAAGGACAATAAATAAAATAATTATTATAAGCAATAATTATCAGCCTGAAACACTCATCAACATTGAAAAATCTTCCGAGAAAAGATACTTGCCGCCAACGGGACTTGAACCCGTGTCCTTCTGATTGCCGGTCAGCTGCTCTTGACCACTGAGCTATGGGGGCTTATCAAATACCCGCCAAATAATTCAATATATACTAGTGTTTCATTCAACAATTACTGCTTATTATATTTTTTCCACCTGAAAACAACCAACTTTATTTTTGCGAGAGAGACATTGTAAGTGTTAAATCCCTCGCTAGGTGGCGTCGAGACAAATTATGACTACATTTATTGGGGAAATACTTAAACTTGTCAAATATTAATTACTATTTTTAATTTATAAACTAACGTTTAGACAAGATTTTTATGCATAGCATAAAGGGTAACAATTATTATAAGCAATAATTATCAGCCTGAAACACTCATCAACATTGAAAAATCTTCCGAGAAAAGATACTTGCCGCCAACGGGTACGCCTTGAAACACTAGTATATATTGAATTATTTGGCGGGTATTTGATAAGCCCCCATAGCTCAGTGGTCAAGAGCAGCTGACCGGCAATCAGAAGGACACGGGTTCAAGTTGGCGGCAAGTATCTTTTCTCGGAAGATTTTTCAATGTTGATGAGTGTTTCAGGCTGATAATTATTGCTTATAATAATTGTTACCCTTTGTGATATGCATAAAAATCTTGTCTAAACGTTAGTTTATAAATTAAAAATAATAATTAATAAAATAATTCTTTCATTCTTCTCTTGTACACACTTCGCATGCTAAATTATTGCAAGGTGACTAAGTGATAAATAATGTGATTTTAAGTTGAAAATTAGATCCATTGAAAATATTTTACGATTTCTTACATATCCCTATTTATATCTTCTATTTATACCGATTTCTTACCTATCCCCCTTAAACATTTAAAGTTTTTAAGCTCTTAAAAAATATATATTATTTTGAAGGTAATATCTGTACATTCCCCACGCAGAAACGCAAATTATATGAAATTCCCTCGATAGAAAAAAATAGCAAAGTATGCTCCGAAAATTATTATTTTCATGTCTGTTTCAGTTATTTTACAAGTTATATGAAAAAATTTACAGTGTTTCTTTAAATGCTGTTTTAGACAGCCCTCAAGAGATTTTTGCTCTATTTTAAACGAGTTGTGTTTTATTAAACATTTTCACAATTTTCGCTTCAATTTTACCGTTTTAAATATTTACCGCACTCTCTCCAACATTCGTAATTACATATCTCTCGATCTTCTTCTTTTTTCGCGGGGTTACGGCGCCTTAAATACTGTGAGTGGAACACATATTTGCTTTTTTTGATTAGTCTTGTCATAAGCCCAGAAAAAATTAAGTATCAGGCCTATAAAATTTGCTTTTAAGTTCAAAATCTCCTATTTACAAACCCAATTTTGGTTATGGTTTTGTTGTATATTGTGGAAAATTAAATTCTTTAGAAAATTCTCATAAAACATTTAAATATATGTGCATAAACTTCGCAAAATACGCTTTTTGGCGATGTTTTTTTCGCGAATAAATCAAAACAGGTGGCCGGCGTTAATCGGGAATTTAAACCTTATCGCCATCTACGTAAGGAGTGTTATTGTTAGCGGCCCGATCCTGAATTTTACACGACATGGTACATCATGGTAAATGATTTACGCGTCCGTATCATTATGCTTTACCTTTATTATTCTCTTGACATATTATTCAATAACAAATATATCATTTCATTCCACCATCCTTTTGTACGTCATAATATATTTTAGTGAGTCATAGTTATAGACATACTTTTCTGTCATCCCGTTATCAATGACGTCTGTACTATTGGATTCACTTGATCTTTTCACGTCTTCCGGAGACTTCTCCGCTTTATCTATCTTTATCCATCTGCGTATCTTCGTCTCATACACACTCTTATGTTATTCTGATTCTTCTCACAATCCGACTCTCCTGATAAGTATGTTATTAAAGTTTTAGTCTTCGTGGGACATCCCCACCTTCTTTCATCCACTTTTGCCTCTTCGTCTTAAAAATGGTCTTCTGATGTTATCCCTATTCTTCTCATGACCCTACTAAAGTATTTGATTCATTTCATTTGTCATATGACTAAGGGTGTCCCCGCATTCTTATGCCATCGAATTTTGCGTTATTTTCTTATGGTGGGCCATAAACATTTGCACTTTTGAAATAATCGTGAAAAAAATACAGATTTTATTTAAATAAATGTTTATTGGTAAGAACAAAAATATCCTGTAAAATCATTTCGTAAAAATAATTTCGTCAAAATGGCCGTCATCTCGCCGCTGGCATTCTTCAAATCAGATTTTCGAAAACTTTTCGACACAAATCTTGGGGTATGATGACTATTTCTTGATGGATGTTCTCCTTTGATTGGAGTATAGTCGCTGGTTTATTTACGCAGACTCAACATCTAAGAAAATATATATATACACCCAAATTCAATCCGGGCTCCGGGGAGGCCATGAAATATCTCCTCTGCGCGAGATCAGTTTGTTAGGGAAAATTTCTTTAACCAATTTCTTTTGCTCCATGGCCGCCATGGTTGATTTCCTGCCGGTTTCTTCGAAATTTTAAATTAACACTTGGGCACTGATTCATACTTCATACTCTATAATTGGTGATGCGCACAAAATAGGTGGCGTGCATCATTACTTTGTAAAACAGAATAGAATCATTGTTGAACAGAAAAGAACAAAATCATTGTTTTTGTAAAAATGTTTTACCCAGAAAGCACGTTGCTCTCCTGTAAAGCGATCATTTCCAAGAAGCGAGGAGCCTAGCATAAGTGACCCCGCTATCCTCCTCCGTTCGGAATCCCCGCTAGCACGATTACAAAAGTGGAAATGTTTATGTACATAGAATTCTTCTGTTATCCTCATTCTCGTCATCACCTAAAATATTTTAATCACTTTATTCCTTCTGAGCCATCCCGCCTTGTTTCCCACTAACTTGTGCCTCATCTATTTACATACTCATATGTTAACCTGATTCTTAACATGACCATAAGCATTCGATTCACTTGATCTTGGTACATCTTCCCAGAGCGTCCAAGAATGATTCTTCTTCCTTCATTAAAACATTACCGTTAATAATGAATTCAATTATTTAAATAAATTACCGGCTGCGGAAGCACGGTCTATGAACAAATCCATCTTCAGACACCATTCAACCTCAGTCCATTGTCTGACATCTGTATCCCCAATCAGAGATCTAAATGGGGCCATGCGACAAAATAAAAATGTCGCTCGCAATCTTGATTCGTGCATGAATTCGGTACGGGACAAGTTGCCTGTTGAATTGTTTGCTTATGTCCGCATTGGGTTGTTTTGTATTCCTCGCACACCAGGTTGATTGGCACGTCTTAGGTGTCTTTGGTGTCGACAGGTAACTCGGTGCTGGTTCGCTTTGCCTTGTAACTCTGTACGTCATAATCAATCTGCCGCAATAGTAATAATTGTACCATATTGAGGGTTAGGAAATACTAAATAGTCTGAGTGACACTGTGAATTTAATTTATGCGAAGGGGGCCAACTAAAATTATATTTTCATCTGGAGGGCGGGTCATTTCCAGCGCATTATCCTCACTTATTTTTACACAAACGTACATAAATACTACGAAAAAATATTAGATACTCGCTGTACTCAAAAGAATAACAAAAAATTACTCCAAATTCCTCTAACGCATGGAAAAAACTTTTGGTCAAAGAAATTTCAGATGCACTTGCGACAAGACTTTACAACATTCTTCCACATAGAATAAAAATATGTGACTCACATAACAATTTCAAAGGTAAGGTTAAATTATGAATCTAAAGTAATGATAGGGCCTCTATCGGTGCACTCATCCAAATTCGATATTATTAATGTAACCGGACAACTTTAAGGCACCGCTACCCGAATTTCTACCGATTTCTTACATATCTCCATTAAACAGATTTGTTAGCTCTTAAAAAAATATACTTTATTTTAGAAGATAATATCTAGACGCGTCCCATGCCGAAACGCAAATTATATAAAATTCCCTCAATAGAAAAAAATCGCAAAGTATGCGCCGAAAATTTTTATAAACACGTTTGTTTCAGTTATTTTACAAGTTATAGTTGTGAAAAAAATCACAATGTTTTTTTAAGTGATACTTAAGATACCTTCCACGAGATTTTTGCTCTATTTTAAACGAGTCGTGTTTTATTAAACATTTTCGCAATCTTCTCATCGATTTTATCGCTTTAAATATTAGCGCGCTCCTCTAACACCCGTAATTACATATCTCTCCATCTTCTTCTTTTTGAGCTCGGTTGCGGCGCCTTAAGGGCCCGCAACCCGGATTTGTACCGATTTATTACATATTTCCCTTAAACATGGTAAGTTTAAAAGCTCTTAAAACTTACTTTAAACTTACTCTTTATGTTATTCTTGAAGATAATATCTAGACTTTGCCCGCGTCGAAACGCAAATTATATAAAATTCCCTCGATAGAAAAAAATCGCAAAGTATGCTCCAAAAATTATTATTAACACTTTTGTTTCAGTTATTTTACAAGTTATTTGTATGAAAAAATTCACAGTGTTTCTTTAAATGCTGTATAAGATAATGCCCGCGAGATTTTTGCTCTATTTTAAACGAGTCGTGTTTTATTAAACATTTTCGCAATCTTGGCATAGATTTTATCGCTTTAAATATTAGCGCGCTCCTCTAACATCCCTAATTACATATCTCTCCATCTTCTTCTTTTTGAGCTCGGTTGCGGCGCCTTAAGTAAGAAAAATAAAAGCAGTACAACTACGAAATTATTAATGTAACCAAACACTACATATACTTCATAAAATTTTCAAACATACAAATTTGAGGACGGGTTGTTTCGCAGATATCGAACATTTCGCCAAATTTCAAAGTTAGTTTTTAAGTTCTATTAAAATTCTACAGTTATTCTTACGTCTAAAAACGTAACTTTGTCTGGCCATTTAGCCTGCTTGGGGAAGTTTTTCATACAAAATAAAAATTTGTATTGGAGACCAAAATACATTTTGTGTTAATTATAAATTATAACGTATAGGCCATTAAAGAATCTGCATGTGCTTTATTTCACCACTAATATAATTAGGAAAAGGGCTTAAAAATCGCTTGATTATAGCGCAAAGGCGGTTTTTATTTATTTTGTGTAAATTTTAAAGGAAAGAAAATAATCAGAGGAAACTGTCACAGATAATCTTAATGTTTAATAATAATAATGTAATAATAATTTTGTTTTTAATAATACATTAACATTTTACGCGAAAAAACACATCTTTAGTAGTTTACGCTTATATTTCTGTAAAGTAATTAATTAACTATTTTATTTTATTTCAATTCAAGCAAAACGATAGACAAAGCTATCATTTATCCAAAACATATTTATTGAAATTGATAATGTAAACTTATGTGTGGTAAAGATTAATCGAAAATGGTGATTTCGTATTACGCTTCGTCAGAAATGTCGTACACAGCGAGGGCCTATGTGAGCTGTGCACGGCTGAATCTGCCATCCGCAATGGTGCTATGAAATTTGCCCGTAAATAGGCGCGAAAGAGTGAAAATTTATTTTAAATTATGGGCATCCACATTTCGTTGAAAGATGTTCTTACGATCGCACAGGGCGGTTCCAATGAGAAAGATTAATTATTCTCCGTACCATATCGATTATATTTTATTCCAAATTTGCTTTAATAAATTGCCTACATCCAAAAATGCTGAAAGGCGTGATGATAAAACTATTAAAATTATGTGCTTTTTGTAATTATTTTTTTATCATAAATATTTTTAATTTTTCAATAATGTCTAAGCTAAAAAGAATGTAAAAGCTTAAATATATTAATTTGTAAAACCGTAAATAGATGTACAAAATTGAGAAATTTCGTCATAAATAAGTGTTCGGATATATTTTTTAATGATTTTATTTGAACTAAAGTTAAAATTTTGAAACATGCGTTTACTAGATAATATATTGATTTACAATAATGTATGATTACGTGGTACGAAATATGTCGTTTAAAATAAGATTTTTCGTTTGAAAATTTAACAAATCTGCCAACGACCTATGGGTATTAATTTCCTTAAAATGCTAAAAATAAACATTTTATCTCAAAATTTCAAACATGTGTTTACTAGATAAAATAACAATCTTTTGAAATCAATTTATAATTTTTTGTGGAAAAGAGTCAATACGTCTAAAATTTGATTTAAAAATGACATATTTACGGTTTTCTCTGGTGAAATGAAATTATTAACGAACTTTGTTTTAGTATTTGAGTTAAATTTTATTAAATTTAGTAAACGAAAAATTAATCATGAATTTACAGTAGTTAGGAGGCGGGTATGGGTACCGCCGCCCGGGAATCATTTATTGGATAACCAACAACCCTGCCACAGGTTACCCCAAGTGGTTCGCTACGGTTGGTGAGTTAGCAGGGATGCACGGATTCACGGGGTGAGGTTCATACGGGCCGGATCGGAAGACTGGTTGAGAGAGACTTTACTCAGACCTCTCCAGCCGAACCCATCGCCTTGCACCGCGGTTGAAGAGATTGATTCATACGTCCGTCACTCCTGGATACACAGCCTCCAGATTCCTACCCACCCCTCGTACCCTTTTCCTTCTCAGAACTTCCCTTTCTTAAAAAAACCCTTTACATAGTATCCCTAAGACGACATAGGCCCTGAGGGGAATTATTTTCCTCAGGGCTTCCTGTGTGGAGCGGTTCACGGCGTGTGCATCGAAAATCAATTCATCGAAAGCAAATTCATCGAAAACGAGTTCATCGAAAACGAGTTTATCGAAAACGAGTTCATCGAAAACCAATTCATGGAAAACCAATTCATTGAAAACCAATTCATCGAATGATAATAATAATAATATATCTTTATTGAACAAAAAAAAATGAAGATTTATAACTACAAAAACAAAAAGTACATCATAAGTACAGTAAAAGTACAGTTTAAAAGTTGCATACGTACGAAAGTTAATATCAGAAAACAAAATACATATATACAGTAGGTAATTAAAGAATAGAGATTTATAATTATAAATTTAGGTTTCTCATAACCTGCCTCACTAGGCTAACCTGTGTTGAGGCAGTAATTTTATGTCAATTTATTATACTGTGAACATACCTACACTTATATTAGAATAAAATCACACAATAGAATGGTTGCATTAACAATAACAATAATAATAATCGCCAATCCATCGAAATAAAATATTTTGTAGATATTTGAGAGAAATGCCGAGCGGACCGGGAAGTTAAAAAAGCATTGGTCAATAAAAGTTGACGTTGATAAAACTTTGGACAAGCAGACTAACCTAACCTAACCTAACCTTTTTTTAATTGATCATTCGATGAATTGGTTTTCGATGAATTGGTTTTCGATGAACTCGGTTTCGAAAACTCGTTTTCGATGAATTTGCTTTCGATGAATTGATTTTCGATGAACTCGTCGGTTACCGTGTGGAGCTAATGTAAAAAACAATTGTTTGATCTCATATTCGTAGCTCCTCGCGATGTGACCTAGATATTAAAGTTGACTTCTTTTATAATAATTTCACCTTCATAAAAAAATATGTTGAAATATGACAACGTTTGTTTTTCTAAAATTCAATAATCCCATAAAGTTTCATTATATACCTCGTGTACCTTTATATATTTACCAACCACTTATACTTAAGGTGAAATAAACAAATTATCGATTAGGTACTGTGCTCGGCATTAAACTGTCCCACTTTCTGCATGTGGAAACTGCAATGGTTACTTAAGAGACATGGCCTCTAATAATTATTATGTCATAATAACTAAAACACTTACTGCCGCTTTGAAGAGGTAGTTCGAAATAGTCAGGAAATTGGTTGTTAGCTGTATTTTTTAATATTTAATTAAATGAAGACAATATAAGCGAAACTCAATCGAAAATCTGAAAACAGAAAAATCAGAAAAAGATATTGACACATCTGGGACTCGAACCCAGGACCTCTCGCTTACCGGGCGAACGCGCTAACCACTGCGCCACCGTGCCGATATCCAATTCGGTCACTTTTAACTGTATCATACTTCGACTAAGAACCACCCACACTATCTTCATTTTTCTTAACGCATATACTATTGGCTGCTATCTTTATGTATGATTGCAAGATTCAAACCCGAACTAAATGCTCTCTAGATAGTGTCTGGATAAATCTTTATCCATTTTATTTAATATGCGACATCTATTGACTTTTCTGCAAGTCTAGGATGAATATTTTTATTTTTATTTTAACTTTATGAGTAAAACCTCAAATTGTAATATTTAATTAAATGAAGACAATATAAGCGAAACTCAATCGAAAATCTGAAAACAGAAAAATCAGAAAAAGATATTGACACATCTGGGACTCGAACCCAGGACCTCTCGCTTACCGGGCGAACGCGCTAACCACTGCGCCACCGTGCCGATATCCAATTCGGTCACTTTTAACTGTATCATACTATATACATAGATGTGTCAATATCTTTTTCTGATTTTTCTGTTTTCAGATTTTCGATTGAGTTTCGCTTATATTGTCTTCATTTAATTAAATATTACAATTTGAGGTTTTACTCATAAAGTTAAAATAAAAATAAAAATATTCATCCTAGACTTGCAGAAAAGTCAATAGATGTCGCATATTAAATAAAATGGATAAAGATTTATCCAGACACTATCTAGAGAGCATTTAGTTCGGGTTTGAATCTTGCAATCATACATAAAGATAGCAGCCAATAGTATATGCGTTAAGAAAAATGAAGATAGTGTGGGTGGTTCTTAGTCGAAGTATGATACAGTTAAAAGTGACCGAATTGGATATCGGCACGGTGGCGCAGTGGTTAGCGCGTTCGCCCGGTAAGCGAGAGGTCCTGGGTTCGAGTCCCAGATGTGTCAATATCTTTTTCTGATTTTTCTGTTTTCAGATTTTCGATTGAGTTTCGCTTATATTGTCTTCATTTAATTAAATATTACAATTTGAGGTTTTACTCATAAAGTTAAAATAAAAATAAAAATATTCATCCTAGACTTGCAGAAAAGTCAATAGATGTCGCATATTAAATAAAATGGATAAAGATTTATCCAGACACTATCTAGAGAGCATTTAGTTCGGGTTTGAATCTTGCAATCATACATAAAGATAGCAGCCAATAGTATATGCGTTAAGAAAAATGAAGATAGTGTGGGTGGTTCTTAGTCGAAGTATGATACAGTTAAAAGTGACCGAATTGGATATCGGCACGGTGGCGCAGTGGTTAGCGCGTTCGCCCGGTAAGCGAGAGGTCCTGGGTTCGAGTCCCAGATGTGTCAATATCTTTTTCTGATTTTTCTGTTTTCAGATTTTCGATTGAGTTTCGCTTATATTGTCTTCATTTAATTAAATATTACAATTTGAGGTTTTACTCATAAAGTTAAAATAAAAATAAAAATAAAAATATTCATCCTAGACTTGCAGAAAAGTCAATAGATGTCGCATATTAAATAAAATGGATAAAGATTTATCCAGACACTATCTAGAGAGCATTTAGTTCGGGTTTGAATCTTGCAATCATACATAAAGATAGCAGCCAATAGTATATGCGTTAAGAAAAATGAAGATAGTGTGGGTGGTTCTTAGTCGAAGTATGATACAGTTAAAAGTGACCGAATTGGATATCGGCACGGTGGCGCAGTGGTTAGCGCGTTCGCCCGGTAAGCGAGAGGTCCTGGGTTCGAGTCCCAGATGTGTCAATATCTTTTTCTGATTTTTCTGTTTTCAGATTTTCGATTGAGTTTCGCTTATATTGTCTTCATTTAATTAAATATTACAATTTGAGGTTTTACTCATAAAGTTAAAATAAAAATAAAAAAAAAATAAAAAAAAAAATAAAAAAAAAAAAAAAATAAAATAAAAATGTATTTTTTAACTTTGCAGAATCATGTTCCTTACGGATTTTGGTGGTGGCTCGTTTGACATTTACGTTAACGCATATAGGGGGCATATATTAGAGAACTCCAGTCTAATTTTTTTTTATTATTTTTTTTTATTATTTACCTTCTAACTTAAATGACTGCATTTTTTTAGAGTTAGTTTTAATAGTTAAAATAATTGTCAAAGTTTTAATTTTTCAAGATCCCCCGAAAACCACCGTATGTGTATTGAATCGTGTGACGTCAGCACTCTTGAAAAGTTATTTTTATTTTCAACAAGTGTTGTCATTTTGTATGATAATTATACGGAAGAAAGATGATACTATTCGATAAGTTAAAACATTATTTAGATGGAATTATTTATTCATTATATTACATTTGTTATATTTTTAATATTATTAAAGTGGTATAAAAATTGTTTGAAATTATTATTTTTTTTAGCTGTTAAAATCAATATTATCAAAAACGAAGAAACACCCACAAAGGTGTAGGCAAAGGATATCAGCTGATCGATTGCGGCCATTTTGATTTGGCCGTGGAGTAGTAGGTAGCATTATGATATAGTATATTTATACGATTTTTTCGTACAGTTTAAAGTTTTTCAATATTTTAAATAATAGAAATATCTGTATTTTTGATACTGAATTATTTAGGCCTAAATAATGTTTCAATAAACACAACAACTAAGTCTCTATAAACAGTAGATATGTAATAAAGGAATAAATTAATACGATGGCTTGTGTCATTCCTACATTCCCGTACATTTCCCATCCAATGATCTTGCGGTGACGTCACGACACGAGGAACAGTGACGTCACCACTAAACATTTCAATAATGCCAACTTGACGCAGTGTTTTGACGAGATGTTTAAAAATGCACTTTTTAATAATTTTTTTAAAAACTCTGCGTCAATATTATTAAATAAAACTTACATATTCAGGAGCAGCGTTTATTGGTCTGTATGAACATATTTTTTTAAAACCATAATATTTTTCACTGGAGTTCCTTATTAGGTGAGCTGACAATGGGGGGAGGGGTCCAGTAAAATCTCACCAAATCTCATGTAAACCGAGGGGTCAATAAAAATCTCACGTCAACGTTTCCTCAACGGGGAGGGGGGCGTAATGGGATAGATTGAGTAATACTAGAAGTCAGGATTTATTTCAGTGTAGAAATTCTGGGACTAACTACCATATATATTCCTCTTTGCCCAGAATACTAATAAAGGGAAACAATTATACCAAGTCAGTTGACATCTTCAATTTATCTTTAACTCTCCCGCAACCAACTGGGGCCGAAGGTAGACCCCAATATTACTATCCTCCTTATATATGCTTTAATTCGTGAAATATATTTTTAGTATTTTAGGTATTCCTGCGTAAAGGATTGATACATTGTGTGCCGTTTAAAAAAATGTGAAAAAATCGTTGATCGCAGGAAGAAATATTTTGTCAAATTTAGGTAACATTCCATGCCCAATAAATGGACAAATAACAATAACAAAAAAGAAAGAAAAGGGGATTTCTATGGTTTAAATGCCCATAAGACAGAAAAATGCTTGGGGTCATCAGCCGACCCACTTGGCTACTGACGTTATGTTTGGCATCTTGGTCTGAGAACAAATTAATATAAAATATTTTTACTGAGGCAGTTCAGTTATGTACAATAAATACTGTATATTTCTTGCTATTCATATGTAAAATCGCCGAAAACGGCGTTAATTAATAAATAATTAAATAATATATCAAAGAAGAAATAAAAATGATTTGGATAGTCGTATTTTTTCTATTCGTTAATAGATTGTATAATTTTATTTCCGTTTATGTGACGATTTGTTTATATTGACGCAAAGGGTTGTTCGTACCAATGCAATTTATCGATAATAATTGTCAAAATTACCAAAATTGTCAATGAAAAATTATTTTTTTTGGTTTAGCGAACACCTCACCAAGTACACCTGTGCTGAAGTGTTCTTGTCACAATTTTAAAGCTCATCTTAATTAAAATAAAACCAATTAGTTACAAAGTTACAATTAAATACAAAGGAGTTTTTTTTTTAAATGATAAATATTGTTTTCAAGAATAATTTTGTTTAATTCTGGGTTATGTTAGGTCACATTTAAATTAATGATTTTTTTAAACTTCTTCCTACCCAATAATATGGTTTTTCAATGCAAACTTGATATAGGAAGGTATGTTTAAAAATCTTTGGTTTTTAAATCAATCGTCCGATACGATTAATGCCATTAATAACGAAATTATTTCTCCCTGCTTGTTTTTTCCCATTCGTCCCGTTCCCCTTCCGCCTCCCCTTCCCGTCCCATATCACCTTCCTCTCATGCGTTCCCGAATATTATTAGATTTATAAATAAAAATCAAATTCAATTTAATTCTCTCATGCATACCTACATACACCGAAAACAACTGTTGGTAAAAATTCATTTACTTAAATAGTTTATTCGAAAATCGATCAATCAAATTTGGTACCTAACGTAGGTATCTATTTAAAATATCTCTAATTTTTTATTCCATTCAAAGTATTAAGCGAGTACTTCAAATAAATTCATTAATTTAAAGAGTTTCGAAAATTAAATTTTGCTTTAAGAATCATTGTTTTGCAAATGTCATTCTCAAATTGTGTCATTTTTGACAGATTCGCAAGAGTTTTTGTAATGATTAAAAAACTTTTCAGATATATTGTCACGTGGTTGTAATAATCCAGAAACCTTTGCGGGAGTGGAGATAAGGTATTATGAAAATTTTAAACATTGCTTACATATCCTAAAATATATTCAGAATCTTAACGACGCGAAGTATTTAAAGAAGCCGTGTATACAAATTGAGACTCGCGACCGTGTATTGGACGGACCTACTGTCGAATTTGCCCTAATAAGGAAAAGAAGAAGACAAATAATGTGGGAATCTTAAAGACGTAAGTGAAAATAGCGTTTAAAGAAAAATATGCGCCCGCGGCACGGCGTATTGGACGAACGTACGGTCGAATCCACCTAGAATCTAGCTAGCAGGTCTGGTGAAGAACGTGTTACAAATATTTAAAATGTTCTCACTCCCGAAGTTATTAATTCGTTGTCTAGAAAAATAAAATCTGATGCCTACCGATAACTTTATAATTGAAAAACGGCTTATAAAGTTTTAAAATCATTGTACGTAAAATATATTAATGGTAAGGTATTGTTTATTTTTAATTTTTTAACTTTATGAGTAAAATCACAAATTATAATATTTAATTAAATGAAGACAATATTAGCGAAATTCAATCGAAAATCTGAACACAGAAAAATCAGAAAAAGATATTGGCTCCCAGTGGAGCCAATATCTTTTTCTGATTTTACTGTCTCCAGATTTTCGATTGAGTTTCGCTAGGAAGGTATTGTTTTTATTAATCTTAAATACAAAAAACTTACATTACCAGTGTTCTGTTAGAATAAAAAAGTTATTATAGTTACGAATTCGCCGGAAATAATTAAAATGTGAGTTTTGAGCAAACAAAAATTATTAGGGTTGTGTACCGCCTTAATATAGCAATACATAGACTTCTCATATACTCATATACCCCCAAGAAGCAAATTTTGATTTTTATATATATACTAACGAGTTCCCGGCATGCGTTGCTATGCCACTAATAAAGAAATTGTTTCCAATAATAAGAACAATCAATCAATTTTGGTGACTAACATAGGTACCTGTTTTAAATATCTATAATTCTTGATTCGATACAAAGTATGAGGCGAGTACTTCAAAAAAGATGTTCGAAAATAGAATTTTGATTTAACAATCTTTGTTTTGCAAAATGTCATTCCCAAGTTTTGACATTTGTGACAGTTTTGCAAGGATTTTTGTAATGATTTAAAAAATTGCAGGTGTGGTAGTAATAATCCAGAAACCTTCGCGGGGGCTTAAAAAAGGTATGTTGAAAGTTTCAAACATTTCCTATGCTTAATATAGCAACGCTAGTGGACATACATACATACAAAAATTTTTAGATTTTTATATACATAGACAATGACGTTATATACTGTAGACGCGTGGTAAAATTCTCAAAGTGGGAAGCCAACAACAAGACAATTGTAGAGTACTCGATTTCTAGTACCTACTTTAATACTAAACTGCCACGCGTCGAGTAAGGTCGTGTCCTACTAGTAAGTAAATTGCATTAAAAAGCGCCAAAATTCCCTCCTGTGTGATGAGAAAATGTTTCCATTACACGGTAAACAGTTGTAAAAGCGAAGGAATAACATTTCATTCGTAAGTACATGCAAATTACTTATAATTATTATCGATTATATAAATAATACAATTGCTTTCCGCCCAAAGATTTTATGCGTCATTAGAGAACTCAAGGCCTACTAATGTACAGGTCTGGATGCCCAACAGCCAAATTACAAAGTCGATGCCGTCACTAAGTAAAATTTACTTTTTATAATAATAATCTAATAATTCTTTATTTACTTGCCTGCGGCAAAACAACATACAAATCAGCAGAAACAACAAATACAATAACAATCGACGTCATTTGCAAACTATCGTTGTTCATTATAGCTTGAAAATTCGACACCTCAAAATTCGACTGGTGCCCAGGCCTCCTACTTTAGTCGGCCTTGAGACAGTATTCGACGGAAATTTTGAATACGAAAATGCCGCCCGCGTTCTATCTTTTGTTTCGTCTTATGCACATATTCTTTAAGCGTCTATCTTTATCATACACGGATTACTTTTGAATTAAGAAATTATTGAAAATCGCTGAAAACAAAAGAGTGTTGATTAATTGCCACATTATATCTTGAGTTTGTGAGACTATGGCAAGTCTATCTATATAACGTCATTGTACATAGATAGATAAAATACGTTTGCTGACTTGTTGGTTAAACAGTTGGTTTTCCAAATAAAATTAAAACTCCCGTATTGAATTTCACATCAAAGCAATTATCTATAAATTAATCACATGTACGGCATATTTGACTTGTTTTGGTTTAGAATTGCATTTTTCTCCTTCGCAACGCGCAGTTATGCATTTGTAAACAATCCAGGTAATGTAGGTAGACCTGTCAGATATCTCCGATGAACCAGTTTGTGTTAAATACATCTGGGACCACTTTCTATCGCCGGTGCACTCAAAATGCTTTATGGTGTGGGCATATATAGGGCATATCTCGGCCGTTGCTCCATTGAAATTCTATTGGAATGTTCGTGGTCAGTTGAAAGCATGAGATTTTTAAATGTGGAGAACGCGTCGTGCAATATCAATTAATAATATTATTTGAAATTAAATTATTTACTGCAATCATTAAATCATTCTTGTGAAAGATCAGGAATTAAAGCAACCTAACCTAACCTAATATTGCAGAGCAGTGAGCAAACATTATTTGTAAGTGAAATGATGTTATCTGCAAAGGTGGTTCTAGTATCTCGAGCAGTTGGTTGAAATAAAATCGTTTGGATGAATTATTTACGTTTAATAATAATAAAAGATTTGTCTCTTTTTTAAATTATTAATTCATTGGTTAATTAATTAGCGGGTTCGAGTCCCGTCGGCGGCATTTATGTTTTCTCGGGAGATTTTTCAAATGTAGATGAGTGTTTCAGGCTAATAATTATTACTTAAAATAATTGTTACCCTTTGTGCTATGCATAAAAATCTTGTCTTAAACGTTAGTTCATCAATTGAAAAAATAATAATTAATATTTGACGAGTTAAAGTATTTCACCAAAAAATGTAGACATAATTTGTCTCGACGCCACCTAGTGAGAGGTTTAGCACTTACAATGCCTTTCTCATATAAAATAATATTGGTTGTTTGCAGGTGGAAAATTTAGGTAATTGTTGAATGAAACACTAGTATATATTAAATTATTTGGCGGGCAGGAGATAAGCCGACGTAGCTCAGTGGATAAGAGCAATTGACGGGAAATCAGAAGGACGCGGGTTCGAGTCCCGTCGGCGGCATGGATCTTTTCTCTGGAGATTTTTTTCAATGTAGATGAGTGTTTCAGGCTAATAATTATTACTTATAATAATTGTTTTTAATTAATATTTCAATGCTCTTGGTATAAATGACGTAGGTAGCGAAGAAAATGTGAAGTTCTTTTTTTTCAATTATTTCTGGCTTACACCCTTCAAGGGTGTTCTAGGCCATCATTTAAAATTGAAGAGAAGGGAATGGTGAATTTATATATGTATTAATTTTATTTAAATGTGCAAATTTCAGAATTATATGGAAGATTGGAATCGAGTTCAGACTTAGAAGAGGTGAGATGTTGAATGGAGGAGAGGCAATTTTAGATAACGCTTGATAGAAGAGATGATATTTATTTAGAGAGTAACAATCAACATATGATCTAATGTTCCCACTTCTATACCACAGAATGTACAATCTGGAGAGTCATGGACGTGAATTTTAAGCAGGTGATAAGGAGCAGAACAATGTTCTATTCTCATACGAATAAGTGAGGAAAATTATTTTTTTCAAAATTGGGGGATTGTTGAAACCACGGTTTTATTGGTATAGTCCTTTGTAGGTATTGAGGAGAAGCAAAAAGTAGATTTGACCTACTAGAAAATCTAGACAAAAATGCAATGTATATTTCAAGTCATTAAGAGGACCGTTCACGCGGCCGGTTTCGGATCGTTTCATACAAATCTTGATTTTGGATTTGAGATCACAAGACTCAACCAAACTGAAAAATTATTTTTGTAATCAAAAGGTCTATCAAATATCTAGCACGCTTGTGACCCATTAAAAATTTTAATAATAATAATATTTATTTCACATAAAATTATACAATGAAACATATGTGGAAACTTTGACTAGCCAATTAGGAATGGATCCTGTTTTAGGCCAGTCAAATTGACAAATTTAGTTCATATCATAATTTCATATTACATTGATTAATTATATAAACATATTATTTATTGAATGAAACAAGTGTTACGATTGAATTCCTCGTAGAAGCTTTAGTTAATAACTACAATTTTGAACTCATAAAAAAAAAGAATAAGCGAAGAGAAAAAACAATGTCTTAAAGTACAAATTTAGTATCGAATGCTTGTTTAACAATAGATAAATGTTTGGTCATTTAAATCGCTTGCAAAAATTGTGAATCGAGACATTCTTCAAGCGTGATGACAAAATCCATATTATAATTAACGTGGATGTTTAAACGTGATTACAAAAAATAATTATAATTAACGTGAGTGTCGTATCCCTCAACTTGAAAAAAAAAAGAATGTGACTCGAAAAAGGATGCAGCAAATGAATAAAAACAATTTGCATATAAATATGTCTTAAGTTAGTTAGTGTATAAATAGTGACATGAGAGAGTGGTTGATAACAAATTGTATTTATTTCCTTTTTCGTTATTTGTTTTTGGGGTGTTATGCCGTGTTGCGCTACCTCCTTCTTTAGCCAACGTTTCGGACATCGTTGCAGTGTCCATCATCAGGGCAGATCCGGCAGATCCGGTAGATGTTGCCGGATCTGCCCTGATGATGGACACTGCAACGATGTCCGAAACGTTGGCTAAAGAAGGAGGTAGCGCAACACGGCATAACACCCCAAAAACAAATAACGAAAATGCTTTTGGCCGTGAAAATCTTAAAACTTATCTACTAAGATATTTTCCCTTAGAGCACTTAATATAAAATAAAACCGGTAAAGTAAATAAAATCCAGATGGTAATATTAAAAAGAAAGATCACCGCAGGACTAATGTTTCACGAGTTTAGGTAGTTTGTAATTATTTTACTATATTTATCATAAAAATATCTTAAATATATTAATAAAAGATATCATTTTGATGGGTGTAAATTTAAAATACAAATTACCTATTTACGGCGCAACAAAAATTTCTCGTTTTGATATTAAAATTACTAGACCGAACAAAGCATTTTTGGTTTTTTTTATTTTTTATCTTATTTTTCACAATATTTTAAAAATAAATATGGTAAAAAAAAATATATATATATTTATTTATTTACTCACAAATTAGGCCCAAGTTGCCTCTAAAATCATGAAACATAAAAATTTGTAATGGCCTATATCTTATAATATAAAGCAAAAATAAATAAAGTAGCTCACATCCGTACTAGATATTTGATATACCTTTTGATTACAAAAATAATTTTTTAGTTTGGTTGGGTATTTTGATCTCAAATCCAAAAATAAGAATTGTATGAAACGGGCCGAAAAGGGCCGCGCAAACGTTCCACTTAAGCTCCGAGAATTTGTCCTATGTTACCGATCTTTCTCATATCCTTATCTTTTTCACTTCCTTCACAACATACCTACCCCAATAGGAGGATGGGCATGTCATGGTTCCAAGGTGGAGAGCAATTGGGACTCTGGTGCCGTATTCACATTAAAAATACGTATTTACTTAAATACTTAAAATTTGTAATAAATATATTGCACTTGTTTAAGAAATTGATAAAATAAATCAATTTATTTTTATTTTTCAACAGAAATTGAGAACATAATTTTAAAACTCAATTCAGATGCGTAGACCATAAAATACTCCTCGTAGAATATTGTTTCTTCTCATCGTATTTTTGTTACATTAGTCTGACGATCGTGACAGTCTCACGTCATTGGTCGAAAGGTAAGGCTCTCGATTAGCAATCTAAAGATGGCGTGTTCAAATCCCGGCGCACGCAAATTAATTATATTTGATTAATTTGTGTTATTTCACAGAGCGGAACATACTCTCAGCATCGCATTTTTTTGCAATAACTCCACACAGGAGATCCTGAGAAAAAAAAATCCCTCAAGGCGTATGTCATCTTTCTAAAATTCCTCAAGGCCTATGTTGTCCTTAGGGATACTATGTGGAGGATATTTTTAGGGAAAGGAAGGAGAGGAAGTTTTAGGAAGGAAAAGAGTATGAAGGGTACTTATATCAGGAGGGTCAATGTATCCAGGAGTGACAGACGTATGAAACCGTCCTTCCCACTGAGGTACAAGTGATCGAAAGGGTCCAGCTAGAAAGGTCTAGGTTAGGTCTATCTCAACCAGTCTCTCCCGATCCGGCCCGCCACGTAGTAGATGGGCAAACGCATTCGCTTCCAAGACCTATACAAATAACCATGAACCTGGGCACCCCTCACCAAAAGTATGCAGGGGTGTTGTTTATACAATCAATGATTTCCGGGGCGGTGGCAGCCATACCCGCCTTCCAAATTGGTGTAAGACCACCTTTCGGCATTGAACGGCTTTAGTCGTGTTTGGTGACCAGATCTAAACGGCTAGGTACTTTCCCACCTTCCACTACCTTCAGCCTCATAACATACCTCAATGGGGATGCCGTGATCTCACCGGTCCCAGACTGGAGTGGTTAGAACTCTTGTACGGTATTCAGATAAAAGAAATCTGAAATTTCGTAGAAGAATAAAAAGTGTGATTTTTTATCGAAAAGCAAAATTATTCCATTCAATATTACTGACATCCTGTACTTGGTAGAAAGTTTAGTAAAACAGCTAAATAAACACTTACACTTTGGTAAAGTTAGGCTCTCGAATATTGAAACTTCTGTCGCTGGTTTTTGCACACTACACATAAGTGCCACTAGCTTGAAGCCGGGTATCTATTCAACTTTGTCATGCCAGCTTTTCCGACAACGGTACTTGACTTTATATGTCAGCAAACACAAAGAATGCACTCAATATATAATTTAAATACTAATGCTGACGTATTATTTTATTGAAGCAATTGTGAAGTGGGTAATACTTTGTTTTTATGAAGTGACACCAGCAAATTTTCACCGGAATTAAAATAAAATAAATAATATTTAAAATACGTTACCTGATGACGATGCGATTTATTTATACAATATTTCCGACTGCCCAGACCTGTCGAACTATCGACTCTCCAATTTTTCAGACTTGTGAGGCTGATGAGGAAAAATGAAAAAAAAATGGAAGGTTGGGATATCTGCCTACTCAAATCTTGCCTGCAAAAAAGCTTTGTTTTGTTTTTACAATTATTGATTTTTAATATCTTGCTAAAGTGTCCGATTCCTTATTAGCAAAACAAGAGTTAATAATATTATTATGGTTTATTTATTGTTTTCAAACTTAATTTTTAGAACTCCATTTTAATTTTTATTTCTTTTATATATTCAATGATATTATTATTCATTTAATAAAAACAGTTTATTTATAAACGATTTCTGCTGTGTAATAATTATTACGCGTTACCGCTGTTTCACCTTCTTTTTTTTATATATGAATACCGCACAAGAGTCTCAACTGCTCCCGTCTGAAGCCAGTGAGACTATGTCATCCCCAATCGGGGTATGTTGTGAGGCTGAAGTCAGTGGGGAGGGGAAGGAGATAGGGAAGAGGAAGGTGGGGAAGAATCTGGCTATTCAGATCTGGTCACCAAACACGGCAAATGCCATTTCAAGCAACTTTTCAATTCTGAATGGTGGTCTACACCAGGGCGATACTGAGAGTATCTTCCACGTGCCGCAAATAAACTATATATTATTTTAAACGAATGAATTGTGATATAACACAAATTAATCAAATAAAATTTATTTGACACGCCGGGATTCGATCCCGCGACCTTCGGTGTGCGAGTCAAGAGCCTCACCGACTACAAGGACTCACGACTCCTCAAGGACTACGCCGGCCGTAACAGTTTGATAATGCCTTCGGAAGGCGAAACAGCTGTCACGGTAAAATAGACAAGAAATAGACAATTTTAAGACCGGCCATTGTAAAACAGTAACAGAAGTTGAAGAGAACTTTCATAGAACTTGAATTCTAGATTTTGAATTTGTTGAATTTTTCAAGTTTGATATGATTTACCATTTTCATGAGAATAAAGCGAAACTCGCGATTTTCGGGAGGCGAATTTTCGTATATTTCACTCGTTTTTCTAGCATTTTAAAATCTTTAAGAGTAAATTAATAATCTATTTTATATAGATCGCAGCAAACTTCAACGCAGCTCATACTGCGCTTTTTTGCTGAAAAATATTCAACAGTTTAAAATATTGCAAAATACTACCACTTTTTATGAAAAATTACACCGCTTTTGTCAAAAATTCAACAAAAAATAGCGCAAATTGCAGAATAAAGTAACGCGAATTAAGCAGAAAAATTATGCGAAATTTGCACGGACCCGTCTATGGAATTTTGAGTATGTATGCCTATATGTAAATCCACATACGAAAGACCTCTAACTTTCCGGGTTTAGTTTCCAGGTTTTCGTGATACATCAAAATCTTTGACAGTTGTTAAATAATATAATGGAATTAACGCCATACTATTTTACTATTTAGCATTTTGACCTCGAATAACTTTGATTAATACCGGATTGCAATTATAGAAACTTACAAAATTTAGACAACCTTTTAAACAATTTCCTTTAAAATTTTAAAACTACCTTTTTGTCCTGTCATCGTTAATAATAATAACATTATCTCTATCAGTATTCCGCAAATTATGAAGTTCAAGGTGATATTCCTATTCAATTTGCTGTGCAATTCCTCGCCAAACCTCTTCCGTGCTTTACTCATTTATTCAATGACATGACAATGTCAGTAATTAAAGAGTTGTTCACGTCCGATGCCGTTGAATAAGCCTTGTTGACCAAAGGCTTATATCTCAATAGTAAAAATATTTCAAGGATGTTCATCAATAGAAGAATGAGGATCGAGGTTTGCGTCATTTTGTAAGTCATTCAGTCCATCAGCAGACTTCCCAATATTTAATGATGTAATTACGACCTTCTGAATGCGCGTAGTCGAATTAGTAACGAATCAGTCACTTGTCATGCTAATGCAGTGGTGCGTAACTTTCTGATTGTCGTCTTCCTCTTGTGTTCGAACCGGTCTCCTACCATAGCTTTACTATCATTTATCATGTACGCTGCAGTCTGGAATACCTCACTAAGCCATGAGGTCTGGTGTTGCCTCTTCCTTTATCTATTGCATCTTCCATCAACCTTCCAGTGGTTTATTAGTTGGGTTATCTTGTATTTATCACTCCTCATGAAGTGATCAAGATATTGTTTTTTTTCATTCTTTTATAATCCATTAGGTACATTTTTGCAAATTTTGCCAATTCGATGAGAACTAATTCTAATTTAGTTCTTTGCGGTGTATGGCAGTGGGATCAGTGGCGAAGTTTTTTGTTTTTAATTTAATAAATGTCGTCTGACGGCAAAATAACATTTTTTTTACATGAGCTCCACACAGGAGGTCCTGAGGAAAATAATTGCCCTCGGGGCCTATGTCATCTTTGGGGATGCTGTGTGGAGGGTTTTTTAGGAAATGAAGGAGAGGAGAGTTCTGGGAAGGAATGGGGTTTAAGGGCCGGGTAGGAATCTGGGGTTCAGTATGTCCTGGTCGTCCGCCTCCAAGACCTAGACAAACCTCACCCCATGAACCTGGGCACCCTGCTAAATCACGAACGTAGCGAACCACTTGGGGTGACCTTTTTTTTTTTTACAGTGAATACCGCACAAGAATCTCAACTGCTCCCGTCTGGAGCCAGTGAGACTATGGCATCCCCGATTAGGATATGTTGTGAGGCTGAAGGTAGTGGGGAGGGGAAGGAGGTGGGGAAGAAGAAGGTTGGAAAGTACCTGGCTATTCAGATCTGGTCACCAAACACGGCTAAAGCCATTTTCAAGCAACGTTTCAATTCTGAATGGTGGTCTTACACCAGGGCGATACTGATAGTATCTTCCACTCTGACCTATGGCAGAGGTGTTGGTTATCCAATAAAGGTTTCCGGGGCCGCGGTACCCATTCCATGTTCTACTTGTTTTATATACATGTTTTACTCCAAATGTGCTAAAAAATCTCTAGTTAAATCTGCCCGCATTTATAATTTCAAATGCTTCTATGCGTATTAAATGTACCGATAGAGTGTGGAGTGGTCGTGATTGTGTGCGCGAAGTGTAGTCCATTTTTATCTTCTTCATGTGAAATTGATCAAAATTTTTCAAATAACGAAACTCTTGAACAAATAATCATCTACGTCGGCCTATCTGGGGCCTAAAAATTAAAGAATCTTGAGTTAATTGTTGAGTTTTCTTTCAAATGGTATAGACCCAGAGAGATTTTCTGTTTCATGGTTTTTGAAAATTTTCACCGGAGTATCCTCAAATTTTGGACATTTTTTAACAGCAAATTGTACCGCTTGTAGTTTTAAGTTGCGTATCACTGCAATCATATTTGAGTTTTTATTAAAACTCCGACTGCAAATAGATAATGCAAAACACCCATGTTTTTTTTTCGAAGAATCCTTACACCGATCTGTCTACTATTGTAATTCACTCCTCTTCCTGGAATGATGATTTTGTACTTTTTTTCAATGATATTCGAAGTCATTTTGATTGTTAATTGACAATGCACGATTAGTGGAATGATGGCCATGAGGTGCATTTTATATTTTTAAATGATTTTTTAAACATACCAGCACAAAAGTGCGTATGTAATGTTATTGAATGTTTTCAATTAATTAAGTTAGTTTGTTTCTAACGCTCTTCGGGACTGGTCAAGTTTATCTTTCGTCTAATTTTTTTTCATAATTGTGTAAATAAAGTGCTTCCTCATATTCAGAAGTTCTATCTAGTGTTTTGTGCTGTCGGGTGAAGATATTATGAATACAAAAACATATTTAGATTTAAAATCAATTCGTTAGTTCTTAGTTAGTTTTTGCCGCCTGCATTGATAAATTTGTACATCTTAAGCTGGTTTATTTTTAATGATTGTAGATATGTATTGGCACTAAGAAAAACATGTAACTACAATTAAGTGAAATATTATGTTTAAGTTTTACTGGTTGTTGGTCGAGTGTCTAGTTCCCACCAAAGCGTTGGAGGTTCAAGCGCCTACTATTTTTATTGCATTGTTTAGTGTTTTGTTCACTTAAATCCTTTTGTTTTCATTTATTTTTTATTATTTTAACAGTGATATTGATTTGTTATTTTTTTACAGGTCTTTTGACAAGATGGCAGACAACCAGACTTCCAATGGGGTGGTACACGAGGTATCCAATATCGCCCGCTGGTACGACAACAGATCCGTCTTCATCACTGGAGCCACAGGCTTTATGGGAAAGGTGAGCAACTTTTTACCTTTTTGTCTTGTTTTTATTCCTTCTTCATCTTTTTCTTTTCTTCATTTCTTTTCTTCTTCTCATCTTATCTTCATATCTTCTCTCCTGCTTTCCGTCTTTCCTTATTTCCTTATCTTCTTCTCTCCTTCTCTCCGTCTCTCCTTCTCTTTTTTTCTTCTTCTTTTTTCTCTTAACCTTAATCCACCCAAAGGCAGTTCTCTTTCAATTGGTACTCATTTTTCTGCGATCTCTGTTTCTATTTCCCAGTAAATAAAGTTTAGTTGTTTAATTAAATGAAAAAAATATTAGCGAAACTCAATCGAAAATCTGGAGACAGAAAAATCATAAAACGATATTGGCTCCACTGGGACTGGATCCCAGGACCCTTTGCTTACATGGCAAGTGCTCTACCAACTGAGCTACGGAACCTATATCCAATTCGGTCACTTTTAACTGTATAACACTTCG
Source organism: Limnephilus rhombicus (assembly GCA_929108145.2). NCBI lineage: Eukaryota > Metazoa > Arthropoda > Insecta > Trichoptera > Limnephilidae > Limnephilus > Limnephilus rhombicus. Next base: position 15,240,421 of record OV815296.1, read on the forward strand.
ACTAAGAACTACCAACATTATCTTCATTTTCTTAACGCACATATTATTGGCTGCTATCTTTATATATGATTGCAAGATTCAACTCGAACTAAATGCTATCTAGGTAGTGTCTGGATAAAATTTTATCCATTTTAATTTTTATTACGCGAAGACGGGTTATAACGCTGATGGCGAAGGCGATCCATAAAATGCAACACCAGCTATAAGAGCAAAATGGCCGTTAAAAATCCTGAGATCTCTCTCAGTGAATTCTTATTTATTCTCGGACTTCCCTAGCCTCAATCGCCTCTTTTTTAACGCAGGATTATCTTAAAAACACGTTTCCCAAAGAACCCATGCACATAATCATTAAAGTAGATCTAATTCACCTTATTGTGTTCGTTTCCAGGTTTTGGTAGAAAAGCTGCTGAGTTCCTGCCCGGGCATCAACCAGGTGTTCGTCCTTCTTAGGAGGAAGAAGGATGTCTCTCCGGAGAAAAGATTGGAGCAACTCAAACAGACTTCAGTAAGTACTTTATTAATTTTATTTCATGCAAGTGACTACTACATAGCACTTTATTCAATTTGTTTTATTCGCAGTGAATACTACTCGTACATGGTATCTATTTAATTAAAGCATGGACCTAAAAATAAAAATAAATTGATTCTTCCTGCATGTCCTTTCCCGTGCGTCCCCTTTCCCTTCCACCTTCCCCGCCTTCCCTTCCCTCGTCTCTTCCCTCTCCGCAAACCCCACCTTCCCCCTGCCTTTCCTCCCTGCCGCTAAAATATATGAAATACATTCATCTCCATTTACACAAATTTCATAACGCCAGAGCTTACTTTATATACAGCCTATGTTACTCGCTGATAATGTAGCTTTCTCTTGGTGAATGAATTTAAAAAAAAAGTTTAGTGGTTTAGGCGTGAAAGCGTAACAAACAAACGCACTTTCGCATTTATAATCTGTTATTCGCTGATAATGTAGCTTTCTATTGGTGAAAGAATTTTTAAAATCGGTTTAGTGGTTTAGGGGTGAAAGCATAACAAACAAACACACGCTTTTTCGCATTTATAATATGAAAGTATGGATATTTGAATTTTATCTATCAATGACATCTCCATATTAATCTAAATTTTCTAAAAAATAACAAAATGACAGCGCACGTCAAAAATTACTTATATATATACAATAATTACACACATTTTCATTTATGCAAATTTCATATTAGCCTATGTTACTCGCTGATAATGTAGCTTTCTATTGGTGAAAGAATTTTCAAAATCAGTTTAGTGGTTTAGGCGTGAAAGCGTAACAAACAAACACACACACTTTATAATATTAGCATGGATGGATATGACGTCCGCGTCTGCACATGCACTAGCCTATCACCTGTCACTCCAAAAAATTCTCATAAAACAGAACACCATAAATAAATTAGTTAGGTTAGGTATTTTTATTTTTTTTTCTTCAATATTCTGTTTTGTTATGAAATCGAAAAAATGTATTTGCCCTGTCTAGATATTCGATGTCCTCCGGCGGCAATGGCCGCAGCGCCTCGACAAGATCGTGATCATCAACGGCGATATGCTGCACCCAGACTTGGGCATCAGCGCGGAGGACCTGCGCACCGTGCAAGCCTGCGTGTCCGTGGTGTTCCACTGCGCGGCCACGGTGCGCTTCGACGAGTCCCTCAGGCTCAGCGTCACACTCAACATCCTGGGCACGAGGCGCATGGTCAACATCGCAAAGAAGATGGCCAAGTTGGAGGTGAGTTAATAGATGAGTGAGGATGGAAAATTTATAGCCCCCACAGCAGAGCAGAATCTTGGAAGTGCGGGTCGTCTATTTCAGATTGCCTATCACCGCCTATCATTGCATACTGCGGCTTCCTAAGAACTAAAGAAAGAAGGGAAAGTTTCAGAAGGCACATCATCAATTTTTTGCGGCTCCTGAGGTAATGCAGCGTAATGGGACGTTTCTGGAGAGGAAGAACTTTATTTATTTATTTATTTTATTTTATTTACATATGCATATATATTAACAATACATTACAATGTGAACATTTGTCTGTCCAACTGGGCAGAATACCCGTTTCAGGACAGCCAAATTGTATATTTAGTTCATAATATTCTTAACAAAGGAATAGTTTCGTTCAAGATATCAAGGGAATTTGCTTCTGTCAAGACAACTTTTGAGAACACTAAAAATTGTATATAATTAAGGGGTGGTTTCTTTATGTCTTTAAAAGAATCGCAAAGATGTGATTTTTTTCAAGGTGATTTTTTTCAGAACTCTTGCGAATTTTTTAAAATACTTTATTTATTTATCTTATTGAGGTTGGTTCATATGTATATAACAATTGTAAAAACTGTTAATATTGAAATAGGAACATAAAATTACCAATATTTATTCGGTCAAAGGATACATACTCGTAAAACCTACATAAAATTGTATAAACACACACTCAAATGAGATTTTTGGTTTTATGTTTTTTATAGAGTTCTTTAAATTAAAATAATTTTTTTTTTTACAATACCAATAAAGTTTTTCAACCCATATAAGTAAGAAGGAGAGATGTTTTTTTCTTAATGATTTTATGCTTGTGCACTCGTACTTCCGAACAAAATGATTATAAATCGACTTTACAATTTGACTTAAAACATTAATTTGGTCCTTTGAGCCGGATTTAGTCATAAGACGACTTGCGTAGATCGGCATTTACGACAGGCGCGGTAAAATAAAAATTCAAGCATTTAATTTGATCCTTCGAGCCGGATCTTTCTGGTCTTTTGGCGACTTGCTCAGATCGTCAATTTACGACAAGTTCAGTAAATTCAAACATTTAATTTTGTTCTTCGAGCCGAATTAGGTATTTGGATGACTTGCTTAGGTCATCAATTTAGCTCAGTAAATTCAGACATTTAATTTGGTCCTTCGAGCCGGATTAGGTCTTTGGACGACTTGCTTAGATCATCAAATTAGCTCAGTAAATTCAAACCCTTAAATGGTCCTTCGAGCCGGATTTGGACTCGGTAAAAGCTCGGTAAAAATTCAACATTTAATATGGTTCTTTGAGCCGGATTTGGTCATTGGATCGTCATTTTGCGAAGGGCTTAGTAAATTAATAACACGTGTTTTTTTCTAGGCCTTCGTCCACGTGAGCACTGCCTACTGCAACTGCGAGCGTCAGGTGGTGGATGAGGTGATCTACCCACCTCCTGGGGACATCGACAGGCTGATGCAATGCCTGGACTGCCTTGACGATGAAATGATGGAGACCATGACGCCCAAGTAAGTAAACTCTGATATCCTATTTTTTTAAATTATTTTAATGCATCTCAACAAACTGTTGAGAGCTAAGCAAAGTTTGTGAACGCAATCTCAATCACAGCTCAATATTTTTTTAAAGAAGATTAAAATCGCCACTTAAAAATACAAAGTAAAGTAGTTCATTCACAGCCCTTCTCACTAGGAATTAGTTGTGGTGGTGTTACATGTTACATCACGATTTCCTCATCTTCAGTTTGTTGATTTCCACATCTTCATGTTTACTGAGCCATATTTTGATCTTGGTTATAAACTTGTTTATCTCTACAGTGTTTTTAATTTAATTTGGAATGGCATTTTATAATTTTGTAGCAAAAAATTTATGTTTTTTCTGGTCAATTGATGTAGCTAATTTTGGGATGTTTAGTCCTTATAGTGTAAATCTGTTAGTCAGGAAGGTGCTCATTTTTTCCTGAATATTTGAGTTGAACATTTTTGAGTAGAGTTTAATGATAATGAAAAATTCAAGCTGAAAAATGTCTTTTGATCTTTTGATATAGTTCCCGGGATTAATGTTGTTTTGTAAAGCTGCTATGGGTGTCAAATAATTCCATGTTCTATGCGTGATCGGCAAAGCGCGTAGTATACAGATAATTTTTATTGCGTATTTTGCGTGTGTTTCTAAGGAAGTGTGTTGGCTTTGAGAGTTTATTTGTAATGCTGTTTATTTAAACACATTTACGTATTATAATATTATATTGCTATTGACACAGCTTCAAAAACAACAACTAGGTTCTTGACACTCTATAAGGATGCTTTAAGTATAATCCACTTCAATGGACTAATGCCATGACAAATCTTCACTAATTCTCCAAGTATCGTTAACGACAAAATGACTACCTTGTATGTTTTTTCTTGTTTTCTTTTTTTTTTAGATATATTCTTTGTTTTTCCAGGTTCATTGGAAAGCACCCAAACACCTATACCTTCACCAAGGCTATGGCAGAATACACTCTGGAGAAGGAAGGAGCAGGGATGCCCATCACGATTATAAGACCGAGTATTGGTAAGTTAGAGTTTTCTTCTTTTGTATAGCGGGGTCAAAGATGAAGATCGAGATTTTTAGGGCTTCATACAATGTCGCCCTGTAGAATTCATTAATAATTTTGCTGTAAATTGCGTAAAGGGGGACTATGAGCTCGGTATTCTGCATCACTTCGAAATTACACATCACCGACTCTTTGGGTCATTTGGGTGCCACCCATGTTCTGTGCATTTGGATTCTTTTTTTTTATTATTGTTTAAAAATTGCTTACAATTGGAATTTATTACCCGCTAATCTACTGCAAGTAGCTTGTCAGCAGGAGATTAGTTCCACAGATATTAGTTACAACAACAAATTAAATAATCATAAACGCATTAGCGTACAACGAATTTGAGAGTACTTTCAACTGTGAATGGAGGACCAGCAATTTGTGGAGTACAGGGAACCCAGGCAGTTCTCTCAGTGAGGACAGGCATCTAACTAACATTCGAGTTTCCAACTTTTAGAGTGAGAGCTAGCCGTTTCTGTTCTTCCGTCCGGAAGACTTTTTGGAATTAAACTATCAACGTGTGATCAACCTAATTTTGTTCCAGAGTCAGCTGCTCTTCCTTCCGCTGGCTTCACGCTAACACTCGAGATTGTCTCAATGAATTATAATGTTTTCATCCTCTTTAGTTTCTTTGCAATTGCCAGTACATCATAATGGCAGTGTAATTTTCACTGTTTTAACCCATAATCTATCCATCTGTGTTATAAAAATAACCCTAATATTAACTGCTCATTATATTTTAACCAAAGAGCATAATCTCTTACATTTCCCTTTCGCTGAAACAACTTTTAGATACCAACAAAGCTGTGCAATGCACTTCCACTGGCCATTAGACAAAATTATTTATTTGAAATATAAATCAGACACCAAATCTTGGATCATCAGCCAAGATAGAACCAACATCAACGATCTTATTAACCTATTTATAAGTATGTATTTCCAATGGTACGATACTGATTTTATTTTATTTCAAATATTATCATCATCACTCTTGGCTCTACAACCCCTGGCGCCTCTTGGCCCCCTCAAGAGTCTTCCTCCAGTCATCTCGGTTTTGGGCCAGCTATTTTAAATGTTATGTTGCTGTTATTTTTTATTTTTGTTGTGAACTGCTTATGTTATATATAAATTGCGCCTGATGCCCTCAACACAGGCATAGCACGTCACAAATATAATGTGATTAATAAGGATGGATTTTAAAAAGTACCATTAAAGCTAACATTTTCAATAAAACAACCATGTTTACGAGTATGTTTTGATAATTGTCAGAAAGATAGCAATTACGTACTAGGACATTGAAGGAAAGCTGTTGGCTTGAGTGGCGTCTGGAAGTTAATGTAAGATTATTTCATCGAATGATTGTCTCTTCACCCTCTTCACATCTTATGCAGCTTACATATCTCCTGGAATGGGAGCGTCCTATTCGCTGATCATGCTAACCCTTGATCTATCTGTGTTCCAGTGTCAGCCACCCTATCCTCCCCAACGCCCGGCTGGGTAGACAACCTGAACGGGCCGAGTGGTGTGCTGGCAGGCGGCGGCAAGGGAATCCTGCGCTCCATGATATGCGACGGTGACATGGTGTCAGATATCATCCCAGTGGACCTGTGCATAAACGCCATGATCGTAGCAGCGTGGAACACTGCCAGAGAGAAGTAAGAACATTTACAAATGTCTTCTCTTTTACAATACATTTTTCTTGTCCTTCTGGGGACCTTTTGTAATAAAGGTCGGCTATCGTTGACCCAATCTTTACCTTGCATGCTGCAGCCTGGAACATCTCTGTGGAGCCGCACTCTTACCAGTCACGTAGTTTACGAATCCATGAAGTGCGGTGTGTTTCTTTGCTTCCTTGATATCCTTTAAAGGTTACGTGTATATGTTGATATTGGAGGGATTAAGACATAAATAAATACGATTGTAACCTCAAGGTCGCGGCCCAGAATCATTCTTACCGCCTGCTAATAGGCCACTTGCACCAATTTTTTTTTTCCGGTTTAGGCAAATATTCTAAGACATTCTGTGTTTTTTTTTAATCGTATTTTTGAAACACTGGACATTTTTTGAAAATTTCAATCCGAAAAATCAGACCATTTTTTATAAACCGGAAAGACGGGACATAATTTTATAGGTGTGAAAAAACGATAATTACTTAGCCGTAAATCGTTTTTTAAAAAAAGAACGTTTTCCACACGAATGGCACAGGAGAATAACGAGGCATACCAAAAGTATTACATCTCAAAAATATTTTTTTCGTTGATCCATCTTATTGATCATAAATCATTATAATGTACAACGTCTATATTACTAAATCCAATGTAATATACTTGTACTTGTAAATTATAATAATAATAAGAATATTATTAAATTTTATTTTGTTAAAATCAGCGCCATAACCATTATACCTCTAAAACACGTACCGATATCTAAAATGTACAGTGTGTCAAATAAGAGTAGAAAACATAGGAAGGCGCCACTGTTGATCAAATGGTAATACTATACATTTAACTCATGGTGTTAATGTAAAGCTATGTAACCTACATTTTTATTAAAAAAATAAAAAGTCATAAAAGTGAAAAATTATTTTTTTATTGCAATATAAGATACCCGCTGATCTCATAATTAGAATTGCATATAGGTATATAATTAGTATACCTCTGCAATTTTCTGTAAATATATAATTTTCTATATTGTAACAAAATATTTTTTTTTTCTCTTATGTAAAAAATAAATAAATATTTATATATATATTTTTTTTTTTTTTGGTACAGTACATACAATAGATACATAAATATAATGAAAGTATATAAAAAAAAAACTTAATACAATTATTAAATACAAATATACATATTTTTTTAAATGTTCCCCCATAATAAGCAAATGATTGTGTATACGGGAGGAAGTATTATTTGTTAGGTTATTTTGACTTTTTTTTAAATTTAGTTTATATTAAGAATAAGAGAAACATATGTGTGTATATGTATATATTTTTTTAATTATTATTTATTATTTATTTTTTTAGTTAAGGTTTTCAGTATATTTTTTTAATTGTGTTTTGAAATTTTTGAAACTGTCCTTAAGAGATCTTATATTTTCTGGTAATTTATTAAAGAAGTTTGTTCCTAAGTATTTATAGTTTTGTTGACCCAAAGTTTTTTTACAAATGGGAATTGGTAACATGTATTTTTGCCTGAGATTTACTGTGTTTTTGAAGGGTATGGATTTGTTTAGGATATCCTATTTGTAAACTTGTAAGGTTGAATGATACAGGAAGAGATTATTTAATGTTCTGACTTTAAATTCTTTGAATATGAGTTCAGATGGATATAGAAAAGATTTTTTTAATATTATTTTAATTATTAGTTTTTGCGCAATGTAAAGAGATTGTGTGTGAGTTTTATAGTGCGCCACTCGATCCTATTATACCATATTGGATTATGGATTGACAGAATGCGAAGTACGTCATTCTCAGTAGTTCTTTACTTAGAATGTGTCTCAAACAGCTAAAAATATATGTCAATTTTCGTACTCTGTTTTTAAGAATGGTTATATGCGGTATCCATTTTAGACATTGGTCAATAGTGATTCCTAGATATTTGGTTGAAGTTTTCATTTCAATATTAGTACACAATAAGTTACAGTGGTGTTGTTGAGTGTGTGGTGCAGAATGGATCCTTATGTTTATTTCATACGGCGTGTTTGGTTTTTTTATGAAAAATGGTATGTAATGTGTTTTTTTAGAGTTTAATGTTAGTAGGTTATTGTCAAATCATGTTTTTAATTCATTTATGTCTATGTTAGCCTTTTTATTCAGTTCTAACCATGTGTTTGCTTTTAGAAGAAGCACTGTGTCATCTGCATATGAGATAATTTCCCCGTATTTAGCAACTTCAAATATATCATTTACATATAATATGAACAAAAGTGGTCCTAGAACTGTGCCTTGTGGTATTGAGAAGTTACTACTTTCGGAATCACTTAGTTCATTTAATAATTCTACTTGTTGTGGTATAAAGCACGGTTTAGAAATTGCTCACATTTATTTAATACTAGCTTGTACCTAGGGTTGCCCGGGCTTTAGATCATGTCTCTAGTTTTAGATCTGAATATATTAAACTCATTCAGATCTAAAAGCAGTGTAACTAAACTCACCATTACACTCAGGAAGAATCACTCCTTTTTATCTACTGTTAAATTCAAATTTATGTTAAATTTAATTAAAGCATATCATTTTGGTTAAGTAGGTACCTCATTAACAATGTTTTTCGATTTTATTATTTTTTTTGTTTAAGAACAAAAAATGTTTTTTTAAATGTGGAATAGATACTGTGTTCTGCACATTCGATGTGATTGCACTTTAACAGAATATTTGACAGTTAATTTGGTATTGCCAGCCTACAAATTTTGTACTTCAATTTTTAATATTTTCTACTCTTATTTGACAGACTATACGGGGTTCTCTTCAAACCTCTGTCAAAAAGTCAAACCAAATGATAACTTCGCAGAGAACAAACAATAAATCTAGTGAATGAAATCAAAAATTCACCTGAAATCAAAGTGATGCCATATAAAAAAAAAATCAGTGTGGAATTTTACAAAATTAATAGGAACACTTTCGGAGACGGGACATTTTCATGTAGTGACGTCACGAGCCCAAATAATGGGTTTATTTATTTAAAAATTAAAAATAAAACTGTATATTTCTATCGTAATCTTAGTAAAAAGATCTATCCACATGATTTTTTCCAAGTCCGTACGAAATTCATGCAAGTGGCCTATTAAAGTAATCCGAGCTTATTGTAATTAAAGTAATTCGATCTTTTTTTTTTTTAAAGTGAATACCGCACAAGAATCTCAACTGCTCCCGTCTGGAGCCAGTGAGACTATGGCATCCCCAATTGGGGTATGTTGTGAGGCTGAAGGTAGTGGGGAGGGGAAGGAGGTGGGGAAGAGGAAGGTTGGGAAGTACCTGGCTATTCAGATCTGGTCACTAAACACGGCTAAAGCCATTTTCAAGCAACGTTTCAATTCTGAATGGTGGTCTTACACCAGGGCGATACTGATAGTATCTTCCACTCTGGAACATGCCGCAAATATACTATATATTATTTTAAATGAATTAATTGTGAAATAACATAAATTAATCAAATAAAATTTATTTGCGCATGCCGGGTTCGAACCCGCGACCTCCGGATTGTGAGTCAAGATCTTACCCACTGGACTACGGAGGTCGTCGATCTGCCGCTAGGTTATGTTTTTTGGTGTCATGTCATCTGAGTGATACTATAAAATGCAAAATTTTTGTTCCACAGACATGCTCCGCTCAAGGTGTACAACGTTACCACCGGCCAATCTAACCCTATCCGGTGGGGGCAGATGGAGAAGTGGGGAAAGGAACAGATGTTCAAGCACCCCTTCGATGACGTCCTGTGGTACCCAGGCGGAAGTTTCAAGACCAACAAGTAGGACCAAATACACACCTGCATTTCTTCCTGACAAACTAGCAGTTCTGTGAACAGTAGACCTCGTGTCCAAAAAGTTTGCTTCTAAATTTCTCTGAAATAATTTGATTTGAAAGTATGTTCTTAAATATATACCTAGAATAAGACTGGGGCGGGTAAATATCCCCAAACTAACCGCGCATTCTTCCTTTAAAGAAGTGAACGGATTTTAACCCGTGGCGTTTTTTTATCTCAAGCATTGTGATCGTAAATTGTCTAAACGTGTATAAAAGAGGCACTAACCGGGAAGCGACGTCTTCTTGCATTAGAAGACTTCCAGGATCAATCTTCCACACAAAGGGCACCTCTCATAATAATCAAACCGGTGAAATGTTTAAAAAAAAAATTTTTTTTAATTATTATTTAATCATACCCTGGACTAAAATTTGTTAGGCAACCCGTATGCAATATATTTATTGACATATTAAATTAATTATAAAATACGTTTCATCAAATAAACATCTCGGTGAAGGTCGTTTTATATCGGGATCCTATACTAATGGTATTTTTTTTCTTTTCAGAACTATAAATTTCATCTGTGTTGGCATATTCCAGTTGCTCCCGGCCTACCTTATCGACTTCACAGCTAAAATCCTGGGCAAGAAACAACCGTGAGTGTCAATACAATAATATTATGTCAAATAAGCCAAAAAACATGTCTTGATACTAACGAGAATAAGGGTGATCTTTTTCTGATTTTTTTTTCTCATTGTTCAATACAATAATATTATGTCAAATAAGCCAAAAAACATGTCTTGATACTAACGAGAATAAGGGTGATCTTTTTCTGATTTTTTTTTCTCATTGTTCAATACAATAATATTATGTCAAATAAGCCAAAAAACATGTCTTGATACTAACGAGAATAAGGGTGATCTTTTTCTGATTTTTTTTTCTCATTGTTCAATACAATAATATTATGTCAAATAAGCCAAAAAACATGTCTTGATACTAACGAGAATAAGGGTGATCTTTTTCTCATTGTTCAATACAATAATATTATGTCAAATAAGCCAAAAAACATGTCTTGATACTAACGAGAATAAGGGTGATCTTTTTCTCATTGTTCAATACAATAATATTATGTCAAATAAGCCTAAAAACATGTCTTGATACTAACGAGAATAAGGGTGATCTTTTTCTGATTTTTTTTCTCATTGTTCAATACAATAATATTATGTCAAATAAGCCAAAAAACATGTCTTGATACTAACGAGAATAAGGGTGATCTTTTTCTCATTGTTCAATACAATACTATTATGTCAAATAAGCCAAAAAACATGTCTTGATACTAACGAGAATAAGGGTGATCTTTTTCTCATTGTTCAATACAATAATATTATGTCAAATAAGCCAAAAAACATGTCTTGATACTAACGAGAATAAGGGTGATCTTTTTCTGATTTTTTTTTCTTTGTTAGAACTTTAAAATTAACTTCGAAATGTATTGAATTGTTCAAATTCTGTGGAACAACCCGTCCTTAGTTGTTTCACACAAATTCAAATTTTATATGGTTATCAAATAGCCATTTCGCCATTTTGGTTTTTTGGAAGTGAAACTTCTTTAGCGCCGTTAGGGGGCATACATTAATTACGCGAGCAGTTCTTCTTCCAATCTAGACCCCCCCCCCTTGGTGAGATAAATTTGAGCCACTTCGTATATTATTTTCAAGTAACGTGAGATTTTGGTGGAGTCCCCTTCCCCTTTTGAGCTCAAGTAATTAATGTATGCCCCTTAGTGATTTGAAATTTAGATGAAACGGAAATGTGTCACAACTCAGTTCTACACAAATACTCTGTTCTAATATAATGCGGTAAATTCGCGTTTTGAGGCGTGCCTTCGATAGCGCAGTGGGCAAGGTGCCTGACAAGTCTCAGCAGCCAGAGAGACAGACGTCAAGCGAACGGAGGTTCGAATCCTACGAAATCCAAAAAAAAACATTTTTATTTTCTGAAATCAATATCCAATCTTCACACCACTTTTAAAAAAACAGGCAAAAGAAAAGAAAGCAACATCTAGTGACTTTCTAGTTTCACTTCAACCGCGTGTGAATTAAATACTCTGATTTTTTTTTTGTTTTTTTAAAGGTCCCCGTTAAACGCCGATTCTAGATGCTTTTCAGCTTTCTATCAATTGTAATTGTAACAACACTACAATCTTCTACTGATCACGATTTGTTCAAAATCGTAAACGAACTTAAAATAGAAGTTTAAAGGCGACCTTTCAACTGTCAAAAAAACAAAATGGCGCTTAAGAGGGCATTACCAGAGAAAACCAGAAATATGTCATTTTCAAATCAGATTTTAGACGTATTGACTCTTTTCCACAAAAAATTATAAATGGATTTCGAAAGATTGTTCTTTTATCTAGCATTCGCATGTAATACATTTTGAAAAAAATTTTAAATTTTTAGTACAATAAGGTTATTCCATAGGTCGTTGGCAGATTTGTTAAATTTTCAAAAAAGATTTTGTATTATACCACACCCATTTCAAATAATATAATCATGCAGTAAAATAAATCAATACATTATCTAGCAAACGCATGTTTTAGAATTTTAGTTTTAGTTTCAATAAAATCATTAAAAAATATGTACGTACATGTGTTTCTTGACGAAAATTGGTTCATTTGTGTATTTATTTGCGCACTTACAAACTAATATATTTCAGTTTTTTTTAACATTCTTATTAAATTTAGACATTATTGAAAAATCATAAATACTTATAATCAAAAAATAGTTACAAAAAGTACATTTTTTTAATAGTTTTATCATCACGCCTTTCAGCATTTTTGGATGAAGGTAATAATTAAAGCTAATTTGGATTGAAAAAAATTCGATATTGAGTTATAATTTTAAAAAGCTGGTACGGAGAATAATTAATCTTTCTCATTGTAACCGCCCTGCACGATTGTTAGAACAACTTTTGACGAAATGTGGATTTTCGTCCGCTGGCTGGTTAAACGCTCTTAATGTCAACTTATCGAAAAATTTTCATTTAAATTTATGTAAAACAACTAAGGTCTAGTTAGAGTAGCAATTTTTTTTCTTTCAAACAACTAATGTTAATATTTTTGCAGGGCCAGCATGGTACGATTGCAAAACAAGATGATCAAGTCACTACAGATCCTGGAGTACTTCACGACACACGAGTGGACGTTTCTCAATACAAACGTGGTGCACCTTCAGACCAAGCTGACGGAGTCGGACCGCAAGGTGTTCGACATGGACGTCAACAATATCAAATGGGTACCGTACATGGAGCAGTACGTCCTCGGTGTGAGGCGGTATATCCTCAAGGAGAAGGACAAGGATATCCCCAAGGCGAGACAGCACTTGAAGAGGTACTGATGTTGGATTGTTTTTATTAAAACGGGACAAAATCAAAATCATCAATTATTTGATATTTTAATTTTGATAAAAGAAGGATAATTATGATACTTTTAAAAAAACTTTATTAATAATGTTAGTTATTGCTAAATATGTCTGCAATCCTACCACAGGAGGTTGGTAAAAGGTTAAGTTGGTTCTTTGGAAACTAATAAGTGTATTATACGATGTCAGCCAAGGAGAGAGACAGAGCGCGTGCTAAATGGAAATTGAAGGCAGTTATAGTGTGTGATCTATTCAATGTGGAAAATAAGGAATTCAATTATCATAATTTGGTATGGGTACCACCGCCCCGTGAATCATTAATTGATTCCTCAAATATGCTCTCTCTCGTCCACTGACCTAGCACCGCAGTGATAGGAACAGATTCATACGTCCGTCACTTCTGGTCACAATGACCCCAGATTCTTACCGACCTTTTTCCGTCCCAGAACTTCCTCTCCATAAAAGGACCCTCCACACAGCATCCCCAAAGATTCATAGGCCCTGAGTGATTTTGTTCCTGGGAACCTCATGTGTGGATCTAATATAAAAAAATAATAATTAAAACAGATGTATTAAAAACCCCTAATTATAATCATAACGTTTTCCACAACGCGGTTGTACAGTGTCCAATAAATACTATTTAATATCCAGAAACCTTAATACAATGTCCAATATATTCGATTTAATATCCAGAAACCTTAATACGTGTCCAATAAATTCGATTTAATTTCCAGAATCCCTAATCCAATATTCAATTAATTCTATTTAATATCCAGAAACCTTAATACAATGTCCAATAAATTCGATTTAATTTCCTAAATCCTTAATGCAATGTTCAATAAATTCTATTTAATATCCAGAAACCTTAATACAATGACCAATAAATTCGATTTAATTTCCAGAATCCTTAATGCATCAATAAATTCTATTTAATATCCAGAACCCTTAATACAATGTCCAGCAAATTCGATTTAATATCCAGTAACCCTGATATTTGTTACAGAATGTACCTCCTGCACCAGTTCTCAAAGGTCCTGCTGTTATTCGCCCTCTACAAGCTTGTGGTGGGCAACTCCGCCATCGCTAAGAAGATCAGCTACAGCGTCATCAGCTTTGCATTGATTGCCATTAACAAATTGTCCACCGTCTTCAGCAAATAATCACACCAATGTTAAATAGAATATTTTTGTGTAGAGAAATGTAAATTTAAGTCATTTGTAAAAACCCTAGAAATCTGATCATTATTCTCTCCCATTACTTTAAAGAAAGTTTTATAAAAAGTATGTGTTCTGAATCCTCTGCACAAAAACGCAGGAATTCTCTGTAAGGATCGATCGTCCAGTTTATTAGTCAAACATCTCTGAAAAATCGATGTTTGAGTTGAGTATGCAATTATGTGTAAAAGTGGACCCTCTATCTGGTACAATTCTCAGATTACTCAAAAACACCACCAAATCAATTTTATATTACAGAAAATCTAGTAGTGAATTAAATTAAATATTTACAGCGTAAGGAGTGTGGCGAACCCATCGCCCAGGGAGTGGAAACACAAACCTGCAATAGCCATCCCATGCCAAGGTGTGAGCTACCGTGTTCAGGCTGAATGTCCTGGGGAACAGCGTTACGAACGGTGCCTCCGAGAAACAAGGTCGCACCTCGGAGTATTTAGACCTCACTCCAGCACTCAGGGCTCTGCTGGAGTGGACCTTCTATTTCCCTGGTAACTCGTGGGACAAAAAAAAAATTGGACCATTCAAAAACTAGGGGACTTTTGGGAAACTAGAAGTGCTGAGGCCACCTCTGTGGATTTCCTTCCTGGGGCCGTAGGAGGAACCAAGAGGAGAAGCCGTGGAGAGGTGAGCTGAGGCTACCTTTATGAACTCTTCCCTTGTGGGGCCTTCAAGGAACCAAGGGGAAGGGCACCCTTCCAGCGCGAGGCCTTTGTGGAACCAATGAGGAGTGAAGTGGAGAGATGATGTCCTCTTCCCGTGTGGGGCCTTCGAGGAACCATGTAGGAATTGAAAAGGAGAAATGAGGCCATCTTGGTGAACTCTTCCTCTGTGGGGCCTTTAAGAAACCAAGGAGGAGAGATGAAGTTCTCTTCCCTCTTGGGGCCCTCAGGGAACCAAGGTGTAGTGGACTCTTCCCTTGTGGGGCCTTTAGGGAACCAAGGGGAGGTGGACTCTCCGTCGTGGAGCCGTCGGGGAACTAAAGAGTGGAGAGGATAGATGAAGCCCTCTTCCATCGTGGGGCCTTCAGGGAACCAAGGAGGAGTGAAGAGAAAGAGAATGAGACCTGAGAAGACACATTGTCGACCCAGAAGATATAGCTTCATTTCCAGTCACAATCCTGATGAACTTTATAAAAGAGACTGGGTTACTGTCAAAGGAATGAGGTAAAATGGGAGATAGTACAATGGGTCTATGGCCTAAGTGCTCACGGGAACTGTATATATGTAAACCGTCTTCGATTATTTAAAAAAAAAAAGTTAACCACAGCCAAGTGTAAATAATGTTTGATTTATGGTGGGCTTTCGAATTTGCTTTCCTCATTATCTCAAAACTTATTACTTATTGGAGATGTCTGACTAATCAACTGAACGATCGATATTTATAATATATTTGTGGTTGGTTCCGTCCACGCGATGCCCGCACAATGCGATGAGCCGTGAGAACTAGCAAAATTCCGTATACTTTATTTTGCCCTTCTGCTGGATAGAAGCGTTTCAGAGCGTTGTGCGTGCTTCATGTGAACGTAACCATAGAATTCACGTAACTTGGACAGTTTTCCAAGGAATATCATTTTATTCGCTTTTAAATGGAAAACACTAATTTTCAACATAGTCAACATAGTATTTTTGACATAGTCAGCACAAATATCAGAAAAAAGAACTAAAAGAATCTCAAAATGTTCAACATAAAATACGAGTAAAACTTAATATTTTCACAAAATTATTTCTTGATCGCTTTTACCTTTCACTTATTTTAAAATAAAATAAAAGCCATTATCTTAATACAGATTTTTTTGTGTAAATTTTTAAAAATTTAAAGAAAATGGTTCAGATCATCCAATTAAGGAAAGCCTACACCAGTTTCCTTAAGAATTCCTTTAGATACTAAAGAAAATCCATTTTTTGGCGATCTTTCTTATATCACTGCATTTTGATAAGTGTGCAGTTAGGTGCTATGCACTTTATGCATAATTTAACAAAAAAATAAGGCACGGTTGTTTTGCAGAATTTCTCATGTGATGAAGTCATCAATTGGCAATTCAGTGCTATTTTGTTTTTGACTGTTGAAAGTTTCCCGTTGAATGCCAATTTTAAGCCTGTTTCATCTTTTGAACAAATTGTGACCAGCAAAAGAGGACAACTGGTTGTTAGCTTATTGCAATTTGCTGCAACGCACCTAGAATCGACGTTTAACGGGAA
This sequence comes from Limnephilus rhombicus, assembly GCA_929108145.2. NCBI lineage: Eukaryota > Metazoa > Arthropoda > Insecta > Trichoptera > Limnephilidae > Limnephilus > Limnephilus rhombicus. Next base: position 15,257,070 of record OV815296.1, read on the forward strand.
CCTTTGAAATATCATAAAATAAAATGGCCATTTGTTGACTATGTTACACTTGAATTTCTACAAAGCAACTGGGTCTGACACATCTTACGAATAACGTATTATCAAAGCTCAACTAGAATAGTTATGACAGTGAATAAAAAATATGTAATAAAAATTAAAGATAATAGGCCACTTGCATCACATTTTTTAATTTTTTTTCCGGTTTAGGCAAATATTCTAAGACATTCCGTTTTTTTTATCGTATTTTTGAAACCCTGGCGATTTTTTGAAAATTTCAATCCGAAAAATCAGACCATTTTTTTATAAACCGGAAAGACGGGACATAATTTTATAGATGCGAAAAAACGATAATTACATAGTCGAAAATCATTTTTAAAAAATAACGTTTTCCACACGAATGGGACAGGAGAATAACGAGGCATACCAAAAATATTAATTCTCATAAATATTTTTTTCTTTGATCCATCTTATTGATCATAAATCATTATAATGTTCAACGTCTATGTATATTACTAAATCAAATGTAATATACTTGTACTTGTAAATTATAATAATAATGAGAAAAAATCCGCATCATTATCATTATACCTCTAAAACACGTACTAACAACGTAAAATGTACGGGGTTCTCTTCATGACATCTGTCAATAAATCAAACCAAATGATACGTTCGCAGAGAACAAACAATAAATCTAGTGAACGTTAAATGTCAAATTCAAAAATTCGCCTGAAATCAAAGTGATGCCATATAAAAATTTAAAAAAATCAGTGTGGAATTTTATAAAATTAATAGGAACATTTTCGGAGACGGGACATTTTCATGTAGTGACGTCACGAGCCCAAATAATTGATTTATTTATTTAAAAATAATAAAAACTGTACATTTCTAAAAAATGTTACTATAATTTTCGTAATCTTAGTAAAATAATCTATCCACACGATTTTTTCGAAGTCGTTATGAAGTCCATGCAAGTGGCCTGTTATAATTAGTGTAAACCAGAAACCATAAGGTTTATTAATGTGTTTGCAATGAACGGAGCAAGAAACGAAAAAGGCATAAAAAGTATAATCGCAGAATTTTACCTTAAGTGTTTAGATACATTTTATACGGTATTTTTTATATTTCATAGAAATTTATATGAAATGTGATAAAATAATTTCCAAGTTTTTATTGTAGTATTCAAATAAACTTTAATTTTTGGTTTTGTTTTCTGATAATAGGTGTCTCTTTAATCAAATCACTCCTCTAAACTATATAATATTTCACTTCTTCATATTAATTTGAAATTAATTTTGTACATAACGTTTATTAGAATTGCATCCAAAACTGCTTACGAATTACACCTTGCACTTGTAAATGTAAATTGACAGTAAATACTTCAAACGAAGCGAGACGAAATAGGACGAATTAAGACGAAAATGGTGTTTACTGGAATCGGGTGAAAGGTATGTGTAGGAAATAACAAAGTATGCAAGGAAAAAGGATAACCAATCACTCACCACTGTATCTCTACGAAGGAGCACACGACACAACCACAGTGTAGAATAAACCTCCACCGCTGTATCTCTAGGTAATTGTCGCCGCAAGAAAACATCAGGTATTGTGCACTTCTGGAATGGTCAAATTTCTTCTTTTTACAAACAATATCGTGTACACAAGAAAAAACAACATCGTACTTCCAAGGTAGTTCCAATCTTCTTCTGTTTTCAGAACAAATGCACTATTTTTCACTATTTATTTGCAATATCCAAATTTCAAATACTTTTCCAGCAAGGTGGTGGAGAGGAAGAGATTTGAACTTGATAAACGACATCCTGGTAGAAACTAAGCATTTTCTCTTTTCAAAACCAAACAAGGATCTTTCTAATAAACGTTCATTGATTCCTTTAACCGTTCCGTTAGCCCAAGCTTTTAGGCACTTTTCGTGTGAAAAAAAGATTTGGATAGTACTTACCAAGATTATTGGTTTTTATTCTAATATTGTAAATTACACCGATTTTTTCCTATTAAATGGTAATTGTTTATTTTATTTTATAATTTTTCTTTTTTTTACTGGGTTTATGAAAAATCTTACATACATCCAAATAAACATTTAAAAATTACAAAAAAACAAATCCACCCTATTGGAACACACTTTTTAGATTTCGATGATTGTCTTTATTATTTTTATTTTGTAAAATTTGAAATTTTGTAAAATTAATTATTACGGTGCCTTAACATAAAATAATTATGAATAATGTGAATGTGAATGCAATACTTAATAATTTAGCATTATTATAGTAAGTTCATTTTTTATGGATATGTAAATAATTAAGTTATATATATTATATATTATAATTATGTAATATTTTGTAAAGTACCTACCTAAAATAAATATACATATTAAAATGTGAATGACATCCATTTTTTTACAAAGCTCCTTAAAGGAAAAAATCCCTCAGTCATCTTTGTGGATGCTGTGTGGAGAGTATTTTTTTATCGAAAGTAAGGAGAGGTAGTTCTACGAAGGAAAAATGTGTGTGTAAAGGGTGTCCAGGAGAGAAGGACGTACGAATTCATCCCTCCCACTGCGGTGCAAGGTGAAGTTCCGAGGGATTCCGGCTGCAGAGGTCAAAAGGTCGACCTCAACCGGTCTCTCCCGATCCGGCCTACCACACAGAAGGTTGGCTAACGCATCCGCTGAACAAACGTCACCCCATGAATCCGGGCACCCCAAACGTAGAGAACCATTTAGGGTGACCGGCAGTTGTTGATAGGGATGTTGGTTATCGAATAAATGGTTCCCGGGCGGCGTTACCAAGACACGTTTCCCAAAATGATAATTATTTCGTACTGTTTACTCTTTAAAATCGGTTATTTGTTTGTTTAGAGTCTAAATATTATTAGTTAATTGATAATAATGTGCCACTAAAAAACTAAACATTATCAAAATCTAAACTAAAAAAATCTAAACTGTAGACAAAATCAAAAGAACCTACAAAAACAACACAACAACGAAAAGAAAGACGCTTCCTGGCCGTTAAACGATGTTTTAGTTACACATTGAATAAAGACTGCAATTTCTATTTCAAATTATTACTAATAAAAAATGTGAAAGAACCGTCAACATAACATTTTGGAACTCTGGCGCATGCGCCATGCACGTCAATTTCCCGGCAAAATGACAGTTTTGGTTTGCGATATGTGATTCAAATCACGTTTTTGTTCATAATTTCTATTCTAATGACTAATTCACTATTTTTCTTCAGTTTTTATCCATTACAAGTCTTCATTATCTTTATCAATTATGTCAAGTTGTGAATTTAGTTTTGTTGTCGGAAAAAGCTAGGTTATTTTTGACACGTTATTTTTTAATTGACTTTAACCGCGGGAATTTAATAACACTTCAATGAAACCATTTTTTTAAATAACATAAATGCTTCACGCATGTATAGTAGGGTGGTCAAAAAAAATCAAATGTATGTAGGTGTCGCCACTGCCTTGATTTGTTACACCTACCATTCCTATTATGTATAAAAAAAATTTAGCCCCCTATCTTATATACAAGAGGGTGCTCATCGAATTAGAAGCTTCTGACAAAAAGTTTAGGATTTTAAGTAAAACACTTAATTTAAGGTTTATTAACATTACAAGTATTTTAATCAAATAAGTATACAAAGTATTTAAATGTGAACAAAATTTGGTAATAAAGCAATAATTAACATAATGTTCGTCGCAATCTTTCAAAACTATGTTTAACTCCTTTTTGGATGTTTCACTAAAAATGATTTTTCTGTTTTGTTCAACGATATGGAGTAAAAATTGCTTTTCTTCCTCATTCTCAGTGAGTATCGTGTTGTAATCTTCAAATATTTTAACACCTTTCTCCGCTGTATCATTAACAACACGCAAAATTTTGCGCAGCTTTTGCCTTGAAGGTAATCAACATTGTCATTCCAAGTCTCAGGAGGTAATTGCAAGAAAGAGTCCTTGATGTCAAGAATAGAGAACTCCAGTCCAATTTTTTTATTTTTTTTAATGAATAAAGACCTTCAAACTTAAATAACTGCATTTTTATTTTTATTTTTATAGTTAGTTTTAATAGTTAAAATAATTGTCAAAGTTTTAATTTTTAAAGACTCCCAGAAACGCACCGTATCTATGGTGGTCTAATTTTTTTACTTTTTAAGTTGTCATTTTGAATCAGTGATGTTATGTCGAGGGAAATTTCCCTAGATCTAGGGGAGAAAAATATTTTTTAGGGATAAGGGAAATCAGGACAAAATCTAGGGAAATTTCGAACTCTGGCCAAAATTTTATTACATATGACAGTATTACTGGTATTATTTATATATATACGTATATATATTTTTTGGAATTCCTATGAATCTTAATTATTTTTCATGTACTTACATGCCATGTTATTTTTAACACTGACAACTCAAAATGATATTAGGGAACGTACCCGTACTACGTGACACGTTCGGGGGGGGGGGGGGGGGTCTTCAAAATACCACGCTTGGTACAAATGAGCGGCGGGTTGCTTATGATTTTTATTTTGCAAAGTGTTTTTTTTAAATTTGGAATTCAGTTTCTAATTCAGTGGTGAGTGTATTCGTACTTTTAAATTATTACTTCACGTAGCAAAAAGTGTTTTATTTGGAAAATCACGGTATTATTAGTATATTTACCAAGTTCCGATATCTTTCCAATTAATTATCATATTAATTAACATATAACAGGATTAGTGTTACACAATCAGGTGGCTACGTAGGTAATTGCGTAAATGTGAAATTCTAGGGAAATTTCACTTCTAACTGTTGGCAACACTGTGAAGAACCCAGAATCATGGCGGATAATGACTTTTAGGTGTGAGGTGTGTTTTTTATTCAAGATTAACTGCTTTTAATATAGAAAAACATTGGTAAAATGTCCACATTTCACCGCTACTGTTATTGTATTTAATCAAAGTGCAATATAAAAACAATAAATCATCTCTTTCATTGCAAATACATGTGACATCGTGTTTTGTGTCAGGTGTTACTTTGTCGGTACATTGTTTTATGTATAATACATACAGAAACACTGGTATTTATAATACACTGATCATGACGAGTGTGTAACAACTTGTATAAAAAGCCCTATACTAAAAACAATTTGAAAATACATAAAAACAAACATCAAAATATGACACGACTTTAACCTCAAATAGACAACATTTATTGCAGATTGTCCGCAAATATAGCCCTTTTCGTAAATTGTTGAGGGCCTAAATTATGTTTCAATAAACACAATAACTATTATTTATCTAAATCTCTATAAACAGTATGAAAATAAACCAAAAACACGAAATGTTGAATTGCATAGGTACGTGTGCACTTCAAGTCATTTCAAATGTCAATACAATACACAGGTGACAGGTTAACTGTGACGTCACGGTTAACCATTTCAGTAATGCCAACTTAACGCTGTGTTTTCCGAAGAGGTTTAAAAATGCACTTTTTAATAATTTATTAAAAACTCTGCATTTAATATTATGAAATAAAACTTATATATTCAGAATCAGCGTTTCTTGGTCTATATGAACATATTTTTTTAAAGCCATAATATTTTTCACTGGAGTTCCTTATTAAGAACGTTTTAAACGTTCCTTGTGTTGCAAAAGCTTCTAATGTAACCTCCGAGGCAAGCTTAGCCGAATTACCTCGTACTAAACGATTACCGCCATCAGAATTTATTTTTTGAACAATGGCCTGTTTCTCAGCATCAGACAGCTTGTCAGAAAACAAGGCAAATGCAACTAGTTCACCTGGCACATACCATAAGTGACGCTCTAAGACATCCCTAGCTGCTATACTGATTTCGGAATCAATGGCCTCGTACAATTTTAAGCTCTTCCAAAGTAATAAGTCACATTTGCTGCCAAAGGCGCTTCGATCCAAACCTTGGTTTAGATGAGCACACCAAAACTAACATATCGAAAAGTTTAAATGCTTGTAAATTATTTCGAAAGACAAAAATCTTCAAAGCATACAGCAATTTGACTATTCAACGAGCATGATGAATCGGGCCTGGAGCGCGCCAATGTATCTTCGCAGGTGGTTTGTTCAAAACAATATGGTGAGCTTTATTAGCTCTTCGTAATCATCGCGAAGTTGATTCTCTCCGGATAGAGTGGTTGTTAGACTCTCAAGAATATTTTCAACGAACTGTTCTGCGTTCTTAACGAGGTCAAGACAATCGTAGTGCTCCTTCGGTAATGTTTCCCAAATATGGCTGAATCTTTTGAAAAGTGGGATTTGAGGAAAGCTTGTTGGCTCGAAATACAGAGTAAATATTTTTGAAAGCATTATTTCAAATATGTGATGACGACAAGTAAGCCATAAAATCTTTGGACTTATCCTCTAATATGCTAGCATTACTGTGTGTTGCTGAAGCTGCACTCAAGATTTAACCCTTGCCTCGACTCATTTCTCTCAATTCTTCAGATCTTTGTTTCCGTTTTAGAGAACGTTCTTTGAGCTTTACTAGTTTCTTGTCGATTGAGGTCATAATCATCTTACGTTCTCCTCTTTGATCGATGAGAAACGCTCTGTCTTCCGCAATTTTTATCAAATTGAATATAAGTTCTTGAATAAGTACCTACATGCGCGGAATCTTTCACATTTTTGAATTCATTTTATATGTGGTGATAACGGATTAAAACTTGCCGAAGAGTAGGAAGTTCGTTAAGCCGGTTAAGCCTCAGCAATGGCTCAACATCTCGAACCCCAAGTAGAAAAATTGTCTTTTTATGAGTAGATGAATACATTTTATTACACTGATTCACTTCACAGTCAACTAAATAAGTATCAAAAACTTTTTAAATTTGTCTTTAAAACTCTTCACTAGTTTATTTTAATATTTATTTAATAGTTTAACAAACGAAATTGTCCTGTAACAAAAAGTTTATATGTTTATATACTGTATTAAGCATTTTACACAAAAAATTCAAAAACAACACTCGATTGAGCACCCCTTCTACTTGAGCTATCTCGCTGAAGTTTTACTATGTTCTTACTATGAATACATGTCACAAATTCACGGGGTGGCCAAATGAAAAATAACAAAAAAAAAATTTGGACCACCTTAATGGATAGGTAAATACAAATTCAACGAACCAACATTGCGCAACAATGTCAGATTTTTTTAGTTACTATCGGGAAACTATTGAAATAATTTTAATTCTATTAACGAGTTAAGAAATGAAGTGTTCTTCACGAAATGAAAATTCTTGCAATTCTTGCAAATTCAAATAAAACGATTTTATGATGTTTTTTCAGAAAATTTTCGACGTTTTGTTTTAAAAGGTTTGTTGTGAACTTTTTCTTCAACTTTTTTGTATTTGATATTAAAATATTGCTATTTTTAAACATTAAAGTGTCAAAAAAAAATCTAAAAGGTAATTTTATCTAGTTTCTAAAATGATATTTGTATTTACGACATCTTCAAAAAGAAGAAATATAGAGGACATTTAAATACTTATAGAAGTATTTAAAATTCCTTGAAAAATATCCGAAATTCGAGTAATTATTATTATTATTAACAGTTTATACAACATATAAACAACCCACTTTGGCTGGATAAGCAATGTTTATATATTTCTAGGAATACGTCAGTTTCCTTATCATAGGTACGTACAATAAATCATCTGATTCTAATAACCAACAAAATAATCTAATGATTTATTGATTCCAATGACCCACTGTCGATTACAGAAACCAACAAAACAACAACAAAACACAACAGAAAACGTTTGGAACTAATAGCCATACAAAACAAAGACAAAAACGTGTGAAAACATAACAATTTATTGTCTCCTTGAACTTTTTAGTATCTGAACGCCAGCCCCTTTGTAACTGTATACGCAGTTCGTTGGACAAGTCTATTCTTCCTTTGTACCAATACGTCCAACACCGGTAGTCCAGAAAGTGCAATAGTCCAACAAGTCCATCAAGTCCAATTTGTCCACAAAGTGTCCAATATTCACGGAGGCGTTCATTGTGTTTCGTTGAGGAAGGACGGGTTCTATGGGTAATAAAGCCGATGACATCGGGGCCTTTGCACGCCCAAAATTCACGTGCAAAATGCCCGTCGAATTTTGTCGCTCAGTGCGGCGACAGAATTCGACGAAATTTGTGAAAATTTATTTCATAATATTTAGAATCGAAATCTTTTATAATATCAACTTATCTGTTTTTTGTGTATTGCACAAAAGTCGTAACTGTCCGGGGCCTGCGGATTGATGACATCACCATTTTGAAGAATGTTGAAAATTGTGGGGTTGATTGTTTAAAGTTGATTAAAAAGAGTTTTTTTTAATACTCAGGTATTTTCAGAAACTTAGCCTAAATCAAAATTTAGCCTTTTGTTTGTTTTGTGACTAGAGCGAATGTGCAGTTTATTATTCGACACGCATTTCGTGAAATATTTAAATACTTAGGGGTCGTCCATTAATCACGTGAGTCTTGAAAGGGGGGGGGGGGGCTCGAAAAAATCACGAGGGGGGGGGTATAATGAGATATCACGTGTATTTATTTTTCGTGATAATATTCTGAAAATTTCATAATACTTTGTACTAATAAAAATACACTTTTTTTTTTTTTGATTTTGGGGGAGGGGGTTAGTCTAAAACCTCACCACACATCACCAGGGGGGGGGGGGTTAAAAAGTTGCTAAAAAACATCACGTGATTAATGGACGACCCCTTTTATGAAAAGGAATTTGTGATTTTTCTATGTTTTGTGATTAGATCGCATACAAGATACTGAAAAACCTTCACTATTACGAGTGGCGGTCCGTAATTTTATTTTTTTTTTTTTTTTTGGGGAGGCACAAAAATCTTCCACAGGTTGAAAAAAAATAATTTACTTCGTTTTCAGTAACAACATCAATAATTTTTCAATTTTAGCACTCACAAAAAGTCTAGAACTGACTCCTGAACTAGCTCCTGACTATTATTACCTCTTACTTATACAAAGCAAAATAAACAGCAAAATGCACCGCAGGCGATTGTTTTGTTCATTGAACTTTGAATTAACCATAACCTCAAGGGCGGACATTCATTATTTGGTAAGTACGCGTGGTATATTTCAAATTCATTTTAAATCATACACACTTTACCAGAGAAGTTGAAGACATCAATAATGTAGATAAAGTTTTTCGTTGCGTCTTGTTATTTTCGCTGCAAAGATTATCTTAATTGTTCCAAGTTCACACTGTGCAGAAACAATGAAGACTATATGATATTCCCAAGTGCGGGTATGTTGTGAGGCTGAAAGAAGTGGGACGAGGGAAAGCTGAATGTAGGGAAGTACCTGGCTCTTCAGATCTGGTTACCAAATACGATTATTACCATTTCAACGTTTTGATTCTGAATGGTTGTCGTCTTTCACTAGGGTGATACTGAAATCTTCTACGGCTCTTTGTGTAACGCACGTTTGCCGGTCACAACAATGGTCCCTCTCGCATCTTGCTAAATCACGTCGAATTTGCGATGAAAATTGGAAGGTATTCGTGCTTCACGACGGGCAATTTGACTTCGTATTTGGCAGCGAGCCACATGGATTACTTCCAAAATCGGCCCAACTCTCTCGGGAAAAATCTTCACAGCTTCAGTCTGCTCCAAACATTGCAATTATACACAAGTCTGAGAGATATTCCTGGAGCAATAGGAGAACGCAAACAAAAACAAAGGAACCGCGAGGAAAAGACAATAAAATAATCGGTCGATTTTTCCATATTTGACGTTTATTTCCGCGGGAATTCGATTGAACAGTTTTTGTGGCGGGATTTTTTTGATTTTATTGTCAAATTTTCGATCTCTTTTCGAGGAATTTGCTGCAGAAGTTTTTGGTGATTTTCGAGCTTCTTTTTTGAGCAGGTGAGTGTTTTTGTTTACGCTATATTATGTTATTAATGTTAGAAATCGGAAACTGAACATATAAAAACAAATAGTACCTAATGTGATTTGATAAGTGAGGTGCAGAGTGGAAAATTTTCAGTAGGTGTTGCCCTGTATTGAAATGACTTGTTTTTATTTGATCTTTATTGTCACTTGCGTCAGTTGCTTTCCAAATTTATTTTACTCCATCCCGTCCATTATTTCCTTCAACCCCACAACAGTGCCATAGTCCTGCTGGCTCCAGTCAATTGGATCTTTTGTTTGAAATCACATAAACAAACAAAAAAAAAGTGTTTATAACTTAATATAAAGGTTATTCAGCTATGATATTGCTTGTACATAATGTCCAGATACTCGTGGTACAACCGGAAAATTGTTGAATCTGCATTATATTTGGAGTCGATTTTGTGGTCTTTTTTTATTTGATTTGAGCTTTCTTTTTTGAGGAAATCAAGTACAACGTTGAAATTTTATAGGTCAAATTTGAAAAAATCTTTTAACACGGGGTCACTATCAGCTGTTTATAATTATTTTATGCGTCGAAGCGTAGATCCACCTCCAAAAGTTTGTAACAAAAAATCTAAATGCTGAGATCGAAAATAAGCAGATTTTTTGTGTTCTCTATCAATGTGTTGATTCACGAGATTCCCGCCCGTATCACTAGTTTCCGGACACCATGTGCACATGTTCAGAATCTCATATTATTATAAAATCTTCTAAATATTTTACTAATCATAGAGGTCTAAAACTTGAGAAAGCTTCGGTATGTACCTTTTTTCCTTTGTGATGTAATTGTGATAAAGGAAGGAAATGGAGCCAGTATCGCCCTTGTAAAAGGCGACGACCATTCAGAATCAATACATTCAAATGGTAATAAACCGTGTTTAGTGACCAGATCTGAAAAACTAGGTACTTCCCTACCTTCATCCTAGCCAGGGACCTCCCTGCCTTCCTTTGTTATATACATAATTGTAACATGTGATTTAAATCATGGTTTTCTTCATAATTTCTGTTTTTAATGACCATTTCACTACTATATTAGCATTTTAGCCTTCAGATTTTATGTCCTGGTTAAATCTTCCCCACAGGAAAAACTAAACCCTTTTAAACACTTTTCCATTAATGATCATCTAGTCAATTCACGCTAAGCAATTGCACTATATAAGTATAATAAATACAAAATAATACAAGAACAACATGTCAACCTACCAGACGTCAAATGCGAAAATAATTCATCGACTCCAGATATTTTCATATCAGAGGGTTCGGCTCGGTGGAACTCCTAATTGGACCTATAAATCCTATTGATCCCTCAATATAAATATTTAAAAAATGTTTTTAAATCCTACATGTATTTAAAATGACTGATTTTTGCATTCTTTTGCGTCAGTTTTAATCAAATTGTGAATTTAGTTTTATGTTATCCATTGTTTAATACATATATTGGGATGGAATTCCAAAAAGAATTACAATTTCTAAATTGCTGATGATGTTAAAAGGGTAATTATTTATTTGATCAATTCTTGCACTCCGGCCTTTTGTTTTTGTGTAGGTGTTATTAACACGACGAAAATATTTGTACTTTGAATTGATTATAAAATAGAATTCTCACGTGCATTTTTCACAAATAAAAAATAAAACTAAATTGAACCATCATATTTTAGATTAGCGTTATCAGTCACCCTATATTTTTACAATAAAATGTATTGACTTCCTTTAGCTTAGTAGTTATCTATTATCTGAAAGAAATAGTATTATTTTGTGTTATTTTTATAACTTTATAAAATTATTTACATCAACACAGGCATGTCCTTAAAAATTGAATTGTGAACAATAATTACTGCCAAATAAAGAAACAATAAATAAACAAAAATATCTTTGTGTACGTAAGACCTGTTCCCACGTGACTTTTAAAACGCAGTTTGTTAAAATTATCAGAGCAGAATTTTCGTGGAACGTGGCTTGGGATTTCCCCGACGCAACAATATTTGGCAGAGGAAAATGAGGAAAATAAATATCAAATAATACGTGTAATTTCTAACGTAGGGGCTTTTGATCGGCAAAGTAACAAAACACACATGTCGACGGTTTTCCAATGTTTTAGCTTCTTCTTTTAATGGTGTCCCATCTTATCGGAGGTTTACAGCCGTTGTTCCCAACTTTTACATCGATCAATCTGAGTCTCCGATCAGCTAAGTGATTGATTTATTGACGCTCGATTCGCCGGTTGGCTGGAGAGTTGCGTTGAGAAGAGTGTAATTGCGCATTTGAGGGAGTGTTGAGCCAACATGTCGGCTCAACAGTTGATCAGTAGGTTTGGGAACAATGATCGTTAATGTATTGATTAATGAATGACATCTTTTCTGGTGCGCCCTTAATTCGGAAGTTGACTAACATTAAACTGCTTTCACCGATGGGGTCAGACTAACTTGTAGTTCTTGGGTCTTTCTTCTTTCATATTGAAGGTTGGCAATCATCATGATAATCTTAAGCACCTATCGGTATGGTCGAAGAAAAACTTATTAACGTTGCTTCCAATCCTACTGATCAACTGTCGAGCCGAAATTTTGTCTTAACACTCCTCAAATGCACTAATACCCTCTTTCCAACGCACTCTCCGACCAACAGGCGAATCGAGCGTTACTAAACAGGTGGAAAAAAATATAACAAGCAGTAATTGTTGAATGAAACACTAGTATATATTGAATTATTTGGCGGGTATTTGATAAGCCCCCATAGCTCAGTGGTCAGAGCATTCGACCGGCAATCGGAAGGACACGGGTTCAAGTCCCGTTGGGGGCAAGTATCTTTTCTCGGAAGATTTTTCAATGTAAATGAGTGTTTCAGGCTGACAATTATTGCTTGTAATAATCGTTACTAAACAAATCACTTAGATGATCGGAGACTCAGATTGACTGGTCGAAAAGTTGGCAACAACGGCCGTGACTTATTCTTCTGCTACCTACTTCTTCTTATGGTTCCCTGTCCTATCGGAAGTTGGCTATCATCAGAGCAATTCTATCGATAAATAATAAAGGAAAATTAAAGACGGCTCTCAATTTTCAGGAAAAAACGAGAAAATTTCGTTTGCAAACAGAAAATGTGTAAGGGTAAAATAAAATATAAATGCATTTATACATTTTACCCTTACACGGTCAGTGGTTGAGTGGACGTAGCGCTTGGGTCCCACCCGAGCGTCGCGTGTTCGATTCCTCGACTGGCTAAGTTCTCCATCACAACACAAGCAACATTTTCAGCTTTCTGTGGTGGTAGTAGGAGATTTTCAAACATTGTTGGGTTATTCGTAACCCGGGAATGTTTGTCTTTCTTTATATTAATAAAAAAATATATATTTCCTTCAGGAAAGTTTGGCAGGTGTTTGAATTGTTTAGAAATCTACAGTTTTATTTCGAAATTGATGAAAATTTGCTCACCTGACCTTCAAAATAAGAGGAAGGTCACTGTTAACAACACTTCGAAAAAACTTTGTGTAAAGCCCGAGCAATGCCGGAGACTTAAGCCAGTTAAACGACAAAGTCAATAGTGAAATAAAATAAGGGTTCCATGACAACTCAGAGTCATGCAATTTCAACACCCTTTGATAAGTCATTAAAAGTTATGCAAAAAATAGCCCATAACCTAACCTAACATAATCTACGTTACCATATTTTTGTATTAAAATTTTCTCACCACTGATAGACTTTCCACCGGTCAACAAAATAACATCATCCGAAATTTCACAACAAAGAACCAATCAATCATGAATTGCGCGTTGCGCGCTGCGGGCACCCGACACACGCCACGCGCCACGCGGCGGTTTGTTGTCTTGTTATTACGTGCAATCGGATTTGTTGTAAACAGTCGCACTATCTAAACACGTAAACAGTGCTGCCAAAACAGTGCCACGTGTTGATTTGAACGTATCGTCACGTGCTTCTTGTCCGCGCCTGTACAGGACCAAAATATCCCCTTTCTCCAACACTCTGTGTGGGTACCTACTAGGCTAAATGTTGTACTTTATATTATTATATCGATGGTACCTATAATAATTACTTTCTCAGGGGCTGGCGAAGATTTCCCGATGGCAGCAAGCAATGAAATTTATTTATAGTTATTGAGAATGTTGAAAACGTTGCAAAGAAACGAGCTAACTTTTACTAATTTTCATTTGTGATGTTTTTTTTTACATTAGCTCGACACAGGAGGCCGTCTGGGAAATTATTTTCATTTATATCATCTACGGAGATGCTGTGTGGAGGGTCTTTTGAGGAAAGGAGGGAGAAGAAGTTCTGGAAAGGAAAAAGATATGAGGGGTGGGTAAGAATCTGGGGGTCAATGTGTTCAGGAGTGACGGACGTATGAATTCATCCCTACCACTGCCGTGCAAGGCGATGTGTAGAGAAGAGTCCAGCTGGAGAGGTCTAGGTTAGATCTCTCTCAACCAGTCTTTACCGATCCGGCCCGCCACGCAGTATGTGGGCAAACACATTCGCCGCCAATCTCACATAATTAACCCGAGCACCCCTGCTAAGTCACTAACGTTGCGAACCACTTGGGGTGACCCACGACTGGGGTGTAGATGGTTGTAGTCATACCCACCTCCCAAATTGACCAATTATAACAATAATAAACTGAAATTTTCATGAATAATATATCGACATAAAAAAAAGTACATATGTTTCATTAAAAATGTCGATATCATTTGTAGGCATATTTATTTGCTAAACTATGTAAGCGAGGAATTGGCGAGTTTGCTACATAATTTATTTGTGAATGGTGACTTTGAAATAGGTCCTTATACCTAGTGAGTTGAGTAGATACTCTTAAATTGACTACTTTCAGAGTTCGTAAAAGTCGAGCTCCGAATTTACAATTTTAAAAAGAAACATAGGTCGCTCACCCCTTATGTGTGTGTATTTTTAAGGTAAGTATTTAATAAAAAAGTGTAGTTTCTTTGTTCTAAATTCTAAGGAGATATTTAACTCAAAATTAATAAATCGTGAGTCGTGAGGTGACCAAATAACGTAATTATACTCTATTTGGGTTCGAACTAATGAGACAAAAAAAATCATGACAGGAAGTGAACTAAAGTTTTCAATTCTTCTTAGTAAAAACCCTATTATTTTCATTGTATTGCCTACATACTTGCATATTAATTCATGAAATATTTAACATGACTTATTAAATAGATTCTTTAATTAAAAAAGATACAATTGTGTCGTAAATAACACTAGTAAGAAATTACTGTATCTGGGTATTTTTACGACAAAAATCGCACGCTTAAAACTCCTTAGATATTCAGTTTCTACGTTTCTGGTCGTACTAGAGAACGTTTTTCAATAATTAACATCAACAAACATCACCTTAGTTCGCGCATAAAATATACCAAAATAGCCCGACTTTCCGGGAAAAAGGTGAAAAACATTTACAGTGCGATGTTCTAGTTTACAATAAAACGTGTCACTGCACTGGTACGCAGTAACGAAAGGTCAGTTCTGATCATTTGGTAAACAAGGTAGTAATTTGCACGTAAATTTTGTTAAAAATACAACGCAGTGTTTTTCTATTTGCATATTTATATTCTGAAGTTGATAATTCTCGTGGTTAGGTTGTTACATGTGGTGGTATGATTTCCTAACTAAAGAGTACGCAGAGATAATTCCACTACAATTATAAGAGATCATAATCAATTGCAAGAAATTTTATTTAAAATAGGCCTCATGACTGATCCCTGTGGAAGTAATTAGAGATCGGTCATAATTATTAAACAATTACTTGCCTTCGTCAACCGTATTTCTCGGATTTTTTATAGTTATCTCATTCACTTCTTGAATTTTATGTGAATCGCAAATGTAAGCTTTCCGGAATTAGTAGACTTAAGGCATCCTCGATTTTGTGAAACTGAGGGAATGGACTGAGCAATTAAAGAATGATGTTGGGAAATGCCTGGCAAATTAGAAAAAGCAAATTAGATTCTGAATCAACGTCACTCATTTCCTACTCTGAGAAGGAGGATGTAATTGGGATTTTTATTGCACGTGTGAATAAAAATAATATGCTTATTTAGCTAAGAATTTACCGATCATTCACCTTCATGTTTTCATTTTACATTAAATAAATTCTATCATTTCGCCGCATTTTGAACCCGCGACCTCTGGGCTCAGTGCCAATACACGAACCGCTCTTCCACGGGGATCGTCGAACTTTACATTTTAAACGTTTACGAGAGACTGCTTTATTAAACCGGATATTCATTAATTTATGCATTACATATTAAAATTATGTAAATAATTTCAACCCAATTACTTACAGATAATTATAAATGTTTTCACACATGGTTTTGCGACGTTCGTTGACCTACTGACGCGTGATTTCGTATAAAAAGACTGTAGCGACCATGCTTCATATTATTTTAAAGGCTGCTGTTCGTTTTATGAGCTTTCCTCCGTCGTAAATGAATTAAGAACTTTTATTTAACAAAATATCGAATAAAACTTTACAGTTAGGGTGAAATCATTATTTATAGCCGTTATAAAGTTCAATCGATCACTGGTGTGAAAAATTATAATAACATTTAGTATCTAGGTATCCGTATGAATGAATTGTGTTTTATGTAGAAAAACATTTTATTGTCTTTCTTTAAATAATATTTCTCATATTCTTAATTTCCCTTTTACTGAATCATGCCAGCACACTCATTAAAAAATACAGTACAATTTTAAAACAGGTCTCATGACAGATCCCTGTGGAAAACGAAAGAACTAATTTTATACTGCGGTTTACCCAATTTTGTTCTGTTGTACATTGCTCAGCTGTCCAAGGGGAGAGTATTTTAATGGGAATAGAACGACGCATATCTCAATTCCAACGTTCAATATTGTTTATCAACTCCATCTATTCATCTATGAGCTCACAAATTGTGTGTGGGTAGCTAACGAATTGTAATTTCCAAACTTTCAAGAATAATCATGACATAGAGGAAAAACACAATTCAAATGTGAGTTTTGGCCCGTTTACAATTAACTAAAAGCAGAGGGCCAAATTTTAAGAGGCAATTGTTTCCAGACTTTGAACAGTTCATCAAATTTCAATGTTAATTAAAAGTTCTATTCAACTTCTGTTAATATTTCAGTTCTCTGAAACAATTGGTCCATAATGAAATAATAACAGAACCTCATTGAAACGTTAAAAGAACTTGAAAATTAACTTTGAAAATTGATGAATTGTTAAAATTCTGAGAAATAACTGGTTCATTGTAAGTATTTTTTCCATTCCTATTCCTAAGTAGACAAATTGAGGAATTTGCAATTACAATATAAATTTATCCATATTAATTAAAGACAGCTGAGAAATCTTCGATATGCAGATGACATTTGGCTCATTAGTGGCAACAACAAAGATCTGAAATAAATAATGCTCAGTAATTTTAATAATACTGATAAATATATATTAAAAAAAAAATAATAATAATAAAATTTAAAAAAAATGTTTTTTTTTTAATGCCTTCCGAAGCCTTCAGAAGGCGATACAGCTGTCACGTGTAATAATAATTACACAGCAGAACTTGTTTGAAAATAAAATGTTTTTATTAATTTAATAATAATATTATTGATTATATAATAAAAAAATTAAAATTAAAATGGAGTTCTACAAATTAAACTTGATAACAATAAATATATTAAAATACATTTAAATTATCTTCTTCATCAATGATATATTACATTGTTTGTTTAACCTTCAAAAGTTATTCCAATAACATTGAATATTCATTACTTTTAGAAAAAGTCAATAGGTGTCCCTTATAAATAAAATCGAATATCCAAGATACTATCTAGGTTACAAATAAATTCTTAAGAACTTTGTGATCATTTATAAAGATAGCTGCCAAAATATTGGGAAATTATAGTTGAAGATAATATTATTAATTTTGAATTTGAAATACGAGTTTGAAAAAGATGAATTAGAATGAATAGGTCCCAATAGCCAGGCACGAGATCCCGATAAGACAAGAGATCCTGGACTCGATTCCCAGTTGCGACCGTTATCTTTTTTTTATTTTTCTGCATCTTGTTCTGTTTCATGTTTCGTTTAGATTTATTAGTATTATCTTCTTTAATGATACATTGACGGTTTAGCCTTCTAAAGGAATTAAAAAGAAATTCCAATCAATTTTCTGTTAGACGCGACCAGGCGCCAACGCCAGTTCCTTGTAAACTTATCGCCGTTGTTTATATAGGTACTTTTGCACCATAAATTTATTTGTATTATTAGTAAACTATTTTAGAATTGCCTTTCAAAAGTGTGTGCCAAAAGCTTGCGCTTTTCCGGCTTTCCCTGAGTCTAGAAGTTTTGGTGGGTCGCTGTATTTACACAACTTACCTGAGATGATCCACAGAAATAGAATAAACAGGGTTACCCAAATAGCTCATTGATCAGTTTTACCTATAATTGTGAATCGGCTATCGACAAAATCAAATAAAAGATTCATCGATACCTTCATGGAAATGATGTATTTGTTACTAGATCCAGAAAGCTCAAATTGTTAACCATCTAAAATCTAACTACACTGTTGCAGTAAATTTGTTTGTAGGTATATCTCACTAAATATGATGAATGGTGAACTCTGGCACCACGATCCTTGTTTCAATCCTTTCACACATCGTCTCATGTGATACTCTTCTAATTTTCTGACTCTTGACATGACCTGACTCAAGTATTTGATTAACTTGATCGTGCCGCGAATTCGTGAGACGACCCGAACCTCTTCCTCAATCTGCTTATGCGTTGTTTATTTTCCTGGCACCTCTTACTCCTTACATCCATTCTACGTGTCTAAACAATTTATATCCCTTTCTCAGTCTTCTTCCATCTACTTAATTCTACAGTTCCCTCTGATTTTGCATATTTCATCTTACCGACTGCGCCAATGTTATATTACTGACATGAGGAAAGATACTGGCATGACTGAGACTTTCGTCTACTCTAGCTGAGATCTGACATGAGAGAGAGAGAGAGCGACTTGACCAAGTGCAACTACTTAACTACTCTACCTTTCTCACTCTAACACTGCTGAAGTCATATTAGCATTTGACTAATCCCACACCCCTAGTTCCAATAGTAGGTATCTCGCTTTAACATTAATATGTTTTATACGTTCTGAACAAGCAATGCAAACAACAAGTTAAATAATAAAACTGGAAAGAATGACCATTAACTCGGATACCATTTTCGTAAACATTGTTAATTAACGTATTTTTGAATGACAGCCCTACATCTAGCTAGTGCTACCCACTCGTCTGCTCTTGGCTTCTTCCCAACAGAGCTTACCTACTCCACATGCAACTCCTTCTAGACTGCGTCTTACAGACATCAAAACAAAACACAACGCAAACTTCGAGCTTTGGGATTCCCCTGCGAGCATCGAGCGATGGACCACACCAACTTAGAGCAAACGCAATGCCAGCTTTATCCAAGGAGCTATTAATCAAATCTGTTGGACAAAAGAATCATCTGTTGCACAACTGTTTGGCTAATGAATTAATTGACGTAGGTAGCTGCTCAACGTGGACCACCTTCTGATGCTTTTGCAAGTTCGTAGAAGCTGAACTACTTAAATTATTGGATGGCGTACACGGAAGTTGTTCAAATATTAATTGACTGGAAATAATTACCAAAACGTTTAGAGCTTTCATCGGTCCATGTGACATCGCTAAATCCCTGGCGCAATAGATTGTTTATTGCAAGGGATCCCTGGTTGTGAAAGTAATGTTTAATCATTAAAGATAACATTAGCGACTCTCAATCGAAAATTTGAATCAGAAAAAGGTACGGTCATATCCAGGAATTGAACCCAGGAACTTAGCCTTACGAAAGTAATATTTAAGAAATAATTTGCTATTGTCCATCACTTCAAGAGCAGACCTGAAGTGCCAGAAGCCAAGAAGAATATGCGATACGCAAATGAATTGAAGAAAAGGGGAGACATACCAGAAAGACATTGCAATAATACCATGTGAAACGAATACGTCAGGTAATGTCCGGCCTCTGTGTTCCCTCCCTCCTACAACATGGGTCTCTTCAAGACTCATATTCACTCCTTCCTCTCCTCAAAAAAATCCTCCACGCACCATCCCGAATGAAGAAATAGGCTCTGAGGAAAATAATTTTCTTCAAAGCCTCCTGTTTGAAGTTAATTTTAAAAATTTTTTTTTTAAATGTCAAGAACTAGAACAGTAAAAGAAACGAAGCAAGAACTGGCAATAAAAACATTTAAAAAATACATCAACTCAACAAGCAATTCAATAATAATGGATTTTGAGAACCTTTCTTGAGGTGGTTGCTCCAAAAACTGGCGCCTCCATTCTACAATAATATTTCTGTTATTACCTACATGCAATCTGTTAAAAATCAGAGTGTGATATAAAAATCCACTCCATTTTGGCGTCAAAGCGTGCGTCTGTTTTGGCGAATATTGGCGAGACCACAGGCCAACAGATCAGTAAAAGTGTGAAGTGCAAAGCAGCTGAGAATATTATTCCGTAAATCTTTGGTAGACGTTCGGGCTATTCCTGTCCGACCAACTCGTTCCGATGGCCAAATGAGATACTAAACAGGACTATATTTAGCCGAGTCTGGAAAACTAAATCTCTCTAATGGATTATCAACTCGTGGAACAGTACAACAAATGACCTTTTCTTGGATAAGTATTAAGATCTGTCATCCGGAGAGTTGTCAAGGATTTCGGGAAACTTGGAATTTTAAATTTACGAAAACTTGGTACAGAAATCTTCATACGTACGGGTTTATGGATGAAATGTTTAGGGATTACTGACAAAGGTTATTTTCTGGAATAAGATAAATGGGTGTTGAAATAATGATGATGCTGGTTGATTTTGATGATACCAATATCCTGCCTTGATTAGAAGAAGGCTCAGATAAATGGGTAGTTGAATATAATGCGGTAGAGCCAGGTGACTCACTTAACACCCAATGGCAAACCTGTTGAACTTTATTTAAGGTATCAAGGGAATGAGATGATGTGATACCGTAAGTTTTGTGAGCGGAATGCTTGTGGGACCACGCAGATCATCTCCATACCAACAAATATCAAGTACCTAATAGAAGCGATCAGGTCTCCAACTTTTGACCGGGATCTTAAATTATATATGGATCTTAAATGATATCGTAGTTTACCTTCTTTGGTATTCATCATCTATTATACCTAGCAGTGGTTTCCAAACAGTTTTCCTGAGTACCCCTTAGAAAAAGCCCAAAATCGGGCACCCCTTGTAGCCAAAATGTACGTACTGTGAGTTCGCTTACATCTTCAAGCAACCTAACTTACCCCAGGGGATACGAGTACCACTAGTTCGGAATCACTGATCTAAAGGTACCCCATCAATAAGTAGGGAGGTACATTAAAGTTTTTTTGCTTTATTTCCTTTACCTACTGCTTTCTGTGTTCTGCATTATATCAAGAGGTCAACGAATTGAAAATGTCGTTGAGATTCGCAGATACCAGCTGTCACCAGGTACCAACTGTAGTCTTTGTTGTGAGCTGGTGACGGATACGATTCGTGCTTTAACATGACGTGCGTAAAACATTCTGGCACGTGTGTCTTTCATCCTAATGCGGAAATGCCCAAGTGTCAGACGCGCTGTCGCCTTGTTTTACAATTAAATCAAGAATATTATAATATCTTTGTTACTTAAAAACCCTCCGAGTGGCAGATCAAAGCGAATGTGTATCTACCTACCTAGCTACTTACTTGCCTAATTATTTTTAAAGAAATTGTTGTTTAGAATTTCGTGACTTTAATCAACCTCCTTTGTGATAAGTTTCTTCTCAGCTATTCACTGGTATTTCTCAATCCTGGTATTGATGCTTGCACATCATACTATTCATATAAACTTACATACTATTCATATTGTAAGTTTTAAGGAGATCTCTTGCTGAAGAGTTTTTAGGCCCTGAGTTTTATGACATATAAATATGTCGTCTTCTGAGTTGCTCTATGGTTCTATTGAGATACTTTTCAAGGAAAGAGATGCGTGTCGTAGGAGGGAAACAAACCAACAAATCATTACATGTTGCTCTTGTCTTGTTGTAATGTTGGGCCCGCATTTGTCAATTATTTCCTGGTAATAATAATCGTTGACACTAACTTATTATTCCAGGTACCAACATTTTGTCCACTTTTTCCCGGATGATTTTGAACAAATGCCAATTTTGCTAAAATAACGAAGCTGGACTTCTGAGAAAACCATATCCATGTCATTGTACCCAATCACGCTAATCTTCAAACGTCAAGACTTGTACCTATAGATAGATAACAGAAGATACCTATAACACCAACCAACCACAAACCACAAAATAAGACAGACGTATAAATGTATCCATTCTAGAAGTGCACGGTATCCACAGTAGGCTTTCAACTATCTGCCTACAAGGTATTTCAAGATACTTTAGACACGATGCTCGCCAAACTGAGGACTCCAACTCGGAGAAACTCATAGTCACTGGCAAAGTGGAAGGCAGAAGAAACAGAAGAAGGTCACCAATGCGCTGGAAGACCAAGTTTCACGTCCGGTACATCAGTGTCATTGGCTCTCCGTGCAGCGGAGGACCGTGAGCTCTATAGGAGCCTTGTCCACCATGGAAACTGAACTAAGGGTCACGATCCTCAGCAATGAGGAATCGATTTGAAAAAAAGAAGAAGAATAACACAAACCATTTGGAAATCGTATTATGTTGCATTTAAAAAAGCGACGATGTAGGGTTTTTTTTTTCTTTTTTTAATAACAATCCACAAAATCGTTAGTATCTAAGAAAGTATCACAATATTTTAAAACAATTTTAAACTGTTTTCCACATTTAAATTAAGTAAAAAGTAGAAAATAAATTAAGTGGAAAAAATTTTAATGTCAATTCAATTTATTCATTTTCAAAACATTACATAATTAAAATTTCAAAACGTTTTTAAAAAAGAAATTTTTTTAGATGAGATAAGCAGATTTAAACAAACAGCAACAAAGCTTGCCGTTTGAATTGTGCTTTATTGATGGTAAACATATCGATATTCGAAGTGATTCTATTTAACAAAAAGATTGCTCTCCCGACTTTTCGAACCATCCACGAATCAGTCTGAAGAAATGTGTTACAATGAGCACATCCCTTCTTACCAGTAGATGGTTCAAACCTAGCATGCCCACGAGTATGTCGAAAAATTGAAAAATTGAAAAAAGAAAAATTGTTTTATTATATCATTATAGTGGAATTCCACCACGAATTGTCAGTATCAAAAATAGAAATTCCGTATAGAAAACGCGTAGGTATTAAGAAAATATCAGTTAAAGTTGTTTGATGATTATTGGAAAGGGTGCTTTTGTGTGAGAGATATTTATTTAAACCCAGACAGGGAGACAGGTCATTGATTTGACGATCACAGACAATAAAGGACCAAGTTGGTTTGTCTGGATGGGATCCTTTGTGCCTGAGACAATGACATCGGACTTTAGTAAGCGCGAACTTGGAGCGTTTTTATTCTGTACTGCGCCTCTTCTCTCGGACGGAAATAAATTTAATCCTTTGAGACGGAAAAGCTTGACGCCTTTAATAAAATGGAATGCAGAATTATTATATGGGTTTCTTTTGCAAGGCGGGTTTGTATGTTAGTGTATGGAATGGTAATATATAATAATGCTTTCCTCGGGCATTTCGTGTTAAAAATATTCTCGTTTACGCATATATTTACTACATTAGCTCCATACAGGAGACCCAGAGGAAAATAATTCCCCACAGGGCCTAAGTCATCTTTGAAGATGTCGTTGGAGAGTTTTTGTAGAAAAGGAAGGAGACGAAGTTTTGGGAAGGAAAAATATATGAGGGGTGGGTAAGAATCTGGGGGTTAGTGTGTTCAGGAATAACATTTGCTAATCCAACTCTCCCACTTTGGTGCAAGGCGGTGTTTTCAAAGAGTCCTGCTGAAGAGATTAAAAGGTCTCCCTCAACCAGTCTTCCGGTCCGGCCTGGTGGATAGACCCGGACAAACCTCACCACAATAACCTGGGCACCCCTGCTATGTCACTAAACTTAGCAAACCACTTGGGGCGCAAAGCACTGTGGCAGAGGTGTTCGTTATCTGATAAATAGTTTCCAAGGCGGCGGTACCCATGGGTACGGGAAATATTTATTTGAAAAACAAGTTTGGGAGGTGGGTCCCTCCCAAATTTGTTTTTAAAATTAATATTGTTTGGCCAATATTATTACCTACTAACTATGAAAACCTCTATACTATCACGACAAACTGTCAAAATTTAAATAAAAGAAAGGAAGATGTTCAAAATTTGTAGAATAGTATAAACAATTAAAAATATTACCTGTATGAAGAAAATGTGTAACATCGGTTCTACGGTCAGCGCTGCAGATTTTACTTATAACTTAACATCACAACCTTAACATCACACCGGTAAACAGAGAGGATAGAATTCCACAATTCTGTTTTTTCATTTACTCCTTGCTTCGTCCACATTCATACAATGTTACAAAGATATATGGTTATTCCTTCTCCTAAAATTTGGTTTACTTGAATTCAAGACATTGGTTTACTTGAACATCACAATATGTCTTATTGGGGTGTGTACTTTCGAAAGAAATTTTCATTTAGTATCTATACTTGAATGATTGGATTTTGGACTTAGGGAGAGTCGAAAGTGAACGTATGCTGTTTAACTGATAAACAAAATCACCTAACTTTCCTGATCACTAGACCAAAATTCCTACCACACTTCATTGAGTTCTGTTTTTGCTTCACAATGTTTCGACATCTTTTTGATGTTTTTATACCTGGGATTTTATGGTTTTGCGCTCCTGAAGACTGTTTGCTTCATCACTACTTCTGCTACAAGTGTGACACACACACATCGCTCATTAACATAATGCTACACTAGAAGGCTCGCTGTGTGAAACTTGGTACGGTATTAGTTCATGTATGCTTGATACCTCATAGCGGTGATGATTTATAATAAATATAAAATACGTAACACAACATGTATGACGTTCGAAGTAATGCACCAATTTCACTGTATCGTTACCAAAGTAGCACTAAATCAGGTACTATTTATGTATATTCATAGTTTCTTTTTATATCTCTATCTATATTTATGTTTTTCATATTTTAGCAGGAGTAGTTCAAGACATGAGCGCAGTGTATTCGTATTGTCGTATAATATAATTTGTACTGAAAACATATTTTAAATGAGTGAAAATATGTAATCATGTTTGCACATAATTCATTACGCATTGTTGTTCTAACGCATAAATTATTAAAAAAAAAAAAAACAAAAACAAAAACAAATATATTATTACATACACAAATTATATCTGATTTTGTAAATTTTAATATAGTTTCTCTTATAAGTGTACTATGTATTATAAATTCACACTTCAAACACATAACTTCATATCTTTATAATATTGTTTATAATAGCATTAACTCTTTATGTTGTAAATCTTTATGTAATTCCTCCAACTTGTTATCAGGCACCTGGTTTATACTTTTCAATACTTACAACTAACTTACCTGCTTATCTCACACTGTAAATCCGAATATATTTTGCGTTACCAGGTTAATTCGGTAAATCCGAGTATAATAATATATGCTACCCGGTTACTTTTTCTATTTTTTTTTGTTTGTTGTGTAATTATGTAATTATGTACATTTCTTAGAATAATATGAACTAAACCTGTCAATTTGTCTGTCCTGGAACGGGAAACTTTCCTAGTTGGACAGGCAAAGCTTCCCAATATGTTATTTGTACTTTCTTTTGTATAATAAATAAATAAATAAATAAATAAACTTACACACACTTCATCGTGCTGCCCCATTTTCCAAATTTCGGAAAATAAATTCAAAAAATTTTCACACTTCTCAGAAACGCGCAAAAAAATCCTGCTGCTTGTGCCAAGTACGGAGAAATTTGAGTAGGTATTTTTAGAGATATTATTTTATTTGTTATCCAATTTTTCACAGACATTCTGAGGCGCAACAAGCAGTAATTTTTGTGTCAAATTCATTAATCTTTAACAAAGGTTCACACAAGTCAAATTGCGCGCATATTATCCAATATAAATCTTTGTTATTAGGACAGATTAGTACCTAAGCGCATATTTAAATTTGAAAATTTTAATCGTATTTTTAAACATTCAAACAGGAACATAGCATTTGTCAGATTAGATTGAAAATGTGTGTAGAAGCATACCAACCTAACAGTTAATTAAGGGGAGTTTAACATCGGACAGAACCTTGCAAAAAGATTTTATAGGTATAACGAGTTCCTTCATCTGTCATGTTTTTTCCCCATACAATATGTGCAACCAAATTAAAAATGGTGTTATTACTTTCAAACTCTCAAATTTTACTCAAAGCTTAGCTATCCCCTTCTGTCCCGGTTTCTCCTACACCTTTTCCCTCAATCGATTATTTATTCTTGTTCCCGGATTGACGTATTTAATTGTTGATTAGGTACGCTAAATCGAATCAGCCAATTATTGTTACAAAATACACCCCATAAAAAACCCCTAATAAAAATCATATTAGTTTGTACATCAGTCATTCTCTTTGCCTCTGTCGCACGAACCTAAATACCTTCCCTTGTCACCAATTAATATCTTCAGTGCTTAGCTCTTCTAAATGTGATTATCCCACTCTTCTTTGACCCCTGATTCTAATATCGATGTAGCACTACCTAAAAAGGCCAACAGATTTGCAAGTTACGACATGTCTTGTCTCAAACGCATTGGCTCATCAGACCTCGCAATAGCTGTCACCTCGTGTGCTCTGTTCATGTCCATATCAATACATTTGCACTTCGCCCATTGCGATATTGCGCTAAACATTGGACAGGTATTGCTTGTTGTCATGCCTATTAGTGTAGGAATATCGACAGGCCGTCACATTTGAGCGTTGTATAACACCTGCGACATGTGACAGCTAAATATAGATGCAGTGATGTTAACAAATTCGCTGCCAAGCACGTGCTCACCACTGCAGTAAAGTAGCGAAGAAAGTTATTTTAGATTAGAACCGTTTATAATTTCACAATAATGTTTTTAATGACAATATGAATAGCTCATGCAGACGCTACAATCCTAGGAGAGTCTTTGCCACCTTCAAAAAAGTCTCCTCTGACTTCTGTCGTTCCCCTGCTGTTACATCCAGTTCATTATGTATGCAAAAGGCTGGACTGTTTCTGTTTGGTTCTTGGTGTTACATCCAGACTATTATGTATGCTGGACTGTTTCTGTTTGGTTCTTGGTGAGCTTAGGCATGCCAACCCTTCTCAGTTCTGCACAATTTTTGATAGTGTCCAACGTCCTTCTTCAATTCTTGCTACGTATCCTGCCCATCTGAGCCGTCACAGTTTTACAAATTTTGTTTCGACGATCTTCGAACAATTGATGAAGCTCATAGTTGTACCTAGTTTGCCAGATATCGTTTTCTTCTATGGTTCCAATGATTCGTCTTAGGATCTTTCTAAGGGCCCAACACGTTTTTTTTAGAGAAATTGAATTTGTTCTTCCGGAGAAGAGTATTTATTACATAATATGGTAGTTAGTCTCCGAATTTCTGCACTGAAATAAATCTCGACTTCTAGTATTAGGTAGGTACGTAGTGGGATCCGAAAGTTTATCAATGCAAACAATTCTGGACTATCAACCACATCATTTAAAATTTTATACAGAAATACTAAGTTTGTGAAAATACTTCTGTCTAACAAATTTAAGCATATTTATATCATTTAAAAGAGTGTTGTAGTTCAACGTAATTGCTGGAATACCCATTTTTAAATTTAGAAAACGTAAGAATTTATTTTGTATTCTTTCAATTGCATATACATGAATATTATAATGTGGGTTCCAGACGGGAGAGTTGTACTCAAGTTGGCTTCTAACAAAAACAAAATAATAAAATTAAATGTGTTGAAAATGTAGGTACCTACTTATAGTAATTTATCCAAGATAGAATAATAAATAAAAATGGCACTTAATCGCCGAAATATTTATGATAGCCGCTATCAATATATGAATCAATCGAACAGTGCCAAAACAAAACCTTGACACAGTTTCAACAATCTGACTGAGCCCTGCTATTGCCTATCTTCTGCCAACTCGGGTTATAGATGGGTCAATGTTTCTGAACAGCACTTTGCCGCTTTCTTCATAACGGAACCGACGCCGACGCTTTTCATTGAATTCAATATTCCGTCACGTGGTGGTGCATTTTTAATTGTTTCATAATGGGTCACATTATATAACAGCTTAAATAATATGTATAATATTTCAAGGTCTAATCACACACCAACAAAAGTAATAATTTTTTTTACTATTTTGCAACTTCGCAAATTTGAATGTCATTGTTTACATTTCACAATTTAAATATCTGTCTATTCGTTAACTTTTTATGCATTTAGAGATTTGGTATCAGAGTGAGTGTCTGGTTTCGAAAAGCATTAGGTTTCAACCCAGGCATAGCGGGTTCAATCCTCTGCTAGCTGAGTCTCCATCATTTCACAAGCAACATTTTCCGCAAATTTTCACAAGCAGAAGGAATCCTACATAACTTTGTCAGAATAATAAATTGTAACCGGTGAAAGTTTTCTTTTACTAAAATACGTACACCTATTTTCAAATGTCTTTTAAAACTTAAAAAAAAAGTTGGTTCGACTAAGGTTTGAATCTTCCCTTTCTTTCCTTTAGGTACGAACCTAAGAGTATGGATATTATCCTACTTTAGGTGCATTAATTTCACCGAATTTAAGAGAAAAGCATATATATCCGTGTGTGTGTGCGCGATTGCCACCGAAAGTAGCTATAACGTTTTGTCATCGACAACGAATATATCTACCGAGTTTCAGCTCGATGAGACGTCGGGAAGTGAGTTAATTTCCTCTTCAAAGATTCCGGGTCAGGTCAAGTCAGTCCGGGTCAGGTCAGGTCACCCCCAATTCGTGAATCTGTAATCTTTTCAATATACTTTATTGATGTTTGAATTTGACACAAAGAAATTCATATGTAAATCAATTAATAATATTCTATGTATTTATTGTTACAGATAACACACACATCTCTAATCTATAAGTTGCGGAGAAGACAAGACAAGAAGTTAGCAGAATGCCGACAGAATGCATCTCCACCAATCCGCTCCAGCGAGAGTTGGCGGATTCCATAATCAGGATGGTGCCACTGGACGAGATCAGGATCCTGCTGGCTTGTGGAGCCAAGGTTAGCCACTTCTTTATATTTATTGTTTATTTATTTACCAAACAGGTCCACAATTATCATACGAGAACATAATATTATAACATAAATGTGGCAAGGAAGGAAAAATAGAATGCTGATAGAGTGCATCGAAATGTAAATAAAATAAACATAGGGGAAGTCAGTAGTAAAGGTTGGTAGTAATTAGTGTATTAATGTGGAAGAACGTAAAAAAAGAAAATACCTGACAGTATTAATACCCTAGCGACTGTACGGTTGAAATTTAAGAATCCGACTCCGAGTACAACTCTCCGCGCCATATGGAAATCATCTGTTAACGTGAAGTTTGTGACTAAGCTGCTATCGAAATAGAACCGAATTAAAGCAAGTAGCTAATAATGCCAAAAGATGGCGCCACTTACGTTAACAGCTAGCATGGAACGTCGGCTGGCAGTCGTAAGTACTCTTGGATTTGCATTTTCATGAATCTCTCCAGTCTGGATATGGATTATGTGTACGTGAAGTTTGTGACATACTGTCGTATCGCCCGCCGCCCGCAGCGTTACGAGTATAGTATTATGACTGGGAATTCCCACTGCAATCCAAGATGGCCACCTAGCTTTAAATTCATATTCCCTAACTATGTTAGCCAGCTATTTTTTAGCATTTGTGCTATGCAGTTTGCTAACCAACAAGGCGCGTCGTGAGAATGTGTTCATATCAATCAGAATTATTTGCTGATTTATCAATTAGCTTTACGACAGTGCTGAAGACTGAAGAACTGATTAAGAACTTGAAGAAGATAATTATCTATATTATAATCATTGATATGAGAATCTAAATGGCAACTTCGTCCTGAATACATGCTCCATAATTCCTCTCTTAACACTTAGAAACATAACCTAGCTTTTAGTGTTTGTTGTTGTTGAAGGTGAATGAGCCCGTAACCCAGGGTCTGCGACCGCTCCACTACGCCATCTGGCAGCGCTATGTGGAAGCTACGCGCCTGCTGCTGGTGCGGGGATGTGATGTCAATGCCAGAGACGACTGCGGATACAGCGCACTTCATCTGTCAGCTGAACACGGGTCAGTGGAATATTTATATATATTATTTATTGGCTGAGAGTAGCGAAATCCTATTTCAACTCCAGCGTTTGGCATTTCATCTGTCTGTAAATTTGTTCATAGTTTCCGGTTTCCGGTTTCCAAAATCTGCCCCATCCACTTTATTATTCATGCAAACCATTGGTACTTTGTCTCACTGGTAAACCTTTTAGGTAAGTAAACACAGAATTATTTATATCTTTCATATTATGTTTGTAGGTACAACGAGCTGGTTGACATACTCCTGAAGAGTGGAGCCGCAGTGGATTATCGCCCTGAGACTGATGAGGAATTCCCCAGAACTACACTATGTGATGAACCTCTTCGACTGGCCATCAGAAACAAACACATGGTAAATAATAGCACCCATTGCATAACACTCACTACAAAGTATAATCTCTAAAACAGAAACTACAATATTATTATTATATAAAACAACTAGGTACCGGTTACCTATATATTGCATAGAAACATTATGTACATACTAAAAACTCTATGAAATGTACAAGTATCGTATGTATGTATGTATTATAGTATGTATGTAAATGTATGTCCAAGGCCTTTGACCGGGTTTGGCACCGAGGACTTGTCAACAAACTGCATTCTTACGGACTTCCTGCATCCTTGTGTACGTGGATTGCCGACTTCTTGAGGGAGAGGTCGATTCAGACGGTAGTCGATGGTTTCACCTCTTCCTCTCACTCGATAAATGCTGGCGTCCCGCAGGGATCGGTTCTGTCTCCAACTCTGTTTTTGTTGCACATCAACGACCTTTTGTCATGTGCACCAATTCACTGCTACGCGGATGACAGTACAGTTCATGATAGCTTTTTGTTTGACAAGCCCCCAAAGGGCTCACAAACTCCAACAGCTCGTAAGGCTTTGAAGCAAAGAATGGACGGTTACCTCGAGAGTGTTTTCTCTTGGGGTAAAAATAATCTCGTTGAATTTAATGTTTAAAGAACCAATCATGTCTGATTACGTCTAAAAGGGATCGCAATGAAAATCTAGTCTCTTTCAACGGAAGCAATCTTCCGAACAGGCCCTCCATTGATTTGCTTGGTGTAACCCTAAGTGACCAGCTCAGGTATGGGGGCTCCATCGAAGCCAGAGTAAAATTAGCCTCCCAAAAACTGGGCGTACTGTACAGGGCCCGCAGATACTTTAAAAGTACACAACTGCTAACCCTGTACAGATCGCAAGTGCGCCCCACGGTTGAATTTGGCAGCCACCTCTGGTCTGGAGCTCCAAAATACCTGAAAAATACCCTCGACTCTGTGCAGAAACGGGCGGTCCGTTTGATAGATTCTCCCATCTTAACAGACGGATTGCAATCTTTAGAGCACAGGCGTCGGGTGGGAATGCTATCCTTGTTCTACCGGTATTACGATGGAAGATGCTCCGAGGAACTAGCATCATTGATCCCTTCGGCACCGGTGCATAGTCGGGAAACACGCCAAACGCGTGCCCAACATTTGTACACAGTTGACATTAGTCACATGAGAACGGGTCGTTTCTTCGACTCGTTCTTATGTTCAACAGCTCGGCTGTGGAATGATTTGCCGGCCTCTGTGTTTCCTCCTTCCTACAACATGGGTCTCTTCAAGACCAATGTTCATTCCTTCCTCTCCTCAAAAAGACCCTCCACACAGCATCCCAGATGACATAGGCCCTGAGGGAAATTATTTTCCTCAGGGCCTCCTGTGTGGAGTTAATGTAAAAAAAAAAAAAAAAAAAAAAAAGTAATTTCTCTTTGGCAATCATAGTCATAGACAACATCAACAATGTGAAACTCTCCGGAAGAGAACACATTCATATTTCAAAATAGGAATTATAAATAGACTGTGCTGAAAATAGTTTCCTACTATCTAAAACTTTCAATAACTTTGCTTCAACGTCTGTCAAAAGTTGGAAAGTGTTACATTCCTTCCTACTTACAGATTATAAATACTATATTTATAAATATTTTGGTGAAGTTTTGCTTTATGTTAGAGTTATAAAATTTCTTCTGCTACAAAAGGTAGATATTATTTGCTCAGGTTTTTAGGTTATTGTGTGGAAAAAGTAAGTGTTTTTTGTAATGTGAAATATAATAGAACTGGGGAAATATACATGTTGATTATAATTTCTACCCAAATGTACTACTTCAATTGAACATATATAAGTTTCAATTGAATTTCTCCATCGAAGTCAGAGTTAAGATAACCTCTCAGAAGCTGGGCGTACTGTACAGGACACGCAAATACTTTAATAGTACACAACCGCTGACCCTGTATAAATCGGAAGTGCACCTCACTGTTGAATTTGGCAGCCACCTCTGGTCTCAATCCCCAAAATGCCAAGAAAAACTCTTGACTGTGCGGAAACGGGTGATCCGTTAGATAGATTCCCCTAATTTAACAAGCTGATTGCAATCTTTAGAGCACATGAGTCTACCAGTTTTACCGGTATTGCAATGAAAGATGCTCCGAGGAACTAGCGTTATTGATCACTTCGGCACCTGTGCATAGTCGGGAAGCACGCAAATTGCAAGCCCAACATATGAACACGGTTGACATTTTTCACATG
This sequence comes from Limnephilus rhombicus, assembly GCA_929108145.2. NCBI lineage: Eukaryota > Metazoa > Arthropoda > Insecta > Trichoptera > Limnephilidae > Limnephilus > Limnephilus rhombicus. Next base: position 15,289,922 of record OV815296.1, read on the forward strand.
AGAATGGGTCCCTTCTACGACTCGATCTTAAGTTCAACAGGTCGGCTGTGAAACGATTTGCTGGTCTCTGTGTTTCCTCCCTCCCTTCTCTGGTCTCTTCAAGACCCATATTCACTCCTTTCTCTCCTCAAAAACCCTCCACACATCATTTTCAAAGATGACGTAGGCCCTGAGGGAAATTATTTTCCTCAGGGCAACTCCTGTGTGGAGTTAACGTAAAAAAAAAATTGTCAACATTCTTAAAATGATAGTGGTACTCTTCTTCTTCTTCCTTGCACTGTTCCAACTCATTGCCTAGGCAGGCTGTTAGCTGTTGGGGTCGGCTCTTCTCATTCTCAGACTATATCTTCTTCGGTTCTGGGTATCGCTTTCATGCAGGCCGTTTCTCTGTAATATTTTTGAGCATTGAGTCATCCAGGAGTTCTTTGGTCTTCCTCTGGATGACTGTCGATGAAGCTCCATAGACATTGCCTACTTCACTGTGTAGTCTGGTGGTCTCCGTCTTATATGCCCATACCATCTCAACTGTCTTTTCTCCAGCTTACTGTTTATGTCCGTAACACCCAGACTACCACAAATGCATGCACTTTTAATCCTATCTTTTAGTGATACTCCTGCCGACCGTTTAAGCATTCGCTGTTTCGAGTTGCCTAGAATAGGAGATGTTGGTACTAAATAATGTTTTTTTTTAAGTCGTTTAATATATTTTGGTTACCTTTGATTTCTAGGAGATAGCTCGCTCTCTGTTAGAGCACGGTGCCGACCCAAATAAGCGCTATTTCTTCGGCTCCGAGATCAACCTGGTCAGCGACCCCGAGTACCTCGAGCTGCTGCTGACCTTCGGAGCCAACCCTGACTCCAGAGATCGCTCCGGGATGACTCCTCTCATGAAGGCAGCCAGGTTTAGCCAGGTAAGCGGAATGTCAAAGGAGGTAACTTCGAGACATAAATATGGCAAAGAAACTTTTATAACCACTGGAGCGTTTATAGTTGATAAACAGACCACTTTTATTTTTCTGGGATTGATAGCCGTCCAAAATTGGACTACATTTTCCTACCATTCGTAAAACATTTATTGTAATTATTTAAAACATTTCCCGGGCCAGCCATTTATTTTAAAACAAAGCTATTGAAATGTTTTATCTATTACAATCATAGATGTCGCAAATCTGAACTTCGTAGACTATTTTACAGCAATCTTAAAAATAAATTTTCAATATTTTTTTCACGCCAAATTTTTGATCAGCTGTTTACGGTTAAAATTAAGCCCTTCTTCCATAGATATGCACCTTTCATTATCAATTATACCACAGAACAACATACAGTTTGGCAATTGAGTACAAAATAAATTATGGTGCTGCGATCGTTTTCTAGTTTTAAATGGCAACACCAAGATGGCTCATAAGAAATGAATGTATGTTTTAAAAAACACTTCTGCCAAAATGCACATTTCATAGCGTATTTGTATTTTCAAAAATTTTACACAAAAAACTGTAATTTAATAGAAGTAAAATAAAACAAAACAAGTTTTAAGTGGGCGTTTATTTCGATATAAAAACGTAGGTACTTAAAAATTTAAGTCTATTAATTCAACACCCGACATGTAATTACTGTCTTCGTCCTAGTGTGATTCTTCTTCTTCCGTATCTTTATCTTCATCTAAACGCAGTTCATCGATATCATCATATATAGTACTGCCTCGTGCATAATATTCTGCCTCAATTTTCATCACGTGTTTGCAACAATTTTTCCAATCATCAGCACTTATGCTATTACATATTTTATTATTATTATTATGCCCATTTTCCGCTTTCCCGGTGTTTCAAATTTTCCATCTGCCTTTTCTCCTTCCTTGACGATTCATCTTACCGTTGATTCAGATTTACCTGTGAAAAATACTTAAAATTATTATTATAAAAGGTAGTTTTAAAAACACACACTAGATAATATTCACTTGGAAAGAAAGAAAGAGAAAACGAGACAAAATTAACTTTTCTACGAGTTTAAAGAAGTTGCATATTATTATTTTTTTTATTGAGTTATTCCCTTTTTCCTGTGGCCGCATATTAACTGTCAAATGGAAGTGTCGGATTCGGATTTTTTTAACACAACCTCAAATGAGATTGTAATGGTTATTCTCGCTCAAAAATTGGCATAAATCTTGTAATACTAATGAAATTTATTAAACAAACTATACTACGTACCAGTCATTTCTGCAGTTCGTTTGTAAACATCTTCTAAATTAGACAAAATCTTCTTCGCGTGACACTCGGCTAGGCACCGTTGAAAAACGCCGAATATAACCCCTCTTGCATCACTATGTAATGGTTTATTCATTTTAATTAAATTCAGGCAAACAATGAATAAAAATATTATCAAATCAGCGATCTTCTACTCAGATTTAAGACAATAAATCAACCGTAACATGCGATAACATGACAGCCATAGGAAACGTCATATAATTATACGACGTTTCCTATATACGTTTCCGTTTGCCATAGTAATGAACACGTTTAGTTCCAATTTATTTAATTTCTACACTTAATTGCCAAACTATACAGAAATCGAAAATATTCTATGTTGACTCGAATAAGTACCCCTCACGGAAGTTTCAAAGTAACAACACGCAGGATTCACGCAGTTATAAACTTTAGGATTTTTTATATTTTTTTATAAATCCTACAAATATGAGATAAACGGTAAAATACAGGTTAATTCATTGGCGAAAAATGTTGGCGAAAAATTTTTAAAATGATCTTTTGGGATATCGCGAGCAATTGAGGCAAATTAATTTATTTCGCGTGATCGCTCCAGTGGATAAGCTGTGTCAAGGGACAGAATAAATAAAGTTATTAACTGTACCTTTAAAAAGAGTCTAAATGGGGAGTATTTTCATTAGAAGATATTATTTAATACATATTTTTTTATGCATATTGACAAATAGATGTTGTAGGATTACATAAAAAAGGTAACCCGACATTTGATCCGCTGATAATTGGTCCCCGAGAAAGGCTTTTACTATGAAGTTATAATTTTTGGTTTATTATTTATCAATTTCAAAAATACCCTTAATAATAAGTTGTTGTCCACATCCCCATCCCCATCAAACGAATTTATGTATTTATACGCTGTGTCGATTTTTTGTATTTATACGCTGGTATACACAGTATATAGACAAGTAGATTTTTCGTGATGCATTTGAATGAAAGTATGTTTTATTCTTTGTTATTCGGCGGTATATCCTCTCTGCACATTCCTTCGGGGTCACTTAGTTATATTTTGTAATTAGGTAGACCGTGTTTTCCCTAAACCGACTGCATATTGTATATAAGTAATATAAGTATGCCGAGGGGCCAATTGTTGGCGGATCAACTGTCACGAAACCCTTAAAAATTATAGAGTGCGCTTTGTATAACATCGCTTAAATATTGCACAAAACTTTTGTTTGGGGGATGTGTAATACTCCCCTCTAGAGAGGGAGGGTTAACGCAAATATATCATTCACAACAAAAATATCGTTTACACTTACGTCCAACATATACAGGGTGTAACAGGACATACCCGAGGGATTTTAACCAGCGATTCCTGAGCATATTTTGGAGTAAAAAATTTCAACTAAATTTTGGTCTCCGGTGACTTTTTTGACGACATTTTTTTTTTTTTTTTTTTTTCTTCAAATTCAAACAACAAAAAAAATCTTTCGCTTGTTGTCATTGGTCACTCAGCCGAATAACCGACCAACCCCTCACCCCGCCTCCAACTATCCAACACCTACCATTTTTTAAGGTTTTTGTCAAAAAAATAAATATTTAAAAAAACATCAAAAATATCCAAAATAATTCCAAAATTTAATTTTCATTTTTTACTCCAAATAATGTCAGGAATCGGTGATTAAAATACCTCGGGTACGTCCTGTTACACACCGTATATACGTCCAACATTTACAACAAAAATATTGTTAACATTTACTTCCAACATTTACAACAAACATATCGTTAACATTTACGTCAAATTGAAATCAAAAAACCACCATTCATTCATATACAAAATAAATCCTGCCACCCTGATTGAATAAATATAAGGGAACAGGATATATTTTGCATTTCATAACCAGTTCATGTGTTCATCATTTAACAGGATCAATTTTCCTTCAAGGGAATGGATTCAGTTCTCCTCCTGCTGAGCCATGGGGCGGATGTTAACGCCATGACAGATGCTCGTCATGACTTCAGAACTGTTCTGCATTACGCCGTTTTGTCAGGTAATTATATTTACTTACTGCATTTATACAAGAGTTTCCCGGATATTATATTTGACAAGCAGTTAAAAACCCGCTCTGCATGTTTTTGCTGCTAGGCCCTGCGGTCAGCTTTTGGTTTAGTTTCGCTCAGTTAGTGACCACTTTATAAATCCGATAGGAACTGGTTTCAAAAATAGCCAGTTCCTCGGATCAACTTCGATCGAGTGACAGCTTGTCACCAGGACATGAAATGACATCAGTGGTTGAGTGGGCATCGCGTTTGGGTCCCACCCAGGCGTTCCAGTTCGATTCCTCGGCTGGCTAAGTCCTCCATCACGACTCAAGCAACATTTTCGGCTTAGTGTGGTGGTAGTAGGAGATTTTCAAATATTGTCTGGTTATTCGTAACCCGAGAATGTTTGTCTTTCTTTTAAAAATTTTTTTTTTTTGTTAGCCGCATAGTATTCACAACTGCCAGTTACAATAATAATCATATTACCTTCAATCTCTCCATATCCGGAGAGATACTCAAAATTACAAACCCGTAATAGTTATACCTGCCAGCGGCTTGTATAAGTATGCATTCTGTTAACGTCGGTGGCGCCACCCTTTGGCACTATTGGCTACTTGCTTGAATTCGGTTCTATTACAAAAGTAGCTTTTTAACAAACTTCAAGTACGAAGATGGTTTTGCGTACGGCACAGCATCAGAGTTGCATTCTTAGCCGGATTCTTAAAAAACCACTATAAAAATCATTTATTATTATTCGTTTCCAGGAAGCCTGCCCATTGTGAACTTGCTCATAAAGCAGGGCGCGAAGTTGAACTATGAATCAGAAGACCTTGGCAAGCCGAGCCCCCTGGACCTCGCCATCCTCAAGGGAGACATCCCCATCATCCGACTGCTCCTGGAGAGTGGTAAGTAGTCGGTGAAGAACCGCCACGCTTAATAACACTGTTTCATGCAATGACATTATAATACACTTTAGACACGTTGTGGAATTCTATAAGTAGAAAACAAAGACATGGTAAATTTTACACCCTAAACTGTCTTAGTTTTTAATAAAAACTTCGCTGTCTGCCGCATTCTTTGTTGAAATTATGTACAATGTGTCTAAAGAATATTATTGTTGGTTTTATGACTTTTTGGTTGACAAGCTGTAAATATTGCCAATCATTCACAATCATCTAACTGAAGACGAACTGCTCATATACGTACTGCAACAAAGGCCATTTTTAAGTTTTAAATCTAAAAATCTTTTGAAATAGATAGTTACATATATACATGTTATGAACAAATCATTTAACCACTCAGATATTTTGCGATTGTGCAAGTTTTTTGTCTTAAATTTATAAAACCTTTGTGTTATTTCCGCTTCGCAATTAAAGCTCTATAAATGAAACATTTCTGAACGTAGCCGAATATTAAACACTGTTTTTGAAAAGTTTTGAAATAAGCTTTAACATTTGTAAATATTAAAATTTAAAATGCAAACATAAAAAAATTGTAAAAATGACACACGTGGTGTTTTTATGTAAAAAATAAAACGGTACTAAAATCGCAGATTACGTAAAAAAACACGTATTCCGTTGTATAAATGTACAATAAACAATTTTGTCACCTCGCTTTTTTTCCATTTCATAGAATAATATTTAATAAAAAATTAACAATGCCTATCGGCACGTAGGCGATTTGGCGGGTGAAAACTGTTTCCACAAAATAAGTCTTTTTTATGTACTTCTATAGACAACTTTGAAAAAAGATGTGAAGCTTGATTCAATGTGGATCTTTCAGTTCTTGTTTTAAGATTGTCACTAGAACAATAACAGAATTATAACAACAATAACGAGGTATAGTCGACTGTACACATGTACACAATTTTTTTATACATAAATGATAAATGCTACAATTGTTTTTACCCTCCTAAAAATATTATAGATTTTGTGCGATTCTTTAAACAATGTTTTGCTAAACTACCACTCCTGGCTTCTGATTTTCCCCAATAAATTCACATGTAAATAATATCACAAGGTCTATACGACAATCATCCTCCGTGTGTTGGTTGGTTTTCCTAACACGAGACTCTACGTTGGTATGTCACGTAGAGGGCTTGCGGCTTTGATACTTGATTGCAGGGATTTTCTTAAATAATAATGGTTCTACGACTATAGGTGCAGATGTCAACTACGCCAGCAACATCATCGGCACATCGCTGCACGTGGCCTGCTCTGACAGCATTGCCAACCGCATGGAAATACTAAAAGTAAGTCATATCAATCTATATATGTATATAAAAATTTAAATCCCTATTTTAACTATAACTTCAGAACGACTTTACCTATTTCATTCATTTTTTTTTTGTTTTCTAATACTTTGTAGAAGGTTCTTATGGAAATAAAAATTAAGAAAATTGCGCAGAAAATTGGATAATTTCAGAAAACTTAACAACAATTTTTAACTTCGCACATTTGAAAGTTCACGCGTGAATTTAGCAGGCAGCTGTTTTTTTATTGTAACAAAAGAATTGTCTATGGGTTTTTTAAATTATAGATATTTTAAGTAGGTACCTATGTTAGGTACCAAATTTGGTTAATTGTTTTTATAATATACAAAAATGAGTATTTGTAATATATGAAAAATGAAAATTTTAATAAAAAAATTGGTGGCACGCGAACTGTTTGAAAACTGAATATACTGGGACTGAATATATGGAACGCGGGAGGGGGGTTGGCGGGACGGGAGAGCGGAGGGAGACGGGAGGGGTGAGGGTAGGTGGGGAAGGTAGAAGGGGAAAACGGGAGGGGTAGGGGATGCGAGAGGGGAACGGGGACATACGAGTAAGGTCATACAGGGAGAAACAATTTATTTCTTTAAATATGGCATTGCATCGCATGCCGGGAGTCAACTAGTCAATAATAATAATAATAATATTTGACTGATTTATATAGTTGACATTTTTGTGAAAAATCACCTTAAGGGCAAATGCTTATAAACAGACCAAAACCTGGCAACTACCTACTCAGTATTGATAGAATCTCGCAGAGGGAACTAGTGGAACTGTTAAAAGGACACTGCCACCTCACGGACACCTTCTGACACATGCACGGAGTGGAAAGGAGTGAACAGGATTGGATGGCACAATCCAAAGTGCTCATAAACAGTCCAAACCATTTATTGGGTAACCGACATCCCTGCCACAGGTCACCCCAAGTGGTTTGCTAAGTTTGGCGACTTAACATGGGTGCCAGGGTTCACGGGTGAGGTTTGTCTAGGCCTTGAGGGAATTGTTTTTCATCAGGGCCTCCTGTATGGAGCTAATGAAAAAAAAAGGACCCAGGTTAAGAACAAGCAAATAAACCACTTAATATAATCAGAAAGTCAATGAGGGAGCTAGTAGGACGCTGTACGCTGGACGCTGTCATCTTAGCAGACAAATGTAGCTGTTGGTAGCAAACACTAATAAAATTATTGTGTTCACAGTTGCTTTTGAACCACGGAGCAGACCCGAATCAGCGTGTCTACAGCGACATTGGAGACACGGGATCGCAGTTACGTCCCGTCCTGGCTGAATATCTGGCCAGCAACTCTGACCCTAGCAGTGAGGTGGTCACGCTTCTGCTGAAACACGGAGCTAGGGTAAGTCTACAGATGATTTTCAGCTCAATTTTAAGTAACTTTTCCATTTAATAGTTTTTACAGCCAAAAAGTTCTGAGTTGATGCAAGGCCTAAAATACTTGATTAGTCCAATGTAAGAGTGATTATCTTCTGTTCTCCTGTCACTTTGCCGCTGACCATAAGCTTCTCCACGTTCGAGTTCTCACTGTCCAATGTATCCTGGGATAAGTTGTAGGAAGTCAGCTGACAGCTTTTCCAGAATGGACATATTAGTACGCCGTTTAGCAAGTATTCTTCTTCTTCTTCAATAGCGCTACAACCCATTTGAGCATTGGCCTCCTTCAACATAAGCCTCCACCGCCCTCTGTCCTCGGCCGTCGTCTTCCAATCTGCAACATGGAGTGGTCCTCTTGCATCCTTCCTGACATCATCCTCCCATCTCAGCCTAGATCTGCCCGCCTTTCGTTTACCTCCTGGGTGTCCTGTTAGAACCTTCTTCAGTACTCGTGTGCTTGACATTCGGTGCACATGTCCGGCCCATCTTGGTCTTTAGAGCCATAAATGGATAGAGAGTCTGGGAGCTTGGTAGATATCATAGAGCTCATTATTGTGGCAGATTCTCCATGGCTTTCCCTCTCCCTTTCTTTCGAAGGTGTCCAACTGTTCCACAGACTTAGCTGTCAGTGTTCCCGCCTCACATCCATAGGCCAAGACCGTTCTAATAGGTAATTGTTTTGTATAGGGTTAATTTGGTTTAGCAAGCATTATACAATATTAATCAGATATTTCCCTCTCCAGGTGATTATGAAGACCCAGTTCAGAGATCCTGACGGTATCCTCAACCACCTCCAGAACGTTGTATCCCCCGAGAGAGAGCACATTTTCTACGACCTTCTGGATGCCGCACAATCCTTTGACCTCTGCATGATTAAACGCAACAATACCATCACCCCCGAGCAGAAAGCAGCACTGATTGCCAAGGCATCCAAACCACTCTCCCTTAAGATGCAACTTCGTCTTTACCTGAGGAACCTTCTCGGAATGATTCTACCAGAGATCATCGATGAGCTCGAACTCCCAAAAAGCCTTGGCGAGTATCTGCTTTTTGATACCAGCTAAATGAAGCATTTAAAATTGAATCCACACAGTATTTCTTATACTGTTTTGGAAGGTTTTAATGAAAGTATGTCCCTCTCATGAATTATCATTCATCTAATGGGTCAGGTGTCAATTTTTATTGTCATCTTTGGTCGGAGTAATTTTAGGCATGGCAACATTGTCTATGGAACTCAATTTTGAAAATATTGTTTCCACTTTGTTGATTTGAATTTTGAAATAAGAATACAATAATTAGTAGTTTCAATTTTTTTTTGGCTTTTTAATTGGCTTTTTAATTGGCTATTGAATTAATTTGTGTTGTAAGCAAAGATATTCAAATACAGAAGAGATATGCTATGGTGTCCGCGCAACTGTCGTCGGACTACGCGCTAATTAGCGTAGTTTTCATACAAAAAGAATTTGTTCATTTCATTGATTTTTTGAAAATGTGCATTAATATTGGTTAACAATATATTTTGAATAAGGAAAGAATTCGTTCATTTAGTTTAACGTTCGTTTGGTTTATTCGTTAATTATTTGTTCTTTTAGTTTATTTGTTAATTGGTAAACAATATCGGCGACACCCGGAAGCGCAGACCCACATAGTAAAAATATTTCAATATCTTTGGTTGTAAGCCATATTATATCATCCAAGAATGCCAAAATATTATGTTTTATTAGTAGATTTTCGAATCATAGATTATTATCTATAAGTTTGCAAAATCAAATAAATTCAGTCAGTCAGTTGAGTGAGAATAACAATTCTGTTAAATCAATTTTTCAAGTGTAATTATGTGATACTCGTATGTTAATATGTTACAGAGAAAAATGACTGATTCAAAGATGTTAAAATCTTTTCAAACACTTGCATTATCACAAACTGTAATATTGCAATAATGCAATTACTCGTAAATTTATATTTTGTCATAATTTAAAACTACTAAATTGATTTAATATTTAAAACCTGCCCATATAGATTAAAAAATATATCATATTCATTTTTTATTCAAGTTAAAACCTATATCTGCTTTTGTAGGCTGTTATATTTTTATAGACGTTAAAAACATAATTAATTTTAGGTTATTACCTAGTACTGATATATTTTTTATACCTATCAAAAGAATTTTCTAAACTCCCTAAAGGGAGATATATTAATAGTATAATAAGAAAATCATTAAAAAATATGTTATTAAAAAAGTTTTATATTATAATAAATACAAAAAATTAGAAGTCGAAATTTCAATGGATTATGAAAGCATTTCAGTGTGCTAGTTTTTATTATATGAATTCCCAACTGTCTGGAGCCAGTAGGACTATGGCATTCCCAATCGGGGTATGTTGTGTTGTGAGGCTGAAGGGAGTGGGTAAGGGAAGGAGATGTGGGAGGGAAAGGATGGGAACTACCATTTGTTACAAAAGATTCAAACCATCATCGACTCTTTAGAGTTCTGATTGTCTGTTCAGTATTTTCATATAATCTTGTATAATATGTGTGAAACTCCATTGTTTTTTTAAATGTTTATAATGCGTAATGATGACTGTGATTTTTGATAAACATTTGTGATTATTTGACTGTATGAACTGGTGTCAATAAACATTGTATTTTAAAATGTATCGTTTTTTTACTAGATTCTCCATCAATTAGATTGTGCACAATCCCAGTGATGGCGTATATACATATAATAATAATAATGAATTATTGTCTTCATTTCTTAGTAACAGTAGAGATAATGATATCCTCACTGGGATCTCCCGTGCTGAGGATTTCATTTACATATTATAATTTAATTATAAGAAATTAATATGAATTAGACGTAACATATATCATGTAGTATTTTTTTTTTTAAATAATTATAAAGTAAATAAGATAGTGTTTTTTTTTTTATAATTCAGTTTACTAGATTTGGTTTTAGTCTGTGTTTGATATCAGTATATTTTCTATTTCTGATCTCCCTATACTTAGTATCCAGCTTTTTATTTGAAATTTAAATGTTATAATGTTGAGGTTTTTGAGTGAGATTGGTATTTTATTGTAGAGTTTAATGCCATAATATAAGAAGATTTTTTGCCCAAATGTTGTGTTAGTAGTTACTTGTTGGATAAGTTTTTGACCATGAGATCTAGTGTTTCTAATGTACGTATTAGTTGTTATTTCTTGGGTTGTGTACTTATGAATGTAAATGAGTATAGATATGAATATAGTTGTTTAATTGACATGATGTTAAGATTGTTGAAGATTTCGTCAGTGCTAGTTCTTACAGGAACTTTCAGTATAATTTTCAGTTGTAATGTTAAATTAAAAAAATCAATGTTAATATATATTTTTGCACTCTTTAGGAATTGATTTTACAACCTCCTGATCGATTGTAGGCAAGTATAATTGAACAGATAATCCCAGCAAGAGTGATGTGCATCGATTTAAAAATAAACTAGTATTTCTATAAATCAGAGCCAAAAAAGTATGTTTAAAAATTTCTCTTACTTAATACATCAAAATCAAAATTTCCTCTGAAAACATAAGATTTGTAAGTAGGTACCTACACACCTTGATAATAATCTAATTATAAACCACATATATTATTTTATTTTTTTAATTCAAAGGATTTTTTTTTACGTTTAGCTTCACACAGGAGGCCCTGAGGAAAATAATTTCCCTCAGGGCCTGTATCATCTCAGAGGGAGCTGTGTGGAGGGTTTTTTTTAAAGGAAAGAAGAAGAGGAAGTTCTGGGAAGGAAATAGGTATGAGGGGTGGGTAGGAATCTGGGGCAGTGTCAGGAATTATACAATTCTTCCAAGAAAAGGTCACCATCGACAATTGTTTTTTAAAACTTTCTTCAGGTAGGTAGGTACCATAATAATATTATTGAAAATATGCGAAAAAGAAAGTCCAACTAAAGATGATGATTTCATAATTGAAAAATAGACTTTATTGAATGTTAAAATGGCCACAGAATGTAAAAACCAATTTGCAGACAGACTAATGCAAAATGGTTCAGTTGAAAATTCTTATAAAATAATTCCGAGTAGCTACAATAATAAAATAGTACCTTGGTCTTAGATTGATATTGGCGCAAGCGATTCTGACCTTGTTCTTCATACAGTTACTTTACATATAAGGGTTAAAATCGCATTTAAAAAAAGAAAAAAATTGAGCCCGCCGGCGGGTTTGCGACAGATGAGAGGTTAAATCAATGCTTGACTCGATTAATGTCTGTCAATTAAGACCTTTTGAATCCCACGCTTCAAACAGACGAATTCTAATTCTGTTTTTATTGTACGTAATTCAAACTCATATTTTATTACATTTAATGCAGAAAAACCAGATTATAACACTAACGATTATTGTTACCCGTCTCATTAATAAGGCAGGTAACGTAGTTGAATATGTACCCATATCAATCGACCCACAATCGAATAATTATGTGTAAATAAATGAAACATCAGAGGGGGGTTGAGCGAGCAAGCACATAGAGAGGTTGACGAAGAGAAAGCGTGCCGGCCATAAGCCGTCATTGGGTACTGCCCGGAGCTTTCACTTTGACACGAATTCCAAGAATCGTGGCGGCGATAAACCCACACAAACCAGATTTTTTGTCTCTACTCACCTTCTTTCTATTCTGAGCATATCCTCACCCTGAACCATGGACTACCCTACCTCTCTCTGGATCAGAACCGGCTATGCCAAAGGAAGGATCCTCTCGAGCATATCGGACTAGCTCTATAGCAGCAAAAGAGACTACATTCTCCCTTTACACGTGGTGAAAGGAGTGACATCTTGCACCTCCGTGGATTGGGACCTCTAGCCTCTTTACAGTACTCGTGTATCTCACCCTGTCTGGAACATCATCAGGATATAATTTTTTTTTTTTTTTTTAATATGAATACCGCACAAGAGTTCCAACTGCTTCCGCCTGAAGCCAGTGAGACTATGGCATCCCCAATTGGGGAATGTTGTGAGGCTGAAAATAGTGGGGAGGGGAAGGAGATGGGGAAGAAGAAGGTGGGGAAGTACCTGGCTATTCAGATCTGGTCACCAAACACGGCTAATGCCATTTCAAGCAGCGTTTCAATTTTGAATGGTGGTCTTACACCAGGACGATAATGAGAGTATCCTCCACTCTGGCACGTGCCGCAAATATACTATATATTATTTTAAATGAATAAATTGTGAAATAACACAAATTAATCACATAAAATTTATTTGCCACGCCGGGATTCGATCCTGCGAACAACCTAACGTGTGCGATTCAAGAGCCTTACCGCTGGAATACACCGGCCGTCATACATACACAGAACCGGCATCAAATTCCAGCTGCCAATAATAAGATAAATTTATGCATAATTTTCTTTATTAAAATTATGTGTATAATATAATATTTCTTATACAATAAAAATTCATATTTACAAAAAATATTAAAGATCCAACACACTACACGCTAGCTCATGTAGCTCTTACTAAATAAATGTTATTAAAAGTTTGTCCAAATAAGTCATTGTTGGGCATTACATTAATGTGAAATTAACATAATTGTTAACCCATTCACTGCTATGCGCATGCTATGATGCGCAAATAACCCATGCCTCCAGGGCTATGCGTATACATATAATTTTTAAAGTAAAATGTACGACTGTCAAAAAGAGCCACAAACTCCCGTTATTCAATATACATTGGGAATGCGGTTAAAGGATAAGTACATACATATAATATATATGAACATATAATTCTATAAAAGTAGTCAAAATACATTAAAAAAATCATTAAAAAAACCAACATCCTTTAAACAACTCTACACATCGATCGTGCAGTTGATTAATCCGACATCATAAAATCAAAATTCGAGTATTGAAAAATCTGAGCTAGTTAACGTGGCCAAAAGGTTAATATGTTAATAATAAATTTACTTGAAAAGTAAATTATATTAAAAAAATAATTATTATGTGATTTAGTAACAATAAAATTATGAGTAACAATCATAGACTTATGAATATTAGTAGAACAGAGCATAAAGGTGAGGGGTAGACAACAACTACAGCGGGGCGCAGAGCGGGAAGATGACTTTGGAGATATGTGATTCGTCGATAACTCAATATGACAGTATATAGGCATCTCACATTATAATATTACCATTTAGTTCTTAAAAGTAAACTCTGCTTTTGAAAGAATAGACCGTTTTACATGTGAGCGCGAATTGCTCGCCGCGTAATGAACAAATTTGCAAAGTCTAAATACGGCAAAGTAAAGTTCGCTTATTTTCAGACTCCAATATTTTGTTGTCGTATTTAGTTAGGACACTTTTACAAATGTTTCATAATTTACTTACTCCGTAAACATCAACGGGCCCACGCCATGTATCTCGAGTGATAGTGTATATTTACACGTTTTCAAAACACAAACCATGTTTTTTGCGGAGTTTTTTCATAAAATGCACCGATGAGTGCTCGACGCTGGCTAGCAGAAGAATGATGACGTCACATTTTTTAGATTCACGCGAAGCCATACTCAATCCCAGCCGGTTCCAAGAAACCGGTATGGGGAGGGGGAAATAATACGCTTTTATCACTTAGGGCAGGAATACTAATATTCATATGTCTATGGTAACAATAATGAAACTTAGATCGAGGTGAAATGTGACGGTGTTTGAAAACCTTAACCCTTAGCGGAATTGTGGTACCCGGTGGGCACACATAGGGGAGAGCAGGTAGGACTCGTACGGAGGGAGCATTCGTACAGTAGTCATATCTACACTATTCTACATGTTGACACGTTTGTATTTATGTGTGTGTGTGAGGCCCGCTCGTGAGCAAAGGCTAACAGCTAAGTGCCATGGCACTGCCACGGTAAGCTTCGTTGGGACAAGTCGATACGTGTTTTCGCACCGTGTAAGTAGTTTTACGATTCATCTTTGAAAATATTCATTCGTAATAAGTTTTGCTCAAATTATTTAAATAATTTATCATGCTTTTTGAATAATTATTTCCTAGAGTGGCAGTGAGCTTTTTAAAATAACACATATAAGTTGAAGTAACTAATACTGTCAACTATATGCCACCGCCCAAATCTTCCATAAAAATTTTAAAAACATCATATTTACCGACATTTTTGTCATTCAGTTCAAAATTTTGAATTTAAAAAAAAATAAAAGTCCCGCCAAGGGTTAAAGTTAGAGAATTAGTCCATAAATAATATGCATAGTATGTAAAAAAAACCTTTAGATTTCCCAATGATCAGTAATAATTTATGATAAAAGAAACATTTTACAAATTGACTACTTATTGATTATACTTAGTGTCCGGAAACTGGTGGTACAAATGGGAAACAGGTGAACCTACATGATATTGGGAGTAAATTTTGTGATAGGTTTAACTTTTTTGATTTGGGCTTTCACTTTCTTACTTAATATGTATTAACTTACACAATATAAGTGTACATGATCATGAATTTGATAGTTGGAAAGTTTTGCAGTGTTTTTTTAATTATTTCAAAAAATTAAATTATTTTCATTGGAATTTTCTTTATAAGTCGACTCAAGTTTGAAATATCAACACGCTATGAGCAAGCAATGCATTTGTGTGAGTGATGCGTTAGTCTCAACTCTAGTTGCGAGGCTTGTATGACCGAATAGTTTTCTTTAAATGCTGTATTTTATTCACAATAATTTGAATAACCATGTAATTGCAAAATCTAAAATCGCAATATATATATTTACACAATTATAGAACACCAGCTTTCCGTTTCACTTAACACTAAAATAAATACAAAATAGAAAAGTCAATAAAATTACAAACAGCAATTTCAAGATATTAAATTCACATTGATTGACATTCTTTACATCGATGGATAAAAGTTTTAACAAAAGAGAAATATAATTAACAAACAAATAGTATAAAAATGCTTTTCTTATAATAAACTTAGTAATTTATTCTCTCTAAAGCAGCTTTCTGTCAATTGTTATTAGATTTAACAATGTTGACAGAATATTATAACAATATACAGATTGGCCCAGTACAGAAATTGAAAAGTTTGAGCTGAATTTTTACATTAAACTTATCGACGTGGCTGTCAATGAGAGCCATCAGTGGCTATCGACGACAGCGATGCGTATGTCACATATGTATTCATGAAGTTTCACTAAAACACATACATTGTAAAGGTTAACCACATTACCGATTTGAGAATTTGAATCACTTAACCTTCGTATACTCGTGCCCAACAGCATAACACATATGCTCGCACACGGTGTCTCAGACCAAGATTTTATCTTGTCTGTATTATTTTAATTATATACTATCTAAGCATTATTGATATTTATTATAACTCTTTACAACCGGCTTCACATGAGCATGAGATTGAAAAAATCTTAACAGAAAATAAATCTATTTTTGGGAGCAAAACTGGTGTCGATCAAACATGCGGTAGCTGCTCATGTAGGGTATCTTCAGGCGCACGTGTTTCAACCAGAAAGTCACCCAGCCCCACGGGATCATAATTAAGAGGTTTACTGGTGGGGTCCATCAAAATTCGAAAAATTTTGCCGTTTGCAAATGGATATATGTAGAAGGGGGTATAATTGAATTAAGAAAAATATTAAAACTTTAACATTTGGTAAAAAACAGACTTTTAACTCAGCGTCTAAAAAAGAACATAATATTTTGTAAATATTTAATACTTTAATAAACTTTTTGGTGTGTTAATCAACAAAAATTCTGAAATCTACTAATGAATGTATCAAGAATAATTAAATATTATTAAAATAAGAATTAATCATTATTTGGATTTTTGGATAGTATGTAATTGATTCTTGAGGAGGCCAAAACCCACCAGGGGTTGTAGAGCCAATAGTGATGATGATGTAATTGTTTATGAAGACCGATAACAGTAAATAAGTGTCACATGTCCACGCAGTACCAATGCGCGCGCCGCACTAAACAACGCCTAACAACAAATTAAGAAGATACTAAAAACCTCAAAGTCTCATTGTTGCAAATTTTTGAGAAAACCACGAATTATTTATTGATTTGTCGGTCTGAGAGACCAATGCGCGAGTATAGGAAGGTTAATCATTACTGGCAATTCTCGGACCTTCACAGTTCGATAAAATGTTGATGACCGTTACGCATGACGTTTAACAATGCTGTATTGTGACATCATCAAAATGTAACAATAATTGAAACAACTGAGCAATTGTCAACTGTCGAAGCCAACCTAAATTAAATCGCAAAACACAATTATTATTAAAAAAAATTCTAATATTTTTATCAGAATATTTTTGACAAATAATAGCACTTGAAAGTTACACAATCCTTAACTGGGCAACAGTGTATACTTAAAATTACAAAATAAAAAAATAAAAAATACAAAAATAAGCTAAATAAAATAAAATACATGGTGTGATTCGGAATTATTGATGATAATAATATAACAAGTTACTATTTCGAGTTATGTATATTATTATTTCTACAACTTGACTACAGGTAGGTCATTATCTTCCGCAGGTGTTCTTTCAATGCTGCTAATAATGTTTCCACTACCGTTAATATTAACACTGCCAATATTACCATTAATAATACCGCTCATATTACCACTGCTAATAGCACTGTTGATATTACCATGCATATTCTCACTAATAGCGGTACCAATGTTACCACGCATGCTTCCACTAACACCACTGCTAATATTACCATTCATAATTCCTCTGACAGCACTGTTAACATTACCACGCATGTTCTCACTAACAGCGATAATATTATCATGCATATTTCCACTAGCAGGACTGTTAACATTACCATGCATATTTCCACTAACAGGACTGTTAACATTACCATGCATATTTCCACTAACAGGACTGTTAACATTACCATGCATATTTCCACTAGCAGGACTGTTAACATTACCAAGCATATTTCCACTAACAGGACTGTTAACATTACCATGGATACTTCCATTAACAGGACTGTTAATATTACCATTCATACTGCCACTGTCAACATTTCCATTCATATTTCCACTAAGAGTACCATTAGCACCAACATTGACGTTAATATTTCCATTCAAATTACTATTAAGATTATTATGAATATTGCTATTGATATAACTAACATTCAGCGGTTCCGGGAGATTAAACGGTTCAATTTTTTCGGGCGATTTAGCCGTCATTTCGTGGAAAGAATTTAAACCGTGCTTACTCAACCGATGCTTGGCCAGATTGCACTTTTGAGCGCATTGAAAAGCGCAGATTTCACACTGAAAGGGTTTATTTTTCATGTGCAGAATCTGGTGCTTGTTCAAGTTCGCCTTCTGAGTGCTTTTGTAGTCGCACTCGCTGCATTCAAAGGGTTTTTCCGTTGAGTGTTTTTGCTTGTGCTTCATCAGATTCGTCTTCTGTACGCATCGGTATTCGCACACGTCGCAGGAGTATGGTTTCTCATTGGTGTGGAGATACATGTGCTTCACTAAGTTCGGTTTCTGCACGGTTTTGTATTCGCAAAATGTACAAATGAATGGCTTCTCGCCGGTGTGCGTGCGTTCGTGAACAACGAGATTGTTCTTCTGCGCGCATTTATAATCGCAGTATTGACAGCGAAACGGTTTCTCTTTCATGTGAACTAAAATGTGTTTCGCCACGTTGTTCTTCTGTCCCGATTTGTAATGGCAAAAGCTGCAGCTGAATGGTTTGACGCCGGAATGTGTTCGTTCATGAATCTTCAAAATAGCTGACGATTGGCAGGAATAAGGACAATCGTCACATAAGAACTTTCCTTTACCGGCGATTTCTCCGTCACTCGCTACGATCTCACCCTTTACGCAATGTTGGCTATGCTTATTTCGGTCCGAATCGTTGGTTAAGAAAGCCAGATCTGCATCGGTGATCTTCTTGGACTCTAATACATTGTTGCCGACAATTCCATTAGTTTCATCGGGGTTGGAATAATAATCGTTACCGGACAGCTGTGATGTGGTAGGCTGCTGCAAACTGGAAACGATTCCGTTCAAAAACTTTGATTTAGCGTGGTTATATCTTAATGGTAAGATTTCTTCTTTCGGTATTAATTCACCATTGTCGGTTTCTTTGCGAAGCTTGTTTGTTGCGTCGAATAAAGTATCGTGGTTTGGCAGCGTTGCATTGCCTTCTAATCTCCCATTCAAATCTGCACTCTGCGGTGACAAATTTTTGATGAATTGACTATCGATATCCCTTTTTCTATTGGAGTTATTGATGGCATCAATTTGGCTCAAATCCTTCTGCAGTAGGTTAGGTTGTTCGGGTAGGTTGTGAGGCCTGAAGTAAGGCATATTGGGCATGTTTGAAGAGTTGGCGTGGGAGTAAGCATTGAGGAAGCTATTGGCAAACACCTGGTGATGCCTTTCATACAGGTCCAGAGGGAACATCTGCTGGTAAGACGGGGAGCTTTGGAGGTTTTGGTAGACGAATTGGTTATTGTAGGCGTTCAGCATTTGGGGTGATGCATTTTGGGAGGGTGTCGGGATGTTTCTGCCAATTTGAGCTGGAAAAAGAAAGGTCAGATTAAAACTGGATAAAATTGATGAACTCCAGGTTTCATATGACTGCATTCATAGTGCGTTATAATTACGGGAAAAAAAAATCATAAGTGTTTCTAGAGAACAAATAATATTCAGGGCAAAATGCAGAACTAGTGATGTGATATAATTAAAAAAATAAGTGAACATATCAAGAAAAATAAGTGAACATAAAAAGGAAAACAACTGTTTACATAAATTAAACAGAGCGTGATTCAACAATATGTCATAATATTTTTACACAAATTGCGATTCAATCTACAGAAAACATTAAAAAAGAAACTGATTGATGTTCAGTCTGCCCTTTTTTTTACGACAGTAAACAAAATCTAAAGACGGGTCCATTGCGCGGGCAAACGCCAGACTTTTGCTTTGATAGTCAAGGTCAAAACATTCAAGGTCATAAATGTTTGACAATTTTTGTAGTGTTTGAGTTTCCCGTGTTCGGCGTTTGAAGGTCATTTCGGCGTTTGGAGGACTTTCAAACAATTAATTTAGGGTGATGTTCGCGCAGTTCACACAATTTGACAACTGGTCTGGAATACGGACGTCCACGCGTACGCAATATTTGACGTTTGGCGCATGTTTGGCGTTTATTGCATGTTTGGCGTTTATTGCATGTTTGGCGTTTATTGCATGTTTGGCGTTTATTGCATGTCCTAAGTTACTATTGAATTTGAGATGCACAGATATTTTAATAGATATTTATTTATCAGGAAAGATTTCCAACTAATATCGATTACTAATGAATTTAGAGTGCGTGAATAATTACGTAGCATCAAAAATAGAATAAATTTAAATTGGTCAATTTCTTCCGTGTCTCTGAAACCGATTTATAAATTAACAGACTTTATTTACAAGTGAGTTCACGAAAGAAATAATCATCCATTACGACAGTGTGTTTATTTAAAATCATAAATAATAATTTTAGGTCCGCGCAGTTGATAACCAATAAACTTGACGTTTGACGTTTGACGTTTATCGTTTACGTAAATGTTAAAATGCGTTCGATGTGGAAAAGATGCTACACCAGGAAGAAAAAACAGACATTTATTTATCAGGAAAGATTTCCGACAAATATCGATTATTGCACCAATAAAATTATATAATAACGTCATTGTATTGCACGACCTAAAGTTACTAGAATTTAGAGTGCGTAAACATTTACGTCAAAAACAGAATGATTATAAATATTTGATATTATATTTTAATTTTATTATCAAATATTTTGATTATTATATTATATTTAGGTATAATAATATTTTAAACTCGTGATTATGCTCGCTCATGGCACATAACCATAAAAGGCCATTCCGTTTTCCCCACACACGGCCGCATCGCGTATCTTCTGTCAAAAAATGAATTCTCCCCCCCGCCGGCCCCCGCCTGCCTTCCCGCTTCACCCGAGATGGGATGTTTAAATTTTGTTTTTGTTTTGTTTTCCGCCGAACACGGGAAGCTCAAACACTACAAAAATTGTCAAACATTTATGACCTTGAATGTTTTGACCTTGACTATCAAAGCAAAAGTCTGGCGTTTGCCCGCCCAATGGACCCGACTTAAAATGAACAAAAACTAGAACTAAAAATGATCAATCTTGCTTTATTTTTGATCAATGATCAATCTTTTTATTTTCATGCATATTTTACACTTCTTCGAGGATATTTCAAGGGAATATGTATGTAATCCATTTATTAAGATGGGAAGGCTGATAGAGATATTGAAAGAAGGGTGAATGCCGGTAACTCCATTAATGGTGGATTGAATGCCGTTGGCGCTAATAAAAAACTGTTTTGACAGAAGCGAAGCTAGCAGTCCACAATGGAGTCCTGGTACCTACCCTGATGTATGTGAGGCATGGAACTGGCAGAGGAAGGATGAAAGTAAACTGAATGCTGTTGAAATGAGATCCTTGAGACGTATGTGTAAAACAATGTATGATCGTGTGAGAAATGTGAATATCCGCAAAGAATGTAAGGCTGATGTAAGCGTAATAGTCCTGGGTCGATCGATCATTTTACACGACCCGGGTCGCTCACGACACACTGGCGTCATGAGCGGGTCGCGAAGTCCCGCTCTTTTTGCGACACAAAATATGAAACTCGATTACGCTTCACCCAGCTACTTTCTACTACCTGAGTCGAGAGAGAAGGTGGCAAAACCCGGGTGTTGACAACCCGCTCGCTCTCTCATATTACATCGATCTATCGTCGTTCGCCCCGCCACTTCCGCACCCGAAACCCAGGTAGCAGTAGTAGAGCGGTTGCGAGAAATGGGTCGCGAGACCCGGGTGCTGACGAAAAAATGACCCGCTCGCTCTTTTGTGGTCCGAGAGCGGGTTTCAATGAGCGGGTTATTCACGACCGACCCAGGACTAAAGCGTAATGAGTAAGATTAAGAAAGGGACCCTCGGATGGTTTGGGCATGTAGAGCGAATGAACGAAGAAAGTAGTGTAAGAAGAATATACGATGCGAATATGAATGGTAGAAGAAGTCAGGGACGCCCGAGGAAGACATGGCACGATCAAGTGAATCAGATATTTGAGTCGGGCCATGTCAAAAGTCAGAATAATAGAAGAGAATGTATGAGACGATGTATGAATGTGAGTGAGGCAAAGAGTGTGTGCCAAGACCGAGTTGTTTGGCGGTCCGTCCTCTCTACCTACCCCTGCGGGGAAACGGCGTGATGGTTAGTTAGTTATCCATTTATTTGCTGCTGCTATTGTGTAGAAGTTCATCTATTTTTTTTTTTTTAAATAAAACAAATTCAAAAGGTGCTATTGTTACATATTAACACACTTTGGGTGGGAAGGGTATTTCTACATTTTACACCTGTCCTACTTGAATGCCTGGAAAGGCATTGCTGTCAAATATTTTTATCGTACACCAATCTCTTTGTAAGGGTCATAACTATATGTGCATGTATAAAACATTTCAAAACCAAACTTAATGATATTATTAAATATGATCCATTCTATAATAAATTACAATGCAAATTATTTCCTCACTCATTAACCCGAAGGATCCGACCAACTGTATACGTAGTTGAAAGGAAATTCTCATGTGGGCCGACCCACTGTATTAGTAGTTTGGAGAATTCGTCATGTTCATCTCTAAATATTGAGATAATTTACTAGTAAATGTTCGTAGTAAAAGATTCATATTATAAAACCAAGTGTTTTGTACCATGTCCTTTAAAGAGAAAGACCTTTTTACTTACAGTTATTTTTTAAATTAATTTTTTCATCATAGCGAACCTTTCAAATTACGTCGAAGTTTTTTTGGACCGCATACAGTCTCGTCTTGCGCGTCGATGTGTTAGTGCGTGCCGGTACCGAGCAAGCGTGCTTACATTGATATCGTTTATTGCGGTGCACATTATTTCGCGAGGTCTTATCTTTTTATGGCTGATAATAAACTGATTGAGATGAGTTATGTCCTTTGTCGGCTTCATGAGATCCGTGTAGATATTTACGTGAAATTTTAAACCTACGATTTTATTTATGAACATTTATTATTTCGGTAACTTTAAAAATATCTCATTGCGGTGCATATTCTTTCGTGGCCCATGTTTTATTATTTTAAATAATTTCAGACAAGTATATCAGTGTACAGTGGGTTTATAATTCTTAAAAATGGATAACGAAGATATCGAAAACTATGTGTTAGATTGCG
The DNA here is from genome assembly GCA_929108145.2 of Limnephilus rhombicus. NCBI lineage: Eukaryota > Metazoa > Arthropoda > Insecta > Trichoptera > Limnephilidae > Limnephilus > Limnephilus rhombicus. Next base: position 15,313,090 of record OV815296.1, read on the forward strand.
ATTCGGAGTTCTCCATGAGTGATGAAGAAGACTACATTCCAGAAAATTTGGAGAGTTCCGATGAATCAGAAAACGAAGATAATGAAATTAATAATTCTGGATTGGACGACCATTTATCCTCAGATATAAATTTTATGAATTTCTCGCCAGTATGGGAAAGTGCAATAAACTTCCAACCCGATGTACACAATTTCAACCAACAATCTGGTTTACGAGATTGTGAACTCAATCCGGAGAGTAGTGAAATTGACTTTTTTGAGCTTTTCCTAAATACAAATATCGTGGGTTGCATTACAACCGAAACCAATAGATATTTTACCACTGTAAAGTCACAAAAAGTATTTGCTCCAAATTCAAGTTTACACAAATGGAAAGATGTTGATACAGAGGAGATGTACGTATTTATTGCCCTTACTATGCTTATGGCAAGAAGCAAAAAAGGGAAAATTCGTCAATATTGGACACTGGACAAGTTGATTTCATCCCCAATATTTGGAGAAACCATGTCAAGAGATCGCTATATGTCAATTCTGAGCATGCTCCATTTTTCAGATAACGAAAAACAAAAAAAGGGCGATACGACCTTCAAAATAAGAAATTTTGTAGATATGGTATGCGGCCAATTTAAAAAGTACTTTTATCCGTTCGAGAATTTGTGTATTGACGAATCGCTGGTGCTATTCAAAGGAAGATTATCGATCAAACAATATCTTCCAGCAAAAAGACATAGATTTGGCCTAAAACTATTTGTTTTATGTGATTGCAAAACCGGTTTTGTTTTACAATTTGTTATTTATTGTGGCGCCAAAACAAACATAGACATACCAAATATGGATGAAGGCATATCAAAGCAATTGTTGGTTTCTGGAAAAGTTGTGGTTTCGTTATTAGCCGATTATTTAGGAAAGGGACACACAGTATACACGGACAACTGGTACACGAGCCCTTTTTTATTTAGTTATTTACACAATAAATACACTAATGCGTGTGGCACTGTTAAAAAAACGCGAAAATGTTTACCATCATTTGGAGATGTAAAAAAAGGAGATGTGGAAAGGAAGAAATCTGGATGCCTACTTGCAATAAAATGGCACGATAAGAGGGATGTTCATATGCTCACTACATCACACAATGATTCAATGGTAGAAACAGGAAAAGTGAATTGGAAAACAAAGGATCCAATAATAAAACCCAATTGTGTTGTAAATTATAATAAGAATATGGGGGGTGTAGATAGGTCGGATATGTTGATAACATTTGTGCAATGTGTTCGTAAAACCGTTAAATGGTATAAAAAAATTGCGTTTCGGACAATCGATGTAGTTTTAATAAATGCCCACGCGATGTATAAATACACAACTAAAAAAGAAGTAAGCCTAACAGATTTTCATTTAGAAGTCATAAGGCAACTAATTCAAAAACATCACATTCCCGGCTCAACAAAAAGAGTTAATCGAGTTGGTGAATATCCGCTAAGGCTAACTGCCAGACATTTTCTGTCGGATGTTCCATAGTCTGCGAATTCGAAGAGAAAAACAGTTTACCGGGAGTGTTATGTTTGCAAACACTCAATGCGAAATCCAAAGCGTCGAGTTCAGACACGTTATTGGTGTTCACACTGCGAAATTGCGTTATGCCCCACTACCTGTTTTAAAATATATCATACTGTACAGAAGTTTTAATTATTAAAAGTGTCCGCCGCGCCTAACAATCTTATGGTGACCCTATCTAATATAGACATGGTGTCGCGTAAGTGTATGTGTGATCACCGGAAAAAAATGACTGCGTAGTAAGAAATCAATAATTGTAATCAATGTGTAAATAAACCTCCAGATAAATCTTGATAATGTGATTGCCAAAAGTATATTATTTATGTAAAAACAAAAAATTCTTCGATATTACAATGAATAAATAAACTGCGAGTGATTATAATTCGGGTGGCTGCATTTTTAAGGTAAATTTTCGTTTATATTTCACATAACACCTAATCAGAAACCAAAAACCTAATATTAGATTTATAAATATAACAATTCAACATTTAAGAATGCATTAAAACAAAATTTTTAACTGAAAACTTGGTTTGTGCAGCTGTATGATTTTTTAAACAAAAACCCAAAATAAAAAACACAACAGAAATTCATGCCGTTCCAGGCAGCCAATTCAGTAAAATCTTTCTCGGTGCCTAAGGGTTAAGGAACTCAGTCCAATTTGAAAAAAAAAAATTTATGAATTTTTATTATTATTATTATTATTACCTTCTAACTTAAATAACTGCTTACTTATTTTTATATTTAGAGTTAGTTTTAATAGTTAAAATAATTGTCAAAGTTTTAATTTTTCAAGATCCCCGAAAACCGCCGTTATTATGGTGAGTCGTGTGACTCACCATAAGTTTGTTTTATTTTCAATAGGTGTTGTCATTTTGTATGACAGTTATATGGAAGATGCTATAATACTATTCGATTATTATTTAGATGGAATTATTTATTTATTACTAGCTGACCCGGCCACGCGTTGCTGAGGCTAATAAAACACAACGTCCATTTACTGGATGGTTATCCAACCTTTATAACCACCGCCGTCTTTGAGTATATCGCAAAGAGACAGACAGATGCCGATGAATATGTAGAGATGGTGTGAAAGATTATAACAATGTGCATGAAATGCTTGGGGTAACTAACGTATTTTAAGTTAGTAAGGATTAATACTGTATCCGTCTAAATAACTTTTCAATTACCGCAATGCACGTGACCATTTTTTTAGAAGATAGAATGGGCATAGTAAGCTATTCGTAAAAGATAGATGTATGCCTTCGCGGACTTTTTTGTAGATCTATAAAAGAGGAATATCCCACCATGCATTGTTTTGTTATATCCCAAAAGGATTAGGCAGCGTTTTCAATGAAAGTTATGTTATGTTTCAGTCAATTTACACAAATCCTTGACAAATTACATACCTAAACCTTCCTCAGGAAACACTCTTATCTATTGGTGAAAACCGCATGAAAATCCGTTCAGTAATTTTCGAGTTTATTGCGAACAGACAGACAAACAGACGACGTGGGGGACTTTAATATATAATATGTAGAGATATTATTATATTTTTCAATATTATTACGGGAGAGTGGTATAAAAATTGTTTGAAATATTTTTTCAGCTTTACGAATCGAAATCAATATTATGGAAACTGAGCATCGTCTGCACATACAGCGCCGAATCAGCTGTTCGACGTCCGCCGTTTTGGAAGATTGGCCTCAGCCACCACACGATCAGTGTGGAGTAGCATTACGATTTTTTTGTACTTTTATAGTTTTTTAATATTTTAAATAATAGAGATAAACTAATAGAGATACCTCTATTTTTGATACTGAATTATTTTGAATTATTTAGGCCTAAATAAAATGTTTCAATAAACACAACAAATAAATCTCTATGAACAGTATGTAAATAAACTAATAACATGAAATGTTGTTAATACCGATGACTTGTGTCATATATTTCAATGCAATGACTGGAAAATTATGGAGAGCAGTTTCAGCACTAAAAATTCAATAATACCAACTTGACAGTGCGTTTTAATGACACGATTAAAAATGGACTTTTTAATCATTTTTCTAAAACTCTACGTTTAATACTATTTAATAAAACTTATATATTCAGAATCAGCATTTATTGGTCTATATGAACTTTTTTTTTTTAAAGCCATAATATTTTTCACTGGAGTTCCTATTCCTAGTGATTGGACATTATATTATTCCTGGTGAATTCCTAGTGACTGGACATTATATCAATAGTATTTTATCAATGAACATGTCCGATCATCCAGTTGATTAGTCAGACATCTTCAAATACTATGTTTGACATAATGAGGAAAGCAATATTCGAAAGCTCACCATAAATCAAATATTATTTACACACGTCTGTGTTTTACATATTAAATATGCTATAAACACCGGGAGGCCTAACGGTCCGGTACATTAATATGACATTGTGAAATTTACTTCTAGTAAACCAGAAAACATCAACATTTAGTTTAATTCGCTACAAGTGTTTCTGCATTCAAATTGATTTGGTGGTGTTTATAAGTAATCTGAGTATTGCACCAGATGGAGGGTACACTTTTACACATAACTGCATACTCCACTAGTCAGAGTATACACTTTTACACATAACTGCATACTCCACTAGTCAGAGTATACACTTTTACACATAACTGCATATTCCACTAGTCAGAGTATACACTTTTACACATAACTGCATACTCCACTAGTCAGAGTATACACTTTTACACATAACTGCATACTCCACTAGTCAGAGTATACACTTTTACACATAACTGCATATTCCACTAGTCAGAGTATACACTTTTACACATAACTGCATACTCCACTAGTCAGAGTATACACTTTTACACATAACTGCATATTCCACTAGTCAGAGTATACACTTTTACACATAACTGCATACTCCACTAGTCAGAGTATACACTTTTACACATAACTGCATACTCAACTAAAATTTCGATTTTTCAGTTATGTCTGACTTTAACTGGACGATCGAAGTATAGATAAACAAATATCTGAGGAGTTTAAAGTTTCTGAGAACCGAGAGAATAAATAGAACTCTGTTCTCAAAAGTGGAAAGTCGTTGAGATCAAAAGAAAAGTTAATAAAGTATATGTAATATACCATTGATGTCGGGGTTCTCCCTCCTAGTCCAGTCCACTTCCTCGTCTTCCTCTGTTTTGATTTGGAACGGAAGACAGAACATCCTGTCCTCCAGAGGCTCCCGATCCTTATTCAAGTTTCCGCTGCTTCCACCACTGTGCCGATTGGTCAGGTTTTCCACCATCGCGGTGTCATCAGCAAAACTGTTCGGCGGCTGGATTCCATTCTCAACTATGGCATCATTCTGGGTGTTGCCAGACTGCTGGTTTCTCATGTTCTGAAAATAAATAAGTGATATTTAATTAAATGAAGACAATATTAGCGAAACTCAATCGAAAATCTGAGACAGAAAAATCAGAAAAGATATTGGCTCCGCTGGGACTCCGCTCATTTAATTAAATATTATAATTTGAGATTTTACTCATAAAGTTTAAAAAATTAAAATAAATATAAATAAGTGACTTTCAAAATTATATTTTTCATGGATTTTATTGGTTTCATTTGTTTTTTTCTCCGGTATTCTACTAACCATGTGATTCAGGGTGTGTTTTAAAACGAGAAAAATAGCATGCAAGTTACAAAATTTGGAGTGGTTTATACTTTCAGCACTGTCCCGGGGAAAGACCACCATTCAGAATCGAAACTTTGCTTCAAACGGTATTAGCCTTGTATGGTAATCAGATCTGGACCAGGCACGGATCCAGCCCTCGAAAAAGGTTGTGGTCATAGCCACCCGCGAACTCGCTCATGAACAATCATAATTCATGAACGACTTTTGAATTTGATTATTTCCTTTTTTCTGTGCATCAGGACTTTGACCTTAGGAATGGAAATAATCATTGGAGGAAGTCAGACCCGATTTCGTCCAATTAAATGGGCAAACAGTTTCGATTAAATTCCAAATCAATAAATTATTATTTTTTTATTTTTTTCTAGTAAGTCTTTTTTTCTAGTCAGTAAGCCAATATAGGGACACTAGACTGGGTAAATAGGTATCTTGACGCTGTCTCAGGAGTCTAGAGTATGACCAACACCAGGCGAGACATTGGGCTACCAATACCATTACAACTACTTCTTCTTCTTTGTGTGCCGTATCAGGTCCCCCCGACGTTGGCGATCACTCTTGAAAATGTTTCTCTGTCTTGTGCTGCCCGGAATAGCTCCTCCACACTTCTAATGCCGGTCCACTCTCGTATATTACACAGCCAAGACATTTGTCTCCTACCAGGCCCTGGGCGACCCTCTATCTTGCCTTTCAATATTAAATGGAGCAAGTGATACTTCTCCCCTCGAAGTACATGACCCAGATATGAAATTTTCCTGATTTTTAAATGTAAGCAGTTCTCTATCTGCTCCAGCCCGCCTGAGAATTACTGAACCGATTTTGATACATTTTTTACATCTTCAAAGGATATAGCTAGCCCGGATAATCTTTCCTGTGCCATTGAGGCACGCAACCAACATTTTATTCTGCGAAGAGTAGAAAACGATCTCTCTGCGATAGCTACGCTGACCGGGAGAGTTGCCAGTATTTGTAAGAAATTTTTTAAGTTAGGGTACAAATCTTGTTTGCATGCTTCAATGAGATGAGCTACCGAGTTGTTTTCACATTCTCTTTTCCATTTGGTCATCCAGAGTCGGTATTCATTTATAACAGTTGATTCACTATCGTTAAAATAAGAGGTACATCTGGACCATTTTTTCACTTTCACTGTCTCGATATTGACATCCCAGTCCCTGACACTTACATTTGGTTTGTAGAAAAACTCCCAAATGAAATAGGTCGAGTACCTCCGGAGACAAGTCTATTAGGGTTATGGGCATGCCCATCGTGTCTACAACGGTGGATCCGCCCTTGATCTGGACAGCCAAATATTTCCACCTTTCTCTTATCCATCTCTTTCCCCTCCCCTCTCCCTTTAGCCTCACAACATATCCCAATTGAATATTGCATACCTAGTCCTTTTTTCATCGTCTTCAGTAATCACAATACCTAGTGTTATGGCTGAAGAACTGAGGAACAGATGACCTTTCAAAATGGTTGCCATCAAGCTCTGTTAGGAAATAGCACAGAAAGAAGAAATGAAGGGCACTGGTGGCACTGATTATTTTCACGCCCCTCAAACTCGAAACATGTGCTCAAAAATAACAATATTGAAAAACAGGATATCAGAGTTTTCAAATTAATAAACCAGGTGGGTAGTCAACTTAATGATACCACTCGTTTTATCATAATGACAATTGTTGAAGTGGGCATAGTGATATCTATCAAAACTAGCATAATACCTACCCTAACCTAACCTAGCTTAATATTTTGACATTTGTCTGTAGTTAAACAATTTCCAGATCTTTGGTGATGATATGAAATGATAAAAACTATAATATTATTATTCACATGTAAACATTTGCAAGCTTGCTCGTGGAGCCATGCTGCTCCGATGAATCCAATCTTAACTAAACTATCCTAATTCCTAATCAAAGCCTCACCCAACCAAACTTTCTGCAACATAACCTCACACAACTTAACTAACAATGGCAATCAATTTTCTTTTCATTGTAACCAAAAGGCAATGGAGAAAGAAAATTACATTAATATTAAAAAGATATTACACATTTTATCTAAAATAATTCAACATTAAATGCCTTTGTGGCCACATTGAAGTGACCTCCCATTTTCCTACAGCTTTGTTGACACAAAATGGCAAGAGTTTTGAGTTTTGACATTTGAAAAGTGATTTTCAAAACATCAGCCTGCTACTACCAATATTGTTTATAAAATATCACAGTCGGCTGAAGTCACAATAAACAACTAATGACACCTAAACTGAGCACACTGATGATAAAAAAAATATACGTCACTAAAGCAATCGGGGAAAAGTTTTAAAATGAGATGCTTACTGTATTGTCGAATGATTCATAAATGTCTTCGTCTATGTTAAAGCTGGACGGATACTCGCGTTTCACAAAAGCCATGTTCTACGAACATATTCTCTCGGTCAAATACGGAATGTATTTTTAATTGTACCTCCGAGAGGGCAATTATTTCATGGTGATATAACCTCAAAAGCTCGTTCATTAACAATATAAAATTTAACTTTTTTACCGGATTAAGGTAGTTAATTTAAAGTTTTTTTATCACTTATTACACGAGTACGGAATAAATCAATACGACTTGGTAATTAAGTAATTATTTCGTCAAAATGACAGATCTGGTTGTCATTAAAATTCAGGATTCATAGACAATTATACAATTCAAGCGACGCAAAATCAATGATTATTTTCATAATTTTCAATATGCAAATTTTGAAATAAGTGAGGGAGGTTTCAGAAAATTATTTTCATCGTCTCTTTATTATAAAAATTGTTTATTATTCCACTAACCGCTGAACAAAGATTGTGGAAATTATACTTTGTTTTCATAATTACTACAAGAAATAACTATTTACATTGGCAAGTATGTTATTAGGTTTATTATGGATAAACTACGTAATTCGTGCGTATTTTGACTGAAAAATAACTCTTGTAAATGTCAGCCCATACAAAAAAAATTTGCGGCATAGGCATATTTTTAAAAAGTCTGTGGACATGAGTTCTGGGGCTCCCTTAGACCGAAGGCCCGGGCTCGTTTCCCAAGTGCCTTTAGGGTAAATACGGAACTGGGTAAGGTTTCATGAAGATCAATAAGATTACATCCCTTCCAGTGTCCTACAACCTACATTATTGCAAGGTTGGCTATCATCAGGGCAATCTTCACTTTACAGACTGCAACTAGGGAATTGCACTCATATCAGAATCGAATCTTAAACAAGATCAAACCACCGAAAATTCTTATTTAGTTTTTAACGAAGACATAGCCCATAAATTTGTAGAGATTGAAATTATATTTTTTTGTGCATTGATTCTACATCCTTCTTCTCTAGTTGGTTCCTGGTTCCTCATTACTGTGACGTGATCGGATCGTGACCCCTACTCCAATTTCCATGGTGGACAAGGTTCCTCCACTCTCGTGGACCCACGCTGCGTGGAGAGCCGCGAACACCGACAAGTGGGACGCCATTGATACCTGCTCATTGGTGACTTTCCTCTGTTTCTTCTGCCTTGAGTGACAATGACTATGATTATTTCTCCAAGTTGGAGTCATTTGTTTGGAACGCAACGTGTTCAAAGAAAGTAGATCTAAAACAAATACTATGCAATTAAAGAGTATCGTGGGATTTTTTCGCACTTCTTCCCCATTCTTCAGTTTTTTGGACACTTTTGTTCAGTATTAGTCCAGACTGAAAGGCTGTTCGAAACATTGACTCGTACTCAAGAACAACCGCAACAAACGTAAAATCATGGTTCGTGTTAATAATGAAGGTATCTCTTTCAAAACCTCAAACGATGTTTTATTATAGCAATACATAAACATAAAAAATGCACATGTGAATAAAGCTGGAGAAAATAATCTGGCATTCTATTATTTAAAAAATTAACAACCTCCCCCTCGTTGAGGGTAAGAACTGTTCATTAAACTAGCGCCACAAGAGATTAGAGCGGCGGCCGCTTTCAGAACTAATCAGTAGCTTTTGTTGTGCAATTCGGCCGGTCGTTTGGCGTTCGCCGTGTATTCCGTTTCGTCGTGGAAACTCCGCTTTTCGTGAATAGTGTGTGCAAAAACGTGTTTAATGGATTAACTCTGGCACGGCGAAACCCCCAAGATCACCTCCGAGGTAAATATCTTCTATTTAAAATGTAAACTTGACGGGAGTCGTGTGAAATTCATGTTTTTTGTGGCTCAATTTCGTGGGAGGGTTTGTGTGTGTTAATTCACTGCGGAGGCGTTGATACACTTGTATAAGCATAATAAACCAGCTAACGTAAATATAAAAGCAACAAAATGATAACATTGAACGTATTAGCTTCCCATTTACGTAAAAAAAACTATTCGGATATCTCATTTTCTTATCTTTTTTCGCGAAGTGTCAGTAGCGTGATACTTTTTCGCGGCAGTGTTATTTTTTATACAGTCGTGTTTATAAATTTGGCGTTGTTTGTAAATTGTCGTTTCAGTAAATGATAACATTTAATTAATGACTTCCGCTGTGAGATTCGTGTGTGCTTTCAGTGTTTTGATTCAGAATGGTGTGGAGATGAATGGTAGCCATAAAATACACTGCTATAAGAGGCGGCCGTAATGACTCATACATAATCTAGCAGCCCTTTTCAGCTCGGCCTTTTCACACGAGGTCGTAAAATACATAAAAAACAAAAAAAGGCTGAAATAAAAAAGGGCCGGTTTTTGAAAGAACGAAATAAAACATCATAAATCTTGATTAACTTTGGTTAAAATTTGACATCAAATTTTGCGATCGAAAATTCGATATCCTTCAAATTAGTGTGTCGTAAAAACGAGTTATGTCTTTTTTACAAATAATGTCTCACAATTGCGTGACGACTTCTGACGGCTGGAAGGGCTCTGCAAATAGGTATATAATAATATAACACCACACGTATCTGTCTGGAAGATTGATATAAGATGTAATAGTGTAATAGAGGAAGTTGTCTCCACTCCATGATTTCGAAATCTGAATTGTTTCGGGCTGCAGTCTGAAGGGTGACAATTGAACCGATGATAGCCAGCCTTCGATAAGAGAGGGCACCAAAATAAGACAACCTGCCTAGGTACGTTGTTGATTCTTGGGAAAATCCTTGGCGTTTTTAACAGTGTTATTTATCAATTGAATGAATCAGTTTTTGTCAGAAGAAATCCCAATGTACCTAAATGCAGTGTCCCCTTAGTGGCGAATGCGATAGAACAACAAACTTTATATTTGTTCCTTCATCTATTCCGACATTGTTTCTCATTTCAAGCTGTCGATAATTCAAGGTCGTGTGGCAGTAGTAATAGAGATTAGAACGCCTTGTCTTGATTCAGAATTTTAGCTTATTTGATATGATATGAAATATCACGTTGGTACAAAACACAGATTGTTCTCTCAATTTTTTCCGTGCTGTGTGAATACAATACCAGTACCTACAAGATACGTTATTTAGGTAAGAAAAATGTCAAACCTATATAACGAGGTTGGTATTTCGAAAAACAATATTATTTTCTAATTTATTTTGTGCCCTTCAATATAAATAATATTAGCCATCATAACATTACTCTAGGTCTAGGAGATGGTAGGCAAAGAGGATGGAATGTCGCAAAAATTTGTCTTTAGTCATGCACTCCTTGTTTAATTCATAGTATTCTGTTATTTCATAAGTATTTGATTCACCTGTATGTCTCAGGCTTATACCATCTACCTACTTGTGCGTCATATCCGCTCTTTCTACCTGTCCCAAGCATCCCTTTCACTCGACCTTGCATTCTTTTCAGATCTCGCCGTTAATAATACGGTCGCAATTGATTTTGCCACACATACGTCTCAGGGAACACGTTTCTTATCGATTGTCATTCAGTATTGCTCTGTTGAAAGACCACCATTCAGAGTCGGTGCTTGATTTGGTTTTAGCCGTGTTTGGTGATCAGATCTGAATAGCGAGGTGCTTTCCAGCCTTTCTCTCCCCATCTCATTCCCTTCTCCACTCTATTCAGCCTCCCAACGTACCTCAATAGGGGATGACATATCCCCAGCAGTTCGGAGTAGTTTAATTAGTTTTGCGGTAATCACGTTAATATATATATGCTTTACATTAGTCAGTTAATTTCCCTCAGCGCCTCTGTAATCTTTGGGGATGCTGTGTGGAGGGTCTTTTGAGGAAAGGAAAGGTATGAATCCATCCCTCCCGCTGTGGTGCAAGGCGATGTTCCGAGAGTCCTGCTGGTGAGGTCAAAATGTCTCCCTCAACCAGTCTCTTCCGATCCTGCCTGCCATGCAACTACCAAGACCCGGACAAACCTCATCCCGTGAACCCGGGCACCCCTGCTGAGCCTCCAAATATACCATGCCACTTGGGATGACCTACGGCAGAGGTGTTGGTTATCCAATAAATGGCTCCTGGGGCAGCGGTACCCCTGCCCACCTCCCAAATTGAAATGTATATCGATACATAATACATACCACGAACATATGAGAATTAGGATGTCTATGATACATACCTATATTTTCCATCGCCCCGAATGCAGATAGTTGTTTTTTAAATTAAGAGGAAACCCAGTGGCCGAGAAATTTTAACAGTGGATATTTAACCAAAATATTTTTACTGTTGCTGTCACTGTCGCTTTTACTTCCCCGAATACTGAGCGAAAGGTACAATTGCACCTCTGGCTGATAATACCTAAATAAAATCATCTAAATCTAGGTTTTGTATTTCCCATTTTTCTCCAAATCAAAAGTAGACCGATTTTAAAGATTTTTTACTACCTGTATTAGAAGAAAATACTCTGTCTCTAAGTTTTGCTTTAAAATAAACATTATCCAGTTTGTATATTGAACGTCTTGTTGATGGCGTTAAAACCAGGCAATTTTAATAAAAATAAATAGAGGGTAGGTACCTATTATCTTCTTTATCTTTATCTTAATATATAAAACAAAGTCGGGTTAGTTACACTATTTATAACTCGAGAACGGCTGAACCGATTTTGATGATCTTTGATCTGTTGGATTTGTCTCCGCCTCGGATAACATAATAACTAATAACTATTAAAACATCGAAAATTCATTTCCTCATACATTTAATATGGAACGAATTTTCATCTTTTGAAAGAGCTGCAGGAATATTGTGGTAGGTAGGTATAATATTGAAGTTTGCTTGAATTCCAAAAATTCAAAAACGTCAAATGTCAATGTGCTGATTGTTTTTCTTTTGTTCTTAAACATATAATGCTGCCTCTCTTTCTTACACACTAAATGTCAACAATCTTAAATGGGGCAAATGGTGAACGTATGTCTGCACAACTCCAGGAAAACAGCCACTTCTTTTCAAAACATTCAAGGCGCATTGTGACGTGGGGTAACTATTGCAATTCGGTGAAGTCAATCAAATACATCTGCAAATTTGTCACAAAAGTCAGCGATATGGCGGTTTTTGGTGTTAAAACTACAAATAAAAATCGATGAAATCACACGCTATCAAGTTTGTGAGCTACAGTGAGGCGATTTGGCGTATATTCTTATTCCCCATTCATGAACGACATTCCATTGTTGTATATTTGGCGATGCATCTGGAGAATGATCAACGAGTTTATTTCATTACATCGATTGTTGCCAAACGTGCTAAAACACCTCCAGCAACAACATTGACCAGTTTCTTTTCGATATGCCAATGCGATCTGTTTGCCCGGACGTTGCTCTACTCTGAGATGCCACGTTATTACACTTTGTCGAACGCTTTGTCGAAGAGATTTCCACATCGGAAGCACGGCGATGTGGTTACTGATCATCCGGTTGTGCTGATACTGATGCTCTTGTTCGCATTTACACAGTTCATGCAAAAAGTAACGAATGCTTCTACTTTCGGTTGTTGCTGGTGAATGTTCGTGGGCCGACATCGTTTGAATCACAAGTCAATGGTGTAGTGTGCCCAACAATTCGTGTTGCATGTCAGCAGATCAATTTGCTTGAAAACGATACTCATTGGGACATGACAATCACTGAAGCAATTATTTCTGCATCTCCAGTCTGATACGCACATTATTTGCTATCATTATTTCAACATGTTTCCCATCGAATCCACGTGAACTATAGAACAAGTACAAAGATGACATGTCAGAAGACATTTTACATCGAATTCGTGTCAGTTCAGGGAATCCTGATCTCGAGGTGAATGAGGATATACACAAACAGGCTTTGTTTTTGATCGAAGACATGTGTTACCTCATGTGCGGCAGTTTGTTAGTCAAGTTAGGTATAACAACGCCAGATCGACGCTTCATGAATGCAATGAAACTTGCAATGAATGATGCTTTCAATCAAGAATTGGTACGTGAACGTGAATATGATCAAGATGCATTGAACCAATCAGTTTGAACGAATGTACCACTGTTGTACCCCTAACAGACGGAAGTGCACGATACGTTAATGAAGGCAGTTGATGATGGAAATGGTGGCTTATTTTTCCTCGATGCGCCCGGTGGAACTGAAAAGATATCTAACGACAACAAAAGGAAAAATGTTGGATATCACAAGGTGCTTCAATGAAGGGAATCGACCCAAGTGCAACCCACCCAGTTAATAGTTTTAACAGAAAGTAGTACAATAATGCCACGTGAATCATTTCGATTCGCTTTAATAAAGCAAATGCCTTGCTGCCACGTGAATTACATTTCTTAATTAATTTTGAGTATTAATTTTAACTTAAAAAAAAAAATATTAATTCAGCTAATAAGTTAACACAACAATTATTGATTTTTACGCGGTACGAAGTTCGCCGGGTCAGCTAGTATAGTATAAAATGAAGTCGCTCCCGCTGTATGTGCGCTTAGATATTTTAAACTACGCAATGGATTTTCATGCGGTTTTCACCAATAGATAGAGTGATTCAAGAGGAAGGTTTATATGTATAATACAATCACATTATAGTAGAGATAAGTTGGTTATAAAGTTTGGGTAGGTCACAGCAACGTGTGGCCGGGTCAGCTAGTATTAAATAAAACATTTGCAATAGTTTCAAAATCCAGAGAGGAAATCGGGGAATACGGTGCGGCCCGTTTTCATCTTAGATTTATTTATTTTTTTATTATTATTTCCAACAAAAACACAATTTAATTTCAATATATTATATTTTAGACAATTTATCGGTAGTCCCGCGAAGCTGCCACATGGCTGCTTGTCTGCAGGTTCTACCTCAATATAAACTCGTACCTAGTCTTCCCGAAGAATTAAATAAAATAACAGTTTTGGTATCATTCAAGCACAATGTCAAAATATTCTTAAAAAATTAACTACCATAACATCACCAATCTTTCTTTTATTTCTTTGTTTTTTTTATGCAGGCGCCAGACATGAGTTCAAAGAAGTGATCAAATAAGTGTTCACATGTGTGGCACGGGCATTTGATACTGTTGTCACATAAGTGCGCTTTTCCGTTCAGTATCGGTTTTTTAGCGCACATCAAAGGGATCAAAGTTCAAATGTTTGCGTGCCTGCCACACTGCGCGAAGCCCAGTTGCGCGACCGTCGCCGTGGAGACTTGTCGTGCGTAAACAGCCAAACGAACTAAGGGAACGTACCCATACTACGTGACACACTTTTTGCAATTTTTTACCCCCCCCCCCCCCCGGTGACCACGTATAGTATATTCCAAGACCCCCCCCCCCTACAGTTTTCACGTAGTATTTCATAAATATGGTTTCGAATCATTTTTTGCTAACAAAAAATAAAAAATGCATTATTTGGCTTGTAGGTATTTGTCTTTATGAATACGGCGCTTGCTGCGTGACAGCAAGAGTGCATGCATTACAAGTGGAAAAAATATTATCAAGATAAAACTTATGTCAAAATATATTAAAACTGGAACGTAAGTATGGAAACGAAAGTCTTGTTATTTTTATAAACATTTTTCATCTCAATCATCTTCAACAAACACGTTCCCTGAACTTTTTCACTTATTTGAATGTACGAGGGTGGGTTTTTAAGTTAGCGGATTGGGTAAGGAGTGGAAATAAAAACCAAAATTATTTTTCCTTTTCAACATATTCACCTAGGTACTACCCTAATACATTTTTCCGATCTTTAAATTAACTTAAAGGAACTTTATAACAGCGCGGAACTCAATTTTCTCCACATTTCACAATTTCTTCCCGATTGAAGTGTTTGGTCGACGATAGCTCAAAGACTAATGACCTAATTACGATAAAACCCGGTTTTATCCTAAAATTGAGTTGTTCAATTAGTACCTAATTCAGCGGTACCCCCATTAATCACTTAACTTCCCATTCCGCGAACTTAAAAACCTCCCCTCGTAGCTCGTAAAAAAACGCGAGATTTCTAGATTGACTACGTGATAAAAACCTAAGCCTCCCCCCGCCCCGTTGTGACCAACCAAGCGTGGTATTTTGATGACCCCCCCCTGAACAGGTGAGCTCAAAGGAGTGATCAAATCTTTGAACACATGTCTGGCAGATACAACAATATGTGACCAAAATGTGTGCGCAAAGTCTTCAAACAAGTGATCACTGATCACTTATTTGAACTTCTGTCTGGCGCCCGCATTACATACAGATACATAGATTTTCATTGATAAGCCACATTTTTACAATTTTGATGCTTAAATTCTCAGTTACTAAATGAAGGTGAATCAAGGCAATATGGACTGAAAGTATTACCTTCTTTGACAACTTTTTATTTAAGACTACATCTGTAGTTTTTTTTTCATATAATTAATTTTAATTATGAAACATTCGGCTAAAGAGTAATCCTTGAGTAAAAATTATAGGTATACAATGATGAGCGTAATTAGTAATTACTGAAATCACCTAATCTCATGTGTTATCTTATTCTAAAAGCTTTTATTATCTTTTAAAATTTCCTCTAAACTTATCTTATCTTCAACAATATCCTAGAATCCATTATTTTATGTAATTTTGTTGTTAAAAACATGACAGGTACGCACTTTATAACTTCAATTACATTAGTCACAAATTATTCTGAATAAATGATACCGACATAAAAATTTCTAATCATTATTTTATGATTTTGTCAGTAACTTTCAAAATACGACATTAATTATTTCTTAGGAATAAAGCGACGGTGCTCAAGGTGTAAACAATTTGCTTGCCACATGTATTTGTTGCTTGGAAGACGGTGACCTGACAGTTGATCCCCCGTCAGCTGGCCCCCCGAAATTACAATTATTATGTAATTATAATAATTTTTTGTGCATTATTTACCAATTTCAAGCCTAAGATCGACTTTAAAAATACTTTTAATAATAAATTGGTATACATATCAAACAAATTTACTTACAGTGTCGTTTCTTGTACTTATACGCTGGTACCCATCTGGTACCTTTCGCTCAGTATTCGGGGAAGTAAGGGGGCATACATTAATTACGTGAGCAGTTTTTCTTCCAATCTACACCCCCCCCACCCCCCTCCCCCTTGGTGATATAAATATAATTATAATCTCACGTTACTTGAAAAGAATATAACTTCGTATATATTCTTTTCAAGTAACGTGAGATTTTACTAGACCCTCTTCCCCCGCTTTTGAGCTCACGTAATTAATTTATGCCCCCTTTTTTTACATGAGCTCCACACAGGAGGCCCTGAGGAAAATAATTTCCCTCAGGGCCTATGTCATCTTTGGGGATGCTATGTGGAGGGTTTTTTTAGGGAAAGGAAAAAGAGGAGAGTACTGGGAAGGAAAAGGGTTTAAGGGGTGGGTAGGAATCTGGGGTTCAGTGTATCTTGGTCATCCGCCTTCAAGACCTAGCTAGACAAACCTCACCCCAAGAACCCGGGCACCCCTGCTAAATCACCAAAAGTAGCGAACCACTTGGGGTGACCTATGGCAGAGGTGTTGGTTATCCAATAAAGGTTCCCGGGGCGGCGGTACCAATTCCCGCCTCCCAAGTAATAATAATAATAATGGTCTTTATTCCAAAACGTGGGAAAGTGAGTGCAATCCCACATATCCTATACAGGGTGTTAAGGGACGTACTTGACTTACTTTAACCAGTGATTCCTGACATTATTTGGAGTAAAAAATGTAAACGAAATTTTGGTCTCCGGTGACTTTTTGACGACCTTTTTTTTTTTCAAAAATTTTTTCTTCAAAATCAAACAAAACAAAATTCTTCCGCACGTCGTCACTGGTCACTCAGCCGGGTGTCTGTTCAACAACTACAATTTTTTTATGTTTTTGTAGAAAAAATAAAAGAAAAAAACATCAAAAATGTCACCGGAGACCAAAATTTCATTTACATTTTTTACTCCAAATAATGTCAGGAATCACTGGTTAAAGTAAGTCAAGTACGTCCCTTAACACCCTGTATAATAATTCCCCTTACAGTATTATGGTCAAGTAGTTTTATCCTTGATGCATTTGAATGAAAATGTCTTTTACACTTTTGTTATTCGACGGTACATTCTCTATGCACACCCCTACACTTAGTTTTACTTTGTGTAAGAATGTATTTCATATTTTCCCTATACCGACAGCACATGTTATATAGATATGCAGGGGGGCCAATTGTCGGTGGATCAACTGTCATGGAATCTTGTAAGACCTTGCATTACTTACATAGTAGACATGTAGGTAAGGTACCTTTGTACGGTACCTATCCAATATAGATGTGATACATTTCCCAAACTTCAAACTTTAAGAAAAGTGTATTTTTAATGTGAATACCGAACAGTCCCTATTGCTTCAGGGAGCCAGTGAGGCAAAGGCAAAGGCAAAAAGGGAGCCAGTGAGGCAAAGGATCCCCCGATAGATGTGAGTCTGATGGGTATGGGTAGGGGTAGGAGATCTGGTCGCAAAACACGGCTAAAGCCATTTCTAGCAACATTTTTTTTTTTTTTACATGAGCTCCACACAGGAGGCCCTGAGGAAAATAATTTCCATCAGGGCCTATGTCATCTTTGGGGATGCTGTGTAGAGGGTTTGTTTAAGGAAAGGAAGGAGAGGAGAGTTCTGGGAAGGAAAAGGGTTTAAGGGGTGGGTAGGAATCTGGGGTTCAGTGTGTCCCGGTCATCCGCCTCCAAGACCTAGACAAACCTCACCCCATGAACCCGGGCACCCCTGCTAAATCACCAAACGTAGCGAACCACTTGGGGTGACCTATGGCAGAGGTGTTGGTTATCCAATAAAGGTTCCCGGGGCGGCGGTACCCATTCCCGCCTCCCAAATTGTGCATGGTGGTCTTTCACCACGGGGATACTGATAGTATCTAGTATCTACCTCTCTGGAACTGCTAATGTGAATGAATTAAATGTGAAAAAGCACAATTGAATTAAATTTAATTTACGTGCACTCGTCGTGATTCGAGCTACACATCCGCCACCTCTGGATTCGTAATCGACCATCTTATCCCTGACCACGGAGGCCGTTAAAACATGAGCCTTGTTTGATGACTAGATCTCAACAACCAGGCACTTCCCAACTTTCTCTCCTGCCCCTCCTTCCCACTCCCCTCAGCCACACACCCACCCCATTATTTGGGGAGTTATTTTGTAATTTTTATTCCCTTTTTTTAGTCGTGTTGGAAACTCATTAATGTCTCCATTCAATCTTTATTGGACCTCGTACCTTCAATAGTTTACCAAAAAATATTCAAGTTGTAACTAAATTTCCGCATTACATAAAAGAGTTAAAACTATGGCTAAACCATACAGATGTAAAAACTCTATTTATTTAATTTTATATCACTTTCTCACAAACTTTACACCTATCTATAATAATTACATATCCGAATCCCTTAGTCTGAAACAACAAGTGGAATTCTATATACACCGATTTCAGTAAAGCATTTGATAAGGTTCGACATCACATTCTTATATCCAAACTCCGACTGTTAGGCATCAAAGGAAGTTTATTGACATGGATTATCAGTTACCTCAGTAATAGAGTGCTTAGTGTCAGGATTAATTTTATAGAATCCTATGTATTCGAGGCCACAAGTGGTGTCCCGCGAGGGTCCCACCTCGGCTCAATATTCTTCTTAATATTCATTAATAACATTGTAAACATATTTAAAGATGTACAAGTCCTACTTTTTGCAGATGATCTAAAATTGTTTAAAAGAATACGAAATATATATGATTGCCTAATTTTACAAGCTAATTTAGATGAATTTTTTAAATGGTGCGAACAAAATATGTTATTTTTGAATACTGAGAAATGTCAAGTAATACGATTTTCCAGAACTCATTCTCATATTTTACATGAATATAATTTAAATAATTTTAAATTAACACCAGTATTACAAATTCGCGACTTGGGGGTTATATTCGATTCAAACTTAACATTCACACCAAATATAGATAATATAACTAATAAGGCTTTAAAGATTCTTGGCTTCCTTTGTAGAACCCTAACTGATTTTAAGTCCTTGGATTGCATGAAAACACTCTACATTTCATTAGTTAGATGTCAAGTAGAATATAATTCACCTATTTGGTCCCCTTTCTATAAAGTACAGTCTAACAAAATAGAACGAGTTCAACACAAATTTCTTAGGTACTTAAATTTCAAACTCAAAATTCCAATAGAAAACATTAATTATTTAAGTTTAATGAATCGACTAAATTTAATTACGCTGTCTGACAGAAGAATCATTTCAGACCTAATTTTATTGTACAGAATTATGAACAACCTAATTGACAGCCCTGCCATCGTTGCTACTATTAAACTTCATGTACCGACAAGGAATACCAGACAAAATATAACATTCTTTTGCAACACATACACAACTAACTATCAATCACACTCACTTACCAATAGGATGCATTATTTAGGCAACAAGTTTGGTGGTATTGTAGATGTATTCGCTGATTCCCTTTACATTCTAAAATGCAATTTAAACCAACATTTTGTGGAATCCTACAAATTATTGTAACATGGGTACAATATATTTAACGATTTGATTTGTTATTGTAATGTTTATATTATATTTTGTTCTATGTTATTGTTAAATATTACATTGTTTAAAATATTTCACGGTTTTCCACAAGATTATACAAGTGGTTTTTTTTTCTTTAAAAACTACTTGTATATTCTTAAAAGTTTTTTCACTTTTATAACTTTTGGTATAAATTCTATGTATGTGTAATCCTCGATATCTTAAATATTATTTTCTAATCTATGTAAAAGCCCCTACGGGCGTATAACAACAATAAATAAATAAATTATTACAATGTATATCATTTATTACACTATAAACGTATTTAACCGTACACCATTGTATACATTTTTTGTTCAAACTGTTACAAATTTTGTTTTTGCTTTATATACCACTGTTTGTTTTTTTTTGTAGGTACTAAATAAAACTTATTTTAACTATATTACCCACGCACAGGCTGCGCCTTAGTGGGTTCCCACACATTGTTATGATTTTCAAAATATGTAAATATAAATTGTAAAATATGGGAAAAATAAAGGAATTTAAAAAAAAAAAATCTCTTATCTAAAGCCTCTAAATTTACCTCTAGCTTTACACTTTCTTTTGGCATCTCATTTGGAGCACATTTCCAATCCTAATTTGGGATATTTTTGTCTATAATTTAACACGGGTTTGGCGCTCCTGAGGCCAGGTTGTTTCATCCGCGGAATAGCTAAAGCGGTGGTCAGATCAGGTAGGACAATGTGACAAATTAAGTTCTTTGGAGAATTATCGTACTTTTTTAAAAATATTATAGCCTGAACTTCGTAATATTAAATTAAACATGTTTTGGGGTGATGTTTTTTTTTTGGAACAATCAAAACAGGCGACTGGTGCAAAACGGCAATGTCAACCTTTTAGCTTCTAGGTACATAAGGAGTGTTATTGTTAGTGGCCCATAAATTTCCCATATTTCGTGGCTCGGCTCGCGGTAATACGTACCTGTTTATACGCAGCGTTACCCTACGTGGTGTTTCGCCTTAAATTCAAAGCAAATTTAAGTACATTGAACCAGAGTTGCGCAGGACGCATCGCAGAGACAACCGAAATTAGTATTTTTATATCATACTAACTGGTACACGGCATGTTTTTCAATGCCATTTAAAGAATTACATTTTTTCTCCCCGCATGTTCATTCCAATACCTCCCGTTCCCCTCCCGCGTCCCCTTGCCCTCCTGCCTTCCCCTTCCACCTTTACCGCCTTCCCCCTCCCTCGTCATCCTTCCCGCGAACCCCACTTTCTTCGTTACACTCCCCCTCCTGCCGCTAAAATATATGAAATACACACATTTTCAAACCACTCCCACACCAAATGTAGTATTTTTTTATTAAAAAAATCATAACGCAGAGCTTACCATTATATACAAAAACACTCTTATGCTATAATGAAATGTTCTGTGAAATTTTTGAGTCAATTCATCGATTACTTTCCGAGATTTTCGCCAACTCAGAATGAAACCAACTCAGAAACGCCTCAGAAAGGTCATTAAAAGCTATGAAAAAATTATTTTAAAATAGCCGGTAAACCATGTTTTTATCATCACCCAATGACCTTTCTAAGGTGCTTCTGAGTTGGTTTTATTCTGAGTTGTCCGGTCACCAGACTCTACTCATCGTTTTCTCTATAGGTACAACAATCTGCCCCGACTGGATCAAATAAGCAATAATGAGATTCTGGGTAGTGAAAGTGAATCAAATAGATGAGAGATTTGTCACCCGATTTGTCAGCAGTAGCATCACGTCACCCGCCACCCATAACCCGTCACCCATAACCCGTCACCCATAACCCGTCACCCGTGTGGGGTGCATTTTGGTATGGCCGCCTCCGAGAGGGTGACTCAAAGGGGTGGGTTTTTTTGCAGAGCAGTACACGAGTATAATATCTCCATATTGTGTATCTACAACTTGTCTATTCTTTATTATGCAAATCTAATCGATAAGCATCGTATCCAAATATCGGGAAAGTTCAATGTAAAATTTAGTGTAATTTAGATGAAGTGCTTACACCTTTTTATTTAGAACTAGTTGAAGTCTCCGGTGTTTCTAGGACTTTGTTTTTAATTTAAAAGTTTTTTTTAATGTCATGTAGACAGTGAACTTCGTCTTGTTTTGTAGGTTAAGCGTGCAAAATTTCATCAATCTCTGAATATAACTGTAGATTTGTATACAAAACAAAGCCAGGCCCGCCCGCCACATACACTTCTTTATAGATAAGGTTTTTTTACATTAGTTCCACTTAGGAGGCCCTGAGGAAAAAAAAACCTCAGGGCTTATGCCAGCTTTGGGTATGCTGTGTGGTGGTCTTTTTAGGAAAGAAAGGAGAGGAAGTTCTGGGAAAGAAAAAGATATGGGTAGATGGGTAGGAATGTGGGGGTCAGTGTGTCCAGGAGTGACGGATGCATGAAACTATCCCTCCCACTGCGGTGCAAGACGATATTCCGACAGCGTTCTGCTGAAGAGATCAAAAAGGTCTCTCTCAACAAGTCTCTCCCGATCGGGCCAGTCACACATAGGAGGAATGCAAAACCTCACCCCATGAACCCGGGCACTCCTGCTAAGTCACCAAACGTAGCGAACCACTTGGGGTGATCTATGGCAGAGTTGTTGGTTATTCAAATAAATTGTTCCTGGGGCGGCGGTATCTATAACCGCCTCCCAAAGTGAAAAGAGAGAAGTTTATAGTTTTATTACACAGTTCGTACCTAAGTTTCAAGTATTAGACTTGAAGTGTTGCCATTACATTCAGAATCAGATTTATAATAATATCAATGATCGCAAAATCCGTCAATCTTTACAGAATGTAACCTACATTAAATGTTTTTTTTTTGTTATTTATTTTTGGGGTATTATGCCTTGTTGCGCTACCTTCTCCTTTAGCCAACGTTTCGGACAGCGTTACAGTGTCCAACATCAGGGCAGATGTGTGTGGCACATCTGCCCTGTCAATCTCCTTCAACATAGGTGGATTCAGTACAGTACCGGAGATCAGCTTAAAAAAATGTTTCCCCAAAAATATTTTTCGGCGGGCTTCTAATGTATAATATCGAGCATTCCTGTTAAAAACAACTATGGATACAGAAATGCGCATAAACCTTTTTTGTACTCTTTCTATTTCTAGGATATGGTTTTGTTCAGAGGGGGCCCAAATATTATCTTGTGCGGTTGGGGAGCATACATTAATTACGTGAGCTCAAAAAGGGGGGGGGGGGGTTCCTGCAAAATCTCACGTTACTTGAAAACAATATACGAAGAGGCCCAAATTTATCTCACCAAGGGGAGGGGGAAGGGGTCTAGATTGGAAAAAAACTGCTCACGTAATTAATGTATGCCCCCTTAGTCATTAAAATCAAAAGAATCAATTGAGATTGGAGTATGTGCCGAACGCCATGTCCACTAGTGTGACTAGTTTACAATGTTAGATTTCTGATATTCCAATTTGCCGCTAAGAGAAGTTATGTAATACCTATTACCTATTAGTCCTCCTATTACATATACCTGTCGACCTCCGTAGCATAATGCTTCAGGCTTTTGAGTCGGTATGTAGCGAGTTCGATTCCCGCTGCAGCTGCGGGCCAAATATTTTATGCTATTTTAAGTTTACTGTTCGATTTCGCTCAGTAATATTTAAGTTTCTATTTTTTTTACTAAACGAAAAATTTGGCGTCTTGTTTTTTTTTAATACTTATATGAGTATTTCAAAGCTCCATAACTCATGGTAGAATTGACTCTGACAAGACTCTGCAACCGGGATCGAAAAGAAGAAGATGGAGAGATACGAAATTACGAATGTTAGAGGAGAGCGCTAGCATTTACAGCGACAAAATCGATGCGAAAATGTTTAATAAAACACGACTCGTTTAAAGAGCAAAAATCTCGCGGGCATTATCTTAAACAGCATTTAAAGAAACACTGTGAATTTTTTCATATGTATATATATAACTTGTAAAATAACTGAAACAAACGTGTTTATAATAATTTTTGGAGCATCCTTTCGATTTTTTTCTATCGGGGGAATTTTATATAATTTGAGTTTCGGCGCGGGCAAAGTCTAGATATTATCTTCAAGAATGACATATATTTTTTTAAGAACTTTATAACTTACCGTGTTTAAGGGAAATATGTAATAAATCGGTAGAAATCCGCGTTGCGGACCCTTAAGTTCGCGGTATTTCACTGATTATCGATGTTCAGATTTTTTAATTTCGTAACGAAGTTCTGTTTTCACTCGACCGTTTTGCATTTCGCATGTCTGTAAATTTGTACGTTCCGTTTTAAGATGGTTGCCGTTTTAATGGTTCAATAAAGTTTCTTTTTTAAATGTGAAATTGTCGTTTTTATTTCAACCTTCTTTTTCGAATTTGTCTAAAATATTGATATTATTATTTTGGTACCTATCTGCCTGAAGAAAGTCTTAAAAAAGAATTGTCATTGAGATAGTGACGTTTCTAAGAATTGTATAATTCCTTATTTGAATAAAAATAAAGTTACATAAAATATATTATGGTAGGTAAATAGGTATGTATTATTTGTACCTTCTTACAAATCTTACAATTTCGGAGGAAATTTTGATTTGATTTCATAAGAGAAAATTAGAAACGTACTATTTGGTCACCAGGTCTACTGTTCATAAAATTACTATTGTCCGACCGAAACAGGACTTTCCACCGAAACCGAATCTTCGGTGTCAGTTTCGGCCGAAACCGAAACTTTTTTTAGACATGTTAAAAATCGATTGTTTTCTGTTATTGGCTTATTTTTTACACTTATTCAGACTAAACACGTGTTAAATTATATAAATTTAAAAAAAGCAATAATTGAGGTATGTGAAAAATAATATATATTTTTTATACATATTACTACTAAAGGGTGGCGCAAAACTATCGATATGGTTTGAATCTTATTAAACATTACAATAAGATTCAAAATAAAACGGTAGTTTTGCGCCACCCTATATTAAACGAACAAAATTTATAAAAAATAACAAAACATGTTAACAAGTTCTTGGAACAAAAAGTTGTCAATAATCACCACTTACATTATAAAGCTAACTTTTTGTACGTGTTTAATGAAAAAAATATAATAGTTGAAGTATGTAAAAAAAAAAATATTTATTTTTTTGATATTACTGCTATAAAACAAATCAAAATTAACAAACATGTTAAATACTTCTTGGAACTAACATTTGTCAATAATCAACACTTAAAGGGAGGACCTCATTAATTGGGTATTTTGCTGATGATGGCGGGTGACGTACGAGCCACGAACTCCGAACGAGAAGTTCCAAGAAGTGGTTTACATGTTTTGTTATTTTTTTTATTAATTTTGTTTGTTTCATAGATAATTTCATATAAATATAAATCACATACTTCAATTATTGTTTTTTTTTGTATTTAATTTAACACGTGTTAACTATCTGAATAAGTGTAGAAAATAAGCTAAATGACAGTAAACAATCGATTTTTAACACGCCTTAAAAAAATTTCTGCCGAAAGCGAAACTCATGCGGAAAGTAGATTTTTTTGCCGAAACCTAAACCGAACCTTCGGTCGGTCACTAAAAATTACTAGTTTTAATCTGACACTAAATATAGTCACGCGACATCGCTAGTGTAGATGTCCAGTTGATTAGTCAGACATCTCCGAAAAATCGACATTTACCTTCTATCTGGTACAATACTCAGATTACTCGTAAACACCACCAAATCAATTATAATGCATTAAAACTTGTGAAGTGAATGAATAAAAAAATTATGTTTTCTGGGGTTACTAGTTGAATATTTCAAAATGTCGTACTAATGTACCGGACCGTTATGCTTCCCGGTATTATTTTATGACTTATTTAATATGCGAAACACAGACACGTAAATAATATTTGATTTATGGCAAGCATTGGAATATTGCTTTCTTCATTATCTCAAAAATTATTAACTATTTGGAGATGTCTCACTAATCTCACTAATCTTGATCAAAATATTTAGTTTGAATATCTCGTTTGGCCTCCAGCAAATTGAGGGTTCCATGACAACTCTTGATTTGACAGTGAAAAATCAATACACTTTTGGAAAAGTGATGATAATTTATTGAACCCAATTTTTTTTACATCACTTTTCAAAAGTCTGTTTGAGTTGTCCGCTTAACAAAGACAAGGTCTATGTTACTAATCGTTTAATCGAACTTTCTAGATCAAACTGAGTCGTTTACTTATGATCGCTCTTTTCGTGTAACTGGCCCGCTCCTTTGGAATAAACTTCCCCCAGCTCTTACTAATATCCAGAATTTGACTGAATTTGAATGGGCTTTAAACAAAATATTTAAAAAATCATACCTTTTATGAATCCTAACATCTTTTCAATATATTATGTAATAAACCATGTTCACAAATGTTAAGTTTCGATTTTCTCCTAATAAAATTGTACTTTGTGTTTAACGTCAGAATATTTCTCATTTTTGAACGCCAACTGCCTTTTGTTAGTATATTATATTTTAGTTAGTTATTGTTTTGTCGTGTGCTACAATAGCACAGTTATTGTCTATTATTATTGTCCTGTGCTATAATAGCACTGTTATTGTTAATTTTTGTTCTCTTGTTATTGCTTTGTAAATACTATATATGTATATTCTTCATTTCATATGGTTCCCGGCATGCGTCGCTCTGCCATTTAATAAATAAATTGTTTCTCCCTTCGCGTCCTTTCGTCCCGTTCCCCTTCCGCCTCCCCTTGTCCCTCCCCGTCTCGGTCCCTTCTCGCGTTCCCACTCCGCTTCCTCTACCTTCTCTCTCCCAACTTCCCTTCCCCCCTTTCCCCGTCCCGCGAATACCCCTCCCGAATTCCCCTCCCCCCTCCCAGGTTCCCCTCCCCCCTCCCGGGTTCCCCTCCCTCCCTTCCCACGAACCCCCTACCCGAGTTACCCTTCCCCCTCCCGTATTTTATACATTCAGCTCGCGTGCCATCTATTGCAATTTTTTTTAATACAAATTTCACAATGCCAGAGATCACCAATAGTTTTATACGAACCTTGTCTCCTGACAATAACGAACACAAAAAAAAAAGAATTATCCAATTTGGTGCAGTCGTTCGGAAGTTATGCGCGTGCATACATTTCGCTGATTCATTTTTTATATATATATTTTTTATTTATTTATTATTTATATAGATAGATAGATTATTTTATCAATATTTTATAATGGACTCGTAAGAAGCACCGTAGGAAAGACTCAAAACTGCGCTATACGAATATACGTCATTATTATTATTATTTTGTGTCTAGCCGCGTATCCATTTTATGTTTGATTGAATATAAAATTACGTATTTAATGTATCTGCACAAAAGGTCTTTGCTTTATTAGCAAAAATAATATAGCCGAGAATGCTCGATATATTCATAATAAAATCTATTCTTATAGAACGTATCGGTAAGGTCGGGCAAGCAGTGCTAATGATCTTGCTCTGCGCATATACAAGCACACTTGCACACGCACACTGTTGCACAATGCACAGTGCACAGTGCTCACACATGGTACATGGCCGGCAGTCCGGCCAGGGTCAGACTGTGAGCAATGTGTCACGATATCTTGCTACCGACCAACCAAATGAACCAAGTCCATGTCCTTTGGAAGTGTTCTCCTTGATTCGGCTTAAAAGGATAGTTTTAGATTAGTGTTGCAAGTTGCAATGCCAAAATTATGAAGTGCGTTGTTTTTACGTGCCTATTTTTTATGTGAATACTGTACAAACGTATCCAAACCGTCTTTTTTTACATTAAGCCTCGATGACACACGGCGAGTTACAAGCTACTATCTACTAAGTTTTAAAAGCGGGTAAATCGGCGAGTGAGATTGTCATGATGACACACAAAACTGTCCACTCGCTCAGAAGCGTAGGAAACTGAGGTCGCTTTTAGCACCAGTGACAAGAAAAACGACGCCTGCATGAACTAATTCTTCACATTTTTGACAGTCGAAATCAGCTCTTTATCGGAAGCCATGTTGGAAACGTAAATCAACCAATCACGAGCAAGCGGAGTAAGCGTGTAGGCGAGTAAATTTTGACAACCTTGCAACTTTTTTTCGTAGATTGTCAACAATCTGCTAGTTGCTGCTAGTTAGCAAGTGACACGATGACACTGGGCGAGTTTACTAACAGATAGTGAATTTCCCAGATAGTAGCTTGTAAACTAGCCCTATGTCATCGACGCTTTAGCTCCGCATTTAGGAGGCCTTTAGGATTTTTTTTACTCTCAGGGCCTATGT
Organism: Limnephilus rhombicus; assembly: GCA_929108145.2. Taxonomy (NCBI): domain Eukaryota; kingdom Metazoa; phylum Arthropoda; class Insecta; order Trichoptera; family Limnephilidae; genus Limnephilus; species Limnephilus rhombicus. The sequence goes on from OV815296.1 coordinate 15,341,538, forward strand.
CATCCTGTGGAGGATATTTTTAGGAAAGGAAGTTCTGGGACAGAAAAAAGGTATGAGGGGTGGGTAGGAATCTGGGGTTCAGTTTGTCCAGTAGTGACGGACATATGAATGCATCACTTCTACGAGAGAGAGTCCTGCTGGAGAGGTCGAAATGTCTCCCTCAACCAACTGTCCCAGCCTGCTATGCAGTTAGTGGAGCCGGTGAGTCTATGGCATCCCCCCAATCGGGGTACTTTGTGAGGCTGAAAGTAGTGGAGAGGAAAAGGAGACGTGGAAGAGGACGGCGGGAAGTACCTGCTATTCAGACCTGGTCACCAAACACGGTAAAAGCCGTTTTAAACAACGTTTCGATTCTGAATAATGATAGTGATCTCCGAAGACCTTTGAATTTTATAGGCACTACATATGATTCGACTTGCAGAACCGGACATGTCAGACCGGATGGTGTGTGGGCAAAACCGCCGATTGAATTGTGAATATCAATTTAATATCAGATCAATCGAATGCCATCGTAATGTCGATGTCGTAATAACTGTAATTCGTATTTGTAAAAAGCATTAACTTTGTGGCTCGCCACAATTTAGAATAAAAAACACATAAATTTGTTGTAGACCACTTTTATTTTATTAGCGCTTTACCGGTTTCGGAAGCACCCTTCCTTCGTCAGGACAATATTGTAATTAACGTATGATGTATAATATTGGACAATTTTAGGTGTTTGAGTGGGAGGTAAGCAAAGGGGTAGGAGTAATTGCGGGATTTCCGGGAAGAAGAGAGCGGTTAATTGTAAAAATATTTAGAATGGGACTAAAAGATAAATTAATTGGCTAAAATTAATAATTTTTTTTCTATAAATTAATTGGCTTATTCAAAATACTAGAGTTATTATTTAGGGATTTTATAATTTCAAGTGCTTCTAAGTTATCTAATTTTTTGCTTTTATTGTTACTGTAAAAAAATTAAACCCCTGTGTCCTTATTAAAAGTGTGCTGTGGAAATGAGATGAAACTAACTCTGAAAAATTATTATTATTTAAACATCTTAAATGTTCTGTGATTCTAATATTTATATTTCTAGTTCTCTTACATATGTAGAACGATGGACAGTCATTACAACCTAGTTGGTAAATGCCTAAATTTATGATCTCTATCTTTAGTGTTTTTTGGTAATTTACCTAAAGTGTTGGTTAGTATCATGCATGTTTCCACGGTTCCATGCAACTCAGACTCATGCAATTTCAACACCCCTTTGAAAAGTCCTTAGTCCTTATAAAAATTAGATGTAGCATTTTGCATCACTTTTAAAGACTTTTCAAAGGAGGTGTTGAAGTTGCATGATTCTTATTTGTCCGGTCACAGTTTCCACATCGTATAGAAATATGTGGAAAATCACCACCCGGACGAGTCTCATCTTGGTGGTCTTCGTTATGCCTCTGTCACTGTCCCTGCATAACGTTTGCATTTTACTCATGGCGTTTTTGTCATGCAAATTTTTCTTTTCACTTCTGTTTCACAACTCCTTCGTCCCTATTATAGCCGAGCCTAGGTATATAAAATCGTTCACCGCTTATAAGTATGTTAGAGCATTATTTGTTTTTACAAAGGTGTTTGCCCTGTCGATCACCATTACTTTTATTTTGGCATTTTTGGTCAGTAGATATAGGTTAGTTAGTTACTTTGTTTTAACAAGGAGGTGGTTCATTTCTTCTTCAGAAGAGGCGATAAGGGTAGTGTCATCTGCGTATACACCAATGGTCAGACACTCTGTAGGGAACTCTAGTAAACTGTGCGACCTTTTTTTTTTTTTTTACGTGTATACCGCACAAGAGTCCCAACTGTTCCCGTCTGGAGCCAGTGGGACTATGGCATCCCCAATTGGGGTATGTTGTGAGGCTGATGGTAGTGGGGAGGGGAAGGAGATAGGGAAGAGGAAGGTGAGGTAGTTCCTGGCTATTCAGATCTGGTCACCAAACACAAAAGTTTAGTATTTTATTTTCCTGTCTTGTTGTTAAATAGAATCACTTCGAATATCGATATGTTTAATATCAATGAAGCACAATTCAGACAACAAGCTTTGTTGTTAGTATGATTGTGCTTCATCCTACTAATCCTACTAATAATATAAAGGTGAATGTTTGTATAGATATATGTTTGTTACTCTTTCACGCAAAAACTACTGAATAGATTTTAAAAATTCTTTCACTAATAGAAAGCTACATTATTTGCGAGATCTATAGGCTATATATATTGGAAAGCTCTGGCGTTATGAATAATCTCTGGCGTTATGAAATTATTTATCATACGTTTTCTGTCGCTAACAAAATCGATTTATTGCAAACGCCTATTGGAAACGATGTTTTTTTTTAAATTAGGTTGTTATGGACATCCCTTTGATGTTAAAATTCAAATATGTATAAAATACTAATTCCTACTTTACTGAGTGGATTTTAATGAAACTTTACAAAAACATATAGGCGCTCAGAGCTCTGGCATTACGAAATTTGTATGAAAAAATTGCAAAAGGTGCACGATTAGTAAGATATCTATAATTCTTTAATCGATTCAAATTATTAGGGAAGTAGGTACTTCAAATAAATTCGCTAATTTATATATTTTCTAAAATAGAATTTTTATTTAAGAATCTTTGTTTTGCAAAATTTCATTCTCAAATTTTGACATCATACAATTATTGTTTTAATTGGATAGACAGGTATCGCATTTTTAAAGTATAAAACTGCCGTACTGGATTTTTTGGTAGAATACAGGGTGTTAAGGGACGTACTTGACTTACTTTAACCAGTGATTCCTGACATTATTCGGAGTAAAAAATGTAAATGAAATTTTGGTCTCCGGTGACTTTTTTTGATGAATTTTTTTTTTTTTTTCAAAAATTTTTTCTTCAAAATCAAACAAAAAAAAATTTCTTCCGCATGTCGTCACTGGTCACTCAGCCGGGTGTCCGACGAACCCCTTACCCCGCCTCCAACTGTTCAAAAACTACCATTTTTTAATGTTTTTGTAGAAAAAAAAAAACCATCAAAAATGTCACCGGAGACCAAAATTTCATTTACATTTTTTACTCCAAATAATGTCAGGAAACACTGGTTAAAGTAAGTCAAGTACGTCCCTTAACACCCTGTATAAATAGAAGAATAATAATTCGTACTTAATAACTATCTCTAAAAATGAATCACCCAAAAGTATGTATGCGCATAAACCCGAACGACTGAACCAAATTGGATAATTCTTTTTTTTGTTGTTCGTTTTTTGTATAAAACTACCGTTGAGTTCTGGCATTATGAAATTTGTATAAGAAATTAAGGGAAAGGGGAAGGATGGAGGAGGGTGTGGGAGGGGTAGGGGGTGGTAGGAAGGAGGTTGATGGGGGGGAGTGGTATGGGGAAAGGGAATGTGGAGGGGTAGGGGGTGAGGGGAGTGGTGGGTGGATTGAGAGGGGAAGGGAGTTGATGGGGGGAGTGGAGTGGAGAGAGGAAAGGTGGAGGAGGCGGAGAGGGGTGGAAGAGGGGGGAGGGAAGGGGGAGGGGTGGAGGAAGGTGGGGGGATGTGGGTGGGGGGTTGATGGGGGGTGGGTTTGGGGTTGATGGATGAGTGGTGTGGGAAAGGGTGGGGGGTTGATGGGAGAGTGGAGTGGGGGAGGGGTGGGTGGAGGTGGATTGGAGTGGGGAGAGGGAAGGTGGTGGAGGCTGAGTGGAAATCCCCTAATACCATGCGAGCGAAGCCGCGGGAAAAAGCTAGTTGAAATATAAATTACTTAAACCTGTTTAAATTTTAAATCTTAATACTCTTTTAAAACGCATTGAAATTTTATTTTTGTAATGTTTTAAAATGAATAAATAATTTAATTGAATTGAATTAAGTTTAGACTTACGGAATTCAATAATTCGTTTGTGTGAAAGCGCTATGAAACCATACCACACATATCGGAGATTTGAAATTATTCGTAAAATGTAGGTATCTACATCTAATTTAGGTAAGGAACACTGATGAATAAATTATGATTTTTAAAATATTTATATTAAGTATTTACATATTTTAAGGTTTTCAATTTTTATATTATTATCCGTCCGATGCCAGTGGGACCTGCGACCGAAAATATGACTCCTTTTTTTTTACTCATTAGAAATTTAACCCTCGTAAAACATCAAATTGATATTTTGTTAAAAATAAAAGCAATTACGTTCATCAGAGTTGAAAAAAACTTCAAGGAGTGGATTTAAAAAAAATATATATGTATCAAAGAAGACGCGGTACGCATACATTTATTAGTGTTCTAAACTAAACATTTTTTTTGCGTTCAAGTTTTATGGAATGATTCTTTCTAATTTGATTACCACGAGCTCTAAATTAGCTTACAAAATCTTTACATAGTATAAAATGAAGTCGCTCACGCTGTCTGTGCGCTTAGAACTTTTAAACTTTGCAACGGATTTTCATACGGTTTTCACCAATAGATAGAGTGATTCACTAGGAAGGTTTTTAGGTATATAATTTGTCAAAGTTTTGTGTAAATTATCTGGCCAAGCGGCAGCGGGCTGTAATGGCATGGCGTTGGTTTCGTTAGCCACAGCAATGTGTGACCATGTCTGCTCGTATAAAGTAAAATTATGTTAGTTGCCTTGCGCACAAGAGTCCCAATTGCCCGAAGATAGTGATTATGGCATCTCCAATTTGGGGAATTCTGTGTGGCTGAAAGAAGTGGAAAGGAGAAGGTGATTGGGAACACAAAGTTTGGGGAGTACCTGGCTATTCAGGTCTGTTCACTAAACACGACTAAAGCCATTTCATTTTGTATAGTTATATTTCACCAGGACCACAATTTTTTTTTAATGCGAACAGCATACGAGTCTCAAATGTTCCCAATCGTCTGGAGCCAGTGAGACTATGGCATCCCCACTTGTGGTATGTTGTGAGGCTGAAGGTAGTGAGGAGGGGAAGGAGATGGTTACGAGGAAGGCGTGGAGGTATCTGGCTATTCAGATCTGGTCACCAATAACGGCTTTTTTTACATTAGCTCCACACAGGAGGCCCTGAGGAAAATAATTCCCCTCAAGGCCTACGTCATCTTTGGGGACGCTGTGCGGAGGGTCTTTTTAGGAAAGGAAGAAGAGGAAGTTCTGGGAAGGAAAAGGATATTAGGGGTAGATAGAGGAATCTGGGGGTCAGTGTGTCCAGGTGTAACGGACGTATGAATCCATCCCTCCCACTGCGGTGTAAGGTGATGTTTTGAGATAGTACGGCTGGAGAAATCAAAGGGACTCCCTCAAACACTCTCCCGATCCGGCCTGCCATGCAGTTGTTGGGCAGACGCATCCGCTGCCTAGACCTGGACAAAACTCACCCCATAAACCCGGGCACCCCTGCTAAGTCACAAAACGTAGCGAACCACTTTAAGTGACCTATGGCAGAGGCGTTGGTTATCTAATAAATGGTTCCCGGGGCGGCGGTAGGAAAGCCATTTCAAGCAACGTTTCAATTCTGCCGAGCGATTCTACATCTTTTGTGGGATCGTTATTTTATTTATGAGATAACGGACGTGATCTCCTGTCAGATTTGAGTGATTTTTACATATTCTCTTTCACATATTTAGTTTAGATCGTTTTAAACACGAATTCCTGCAAGTATGCATGATTATTTATTCATTTAATGTACGTTGTACATAGAAAAAGCAAATAAATCACACAAACCCGACAGCGTATTTACAAAACCTATACCGGTTCAGTCGCGGTGGCGACATTTTACATTTTAAATACACCTCTGTATTGGTTATTTTTTATCACTTTGCAAAAACAAATTTTTTTCTAAAATCTAGATAAAATAATCTTTCCAATGTGTATATTAAAAATCAATAATTTAATTTCCAAATATTTAAATTTTGATATTATTCCCATACATTGTAAATACACCTATATATTGGTTATTTTTTACCACTTTGCAAAAACGAAAATTGATCTAAAATCTAGATAAAAGAATCTTTCCGATGTGTATATTAGAATTTAATTACATTATTTCTAAATATTTAAATTTTGATATTGAAAATGTGCCGCGACTGAACCGGTATAGGTTTTGGAAATACTCAACCCGGCAGGAGATCATGTCCGTTTATCTCATAACGATCCCACAAAAGATACAGAATCGCTCGGCTGAATGGTCTCTGAAGGGCGATACTGAGAGTTTCTTATACTGATATACTGTATCTCTGTGGTATCGTTGTTTTGTTATCAATTCCACCAATTAAAAATAAATAATTTGATTGAATTTAAAAAAATACATAAATTACGAAATACATGTATTGTAGTGACATTTAATTTTGCGTCGATGGAGACAATACTAACGGGGTACTCTTTGAGGTCAAATGCCTCCACTGGACGTCGTACTAATCTCCAGAAATGACTCACAACCAGATAATGGCGGTCAATTCAACTCCCTTGGAAGTTCATTAACTAACATTATTATTTATTATAATTTTATCGCTGTCAGCAGACTTCCGTTTTATAATATGTTGTTCTCAAATCACTTTCCGTTGTTTTTTGTAGACTATGACCGCACTAAGAGATTGCCCGTGGCATAGCAGCAACTAGGGTTTATCGAAGTGAAAACTTCTTTAGCACCGTTGTGATTTGACTCGATAAAAATAGCGACACATAAAAATAGACAAACACATACATCTAGGTCGTGGGATCGAAATCCCTACGAGGGCAAATATTTTATTAGATTAATTTGTGTTATTTCACGATTAATTCATTTAAAATAATATATAGTATATTTGCGGCACGTTCCAGAGTCGAAAATATACTCTTAGTATCGCCCTGATGTAGGACTATCATTCCGAATTGAAACGTTGCTTGAAATAGCTTTGGCCGTGTTTGGTGACTAGATCTGAATATCCAGGTACTTCCTCACCTTCCTCTTCCCCATCTCCTTCCCTTCCCCACTACCATCAACCTCACAACATTACCCCAATTGGGGCTGCAATAGATTAACTGGCTCCAGACGGGAACAGCTGGGACTCTTGAAGTATTCATGTAAAAAAAAGAAAAAGGATATATAGCCTGCGATAAAATGAGATAGTATAATCGGTCTCCTCTTTGTGCGGTGCTTCGTAGCCTCCCCACTCTTGTCTACTTTATTTTTCTGAAGGTTTCTCTTCTACCGTGTGTAAATTGCACACTCGTAATTTATTTATTTTTAAAATATTATTGTGACAGCTGTTTCGGCCTACAAGCCTATTTTAAAACTCTAGTTAGACCACTTTGAGACGACTTATTTATATGATTCTATTTACCCCCGCCCAATTTCAATTTTAAAGTGGTTTATTACAGATTTATTATGTGATTTATTGCCGGTTAAACTGATTTACTGAGAAAATAATTGTGACAATAGATTCTCTATTTTGTTGGGTACTTTGAAATCTGTTTTCCCCAGATTAAATGTTAATGTGCTCTTAATTGTTTAGTAATGACGTGATTCCTATTGACTTATTAAAATGTGTTATATTGTTTAGGTCTTAAACTAACTAACTACCCATCACGCCATTTAGAGCCATAGGCAGAGAGGACGGACCGCCAAACAATTCGATCTTGGCACAAACTCCTTGCCTCGTTCACATTCATACATGCTCTTCTATTATTCCAACTCTTCACACGGCCCGACTCAGTATCTGATACACTTCGTTGTGCCATGTCTTCCTCGGGCGTCCCCGACTTCTACCATTCATATATTCTTCTTAGACTCCCTTTCACGTTCATTCGCTCTACATGCCCAAACCATCTGAGCGTCCCTTTCTTAATCTTACTCATTACGCTTACATCAGCCTTGCGTTCTTCGCGGATCTCTGCATTTATTACACGATCGTACATGGTTTTATGAATAACCGTTTGATTGAATAACCACGGTGACATTACGCAGCCTTGTTTAACACCTTTTGTGATGTCAAGCCATCCCGTAAAATCGCCGTTCACCCTAACACATGCAACGCTTCCCTCATACATGACGCAATTGCCTGTATGAGATTCGTACTCACTCCCTACTTGGACGACACCTTCCAAAGCTTTTTCCTGTCAACTCGGTCGTATGCTTTTTTTAAATCTACGAAGGCACAGAAAAGTTTGTGGTTTTTTGCAAGAAACTTCTCGGTAAACATACGCAATAAGAAAATCTGGGCCATGCACCCCCTTCCACTCATAAAAGCACCTTGCACATCCCATATTTTATTCTTTGTTTCCAGGCGTACCCTTTCAATCAATATTCTGCCATACAGCTTGCCGACTGAACTAAGCAGGCTGATAGCCGTATGATTCCCACAATCCGTACGTGACCCTTTACCTTTGTATAATGGCATGATTACAGCCCTTCTCCAATCTAATGGCGTGTAACCCTCCTCTAAAATTGGTTAAAAAGTCTGCATAACCATGGAGAATAATACGGCTATCTCCTTTAAAGTATTCGGCAGCAATATTGTCGAAACCCAGAGCCTTACCATTCTTCATACATTTAATTGATCTTTTTATTTCATCCATGCTGATTTTGGTAACATTCACTACATCATCGTTCATAACCGATTCACCGCCGGAATCACTGTCACCCGGGTTACTTTCAAAGACTTCCTCGAAGTATTTCATCCATCTCTCTTTAATTTCTTCCTCATTCCCCAACATCTTTCAATTTTATCACTTTCGTGCCTCCGTTCTCTGGACCACTCCGTTTGACTTCCTTCCAAAACAGTTTAATGTTTTCTTGAAAGTGGTTTGTCATTTTGATTCCCTCTTCCTCTTCCAGGCGTTTCTTTCGTTCTTTCACTCCAATACTAACTCTTTTCTTGCGTAACTTAGGTCTTGAATCTGAGAAATAACAAAATCGATCTTTAAGATTATTCTAAAACTACCGATCACAAGCAGTTCGGATGAAATTTAGGAGAATCTGTTCTGGAAACTAGGCGACTTTTTACCAAAAACATACTTTAGCGTACCTTTTCAAACACAGTTTTGGACAATATCCAAACTGATTGTGATACCAGAACCAAAGGACATAATATCTATTCTCTTTCGCTAAAACAATCTTTGACCAAAGAAATTTTAGAGACTTAGCAACAAAGCTATACAATGCGCTTCCACTGACCATTAGACAGAACACAAATTATTTGAAATATAAATCAGACACCAAGAATTGGATCGTCAGCAGGGTTGCCAGGTCTTTTCCAAAAATATACCGAACAATGAGCAAAAAAATTTCATGGTGAGGTTTCACGGTGGTATCTTGGCAAAACCCGCGTCGGGGGGGGGGGGGTGTTGTTGGACTTTGCAACAATGTCAGCAGTCAAATCTGATGAATCTGCGTTGAATCGCTAATAATAATAATAATCGAAAAATTAATCAGAAAAAAATACCGAACCGCCCATACTTCGGTATTTTTGTCATACCGAACACGGTACTAAATTACCGAACGGTTCGGTAGATTACCGAACGGTTCGGTAGAATACCGAACACCTGGCAACCCTGATCGTCAGCCAACACAGATCTAACATTAACGATTTTATTACAACCTATTCATAAGTATGGATTCCTAATGGTACAATGGGTTGTCTTTTATTTTAACCCTAGATTACTAACGTGACGTTGTTACTTAACACGACAGAAATAAAACGAGTGTAAATAAGATAATCAAAACCTTGTATTATTTTAGAAGTAATAGACATTCTTTCGGTTTAAGAGATCACGTAATAATGATTTTTGTTTATTCTACACAGAGTACCTAGGGACACTTGTTCATGTTATGCGCCCTACAAATGGCTCTTTTGTATTTCATGCAAAATTTTGTTGTCATTTTTCTTGACTTGGATGGACAAGAGGCACATATTTTTCTTAAATCTGTTTCTTGAATTGTCGCTGCTTCAGGAACAGATTCAACAAGCAAGATATTTTTATGGGCTCTTTTATTTCATACATATTAATCCTAGAATACTAAACTATCAAACGCTAAACTTTCGTAAATTTTACAACACTCTTGCTATGTAATAGCCCAGTCAATTGGGAGTTTTACCCTGCAAAAGGTCGTGTAGTAGCGATTTTGATATATGTTGGGACTCTAAAGAAAAAAAAAAGTTTTCGACCTTGGGGGGGTCGAGCTCGGATTGAAGGTGCCTAAATTTGGGTTTTTCAAAATAATTGTGCAATGGTTGATTTTACAACAAAAATGTGTATTGCAAATTTGAAGAAGACTAAATTACGTACATTTTTTGTTTGAATTTTTTTTTATAAATGTAATATTTAATTACTTGCAGCGGTAGAAAGAAGAAAATTTTGACAAAAAATCGTAAAACTCAAGTTTTCATGATAAATTTAAGAACATATTACACAATATCATTTTAACGTATTTGCACAACACATGTAGCAAAATCTATTTCAAATTACAGTAATTTTTCGTGTTACATTGAGGAGAGAAAGGGACGGCAATATACTGCGTGCCTGCAGTCCTGACTGCAGCGTTGCCACCTCAGCGCCTATATTGCTACAGGCTAGGATCCCACTATGACAACCCCGACATCATCGAGTGCATGGATGAAACTACTTTGTAGTGATAATGAACATTTAGTAAGCCTTAAAAAGCTGGTCTGCCAGTGCGTCTTCATTGAGTATGCGAATGAAAACAACATGATGCAAAACCAGAAGACATAGCAGATGAATGATAACGCTTTCTTGTTGCTTTGTACGGGAATAACATATATCAAAATCGCTACTACACGACCTTTTGCAAGCCAAAGGCCTTTTTTATCCCCCACTGACTGGACTAATAAGTCAACACACAAATGACAGCACGTGGCACATTGACAGAACAAATTAGGAAGGTATTGTTTGATACGTTTTTAGATTTTCACGGCCAAAAGTATTTTCGTCATATGTTTTTGGGGTGTTATGCCGTGTTGCGCTACCTCCTTTTTAGCCAACGTTTCGGACAGCGTTACAGTGTCCATCATCAGGGCAGATGTGTATAGGAAGATAAATTACAAATTAACGATGATGATATTGTTGCCGCTTTCCACAAGCTAAAACCAAAATTCTCCGTCGGCCCAGATTTTATACCACCAATTATTCTAAAAAAATACTCAAATTATTTAATTCAACCTCTAAAGCACATTTTCAACCTTTCACTTCGTAATAATATCTTTCCTGAAATGTGGAAACTAACGAAAGTCACACCTATACACAAAAAAGGCAAAAAGTCGGCAATCGATAATTATAGACCTGTAGCTGTCTTATCAGCACCCGCAAAACTTTTAGAAACCATAATTTACTCACAAATATATAATCAAACAAAACATACACTTATCGAAAATCAGCATGGATATCGTCCCACTCTATCACCCTCAACAAACCTAATGAATCTCACCACCTATATAAATAATTCGTTTGAAAATTTTGTACATGTCAATGTGATTTATACAGACTTCGAAAAAGCATTTGACAAAGTCGACCATGATATTTTATTAAAAAAATTAAGTGACCTCGGATTCTCTCAGAATTTTCTCGCTTTCGTAGCTAGCTATTTACTCAATCGTCGTCAGTATGTCAGTTACGGACACCAGTTTTCTCACGAATACAAAACTAACTCCGGGATTCCCCAGGGGTCGAATCTAGGACCCCTCTTCTTTCTTTTATTCATTAATGATATAGGCAAGACCATTAACCGCTCAAAATATCTCCTCTTCGCTGACGATATTAAACTTTTCAGAGCTATTAAAAGTCATATAGATTCCATTCTTCTGCAGAAAGATCTTGATTCTCTTGTCAAATGGTCGGAACTGAATAATTTACCATTTAGCATAGAAACGCAGTGTCGTCACATTTACAAGATCATAAGACACATTTTTATTCCCATACCATATTAATAAAATTATACTAACACGCAAAAACGAGATTCGAGACATTGGCGTGATTTTTGAAGCAAATCTCTCTTTCAAATCTCACATATCAGACATTGTCTCCCGCGCGAACAAGATGCTCGGATTTGTTCTTGGAAATGCGAGATCATTTACTAATGGAATTGCAATACGAAGAACACATGAAGCACTTGTCCGCAGCATCCTGAAATACAGCTCCATTATTTGGGCACCCTCTGAACAAAACCATATCCTAGAAATAGAAAAAGTACAAAAAAGGTTTATGCGTTACCTGTATATGAGGGAATATACATACTACCCATTCCTGTATCCATCGTTCTTAACAGGAATGCTCGATCTTAATACCTTAGAAGCCCGCCGTAAAATATTTTTGGGGAAACATATTTTTAAGCTGATCTCCGGTACTGTACTGAATCCACCTATGTTGAAGGAGATTAACCTAAAAGTCCCTAACGCGTATACTCGTGGGAGATCCCACACACTTTTTTATGCTCCGAAAGCGAGAACTTCTTCCTTTCAGAATGCCCCAATAAATAGAGCAATTCAACTGCTTAACGATTCTGCATTGAGCATTGACATCTTCAATGTTACCTATAGAGAGTTCAGTAACTATCTTTTGACATATATCTCAACATAGTGAAACTGCCCCCTTGGCCTTTTTTTCTCTTATATTTTGTAATCTTCTATAATTATATAATTGCTATAATTTGGTGTATAACTGTTTTATGGAGAACCTGAAAAAATAAATAAATAATGTAAATAAGGGAGCGCGGGAACGACTCGAACATTGTTTTTTCCAGGAATTGTCATTTTGCCGTCGTAATTTTTATGATAGTTTAGTTTTCCAGGTTTAAATGAAATATTGTGGTTGTTATTTTTTTATGTTAAACTGCGCCTGCTCCTCAACACAGATGTTCCTAGTGAACAGACATTGCAAATCACCAATGTTATCTAATTATAATAAAGATGCAGATATAATAAAAAAATTAAAATTTTTATTGAAGGCTAGCATTTGAAAGAGGCAAAATTGTTCATGATGAAAATTAGCTAACTCTAAGGATGGGCTGTTTCAAAATATTTGAACATTTCATGAAATACCTATTTGAAGTATATTTTCACGTTCTGTGAAAGTTCTATTCAAATTCTGTGATTATTTCAGTTATCTGAAAGTTCTTTTATCTGATGGTGCTTTCTTAATTGCTAGCATTTATTTTTATTTATTTAATTATTCTTATGTTATGTTCTTATGAAAAATTGAATATTCATTTATATTTTTATAAAAAGGTCAATACGTGTTCCATAGAAAAATAAAATCGGATATATTTATTTATGAAGCAACTGGCCTATCTTCTTATTATATATAAAAATGAATCACTGAATTTGTTGCTAAGCGCAAATCTCGAGAGCAGCTGAACCGATTTCGCTAATTCTTTTTTTAGAATATTCCTTGAAGTACGAGGATTGCACAGAGAATTGGATAATTTCAGAAAACCTAACGACTATCGCACGTTTGACAGTTCGCGTGTTTGAGAATGAAATTTTGCAAAACAATTCTATTTTTGAAAATCTTTAAGTTTAATTTATTTAATGTAGGTACTCCCGTAATAGTTTGAATCGAATCAAGAATTTTAGATATTTTAAATAGGTACCTATGTTAGGTACCAAATTTAATATACATGAAAAATGGAAATTTGAATAAAAAAATGTAAAAGATGGCACGCGGGCTGTTTAAAAACTGAATGTACTGGGATTGAATATATGGAACGCGGGAGGAGGGTTGGCGGGACGAGGGAGCGGGACAGGGAAGAGGGAAGGCGGGGAAGGTGGAAGGGGAACGCGGGAGGGGAAGGGACGTGTGAGTGGGGAGGGGAACTCGGGAGGGGGGTTCGCGGGACGGGGGAAGGGGGGGGGGGAGTGGAGTGGGGAGGGGAGAGGGAAGGTGACGAAGTGGGAACGCGAGAGGGGAAGAGGACGCAGGAGAAGAAGGGGAGGCGGAAGGGGAACGGGACGAATAGGAAAGGACACTCAGGGAGAAACAATTTCTTTATTAAATGGCATGGCAACGCATGCCGGGACCAGCTTGTAATGATATAATAATAGAACTTGGATCGAATTTATACGGAATGTGAAAATTAACTTCAAATATTCGATGAATTGTTCAAATTTTTTTAAACAACCCATCCTAAACCTTTTTCCTTTAGAAGACCGTCGGAAAAAATTGATCTCCTTTGTTTCTTCAAAATTATTAATTCTTTTATTGATTTACCTAATTTTCTACATACGTCCCTCTCAATATGTCTTCCCCTAGACTCGGAAATAATGAGCTGCTCTCCCTCAATCAACACGCAATTTGGGAGGCGGGAATGGGTACCGCCGCCCCGGGAACCTTTATTGGATAACCAACACCTCTGCCATAGGTCGCCCCAAGTGGTTCGCTACGTTTGGTGATTTAGCAGGGGTGCCCGGGTTCATGGGGTGAGGTTTGTCTAGGTCTTGGATGCGGATGACCAGGACATACTGAACCCCAGATTCCCACCCCTTAAACCCTTTTCCTGAACTCTCCTTCCTTTCCTTAAAAAAAACCCTCCACACACATCCTCAAAGATGACATAGGCCTTGGGTAATATTTTCCTCAGGGCCTCCTGTGTGGAGCTCATGTAAAAAAAAAAACGCGAGTAATTTTATGGATGTTGTTCATCATTTTGTAAAATTCAGAATGTGTAGACTGGTCAACTCAAGACCTTGAGTTTTTTGCTATATAAGGCTGGGTGGGTTTTTTTTTAAATGTGAACATTTCTTCAAAGTTTTAAAGTTAATTTTCACATTTTGTGAAAGTTCTATTCAAGTACTGTGATTTTTTTTTCAGTTTTATAAAGCAACCGGCCTATAATGATATAACAACAGAATTTTAATAGAATTTATACAGAATGTGAAAAATAACTTTAAAATTTGATGAATTATTTAATTTTTTTTTAAATAACCCGTCCTAAGTTGTTTTTCGTCACAGAATTTGAACAATTCATTAAATTTCAATGTTAAATCTTAAGTTCTGTGAAATTTCTATTCAAGATCTATTATTATTTCATTATGGACCGGAAGAGTTATTCTCTATCTTTTGTGGGATCGTTTTCGAGATATAGGACGTGATCTCCTGTCAGATTTGTGTGATTTATTTGCATTTTCTATGTACAACGTACATTAAATGAATAAATAATCATACTTGCAGGAGGAATTCGTGTTTAAAACGATCTAAACTAAAATATGTAAAAATCACATCTGACAGGAGATCACGTCCGTTATCTCGATAACAATCCCACAAAAGATGGAGAGTGACCCTTCTGTTGTTTCGCAGAATTATATTATTTTAAATGATTAAATTATGAAATAACGTAAATCAATCAAATAAAATTTAATTTCGCGCGCTGGGTCTGAACCCGCGATCCCCGGATCGCTAGTCGAGAGCCTTACCCCTCGACCAGGAAAACCTTCAAAAAAAGGGAACGAAATAGGCTAAGCCACGAAAGTATAGCGTGCTCTGTCACAGGAATAAAAATAATGCAATTAATATTTTTTTGTGTCCTTATTTTATTACTTATAATATTTCCTACTCACAATAATAAAACAAACATCCGATTAGATTTATTGCCTTATATATCAGAACACTCGTGTAGCTTTTCACCATAAGTGAATTAATCCCGTGCTTATTGGGTAATAGCGCCACTTTTGGCAAATTTACGGGGCGGCGATATCTTTACGATCTATAATGTCCTGCTTTTTATTTTGTTTTCGCCAATCACTAACTTATAAATCATCTCGCCATTTCTACGCAAAGGTAGGCAGAGATGATGGAATGCGACACAACTCTGTCTTGGCAAACTTCTTGCTTCATTCGCATTCATATTTTCTTTCGTAAATACTCTCTGTTATTCCGACTTTCCCCTACTCGAGTACACATTTGATTAACTTCGTTGTGTTTTTGCACACAAGTCAATTTGGGAGGCGTGTATGGGTAGCGCCGCCCACGAACCATTCATTATTAACCAAAACTTCTGCCATATACTGGTTGAAGGATACCTTTTTATCTCTCCAGCAGGACTCTCAACCCATCGCCTTGCACCGTAGTGTGAGTGATGAATTCCTTGGATGAACTCCTGGCACACTGACTAGATTCTTACCCAACCCTTTGTATTTTTTCCCTCCCAGATTTCCTCTACTTCGTAAGAACCTTAACAAACCCTCCACACAGCATCCCCAAACATGACATAGGCCCTGAAGGGAATTATTTTTCTCAGGGCCTCCTGTGTGGAGCTAATGTAAAAAAGTCTCTTTGCACATAAGTCTGTCTTTGCACACGAGTAGATATGTCCGTCTTTGCCCATATCTGCACACAAGTTTGTATTTTCACACAAGTCTGTCTTTGCACACAAGTCTGTATCTGCACACAAGTTTGTATATTCACACAAGTCTGTCTTTGCACACAAGTCTGTATCTGCAAACAAGTTTGTATTTTCACACAAGTCTGTATCTGCACACAAGTTTGTATTTTCACACAAGTCTGTATCTGCACACAAGTTTGTATTTTCACATAAGTCTGTCTTTGCACACAAGTCTGTATCTGCACACAAGTTTGTATTTTCACACAAGTCTGTCTTTGCACACAAGTCTGTATCTGCACACAAGTTTGTATTTTATTTATTTATTTATTACACGCCCTAATGGGCTTTTACTTACTTGTTTATAAGTTAAGTAACACAGTACTTTTTAAATACTTTAAAACTAAAACAATAATGAAAATACAATATAATGAAAAAAATGTAACAACAAAAGCATATAATATGAAATAAATAATATCATTGATAAAAATGATACGAAGTCTAACATAAAAAAGGAATATGCAATATAAACAAAATTGCAGAGATTATTTACCACTATTTGTGTCTAGATGTATAAAAGAATTGGAATAAACATTGTTTTTACTGGTTATTCTTAAGGTGAAATATATCTTTATTTTTATTTTAACTTTATGAGTAAAACCTCAAATTGTAATATTTAATTCAATGAAGACAATATAAGCGAAACTCAATCGAAAATCTGAAAACAGAAAAATCAGAAAAAGATATTGACACATATGTGTCAATATCTTTTTCTGATTTTTCTGTTTTCAGATTTTCGATTGAGTTTCGCTTATATTGTCTTCATTGAATTAAATGAAATATATCTCCTAGATCAGAATATTTATTTTTTATATATTTATTTATTTTTCACACAAGTCTGCCTTTGCACACAAGTCTGTCTTTGCACACAAGTCTGTCTTTGCACACAAGTCTGTCTTTGCACACAAGTCTGTCTTTGCACACAAGTCTGTCTTTGCACACAAGTCTGTCTTGGGACATACTCCTTGCTTATTTTACATTCATTTTGAATCTTGACATGACCCGATTCAATTATTTGATTCCTATATTTACCTTCTCCAGACTCTCCCCCCACTACCGCCCTACATCAAAGTTTAAGTTTAACATCAAAGTTTCCCTTTCTTGTTTTTTTGTTTGTTTCTTTCTTTCCGGGTCTCCACATACGGTCATCAATGGTTTGACTACAGATGCGCCTCAAGAATCTAATCTCCTTCAACGGAAAAAAATCCTCCGAACAGGTCTTCCATTGCTATGCTTGGTGTAACTCTATGTGACTAGCTCAGGTATGGGGACTCCATCGAAGCCAGAATTAAGTAAGCCTCTCAGAAACTGGGCGTACTTTACAGGGCCACAGATACTTTAATAGTACACAACTGCTAAACAACAAACCGCAAGTGCGCCCCACGGTTGAATTTGGCAGCCACCACTGGAGCCCCAAAATACCTGAAAAAACCCTCGACTCTGCAGAAACGGGCTGCAGGATAGATAGATTCCCCTATCTTAACAGACGATTACAATCTTTAGAGCACAGGCGTCGTTCGGATTCTACTGGTATTCCAATGGAAGATGCTCTGAGGAACTATTTGATTGTCGGGAAACACGCCAAACGTGAGCCCAAAATTTGTATACAGTTTATATTTGTCTCATGAGAACCCTTTGTTTCTACGACTTGTTCTTGAATTCAACAGCTCGGCTCTGGAAATTTGCCGGCCTCTGTGTTTCCACCTTCTACAAGACCTATTCACTCCTCCCTTCAACAAAAGATCCTCTAAACAGTATTAACATAGGCCCTGAAAAAAATCGTTTTCCTCGGGACTCCCGGTGTGGAGTTGTAAAAAAATCTCATTTCTTGGCCAATGCCTCATGCCAATTGCAATACAGCTGTAGTCAGCGGCTACAGAAATTAATATTCCGGAAGTTTTTCACTCCTAATGCGAACAGGACATACTGCATAAATGCGTTTATTGCAATTTTATGTAAATACAATTATTATCTCATCTAGTAAATCAATGTTTCATGTCACATTTTCATTTCTTAATTCATCAAGAATACATGCATATAAATAAATCATTTTGAGAATCTTTTCACGTCGCGCGAAATACACTTAGGGTAAGGTCACACACGGCCCATCTAAGTAACGTACGCAACGCATAAAAAACACCTGGACAACTTACAATCCATACATTTTCTATGAATATGTGAATGCAGAAAAGCGAAAACGTAGCATAGCATATGTTGCGTACGTGTGCCCAGTGTGTCATACCTTTATTTATTACATTAAATCCACACAGGAGGCCCTGAGGAAAATAATTTCCCTCAGGGCCTATGTCATCTTTGGGGGTGCTGTGTAGAGGGTATTTTTCCCACCCTCCTACAAGACCTACTCACTCCTCCCTTCAACAAAAGATCTTCAAAACAGCATTAATATAGGCCATGAAAAAATCATTTTTCTCGGGACTCCCAGTGTGGAGTTATGAAAAAAATCTCATTTCTTAGCCAATGCCTCTAGGAAGGAGTGAACATGGGTCTTAAAGAGATCCATGTTTTAGGAGGGGGGAAACACAGAAGCCGGCAAATCATCCCACAGCCGAGCTGCTCAACTCAAGAACGAGCCGTAAAAGCGACCTCATGTGACAAATGTACATATGTTGAGCGTGCATTTAGCGTGTTTCCCGACTATGCACCGGTGCCGAAGGTATCAATGACACTAGTTCCTTGGAGCATCTTTCATTTTATTACTAGTAGAACAACGACAGCATACCTACCTGACTCCTGTGGTCTAAAGGTTGCAGATTTATGCACATAGTTCACGATTTGTGCATCGTTAGTTTATTTAATATTAATATTACAAGATTTATACATAAACAACCTTGTAAGGTAAGTTTTATGTTAGTAAATAATTTGTCCTTACAATATTTATTTAAGGAACATAAACAGTCTTAGTAACATAACCGTAACCGTAACATAACCATTTTACCGGTCAGTGGTTGAGTGGGCATAGCGCTTGGGTCCCACCCGAGCGTCGCGTGTTCGATTCCTCGGCTGGCTAAGTCCTCCATCACAACACAAGCAACATTTTCGGCTTTCTGTGGTGGTAGTAGGAGATTTTCAAACATTGTTGGGTTATTCTTAACCCGGGAATGTTTTTCTTTCTTTAAAAATAATAATAATAATATACATAAAAGGATGACAAAAACAGACCAATTATTAAGAAACATAAAAGTAACTCAATGTAAACTAGAACACTTACGAAAAAAAACAGGACTAAGCAGCAATTTAAAAAAATAATAATACAGATGTAAATTCAACAAGTGATAAACCAAAATATAAAAACACAACAATAAAATAAATGCGATTATAACTATACTTAAATGGGCTGTGAAATAGGTATTTGGATTGGGACGGGTAAGGGGAGGGCAGGGATAAGGGAAAGTTGCCACGCAGGTAGTTTAAATGTGATACAATGAAATTCTGTAGCGACAGTAACTAGCAGTGAATATGTCCGCAAGTGTTTCTATATGTGCAAATTTAATGTTATAGTAGTTACATGTTCTTTGCATAAATTCATTTAGGTTGGAATTGGTGGTGCATCTATCAGTGTAGAAAAGGGTACTTTGTCTGAGTCGGCGCGTCAGGATATCGGGCTATTTAAATTGGTACTGTGCATTTTCATCCCGCCACACCATCCCCGACAAAATATTCTATGGACAAAACATCCTCCAAAAAAAAAAAATCTACTAAAACCTAACTTAACCTTATTTTACTATTGTTTTTACAAAATTTATTGTCTTTACAAGATGTCTGCTTTATTTTTGTCCCATTTTACTAAAGGTGTTTTTTTTAGAGTTTTGGTTTTTAAACTGGCAACATTGTTTCTACAGACTGTCAATTTGACACCTGACAGTTGATTTGTAGTCAGTACGTTTTGCCATTTGGAAGTCAACGTTCGTCGTGTCATTGCCGATATTTGGCCCCAGTTGCTTGATAAAGTTGTCGAAAATTGGACTTATAAATTATATACCTAAGGGGTGTTTTTTTTTAGAGTTTTGGTTTTTAAACTGGCAACATTGTTTCTACATACCGTCAATTTGGCAGTTGACAGTTGATTTGTAGTCGGTACGTTTTGCCATTTTATGGCCCCAGTTGCTCGATAAAGTTGTCGAAAATTGGACTTCACGATTGCGCTTCATTCGAGCTAGCCGTGGCGTTCATAGCTCATATGCCCGAAATCATATTTAAACTGGCAACATTGTTTCTACATACCGTCAATTTGGCAGTTGACAGTTGAATTGTAGTCGGTACGTTTTGCCATTTTATGGCCCCAGTTGCTCGATAAAGTTGTCGAAAATTTGACTTCACGATTGCGCTTCATTCGAGCTAGCCGTGGCGTTCATAGCTCATATGCCCGAAATCATATTTAAACTGGCAACATTGTTTCTACATACCGTCAATTTGGCAGTTGACAGTTGAATTGTAGTCGGTACGTTTTGCCATTTTATGGCCCCAGTTGCTCGATAAAGTTGTCGAAAATTGGACTTCACGATTGCGCTTCATTCGAGCTAGCCGTGGCGTTCATAGCTCATATGCCCGAAATCATATTTAAACTGGCAACATTGTTTCTATATACCGTCAATTTGGCAGTTGACAGTTGATTTGTAGTCGGTACGTTTTGCCATTTTATGGCCCCAGTTGCTCGATAAAGTTGTCGAAAATTGGACTTCACGATTGCGCTTCATCCGAGCTAGCCGTGGCGTTCATAGCTCATATGCCCGAAATCATATTTAAACTGGCAACATTGTTTCTACATACCGTCAATTTGGCAGTTGACAGTTGATTTGTAGTCAGTACGTTTTGCCATTTTATGGCCCCAGTTGCTCGATAAAGTTGTCGAAAATTGGACTTCACGATTGCGCTTCATTCGAGCAGCCGTGGCGTTCATAGCTCATATGATATCATACGTTCATAGCTCATCACAAAACTGCGCTATATAAATACTACGTTATTATTATTATTATTATATGCCCGAAATCATATTTAAACAATAATGGCATAAAATTATCTATTAAATAAAGCCAATATCATATAGGTACATTATCATTATTTTTATGTGTTTTTTTTATTTATTTTGAATTTGAATACTTCTAAAAAACACCATTTATTTTTGAACAATAATTATTGTCTTTTTTACGTGAGCTCCACACAGGAGGCCCTGAGGAACATAATTTCCCACAGGGCCTATGTCATCTTTGGGGATGCTGTGTGGAGGGTTTTTTTTAAGGAAAGGAAGGAAGGAGAGCAGAGTTCTGGGAAGGAAAAGGGTTTAACCCGTCTGCTTGGTTCAATATATTCGCACCTCACAATCCCGAAGCTTCGGTTTCGCATGTAAATTCTGAAATCGTCACTTTGGATCGAGATTGTAAAATATCTATGCAAGATACCTTTCATATTTCGAAGACAATAAAAAGCATTGCTTCATTCTCTTTCTGGTTAAAAGAAAAATACACATGTTTGCATGAGAGGAAGAGAGATATATAGCTTTTAAAATGTAAGGTCCTCTGGGACGTTTTTGGTCTTATGAAGTATAACGCGATTACGTGTTTTGGGATGTATTTATTCCTAAACAAGCAGACGGGTTAAGGAGTGGGTAGGAATCTGGGGTTCAGTATGTCCTGGTCATCCATCTCCAAGTCCTAGACAAACCCTCACCCCATGAACCCGGGCACCCCTGCTAAATCACCAAACGTAGCGAACCACTTTGGGTGACCTATGGCAGAGGTCTTTATAGATGTCTGTATTATTTTTGTCCCATTTTTTTTTGTTAAGTTAGGTTTTAGTAAATATTTTGTTGGGGGATGTTTTCTCCGTAGGATATTTTGTCGCGGGTTGACAAGTCGCGGAACCATTGGGCTTTCGAATTTGTATGTTTATTGGATTACGCTATCGTTTATCTTCTATTTCGGCGCGCACTCAAAACCCGTGTATGTAATATCGACCACTCGCTATAACCAACCTGTCATATTTATAATACATATTAGTATTGTTTTGTCATGAAGTATGAAGTATTCACTAATTCTCTCGTCATCTCATATAATAAACCGTATGAACACATGTTTCTATTTCGGACACACGTGACATGTTATGTGTTTAATGTAGCCCAGTATCCGGGGAAAATAGAAATGTCGAAATCGTTTGGAATAATGACTGTAGAAGCGTGTCATTGTGCTCGAAGTGAGCTCTAATTTTCCTTACTTCTGCTGAAGTTGGTCGAAGATTTTCAAGTATCGAAATTCATTCTTGAGCAGTAGATCTAAAACATCGTTATAGAAGTTACTGAAAACGTTACCCTACCCAAACCATTAAGAGGGTATTACCAGAGAAAACCAGAAATATGTCATTTTTAAATCAGTTTTTAGACGTATTGACTCTTTTCCACAAAAAAATATAAATGGATTTCGAAAAATTGTTCTTTTATCTAGCATTCCCATGTTTTAAATTTTGAGAAAAGGTGTTTATTTTTGGTATAATAAGGTTACACCATAGGTCGTTGGCAGAATTGTTAAATTTTCAAAAAAGATTTTGTATTATACCACACCCATTTCAAATCATATAATCATGCAGTAAA
The DNA here is from genome assembly GCA_929108145.2 of Limnephilus rhombicus. Taxonomy (NCBI): domain Eukaryota; kingdom Metazoa; phylum Arthropoda; class Insecta; order Trichoptera; family Limnephilidae; genus Limnephilus; species Limnephilus rhombicus. The sequence continues at coordinate 15,364,485 of OV815296.1, forward strand.
ATAAATCAATACATTATCTGGGTATCGCGTGTTTTACAATTTATTTTAATTTTAGTTTCAATAAAATCGTTAAAAAATATATACGTACATGCGTTTCTTGACGAAAATTGGTCCGTTTGTGTATTTATTTGCGCACTTACACACTAATATATTTCAGATTTTTTTTAACATTCTTATTTAACTTAGATATCATTTAAAAATGATAAATACTTAAAATCAAAAAATAATTACAAAAAGTAGATTATTTTAATAGTTTTATCATCATGCCTTTCAGCATTTGTGGATGTAGGTATAAATTAAAGCAAATTTGGAATGAAATAAAATCGATATTGAGTTATAATTTTAAAAAGCTGGTACGAAGAATAATTAATCTTTCTCATTGTAACCGCCCTGCACGATCGTAAGAACAACTTTCGACGAAATGTGGATTTTCGGCCGCTGTCTGGTTAAACGCTCTTGATGTACCATAGAAGTCGCTGAAAACCCTCCATACAAATTTTACGACCGTTGTTCCCAACTTTTCGATTGATCAATCTGAGTCACAGCTCGGCTGTGGAATGATTTGCCGGCCTCTGTGTTTCCTTTCTACAATATGGGTCTCTTCAAGACCAATGTTCATTCCTTCCTCTCCTCAAAAAGACCCTCCACACAGCATCCCAGATGACATAGGCCCTGAGGGAAATTATTTTCCTCAGGGCCTCCTGCGTGGAGTTAACGTTAAAAAAAGTCTCCGATCAGCTAAGTGATTTGTTTAGTAACTCTCGATTCTCCTGTTGGTCGGAGAGTTGGGAAGAGCGTGTTTGTGCTTTTGAGCTACGAGTATTTAACTCAATAATTTAAGGACTGTTGAGCCTAAATTTCGGCCCAACAGTTATCGAACAACGGTCGTTAGTTCCCCTCAGCACATGATCTCCCAGTGAAGAAAACTAAGAAAATTTTCTACATTTCCTTTATTTCATACATATCATAGAGCAATATTTATATTATTTATTATAATTTTTATATATAACACAGTAATTATATTAAAAAAAAAAAACAAAATACAGAGGAGTGTTGTCGGCATGGCCTAGGTATTTTATAAGGTCAAATATATTTTACTTCTGGTGAAATAGGTCAACATTATTAAATGTTAAAATTCTTTCTTGATACACCAAATACTTTATCCCAAATAACATTCACGCCTTCAAAAAAATTCACAAAGAAGATAAAAAACGTTTTCAATAAGGTATATCTACATACCATAAAGTAGGTAAGTCGTGTATGTGTAGCATCTATTTTATTTTGGCATCTTGCCTGTTTATAAATGCATAATGTAATTTTTTTATATATAAGATACACGATGAGCCAAGAAGAACCAAGATAAAGCAAGAAGAGACACGAGAAGAGCCAAGAAGAGACGAGAAGAGCCGAGAGACAAGAAGACTCGAGAAGAGACGAGAAGATTCAAGAATGCAGATGCAGGAAAAGATGGGACGAGCCAAGGAGGGGCAAGAGGATCTAGGAAGAGGCAAGAAGATCCAAGAAGAGATGGGATCCCAGAAGAGACAAGAATAAATATGAAGAGACAAGAAAAGCCATGAAGAGCCACGAAGAACTGAGAAGAGCCGGGAAGAGAAGGAAAGATTCAGGAAGAGGCAAGGAGAAGCAAGAAGAGACAAGAAAAGCCATGAAGAGCCACGAAGAACTGAGAAGAGCCGGGAAGAGAAGGAAAGATTCAGGAAGAGGCAAGGAGAAGCAAGAAGAGACAAGAAAAGCCATGAAGAGCCACGAAGAACTGAGAAGAGCCGGGAAGAGAAGGAAAGATTCAGGAAGAGGCAAGGAGAAGCAAGAAGAGACAAGAAAAGCCATGAAGAGCCACGAAGAACTGAGAAGAGCCGGGAAGAGAAGGAAAGATTCAGGAAGAGGCAAGGAGAAGCAAGAAGAGACAAGAAAAGCCATGAAGAGCCACGAAGAACTGAGAAGAGCCGGGAAGAGAAGGAAAGATTCAGGAAGAGGCAAGGAGAAGCAAGAAGAGACAAGAAAAGCCATGAAGAGCCACGAAGAACTGAGAAGAGCCGGGAAGAGAAGGAAAGATTCAGGAAGAGGCAAGGAGAAGCAAGAAGAGACAAGAAAAACCATGAAGAGTCACGAAGAACTGAGAAGAGCCGGGAAGAGAAGGAAAGATTCAGGAAGAGGCAAGGAGAAGCAAGAAGAGACAAGAAAAGCCATGAAGAGCCACGAAGAACTGCGAAGAGCCGGGAAGAGAAGGAAAGATTCAGGAAGAGGCAAGGAGAAGCAAGAAAATACGAGAAAATCCGAGAGGAGGCAAGAAGAGGGAAGACTTAAGAAAGGGCAAAAAAATGCTCAATCTATACGTTTATTCCTGCCCATCCTAAATTCCAATATTGGCTTATTAGGTTGCCATGTATACCGGTCGATTAAACTCTAACCTTCTTCCCATCCCCAGAGCACACGTTTCAAGTCCTAACAAATCAGTGCCCTTCGGTGTACCGGTCTCACCGGGACAGGAGTGCTCCTGACTGGGGGTATCGTATCGTACATTTTACGATTATATTGATTGGGCCTTGGAGTCTAATCAATTTTCTTTCAAATCCGCTATCACCGGGTACCCTGTTTTTTGTATTTGTTTGTAAATAATAAAATTAGATGGAGCCTTAGAACTCGTAATAAGTTGTACAGCGCCCTACACATTATTCAATTGTTATTATTATTAGCACACTTCTAGGGATTGCCCGTTCAGTGGGAATAATTGACATATTGGCACGTGTCGATATATTTGCGATTAGTCTGCTAACCAGAATTTTATACGTTTCCTACGCGTTTTTATTTTTAAATCTGCTGATAGGTACAACTGATTTTAAATTACCGGAATCGATAAATTTCAACAAAGAAAAATAATTTACTTGAAAATAACTATTCAGTTTGCGAAAAGAAAAAAAAGAGACGAGTCAAAAATAGCTTTATCGAAATGAGTCGAGCTAACACTTTAGTATTTCTCTTTGGCTGATTTTTACTTTAAATTTACGAACTCTAATTGCCTAAACACGGCGTTTTACGCTATTTTTATAATTCTAGTATCCTAGATGAGGCCAAAAATTATTTACGAATTTACATTTTTAGCAATTAGGTATTTAGGCAGCCGCCTCTGGTCTGGAGCTCCAAAATTCCTGAAAAATACCCTCGACTCTGCATAAAGATAGATTCTCCCATCTTAACAGACGGATTGCAATCTTTAGATCACAGGCGTCGGGTGGGAATGCTATCCTTGTTCTACCGGTATTACAATGGAAGATGCTCCGAGGAACTAGCATCATTGATCCCTTCGGCACCGGTGCATAATCGGGAAACACGCCAAACGCGTGCCCAACATATGTTACACGGTTGACAATTGTCACATGACAACTGGTATTTTCTTCGATTCGTTCTTGTGTTCAACAGCTCGGCTGTGGAACGATTTGCCGGCCTCTGTGTTTCCTCCTTCCTACAACATGGATCTCTTCAAGACCAGTGTTCATTCCTTCCTCTCCTCAAAAAGACCCTCCACACAGCCTCTCAGATGACATAGGTCCTGAGGGAAATTATTTTCTGTGTGGAGTTAATGTAAAAAAAAAATTCATTTGTGGCGCTTGCAAAGTTGGATAGTATACGACGATCTTCTTCCTTGCACTGTCCCAACTCATTGCCTAGGTAGGCTGTTGGCATCGGCTCTTCTCGTTCTCAGGCTATATCTTCTTCGGTTCTGGGTATCGCCTTCATCCAGGCCGTTTCTCTGTAATATTTTGTAGCATTGAGTCATCCAGGCGTTCTTTGGCCTTCCTCTGGATGACTGTCCAACTGATGTACGAATATCAACATCTGGAAGAAATTTAAGTCCTCCAATCATGGAAAACTTGAGAAAATTCCAGTTATGTACTGAAAAAATTCCAATTATGTACTGAAAATTAACAGATCTTCGATACGATGCGCATTTCTAAAGAAATAATAAATACTCAGTTTATTACGGAATACTTGGTTTTAACTTACAAATTACTACAAGAGACAACTATTTATGTCGGGGAGATCGTAAAAGATGCGCCAAAACTCCATATTTTCTCGAATCAAAATTTGACGTGTGAACACCGTGCTTTTTTCTTATTTGTATCGTCTGATGTTTGTCGCAAGTTAAGTTTGAAGATTAGGAAAAAGGCATAAATGATTAAAATAACATTATTGTAGAAAGCATCACTTTGTGGTTTGACATATTTAATAAAATAAAATACTTTTTTGTTTAAAACCACGAGATTCTTTTTTTAATTTTTTTTTTTACAAATTAATACTAAAGAAGTACATAATGTGTGCTTATATATAACAAATTATAGAGGGAGATAACATAATACAAATATTACAAACAAATAGACGGCCATAGAATATGAGCGTTTAACCAGCCAGCGGACGAAAATCCACATTTCGTCGAAAGCTGTTCTTACGATCGTGCAGGGCGGTTACAATGAGAAAGATTAAGTATTCTCCGTACCAGCTTTTTAAAATTATAACTCAATATCGAATTTATTTCAATCCAAATTAGCTTTAATTTATACCTTCATCCAAAAATGCTGATAGGCGTGATGATAAAACTATTAAAATAATGTACTTTTTGTAATTGTTTTTTGATTATAAGTACCTTTTTATCATTTTTCAATAATGTCTAAATTTAATAAGAATGTTTAAAAAAATCTGAAATATATTAGTTTGTAAGTGCGCAAATAAATACACAAATGGACCAATTTTCTTTAAGAAACACATGTACGTACATATTTTTTAATGATTTTATTGAAACTAAAATTAAAATTCTAAAACATGCGTTTGCTAGATAATGTATTGATTTATTTTACTGCATGATTGTATTATTTGAAATGGGTGTGGTATAATACAAAATCTTTTTTGAAAATTTAACAAATCTGCCAACGACCTATGGAATAACCTTATACTAAAAATATTTTTTTTCTCAAAATTTATTAAATGCGAATGCTAGATAAAAGAACAATCTTTCGAAATCAATTTATAATTTTTTGTGGAAAAGAGTCAATACGTCTAAAATCTGATTTGAAAATGACATATTTCTGGTTTTCTCTGGTAATGCCCGCTTAACATAAGTACTCAAGTAATGGGAAAAACAGAAAGATAATTAGGTAGACTAATGGGTTATAATAATAAATTTGGAGAAACAAAGCATCAACTGGCATGGTGGTAAGGGGCACTGGGAATTTTTATTTTTAAGGGTTTATTGGAAACAGACCTAATATAAGACATAATTGATATGTCTAATTGATTATTAAGTATATGACTTTTGGTTTTTACAGCTTTTTTATTTCTAGCGCCTCTAGATTGTTTAGTCTGTTACCATGCCCGTTTTTATGTAAGATGTTAGCACCGGTGCCATGACAGAACGTATGATCTTTATCGATCAAATGATTGGCGAATTCTTAAAAACCGTTATTATTGAGGCAATGGAGATGTTCCTTTATCCTAATATTGACATTACGCGTTGTCTTACCGATATAGAAAGCCGAACAATTATTACAATTTAATTTATAAATTCCCGAATGACTTAATTTGTCGTCCTTATCTTTAGAATTAATTAAAAATTTACCTAGATTGTTATTGGTATAAAAGGCCGGTCTGACTTCAGAAGAAAGGTTTTAAACAAAGGCAATTTTTAGCAATCTCGTGGTTTTAAACAAAAAAGTATTTTGTGTTCCGTATCGATGCCTGGAATCCATTATGAGAGAGAGCTAGCTCTTTCGCCCTTATAGTTTCAGTTTCGCGCGTGTTTATTCCCTATATTTGCCCTTTTTTTATTCGACTTACCACATTTTCTCTCTGCTGGCAACACTAGTGACGCGCATCTCAGATCACGTGATGTTATTGTTTGTCATATGACGCCGTTTTTTCGCGCCGAAAGCAGTTTTCATGTTTCGCTGTACTTAAAAAACCAATTTTGAGTCGAAAATCGAAGTTTATTCCCTGCTCTTTCAGTTTAAACATTAAATATACCGTGATAGATAGTTTTCTGAGAAATTGACTAATTATTTAGTGTGTTTTTTTCGGTTGTTTACGTGTTTAAACTGTGCAACAAAATGAGTGTTATCGACAACTAAGACGCTTCGCCGGTCGGAAACAATGATCAAGCACGAGTTTCTCGGAAACGCCAAATTCCGCGCGAAAGCTCTGGATCCGACACTTCGGAAGAAAGGCATTACTATCGGGATCCTCGGGTAGACATCCTGATGCAACAGATGTCGGCCATGACGGACGTTTTATCTGGGAATCGGGTAGAGTTCGCGGAGAAAACGGTCTCGGACAAAGAAGACTCCGCGGGAGAGATGCGGCAAGAGGTAGAATCGGGGTTTTTAGAGATGCCCGCCAGCCTAGCCGCTCAGAAAAACGTTTTGGAGTTCTGCAATCCAAGCACATTGGTGAAGGAATCGCCGATTCCGAAGGCGGGCGCAAGAAGAGTCGCAGTTATCTCGGCTCTTCAGCGTTTTGGCTCGGAGGAATGATCGCGTGTTCGCTATGCCGAAACACAGAAAAGTATACACCGCCACGCCCGCCTTCGTAGAGCTGGAGGTAAATGAAGAACTAGGAGGTTTGATAAGAACAACTCCTTCGCGCCAGCCCTGGACCGTTCCCTGGGAGCCCTCTCCAATGCAGTGCTATCCCAAACAGAGTCGGTCAGAGGAAACATGCAGGCCCTGGTAAACTGGGCATCCGAACCAGGCACCTGCTTGACCCCTGCGACTCTGTTTGACAAGATTCAGGGGATGTTTGCCAAGTACAGTAAGACCACGGACGACGTCCTACAGATTTTATGCGGAAGGCGAACGGAATGCCTACAAAGTAGGCGAAAGGCCCTGCTAGAGGGAGTAAGGGACCCGTACATCAAGGAAGGCCTTGCCAGGATTCCTCCGAGCGCCAGTCACCTCTTCAATAAAGAGGAACTAGCAAGTTATATCGTGGCAAACGGGGGACGAGACAAGATATTCGGTAGTGCATCCTCGTCGTATATCCCCCGTCAACCTCAACCCTCTACCTCACAAGCAGCAAGACCGGTGATAGAGGCTCCACACTCCCGACCTAGGAAGCCCTTTCGACCTGCCCCTAGGCCAGAGAAAGACAGGACGTACAGGCAGCCCGCCTAAAAGCCAGAGCCCTCTCGCAAGGCGGCCAGCGATCGGGGTAGAAGGCGATGGAGGTGACTGGAGGCCGGAGCCATTCTGGGGAGGACGCCTAAAGGCATATCAGGAGGTGTGGAGGGAGCTGGGAGCATCACCGCTAATCCTGAACATTCTAAAAGGAGCAAGGATACACTTCATATCAAAACCTCCTCGGGCGCTCCCATCGGCCGAGCTGAAGCAGAATTTCAGGACAAGGTTGTCTCCAGGCATGACCGCACACATCGAAACGATGAAAGCGTCAAAAATTCTGGAGGCAGCAGACGACTCCCCAAGCTTCCTGTCAGGTATGTTCCTTACCTCCAAATCAGACCACACCCTCAAGCCCATCTTCAACTTGAAGGCCTTGAACGTCTTCATAGACAAAAGCCCTTCAGACTCTTCAGTCATTTTCGGGTCCCGGAATTCCTCCAACCCGACGACTGGCTGATAAAAGTCGACCTCTCTCAGGCTTACTTCCACGTGCCAATCGCAAGATCACACCGGAAGTTCCTGCGCCTCGTGTACAACGGAGAGCTCCTTCAGATGACGTGTCTGCCCTTCAGCCTGTCATCAGCGCCAAGGATCTTCTCGCTGCTCTCAAACTGGGTAGCAGAACTACTAAGGAAAAAGGGACTCAGGATTGTAGTCTACCTAGATGACTTCTTAGTAGCAAACCAGTCCAGAAAACTTCTCACCTCCCAAGCCATTGCTGTAGTGCACACACTTCAACAGCTAGGCTGGTGCATAAACCCGGACAAGTGTGTCCTGACACCCACGCGGAAGTTGGAGTTTCTGGGTATAACATGGGACACGAGAGCAGATCAAAAGTCTCTCTCCGACCGCAAGTGCGCTGGTCTTCGCCAAGCCTTGCAGGTTCCCTTGGAAGTCGGCAGTTGCTCTCCCAGGCAGGCTCTCGGTCTACTGGGAAGACTCAACTTTGCAAATTTCGTGATCCCTCGTGGTCGCTTGCATTGCCGCAGACTGCACCCGGACAAGTGTGTCCTGACACCCACGCAGAAGTTGGAGTTCCTGGGTATAACATGGGACACGAGAGCAGATCAAAAGTCTCTCTCCGACCGCAAGTGCGCTGGTCTACGCCAAGCCTTGCAGGTTCCCTTGGAAGTCGGCAGTTGCTCTCCCAGGCAGGCTCTCGGTCTACTGGGAAGACTCAACTTTGCAAATTTCGTGATCCCTCGTGGTTGCTTGCATTGCCGCAGACTGCAGAGGTTCAGCCGCCGCATACAGCACCTGAAACCATCGCGGCCCGTTGCTCTGCCCAACGCAGCACGGCAGGATATACAGTGGTGGCTAGCAGCCATTGGAAGGACAAGCCCAATGTCTTATCTTAACAAGACGAATGTCTTATTGCAGACAGACAACAAGACAGTAGTGGCTTATGTCAACAAGGAAGGGGGTACAAAATCGTTAGCCCTTCTGGAAACAACGCGGGAGCTACTGGATTTCGTAGACCAGATGGAGATATCTCTGACAGCCCAATACATTCCAGGAAGATACAACGGAATTGCGGACCGTCTCTCTCGGGGCGCACCGCTTCCAGAGTGGCATCTACTAAGTCCGGCAACGAAGGAGATATTAAAAAAAAATGGGGTCGCCCTCAAATAGACCTGTTCGCTTCAGCCACTGCTCACGTGGTACCAACATACGTCTCCAGAGACTCAAGCGACTGCTTAGCCTGCTTTCCCAACGCGTTCAGTCAACCTTGGGACTACAATCTAGCTTGGGTATTCCCTCCACCAAACCTCGTTCCGAGAGTGCTCACCCACCTAAATCAGGCAAAGGGCATGTTCCTTCTAGTCGTCCCAAAATGGGAGAAGACTTTCTGGAGAAGCGACCTAAAACAGCGAACAGACGAACCTCCCATACGCCTGCGCAACCTAGAGGGAGTCCTCATAGACACATCGACAGGACTACCCCCTCCCAGGATTCAGGATCTGGAACTAGAGGTCTGGAGAATTGCGGGTGGGAACAAGCCCTGACAACATGGAGTCAGGAAGAACGCCAACTCCTCAAGTCATCCTGGAGAGAGTCTACACCGAAGACCTACAAACCTGCGTGGGATAGGTGGCGTAAATGGGGCACTCAAAACGGTGTGGACGTCAACAATCCCCCACCAACTACGGTTGCCAGGTATCTAGCCCACCTATTTGTTCAAGGAGGCCTAGCCCCAGGGACCATTCAGGTCCACAAGTCAGCCATTGTTACCTTCTGCGGCCCAGCTCAGAATGCGAGAAAAATCAGCTTTGATTTCTTGGTAAGACACGTTCTCAAGGCAATCTCAATGGCAAGGAGGACCAAGGAGAAAGCCCCTATCTGGTATCCCAGACAAGTAATAGACTGGCTGGTCAAGAATTCCCCCACAGAAGACTCGCTGTTTGAAGCGTCACGGAGGGCAGCAATACTCCTCGTCCTGGCGTCAGGCAGAGAGTTCATGATTTGACACTGCTCAGAATCACCCCAGAACATTTCATCGACAAGAGGAACTCTATTACCCTGTGGCCAATTTTTGGGGCAAAAACCGACACAGCCAACCATAAACAATCGGGTTGGAAACTGACGGGCTCACAAAAAGATAACATCAACCTCCTTAAATGGTTGAGAAAAGTCGTTGCCCTCTCTACAGCCAGAAGAGGTCCACTACTAAAGAACCTATTTGTGACCACATCAGCAGAAACAAAACCGGCAACGCAAACGATAATAGGGGGATGGATCAAATCAGTCCTCAGAAAAGCTGGAGTCCACGCAACCCCGGGAAGTGTACGCTCGGCTGTAGCCTCCTTAAACTGGTTGGAAGACTACCCCATAGAGGAGATTCTTGCTAGAGGGAATTGGAAGTCCGAGCACACCTTCCGGAAGTTCTACCAGAAGGAGATAGCGCACTCCAGAAGTGAGCACCTCCAGCACTCAATGGCTCCATTCTTTACTCCAGTGTAAATAGCATCACATATAACGCTAAGTTTTCAGATCACCAGGTGAGAGCAAACACATCTCATAATGGATTCCAGGCATCGATACGGAACACAAAATAGAATAATTTTACCTACCAATAAAATTTATATTTTGTTTCCATCGATGCCTGGAATCCAGGTAATCCCTACCTGGTGCATTACGAGTCATATGACAAACAATAACATCACGTGATCTGAGATGCGCGTCACTAGTGTTGCCAGCAGAGAGAAAATGTGGTAAGTCGAATAAAAAAAGGGCAAATATAGGGAATAAACACGCGCGAAACTGAAACTATAAGGGCGAAAGAGCTAGCTCTCTCTCATAATGGATTCCAGGCATCGATGGAAACAAAATATAAATTTTATTGGTAGGTAAAATTATTCTATTTTATTTTATTGATTAAAATAAACCTAAACTGAGAATCTAATATTTTGTGCATGTATTTCCATCTCTCCCGATTGTTATTTAATTCAAGTGAGGCGGAATTAGACAAACTTACTGGCTTTTTACCAGATAACCAATATGAATACATTGTTTTTATTATCTAATCTAAAAATTGTGGTTTTATGTGATTTTATAATGAAGGTTAAACTTTAAAAGGCGAATAAGGAAATATTTACCCTAAGTTCAACCTCAAAATCCAACTAACTACGACTCCTGTTAAATTTCATACAAAATACGTACGCCGAAAATTCGCTCAAGCTAAAAAAAAACCCTCTTGTAAATGAGGCTTATTTTTTTTCGCAGTAAAATTGTCGATTTTTTTTCACATTTGAACGTGACAAATAATGACAGATTCACATTCACATGTGTGTCTTTGTGGTTCCCAGGCTTCGTTGTTTATTTTATTGGTAACAGAGCCGTCGTTTGATTAGGTAGCCACTACTAGCATTCACCCGGCGGTCGCCACTTTCATGTTATTGCAGTTGGCAGTATGGCGTACTGTAGTTGACAGCCCCACACTGTACGCTGACACATGGTATTGTTTACATGTTCAGCCGTATATTTTATACGACATAACGGGATGCGGAATTTTAATAACCAACTGAAACGAGATTAATTTCATCAACAACAACAAAAGCATTGTAAAACTGGTGAGTGTGTTTGTAGGGGTGAAACGACAGTTGACCCCCCACAGTTGATCCCCCGGCAGTTGCCTCCCCGAAATTATTTACCAATTTCAAACCTAAAATCAACTTCATAAATACCCTTTATGAATATCAAATGAATTTATTTGCAATGTCAATTTTTGGTGACCGGACAACTCAGAATGCAACCATCTTGGAATCTCTTCAGAAAAGGCGAGTGATGTTAAAAAAAATAATAAAAAAAATGGTTAAATAGGTTACGTTTGGTTAGGGTTGTGGGCTATTTTAAAATTATGTTTTTCATAGTTTTTTATGACTTTTCAAAGAGGTGTTGAGTTGATTTGATTTTGAGTTGGCATGGAATCAATTTTTATTACTTTTTATAGCTGGTGTATACAGTATGCAGGGGATGACTCACTTGACTTACTTTAACCAGTGATTACTGGCATTATTTGGAGGCGACATTTTTCATGTTTATTTTTTTTTCTACAAAAAACGTAAAAAAATGGTAGGTGTTGGACAGTTGGAGAAGGGGTTTGGCGGTTACTCAGCTAGGTGGTGACCCATGGCAAAATGTTGAAAAAAAAAATTTCGTTTGATTTTAAAGAAAAAATTTGAAAAAAAAAGTTATTGGGAAAGTCACCAGAGACCAATATTTCATTTACACTTTTTACTCCAATTAATGTTAGGAATCACCGGTTAAAGTAATTCAAGTACATCCCTTAACACTCTGTACAGATAAGTAATTTTATCCTTGATGCATTTGAATGAAAAAATGTTATGTTATACTTTTGTTATTCGGCGGTACATCCTCTGCACATCCCTTCGGAGACACTTGGTTATATTTTGTGAAGGTAGGTATACCGTATTTTCCCTAAAGTGACTGCATATTGTATATAAGTATGGCGAACTATTGGGGGATCAGCTGCCGTGAAATCGTATGTAGGTACTAGCTCTCCTACCTGATTTAATACTCTTTCAGAAGTTTTCGTCTCGCTCAATCGAAGAATGTGGAATGAAATATAATTTGGTGGCTTCTCTCCTTTTTGACAGTTAAATCGATATTTCGAAGCTCGATAGCTCATGATGAAAATAATTCCTTTAACCACTCCGACCCGTAAGCGTGTTTACACGACAATATAACAATAGTAGTCAAGTACAATAAGTGCTTGTGCGCACTGGAGGCCAGCCGTCTCTGCTCTGAGGCGGTTCAACCGCGATAATAAAAAACTGCGTGGTCTCATCATTAAAAAAATGGACTCTGTAGTTAATTTAATAAAAAATCATTTATTGCTTTGAACAAATGATTTTTTTTAACAATAGCTCCATAGAGAAGGCCCTGAAGAAAATATTGTCCCTCAGGGCCTGTGTCATCTTTGGGGACGCTGCGTTGAAGGTCTTTTAAAGGGAATGAAGGAGAGGAAGTTCTGTGAAGGACTAGGTATGAGGGGTGGGTAGGAATCTGGGGTCATTGGGTCCAGGAGTGACGAACGTATGAATCCATACCTCCCAGTGCGGTGCAAGGCGATGTTCCAAAAGAGTTCTGCTTGAGAGGTTACAAGATCTCCCTCAACCAGTCTCTCCGATCCAGCCTGCCACGCAGCTGGTGGGCAGACACCCGTCGCCAAGACCCAGACCCATAAACCTGGGCACACCTGCTGAGTCATTAAACGTAACGGATCAATTGGGGTAATCTATGGCATAGGTGTTGGTTATCCAATAAATGGTTCCGGGCGGCGGTACCCCTACCCACCTCCCAAATTGAAATTAATACATACCAAGAATTTTTTGCCCGCCAAATCGCCTACGTGCTGTTAGACATTGTATATATCTTCTTCTTCTTAAATATTCTTGTATGAAATGGTAAAAAAAAGAGATGACAAAATGGTTTATTATACATTTATTCAATAGAATTAGTGTTTTTTCTTTTTTTACGTAATCTGTGATTTTACATAAAAAAAACATCACGTGAGTCATTTTTACAATTTTTTTATGTTTGCATTCTAAATTTTTATATTTATAAATGTTAACATTTATTTGTAATATAACAATTTGAAAGCTTATTTCTAGTGTCCGACCGAAACAGGACTTTCTACCGAAACTGAAACTTTTTTAGACACGTTAAAAATCTATTGTTTACTAAAGTTTGGCTTAAATTAAATAAAAAAAGCAATAATTGAAATTTGTGAAATTTTTTTTTTTTCTTTTATACCTATTACTAAAAATTAAGAAACGTGTTATAACTACTGCTTGGAAGAAAAAATTGTCAATAATCAACACTTATGTGCATTATAAAGGAAGGACCTCATTAATGGAGTATTTTAATTTAAATTGCGTTTACAATCACAAAATTACTAAGACTAAATTTACCAGTTATTGAGATCTTTGCAGAGATTTGGTACGGTCGAAGGTTCGGCAGAAAATCGGCAACGTTCAGAAATGTTTCATTTATAGAGCTTTAATTGCAAAGCGGAAATAACACAAAGTTTTTATAAATCTGGCAGTTCATTTAAGACAAAAAACTTGCATAATCGCAAAATACCTGACTGGTTAACTTTAGTTACAAATATTGTAGATGCTTTAATTAAATATCTACTGCGAGTAGAACACATCCCTGGCCTTAGAAATAATCAAGCACAAAGTCTTTTTATAAGCCTAGAAAACAATAAAGTATCAGGTCTATAAAAATTGTTTCGAAGTGCAAAATATCCTACTTACGAAACACTTGTTGGATACGGCTATATTTTTATTTATTTTTTATAATAAAGCAGGACTCGGGGGATAGTGCAATCCCAGTCTGCATTATTACATAAGATAATGTGGCAAATTAAGTTATTCTGATAGGAAAATATTTAAATATTTGTGCATGAACTGCACAAAATAAAGCATATAGACCGGGAGGCGAGATAGGTAAACCCTACGTCATCGACTACACGGATGAAACTGCTTTTAAGTGGTAATGGGCATTTAGAAAACCTTAAAAAAGCTGGTCTGCCGGTGTGCCTCTTGGCAGGAGCCGCGCAGTCATCTTTGGGGATGCTGTGTGGAGGTTTTTTTTGGGGAAAGGAAGGAGAGGAGAGTTCTGGGAAGGAAAAGGGTTTAAGGGGTGGGTAGGAATCTGGGGATCAGTGTGTCCTGGTCATCCGCCTCCAATACCTAGACAAACCTCACCCCATGAACCCGGGCACCCCAGCTAAATCACCAAACGTAGCGAACCATTTGGGGTGACCTATGGCAGAGGTGTTGGTTATCCAATAAAGGTTCCCGGGGCGGCGGTACCCAATCCCGCCTCCCAAATTTTATTATTAAACCTTATCGCCATCTACGTAGGGGGTGTTAATGTTAGCCTTCTGTTTCCGAATATTACACTTAAGAGGGTATTACCAGAGAATACCAGAAATATGTCATTTTTAAATCAGATTTTAGACGTATATTGACTCTTTTCCACAAAAAATTATAAATGGATTTCAAAAGATTGTTCTTTTATCTAGCATTCGCATGTTTTAAATTTTTAGAAAAAATGTTTATTTTTAGTATAATAAGGTTATAAGGTTAGGTCGTTGGCAGATTTGTTAAATTTTCAAAAGTTATAAAAGTGAAAAATTATTATGTATCGCATGTTTTAGAATTTTTATTTTAGTTTAAATAAAATCATAAAAAAATATGGTAAATATCGGTTCGGACTGGCCACAATTATTACGAATAATTTTTAGAAAAAAACTTTAGATTCGCCTTAATTACTATAAAAGGAAACTTTTTGGCTTTGGGGCGGCGGAAAATAATGCATTTTAATTTTCAATTGCATAAAACCAAAATTCGCTTCGCGACCGACACAGCGAAAGTCCGCGGCCGTACCTGTCACTGTGATGTTGGTATCCTTGATAAATTAACAAGAGCTATTTCGACTGTAGCCGACTTCGTGGGATAAGGCGCGTAATTATGAAATTTGTCTAGTGGGCTTGTTTGTGTAACATGGTTTGTGATACAAAAGAAAGTGCCCCTTTATAACGCCTACTCGCGTCAAGGCAAGAAAAACATCCCAGTTTTCAAGTGGTTTAGCGGCTACGCTAGGTTTGTGTAAAATGGTTTGTGATTCGCGGTATTTCATGTAGGTATCCCGCGAAGTCGGCTACAGTCGTATTAGCTCTTGTTAATTTATAAAGGATACCAACATCACAGTGACAGGTACGGCCGCGGATTTTCGCTGTGTCGGATCGCGAAGAGAATTTTGGTTTTATGCAATTGAAAATTAAAATGCATTATTTTCCGCCGCCCCAAAGCCAAAAAGTTTCCTTTTATAGTAATTAAGGCGAATCTAAAGTTTTTTTCTAAAAATTATTCGTAATAAGCGTGGCCAGTCCGAACCGATAATTCCCAAAAATATATACGTAATTGTGTTTCTTGACGAAAATTGGTCCGTTTGTGTATTTATTTGCGCACTTACAAACTAATATATTTCAGATTTTTTAACATTCTTGTTTAACTTAGACATTATTGAAAAATGATAAATACTTACAATCAAAAAATAAGTACAAAAAGTACATAATTTTAATAGTTTTATCATCACGCCTTTCAGCATTTTTTGATGTAGGGTATAAATTAAAGCCTATTTGGAATGAAATAAAATCGAAATTGAGTTATAATTTTAAAAAGCTGGTACGGAGAATAATTAATCTTTCTTATTGTAACCGCCCTGCACGATCGTAAGAACTACTTTCGACGAAATGTAGATTTTCGGCCTCTGGCTGGTTAAACGCTCTGAGAGAAAATCCATTCAATTCACAACAGTGAGTCATTACTGAAATTAACACATGTATATCTTTAGTCTTTGTTGCTTGGAGCTTAAGCATGTGTTTAATATTGTTTTAGTAATTTGAACACTCGACTTTTAGAACTCATAACCACTAAGTGAAATATCCCTGGAGAGGCAAGCAGGTGTTAATTAGGGTTAGGTGAGAACTGACCTTCGTAGCTGAGTGGTAAGTTCCTTGGCTACTGACCCAGTGGTTTGGAGGTCACCCCTCATACCTGCAATTTGGCTACGGAGGATGTGGTGTCGTGTGTTGTCAATAATAAAAAAGGCTGTATAAAATTTCCCATTTTACTAACAGTCGTTTCTTTAGGGGGGAAGCAGAAAGAATAGACCCACTAGACAACTCTGTCTTGGCATACACTCCTTGCTTCATTCACATTCATTTATCGTCTCATAATACTCTTTTGTTATTCTGACTCTTGACATGACCCAACTCACATATTTGATTCTCACGATCGTGCCATGTCTTCTTCGACGTCCGTGACTTCTTCCACCATTCACTCTCACATAATATGACATATAGAATATAATATCAGAAGTACCTCCAATTAGCTTGACCAATCAGGTCTCTATATGCAAACCATTTGATACTGCCGGCCCCGCCCCCTACCCCCTCCACCACCAATCACCTTCAAGCCGGGTACTCTGTTCTAGCCATAAGAATTGATTGGCACTCACTTAAGTCTTAGCTTCTGGACTGAACAGACATGCGAAAGCTATCAGTTTGAGACTAAAACTCAAGACATAAGGCCTCTGAAGATGGACAGTGAGATCTGTCCGAAACGTCAGGAGTTAAAAAGTCCTTTCAAGGACTATGTTACGCGGGTAAACCGAGAAAATTGTTCTACGTCTTATACCCTTGAAAACCTTAACCATAACATATAAGGTAACGTACCCATACTATGTGACCAACTTTTTGCAATTTTTAACCCCCCCCCCCCCCCCGGTGACCAAAAACCTAAGCAATCTGCCGCTCATTTGTACCAAACGTGGTATTTTGAAGACCCCCCCTGAACAGGTCACGTAGTATGGGTACGTTCCCTAATATAAGAGTATATATGTGTTGCATTCTCTTTACACTTCTTTCGACATGCCAAAATCATCTATGCATCCCTTATATAAAATTTCTAATTGATTTTTGTTGTTACAGATCTCTGAAGATGCTGTCGTTTTTTGTTGGTCTCAATCACCTAACGGATGAAACTCGTCAAACTCCTCGTCTCTCATCATCCCGGAGTGCTGGAGATTAGCCCGAGTGATGGAGGAAGCTGAATCCATAGGAGGCCACAACTCACCCCATACTACCGTTCTAACCTCACCACACTCGCCTGGCGATAACTGCTTATGGAAATTCAAGTCAAAGAAAGTGTGACAGACGAATTAAAATACACTAAAATGGACTTATAATAATTATAAGATAATTTAACTTGGAGCCTAATTTTACTGATTAAATAATAATCAATCGAAAGTCACAATATTTAAGTAATAATATTAACAATAACATAATAATAAAAGGTATTAATAATAATAATTCATTCATTTTTGTATTTTGTTTTTACAATTTTTCCAAAACCATATTCCAAAGTTTGTAAACTGTGTTTTTACTTTAACAACATACTACTTACTGTCCTTTGTGTGTCGATTCTGATAGTTGAATGCACAATTTGATAATAATTTTAATTAAAAAATAAAGGATTTTAAAATTTTTAAACGGTAATCACATTCCTGAGATTAATGATTGTAATACTCGTAATATTATTTCAAAGAAATGATGGCAATAATAGTTTGAAGGAATTACTGTGAAAAGTGATAATAGAGAGAGATTTATGAAAACAAAAAAATTACTGCTCGTTACAGCTGTCTAAACTGAGGTAAAGAGAAGAAATCTAACTTATTCATCATTTTAGTGATTCGAAATGTGTTTTTCCGTCGCTTTGATAGTATGCTAAGATATCTCCAATGATGTCTGCGAATCAGCCGCAAGTGCCCATCTATAGCCAGGTGCTCCCCAAGAAGGACGGGCACTCGCGGGGGTCTCGGTCCACTGCCGTCCAGCAGGCGGGGGGTGCCCCGCTGCAGATAGCAGGGGCGGGGGCCACCGCTGTCGTGTCCCCGCACTCGCCCCGGGTCTTCTCCAGCCTGCGCTACGACCCCCGCACCCCGCAGCCCGGTGTCACTGATCCCAACTTTGACCCGTTGAACCACAATCACGGGGGCAACTTTGGGGGGACCGCTAATCAGAATGAAGCCTATTCCAGGTAAGAAACAGTTTAAAAATTCATAATTTTATATGCAGCTACTTGGCGAGATTATTATTTATAGAAAGGTTTATTTTTATCAACTCTGACTTATTAAGATTCCATTTTTGTTTCTGGATAGGTATAATTTTGCAGGGGCCAAAGGAGAGATTTTTAAATAGGGAGCGACAGAAACTAGGTTTTCAGTCAGAACCGAAACTGAATTTCAACTTCTGGTCTAGTTTCGGTCGCATACGAAACATGTTTAAATAAGTTAAAAGACACTCTATACTTGATTTACTTTTAGCCCTTTTGGTTCATTGTTGTGTAAGTTCTTCAATATATGCTTTAGGTAAAGGAATTAAAAAAATTCAAAATATTTGGTTCATTGTTGTGTAAGTTCTTCAATATATGCTTTAGGTAAAGGAATTAAAAAAATTCAAAATATCTTAGAACTATTAATTGTAGTAAATAAATCAGAATGGACTCTATGAATGCTTCTGCTCAAGTCCATATAAGGACCGCTGCAGGGCTCTCAGTGTTTAGGCACCGGCAAGCACGGAAAAGTATCTTTGGAAGATCCTGGAAGCGTAATGGGAAATGAGCAGAAGAAGGAAGGAAGTGCCGGAAGCGTAATGGGAAATGAGCAGTTGAGGGAAGGACATGCCGGAAGCGTAATGAAAAATGAGCAGATGAGGGAAGGACGTGCCGGAAGCATAATGGAAATTAGCTATCCCACTTTTATAAGTGTTGCTATTGATGTAGAATTTGGGAGGGGGGTATGGGTACCGCTGCCCCGGGAACCATTTATTGGACAACCAACACCCTGCCACAGGTCGCCCCAAGTGGTTCGCTACGTTTGGTGACTTAGTAGAGGTGCCCGGGTTCATGGGATGAGGTTTTTCTAGGTCTTGGTGGCGGATACGTTTGCCCAACCACTGCGTGGCGGGCTGGATCGGAGGAGACTGATTGAGGGAGGCCTTTTGACCTCTCCAGCCGGATTCTCCCAACCCTTAGCCTTGCACTGCAGTGTGAGGAATAGATACGTCCGTCACTCCTGGCTACACCGACCCCCAGATTCCTACCCACCCCTAATACCTTTTTCCTTCCCATATCTCCTCTCCTTCCTTTCCCTTAAAAACCCTCCACACAGCATCCTCAAAGATGAAATAGGCCCCTAGGGAAATTGTTTTCCTCGGTGTCTCCTGTGTGGAGCTAATGTAAAAAAAAAAATATTGAGTATTTTGTGATGTTTTCAGGGTGGAGAAGTTTGCCCGCGAGTCAGCCAGACGCAGCGCTAGAGAACTGGGGTCAGGGCGCACGGAGCAGGGCACCCGGCAGGCACGGAGGGAGCGCCAGGCCACCCATGTCAGGCAGGCCGAGCACAGGATCAACCTGAGGTAAACACCGCCCACAGCAATGGGGGCCGTGCAACGGCTGAAGAGTCATAATAGAAAAATTAATGTGGCATAATAACCCAAGTAAAGCTCGTTCAAATATCCCTTGATAACGATGAGGAAAAATATGGTGTATAGGACTATATATATAATTTCAATATCCTTCGACAGATATCGTTAGTATAGGCGGTTATATGTAGCTTTGAGGTGTCTCAACAGATGTCCGTTAAATAGTAACTTAGTAGAGTGGCAACTGTCGTCTTTCGTGTCTGATGCATGAACGGTTACGGATTTTTTCGATGATGTACGATCGACAGCTGGGCACCTTCAATGTTGAGTTCACTGGCTTCAGAATTACTCGTAGTATCCATTAGAATGGACGTTACGTCCAGTTAAATATTCATTTTAAACCACACGATATCGTAAATAAAGTTACTTTAATCTTGACAAACGTCGAGCTTTATTGGAGATTGCCGAACACATGTCAAGTAATTCCAATCACTGGAATTTAAGAACATAAAAAAAAAATTGTCTTCTAGTCAAAATTTCTCATTCATATCCAACTTTCGGACACTACCTACATATGGTTTTAAAAATACATTCCCATATTTGGTTGAGTGACAAAGTATATGACATGCAATTTTAATAACAACAAATAACTATCCAAATAAGAACGCACATCCGTCAGTCAGTATAATGTAGGCAAAGGTTCTAACACTCTAATGTTTTTATTTTTTTCATTTGACCCCTCACAAAAGCACCCCTCTCTGTACAGTGTAAAGACAGGGGAACATTAGTCACCTGCCCGTACAGTGTAAAGACAGGGTAACATTAGTCACCTGCGCGTACAGTGTAAAGACAAGGGAACATTAGTCACCTACCCGTACAGTGTAAAGACAGGGGAACATTAGTCACCTGCCCGTACAGTGTAAAGACAGGGGAACATTAGACACCTGCCCATACAGTGTAAAGACAGGGGAACATTAGTCACCTGCGCGTACAGTGTAAAGCCAGGGGAACATTAGTCACCTGCCCGTACAGTGTAAAGACAGGGGAACATTAGTCACCTTCCCGTACAGTGTAAAGACAGGGGAACATTAGTCACCTGCCTGTACAGTGTAAAGACAGCATTGTGAGGCGGGTCAAGGTAGGAGCTGTAGGGAGGGATTTATTAATGTTCCCCTGGATTATATGAATGAGGAAAAAAAGATGTCGGTAGCTTGTTCCACTTGCGAGCCGACGCACACAAAAATGAATCAAAGAAATGACCTGTTTTCTTTAAGCCAATATCTGTGAACGGGCTTGTGTCTGTCGAGATTTGTGCAACTGCAAAGGTGCACAGGGATCAATGCTGCTAGCTCCTTAGAGCAGGCTACATTGATTTACTTGTTGAACAAACTCGGCATGCCTCCATTGCATCTATCTGTTCAGATGACAATAGGTTTTTTAAAAAAGATTGTCAATCAAACGGACTGCCCTACTTTGCTCAGAATCAAGTAGGTTTATCAAATATTTTGGGGCTCCAGCCAAACCAACCAGTTGGTGGCTTCCAACTTGAATTCTTCGATATACTTCATATTTATACAGGGTTAGAAAAATCTGCTAGCCCTATACAAGATTATTAAATTAAAATAATCATTAAACTAAATTACATACTCAGTTGAGAACTATTATGTTATTAAAGTAATTAATATAAGTTTGAATTATTTTGTTATTCCAGATCTCTCTCCCTGAATGAGGCCGCAGCTGCCCGCTCCAACACCTTTGACCGCACCCCCACGGAGTTCATCGGCCTCATCAACCCGTACCGCGAGGCCCCGCAGCGGGACTACATACCAAAGGACGCCCCTCCACCGTACCGCGAACGCGACACCATCAACCGCGAGGCCGCCTTTGAATCCATCCGCGAACACCTCCACAAAGAAAACTCCAAGAATTCCTTATCCACCTGCCACGAACCAAAAGACGTAAAGATCTCCAATAAGGAAGAAAGACGGATGACCAGTAGAGAGATAAGCAGTCATTCGTTGAGGGAGCAGACTTCTAAATCATCTTCGAGAGAGGCGTCCAAACTTACGCGAGAGAATCTGCGTGATTTTGCTGCCGGACGAGACGCAATTTACGAGAATGAGGGTGGTCTCAGGGGGGGTTTGCCGGCCGAGGTGTTTGTCCCCGATGCGGGGAACCGGGTGCACTCCATGAAGAAGTCCAACTCGGCCAATAAGATCGGGTCGGCGGCCTCCGGGGAGAAGAGGAAGTTCTATTGCCGGGAGTGGGCCTTTCAGAAGTTGGCTCATTGTCTGGAGCAGAGGCCGGTCAGCAAGACTTGCGGCGCTTTAATTCTCGGTTAGTACTATTTTTCATTACAACATTTGTGTTTGTCTTCCCCTACATTATCAATTGGGTTATGTTGTGTTTATCATTTCACAAAGTATGGTTAAGATATTATATTGAAATTTTCTTTGATACAACAGTTTCACAATTCTCGGTTATTCAAAAATTTCTAAATTGTTTATCAGTCCAATTTGAAGATTCGCCTTCTTATTAAGTCAGTTCCTCATTACTTAGGATCATGACCCCAATTAACCCCTACTCCAATTTCCATGGTGTAAAAGGCTCCTCCACTTCTTGCGCTTCTGCGCTGCGTGGAGAGCTGCGGATACCGAAGTACCGGACGCCGGTGATACTTGGTCACTCCAGCACACTAGTGACCTTCCTCTGCTTCTTCCTTCCACTTTGCCAGTGACTATGAGTTTCTCCAAGTTTGAGTTCTCAGTTTTTTCAAGCAACGTGTCCAAAGTATCTTAACCCCTCCGAATTTTCGAGAATATTAGCTTTTGGTGTCTTAAACGAAATGATATTTTACGAAAACTTTTAGTTATAACCGCTTCACAATTAAAGCTCTATAAATGAAACATTTCTGAACGTAGCCGAATAGTAAAAACTGTTTTAGACAGGTTACAAAATAAGCTTTCGAATTATTATATTACAAATAAATATTAATATTTGTAAATATTAAAATTTAGAATGCAAACATTAAAAAAATGTGAAAATGACTCACGTGATGTTTTTATGTGAAAACGGTACTAAAATCACAGATTATGTAAACAACAATACTTATTCTATTGTATAAATGTGTAATAAACACTTTTGTCACCTCGCTTTTTTATCATTTCATATAAAAATATTTAATAGAAATTAACGATGTCGGGCGCCTGTCGGAAATTTGGCGGGATAAATTATGTGTCAGACTGCGCGTCTGACAGAATGTTCTTTTTATGTATTTCTATGGACAACTTGAATAGAGATGTGCAGCATGATTCACTATCGACCTTTCACTTTTTATTTTACGGATGTAACTAAAACAATAACGGAGTTATAACGGTTTCTATGGAGACACACGCGCTGACGTGTAAACACGCTTATTGAACTTGACTGCTGTCGTATTTTTAACGCATATATCTGCTTACGTTGCTGAGGGGTTAAAATATGTTACGGGCATTTAGTCGAGAGCCTATTGTGGATGCCTAGCTCTTCCAGAATGGACACATTTGTGCGTCTGGCTGTCCATGGGATCCTGAATATTTTTTTCCAGCACCACATTTTGAGGGCTTCTACCTGCTTTCTTTCACTGACTCTAAGCGTCCATGTTTCCACACCGTATAGAAATATGGGGAAAATCAACTCCTAGATGGGACTCATTCATCTCAGTAGTCTTCGTTTTGTCTGTATCATTCCATATCTTTTGCATTTTACTCATGGCATCTTTTTGTCATGCAAGTTCTTCTTTTACTTGTTTCACAACCTCCTTGTCACTTATAGACGAACCTAAGGATATAAAGTCATTCACCATTAAGTCCGTGAGAGCATTATTAGTTCGTACAAAGGTGTTTGCCCTGTCGATCACTATTGGTTTTGTCTTGGCCTTGTTGATCAGTAGATCTAGATTAAGAAGAGGAATCGTCTATATTTCTACATTTCAAAGGTTTTGTGGTAATGCCTTGTTTAGTGTTGAGATTTCCATACTTACTCACTAGCTCGTCCATCATTTTAATGAAAATTACCCGGATTTTACCGTAACAAACAGTGGTAGCTCGACGCGTGAATGCACTACAAAAAATTTACCATAATTACATTATTTTCTATTGTATAATTGCTTATAATAAATGGACGACATATTTTTTTTTTAGTTTATTGTTTATCGTGATCACTTTTTTGATCTGGGGCAAGCGGATGGATAAGGATTACCAAATGGTTTGAAAAGGATAAAACTTCACATGTGGGTTTCACACTATGTTAGCATGTATGATGTTTTAATGTGTATTTTAAACTGGCAGGCGATGCGGGCAGCGGGAAGACGGCGCTCTGCAAGGAGCTGTCCACTCCGGGCTCCGGACCCTCAGCTCGACAACAGAGGGCGCTGCAGAGGAGAATGATTGCAAGGCATTTTTTACAGGTAAAATAACTTTGTTTCTCACCACAAAACTTGTATTTCACCAATTTATTTTACCTATTTATTTTAGTTATTAATGATCATTATGACAGTTATGAAGCCATTTGTTAGATGTGAATTAAACTGAAATTAATGGTATTTGAGCTAGAAACTCCTGTATAAAAGTCAAATTTGTTGACCATTTTGCTAACAGAGAGCATCTTTAACCCCCCTCTCCAGCATTTGAGAGGGGGTGCCACTATCAAGTGGCACCCCTCTCAAACCGCTCGGGTTTATTCGACTCAGCTCGTGTAGCCCCTAGTTCTAGATGTGACGGGGATTCCCCTGGCAGAGACATTGCGTACACTATGCACACGTTCAAAATCGACTTGTTTGGTGATTTAGCAGGGGTGCCCGGGTTCACGGGGTGAGGTTTGTCTAAGTCTTGGAGGCGGATGACCAGGACATACTGAACCCCAGATTCCTACCCACCCCTCAAACCCTTTCCTTCCCAGAACTCTCCTCTCCTTCCTTTCCTTAAAAAAAACCCTCCACACAGCATCTCCAAAGATGACATAGGCCCCGAGGGAAATTATTTTCCTCAGGACCTCCTGTGTGGAGCTCATGTAAAAAAAAATATATATATATAAATTACGATTTTGGCGCCCCCTAAAACTACCGCCCTCTAGATCCGGGGCTGGGTTTTGACAATTAGTTTGTAGGAAACTACGAAACACTGACCGATAATAAATGTATGCAAAATGTCCCCAGGGTCAGAATGAGACCAGTCTGGCGATGGGAGAGTTCATCCGGACCCTGGTCATGCAGATCCTTAACAACTCCTCGGAGCACCGCAAGAGCATGCAGGCCACCATACCTGAAGAAGACAAAGGTAAGGCCACTGCTTTCAATATGTAGTTATTCCTTCTTTGCTGGTAAAACAAAACCACCTCAAAGTTAGTCCAACATTACATCAACTAGATAATATATTCAACAGAATCTTGAACGATCATTGTTCCTTTTGACAAAAGTTAAAGGCAATAAGAGAGATGTAATAAAGTATTAAAACCAACTTCACAACATAAAGACCGACAGCACTTATAATATCAAACAGCAATAGGAAGTGTACTAATGTGTACCTTATTTGGTCCTCAGGCGATGTGTCCTTGCCCTCTGCACCCCCCTTGGAGGGAGGGGAGGAGCGGGGGAGGAGGCCTCGGGGCACCATGGAGAGGATACACGAGCGGGAGCAGTATGATGACATGCTGGCAGACATTGTGGAGGAACGACTCAAGGTAGGCTCTAGTGCTACAAACTACAATAGGAAGAGGGGAGGTCTCCAAAAGTTTCCACCTCACATGAACCAAACCAACATCATTGGACAGATATTAACATTTCCTAATTTAAGGTTTTGTTTATGGTTTTAATAATTTATTTTTGCAGGTGTCTCTATCCATAGAAGACAAGCAAGAGTTGCCTACACGAGTCAACAACACCAACCCATTCCTGCCCAACTTCCAAAGCCCCAACGAAAAGGAGCAGAAACTTTACGAAAACCACGAAAACCTCTTCCTCAGAAATCTCTCCCAACAACCCAAGGATGCCAGAAACTCTAGACTCTTCCTCAGACAGCAGAGCGAACCCCCTCTTCAAGACAAGAAATCTGCCATACTACAGAAAAGCTTATCTACGGACTCTAAGAATGCTCCGGAAACACGACCTCGAAGAAATTCCTCCGAAATGGACATGGATCATAAAAATTTCGACGCTTTCCGAGGTTTGGAAGATGCAAAATTGAGCTCAGCAAGTAAATCACTGTTCAAAGAAATCTTAGAAGCTGACGAAGATACGAGAAAGGAGGGGGAAAGGAAAAATAGCGACGGAACCGATATCAAAAATACCCCACTTAGCCCGGGAGGGAATAACACCCCAGGCACTGCAGCTAAAATATCCCGGATTCCAGTGGCAAGCTTCAAATATCCCAATATGTCTGTTCTGAGCTCAGCGGAGAATTCCCCTTCTAAAAGTCGTGTCTATAGAGAATCTGAAAGAAACTCTGCCAGTGATAATTCTGATAATAAAGAATCTTCAAAAGGCAGCAGCAACAAGGTGCACGCTATCGAACCCGTCAAGAAAGAAGATAGTGATGACCAAAGAGTCACCATTGAAGACGAACTCCCAGAGTATCAGAATGTATTAAAACCGCCCAGCTGTCCGAAAGAATTGAGTCCAAAGATCGGTCGAATCGAAGACTTCAGCATGACGGACTATAGAAATATTGGTGAAACAATCCTAAATAGTCCTGATTTCGATCCTACTTTCGGTATGCAAAAATTAGCCTTCAGCGATAAGATCCTAACCGCTTCCAGTCCTGTGAAGAATCTCAATCAATCGGATGACGTACCTCCTCCGATTCCTAGTCTCCCGATTAATCCTAGGACCTTGATAGCGAATTGTTATTATGAAAAGCTGCTTTCTGAGCCTGAGATACAGCAGGCATTACTCCCGCAGAATTTGGAAAAGAACCCAGATGATTGTTTCAAAAAGGCGATCCTATTTCCACTTCTAGAAATTGACCCACCTAAGCAATGTCTATTTTTACTTGTGGATTCAATCGACGAGACTCCTCTTACGGGGTCTTCGATGACCAGCTCGACTCTGACTAAAGACAGGGAGAAGAACGGTTCAGATTCGGGCAATTTGGCTATTAGGAGTACAAACAGTTCGAAGACCATTGCTGAGCTTCTAGCTAACCACCATCACCTGTTCCCTCAGTGGTTGCTGCTGGTTTGCACGGCTAGAAAGCAGTCCAAATATCTCACCAAGATGTTCACAGGTAAAAAATTATTGTTAAAAATGTTGACACTTTCGTCATGCTGAAAAAGCTTATTGATTGAATTGTAATTTTGATTTAAAATGTAGTCTCTAGACCTCTTATCATTAAATTTAATATTGCAAAAATTGGTCTCTTGCGAGATGTTCCAAATGCTTTTATCGATATTTCCAGGATTTCGCAAGATCTCCCTGGATGACCTCCGTCGGGGCCATGTGACCCTGGACGTGCAGCGCTACATACTGGGCCGCCTGGACTCGGAGCCGCGTCTCGGCCAGCATGTGTCGAGGGACGCAGCGCAGGCTCTGGACCACCTGCGCATCAAGTCTAATGGCTGCTTCCTCTACCTGGAGCGTGTCTTGGATGGCCTGGCCGACGGCTCCGTGGCCCTTCGAGAGATACGGGAAATCCCCGGCACGCTCAACGGTCTCTACATGTGGCTCTGCCAACGCCTCTTTCATGGCAGGAAGTTTGCTAAGGTTAGATCATTGTGTGAAATGTGGATTGCCACAAGGTCCTCAATTGGTACCTGTTTTAATGGAAAATTAACAACTATTGAATAAACATCTCTCATTTGTGTCTTCCAGGTTCAACCATTGCTGAATGTTCTCTTGGTGGCAAAATGTGGAGTTGACTCTGAGATGCTTTACCACTGTTTGCTGACCACTAACTATACAATTCCTAGGGAGGATTTCAACAAAAGACTTCATTTGTTGCGAAGGTACAAAATCAAATTTTTGGTATACCTTTGAACATATTTTTTTAAATCCCATACCATTCTAACGCCTATCTTAAAATTTTCAGAATCCTTACATTGGATCCTCGCACGGGTGTATTGTCCATTTTCCACCACTCGTTCTCAGAGTGGCTGTTGGATGTGAAGCATTGCACGCGACGCTTCCTCTGCTCGGAGGCACTGGGTCATGCCGCACTCTGTATGTACTACACACTGCGGGCGCGACAGCTCAGCGCCGGAGACGTGCACCGCATGGTACTGCACGCCACGCGACTGGAGCACCACCTCAACAGGTAAGACGCTACTCTGATTTCAGAATGTTTTCTGTTTCCCCCACGGGGCTTAAACCACTGCAACCCAAAAATCCAAATAAAGATTGAACATAAAGGTTATTGCCTCATTGCTGAGGATCATGATCCCACTCAAACGGTCCTTCACACACGAAGGGTCCCATACACCGATGTTGCAAATGCCTGTATGATTCTTGGCCAAACAGATTGGTGATCTTCCTTTGTTTCTTTTGTCTTTCACTTTCTCAGTAACCACGAGCTTCTCCAGGTTCCACTGCTCATTTTGGTAAGCAACATGTTCAAAGTATCTTAGGCTCCATTTCCACAGGAATAGGCAAGCATCATGTTGTGTATTCACGTCGCAAAAGACTTGTCACACACTATCTGTACATGTCGCTACTGAAAACACAAGACCCCCATCGTCACAACTCTTTGAAATTTCAATAGCTTTCATGACCTCACTCAGAACTGTTTTTGCTGTTATTTTTGTTGACTGTTGTTTTCCTAGCATTGATCTACAGCACACGCATTGTTGCAAATGACATAAGTGATAATGAGACTTATCTTATTTGTTAAATCTCTGCCATGTTAGATTTGTGTGATTTTTACATATTTACTGTCACATATTTTAGTTTAGATAATTTTAAACACGAATTCCTGCAAGTATGCATGATTATTTAATAATTTAATGCACGTTGTACATAGAAAAAACAAATAAATCACAGAAATCTGACAGGAGATCACGTCCGTTATCTCATAACGATCTCACAAAAGATATAGAATCGCTCTTCATATTAACTTTTATTAAACACTGAAATTTACAAAAGCGGTGTATGTAAGAAGTGCAATGTTATTATGACCGACACTCGAGACAGGATAAACGGTTGGTTTCAAAACTTGATCTGTCATTTAGGAGCACAATCCAACGCATGCGTTGGGCAGGCCGCACACCGGAGCCACAAGCTACATGCACGCAATATTTACGTCGTCACAATTTGCATGCTACATTTTTGCTTGGAGTACGTGTGTCACGCACACGAACACCGGACGCACAGTTGTGGTTTATACCTACTCGAAAATGTCGACATCATCTGACGACACGGATTTCTTGATGTGGCAATTAATGAGAAAAAAAGACGTTATTCAAAAAGACAGTTCACCCATTTAATCAAGATTCTGCAATTTACAGCAATTAAAAAAAAACAAAAAAAATTTCGCTGATTTTGGTCCAGATGATTTCTGTAATCCGTCTATTGCTATAATCAGTGAGTCCATAATAATAAAAGTAATAATAATTGGCTAATTTATATAGCGCCGTTTTCGTGGAAAATCACCTCAAGGGCGCTGCACAAAGAAATATATAAAAGAATTAATATTACTGCTTATAACTAAGATTTACAATTACAACTGTGATTTACATCTAAGACTTATAACTGGCTTACAACTAAGATTTACAATTATAACTAGTGACTTACATCTAAGACTTATAGCTAGTGACTTATGACTAAGACATATAGATTCTGACCTAAAACTGGTGTCTTTAACATACATATTTACAATTAAGATTAGTGCCAGAAGAAGTAGGAAGTTTTTACATAATATTACAATTCGAGAACACGGATGCAAAAATGATCTTAACCGGTCAAATGCCGGGCCATTTCGCGGAACTTCACAAAAAAACACTAAAAAACCACCACTTTGAATTTTGAATTGAATGTTTTGTTGATAAATTTTGAGCTATTGTATATTTTATTGACTGAAACACATTCACAACACAATAAACTATCTACCAAAACCACATTACTTGCATTTATTACGTAAATTAATAGGTTTTATGATGTTTTATTCGCGATACACGCATTTATTGCGACCGTTAAATTCGCGGCAAATTCTGACAGCCGATTGTCATAGAAGAAATCGTTTTAAAAATATTCCAGGGTTGCAAGGTGAATGAAACTTGTAGCGTCTCCGAGAGTAATGATGGCGCAAGCGATTCTGACACTGTTCTTCATACAAATTGTGTACATAGAAGGGCCAAAATCGCAGACCAAAAGTTTTTTGTCGGAAGTATTATTCAAATATTTGAATTATTTTCTCGCGCATGCGCGTGTGACGCGCGCGCCGGCGCGGCTCCGGTGTGTCACCGGTTAATGGGTTATGCTACAAATGTGTCCTTGGTGTGCGTGCTTGCGTGCAAATACAGGGGGGTGTTAAACGTGTTGCGTTTCAAATGTGGCGCCACAGTTATCATAATACAAGTGTATGTCTGGTGTGCGGCCTCGTTTACAGCGTGGCAATTACATGAAAATTGCCAGTATTTAAAATCAAATTATGAGTAGTTCTTACAATACGTTGCAAAGAGATAGTTGACGGCCTATTCTTCCGGAATTGGTGAACATGGTCTCCTGAGCATTTTTATAATTGGTGTGTTTGTTGTTTGTGTTCCAGGGACTCCAAGTCCACGATGGAGTCGAGCTTGGGCCCGCAGATGGAGAGGTCCATTCTGCTGCCTGGTCTAGACCTGCACACTATCATCCTGCTCTGGCTGCTAGACTCCGGCTGCGATGTCAAGGCATCGCTCAAGATTCAGCAACAGAGGCACCTCATAGGTGAGATAAACAACAGTCTGCTTTTTTTTAACATTCGGAGCTTCATAAAGGAGGCTCTGAGGAAAATAATGTCATATTAGGGGATGCTGTGTTGAGGTTCTTTTTATGGAAAGTAAGCAGCAGGTGGGCAGATGCATCTGCCGCCAAGACCCAGACAAACCTCACCCCATGAACCCGGGCACCCCTGCTAAGTCACCCAACGTAGCGAACCACTTGGGGTAACCCACGGCAGAAGTGTTGGTTATCCAATAAATGGTTATCCATACCCACCTCCCAAATTGTAAAAGAAGTTTGAAAAAATTACACAATTAAAATTTTGTGCGCAGACAATAATAAATTTCTCATTACAAATTAACGAATTTCGAATTATGCATTTTTTCGAATTTTTGTGGTTCGAATTAACAGGATTCTACTAAATTATAATTTGACTATTTCGTCGTTTATGAGTTAGTTGATCGCCATATTACATACAGTCTTATCGTTAGTTTAACCCTTTTCTTTTTTTTTTTCTTTCTAGTTCCCGAGGAAGCTGTAGTGGTTCCCGCCTCTTCGGTCCCCGAGTTCCTGTCGGGGCTGGAGTGCCCCACGCTGCCCCGCGACGGCCGGGTGCTCCGAGCCCTGCTGGAGATGGGGGCACAGTTGGAAACGGCCCCCCCGCAGCCCAACATCATCGGGGAGAGCCAGGTATTAATACTTCTTCAAATAATTTAGCTTTTTACTTCACTTAGATCTTGTAACCACCAAACAGGTAATTTATAGAAGTATGATCTGATAACATCTTATGACTCCTAGGTCACAGAGAAGCCAATGAAGTCGATTTTATTTTAATGTGAATTCCGTACCATAGTCGCAACTGCCCGCTTCCAATGAGACCACGATATCACGGATGGGAGTGAATGTTGTGAGACTGAAGGGAGTGGGGAAGGAGAGGAGATGAGAAGAGGTAGGTTGGGAAGTACCTGACTATTTAGATCTCGTTACCAAACATGGTTAAAGTCGTTTCAAGCAACATTTCGATTTGATTAGTAGTTTTTTTAGCAGGGCGATACTAAGAATATTTTTATTTATTTATTTGTTTGTTTATTTAGCACAATATTATACATTTATATACATAATTTATTAAATTTTCATATGTATCTATCATTTCTGGTTATTCGTTCAAAACAGATTTGTTTTGAAGGCCTTCGTGGTTCAGGGGTAAGGCTGTCAACTACAATCCGAAGGTCGTGGGTTCAAATCCCAGCGTGCGCAAATAAATTTTATATTATTGATTTTGTATTTTCACAATTTAAACATTTAAAAAATTATAAGGTATATTTGCGGCACGTTCCAGAAAATACACCACTCTGGTGTAAGAGTGGAAAATACTCTTAGTATCGCCTTATTGTAAGACCACTATTCTTTTATTTCCCATCTTCCTCTTCCCAATCTCCTTCCCCTCCCTACTACCTTCAGCCTCACAACATACTCCAATTGGGGATGTCGTAGTCTCACTGGCTCCAGACGGGAGCAGTTGGGAGAGCATATAACAGTCTTCCCTCCTCACTATCTTCAGCATCACAACATACTCCAATTGGGGATGGCATAGTCTCACTGGCTCCAGACGGGAGCAGGTAGGAGAGCAGATAACGGTCTTCCCTCCCCACTATCTTCAACCTCACAACATACCCCAATTGGGGATGCCATAGTCTCACTGGCTCCAGACGGGAGCAGTTGGGAGAGCAGATAACAGTCTTCCCTCCCCATTATCTTCAACCTCACAACATACATAAATAAAATAAAATAAAATATACCCCAATTGGGGATGCCATAGTCTCACTGGCTCCAGACGGGAGCAGTTGGGAGAGCAGATAACAGTCTTCACTCCCCACTATCTTCAGCCTCACAACATACTCCAATTGGGGATGCCATAGTCTCACTGGCTCCAGACTGGAGCAGTTGGGAGAGCAGATAACAGTCTTCCCTCTCCACTATCTTCAGCCTCACAACATACCTCAATTGGGGATGGGTAGTCTCATTGGCTCCAGGTGATTCGGAGCATTTGAGACTCTAACTTGATATTCACATAAATATTTTTTTTTTCGATATTAGAAAATCGTCACCTCAGTTGAACA
The DNA here is from genome assembly GCA_929108145.2 of Limnephilus rhombicus. Taxonomy (NCBI): domain Eukaryota; kingdom Metazoa; phylum Arthropoda; class Insecta; order Trichoptera; family Limnephilidae; genus Limnephilus; species Limnephilus rhombicus. Next base: position 15,397,194 of record OV815296.1, read on the forward strand.
AGGTTAATGAATGACCTTTGAATACCAAACCATTTCTTTTGTTAATTTCGTTAACCAAAATAAATTTCAGAACCATCTGTGTTGTATTTCCGTAGATACTTCGTCGCCCGAGTTCTTAATTGTGCAAACTACCATTTTATCGAAAATGAGTTTTAAATGCAATCATGTTAAGGATAAAATTTCGCATCGTTAGATAAATAAAAAATAGTTTTACGAGCCATATACAATTAATTACAAGCTTTTTAAAATGTCAATGTCCACAACAATATTCTAAAAGTGAGTTCTTAATTAGTTAAACTCCTTCTTAGTTCAATCTCAGTTGCCGCGAAATAAAATTTGCGGGCTAGATTAGTCAAACTCCACCAATCGACCAATCACAGCACGCCGATCCACGATACCGCGCCGCCATGTTGTTTGTTTACTTCACATTCTTTTTGTTATTCTGGTGTGTTACGAGGAAGCAAAAGGCATTTAATTGTATTACAAGTGAGTTTTTGAATAACTAAATTACAACAAAATGTCTAAAACTATTGACAAAAGATCATATATACGCAGCAGTGCTGAAATAGAGCGGTTAGTATTAGTTTTAAGTATCTTTATCAATGACGTTTCAGTTTTGTTTTATAAATGGCAAGGAACTTTGTAATACAGCGTGTTCATTTTTCGGTTTTAACACAGTTCTCCTTTCCGAGAGTTTTTATTGTCGAAATCAGTTTTGTTGATTATCATTTCATATTAAAGTTAGAAGTTCGATTCGAAATTGTCAGTTTATCCGTATTTGTATGAAGCCTTTGTTTGACATTTAAGAATAAGTCCCGTCATTAGGCAGTTTGTTGATATAAATTCTGGTGCAGTTCTGATTTTTTCCTCATTTATGTGTTGTGGGGTGATCCGAGTTTCGCCAACAAAAATATGGTTGGGATTTGAGTTTTAGCTAAAGAACATGAAAAAAAAGAGTTTTTCCGGGATTTTAATTATAACTCAATAACTATTGACTCTGAAAAATATTTTATTATTTATGAATTACGCCGCTTTTTTTTTACATGAATACCGCACAAGAGTGCCAACTGCTCCCGTCTGGAGCCAGTGGGACTATGGCATCCCCAATTGGGGTATGTTGTGAAGCTGTAGGTAGTGGGGAGGGGAAGGAGATAGGGAATAGGAAGGTGGGGAAGTACCTGGCTATTCAGATCTGGTCACCAAACACGGCAGAAGCCATTTCAAGCAACGTTTCAATTCTGAATGGTGGTCTTACACCAGGGCGATACCGAGAGTATCTTCCACTCTGGAACGTGCCGCAAATATAATATATATTATTTTAAATGAATAAATTGTGAATTACACAAATTAATCAAATAAAATTTATTTGCCACGCCGGGATTCGATCCCACGACCTTCGGAATGCTAGTCAGGCGCCTTACCGCTGCACTACGCCGGCCGTCTGGTTATACGCAATATTTCTTATTCAAACAGTTAGATTTATCTTTATTATCACGCAAAGTGAGTATTTATGTCGGGGGAGACAAAAAACATGCAAAAAATAGGCATTCAACATATTGATTATGTTTAAATTAATTGATTTACGCGGTAACGCCATTTTCATATGTATTCAAGATTAAGATTATTGAAATCGGTATAAAAATGTTTTAATTCATTATTCTCATATGGTTTTTATTTTCCTAAAAAAAAAATTCAAATAATATTTTAATGTGTTTCAATTATAGTTTTATTATTATTTTTTTTAATTATCTTTGCATGACCTTTTCAAAGCGTTCCTGTTCCCGCCCTGTTCCCCTCAGGCGTCCCCTCTGCCTTATTCTCAGATTGTTTGTATTTTTCTCACGAAAACGCATTTCAATAAATTTTTAACAAATTTTAATGTGTTTCAATTATAGCTATGGTATTTTTTTAAATAATTATCGCTGCACGTCCATTCCCATGCGTTCCCGTTCCCGCCCCGTCCCCCTTCCACGGTCCCTTCCGCATTCCCCTTTCACCTTCCAACCCCTCCCCCCTCCCGCTTCCACTTTCCCCGTCGCCCCTCCCTTGTTTCACTCCCGCGACTCCCTCGGCTTCGTTCCTTCCTTCCTCCCTCCCAGATTCCCCACCCCCCCCCTTCCCCCCTACCGCTTAACTTTGTAAAATACACATATTTTTCAAACAACTCGCGAGCCGCCTAATGTATTTTTTTTTAAATAAATATCATTAAGTCAGAGCTCAACATTATACATAGAAACCTTCGCGGTTTCAGCACAACAACTGACCAAAGTTTCACCACAATCGGTTAAATTGTGTAGGAAATAATAAGATAATTTTAAGCAAATTTCATAACCCCAGATCTGACCATTAAATATGTTCAGGATCTCAACTTCCGCTCTCCTGACAGAGCAATCCGGCGTGGTAACACCTGATTCCGAAAGGAAGTGTGGCTGGAGTAACTCTTCAATAATAACTCCAGCTCTTGAATATTGGTCTTTATTCAAACAATAAAAAGACCCGTAGGGTAGCTCATGTACGGTGAGCCCAATAATGCTATCTCTCTCCGCGGTTTTTATAACCCACATGAAGTGAAAACCTGGCAGCAGACGTTTTGCCAAAAACGACCCGCCCAAGACGGGTGGTAACAAGAGAAGAAGAAATTAAAAAATTCGTGGCAATACGAAATCGCCCTGGCAATTGCCAACACAAAAAAAATGTTGCCACAACCATAAGGGTGACAATCACAAAAAAATAATATTTCAGTACCTGTAATCTTAACAGAGACCTTCGCTGCCGTTAGTAAAAAACTCACCAAAGTTTCACCGGAAGCGCAGAAAATAATAAGGAAATTTTTATGAAAATTACATAACGCCAGAGCTCATCATTATATATAGAAATTTTCGCAGGCGTGCGCACAATACCTCACCAAAGTTTCATCGCAATCGGATGAATAGTTTAGGAAATAATGAAGGAAAATTTAATAACACCAGAACTCACTTAATTGCAAATTTGATAACACCAGAACTCACCATTATATATTGAAACCTTCGCGGGCATACGTAAAACATTTCACGAAAGTATCATCGGAATCGGATGAATGGTACAGAAAATAATAAGGGAATATGTGTGCAAATTTCATAAAGTCAGAGCTCACCATTACACATAGAAGTTTTAGCGTGCAAGCGCACAATAACTACCCAAAGTTTCATCACAACCGGTTAAATGGAAGAGAAAATAATGACGGACAGACAAGCTACATAATTAATGAGTTTTTATGTATATATCCCACCACAATTGTCGATATCACAAAGAGATATATTGAAAATAAACTCATCCTGTATATAACTTGAGATGGTCGTTTGCACAATTAAGCACGGAAAATATTTATGCAGAATTTGCTCTATCTCCATTTTAGTGTGGTCAATCTCCTTAAGAATAATTTTGGTTTTGCATTCTTGCTCAATCTCCATTTTAAAATTAAAACTAAAGTATCAAAAACGATAATAAGTCACCTTATTAAGAATTATTTCAACTTATCTACCTTTACCTTTACGTATATAGCTTCGTTTTACACACCTATCATAATGTTTCATTGAAATAATCAAAGAAAACCTCCTCCTGTAAAATACGCAAATGGTAGTTTGGACAATTAAGAACTCGGGCGACGACTTGTATGACGAAGTTCTAACATCAAGTTTTTAATACAGTGGAGCGTCAATTATCCAAATGTCGATCATCCGAATGACTGCTTATCCGAACTACTACGCCCGCCCGACCCGCGCGTGCCTACTCTCGAAAACGTCTACAATGCAGACGAAACCGGGCTCAATTTGAAAGCTTTGCCACTCTTGCTTCACGTCGTGAATTAGCAGCATTTAGCTTTGGCTATAACTTAGCCATTAGCATTGGTCCTAAAATAAGCAAGGATCATATCACTGCCTACGCATGTGCTAATGCTACTGGTAGCCACCAATTGCCCGTGCTTGTAATTGGTGAAAGCAAGAAACCACGTTGTTTTGAACACTTTAATATGTCTACGATGCTTATCGTTTACACTTCGCAAAAGAGTTATCGGATCGATAGTACAATTTTCATGGAATAGTTTACAGATACTTTTATAACCTCTGTAAAAGCCCATCAATTAAAAAATGGTAAATGAGCGAAAACATTTTTGCTTATTGATAATGCCCCAACTCATCCTTCAAGTCATGTTTCTTTCACCTAATGTGACTTCATTATTACAGCCCATGGATCAAGGCGTTATTGAGGCTTTATTTTTATACGGTATTATTTTTGGAAAGGGGAAAGGAGGGAGAAGAAATCATAAAAATATTGATTTGGAAGACGAGTCCTACATGATCGGAGCAGCGAACTGTATTAAATATCTGTCCTTCGACAGGTGAACATTGATGATTTTTTTAAGCGTTAATTTTGCACTTTTTTTCATTTAATTCCTATTTGTCATTAAAGATATAAATTTAAATATGGTATTCATTCACCGCTACGAAATATGGATGTAGGTAATATATGAATGGCTCGATTATCCGAAAATACCGGTTATCCGAACACCCACGCCCCCAATTAGTTTGGATAATCGACTCTCTACTGTACTTCCATTTATTTTACAAAGTTCTAAAATCACACTGAACTTCTTGTAATTACCATTTTGTTTGTATCTGACAGTTGATTGTTTTTACAAGGCATAGTATAGTTCGTCACTTTAGTTGGATACGCTTCAACTTAGCCTTATCGTGTTCTGAGGTGTCAATGTTTGCAGAGACCAATTCTCGTATCTCTTTAACAATTCTGATTTTGAAGTTCAATCTTGTAAGTATTTTTGTTTAACATATTTTAAAGGAAAATATTTAATTAGCAGTGGCCCTAGCTTGGAATGGCATTAGGGAAACAAAGTTAGAACATTATGCACTGAATTATTATGCCCTAGCTGGTTGCGTATGCTTCTATCGGTTCAATATCAACTCGTAATCAAATCAACTTAATAAATACCCCTTTAAAAAGTTATTAAAAGCTACGAAAAAATAATTAAAAAATATCCCATAAACCTAACTTAACAACCTATTTAACCAATTTTTTTCATCACTTGTTTCAAAGGAGGTGTTGAATTGATTTCTTTCCGAGTTGTCCGGTCACCGGTTCTATCTGCACGTTTAGGTATGTTCTAAAATACTAAGTAGGTACATATCTTATTTAAATATTTTCCTTTTAAATCAGTTAACCACTCCAACTCCTAAGCTTGTTTATACGACAATATAACAATAGCAGTCAAGTACAATAAACTTGTTTTCAAGCTAATGCATGCAGCGCCGGATCTGCCATACGTTCAAAAACGTGCAAAAACCTGGCGCCAATCCGAAGGGGCACCGTGAGAAAATAAATATTATATTAAAATTTTGTTATAATATTCTCTGAATCGTTTAAAAATTACCCATAGTACGAAATAATTATTACGCTCTAGCAACACTTTCCAAAGAAACAGAATGCGCACGCATCAGGTTGGTATCAACGGCTTACGAATTTATGGTCAGTTACAGAATTTTTTTACAAATTCCATATATTTAGTTTAAACGTAAGCTCTATTTTTCCATATATCTTTTACCGTCTTTTACGACGAATGGGTGCGATCCAAATTCAATAACCAATCACAGCGCCGTATTTTTGTTCTAGTCAATCAAATAAACCGACGCTGATAATTTTAGTTAGCGTACGCACGCTATTGTTTTATTTTGTACGATTTAAGTCTCTAGGAGAAGGTAGTTAAAGACCATTTTCTTATGAAATCTTCAGTAAATCCCATAAACAAAAACATCGCACGGTTTGCAGGATTTGCAGGTTGCAACATGTTGACAGTTTCATCATTGATTTGACATATTATTATTTGAAGTTCGTTAAATGTATAATTAATTTCTATTAGATTTGTTATTTTACGGTGTCAGTGTAAGCGTCTTTCGTAAGCCGTTGATACCATACGTCAGTGTTTAGTTTTTGTATGGTGTTTGTTCACTCAATTTTGTGTTTGTTCGCTCAACACAGGGGAAATGCAAGGTACAAATTTGAGGTTATATTCTTATTAGATTTTTAAATTTATAACTAAATTTCTATTGGTTGTTAGAGGTTATAAAAGTACTGTGGATTACAATGAATAGAATCACCATAATTTTATGTTTACCCAATAGATTAGGGCTCCTGGGGATTCTCTCTTTAAAAAAAGCAAGTGTGAGAGCTACCGCCAGGTCACTTGGAAAAGTTACAACCTTTATATGTCTTGATTTTATTTGATAAATTAGTGTAAAAAAAATAATTAAATAAAAAAAATAAAAAAATTGGGGTGAACGAATTTTTAATCAAAATAAAAATGTAGAGGGGGGGGCGCCATCGGTACCTACTGCACAGGGTGCCAGATTTCGTAGATCCGGCCCTGAATGCGTGTGTTCCCACAGAAATCCTTATAACTCCGTTATTGTTTTAGTAACAACCCTAAAACAAAAAGTTGAAGATCCAAATTAAATCAAGCTTCACATCTCTATTCAAAATTGTCCATAGAAATATATAGAAAAAGACTTATTTTGTAGAAACAATCGCCTACGCGCCGTTAGTCATTAATTTATTATTAAATATTCTTGTATGAAATGGTAAAAAAGTGAGGTCACAAAAGTGTTTATTATACATTTATACGATAGAATAAGTGTTTTTTTTTTTTTTTTTTTACATAATCTGTGATTTAAATACTGTTTTCACATAAAAACATTATGTCAGTCATTTTTACAATTCTTTTTATGTTTGCATTCTAAATTTTAATATTTACAAATGTTAATATTTATTTATAACTAGCTTTTTCCCGCGGCTTCGCTCGCATGGTGTAAGTGTGGTTCCCACTCCACCTCCTCCATCTCCCCCCTCTCTTACCCCCCCCCCCCCTCCTCCCCCTTCCCCACCCCTCCTTTCCCTTCCCCCCCGCCCCCTCCCCCCCCATCTCTCCCTCCTTCCCGCTTCAGTTTTCAAACCTCGCGTGCAACCAATATAGCAATTTTTTATACAAATATCATAATGCCAGAGCTCACCGGAAGTTTTATTATAAAAACCTTGTCCTGACAATAACGAACACACCAAAAAAGAATTATCCAATTTGGTGCAGTCGTTCGAAAGTTATGCGCTTAGCAACACATTCAGCGATTCATTTTTATATATAAGATAACCCAATTTGAAAGCTTATTTCATGACCTTTCGAAAACAGTTTTTAATATTCGGCTATGTTCAGAAATATTTCATTTATAGAGCTTTATTTAAGACAAAAAACTTGCACAATGGCTAAATACCTGAGTGGTACTAAAAGATTAAACCTCAAAAACATAAATTGGTAAATAGATTACGAAAATCGTCTTTGCAAACTTTGACACCTCATATCTGGGAACAAGGTAAAAGTGAAGTTAAAACCCTGCCCAACCAAAGTGACTAATGTATGAATGTGTTGTCAATTTAATCAGAAGTAAGGTAAAATTGAACTAACTTGGGACACACAGACACGCCCACAACACACTTCTGTCAGTTGATCTGTTCAGTAATTGTGCCCTTTTTGAGGTTAAATACATTCTATTATCATGCAAACATTAGATTAATAAGATGGTACCTTTGTACTAGAAAGTTTTAGCTCCTTCAACAGACCAGTAGTTACAATTTAGACATATTATAAGGTCATGTCTGTACAGTTTGTGCGTTCAATTATTCATCCTCTCTTAGATGTTAAAATAACATTAGTGTTTTGAGTGTTGTGTTTTTAAGGGACAGTGTTAATAAACGTTTTATTGTGACATTGAAAATGGTCAACTGCAAAATATCATATGGATTGAAAATGGTCAGCCACAAAAGATGTTGTGAAAAAAATGCTACAACTGTATGGCAGTTACCTAATTTTAAAGATAGACTATAGTATTTGTTTTCTTCGTTAGTTGTATTTTATTTCAGAACTTTAGTAATAGGACATAAATTAAAGTTACGACCGCTGTCATTAAGATTTTTGCTGATCAGAAGATCATTTTTAAAATTTTTCGCCAACATTAAAAAATTCAAAATTTAGAATTAACAATATTATCTTCAACTAATTCTTTTATACATATTGATTGAAAAATACGACGGTTTGACAGAAGGCGGCAATAGCGAAATTGGTTAATGCACACGTTCCGGCTAGACGAGAGGTCTGGGTTCGAGTCCCAGTTGCGACCATTGTCTTTTTCTGTGTCTTGTTTTCGTTTTCGTTTAGATTATTATTGTTATCTTATTCCTCAATGATATATTACATTGATAGGAATAACCTTCAAAAGTTATAAAAAGAGAGTTTTTCTTATAAAAAATTAAAAATTGAAATGCTTAAATAAAAAAAGGGTTTTTTTGGGATTTCTGTGATATGTAGATTCACTAGTTTCCAGCTTGTATTGTGAGTTAGGAATAGATTGCATTGTAAAGGTTAATAAATAAATATAATAGTTTATAATGATGTGTTGTTAAAAGGATCCTATAATTCCAGATATCCCTGGAGCAACTGCTGATGCTGGAGGCGGAGGAGGAAGAGGAAGAAGACGTGGATGCGCTGCAGTGCCTGGAGCTGTTTGAAGTGGACGCCGCCCTGGGCCGGGCTCCGGTGCACAGCCTGGCGCAGCACGGGGAGCCCGATGCCATGGCGCAAGCCTTGCAGGTACGCCAGATACAATAGTACCAAGTCAATACCATAAATAATAGCTATTGGCCAAATTGAGGTACAGTGCTCTCTCTCACTATCCGCCAACCCAAAAACCGGGCGAGAGTCCAATTATTTAGCTATGGGTTATGGTTTTGTAGTAAAGTTTGTATTTGATACTTACAGTGTTGTTTATACTCAAAATCACAATCACGTAATATAACATCACAAAACAATTTTTTATAACATAAATGTTCAATAAATGTGTTGGTAAACATGTATCAAAGAAATAAACGTTTGTAGATATGCTAGCAATGCTTTAAAAATGTCAGTTTTTAATTGTTATTTTTTGGGAATTAAAAGCAACTTCAAATATTTTTGTTATATTTTTTTATTGTATTAACCCCTCCGCAACGTAAGCAAGATATAAGCGTTAGATATAGGACAGCAGTCAAGTACAATAAGCGTGTTTATCAACGCGTGCGTTTCCATAGAAATCGTTCTAACTCTGTTATTGTTTTAGTTACATCCCTAAACCAAAAAGTAAAAGGTCGATAGTAGATCAAGCTGTACATCCCTATCAAGTTGTCTATAGAAATACATAACAGGAATCAGCTGTCAGCAGGGCTGGGCAAAATACATGCTTTGCTGTAATTAAAATACAAATTACAAAATACTTTTCCGCATGTCTTTAAAATACGAAATACACAATACTTTCAAGTCATGTATTTGAAATACAAAATACAGTATTTTAACCATTTTTTTAAATTCAATTACAAAATACAAATTACAAAATACATTTGGTTTTGGTAGAACCACTGCTATTATAGCTCAGGACAATAATAATAACTAGCATGACATAAAAAAATGTACAGTATATTATAAATCAATGATAAGAGAACTACAAATAATCATTAGTAAGAGTGCTATAGCACAGGACAATAGTACAGGATTCTAGCGTTTTTAGTCTGTGTATTATATATGTCAGTTTATTTTTCATTATCATTATGAAGATCGCTAAATGTATTTTGAAGCCATAAGTATATGAAGTACAATTACAAAATACCTCAGCAGCAGGTAATTGAAATACCAATTACAAAATACATTTTTAGGTAGAAATTGAAATACAAATACAAAATACGTATTTGTATTTCAAATACGTATTTCAATTACAAGTAATTCAAATACTGCCCAGCCCTGGCTGTCAGTCGCGTAGTTGAAAAAAATATTTACCCGCCCAAATTTACTACCGGCGGCTCGTCCGCGCTCGACATTTTTATTAAATATTTTTATATGAAATGATAAAAAAGTGAGGTAGGTGACAAGTGTTTATTACACATATATACAATAGAATAAGTATTGTTGTTTACATAATCTTTGATTTTAGTACCGTTTTCACATAAAAACATCATGTGAGTCATTTTTACCTATTTTTAATGTTTGCATTCTAAATTTTAATATTTACAAATGCTAATATTTATATGTAATATAATAATTTGAAAGCTTATTTTGTAACCTTTCTAAAACAGTTTTTACTATTCGGCTACGTTCAGAAATGTTTCTATTTCACGAAAATTCACTAAAAAAGCACCACTTTGAATTTTGAATTGAATGTTTTGTTGATTAATTTTGAGCTATTGTATATTTTATTGACTGAAACACGTTCCTAGAACAATAAACTATGTACCAAAACAACATTACTTGCATTAATTACGTAAATTAATAGGTTTTACGATGTTTTAGTCGAGGAACACGCATAAATTGTGACGGTTAAATTCGCTGCAAAAATGACATTTCAATGTCATAGACAAAATCGTTTTAAAAATATTCTGGGGTTGCAAGGTGGATGAAACTAGTGGCTATATCATCTATGATGTTAGCGCAAGCGATTCTGACCGTGTTCTTCATACAAATTCTGTACATAGAAGGGCCAAAATCGCAGACAAAAAGTTTTGGTCGAAAATTTTATTTAAATTTTCGAATTATTTTCTCGCGCATGCGTATAAGCCCGCACGTCTCCGGCCCATTAGAGGTTAATTGGGAAGCGGTAATAACAAAAAGTTTTCGTAAAATGTCATTTCGTTTGAGACAGTTTAACCTCTAATGGGCCGAAGACGCACGGGCGCTCGCATATTAAGCGCATGCGCGAGAAAATAATTCACCTTGCAACCCCAGAATATTTTTAAACGATTTTATCTATGACATAGAAATATCATTTTTGCTGCGAATTTTTTTAGCCATCAAAATTTATGCGTGTTCCTCGACTAAAACATCGTAAAACCTATTAATTTACGTAATTAATGCAAGTAATGTTGTTTTGGTACATAGTTTATTGTTCTAGGAACGTGTTTCAGTCAATAAAATATATGATAGCTCAAAATTAATCAACAAAACATTCAATTCAAAATTCAATGTGGTGCTTTTTTAGTGAATTTTCGTGAAATGGCCTGGCCACTCAGAGGTTAAGGGCCTAAATGGCGAATTTCGGAGGGGTTAACAAGGTAAAAGTGAACTAATAAGAGTTTTCGTGCAAATTCCTTAAATAAAAGAACTGCTTTTTTGGTTTTTTTTTTTAATTGTTTTTTTACCATTCTGAAAACTCTCACCCAAAAATTGGGGATATTTTGACTTTTTCTTTCTTCGACGTATATTAAGTTAATCTTACTCACTGCACTTGTATCAGCCTTGCATTTCTTGCGAATTTCACATTTTTAACCTGTCAAAGGCCCGCAAATTCCAGGAAAAATACGGAAATTTCGTAACAAAACACGATTTTGAATTGAATGTTTTGTTGATTAATTTTGAGCTATCGTATATTTCATTGACTGAAACACGTTCCTAGAACAATAAACTATGCACCAAAACAATATTACTTGCGTTAATTACGTAAATTAATAGGTTTTATGATGTTTTAGTCGAGGAACACGCGTCAATATTGACAGCTTCAATTTGCGCCAAAAATGACATTTCGATTCCACAGATAAAAATCATTTAAAAATAATCTGGTGTTGTCAGGTGAATGAAACTAGTGGCTATATCATCAATGATGTTGGCGCAAGCGATTCTGACCTTGTTTTCATACAAATTCTGTACATAGAAGGGTCAAAATCGCAGACAAACTTTTTTATTTCGAAATATTTTTTTCGCGCATGCGTAAAAGCTGCGCGCAAATGAGTGTTTCCGGCCGATTACAGGTTAAAACCTCGTCAATACACAACACACATCGCCATTAACAATCTGCCCTCTCTTTCAAACATCTCATTTAACCTGTCACGGGCCGCCCTGAAACAAGGAAATTATGCAAAGCGTCACTTTGAATTTTGAATTGAATGTTTTGTGGATTAATTTTGAGCTATCGTATATTTTATTTACCGAAACACATTCCTAGAACAATAATGTATGAAAACAACATTACTTGCGTTAATTTGGTAAATTGATAGGTTTCACGATGTTTTTGTCAAGTATCACGCATCGGACTTTGACAGTTTGAATCGCGGCAAATTTGACATTTCGATTCCGCAGATAAATCATTTAAAATTATTCTGATGTCGCCAGGTGAATGAAACTTGTGACTATATCATCAATGATGTTGGCGCAAGCGATTCTGACCTTGTCCTTCGTACAAATTCTGTACAGAGAAGGGTCAAAATCGCATTAAAAAATACTTTTTTCGAAATTTGATCCGCGCGCATGCTCACACCCGCATGCATCCGCGCGTCTCCGGCAAGTAAGAGGTTAAAAGCAAGTATATTACACAGCCGCCTGCACAAAGTCCACATGTGAGATACGAATTCTTACAGTTTAAATCCATATTAGTCTCATGTTCTCCATCATTATTCTATCTTGCATTCATATTACAACATTTTAACACTCGACATGTTATTTTATCATAATTTATACCTTTTGAATTATTCCAGTCATTCATCTCTGCGGGCGGCACCCTGACCACCTCGCTGCTGGACACGCCGGACCGCGCGGGCCACACAGCGCTGCAGCTGGCGGCCCGGGCCGGGCGGGCCGTAGCGGCCGCGGCGCTGCTGGATGCCGGTGCTGCCGCCAGCCTGCCTGACCCCGAGGGCTGGACACCGCTCCGGGCCGCCGCCTGGGCTGGACACACACAGGTAATGGTCCTACATTCAATCTCATCTAAGGGCGTACATTTAAAAATACACATTAGACGCTTTTATATTTACAGTAACGATATCGTGACGGCGTAAAAAGGCAATAAACATACGGTTTAAATTTGGTGCGGTTAACAAGTGCACCAAATTTAAATAAAAATCCTTTGACATTCTGTTGAAAGAATGAACCATGTACAGTTAATATTTCTTTCGCATATATGGTTGAACACAAAATCTTTTATTAGATCGTTTTTAATTCTTATTAGATGAGAAGATGAGAACATTATCTTCATGGCTAGAGTCACTTGACATCCTATTAACTCCATGTTAAAAAGTTCATGTTCAATGTATTTCAGGTAGCGCCGTGTACGGAAACCAGCATTAAATAGTAGTATATCTGAAGGCTACTTGTGGTTGCGTCACAATCACATAGTTTGTGGTATCTCCTTGAACAAAGATTTAAAAACTAAACTATATTTGATTGAATTTTTCTATTTCCAGGTTGTAGAATTGCTGCTTAAACATGGCTGTGAAGTAGACTGTGTGGACAGTGATCATCGAACTGCACTCAGGTAATACTTACCTCCCCTCTTAAGGCATGGAGTTTTTTATTTTTGACAACTCGACACCAGCCTTCTACAAATTCTATTCCACCTTTATCATATTTTTGTGGAACAATTAATTTATCCTAGTTTATATTTCAGCCTCCTAAAAATTCTTATTTGACCTTTACCTTATTTTTGTAGCACAATTAATTATCGCTTATGTCTATTTACGCCTTCTAAAAATTCTTATTCGATCTGTATCTTATTTTTGTAGCACAATTAATTTATCCTGGCTTTATGTCTATTTCAGCCTTCTACAAATTCTTATTCGACCTTTATATTATTTTTGTAGCACAATTAATTTATCCTAGCTCATATATATTTCGGCCTTCTAAAAAATCTTATTCGACCTTTATCTTATTTTTGTAGCACAATTAATTTATCCTAGTTTATGTCTATTTCCAGAGCGGCGGCCTGGTCGGGTCACGAGGAGATAGTGCGGCTGCTGATAGCCGATGGCGCAGATGTGAATAAGACAGACTTGGAGGGACGCACGGCTCTCATTGCCGCTGCGTACATGGGCCACACCGATATTGTCACGCACTTGCTGGACCACGGGGCCGACATTGATCATGCCGACGCTGATGGTAAGCACGCATATATTTGTTATAATGATTATTTTCAAAAATGTTGATCATATTTTCTTCTCAAACTTTGACTTGAATGGTTTATTTGAAAAACGTCTCTTATCCAAATGCAAATTCTTTAGTTCTGAGATAATCAATCTCTAAACTTTCACTCCTTTATTCTCTGTTTTTAATACCGTTTCTCTCCATTTAATTGGGCTACCAAAATTGCCATGTCAGTGTCTCCTGTTTTGACAGATGTAAAACAATATGGCGGCTGCATAGAGTTAATTAGACAAACTAACTTGGAAGAAGGATCTATTCGCCATTTAACATAATGAGGTTGATGGAGTTCAGTAGAAAACAGAATTTTTTTTTTTCACACGGAGGCTTTGAAGGAAAAAAATTCCTTCAGGGCCTGTGTCATCTTTGGGGATGCTGTGTGGAGGGTGTTTTAGGGAAAAGAACGAGAGGAAGTTCTGAGTTGGAAAAGGGTGTGAGGGTGGGTAGGAATCTGGGAGTCCAAAGTATCCAGGAGTGACAGTTGTATGAATCCATGTCTCCCACTGCTGTGTAAGGCGATGGGTCGAGAGAGTGCGGCTGGAAAGGTCTAGGTTAGGTCTCAATCATTCTCTTCCTATCTGGCCACCAAGCGGTAGGCAGATGCATTCGCCGCTGGGCCCGGATAAATCTGAACCGGGCACCTCTGCTAAATCACCAAACATGGCGAAGTATTTACGGTCTTACAAACTAATGTATTTCAAATTTTTTTTTTACATGCTTATTATGCTTAGAAATTCTTGAAAAATTATAAATACTTATGAACTAAAAATAATTACAATATGCACAAATTTTTAATAATTTTATCATCACACGTTTGAGCGTTTTTATTTGCTAACTTATAGGCATATATTAAAGAAAATTTTAAATGAAATAAAATTGATATTGAGTATAAATGAGAGTTAAAAATGCTGGCATGGAGAATAATCAATCTTTCTCATCGGAACCGCCCTGTACAGTTGCAAGGGTGAGATCTCAAGACCATCTTTTGATGAAAGGAATTGAATTCTCTGCCACTGATTAAGATGAGGTCGAAGCTCGAATGCCTCCTGGTGACGATTCCTACAGTGGTAGGTTTTTGGGTTGGTTGGACTCCGATTTCGGAAGGCACTTGACTGAGCTTGTGTGGTGGGCAGTTAGACTTGGATCATAGGTTCTTCTAAGAATTAATTTTGAATTAACTCTGGAGTGGTCGCGTGGATTACATATGTAATCCACTCATGCAAAATTAAAGATTCCTCAAAAACGGGTGGCGCGAATCATTTTATCTTTCGTGTACTTTAAGTTGGATAATTCACAGATGCGTTCAGTTCAGCACTGGTGTCGGGAACACTTGGTTGTGTAACAGCATTCCACAAAGTCCTTGGTCTTCACCTGTAATCCACGCGACCAACTATGTAACACTCAAAAAGTGTGTGCAAAATGCAAAAAAATCATTTGTTCCTGATCATTCTATAAAATTATATATAATTATGATCAGGACATTCTGCTCAGAAATCAGTAATAAAATTATTTTATGTGCTTACCTTTTTTTTGTGATATCGATAAAAGTGAAAGATGTAATTTTTAGTTTAAAAAAGGGGTCATTTATGTTTTGGTTAATTGTGAAAAACATAGAAGTTATGTTTAATTTATGTTGCTTATTTCTAATAAACAATGCTTAGATTATAAGATTAAAAAATAAATACACAGTAATTCTAAATGATTTCACTTATTTTTTTTTAGTTTAAAAATGGCCTACCTATGTAATCCACGTGACCAGTGACGTTACTTTTTAGAGCGCGACCACTGTTAGGGTTAAATCAACTTTTTTTGCTTTTAGTACTAGACTACAGAATTATTGTACATTTTATCCCTTTACTAAGTGCACTATTTGAATGACAGGCAGGACAGCCCTAGCCGTGGCGGCCCTGTGCTCTGCGGGAGGCGGTGGGGGAGGGGGAGGTGGGTGCGCCCAGCTGCTGTTGGAGAGAGGAGCGGCCCCCGCCAGACCAGACAAGGATGGCATGACCCCACTGCTGGTGGCCGCCTTCGAGGGACACAAGTCAGTACACCACGTTTTATTCAAACTAAAAATATTGACTTTTTCATGATGATTAATGATTACACAAAAGTTCCAATTGGATGAGAAACTTCTGTTCCTCCTAAATTATATTTGGGGATGCAGAGTGGAGGACAAAATACAAATTGAGTTTTTGAGAATACATACGAATCACTGTGTTTTAACCTGTTAAATGCCAGGCCATTTCACGAAAATTCACTAAAAAAGCACCACTTTGAATTTTAAATTGAATGTTTTGTGGATTAATTTTGAGCTTTCGTATATTTTATTGACTGAAACATGTTCCTAGAACAATAAACTATGTACCAAAACAACATTACTTGCGTTTAATTACGTAAATTGATAGGTTTTACGATGTTTTCGTCAAGTAAAACGCATAGACTTTGACAGACAGAATTGCGGCAAATTTGACATTTCGATGCCACAGATAAAATCGTTATAAATTATTGTGGGGTTGCAAGGTGAATGAAATTTTTACCCATCTTATGGGGAAATGTTGGCGCAAGCGATTCTGACCTTGTTCTTCATACAAATTCTGTACATAGAGGGGTCAAAATCGCAGACAAACATATTTTTTCCGAAATATTTTTTTCGCGCATGCGTATAAAGCGCGCACGCAAGAGGTTAAGCAACATTCTGAATATCAGTGCCCTTCAGGTGATTTCTCACAAAAACGGCGCTATATAAATCAGCCAAGTATTATTATTATTATTATTGACACCATTTCACAAAATTATGTTTTAAATTATTTTCTATATAAATTATGTGATTAATTCTTTTGCAAGTGGAAATTACCTATATCAGGGGTTCCCAATCTTTTTCAGCCAGCGGCGCACTTACAAGTGTAGTATGTTGTCACGGCGCCCTACTTTAGTAAGCTATTTGGAATAGATATAGTGACCAGTGGCGGCTCGTGACTTTTGGGTGTGCTAGAGTGCTGATATTAAAAAAATGGCATTATTGATGTGGTTGTAGCCGAAAAAATGTTTATTTTTTTTTGAAAATCAATTTTTTGTATGAAAAATTTCAGGAAGTTTCAGTTTGGCGGTGTGCCGCACCGATTTCCTGAAAAATCTTCATACAAAACACCGACTTTTGAAAAAAAAAAAAAAAATTTCGCATACGACAACATCCATGATGCCATTTTTTAAATATTAGCACCCTAGCCCGTCTAATCACAGGAGACCCAAGTTGTCCCAAAACATCATATGCCGTTATAATAATAGGAGACCCAGATTGTCCCAGAGCAACAGTGCATTATTAACCCTTTCCCTGCGGGAAGCGCACCACTGCGCCACCCCGTACATGCCCTGTACGCGGGCGGCGCGTCTGTGCGCCGCGAAGTTTCTCCGGCATTATGTATACGAAACATACTTGAATATGGTAAAATTTATACTCCTAAAAATTCTCAAATCCTTACCCTACTGACATCTTGCGATATTTATCCGTAATACGTATTCTAATCAGAGTTACAGAGATTTGAAGGGACCTCCCAACTCAGAGCGAAAATTGAATCAGTTTGAATTCTTCCCGCGTCTTTACACACGCTACTGCGCAGGCGCCTCTCATAAGCACTCGTAAGATTCTCAAGCGAAGAGGCTCGCCGAGTAATACATTATTATATCGAATTAATTTTTCCTTTTTTGTCGATGTGAACTATTGTGATAAACGTGGACATTTATCTGATTTATCATATTTAAAAATAAGTTTTTTTTATAAATATACTTTCAGACTGTGGTAGAAATATAAAATTTGATCAGTATTAGATTATTTTTTTTAAACAAAAATAAGTGATTCAGAGTGTTTTTAGTGGACAATCAAGTGTAGTGATTTTATAACTCTTTACGAAAAGTTGAAGACGCTTGAATTTTTATCAATAATTGAAATTATTTTTATTACCAACATACAAAATGTCGGGTCGTAGTCTTAATGACGACGAAATAATTAGGCAACTTTAGAAATAGATTATGATTTCCAACTTAGTGAATGTGACGAATATAACAATTACGAAGCTGCAGTTGTTTTTATTATACGGCCCTTTTTGAAGTGTGTGTCAATATTTCATTCATCCAGCCAATCGAGACATCGCACCACAGTTGAAGAGCTGTACTCCGGTATGTTGATATGCTTATTGTGTTGACCTTGAAATATTAATATGGCGGCCTGACCCAAACGTATTCATAACACTACTGAAATAAGTGTCGAAGATTTATAGAGTTCCATTGATAAACCGAATGTTTATTTACACTTGAAAAAATACTTCCAAGACATAAGTGATTTATTTTTTAAAACAAATATTAAAATCCACTCGTGATTATTGTTTAAAGCCATAAATTAGATTAGTGATAAATAGCCCCGCGTGTGAACGAAGTGACACATATTTTTGACGCAGAGAAAAGGTTAAAAGTTAGATATCTCTCTTACTGTCATGCGAATATTTGTGATTTCTTTTATGTTAGAAACGGAATGAAATAATGCTTCTCATTGCCTTAGAATTATATGAGCTAGGTTGTTCAGATATTTTACAAACCCGATCAAAAGTGACAGTTTAATTTTGCGCCAATTTGTGACGCATCACACGTTTAATTTTAAAATAAAATTGTATGAAAGTGATAAAAAGTGAGGTGACAGTTTTATTACAAATTTTGCTTAGAAAGGGAATCTGTATTTAAAATTTTAAGTTTATTCTATTTTAATTACTTTAATTTGAATATTCTTAGGTATATATTTTTTAGCCAATTTACATTTCCAATATTAAAATTTTAATATTTAGAAACAAAAATTTTGATTTCTAATAAACACATTGGAAAGATTATTGTATCTAAATTTTAGAACAATTTTTGTTTTTGCAAAAGCGTTAAAAAAAACAACAAATAGGAACATTTAAAATGCATGGGAAGAACCAGGAATTTTGCGCGCCAACCTTGACAGGCAAAAATTGACAGAAAATTATTTTCTTATTATTCGAAGGGCTAGCACATCCAAAAGTCACGAGCCGCCACTGATAGTGACTACATATATATATATATATATATATATTACTGTCGAAAGAAATAGGTACCTACAACAATAGTTGTTGGGTAGATAGGCACAAAAATTAAAACATCCACAATATGTAATTGAGTTTTATTATATTTATAAGAATTCTGAATTGGACCAGAGAACAACAAAAAAGACTTAAGAAAAAAATAAAATACGATAGTTACTCAGTCAAATCAATGTGACGGGTGAGCTTGACGATTTCCGCACAGTTTTTCAAAGCGGGGAGTAAGACTTGAGACTGCTACTCTCATTTCTTGCTCCACATTGATCTTTGAGCGATATTTGTTCTTGATTACAGCTACAGCTGAAAATCCAGCTTCACATAAATATGATGTGGCAAACGAAATGAAAAATTTTAAAGCATCGATACTGAACTCCACCAAATCGGTATTGGTGAATCTAGTTTTGAAGCTGTTGTCGCAAGAGAGTTCAACGAGACTCTCTTGCTCTTGAGTTGTGAATCCTGGCGGAGCTTGTGCACGGGAAGGATCTTGGATCCACGCAAATTATTCGACATCATCATCTACAAAGTACTTCCAAAACCATTAGTTGAGCTTCGAAGGGCCATCAGGTCTTGTGAGACAACCAGTTTATTAGATGCCGCATATTTATACAATTGCGGGAAGTTAGCTTGACTTAAGTAAATGGACATTGCGAGTCACGGGCGGGTAAAGACGTGAGGGGTAGGGTATCAACGTTTTCAAGCGCGCAGGTACTTTTCGGCGAGTGAGCGACTGTGACGAGTATGTACCTATGTTCTTTAAAAATGCTTGAATATTTGTGGTTACGGATAATGATAGAGGATCGACTCACAGCGCCCCTCTTTACTTTCTACGGCGCACACTTTGGGAACCCCTGACCTATATCATATCTGAAATGCTGTTGCACTGAATTTCTTAACCCGTTAGGCCTAAGAAATATATTATCTTAATATATAAAACAAAGTTGGGTTAGTTACACTATTTATAACTCGAGATCGGCTGGACCGATTTTGATGATCTTTGATTTGTTGAGTTTGTCTCCGTCCCGGATAACAGAATAACTATTAAAACATCCCAAAAATTCACGAAAAAGAAAGTTATGAAGAAAAATAATTTTTTCATACATTTTGTGTGGAATGAATTCTCATATTTTGAAAGAACTGCAGCAATATTTTGATAGGTATAATATTTAACTGTGTGTGAATTCCAAAAATTCAAAAACGTCAAATGTCAATGCTTAATTTTTTCGCTTTTGTTTTTAATCAAATAATGCTGCCCCTCTTTCTTACACACTAAATGTCAATAGTAGAAAATGAGACAAACGATGAACGTATGTCTCTGCACCCCTCCAAAGGAAAAATACAATAATAATAAATCTCTGAAATGAAACGCATTTTTTTTTACGTAAGCTCCACTCAGGACCTATATCATTTTAGGGGATGCTGTGTGGAGGGTCTTTTTAAGGAAGGGTAGGATAGGAAGTTCTGGAAGGAAAGAGGCATGAGGGGTGGTTAGGAATCTGGAGGTCAGTGTATCCGGGAGTGAATCCAACCCTCCAACTGCGGTGCAAGCTATGACGTTATATAATGGTCGAGAGAATCCGGCTGGAAAGGTCAAAAGGCCTCCCTCAACCAGTCTATCTCGATCCGGCCCGCCACGCAGCAGGTGGGCAAACGCATCCGCCGCAAGACCCGCATAAAAGTCACCCCATGAACCCGGGCATCCCTGCTAAATCACAAAACGTAGCGAACCCCAGATACACCAATTATCTCACGTGATGGTAGGGGAGTTTTTTATTTCCTGACACGTGTCACCCCAATGTACTGCTGTGTGGAGGGTATTTTAAGTAAAGGAAGGAGAGGAAGATCTGGGAATGAAATGGGTATATGAGGGGTGGGTAGGAATCTGAGGGTCAGTGTATCCAGGAGTGACGGACGTATGAATTCATTCCTCCCACGGCGGTGAAAGTCAATTTTCCGAGAGAGTACGGCTGAAGAAGTCAAAGGAACTCCCTCAACCACTCTCTCCCGATCCAGCCTGCCATGCAGGTGGTGGGCAGGCACATCCGCCCGGTGCTACATAAATCAGCCAAGTATTACTATTATTATTATTGACACAATTTCACAAAATTATGTTATCGTCAACCTCACTTTTTTGTCGTTCCATGTAAAAATAATTAATAAAAAATTCCCAAAGTTTCATAAATTTATTTCAAAATGCAATTCAAAACTTTGGTTTCATAAAGGTGTACATTTTACCTTTTTTATGGTTATTTTTTGTTATATTTGAATATAAAGCGTGGTGTATTCTCTTTCTAACGCCGTTTGGATCATATTTATCTATATTTACCTATATCAGTTGTTCCCAAAAGTGAACAAATGAGCCTGAGGGTTTAACCGCTGGGAGGCCGGAGACGCGCCGGCGCGCGCGTCATATGCGCATGCGCGAGAAAATAATTCAAATATTTGAATAATACTTCCGACAAAAAACTTTTGGTCTACGATTTTGGCCCTTCTATGTACACAATTTGTATGAAGAACAGTGTCAGAATCGCTTGCACCGTCATTACTCTCGGAGACGCTACAAGTTTCATTCACCTTGTCACCCTGGAATATTTTTAAAACGATTTCTTCTATGACAATCGGCTGTCAGAATTTGCCGCGAATTTAACAGTTGCAATTAATGGGTGTATCGCGAATAAAAGGATCATAAAACCTATTAATTTACGTAATAAATGCAAGTAATGTGGTTTTCGTAGATAGTTTATTGTGATGTGAACGTGTTTCAGTTAATAAAATATACAATAGCTCAAAATTTATCAACAAAACATTCAATTCAAAATTCAAAGTGGTGGTTTTTTAGTGTTTTTTTTTTTTTTTTTTTTTTTTTACATTAACTCCACACAGGAGGCCCTGAGGAAAATAATTTCCCTCAGGGCCTATGTCATCTGGGATGCTGTGTGGAGGGTCTTTTTGAGGAGAGGAAGGAATGAACATTGGTCTTGAAGAGACCCATGTTGTAGGAAGGAGGAAACACAGAGGCCGGCAAATCATTCCACAGCCGAGCTGTTGAACATAAGAACGAGTCGAAGAAACGACCCGTTCTCATGTGACTAATGTCAACTGTGTACAAATGTTGGGCACGCGTTTGGCGTGTTTCCCGACTATGCACCGGTGCCGAAGGGATCAATGATGCTAGTTCCTCGGAGCATCTTCCATTGTAATACCGGTAGAACAAGGATAGCATTCCCACCCGACGCCTGTGCTCTAAAGATTGCAATCCGTCTGTTAAGATGGGAGAATCTATCAAACGGACCGCCCGTTTCTGCACAGAGTCGAGGGTATTTTTCAGGTATTTTGGAGCTCCAGACCAGAGGTGGCTGCCAAATTCAACCGTGGGGCGCACTTGCGATTTGTACAGGGTTAGCAGTTGTGTACTTTTAAAGTATCTGCGGGCCCTGTACAGTACGCCCAGTTTTTGGGAGGCTAACTTTACTCTGGCTTCGATGGAGCCCCCATACCTGAGCTGGTCACTTAGGGTTACATACGTACGACTACGTACGTCTGGTAATGTTATATTATTGTGAAAACAAGCTATGGGTCTGAGTGGTTAAACTTATGATTTGAACATTTGTTTGTTTCAGAGAGGTGATAGAGCTGCTCCTGGAGGCGGAAGCCGACCCCGAAGCGGCGGACCGCGCTGGCCGGACACCACTGTGGGCCGCGGCCGCCGCCGGGCACGCCCCCGCCGTCCGGGCACTGCTCTTCTGGGGCTGCTGTGTAGACACCATCGACAGGGACGGCCGGACCGTACTCAGTGTTGCTGCCGCGCAGGGTAGGTCATCCAACATTTCCTACTTATATATATATATATAATCAGAGTTTGTGTTCCCTTGGTTGGGATGGTTGGTTATTGTAGAGGGTTAAACCAAACATTGTATTAATCATGTATTAACAGTGGCAACATGAAGATAATGGCTAAGTGATGGTGATCTCTGTCTAATCGGTTGATTCTCTCAATCCATTTGAAAATAACTATCTAACATCACGCCGTTTCACCGCAGGGGTAGGCAGAGAGGACGGACCACCAAACAACTCGATCTTGGCACACACTCATTACCTCATTCACATTAATACATCGTCTCATACATGCTCTTTACATACTATTATTCCGACTCAAGTATCTGATTCACTTGGTCGTGCCATGTCTTCCTCGGGCGTCCCCGACTTCTTCTACCATTCACATTTGCGTCATATATTCTCCTTACACTCCTTTTCCTTGTTCATTCGCTCTACATGCCCAAACCATCTGAGCGTCCCTTTCTTAATCTTACTCATTACGCTTACATCCACCTTGCATTCTTTGCGGATCTCCACATTTTTCACACAATCATAAATGGTTTTACCACACACAAGCCTCAGGAATCTCATTTCTACAGCATTCAGTCTAATAAAATAACAATAATGTAATAATAATTTCCCCAGGTAATGTGGAAGTAGTCAGACAGCTGGTGGACAGAGGTTTGGATGAACATCACAGAGACAATGCTGGATGGACTCCATTGCACTATGCTGCTTTCGAAGGTGAGCCTCATTCATTTACACATTGTACTACTTCAAGTCTCTCGAAACACTCGAACCTTAACTTGTGGTCTGGGCTTTGCAGGTATTAACCCGTCTGCTTGGTTCAATATATTCGCACCTCACAATCCGGAAGCCTCGGTTTCGTGCAAAAAATCAGAAACCGTCACTTTGGATCGAGATTGTAAAATATCTATGCAAGATAGCTTTCATATTTCAAAGACAATAAGAAGCATTATTTCATTCTCTTTCTGGTTAAAAGAAAAATACATATGTTTGCATGAGAGGAAGAGAGATATATAGCTTTTAAAATATAAGGTCGCTTGGGACGTTTTTGGTCTTATGAAAGTATAACGGATTGCGTGTTTTGGGATGTATTTATTCCTAAAGAAGCAGACGGGTTAAACTAATCATTATTTAGATACTTTGGTAGAAAATACTAATATACCGATATCCAATTGAGCCCTTATGCAAAAAAAAAAAACAGTATTATATTTTACAAGAGAGCAATTATTTTCATCAGGACCTCCTGGGTGGACCTAATATAAAAAAAAAACTTTTATATGACCAATTCAAAACATTATCTGTTTTGGTTGTTAGGTCACCTGGAAGTCTGTGACGTACTCCTGGAGGCTGGAGCAAAGGTGGATGAGAAGGACAATGATGGCAAGGGACCCCTGATGCTGGCGGCTCAGGAAGGACACTGCAGGTTATACATGTTCACTCTACAATTATTTTCATTCTGTGATGACTTCTTGATTGAATTATTAGAATTGAGCAGATTGTTCATTGGTGAAATTTGATTCTAGATTGATGGAACTTCTGATAGACGAATGGGGCGCTCCTGTAGACCAACATGCTCACGATGGGAAAACTGCTTTAAGGTAATAAACACAGTAGTACCCTGTTTATTCGAACCCCAATAATTTGATAAAATGCATACAGTACTCTCTCATTAATTCACCACCCGAAAAACCTAACAAGTTTCCAATTTTGTAGTGAAAGCGATGCATAGTGCGTACACTTTTAACCTGTTATTTGCCGGATGCGCGCGTATTGTGCTCAGAAAAAAATTCTAATAAAATATGTTTGTCTGCGATTTTTACCCTTCTATGTACAGAATAGAGAACTCCAGTCCAATTTTTTTTATTTTTTTTAATGAATAAAGACCTTCAAACTTAAATAACTGCATTTTTATTTTTATTTTTATAGTTAGTTTTAATAGTTAAAATAATTGTCAAAGTTTTAATTTTTAAAGACTCCCAGAAACGCACCGTATCTATGGTGGTCTTCACCCACCCATAGTTTTTTACTTTTTAAGTTGTCATTTTGAATTAGTGATGTCATGTCGAGGGAAATTTCCCTAGATCTAGGGGAGAAAAATATTTTTTAGGGATAAGGGAAATCAGGACAAAATCTAGGGAAATTTCGAACTCTGGCAAAAATTTTATTACATATGACAATATTACTGGTAATATTTATATATATATATATACAAGGTGTCCGAAAACTCGTAGTACAAGCGGGAAACTGGGGAATCCTCATCACATTTGGAGTCGATTTTGTGGTATAATTTTTTTTGATTTGAGCTTTCGTTTTCGAGTAAATCGAGTCAGAAGTTGATTTTTTTTTTGGTCAAATTCTTATAAATTATTACTGACGTTCATAGTACCTAACTAATAAAAACTAATTAAAAGAAAACAAACAAAGAAATCCGGATTTAAAGCATTATTTTGAAATTATTCATAATTTTATTCCGTGTAGTACGGTCGTTTCACGGTTAAAAACAGCTGTTCATTATTTTCGCGCTTCTAAGTCAAAGTGCAATGCGAAATTTGCTGTCCCTTTCTGCGCTCGGTTCGATCAACACAATAGAAGGGGTAAGCTACTAATGGCTTGGCCTTGAACTGTGAACTTGCGAACCAAATTCTGTACGGAAGCAAGTCCAAAAAGGTAAATGTTCAGGAGATGTTGTATGATAGATAACAAAAAAACTAATTATTAACTCAATTAGTTTTGTTTTAAGAAGGAGCAAATGAAACGAATTTTTTATAGTAAAGCCATTAAAATAATTGTTTAAAAAAAAACGCTGACTTGAGTCAACTTTTCAATTTGGGAGGCGGGAATGGGTACCGCCGCCCCGGGAACCTTTATTGGATAACCAACACCTCTGCCATAGGTCACCCCAAGTGGTTCGCTACGTTTGGTGATTTAGCAGGGGTGCCGGGTTCATGGGGTGAGGTTTGTCTAGGTCTTGCAGGCGGATGACCAGGACATGCTGAACCCTAGATTTCTACCCACCCCTTAAACCCTTTTCCTTCCCAGAACTCTCCTCTCCTTCCCTTCCTTAAAAAACCCTCGACACAGCATCCCCAAAGATGACATAGGCCCCGAGGGAAATTATTTTCCTCAGGGCCTCTTGTGTGGAGCTCATGTAAAAAAAAAACTAAAACATGGACTTGAGTCCTACTGCCTCTAAATGAAGTGGACTATTTTGTTATGACATGTGGTGTATTATAAAAAGAATAAAGTCCATGGTACACCCTTCTGCTTCTAAGATAGTTGTTGCATCATGGTACTTGCATCCACATGCAATTTTGAAAATCGTATTTTTTCTTCATAATGGGACTTCCATTTTTCTGCCACTGATAAACATGATAATTTACTTCAAGTAAATTATCATCAAAAACTCATTTCTTCAAATTTCGGACTTGGACCGTTTTATCCTCGGGATCGCGTCAAATTCATTCAAAAATACAAGGAATGCGCTCGAGAGTTCCCCCATCCGTCTCCCTTTAGCACCGTTTTAAAAAACGAAACAGCGCTATTTCACTCGAGTTGTATGCAAACAGTTCCGTGTTTTGGACCGCCCGATTAGTTTGTATCAGTTTGTATTTACGCTTTGACGTGGGATGTTTCTTGTGTTTTATTTGAAACGTAAATAATAGTGCGTTATTAATTATAGCGTAACATTGTGACTCTTTAAGTTATTTTCTTTGTGTGATTAATTGTGAATGAAATTAATTGAATTATTAGTTAGTGAGTAATCTGTTATTTATACCAGGGCGGGAAAGCGGTGTGTACCCTCCTATGTAGTTGTGATAAGTTGAACAATTGGTGACAAATGTTTGTGATGTGTTTTTGGATTTGAAAACATTGCAACCAGATGCGGAGCTGCCACACAATAAAATAAATTGGTACGCTAATTATTATTTATGCATTAAACCGCTTACTCGTTAATACGGATCCAAACAGTTAGATTTAGCTTTATTATTACGAAAAGTGAGTATTTATGTCGGGGGAGACCAAAAAACATGCAAAAATATGCATTTAACATTTTAATTTTGTTAAAATTTCACTTGCGCGGTAACGCCATGTTTATTCATTGTTTTTATTTTAACATTTCATCAATGCTGCCAATCATAGAAAAATATTTTTGCGTAAAACAAAGTGAATGCATCATTGACAAGTTTGTACCTGTATTTATAACAGTAGAACATTGAAAGAAATGATAAGTTTTAAGATTTTCACGGCCAAAAGCATTTTCGTTATTTGTTTTTGGGGTGTTATGCCGTGTTGCGCTACCTCCTTCTTTAGCCAACGTTTCGGACATCGTTGGCTAAAGAAGGAGGTAGCGCAACACGGCATAACACCCCAAAAAACAAATAACGAAAATTGAAAGAAATGTATTAAAATAATTACACAAACCCGCTAGATAAACCCTGCGTAGCCAAACAAAGCATTCAAAACCTGGGATGTTTTTTAAAAGTATGATGAAAAGCGAATTTATTTTAGAGAATTTATTTTATAAGATTGGTACTTCCGACAAATGTCATATTTGATTGTCTATTAGTTAAAAAAGGAACATTCCTTATTATCCGTGCATCAAACTGCGACAACACGAACGTTCCGTGTTATCCGTGAGGTGGACTAACTGCATATTTACCCGCTAATTAACCATATTGTAATGCCTAGAAGAGGTGGGAGAATAAATTATTAAGATGAAAATAAATAAACTATGGACACGAAAAGAGATTAAGCAACTTATAAATAATTTTAGAATAACATCTTCCATCTGTCATCATGAAATTTCCGCTTTTCAATAATTTTAACCCTAAAAAGCTGAAATGTTTTTAAAATAATTTTTTTTTCTTAATTTTAAATTTAAAAATGCTTAAATTGAAAATCTTTATGTTTATTTGGGTTCTCTATGTGATGTAGGTTCACCAGTTTTCCGCTTGTACTACGAGTTTCCGGACACCGTGTATACATATATATATTTTTTGGAATTCCTATGAATCTTAATTATTGTTCATGTACTTACATGCAATGTTATTTTTAACACTGACAACTCAAAATGATATTATGGAACGTACCCATACTACGTGACACGTTCGGGGGGGGGGGGGGTCTTCAAAATACCACGCTTGGTACAAATGAGCGGCGGGTTGCTTATGATTTTTATTTTGCAAAGTGTTTTTTTTTATTTGGAATTCAGTTTCTAATTCAGTGGTGAGTGTATTCGCAGTGGCCTAGCTAGGCGTGGGCGAAGCGGCCCCTCGCCCACGGCCTCGCACATAAAGGGGCCTCGCGTGAGCGAGGCCCCTTTATGATCTCATCATCTTTATGTGCAAAATTTTATTATCAATATCGATCATCGGAAATTTTCGGTATCGATCTTTGCGTTCCCATCCCTAGACTCAGATTTTGACAGATCCTCTACTTTCGTTCGATACGACCCGACCCGGCAGGCGTCATAGTAGTGTGCATTGCGTCGACTGATAACATTGATCGTGGGCACTGTACAGTTTTAATTAAACAAAACATTAAAGTTATCACTTATCACTAAGTGTATAATTTAACTTAACAATTAAATAGTGAGTGACAGGTGACAATGAATTGTGGCTGAATCATACGAGTAATTAAATACAGTATTCGTACTTTTAAATTATTACTTCACGTAGCAAAAAGTGTTTTATTTGGAAAATCACGGTATTATTAGTATATTTACCAAGTTCCGATATCTTTCCAATTAATTATCATATTAATTAACATATAACAGGATTAGTGTTACACAATCGGGTGGCTACGTAGGTAATTGCGTAAATGTGAAATTTCACTTCGAAATCTAGGGAAATAATTTTCTTGGGCTGAGCATCCCTGATTTTGAATTTAAGAAAATGGCGGAATAAAATTAATATAGGATGACTCAATGACTTTTGTGTGAGAAATTGAGGCGTTTTTATTTAAGATTAACTGCTTTTAATATAGAAAAACATTGGTAAAATGTCCACATTTCACCGCTACTGTTATTGTATTTAATCAAAGTGCAATATAAAAACGATAAATCATCTCTTTCATTGCAAATACATGTGACATCGTGTTTTGTGTCAGGCGTTACTTTGTAGATACATTGTTTTATGTATAATACATACAGAAACACTGGTATTTATAATACACTGATCATGACGAGTGTGTAACAACTTGTATAAAAAGCCCTATACTAAAAACAATTTGAAAATACATAACAAAATGTCAAAATAGGACGACTTTAACCTCAAATAGACAAAATTTATTGCAGATTGTCCGCAAATATAGCCCTTTTCGTTAATTGTTGAGGGCCTAAATTATGTTTCAATAAACACAATAACTATTATTTATCTAAATCTCTATAAACAGTATGAAAATAAACCAAACACACGAAATGTTGAATTGCATAGGTACGTGTGCACTTCAAGTCATTTCAAATGTCAACACACTATCACCAGGTGACAGGTTAAGTGTGACGTCACAGTTAACCATTTCAGTAATGCCAACTTAACGCTGTGTTTTGTGAAGAGGTTTAAAAATGCACTTTTTAATATTTTTTTAAAAACTCTGCGTTTAATATTATGAAATAAAACTTATATATTCAGAATCAGCGTTTCTTGGTCTATATGAACATATTTTTTTAAAGCCATAATATTTTTCACTGGAGTTCCTTATTAGTATGAAAGACAAGGTCAGAATCGCTTGCGCCAACGTTTACCCATGTTCTGGGGAGAAATTTCATTCACCTGGCAACCCCAGAAAATTTTTAACCCGTCAAAGGCCGTCAAAATCCAAGAAAAATGCGGAAATTTCCTAACAAAACACCATTTTGAATTAAATGTTTTGAGGATTAATTTTGAGCTAACGTATATTTTATTGACCGAAACACATTCCTAGAACAATAAACTATGTACCAAAACAACATTATTTGCGTTAATTACGTAAATTGATAGGTTTTACAATGTTTTTGTCAAGCAACACGCATCGACTTTGACAGATAAAATTCGCGGCAAATTTGACATTTTGATGCCACAGATAAAATCATTTAAAAATATTCTGGGGTTGCAAGGTGAATGAAATTTTTACCCGTCTTATGCGGAAATGTTGGCGCAAGCTATTCTGACCTTGTCCTTCATACAAATTCTGTACATAGAAAGATCAAAATCCCAGACAAACATATTTTATTAGAATTTTTTTTGAATTTTGAATCTCCGGCAAATAACAGGTTAAATGATTTTATCTGTGGATCAAAATGTCAAATTTGCCGCGAATTTTATCTGTCAAAGTCGATGCGTGTTACTTGACAAAAAAATGTTTCGGTCAATAAAATATACGATAGCTCAAAATTAATCCACAAAACATTCAATTCAAAATTCAAACTGGTGTTTTGTTAGGGAATTTCCGTATTTTTCCTGGATTTTGACGGCCTTTGACGGGTTAAAGGCCTCCCCGGTCGAGGAGTAAGGCTAAGAAACATTTTAGATAAAGAACAGTTAATTAAAATCTATTATGCCTTAGCCCAATCTCAACTACAATATGGTCTTATCGGATGGGGAAGCTCATGCGATTCCACTATAAAACCAGTCCTCATAGCACAAAGGGCAATTCTGAAAATTATACTTAGAGTACCCATCAGAACCCCTACAGACTATGTTTTTAAAACGCTGAATTTAATGTCACTGAAACAATTATATACAAAAGATATTCTAATGTACGCATTCAAAAATCAGGAAAACTTTACGCAGACAAACTCGGGCCGATTCACAAGATCTACATTACAACATACATTCTACCAACCTACAACTAAAACGACTTTTGGACAAAGAAATATGGAATACTTCTCTGTAAAATTATTTAATTTACTCCCTCTTGCAATGAAAACCACAAAAAAAATAACCGCCTTCAAAAGAAGCATAAAAATATGGATTATGGACATGGCAAGGAAGAAAATAGATTCAATTTTGCAACCCAACAAAGAATAATGCTTTGTTTTGTATGTACTTTCTTTTAGATCTAACTTAATAATTTTCCTTGGCAATATTCTAACATAGATTAGGTATTTACTTATAATTCAAATAATAAAACTTGTACAATGTGTCCTTAGAGCGGGGTACCCCAGTTAGGACACATTTTCTCTAAAAAACTGTAAAAAAAAATATATATAAATAAAAAAAAAAAATTAAAAAAAAAAACATCCAAACTAGCAATCTGAAGTTAACGGGTTCAAATCCCGGTGGGCGCAACTATTTCATTGAAATGTGTTATTTCACAATTTAATCATTTAAAATAATATAAGGTATGTTTGCGACATGTTCCAGAGTTGAAAAAAGTCTCGGTATCGCTCTGGTGTAAGACCATTATACCAAAACGGCTTTAGTCATGTTTAGCCAGATTCATCACTTTCCTCTTCCCATCTCCTTCCCCTCCCCACTACCTTCAGCCTCACAACCAAGGGCGGATCCAGGATTTTTTACTGGGGGGGGCACAAGGGGCGGGACGGGCAAAAAAATTAACAATTACTGTTAGAAATAAACTTGAAGTATCATGCTTCAAGTTTATTTCTACAAGTTCAAGTATGTATAGGAAGGTTTATGAAAGTGTCAAAACAATAGAAAAATTAAATGTTTAATAAGGACAGTTTTTGCTTCTAAGTATGTACTGTGATGGAATCTCCACAGTACACAAAAATACCGTCTGAATTCGCCCTTGCTCACAACAATTAGGGATGCCATAGTCTCACTGGCTCCAGGTGGTTGGGAGCAGCTGGGACTCTTGTGGGGTATTCACATTAAAAAATGCTAAAAATTAAAACAGGTTAACACCGCTTGTCCTCCCCTTAACATAAAAAAAAAAAATGCTTGTGAATACTTTGACACAACTATGGGGAATGGTAAACAGATGAATGGAGAAGGAAACTGACTTACCCCTTATGGTTGATGTTCTGCTCAATATTATGGGTCTGAGGGAGCACTAAATCACTCACTGCACAAGCTTCCATAAACTGGTCGATGTTATATAAAACTGAGAGAATAATGTTGTTCGTTGCACAGTTTCTTTTAACAGACTGCCGGATATATTGATTTTATTGTACGGTAGGTAATATTGTCAGTAGGGACAGGTAATTGTGGTAAAAAAAGGATGGGTAGAAAAATGGAACAAGGTATATAGATAATACATAGTTGCGTCAACACCGCTATCGATCATTGGTAAAATTACCATTTTTAGCCCCCGACGCAAGCAGAGGAGTGTTATAAGTTTGACTGTGTGTCTGTCTGTGGCATCGTAGCTCTTAAACGAGTGGACCGATAATGATGTAGTTTTTTGTTTGAAAGCTGACGTGATCGAGATGGTTCTTATCTAAAATTCATGAAAATCTGTTCAGGCGTTTCAAGGTCATCAGCCCTTTTTTGTTTCGCGGGTTACTTAAAATTTTTAAAGTTCAGAATGTCTTGTTGACGCTTCAAGACTCCTTTTGTAAACTTATTCAAATAAAAAATGTGGCGGAACGAAATGAACAAAAACACAATTTCAATTGGGATTTTACCTACCAATATCCTACTAATATTATAAAGGCAAAAGTTTGTAGGGATGTATGTGTTTGTTACTCTTTCACGCAAAAGCTACTGAATGGATTTTAATGAAACTTTACAATAATATAGCTCATACATAAAGGCTATAGCTCAGAGCTCTGGCATTATGAAATTTGTATTAAAAAAATTGCAATAGGTGGCACAATAAGGAACTCCAGTGAAAAATATTATGGCTTTAAAAAAATATGTTCATATAGACCAAGAAACGCTGATTCTGAATATATAAGTTTTATTTCATAATATTAAATGCAGAGTTTTTAATAAATTATTAAAAAGTGCATTTTTAAACCTCTTCCCAAAACACAGCGTTAAGTTGGCATTACTGAAATGGTTAACTGTGACGTCACAGTTAACCTGTCACCTGTGTATTGTATTGTATTGACATTTGAAATGACTTGAAGTGCACACGTACCTATGCAATTCAACATTTCGTGTTTTTGGTTTATTTCCATACTGTTTATAGAGATTTAGATAAATAATAGTTATTGTGTTTATTGAAACATAATTTAGGCCCTCAACAATTTATGAAAAGGGCTATATTTGCGGACAATCTGCAATAAATTTTGTCTATTTGAGGTTAAAGTCATGTCATGTTTTGACATTTAGTTATGTATTTTCAAATTGTTTTTAGTGTAGGGCTTTTTATACAAGTTGTTACACACTCGTCATGATCAGTGTATTATAAATACCAGTGTTTCTGTATGTATTATACATAAAACAATGCATCTACAAAGTAACGCCTGACACAAAACACGACGTCACATGTATTTGCAATGAAAGAGATGATTTATTGTTTTTATATTGCACTTTGATTAAATACAATAACAGTAGCGGTGAAATGTGGACATTTTACCAATGTTTTTCTATATTAAAAGCAGTTAATCTTGAATAAAAAACACACCTCACACCTAAAAATCATTAAAAAGCATTCCACCATGATTATTCTGGGTTCTTCACAGTGTTGCCAACAGTTAGAAGTGAAATTTCCCTAGAATTTCACATTTACGCAATTACCTACGTAGCCACCTGATTGTGTAACACTAATCCTGTTATATGTTAATTAATATGATAATTAATTGGAAAGATATCGGAACTTGGTAAATATACTAATAATACCGTGATTTTCCAAATAAAACACTTTTTGCTACGTGAAGTAATAATTTAAAAGTACGAATACACTCACCAGTGAATTAGAAACTGAATTCCAAATTTAAAAAAAAACACTTTGCAAAATAAAAATCATAAGCAACCCGCCGCTCATTTGTACCAAGCGTGGTATTTTGAAGACCCCCCCCCCCCCCGAACGTGTCACGTAGTATGGGTACGTTCTCTAATATCATTTTGAGTTGTCAGTGTTAAAAATAACATGGCATGTAAGTACATGAAAAATAATTAAGATTCATAGGAATTCCAAAAAATATATATACGTATATATATAAATAATACCAGTAATACTGTCATATGTAATAAAATTTTGGTAAATATCGGTTCGGACTGGCCACGCTTATTACGAATAATTTTTAGAAAAAAACTTTAGATTCGCCTTAATTACTATAAAAGGAAACTTTTTGGCTTTGGGGCGGCGGAAAATAATGCATTTTAATTTTCAATTGCATAAAACCAAAATTCGCTTCACGACTGACACAGCGAAAATCCGCGGCCGTACATGTCACTGTGATGTTGGTATCCTTGATAAATTAACAAGAGCTAATACGACTGTAGCCGACTTCGTGGGATAAGGCGCGTAATTATGAAATTTGTCTAGCGGGCTTGTTTGTGTAACATGGTTTGTGATACAAAAGAAAGTGCCCCTTTATAACGCCTACTCGCGTCAAGGCAAGAAAAACATCCCAGTTTTCAAGTGGCTTAGCGGCTACGCTAGGTTTGTGTAACATGGTTTGTGATTCGCGGTATTTCATGTAGGTATCCCACGAAGTCAGCTACAGTCCATAACAGTGACAGCTACGGCCGCGGATTTTCGCTGCGTCGGTTCGCGAAGTGAATTTTGGTTTTATGCAATTGAAAATTAAAATGCATTATTTTCCGCCGCCCCAAAGCCAAAAAGTTTCCTTTTATAGTAATTAAGGCGAATCTAAAGTTTTTTTCTAAAAATTATTCGTAATAAGCGTGGCCAGTCCGAACCGATAATTACCAAAATTTTTGCCAGAGTTCGAAATTTCCCTAGATTTTGTCCTGATTTCCCTTATCCCTAAAAAATATTTTTCTCCCCTAGATCTAGGGAAATTTCCCTCGACATGACATCACTGATTCAAAATGACAACTTAAAAAGTAAAAAACTAACGGTGGGGACGGTGGGTGAAGACCACCATAGATACGGTGCGTTTCTGGGAGTCTTTAAAAATTAAAACTTTGACAATTATTTTAACTATTAAAACTAACTATAAAAATAAAAATGCAGTTATTTAAGTTTGAAGGTCTTTATTCATAAAAAAAAATAAAAAAAATTGGACTGGAGTTCTCTATTAGTAAGATGTGTATAATTCTTTATTCGATTCAAATTATTAGGGGAGTACTTCAATGCGGAGGGAGGGGTTAGATGTTGGAGGGAGGGGTTAGAGGGGTGAAGGGTGTGTGGAGAGGGGGAAGGAGGTGGAGAGGGGGAGGGGGGTGGAGGAGGCGGAGTGGGAACCCCCCTAATACCATGCGAGCGAAGCTGTGGGGGAAAAGCTACTGATTTATATTTCTTTCCATCGATACCTGGAATAAATTATGAGAGCTTGCTCTTTCCCCCTTTTTATTTCCGTTTCGCACATGTTTATTCCCTACATTTGCCCCTTTTTTTCCTACTTGCCACACTTACTGAAAATAATATATTTGTAGGGTTGCCTCACTGGAGGGGCATTATGAAGCAGTGCGAATCCTGGTGGAACGAGGGGCGGCCATCGATGCTCTGGACGCGGACCAGCGCAGCACGCTCTACATCCTGGCGTTGGACAACAGGATCTCCATGGCCAGGTACCTCATTCAGAGGGCCGGCGCAGATGTAGAGACCAGGGACAGCGAGGTACTTAAACATTCTGTAGTAATTTTCCCTGAAAGCTTGTCAGTACAATGTTAGCCATTTCAACACATTTACTACTGTTACTGTTAAAGGATTGTGCATCACTGATTGCAGTTCTTTTAACTAAAATATTCATTCTAAACCACATTATTCTAATTCCCTTCACCAATCTGTAATACAATTAATGGTTTCCCTCCTAAAACAGATTTCCGTCCTTCTTTGCTTTGTTTAACCCGTCAGGCTTCGGGCATATTCTGTCAGTCAGAAAATTTCCGCTTTGTAATAAAATCCAAATAAATGGAATATTTCTGAATGTATTCAAAAACTAAAAGGAGATGATTCAAGTGTTATTATTAGAAATAAACATATTTTTGAAATATTCAAATTTTTTATGCAAACATAATTTTTTTTTTTAAATTAACCGCCTTACGCTTTTTCTAACTAAAATTGATAATGAAAAAAATTAAAACACAAATATTTTTTATCAGACAAATGTAATAAAAATATTATTTTCACCCCACTTTTTAGTCATTTAATAAAGGTGCACATTTAAGCAAGGATCATACTGAGCAGACGCAACGCGACGCAACGTTTTTGTCCCGTTCACACTGGCCGACGTACGTACGCGTCGCTGTGACCACGTGACAAGGGGTCTCTGGTTGTGCGCAGGCGCGTTTGATTTGACACATTTGACATTTATTTTTTAGGTTATGTTTATGTGATTCTCTTCTCAGCAGATGACAGCTTTGCCATGTCTTGAAAGTGAATTTGAAGATGATTTGCTACGATTATTATTATTAAATCAATATTCTCGTAAAAAGAAAAAAGTGAGAAGTATTTGGGTCCACAACATTAACAAACAAAGACAAATGTTTGGAGAGTTCCATACTTTAGTTGAATCTAGTTAACTAATCTAAAACTAGAATCTGATGACGGACGATTCTTCATGTACTTCCGTATGAGTAAAGTGGTATTTGAAGAGCTTCACAACATAATTGAACATGACATAAAAAAAGAAAACACGAAAGTCCATTCGGATCAGAGAAAGACTGGCAGTGTGTCTATGTCATGTTTGATTGTCATTCATTATAGGGGTATAATATTGAAAGTCATGCCATGAATGGCTGAAATTTCCTCCCAAGCTGCACTGCGTATGCAGAATCTCTATAATCCTGTAATTTGATTTTATAAATAACTTTGTGCCGTCCAGTTCCAATGAACTGTTCGTCATCCATTTTTGAATAATATCTGTCAAAAAACAACCACAGATATTGCGAAACATAACGTTAGATGCTTAGATAACACCAGAAAGATGTAAAATCATCTCGTAGTAGGCGTGACCATACCCCCTCCACCTTCCACATGGCCCACGCCGATCTGGCTGCGGCAGATCCGCGTCGCGTAGGGGGCGTCGGTTTGCGTTGCGTGGGGCTAGTGTGATTCTAAAGCACCCGTTTCCATAGAAAATGTATGGATGGTAAGTAGTCCAGATATGGAAATGATGACGTCTACCTACGTCGCGTGGCGTGGCGTGGGCCTAGTATGTTCCCAGCTTTAAAGTTTTCTGTAGTTAACTTCTATATTTGAATATAAAAAATGGTGGTGTTTCTCTTTTTAATACCATTTAGAACATATTTCTCACCACGGCAGTAAGGGAGATACAAATATTTAAAGGGCGATAAAATTACCTTGATGAACTAACTCATCAAGATAATTTTCACGTGGTTTTCGAAATCTCATCCCACGTACAACAAGTTAAGTAATAATGAAATAAATTAACATTTATTTTAAACTCTTCCAGGGTCGCACTCCTCTTCATGTTTCAGCCTGGCAGGGACACTACGAGATGGTTAATTTACTAATTACAGTTGGTGAGTGAACTTTTCCCTCAAGTTTAATTATAATAATTGGATAATTTGTAGAGCGCCGTTGTGAAAAATCACCTCAAGGGCGAAGGGCAAGGGAATCCTAGGCTCTATCTAATTTTATTATTTACAAATAGATACAGAAACATACTTACCTGCAGGACACTTCCGATAACTGCCGATTACTGCCTCAACACAGGCTAGCCTAGTGAGGCAGGTTACGAGAAACCTACGTTTATAATTATAAATCTCTATTCTTTAAGTACCTACTGTTATATGTATATTGTTTACCATTATTATCTTTTGTACTTATGCAACTTTTAAACTATTGTATACTTTTTTTGTAGTTATAAATCTTTAAATTTTTGTTCAATAAAGATATTTTATTATTATTATTATTATAAAACACACTTTATTAGAAAGTTTATGCTTGGGGAAGATACTACTTTGCACGTGGAGGACATTATATTTAAAATATGTATAATATGGAACTCGTGGGACTGCACCACCCTCCCCGAGATCTGGAATAAACAAATAAAAAATAAAAACATTGGACATTGCAATTATTATTATGAAAACTTATTTTATGACACCATTTTAACTATGAATAATAATCACTTAGTTTTAACCAATTTTAGTATTCCCATTCATTCTTCTATTACATCTTTTAGTCTACATTTGTAATTTAGTTTAGTTTAAACCCTGATGAGAGGTGAGCATTGCTCACACAACATGTCGGTTGTGTCTAAACAGTGAAAGTGGTCAAAACTAAGTGAATTTGTGAATTAATTTCCCGGCATTGATTTAACTGGGATGAAAGGTGAGGGTAAATTTCCAGGCGGCTGCAATATGGACGCGCGGGACGGTGAACGAAGGACCCCGCTGCACTCGGCCTCCTGGCGGGGGCAGGCTGCTGTGGTGCGCCTGCTGCTGTCTCGGGGCGCTGATCCTAATGCGCAGTGCGACCAGGGGGCCACCCCACTAGGTAATAATACCACCCTCTTCTGTGAATCTCCTATTTTTCATATTTCTTCTAAAAGCAGCCCAGTCACCAGGGATTGTCAATACCTCCTTGTTTCATGACTTGGTCTATTCCCGTCAGGCAGGGACACAAGCACCATATACGAATGATTATTTTTTTATCCTCTAAATTACCATCAGAAGAACATGTTTTCGAATGTTCCAAAATACTTTGGTATTCATATTCCATCACTTTTCAAATGTGTTTTTTTTTTTACATTAGTTCCACACAGGAGGTCCTGAGAAAAGTAATTCTCCTCAGGGCCTATGTCATCTTTGACGATGCTGTGTGGATGGTCTTTTTAGGAAAGGAAGGAGAGGAAGCTCTGGGAAGGAAAAGGATATTAGGAGTGGGTAGGAATCTGAGAGTCGGTGAGTCCAGGAGTGACAGGTTTATGAATCCATCCCTCCCACTGCGGTGCAAGATGATGTTCCGAGAGAATACGGCTGGAGAAGTCAAAGGGACTCCCTCAACCATTCTCTCCCGATCCAGCCTGCCAGAGCTGTAGCGATCCACTTGGGTCCAGAGATCCAGTAGCTGGTAGGCAGATGCATCCGCCGCCATGAACCCTGGCACCCCTGCTCAAGTAACCAAATGTAGCGAACCATTTGGGGTGACCTATGGCAGAGGTGTTGGTTATCTAATTAACCTGTCGCAAGCCAGGAAAAATACGGAAATTCCAAAGCACGACTGTGAATTAAATGTTTTGTGGATTAATTTTGAGTTATCGTATATTTTAGTGACCGAAACACATTCCTAGAACACTATGTACCAAAACAACGTTATTTGCGTTAATTACGTAAATTGATAGGTTTTACAATGTTTTTGTCAAGTAACACGCGTCGACTTTGACAGAAAGAATCGCGGCAAATTTGACATTTTAATGCCACAGATAAAATCATTTAAAAATATTCTGGGGTTGCAAGGTGAATGAAATTTTTGCCCATCTTATCAGCAAATGTTGGCGCAAGCGATTCTGACCTTGTCCTTCATACAAATTCTGTACGTAGAATGGTCGAAATTGCAGACAAACACATTTTTTTCGAAATTTTTTCCGCGCGCATGCGCAAAAACTGTGCGTGGATTCACGTCTCCGGCTGATTAGAGGTTAATGGTTCCCGAAGTTGGGGTACCCATAACCGCCTCCCAAACTGGTCCAACAACTAAAAAAAATACCTCAGAGAAGGTCTTGGCTTACTAATCCAAATACATACCGAACATTCTGTCCTAATGGTTATACAAAAATGGCGGCAATTCTCATAGTTTCGCGTAGTTTTCCTCATAGTTTCACGGTTCAGTTTATATGATACTAGCAGACCCGGCCACACTTTGCTGTGGCTAACGAAACACAACGCTATTACCCAACCTTTATAAAATCCACACCACACGCTTGCCAGCTGCCCGCTGCCTGAATTGAATATTTGAATTTCTCGGCTTTTCTCTACTATAATAAGCATGTATTATAGATATAAACCTTCCCCTGGAATCAACTATATTATTATTATTATTTTTTATTTATATAATATTATAGTTAGCGATCGCCACTAATTATACAATGCTTGCAATGCAACACTGGATATTTGAAAAGGGAAAATCGAATACCTACTTACTCTAGGACAACTATTTTCCAATTTCTTCCGTAGAACGAATTTCAAAAGTGAGTAGTACGGCCCGTCAGCTGTTTTAAATCGCGCAAAAATATGTTTTCTTTGAATTTCTCGTTTTTTCTCAATATAATTTACATGAATTATACATATAAACATTCCTCTTCAATCACCCTATCTATTGTTGAAAACCGTATGAAAATCCGTTGCGTAGTTTAAAAGATTAACGCGCACATACATTTTGAGCGACTTCATTTTATACTATGTAATGAAGTAATCAATATTGATTCCATCTTGGTCTCTTAAGTTTGGGTATGGATACTGCCGCCCTGGGAACTATTTATTGGATAACCCCCTTCGTGGATACTTTTGCCCACCTACTGCGCCGCGGGCAGGATCGGTTGTGCGAGAAGTTTTCCAGCCGGACTCTCTCGACCCATCGCCAAGGGACGGATTCATACATTTGTCGCTCCAGAAGAGTTTTCTATCTTTTGTTCGATCGTTATCAAGATAATGGATGTGATCTCCTGTCAGATTTGTGTGATTTTTTTTACATATTTACTGTCACATATTTTAGTTTAGATTGTTTTAACCTGTCAAAGGCCCGCAAATTCCAGGAAAAATACGGAAATTTCGTAACAAAACACGATTTTGAATTTTGAATTAAATGTTTTGTTGATTAATTTTGAGCTATCGTATATTTCATTGACTGAAATAC
Source organism: Limnephilus rhombicus (assembly GCA_929108145.2). Lineage (NCBI taxonomy): Eukaryota > Metazoa > Arthropoda > Insecta > Trichoptera > Limnephilidae > Limnephilus > Limnephilus rhombicus. Next base: position 15,438,009 of record OV815296.1, read on the forward strand.
ATTCCTAGAACAATAAACTATGCACCAAAACAACATTACTTGCGTTAATTACGTAAATTAATAGGTTTTATGATGTTTTAGTCGAGGAACACGCGTCAATACTGACAGCTTCAATTTGCGCTAAAAATGACATTTCGATTCCACAGATAAAAATCATTTAAAAATAATCTGGTGTTGTCAGATGAATGAAACTAGTGGCTATATCATCAATGATGTTGGCGCAAGCGCTTCTGACCTTGTTTTCATACAAATTCTGTACATAGAAGGGTCAAAATCGCAGACAAACTTTTTTATTTCGAAATATTTTTTTCGCGCATGCGCAAATGAGCGTCTCCGGCCGTTTACAGGTTAAAGTGTGGATTGGTATTCTTAACACATCCAAATATCACTGGTGTTATTTTATATGCATGTCATGAAACTTTCCATCAAATTGTATGTCATTTATACATATTTTCCAGGAATTGCATCTCAAGAAGGACACGAGGAGTGTGTACTATGGCTGCTGCAGCACGGAGCCAATCCTAAACATTCCGACCACTGCGGTAAGCAACCGTCTTCTCACTGATCTCCTCAACACTTGTGACCTTCTTCATTCATCAATCACTGGCAGATTATTTATCTCTTTTAATTGTTAAAGTAACACTCATAGATAATAGAAACAAGGGTCGATATGGCATTGAGCGTGCTGACTGTCATTGAGCCATGACAAAACTGCACTGATATGAAAGTGGCAGAACCAATGAAAGTTATGCAGTTGGTGTTTTTTTTAAATGTCAGAAATGACCTATTCTCATATAATAAATTTCAAATGTGTAGAAATGTTGGGTGCGCATTTGGCATGTTTCCCGACTGTGCACCAGCGCCGAAGGAATCAATGACGCTAATTCCTCAAATACTGTTCCATTGAAATATTGGTAGAACAACGGTATTGACAGCCTCCATAGTCTGGAGTTAAGGCTCTCGCGGGATCCCAAGTGGAAGATACTCTCAGTTTTGCGCTTGTATAAGATCGCCATTCAGAATTGAAAAGTTTGCTTGAAATAGCTTTAGCCATGTTTGTGACTATATCTGAATAGCCAGGTACTTTCCCACTTTACTCCCCCCCACACTACCTTCTACCTCACAACATACCCCAATTGAGGATGCCATAGTCTCACTGGCTCCAGACGGGAGCAGCCGGGACTCTTGTGAGGTATTTAAAAATCAAACAAGAACTGCATTCCCACGCGAAGCCTGTTCTCTAAAGATTGCGATCAATTTTTTAAGATAGTAGAATCCAATGCCTGTTTCTGCAGAGAGTCGATGGTTTTTTTTCCAGTATTTTGGGGCTCCAGACCAGAGGTAGCTGCCAAATTCAACCGTGTGGTGCACTTGCGATTTGTACATGGTTTGCAGTTATGTACTTTTAAAGTATCTGCGGGCCCTGTAAAGTATGCCTAGCTTCTGAGAGGCAAACTTAACTCTGGCTTCGATGGAGCCCCCGTACCTGAACTGGTCACTTAAAGCAGTGGTTTCCAAAGTGATCCGTATGGACCCCCGGGGGTCCGCAGGATCATTCAGGGGGTCTGTAGAAAATTAAAATTGAGTTGGGGGTCCCTGAACAACGCCAGGGGGTCCGCACATGGTTTATATCCACAACGGGGGGCGTAATGGGATGGGGTGAGGCGAGATGGGATGGGGTGGGATGGGCCAGAGGGGTCCGTAGGCCAAAAGAGTTTGGGAACCACTGACTTAGAGTGACACCAAGCATATCAATGGAAGGCCTGTTCGGAAGATTGCTTCAGTTGAAGTAGACTAGATGTTCATTTCATTTCTTTTTTTTTTTTTTTACAGTGAATACCGCACAAGAATCTCAACTGCTCCCGTCTGGAGCCAGTGAGACTATGGCATCCCCAATTGGGGTATGTTGTGAGGCTGAAGGTAGTGGGGAGGGGAAGGAGGTGGGGAAGAGGAAGGTTGGGAAGTACCTGGCTATTCAGAACTGGTCACTAAACACGGCTAAAGTCATTTTCAAGCAACGTTTCAATTCTGAATGGTGGTCTTACACTGGGCGATACTGATAGTATCTTCCACTCTGGAACATGCCGCAAATATACTATATATTATTTTAAATGAATTAATTGTGAAATAACACAAATCAATCAAATAAAATTTATTTGCGCATGCCGGGTTCGAACCCGCGACCTCCGGTTTGTGAGTCAAGAGTCTTACCCACTGGACTGCGGAGGTCGTCAAACTGGACTACGGAGGTCGTCATTTCTAATTGCAATTTACAGTAGTATGGTTGAACAATGTTGGCAACACGCATTGTGTGCATGCTTTCGTACTAATAATGGTTAATGGCCCATCTCCCTTATTTCTATTCTATCTATGGAAAAGGCAGTTCATTTATTGTACCATAAAATATATTGTGTATGTTTGGGATTTTACATCTAAACACCTCTCTTGTATCATTTCTATAATATAATGTGGTAACCGTTGTGTCCTCTTCTAGGGCGTACCCCGGCCAAAGTGGCACTCCGAGCGGGTCACCTCCATGTGTGCCGCCTGTTGGAGCGCTGGGGGGCCACTCCCGCAGTCGCCCTGCAGCCGGAGCCCACTGGAACCAACACAAGTGGTAATTTTTCCCATATTCCTCTCCGTGAACCATCCATTCTTGTGGTATGCATTGATGTGTCTAAGTTTAATGAAGATGTGATATGTGTTGGTGTTATAGGATCCACGGTGGAGACCAAGGCTTGCACGGCCTCACTCAACAACGCCAGGCTCTCTCCCATCCCGATGTCTGGTCACAACCAAGGTAACATTTGTCTTATGAGGGTAGGCTGAAAGCAATGCACACATGCTTGTAAAACCAATAGCAAGATCGGGCAAAAAGTTCATTAAAGAACAATTCTTAACCTGTCAAAGGCCAGCAAATTCCAGGAAAAATACGGAAATTCCGTAACAAAACACGATTTTGAATTTTGAATTGAATGTTTTGTTGATTAATTTTGAGCTATTGTATATTTTATTGACTGAAACACGTTCCTAGAACAAAACAACATTACTTGCATTAATTACGTAAATTAATAGGTTTTACGATGTTTTAGTCGCGGAACACTCATTAATTGCGACGGTTAAATTCTGACAGGTCAATGTCATAGACGAAATCGTTTTAAAAATATTCTGGGGTTGCAAGGTGAATGAAACTAGTGGCTATATCATCTATGATGTTAGCGCAAGCGATTCTGACCGTGTTCTTCATACAAATTCTGTACATAGAAGGGCCAAAATCGCAGACCAAAAGTTTTTTCTCGAAAATTATATACAAATATTTACGAATTAATTACATACGACGCGCGCGCCGGCGCGTCTCCGGCCTGTCACCAATTAAGCTTCAAAATCAAATATATATTTTTCAACACAGACAAAATTCCTCGGACTTTTCTCTAGATGTCTTCTCTAATACTATATCTTGTCTGCAAGAACTGTTACTATTTTCATGAACGTTGATTGTGTTGGATAGGTTCTCCGGACTCGAAGAGACGCAGTGTGCACAGCTCCAACTCCACCAAGTCCAGCTCCAACCTGACCTCCTCCACCGTCAGCTCTTCGCACCAGGAGGCTGCCCCCCCACCGCCCCCGCATTCCCGGGGCCTTGTGCCCGCAGACCTCACCGCTAGGGAGCCCCCGCCTGTAAGTTCTACCCTCTGCCTCCACATAAAAAATTGTTTATGAGAAAGAAGGAGATCACCCCTGCAGCACTGTATATGTCATGTAGACGGGCGACGTACCTGTGCATTGCTAAGTTTCTTAGGTGATATCTGCATGGAATACACTTGAGGACGGTAAAGCTTACACTTTAAAAAATCTCAAATCTTTTTACTACTGACACCTTGCAGAATATATCCTTAACCGGTCAAAGGCCATCAAAATCCACGAAAAATACGGAAATTTCCTAACAAAACACCATTTTGAATTGAATGAACATTCAATGAATGAATGAATTAAATGTTTTGTGGATTAATTTTGAGCTATCATATATTTTATTGACTGAAACACGTTCCTCGAACAATAAACTATGTACCAAAACAACATTACTTGCGTTTAATTACGTAAATTGATAGGTTTTACGATGTTTTCGTCAAGTAAAATGCATCGATTTCGACAGAAAGAACGCGGCAATTTGACATTTCGATGCCACAGATAAAATCGTTTTAAAATATTCTGGGGTTGCAAGGTGAATGAAATTTTTACCCATCTTATGGAGAAATGTTGGCACAAGCGATTCTGACCTTATTCTTCATACAAATTCTGTACATAGAGGAGTCAAAATCGCAGACAAACGGAATTTTTACTGAAATATTTTTTTCGCGCATGCGTACAAAGCGCGCGCGCCCGCGCGTCTGGCCAATAAGAGGTTAACCAGTCAGGTTTATTTGTTTGGTTTTCGGAACAAATCATACAGGTCTCATAGAAATCGTTGTGTCCCCCTTACCATAATGGTTAGAAATATGATATAAACGGTGTTATAAAGAGCAAAATCTTTAAATTTAATTTTTCTAAAGTCAACAACAAAAGAAGTAAAATGTACACCATTATGAATCTAAAGATTCCCGCCGTAATTTGAAAAAAAATTAGAACTTTGGGAATTATTTATTAATTATTTTTACATGAAATGACAAAAAAGTGAATTAACGATATCGTTTATAAAACATTTGCCTATTATGATGTGTAGGTTTTTTTTTCGTTATCAGTAATTTTAGTTAGAAAAAATGTAAGGTTATTTATTTTTAAAACTTTTTTATGTTTGCATGCAAAAATTTTATATTTCAGAAATCATATGTTTATTTCAAATTATAAAATTTGAAAGCATTTTTCATCACCTTTTCAAAACTGTATTTAGTTTTCAGTTACATTCAGAAATATTCCAAAACGGAATTATTTTTACCCTATGACAAATTGTCGAGGTTTGAGGGGTTAACAACATAGAAAAGGTTAAATATCCTCTGAAACGATTGATTGTTATGAATTATTCAGTTTTCTATCATGCATGTGTGTACCTAAGTGCTTACCAGAGCTATGCAGACAGTCTCCTTCTCTATAATAATACTAATAACCTTCCTCTTTGTGTTTTCCAGAATCGCGCTGGTCTGGCACTAACGTTTGCGCAGCAGGTTGCTCGGTGCGGGAGGCGCGGGGGCGGGGCCCCCCAGTCCCCCTTGTACGCCACCCCTCCACACAGCCCCCTCAGCGACGTCTGCAGTCCAACGCAGCCTCAGCTGGGTGAGTACATCCGTTACACCAAATCATTAATCTTACACCTTATGGCGTATACATGGCGTCCGGAATCTGGTACAAGTTAGAAACTAGTGAATCTAATTTCTAGATACTAGATTCACCAGTTTCAGACACCTAGAAAAAAAAAATAGTTCAGATAAACCAGTAATAACTTGAAATGAGTTTTGATGCCTCCTGCAAGGCTTGTAGAAATGGAATAGACGAATTTTAGAAAGAAATTAACTATAGTTTTGGATGACTTTACACTTTACTTCCAGTAAAATCAGACAAAATTTTACAAAGACTAATTAATTTTAATTGAGATAAAATGCGACACAGATGTTAAATTGAAAGTAAAAGAGTGCGTAGACAGAAATGAATCAAGATGAATTTAAATATAAATGACAGTTAGAAAATGATGTTTTAATATTTAAAAATATGATGACAACAATGGAAAATGAATCTGATTTGAATATTACAATAATCGTTTGATCAATAACTATCATTCCATTGTTTAGGCATCCTGTCGTCAATAGCTCAGCAGTTCTCGTCGACGCCGAGCGGCCCACCCGCTGCCGCTAACAACAGCGCCAACGCCACGGATCGCCACTTCTGCCGTGACACGCACATGCGCATCATCCTCGGCCGCGAGAACAAGCACTCGCCGCCCACCGCCGGCGAACAGAGAGACAGGTCAGTCCACCTACACCCAAATAGATAATACACAGAGGTAACGGTAGATTAATGCAGTAGGTATACTATTCGAGTAGAGCTATTTGCGGGGTTGTTATTTTGTAGAGAAATTAATACATGACATTGTTATTTTGTTTTCATGATCCAAACTTTTAACTTTGCTCTTAAAAGTATTTTACAAGCACAAAAGTAGCATTTTTTTTACCTTAGGTCCACACAGGAGGCCCTGAGGAAAACAATTTCCCTCGGGGCCTGTATCATCTTTGAGGATGCTGTGTGGAAGGTCTTTTAAGGGAAAGGAAGGATGGGAAGATCTGGGAAGGAAAAAGGTATGAGGGGTCGGTAGGTATCTGGGGGTCAGTTTCTCCAGGAGTGATGGAGCTATGAATCCATCCCTCCAACTGTGAGAGTCCTGCTGGAGAGATCAAAAGGTTTCCCTCAACGAGTCTCTACCGATCCGGTCCGCCATGCAGTAGGTGGGCAAACACATATGCCGCCAAGACCTAGATAAACCTCACCCCATGAACCCGGGCACTCCTTCTAAGTCAGCAAACATAGCGAACCACTTGGAGCGACCTATGGCAGGGGTGTTGGTTATCCAATAAATGGTTCTCGGGGCGGTGGGACCCATACCCGCCTCCCAAATTGAGGAAATGTGGGTAATAAAAAGTTTTCTGCTAAAAGAATCTGCAAGTGAACATTAGCAATTGAAAACTTTTAGATTACTTTGACAGCTTCCGCGGTCGAGGGGTAAGGCTTTCAACAATAAATCTGGAGGTCCCAGGTTAAAATCCTGGCATGCGCAAGTAAATATGTAAAAACGACCAGATCTGAATAGCCAGGTACTTCCCCACCTTACTCTGCCCCATTTCCTTCCCTTCCCCACTACCTTCAGCCTCACAACATAGCTCAGTTGGGGATATAGAGCATTTGGGATTCCTTTGCGATATTCTCATTAAAAAAAGATAAAACAGTTTCCATTTAGCTGCTGTCAGATTACTATGCTTGCTAATAATGTAAATTTAATTATTTTCTTAATGAACATAGACCAATTTTATTGAAGAGCTGAATGCAATAACAACTACTTATGATGATAAAAAATATTAAAAGTTTTTTGAAATGTGTAATATTCACTTGTAACTTTCAGAAGTAATGTTTACATTACAGATATAGGAAGCGTTTACATATTAGGGTGAAAGGTGATTTTACGGGGTGGTTTGACATGACGAAAGGTGTTAAGCAAGACTGTGTAGTTAGTATAGGGAGTGTGGCGAACTCATCGCTCAGGGAGTGGAAAAAAAAAACCTGCAATAGCCATCACAAGCCAAGGTATGAACTACCGTGCTCAGGCTGAATGTCCTGGGGAACTGTGTCACGAACGGTGCCTCCGAGAAACAAGGTTGCATCTCGGAGTATTTAGACCTTACTCCAGCACTCGGGGCTCTGCTGGAGTGGACCTTCTATTTCCCTGGTAACTCGTAGGACAAAAAAATTGGGGCATTCGAAAACTAGAGGCCTTTTGGTAACCTAGGAGTGCTGAGGCCACCTCTGTGGACTTCCTTCCTGGGGCTAGGAGGAACCAAGAGGAGAAGCCGTGGAGAGGAGAGCTGAGGCCACCTCCATGAACTCTTCGGCATTCGGGAAACCAAGGAGGAGTGAAGTGGAGAGATGATGACACCATCCCATGTGGGGCCTTCGGGGAACCGTGTAGGAGTGAAGAGGAGAAATGAGGCCATCTCTGTGAACCCTTCTCTTGTGGGGCCTTTAGGGAACCATGGAGGAGTAAAGAGGAGAGATGAAGTCATCTTCCCTCCTGGGGCCCTCGGGGAACCAAGGTGGAGTGGATTCTTCCCTTGTGGGGTCTTTAGGGAACCAAGGAGGAGAGAACAGGAGAGATGATGTCATCTTCCCTCCTTGGGCCCTCGGGGAACCAAGGTGGAGGGGATTCTTCCCTTGAGGGGCCTTTAGGAAACCAAGGGGAGGTGGAGCCTTCGGGGAACTAAGGAGTGGAGAGGAGAGATGAAGTCCTCTTCCCTCGTGGGGTTTTTCAGGGAACCAAGGAGGAGTGAAGAGGAGAAATGAGACCTGGGAAGACACATTGTGGAACCAGATGATATAGCTCATTTCCAATGACAATCCTGGTGAACTTTATAAAAGGAACTGGGTTACTGTCAAAGGAATGAGGTAAAATAGGAGATAGCACTATGCGCCTATGGCCTAAGTGCTCACGGGAACTATATATATGTAAACCGTCTCCGCTCATGGATAATTAATTGTATGCAAGAATTGAAAGAGGTGGGATTGGGCGCGAAATTGAGTAATCTGAAAGTATGTTGTATGCTGATGATGCAGTGCTGATTTCTAACAGTATGGAAGATCTACAGTCTCTTATGTCTATGATTTTTTTTTTTTTTTAATTGCCGGTAACCCGGGCGTTTATTGACATCAATAGTATTTACAGATCATGTGCGCTACCCGACTCACTAGACAATATCTGTTCTGAGCCGGGTAGGATGAATGAAGTATATAAAGAGTGTCTCGTATTGTTTTTTGTTTTTTGTTTGACCGTTACACGCCAAACACAGATAGCGGGGGGGAGTGGACTGGTTTCAAACGCTTGGCGGGCTTGTTTAGTTTAGTAGTAATGGATCGCTTCACGGGACAGCAGCGCCCATTTTGCGTGCGAGCGTTTTATAAAAATAACGATTCGTACTATTGTTCGACGTCTCTACAGGACACATTTTCATTTAACCACTGAGAAATGTGCCAAATGCGAATTTAATCAAGCATTGGGTGCGCAAGTTTGAACAGACTGGAAACACAATGCCGGATAAATCAAATAAATAAAACTGGGTGCAAAAGTACATCGAGGACGAGCACGAATGCCGACCGCGTTCGCAAGGCAAGGAATTATCCGCCCTTACTTTTTTGAAGACGACCGTGGTCGCGCTCGGACAGTTAATTCTGATTGATATTGCCATATGATCAGGACTTTTCTGAAATGCAAAATCAGATGCAAAAAATGCAAAATCAGATCGGCTACAACTGCAACACGTTTTTTCAAGATGGAGCCACTTCTCACATTACAAATCACTCTTCACGAATTATTCCCTGAAAGAGTGTCACCGAGGAGACATCTAAACACCCTTGAGGTGATTTTCTCACGAAAATGGCGCTATAAAAATCATCCAACAATTATTATTATTATTATCTACTGGCCACCGAGGACCCGAGATTTAGCACCTGCTGATTTTTTCCTACTACTTAACCTCTGAGTGGCCACGCCATTTCACGAAAATTCACCAAAAAAGCACCACTTTGAATTTTGAATTGAATGTTTTGTTGATTAATTTTGAGCTATTGTATATTTAATTGACTGAAACACGTTCCTAGAACAATAAACTATGTACCAAAACAACATTACTTGCATTAATTACGTTAATTAATAGGTTTTACGATGTTTTAGTCGAGGAACACGCATAAATTGTGACGGTTAAATTCGCGGCAAAAATGACATTTCAATGTCATAGACAAATCGTTTTAAAAATATTCTGGGGTTGCAAGATGAATGAAACTAGTGGCTATATCATCTATGATGTTAGCGCAAGCGATTCTGACCGTGTTCTTCATACAAATTCTGTACATAGAAGGGCCAAAATCGCAGACAAAAAGTTTTGGTCGAAAATTTTATTCAAATTTTCGAATTATTTTCTCGCGCATGCGCATAAGACGCGCGCGCCCGCTTGTCTCCGGCCCATTAGAGGTTAAAAACTACTCATAACAATTTGCATTAAAAATTGACATTAAAAAGTAATGACTACAAACCATTGCCACCCAACCTGGATGTTTTAAAGCAATGAATCACAGACGAAATTAACGCTATTCCACCGCGAGTGATTCAAATTTTTTTTGCCAGGCTAAATGAGTGTGAAGAAGTGGACGGTGCGCACTTACAAACGGCTATTTTTCATAAATAAAATTTAAAAACCTACTTTTTCATTTAACATTAATTATAACAACTTTGAAAGCTTTTTGGTGTTTTATTTTTAAGTATCAAAAACGAAAAACAATCTAAAACACCCATATGAAGAATGAGTTCATGATGAATATAAGTAAGTCTAAAGTCATGGTGTTTAAAAGAGAGAGTACGAAAACAATGTGCAATATACATAGTTGTGAATGATGAATACTTGGAGCAGGTGGATGAGTTTGTGCATTTGGGAAGTATGTTTACGAGAGATAGGAAGGCTGATAGAAGAGATATTAAAAGAAGAGTAAATGCAGATAACTCCATTGATGGAGGACTGAACACCGTTGGAGCTAACAAAAGCTGTCCAAAGAAGCAAAGATAGCAGTTCACAATGGAGTGCTGGTACCTACCCTGATGTATGGCAGTGAGGCATGGAACTGGCAGAGGAAGGATGAAAGTAGACTGAATGCTGTAGAAATGAGATCCCTGAGGCGTATATCTGGTAAAAGCATGAGAAATGTCAGCAAAGAATGCAAGGATGATGTAATCGTAATGAGTAAAAAGAAAGGATTGTAAGGAGGATATATGACGCAAATGTGAAGGATAGAAGTCGGGGATACCCGAGGAAGACATGGCATGATCAAGTGAATCAAATAATTGAGTCGGGCCATGTCAAGAGTCAGAATAATAGATGAGTATTAGTGATGCAACGAATACTACTTTTACGAATACGAATACGAATATCAAACCTACTATCCGGCGAATACGAATACGAATAACTTGGCAGAGTAATAAAATACTCATTTATTTAACCTTCTTCTGTTTGTTTTGTACAGGTACAAATAATTAAAATTTACAACTGTCAATTTTTTATTCAGAAAACATAACATCTATAGATTCGCTGGTGATAGGCGATTTCTTTTTTCAGTTTGGATGTTGCCAGTCGTTGAAAAAAACCTCTCCGAGGCGACTGTACATGGCTTGTATGAAAACTATTTTTGTGCGATTTTTTTCAGTCGTGGGAAATTTATATCATTTATCGAAATGTTTCCATATATCACTTTGATCACGTTTACGAGAGGATATCTTATTTAAATTTAGTTCCTTTTACTTTGCAGCTAACTCACATGTAACAATATAGGTACTTGCACTTGACCTGTGCCATCGACTGTCAAATACTGAAACTACTAAGAGAAAGAATGCGTATTAAATGAAAAATTCGAGGTTCATAGTACAGTGCCACAAAATCCATAGACATTTTGACATTTCTGTGACAATTTATTAATTCAAAAGTTTTTTTTATAGTATTCGTATTCGTAAATATATATTCGCCGAATACGAATATTCGGTAAATGTCTACTATTCGGCGAATACGAATATTCGTATTCGTATTCGTTTTCGTTGCATCACTAATGAGTATGTATGAGCCAGTGTATGAATGTGAATGAGAAAAGGAGTGTGTGCCAGACTGAGTTGTTTGGCGGTCCGTCCTCTCTGCCTACCCCTGCGGAATGGTGATGTTAGTTAGTTAGTTAATAAAGAAGGGATTGGAGATACCCAAAAGGCGATATGAAACAGCTTGTATGAGTTTAACCTCTCGGAGGGTGAGCTTTTTCGAACAAAACTGTGCCCCAGGAGTAAGCATTTTTGAAGTGTATGAATAAAACAAAATTAAATGCAAAACAATAGTTTGCCCAAAATCTAGCAATGTAAAAATATTTAAAAAAATATTATTACTTACTAAAAATATTTTAAAAAATATTATTACTTATTTAGACAAGTTAGAGAAAAAACTAATTTAGCCTATCGAAGGGTTCGCCAACCATCGGAGATGAATCACCATAACATGAATACAACAAAATATATATATATACACACACCTACTACAAAATATTACTCACCATACAACATAGCAGGACGTCGTGAGAAAACTTATTCACTTTGGTGCATTGTATGTTTTTTCTTTTTCTTTTTTTTAGTTTTTTTTTTATTTTTATATTAGTTTTTCGCATGGTAGTTTTCAAAACATGGGTAAATAAATAGAGCCACATTACTTTCAACGCACATGAATTAGTTAATTAATTATGTATGTCTAACAAATATAAGAAACAACAAATAAAACACAAAATAAACACGTGGTCACTGTTACATAAAAATATTTCGTCAAACACTTGAAAAATTATTGACAAAATGGTATTGTTGCATAATATAAGAATAAGCGAAACTCAAAACCACACAACAATACGTAATATTTAGATTCATAGCGAAAATAACTAAGAAATCCACGAAAAGAAACCTCAAACAAAACTTTGCAAAAATATTTCACCAAACACTCAATAAATTGTTGAACAGAAGGATATTATTATATAATATAACAATAAACAAAACTCGAAACCTTATAATCATACGTAATAGTCCGATTCGTGGCGAAAATAACGAGAAAACCGCAAAAAACAAACACAAAACTTAGCAAACACCCACACTCTCAAATCAATTGTTGTCAACTGAAGAAACAGGTATAATGGCGGTTGATGACGTCACATGTTTTTTTAAATTTCAAATAGCAACGTCGGTAAATGTGTCAACTACTCCAAATGTTCGAAACATCCTTAGAAACTGTCCATAGGTGGCAGTACACTTCACATTTCATTAATAAATCGCGTGGGGCACGATTTATACACACGGCTGTAATATTACGGCCATACTCCTTGGAGAGTTTTATGTTCTCGCCGTAATATTACAGCCATACTCCCCAAGAGGTTAAACTGTTATTGCGTTCAGCTCCACAATTATTGTATACTTTATATTACACACATGTCCGTAGTTGTTGCCTCATTAATTTTGTTTCGTCTACTTTAGTTGTTTATTTTTAGTGTGCTTGACATTATTATTACTCTCCAACTATCAAGAGCTGCCGGTGGTGAAATCAAGAACTACGCTTTATTTAGTACACTGTGTTATTTTAGTTAATTTCAATGCCGGCAAGCTTTCCACAGTAGGAGTTTATTAATTATTTCATTTTAATAATTACTTTTCCTACTAACTAATAATATTATGTACAATATTTTGATGTAAATTTTGAAAATATTATCCCAATTGTATTCCTTGGATTCCGGTTAATTGGGACATATCGGAGCTAGGAAACTTTGTCCCAATTAAGCGACGCTCTCAATAATGTGAAAAATATTAAGTTGTCAACATTTTAAAGTATTGAGTGCTTGAAAGCATTACCTTGTTAGACTCAATTTAAAAAATTCATTAATAATCATTCCATAAGTCGTTGCACTTTTATTAGGCACAGACTATGGAAATATACTACTTTTAAACTTAAAAACATCGGTTTCAGTCCGGATAGATGGAAAAATATGAATTTGAATTTATATTTTATAAAAACTTTTTTTTTACATAAGAAAAATTATCTTTTCATCGATTTTTTTTTTTTTTTACTTATAATAAAAAAAAACTTGTGAAAACCCAGTAAACTTATTTTGTGGCACCATTTTAATTAAAAATTAATAAATCCTTTTTTTTAACCACTTTTATCATCAAAAAACCAACATGTTTCATAGGCAATGCTTACTTCATCAGGCTGGGCATATACTGAGATTCAGACCGTGCAGTTCAGTGTAGAGCAGAAGAGACGACGCAGAAATCGGTGACCAACCAACATATGCTGTGACGCAGCTTTGTTAAGCCTTTACCTGCTCAGGCAATGGTCGTTTGTGAGAATGTCGAGTTCCGAGCCTGATTCTAACATGAAATTAATAATTTACCATTGATTTATTGTTTTTCAATGCGCAAATGCCTGAAAAAGCGAGATTCTCATTGGGAATATTGCCCGCCTGCGCGCACTTCATGCAGAATCTGCACCGCGGCCACAACTCTATGCAGAGCAGACGTGTTTCTGGCACGTGCCTACCCCGCAGTGTATATCTTTTCATACATTTCCAACGTCCATACATCACGAAATCTGACCTGCTCTGCTCTGATCTGCTCTGCGCAGCCTGCGTCTTAGCATACGCCCATCCTCAGGGTTTACTGAAAACACAGTGTTTTAAGTAAACCCTGATGATTTAAACATTGCTTATGAAACTAGTTGGTTTTTTAAACAAAAAAGTGGTTAAAACTAAGTATTTATTAATTTTGAATAATAAAAAAGCTTGTACATAAAATTGTCTTAGAATCATCTCCTCTCGGAATGGACTACTAATTTCTGAACACTGTTTGAAGAAAAAAAATGTGAACTTGGACCATTGTACTTTTTAAACTTACATTCATTCATTTTCCTATGAGCCAACTTAGTAATGCCATTTAAAGTAAGGAAGTAAGGAGGCCTCAGCATGGGTAAGCCAGCCAGTGAGACCAACATTATTAAATTATACTATAAAATGTAAAATATTGTATCAAAAAAAAAAAAACCATCACAACGTCCTCAATTTTTGTCTACGTTATTTTGGCGACCTGTACTTCAAATTAACCTCACAGCTTGTTTGGATGTTATTTTTAATCCTCTTTCAACAATAAAATTTTGTTTATCTTGAAACCAATGATGTAACCTTCGAAGTAGTAAAAGTAATTTTTTTTTAATCTTTCTGATAAATTTTAATTGTTTGTACTCTAAACAAATTTCCCGATTAACCGGAATCTTCTGTTGTCAAGTTCTCTCTTCCTTTTGCACTTGCGTTTATTTTGCTTTTACGTATTTACCCGTTCCCTGTTGTTTTTAATCACGCATTTTGTGTTTTCTGTCTTTTCAAACAACAAAATCTTCCCTACCCACCGATCGACTGACAAACCAATCAACCCACCAACCAACCGACCGACAAACCTTGCAATGCTCTCGTACGCTCGTAAAATCGCGCGTACATATGATATATATCCACATATATATATATTGCTCAATATATATATTTGCGCAACTCCAGCACGGGACGAGCGGGCGCGTCAGCAAACGGCGCTATCCAATCTTCGCGCATCACGTGCAGAAAGATCGTCGGCTCCATAGGAAAGATCGCAAGAAGAAAAAAATCGAGTTCGCCGATCATTGCGTGAGTAACATACAAAAAAAAATCGCGACGATCATCGCGAGTTGTAAATTTTTTTTTCGTTTCCCGCTTCTGTCACATCCGCTCAGTTTTCTTATTCTATTATTTCCTTCTGTCGCTTGGTGTAATTTTTGGTTTCTACGCATTTTGTGAATTTTTTTGTGTGATTTATGTAATTTATCATGCTTTGTTCATTGCGCCTTGCTTAATAATCAGTAGTTTTACATACAATAATGTGTGGAAGTTGGCTGTTGGGGTTATTTTTAAGAAAAGGAAGGAGAGAAAGATCTGGGAAGGAAAAAGGCATAAGGGGTGGGTACTAATCTGGGTATCAGTGTATCCAGGAGTATGAACAGATCCCTCCCACTGCGATGCAAGGTGACGGGTCAAGAGAGTCTGCTGGATAAGTAAAAAGTCAACCAGTCTCTGGGTTCACACAGCATGCCGGTGGGCAGACGCATCCGCCGCCAAGACCAGGACATAAATAATTGATTCCAGGGGTGGCAGTACCCATACCAGCCTCCCAAATTTATTTTGAATAAACACAATTGATATGATAATATCTTATAATATAATGATTGTGTTGTTGTGCTAGTTGACTGATCACAATTTGATCAAAAGTTGAAACAGAGTACAGGCGTTTTACGAGGATTTTTAAGCTGCAAAAATTTCAAAATGGCTTTGAAAGTTTTAATCTTATGTTTGAAGCATTTATTATTTTCTCTCATGCAGTGAGTGTTCTAATATAATATATAATTTAGTTTTGGTTGATGACAATAATAATGCGCTTTGAAGTATGTTGGACATTTTATACCATAAAGTTATAAAATACAACATAAATAAAGTTAACATTTAATTTCTAAAATAATCTCGCGCTGCATATTAATAAGTCAAGAGGTTATATTCTTTGCATTCTGTCCACACTATTCAATAAACTTAATTACATTGTTAATTAACTCAGACCCGTTCAAAATCACAGATAGTCTGAATTCTCAATACATAATTAAAATTTTGAAAATGGCAATTGAAATAATTTTTTTAAAATTATTGTTTTATAGGTATTACTTTTCTGAATTATCCAAGTAACAAATCCGAGTTATTGAGTTCATTGTTCAGTTAGTATTTTTATTTTAAGTTTTATGTAAGTTTTTCATTCGTGATATTTTTACTACACACAGTAATGCGTGTAATATTAATATTTGTAAAATAAATGTTTGTTACAGCGGCAACAGCAAGTCAAAGAGGAACGGTATTGTCACCAACCCGGCCATGAGGCTCGTGGCCAATGTCAGAAATGGACTAGGTAAGTTCATGTTAAATATAACCTAATCCAAACTTTCCCATTCTTTTCTCCTTCATGTCCCCGTTTCCTTGATCGTCACTACATATGCCAACCCTAATTTGCAACCTGCGAAGATTTTCTCTGTGTAAAGGGAATCCCATAAAAAAGATAAGAAAATAAGGCAAAATTGTATTATATATCACATTTTAAATAGCGTGCTGTTCAAATTCTGAGAGCGAGCCCAAAATAAATTCCACATAATGTGCATTATGAATTCAGTGACTAATATAGTTTATCTAGTGGCGCTTCAGCGGTAAACCTTGCGGGCATACAAACCTTAGGACTCCACTAGCTTGAGATTTGTACGAAATAGTTCTAGAAGAATCAATAGATTTTCTTGTGATTATTTTTTAAAAGTTGTAATTAGTTAGTTCACCTCCATTCAACTGAATGGAATTCAGGATTTTGTTCATAAAATCCATAGAGTTATGGTCAAAAACCTCATTGACCAATTAACTCCCTTTTTACCACCCGGCATTAACCGCTGGGACGCCGGAGACGCGCCGGCGCGCGCGTCATATGCGCATGCGCGAGAAAATAATTCAAATATTTGAATAATACATCCGACAAAAAACTTTTGGTCCACGATTTTGGCCCTTCTATGTACACAATTTGTATGGAGAACAGTGTCAGAATCGCTTGCGCTGTCATTACTCTCGGAGACGCTACAAGTTTCATTCACCTAGTCACCCTGGAATATTTTAAAAACGATTTCTTCTATGACAATCGGCTGTCAGAATTTGTCGCGAATTTAACGGTCGCAATTAATGGGTGTATCGCGAATAAAACGATCATAAAACCTATTAATTTACGTAATAAATGCAAGTAATGTGGTTTTAGTAGATAGCTTATTGTGTTGTGAACGTGTTTCAGTTAATAAAATATACAATAGCTCAAAATTTATCAACAAAACATTCAATTCAAAATTCAAAGTGGTGGTTTTTTAGTGTTTTTTTGCGAAGTTCCGCGAATTTCCGCTAAATGTCACGGCATGTGACCGGTTAACCTGTTGAATGCCGGGTGGTATTTTGAAAAACCGAAATATCCATTTAAAAACAAAGGAATTGTTTTTTTTTGCAATTGTTTTCTGTTTACCAGATTATATTATTATTATTAATGTATATGACACGATAATATATAAGATATGTAATATCGTAAGAGATTTTTTCAGAATAGCTAACCAACTAAAAAAATATAATAAAAAATCTCCCATTTTGCTGATTGATTTTATTATTTCTACACAAATCTGAATATATACCCAACATGAAAAAACACAATTCAAAAGAGTTTGCAAATAAATAAAAACCTTTATACACATTTGAAAATGTAAAACATCGATTTTTTCGCCTTTGACAATTATCAAAATTGACCCAAAAATTCATAGAAAATTCATTTAAAAATATTCTAGAGTAGCTAGATTAATGAAACCAATCGTTACGTCAAGAATGATATTGGCGCAA
This sequence comes from Limnephilus rhombicus, assembly GCA_929108145.2. Taxonomy (NCBI): domain Eukaryota; kingdom Metazoa; phylum Arthropoda; class Insecta; order Trichoptera; family Limnephilidae; genus Limnephilus; species Limnephilus rhombicus. The sequence continues at coordinate 15,455,781 of OV815296.1, forward strand.
GTGATTCTGACCTTGTCCTTTATACAGTTTTTCATACATAAGGGTTAAGCCCTTGAGGTGATTAGCGCCCTTAAGGTGATATCGACCTGACGCGTATATATTATTTTAAATAAATGGGGTTTGGTTCTAAAAATAAATACTTTAAAGCTTGAAAAAAATTTCCGTCATAGACGTGACCTTCGCTGTTGTTTGCATAATTTCAGCCCTGTATAAAATAATCTGTTTTGATTTGGTTACCGTAAAATGGATGCTAATTGTGTGTGTGTTGACGTGTGTTAAAGATTCAGCGGCGGCCAACCTGCGGCGTACAGGCGTGGCGCTGGCGGCCTCGGCCAGCTCCAACAACCCGGCCGTGAAGACCAACGCCTTCCAGTGGCGCCGCGAGACCCCCTTGTAACATCCGCCTGTCCCCGGCCTCAACCTCGGCCTCAAGTGGCGCGATATGGACGAGGACGAGCGCAGTGTCGACGAGTTCACCCAGCGGGAGAGGAGGTTCCATTGACTTATAACTAATTACTATATTCAATTAAAAGTTCCCAAAGGTGACACTTTTAAGTGTCGACAAGTTCACTCGAGGGACAGAGGAAGTTCAGTTGACTTGTACTATAAACTATTAAAAGTTTACATAGGGAGTTCACTCAATGGATGAGGAGGTTCCGTTAAGTAATAACTATAAGCATGTACAATTAAAATTTGAGTGTCAGCAAGTTCACTCTGAGTGGGTGAAGAGGTTCGATGGACTTATAACTACATACAATTAAAACTTTATAAATGTGTCAACGAATTCTGAGTGGGTGAGGAAGTTCCATTGACTAATAACTACATTCAATTAAAACTTTTATATAAAGATGGCACTTTAAAGTGTCAACGATTCACTCAACAGGAGAGAAGGTTTCATTGACTAACAAAATAGAGGTAACAAGTGAAATTAGACATTCAGTTTTGCATTTTCAATGCGTGAGATAAAAGGTTCCATTTACATATAAATACAATTAAAACTCTACAAAGGCGATGCTATAAAGATGCGTTAAGAGGTTCAATCGAGTATTAAATCTTTATAAAGGTGACGTTTTAAGTGTCAACGATTTCACTCAGCGGGAGACGAGGTTCCATTGACTATTAATTAAATCTTTACAAAGGCAACAGTAATTATTAAATAAAGTATTAAGTGCTGACAAGCAGGAGAATAGATTCCAATGGCTAAAGGTGGAACTATTTTGTGAAGACTAGTGAAATTAGGCGTGGAGTTTTAGTTGTGGGTTGTCCTAGATGACCGTGTTGTGATTGAATATGATTATTGTCGTTATTTCAGTGGGAAAACGATTGACCGAGGTATTTCATTTAAAAACTATTCTGCTGAATTTAAAGAGGCTCACAACATCAGAATGTGTAAATAAAACACAATTTAAATTACTTTATTATAAATTTTGCTTGCATGCAAAGTCAAAAACGCTTTATGAAGACGCTAATAGTTTTTTTATGTCTTACAAGAGCCTTCATTTTAATATTTTGTATTCGGTTTATCGATTGTCCAGTTGGATTAGTCAGACATCTCTGAAAAATTGAAATTAGAGTTGAGTATGCAGTTATATGTAAAAGTGTACCTCCTATCTGGTACAATACTCAGATTAATTAATTAATTAATAACATCAACAAATCAATTATAATGCAGAAAAATTTGTAGTGAATTAAACAAAAAATTAATATACCGGATTAAATCTAATGTACTGGACCGTTACGCCTCCCGGTGTTATTTTAAAGCATATTTAATATGTAAAATACAGACAAGTGTAAATAATATTTGATTTATAGCGAGCATTAGAATATTGCTTTCCTCATTTTCTCAAAACTTACTATTTGGAGAAGTCTGATTAATCAACTGAACGATTGATATGCAGGGGAGTTATACGCCTTCCTCGGGGAGTTGTGAAGAAGGTTAAGAGGTCCGAATTAAATGACAGAGGAAAGACATAAGCTTGTAGCATGTTCAAGCATTCATGCATTTAGCGTTGCGCAGTAGTACCCATTCTCACGATAACATCTAATGACTGTTTATATCCATAATAAAGCTGAATGTCAGTCTGAAAATCAGTCATTAGTTTATACACGGCTAAAACTGATATCGTCTTCCCAACAGTGTACATGAATAAAAGTAATTGAAATTCATACAACGGCTTTCGAAATAGAAAAGTCCCTAACGTGGATTGTTCTTTCAGCTGGACTGTTTTACAGTCTTACTAATAAACAAGTTTTAAATTTTTTACAACTGATAAATGACCATTTACGATACATTAATAGTTGTTCATCAGCTGTGTAAAATTTAAAACACGTATATTAGTAATGCCCTTCGCATTTAGAACTCGTGTATTTATAATGATTGGTGTATTTATAATGACTCAGCGCGTTTGCTATTTTTAAACTATGTATTTGGCTTAAATTTAACAAAAAAATCATTATATTGTTAGATATACATAATCTACAAAAATTGCAATGATTGAATTTATTAGGTACTTTTCTCTAAGCTTGGGTAAACTTAGAGAATTAAATGTTCTTTGATTTCTTCATTATTTTAAGAAAGTCTTTTTTTTTTAAGTACACTCCCATGCTAAAAAGTTGATGTGGAGTTTGAGGAATAATTATTTATTTACTGAAGTAGCAGTGGAGATAGGTTGATCGATGATGGTATTGAAAAATATTAATTTGGGTTCATGTTAAAAAGTTCTTAAAATGATTTCCGAATTCACTATGTACGTGTGTGTGTAAGATAATTTTATTTGAAAATATACGGAAATAAATATATTAAAATACACTATGCCTGACACGTGCGGCATTATATTGTAATGATACATACAAAAGATTAGTGTAAGCATTCATTAAGTAGACTTATAATAACAAACGGCTGTAAAAATGCAAAAATAGTTGTCACTTTATTGGGAAAACAAATAAATCACACCAATTTATTACTGTTATTTTGTTGTGCATCTCACTCGGATGAAAATACAATAACATGGCAACATTAGTCTTATTATGTTTTCTTTTTAAATGTCAATTCAGCCATTTTTAATGTGTTGTATTCATTGATAATTTATTGTGGAATAAATTTTTTAGAAATTCCTTCATATCAAGGTTGGTTAAACCCTAGGGGCCGAACCCCTATATTTACAGTGTTGAAATTGTGCCCACGCACGATATGAAGCACTGTAATTGCAGAGTCGACATTGTACGTTCATTTGAATATTTCCTCCCATAATTAAAGACAAAAATTAAAATGTCACTTTATGAAGTATGATATTTGAGTCTTATAATTTCAATACCCGCTGTATCCGATTTTTTGACACAATGATCTACAATGACATCTTATTCACATTTTGCGAGGAACAAGAGGAAACTAAAATTCTACAAAGCCTCCCTTATCACGATCAAACATCATGCTAAAACTGCTATACTGTCAAAACCTGCTGTATCGGAATATAACCAATCACGAGCAGTTATTTTGCCAAGATGGCGGGTTTAGAAACTCACACATCAGGTCAGTTGAGTTTCAAAACAGTGATATTGTTATGTTATTTACTCATGATATGTGATATGGTTATATTATTTACTCACAATATGTTATATCGTGAGTAAATCACGAAGTTATATCCATTTTATTTAACGAAATTACTTAAATGTTGCTAGACAAATATAAAAAATGAACACTTTTCGAAATAATATTATTATTTTTTCATGTTCAAAAAATTGAAAAGCAATTACTTATTTACGCTAGAGATGTGACAGTTTTTTTGCAGTTTTCTCCAAATCAATGAAAGTTGATATAGCGGATATAGAAATTAAACGACTCATTTATTGTATATGTGTTAGATTTTTATTGAAGTTTCTTGTCGACCCCTACGGCTTAAAAGCGACTGCCTAAAACATGAAAGGTCTTATTTTAACATGCCACCTCTGTGGTTTATTGGTAAAATCACCAAACTTACTTTATAAATGTTTATTCACATTATATTTTGTGATTTCAATGTGTAAATGATCTCTGTATGTATATTTTTTGTACTTTTCTATTGTCTTTTTTATTCCTTAATATTATTTATTAAATTTCTTTAGTTTGTAAGAATCCTTTAAAAATACATATTAGTAAAGGGGGTTCTCTATTATTTCGGGAATATTTTATCAATTCATTTAAATGGAATTTTTCTACAACTTTGAACTGAAAGGAAACTACTATTGATGCTTCATAAATCATAGATTTTCCGAACTGCTGAAAGATAATATTTCTGATATGATTGAAACAACCCACTTAACTATTATTAACATATTTATGAGGCCATATAGTCCAAAATAAAAATATTATTTAGTAATATTTTTCAATTTTGATATCTATATCCAACGAATTTTAGTTGTGTAATTCGAATTATGATTGCATTTATTTTAAAATAATTGTTTGACCAATTTTGTATGTTATTTTATAGATATTATGGTTTGCAGGTCTCTGCCTCACTTATATGGCACATTACTTTGTATAGCTTATATAAAATGCTATAATTTATTACTTCCTGCTTTACATCTAAGAATGTCAAAAAGTAAAGAAATTGTGTAATATTTTTTATTCAAAATTTAATATCAAAAGTAGCAATAGTTTCATCAATTCTAATCATGACAGTTTGTCGTTTTTGTATATAGACTCTATCTTGCAGTAGCGTTCAATGTTACAATTTATTATGTGTTTTAGAATATACCTTCTTCATTTTCTTAGGAAGTATTTAGAATTTAGCCTCTTTTCCACCAGAAACTGCATACAAATTATTCAGCTTCAGATTTTCTTGAAAATGGATTGTAAATGCTTTTGATGAAATGGTGTTTGATTCATTGGGTGATATGCAGTATATTATGTAGGATAATAAGTATGGGAAGGAAAAGGATGGTCAATCACTTACCATTTTACCATCTCTGCGAAGAAGCACATATCATAATTAGTCCTGGGTCGATCGATCGTTTTACACGACCCGGGTCGCTCACGAGATACTGGCGTCATGAGCGCTCTTTTCGCGACACAAAATATGAAACTCGATTACGCTTCACCCAGCTACTTTCTACTACCTGAGTCGAGAGAGAAGGTGGCGAAACCCGGGTGTTGACAACCCGCTCGCTCTCTCATATTACATCGATCTATCGTCGCTCGCCCCGCCACTTCCGCACCCGAAACCCAGGTAGCAGTAGTAGAGCGGTTGCGAGAAGTGGGTCGCGAGACCCGGGTGCTGACGAAAAAATGACCCGCTCGCTCTTTTGTGGTCCGTGAGCGGGTTTCAATGAGCGGGTTATTCACGACCGACCCAGGACTAATCATAATCACTTTAATATTATATAGTTCCACTGCAACACCTTGAGGTAATCTAATAAAATGAATATGTAAAACTTATATTACACGTATATGCAAACAACACCAAGAACCTGCTGCCATGATAGTCAAATTTTTTCTTCTGTTTTCAAAACAAAAACAATCGAATTTGCACTATTTTTTTGCAAGTGTTCTAAATTTCAAACAGTTTTCCAGCAATGGTAGGAAACTTAACAGTAAGGGGAAGGAAGGAACCGATAAAATGACATTCTGGTAGGAACCAAGTATATTCTTATTTCAAGACCAAACAGCATCTTTCCTTACAAATATTTTTATTAGTTCTGACAATCATAAATTTGTTTCTGTTTTATGTACATTTTCAAAGTGAAATGCCATATAGTGAGGTAGGTCTGTATAATATATAAAATATGTAGTATTTTTTTATATCGTAAAAGGTGCCAAAAAGTTTAAACAAACCTATTTTCCTTAATTTTTAATTGAAATTTCATTCAAAAGCAAATTTTCACTGTGTATGAATATTATTTTTGTTGATTCTGACAAATTTATACTTGACTATAAAATACTCTTTATTATGTCATGAATCAAACATCGTTTAGATCTATTGCTCCGGATTGAACTATCCCAACTCATATTAACCAAAAGTAAGTTTAAAAAAATACAATTGTTACTTAACAAGATGTTAATAACAAAAATACTAGCTCTCTTTAAAAACATCTTTTGATTATCTTGATTTGCTAGAGTTCAATTCAGTCAACACCTTCAGACTTGAAGGCCTCGACACTGACAATCAAGATGGCCACTGAACTTGTTCAAATATAACATTTATTTACGTGGTGGCAACATTTTCTTTTATTTACATGCTCCTATCCCTGACAATACATTATGCACTGTATGTATGTATTATCTTACAGCAACCATATATGTGTGATAATTCAAAATAAGAATATTTCATAATGAAAGATAAGTCTTTATAAATTATTGACATTATAAACAAGATGTCAGCCATTAGAGGCTGTCCCTGTCTTGGCATTTAGAAAAGAAAGTGTTGATTAGGAGCAATCAATTTGTGTATTTTTTTATTATTTGTAAATATGTTTAAAAAGAAAATATTATTTATTTATTTGTTTAATGTAAGGAACACTAACTATTTATATGATTGAGTGTATTGTATTTTTTTAAATGCTTTTTTTACCAAATACTAATTTTAAGTTTATCTACTATTATTGTAAAATTATTTTTTATTGCACCGATGCATCAGATTTAGAAACGGAATAGGTAAGGAGATGTTAGAATATTTATTTGTGAAATGAAAATAAAAGAAGGTATTGTGAATGTCCAAATCTATGACAATTTAATTTAAAAACATAATTACATTTCTTAAAACCCTGTTGAAACTTATAAATTACATTCTTATTTAAGTAAATAATAGTGCAGCTGCTGTGAACATTCCAAAACTCAACTCTTGAAAAAATATTGTCTTAATAATTCAGCAATGTTGCCATACTGCATTAACCTCTTATTTGCCGGAGACGCGCGGTTTGTGCGCATGTGTGTGGAAAAAATTTCGAAAAAAAATGTTTGTCTGCGATTTTGACCCTTCTATGTACAGAATTTGTATGAAAGACAAGGTCAGAATCGCTTGTGCTGACATTTACCCATGTCCTAGGCAAAAATTTCATTCACCTGGCAACCCCAGAATATTTTTAAATGATTTTATCTGTGGCATCAAAATGTCAAATTTGCCGCGATTCTTTCTGTCAAAGTCGATTCGTGTTACTTGACGAAAACATCGTAAAACCTATCAATTTACGTAATTAACGCAAGTAATGTTGTTTTGGTACATAGTTTATTGTTCTAGGAATGTGTTTCGGTCAATAATATATATGATAGCTCAAAATTAATCCACAAAACATTCAATTCAAAGTGGTGCTTTGTTGGGAAATTTCCGTGTTTTTCCTGGCCTGTGATGGGTTAATGCCACAAAAATTCATTAACCGAACAAAAAAAAAAATCTCAAATATTATATTTTTCTTTTATTTTAAGCATAGATTCAATGACCACAGCATAACTTCTAGAAAATCATTATACGTACTATTTCTAAATTGTATTTGAATTTGGTTTACAAACTTATCCTATGCTAGAGGTCAAAAGAGAAACTAAAAAATAATTTTTTCTTTCACTAAATCTACTGTATGCACTTCATAGATATGTGTTCATCTAATATAAATACTTTGCCATAGAAGCATTTTAAAATGTTGCTTTTATTATACCTTTTTTCCGTGGAAAACTATTTTAATTTTTCAGGTTGCTATATGGGAGCGAGAAAATAATAGTTTGGATTTCCATAGACAAATACAAAAGTAGAATGGTTACCGAGTGCCTACCCTAATATTGACAAAAATCTACTAAACACACAAATGTAATTTTTTAAGTGATGAGTCTATCAAAGTGTATTTTGAATCAATAAATTGAAAATATAATGTAAATAATATATAGTTTTTTTAGCTATGATACATTTAAGAGATGTCAATTCTATTTAACAGCAATGCAATCTTACTTATTATCATATATGTAGCGCACTTACACAAGGCTCAAGAATTTTGTCGTATTAAAAAAACATTGCAATGGTGGTAGCCAACCTCCGATAGGAGAGGGCTCCAGAAGCTGAATAAGCAATGATTTCTTGCAATTTGTAAGAATAACTGATTAAATTATAATATTCTTAAAAGTGTATTAGAATTTTTATTTTTTGTAGAATGTTTTTGGATGTTCCGATTTGCAGCTTAATGTTTTCATATTCAAAGTGCAAATAAAAGTTGAAATTTCTGAATCAATCTGTTAAAAATATCTTTTTTTTCGAGTATTTTGAAATACTGCATGCATACGTAATTTTTGGCCTAAAGTAAAAACTAAATTATAAAAATTATATTATAATACGATACTACTAGCTCAAAATAAATATATAATAAAGTAGGAAGCATATCTTTAATTTGTATACAGAAAACCAAGCTTTCTTCCAAAATTTTGATAAAACCTATTTAATTTTAATTCCTAACGCCATCTATGTTTGCACAAAGGAAACTGCACAATCAAAATCCTGTCGCTTCTGATTTATTAAAATCTATTTAAACTGATGAACTGGCAATAATTTATCATTTATCTGCTTATTTTCTCCTAATAATAAACTTGGTTTCTTCAAGACAAGATGAACAAATCTCTTCCTCTCACTTCCTGCTTACTTTCTGCTTACGAAAGCATTTTAAAAATGTTGACTCTTTGTTGTTTCGACTATCTCAGAAATTCTTCCTTTTTCTAACAACTTGTAATGAAGATACATATACCTAATAATACTGTGTTGCGATTTAGTTACCTGCAGATAATTATATCTGATAATATATTATATAATTATAATTGATGACTATATTATAATGTGTACTTGTTATAGCCAAACTAAAACCAGACGAAAGCATCAAATTTTGTGACAGCACCCATTATTTTTTTGAAAACTAACCTACATATTTGTATTTAAAACTTTTATTTATTTTATTTTTCTTGCACATTTATTTTACATTTGGAGACAATTATAAAAATATGTAAAAATGTAACAAAATTATTTGATCAACGCTTTGTCGGTAGCTTTGGCTGTAATATGTATGCACTGATTGTCAATCTACAAGACTTGAAATAAATAAAAATGTATTTAACCATATTCAAGTGTTTTATTACTGAAATGCGGGTGTTCAGGGATAAAGTGCTCTATCATTGTGGGCGATTCTACATGAAGAAGTAAAAAAAAGATAAATAATAACTTTTTTCGACATTCCTTTTTTTCCTGCGAAAAATATTTTTCCATGATGAATTTTTTTCCCATAAGAACAATTCAACTTTTTTAGTTGAAAACTGCCTTCTTGGAATTATTTATCTTTTTTGCTCAAGGCTTGATGTCAAACAACGATATCTACAAAAAAGCATACCAATAATTCGAGTGACAAATATCTACAAAAGACATAGGTACCAATTATTATTATTTTTTTGTTATTTTTATTTGTTGCTAGGGCAATCCCGACGAGTTACGAAACTCAGTTTTAGAATGGGAGGAATCTCTACATATTATAAATTAAAGTCCCCTGCGTCGTCTGTCTGTCTGTCTGTTCGCGATAAACTCGAAAACTACTGAACGGATTTTCATGCGGTTTTCACCTATGGATAAAGTGTTTCGTAAGGAAGGTTTAGGTATGTAATTTGTCAAGGATTTGTGTAAATTGGTTGAAACATAACGATAATTGTTAGAAGTGTCAGAAAAAGTCGAGCCGCCTGGTAGCTTTCATCGAAAACGCTGCCTGACCCTTATGGGATATAACAAAACAAATGCATGGTGGGATATTCCTCTTTTATAGATCTACAAAAAAGTCCGCAAAGGCATTTTTTTTATTTATTTATTACATAAGATACATTTATATAGTAAAATAACATAATAATAATATTTTAAAATAGCTGTAAATATTAAAATGGGTACAAGTGTTATTATGTCTTGTTTGTCTATATTAGTTCCTAGCTAGGCAGATTGCCTGTTCTAAGGAACCAAATGCTGGTGAAAAATGCAAAAAATGTATTCTGAACAAAAAAAAAACAAAGTGTTTTTTTTTTTTTGTAGATTAAATATATACTAAGTTCTTACTGATTGTGGCATTTAATAGTTAAGCATTTTAAGTTTTAAGTGACGTTATTTAACAATTTTTCAGACTCAACCCTACCTAATGCATATATCTATCTTTTACGGATAGCTTACTATACCCATTCTATCTTCTAAAAAAATGGTCACGTACATTGCGGTAATTGAAAAGTTATTTAGACGGATACAGTATTAATCCTTAATAATTTAAATACGTCAGTTACCCCAAGCATTTCATGCACATTATTATAATCTTTCATATCATCTCTACGAATTATAAATTAAAGACCTCCGCGGAATCTGTCTGTCTCTTCGCGATAAACTCAAAGACGGCAGTGGTTATAAAGGTTGGATAACTATCCAGTAGATGATGTTGTGTTTTATTAGTCACAGCAAAGCGTGGCCGGGTCAGCTAGTTTAATACATAAATAGGAGGAGGTAATAGATGTACAATTTTAGATGGGTATTTTGGTAACAAAAATATAAGTTTCACATAGAAAACAGCATAAAAATAATAAAAAAAATACTGGTTAAGTAGAACAGTTACAGTTTGTCAAATAAGAGTAGAAAATATATGAGGGCGCCACTGTTGATTAAATGGCAATACTAAACACATAACTCATGGTGTTAAAGTAAAGCTGTGTAACCTACATTTTTATAAAAAAATAAAAAGGCATAATAGTGGAAAAAATATTTTTACATTGCGGTATAGATACTCGCCGATCTCAAAATTAGAATTGAATATAGGTATATTATTATTATACCTTTGAAATTTTGTGTTAACATAATGAAGAATAACTATAATGTAATAAAATATAAAGCACAGTTTAGAAATTGCTCATATTTATTTAATACTAGATAAAGTACCTAGCGTTGCCTGGGCTTTAGATCATGTCTCTAATTTTAGATCTAAATATATTTAACATTCAGATCTAAAAGTAGTATAACTAAACTCACCATTAGTGATTCTTCCTTTCTATCTATTGTTAAATTCAAATTTATGTTAAATTAAATTAAAGCAAATCGCTTTATAAATCACCTTTTAATCAAATTTATGTCATGGAGAAAAAATGATTTTTTTAAATGTGGTTTACTGTGTTCTGTATATTCAGTGTCATTGCATTTCAAAAAATATTTGACAGTTAAATTGGTGTTGCCAGTCTACAAATTTAGTAGTTCCAGTTTTTATATTTTCTACTCTTTTTTGACAGACTATACACTGGTCAAGTTACTTGAAATAGATTTTGCTATGTTTAATGACTAATATTAAATGATCTAAATAGACCCTGTCTCCTTTCCCTCCCCACATTTTTCGTCCTTATAACTAGTAATGCGCATTGCTTTATGATCGAAGGGGTGACCGGACAACTCAGAATGAATTCAACTCAACATCTCCTTTGAAAAGTCATTATAAGTGATGAAAAAAATTGGTTAAATAGGTTAAATTCTTTTTTTTTTTAAATACAATTTTTCATAGCTTTTAATGACTTTCCGAAGAGGTGTTGAGTTGAGTTGTCATGAAACCTACCGAAGATATAATTTGAGTTGGGGTATGAATTTTGGGTTCCATTCGAAAAGCCCCCTAACGTAATCTCCAATTTTTTTCATCACCCGGGTCGTGTAAAACGATCGATCGACCCAGGACTAGCTGAAAGGCACTGCTTTTCTCCCCACTGAAGAGATAAACCAGTAGAAGTGTGTTGTGAGCTCAATATTTTTTCCCCTCCGGTGAAATTGATCAAACATTTTCAAATATCACCATTCTTTCTCTAGCAGACAGAAATTTTATTAACCTGACTGGTGCTGAGGAGTCCAAAGGTGGCATGTCTGTCTGTATGAATCATACTTCTTGGGATTATCCGTTAAATATTGTTTCCCCTCTTTACACAACTGCTAAACAGGTAAATTTATTACGCCGGTACAAATAATAATATCAGTACTTGAGCCTAAGTAAACGCTGCCTTATCTATTAGCCATAAGGTAAATAGGATTGGTACGAGTACCTCACAACTACAAACACCTCCAAACCGTTTCTGAGCTGATAATAGATTGGAGATAAACAACACATAAACCAAGATAAGATAAAAGTCACTAATGTAGAAATACAGTCATTCTCTAGATTATATCTGTGAGTTACTCTGCAATTTTCACCTATTAGAGTCAATACAAGTGACAATCAAATGCAAAAAACGTTTAAAAACCATCGCAGATGTGTTTTTGATCTAAAATCTGTGATATTGGTTGTTTTAAGTTGTGAATTAGTTGTGAATGTAGTAATAAACAATAATTATCGCTGACAGTAAAAGTTTTTTTACAGATTCACAGAGGGAGGTAAGTTTCATATTATTGTATCTATCGATCATCCAGTTGTTTAGTCAGACATCTCCAAATACTAAGTTTTGAAGTAATGAGCAATGTAATATTCAAATGCTCACCATAAATCAAAATATTATTTACACGTGTCTATGTTTTATACAGGTGTAACAGATTCTTGAGCATATTTGGAGTAAAAAATGTACATGTCATTTTGGTGTCCGATGACACTTTTTTTTCTATTAAAAACGATACAAATATTTTTCCATCACATGCCGTAACTGACTGTTAAAAAGTAGTGTTTATAGCCCTTGAAGGCCTTGCGTTTCGTTCTAACAGCATATTTACCATATGAGACAGCGCATATCGCTCACGCACGCATAATTCCCATAGCCCGTGGAAACAATAGCGCGGTGTAATTGAAAAAATTGTACACCTCATACATTATTACTAGACATTGGATTTTGCGCATTTGCATATGCAAATGCATATAATTCTCTAATTACGGCGTTAATGCATATTTTAGAATTTTTTTCCAATCGTGCATATTTCGTTTAGTAGCGGGAAGTACGTATAGGGAACTAGGTGACGATGACGTGTAGGGCGCGAGCGCGGTGGCTGACTGAACTGACTGACCAATAGAAAAAAAATATCGTCCGACACCAAAATGACAAATTCATTTTTTACTCCAAAAATGCTCAAGAATCGCTGTTTAAAATCCCTCGGGCATGTTCTGTTATTAAATATGCTGTAAAATAACATCGGGAGGCATAACAGTCCGGTACATTAGTATGACATTTTGAAATGTCCTACTAGTGACACAAAAAACATTAACATTTTGTTTAATTCACTACAAGTTTTTGTGCATTATAAAATTGATTTGGTGGTGTTTATGAGTAATCGGAGTATTGTACCGGATAGAGTGTAAACTTTTACATATAACTGCATACTCAACTCAAATTTCGATTTTTCGGAGATGTCTGACTAATCAACTGGATGATCGATATGGTGCATGTGTAATTAAGAACGTGTAACCTGTTTGCAATATCTAAACAACATCTGTAACAGTTTCATAACCTTGATTCTGAGATAAAATAATATTATCATTGCTTCACCCTGCGTTTAAAGGTTCTAATATTTTTGTCAATTCTTAGGCCATCTCAGAATTGGAACAAATTTGCTGCTATGAAATGAGCATTGTAGTCATCATTACATAGTATAAAATGTCGCTCAAAATGTATGGGCACGTTAATCTTTTAAACTACGCAATGGATTTTCATACGGTTTTCACCAATAGATAGAGTGATTGAAGAGAAATGTTCATATGTATAATACATGTAAATTATATTAGAGAAAAGCTGAGAAATTTAAAGAAAACATATTTTTGTGTGATTTAAAACGGCTGGCGGGCCGTACTACAGTCACTTTTGAAATTCGTTCTACGGAAGAAATTGGAAAATAGATGTCCTAGAGTAAGTAGGTATTTGATTTGAATTATTTTATTTGATGAAGTCGCTCAAAATGTATGTGCGCAGAGATCTTTTAAACTACGCAACGGATATTCATGCGATTTTCACCAATAGATAGAGTGATTCAAGAGGAAGGTTTATATGTATAAAAACATGCTTATTATAGTAGAGAAATGTCGAGAAATTCAAATATTCAATTCAGGCAGCGGGCAGCTGGCAAGCGGGTGGTGTGGATTTTATAATGGTTGGGTAATGGCGTTGTGTTTCGTTAGCCACAGCAACGTGTGGCCAGGTCTGCTAGTATTCTTATATAGGGTATTTCATTGAGCTTCCTATCTTTCAATTTAAATAAAACAGAGTGTGTGTGAGACATCATCGAAATTTTATTTTCGTTTGAAAGGCCTATCGATGCCATTATGTAAGGAATATAATATCGGTCAAATGTCCGCCGCGACTTCTCTGGGTGACGCGCATCCGAAATGTCCAATTTTCCATGACTCTCAAAGGTCTATACAAATAAGCCGAAAACCACAGCGGCCCTCAAAACCAACATAACCCTTGCCATCGGTCAAATACAGCCTGATTAATGCGCCAGAGTCATAGAAAATAGGACATTTCGGATGCGCGCCACCCAGAGAAGTCGCGGCGGACATATGACTGATATTATATTCCTTACATAATGGTATCGATAGGCCTTTCAAACGAAAATAAAATTTCGATGATGTCTCAAACACACTCTGTTTTATTTAAATTCAAAGATAGGAAGCTCTTAATGAAAGACCCTATAAAAATATATGTAGATTCTTTCTTCTTCTGGTGTCCTCTCCTCAAAAGTTGGCTGTCTTCAGAGCAATTTTCAACCACAGATCTGCCCTCGTACCAAAGCCAGTATGGCATCGTACTTAGCTTCATTTTACAGCAATTTTCCCCAGAATTATCAATTTATCATTCCGCATGATATAGGTCTAAAAAGAGAGTGATTCACAAAAATACCAAGAGCTTTGGAAGATCGGCAATATGAAGATAGACTGAAAGAAATTAAAAATTACCAAACATAAAAGAAAGGAGTGACTTGATTGAGACTTAAAATTTATAATAATAGGTGATTTAAATATCAACATACTACCGGGCAACCAACACCACCAAAGCCAAGATTATATTAACATGCTAGAATTCCATGGATTAGTGAGTACCGTCAACTCACCAACAAGAACGACTAATGGATCTATATCATGCATTGACCACATTATGGTAAAGTCCAAAAAACCATCCAAAAGTATCGTCTACAAATCAACAATCACGGATCATTATTCAACAATTTTTGCAATACAAACAGCTACCAAAATAAATAAATGTAACATGCCTTTAGCATACAATAAAATCAATTTTCAAAACCTAATAAAAAACTTTAAGAACAAATCCTGGTACAAACTCTTCCAAATTAAACAATCAGAGGACGCATGGATATACTTTGTTAACTATTTGAAAAACGAACTACACTACCATTCCACGACGTTGACCAAAAACATAACAAATAAACTGAAACCCCTGAAACCTTGGATTAACCACTCCATTATAAATTGCATACACAAGAGAAACATGCTACACAAAAAAACCAAAGATAATCCATATGACCAAATAACATCCAACCACTATAAAAGATATAGAAACATGTGTTGTAACGTCATCAGAAAAGCAAAAGAAATTTACTACTCAGCAAAAATTACAGAAAGTAACAACAATCCCAAAAAAATATGGGAAATACTAAGAGAAGCCAAACTCACAAACTACAAAAGAGAAACAAAGCATAAATAAACTCTCTATTGATGGACATATTGTCGAAACCTCAAAAAATCCTAAACTCGTTGCTGATCATGTAAACAATTTTTTTATTAAAATTGGTCCAAATCTTGCTTCTCAAATCCCCCAGAGTGGAATCACCCAATTTACCAATTCAGAGGATCAAGCAAATAAAAAAAATATAAAATTTCTCTTCCGAACTGTAACAAAAGAAGAAATTCTCAGTACAATTAAATCTCTAAAAAACACTTCTTCCGCTGGACCAGATGAAATTACGACCAAAATCCTTAAAATGCTGTCTTCGGAGATTACATTGCCACTGGAATACCTTATAAACCTAAGCATTACACAGGGCTACTTCCCCTCTAACCTAAAACAAAGTATCGTAATTCCCATCTACAAATCTGGAAACAAGACAGATATCAACAACTATAGACCAATTACTCTACAAAATAGCTTGTCTAAAGTTTTTGAAAACCTCATTAATGCACAACTTTTAAAATTTGTCGAGAGCCATAAAATACTTTCAATTAATCAATATGGTTTTCAAAAAAACAAAAGTACATCAGATGCCATTGCCAGTGTGACTGACTTCATTGTAAAAAGCCTTGATAAAGGAAATAAATGTATCTCAATCTTTTTAGACCTTTCTAAAGCTTTTGATACAATATCACACATTAAACTAATTAAAAAACTAGAGAACATCGGCATTTCGGACAAAGAGCTAAACTTCTTCAAAAGCTACTTAAATGGACGCCAACAACAGGTTAAAATACAGAATACTCTCAGTAATCAGCGCTCAACTGACTATGGAATTCCACAAGGAAGCGTTTTGGGACCGACTCTGTTCTTACTGTATATTAACAACTTTTGCAACCTTGAAAGTCAAGGACACATTGTTAGCTTTGCAGACGATACCGTCTTATTATTCGAAGATAATAATTGGTCAGCTGTATTTAAAAAAGCTGAAGAAAATATTAACTTCATTAAAAAATGGCTAGATATAAACACACTTACCCTTAACACGAAGAAAACTAAATATGTTACTTCAAGCATCAATACTACAGGCCAACCTAATGATGATTACTCCATAAAAATTCATAGCTGTACGAATTCCAATGAATGTAGTGAGTGCCCCAGTATAGAGCGCACTTCACAGATAAAGTACCTCGGCCTCACCATTGACCCATACCTCAAATGGAACCTACATACCCAGATCATTGCAAATAAAATTAGAAAAACAATACACTTCTTCAGATCCATAAGGAACTTTCTTAACTTACAACTCTTAAAAACGATTTATTTTGCAATCACCCAATCTATCATTGAGTATGGTATCATTGCATGGGGAGGGGGCACTTCATCAGCTCTAGATCCTGTCGAAAAGGCACAGAAAACAATTATGAAAATTATTCTCAAACTTCCTCTAACTGCAGACAGTGACCTTATATTCAAAATAATGAGAGTATTTGATGTTCGACAGATCTATGTAAAAACTATCCTCATGCATCTCTTTAAAAACAAACATGTGCTATACGAAAAAAAAATAAACTTAAGGTTTACACGTAACTCCAACAAAGACATATTGCAAGTTCCAGCACTCTCTTCCACCTTTGGTCAACGTAGCTTTAGATACTTTGCCACAAAAATATTCAACATTCTCCCAGAAAACATCAAACTGAGTCAAACACAGAGAGAGTTTAAAAAATATGTTAAAATATGGATACATTCTAATGATCGAGCCTATACTGGTGCCCTCACCCAAACGCCCAATCATTGACAGTTGTTATTGTAGTAATAACCTTGCAGTTTATGAATTGTGTAGGTATATGCAAACAATAATGTTAACTAAAATAAAGTTTTTGCTGCATGGAAACCTACTTTTCACATTTATAAAAAAACCATTGATAAAATTGCGAGAAACAATTAACAAAATTTCTGCCTCAATACAGGTTCACCTAGTGAGGCAGGCAATGCACAACTAAAAATACTGTATAACTATACTACTCCTGTGTAACCTTTCTTACATTACTTTCTGTTTGTTAATTTTTCTGTACTGATTGATGTAATCTATTTGTAAACTACGTAAATTTTTTTTATAGTTATATTGTTGTTATTTCATTGAATAAAGATTAAAAAAAAAAAAAAAAAAAAAAATCGGAACATTACAGTTGCCCTGGCATCCAAGAAATCTTCACCACCGACACAAATGTATATCTTACATTCAATCCTAGGAAACCTTCTTGCAAATAGAGTAGTGGAAGTAAGGAACAAACTTCCACAACATGTCATCGATGCTACTAATATAAATCTGTTAGCTCGATTCTTATTTGGAACGAGGAAAGGATTTTAACTTATTTTAAAGTTTAAATCAAATCAATTACTTTTTAATAAGTCAGATACGCCTCATACGTCATTGGTCATTATGTATGTACATACGTCTGGTAATGTTGTAGGTAGCTTGAAAACAAGCTTATGGGTCCGGGTGGTTAAACTTATTGAGTATGAGCGCAACAGCAGTAGGCTGCCTGCTCATTAAATAATAATAATAATATATATTCAATTTGGGAGGTGGGAATGGGTACCGCTGCCCCGGGAACCTTTATTGGATAACCAACACCTCTGCCATAGGTCATCCCAAGTGGTTCGCTACGTTTGGTGATTTAGCAGGGGTGCCCGGGTTCATGGGGTGAGGTTTGTCTAGGTCTTGGAGGTGGATGACCAGGACACACTGAACCCCAGATTCCTACCCACCCCTTAAACCCTTTTCCTTCCCAGAACTCTCCTCTCCTTCCTTTCCTTAAAAAAACCCTCCACACAGCATCCCCAAAGATGACACAGGCCCTGAGGGAAATTATTTTCCTCAGGGCCTCCTGTGTGGAGCTCATGTAAAAAAAATAATATATATATACATATAGTGAAGCTAGCAGTCCACAATAAAATGCTGGTACCTACCCTGATTTTCGATTGTTCATTTTATTTTAAAAAGGCCCAGTTGGTTTTTGAACACATCCTAAGTTGATTTATGAACGTATCCTAAGTCCATTTTGAACGCGTGCATGGTGCACGTGATGTCTCTGCCAGGGAAATCCCCGTCGCATCTAGAACTAGGGGCTACTCGAACTGAGCCGAATAAACCCGAGCGGTTTGAAAGCGGTGCCACTGTCACGTGGTGCCCCCTCTCAAACACTGGCGAGAGGGGGCTCCACTATCAAGTTTCTGCCCCGGTTTGAAACAGCCGTAGATCCGGGGCTGAGCCCAATGTGCCCGTGGCCTGATGCTTACCTGAACTACCCATAAACCGTCTCCCCCTTATAATAAATAATAATAATAATAAGCCTTTTTATTCTGGACTTCTGTTAGGTATGTATTAGACACGATCTTATTTTTTATAGTATATATAGTATAGTATCCCGAAGCTCAGTTTGCCTCTTGGCATAGGCCTCCTCTAACATTTTCCATTGGGACCTGTCACGCGCTACTCTTCTCCATTGATGTCCAGCAGTAAGTTTTAGGTCATCTTCCCATCTTATGTGTTGACGTCCTCTACTTCTCTTGCCATCTCTAGGATACCAGTCAGTGACATTTTTGCACCATTTCTCTTGTGGATCGCGTATCATGTGTCCTGTCCATCTCCACTTTTGTTGGTCTATTCGGGTAACTACATCGGCAACTTTAGTTTTTATTGTGCTACCTCTCACTCTGTCCTGTTTCCTTGTTCCTGTCAAACTTCTCTCCATGGCTCTCTGGCAGCGTTCCAACTTTTCTCTGTGGCGTTTGGTGAGTGCCCAAGTTTCACATCCATAGGTGATGACTGGAAGTATACACGTGTTGAAGACTTTCCTTTTTATTTGCATACTTAGCTCCTTAGATTTCAAGACTTCTTTCAAAGACCAGTATTTCTTCCATCCATTTGCTACTCTTCTCTCGATTTCTTTAGTGGTTTGATCTTTGTGAGATATTATCTGTCCTAAATAGATGTAATCTGACACACCACTGTCACGTGGTGCCCCCTCTCAAACACTGGCGAGAGGGGGCTCCACTATCAAGTTTCTGCCCCGGTTTGAAACAGTCGTAGATCCGGGGCAGAGCCCAATGTGCCCGTGGCCTGATGCTCACCTGAACTCCCCATAAACCGTCTCCCCCTTAATAAATCAATAAAAAAATAAGATGCTAAAGGTAATTATATTTTTCAGCATAACGATGTTTCGCAATTTTATCAACAATTATTAACAAATCTTATCTTGTCTCACGTAATATAATCAATTTAATATTAAAAAACGTTATTAATCCTTGCAATATGATTCTCTAATCCTAATCAATAAAAGGTGAGCCATTACGAACTGAAAACTTGGAATCCACACCCTGATTCATACGGTGGAAGATTATGACAGATAATGTAAAGATAAAACCCTGATATCTGCTAAATTAATTGATTTCGGGCAAATCAACAACTCTATTAATAAATTGCTGTGAATTTTACATCAAAATCATTTCCTGTTCTAGAAAACTTTTTTAATCACAGTTTTTAGTCGTTGGTGAATACTCATAGTTATTGGTCTGAATCTCATTAAGGTGCAAAACATAAACAGCTTAAGTTTGATTAAAGTTTATAAAATATTTAAATAAATTATTGGTTTAAATAATGTTTTAACATTAGCACGAATCTTTATATTTTTAAAACAAGTACATTGGTGCAAATTTCAAATAAATCTGATGTAAGTGTCAACTTACTTAATGTCAATTAAGGTGTAGAAAAGGTCGAAAATTGATTGAATATTATATTCCTGAGACATTAAGAGAAACGTTGGCGCAGCCGGTTTCGTGCAAATATTTATTTTGGATTTGAGATCAAAATACCCAACCAAACTGAAAAATTATTTTTGTAATCAAAAGGTATATCAAATACCTAGTACGGATGTGAGCTGCTTTATTTATTTTTGCTAATTATAAGATATTATAGTCCATTAAAGAATTTTGTGGTTCATGATATTAGAGGCAACTTTGACAATTATTTGTGAGTAAATGAAAAAAAATAATATTTGTTATTTATATATTAAAATTACATCCCAAAAAATGCATTTTTAACTGTTTCATTTGATGTTTTATTTTATTTTTCGTCGTATTTTTAAAATACATAAATACCGTAAAATTATTTTTTAAATGTTTTTCATTTACTCGCAAATAATTGTCCAATTTGCCTCTAAAATCATGAACCACTAAATTCTTTAATGGCCTATATTTTATAATTTAAAGCAACAATAAATAAAGTAGCTCACATCCGTACTAGATATTATTTGATATACCTTTTGATTACAAAAATAATTTTTCAGTTTAGTTTGGTATTTTGAACTCAAATCCAAAATTACGATTTGTATGAAACCGGCTGAAACAAGCCGCGCAAATGTTCCACTTAAGGTGTAGAAATGGCAGAGAAATGTCGAAAATTGATTGAATATTATATTCCTGAGCATGTGTGTTAAACACTTTAATTGATTTTGGATAGTTTGGACATGTAGAATTGGGATGGACGAAATTCTGCCATTCTACTCTTCTTATTCCTTATATTCCTTTTTAAGAATTACCAACCTTATCTTCAATTATTTTTATTAGTGGCCGTCTGGGGTGTCTTATCAGAATATATGTGCAACCTAGCTAGTGACTCGATAAAACTGATGGAAAATAAATAGATCTAAGTAGCTCAATTGGTAGAGTATTGGTCCCGGTAAGCCTATATAATCTGGGTTCAAATCTCGGTTGCAACTGTTACCTTTTCTTTTTTTTGTGTCTTTATCTGTATCATATTTCATTGAGAGAGTTATTAATATGATCGTTTTCATTCATAAAAAATACAATGAGGTTTTTTAGCTTCAATAAGTTATCTATCTACATATATATAAATAAAAATAAAAATTCAATATGTTTGCTTATATGTATGTATGTTAGTTGTCTATGTATTGCTGTATTAAGCATAGGAAATGTTTGAAAATTTCAAAATACCTTCTTTCCACCCTCGCGAAGGTTTCTGGATTATTACAACCACATGACAATACATCTGAAAAGTTTTTTAATCATTACAAAAACTCTTACGAAACTGTCAAAAATGTTACAATTTGAGAATGTCATTTTGCAAACCATCAATTGCTAAATCAAAATTAAATTTTCGAGTAAACTCTTTAAATTAATGAATTTATTTGAAGTACTCACCTATGGTAGTAATAAAAAATAATATTTATTTTAAATAGGTATCTATGTTAGTTACCAAATTTGATTGATTTTTCTTATAATATACAAAAATAAATGTTTGTAATATGAAAAATGAATATTTGTAAAAAAATTGCAATTGCTGGCACGCGAGCTGTTTGAAAATCTGAATGTACCGGGACTGAATATATTGAACGCAGGAGAGGGGAGGGGAATGCGGAAGGGGGGTTCGCGGGAGAGGGAAGGCGGGGAAGGTGGAGGGGAATGCATGAGGGGGGTTGGGGAATGGGGCGAATGGGAAAAGACACGCAGGGAGAAACAATTTCTTTATTAGTGGGATTGCAACACATGTCGAGAACTCGCTAGTTACTAACAAATTGAACCTTATTTACGGCAGTGAAATAATTACGGTGTTTGAAAACACCCTTCTAATTCCATTGATATTAATATTTTTGCAGGTATCCCCGATAGAATACAAAATGGCCAATAAATACCAAAGTTTCCTCGTGCTTCTAGTTCTGTGTGTTGTTCAATCACAAAGTGAAGAGGTACCCAAAAACATTACTGTTGATGCGACAGGTAAATAAATATTTTTATTACAATTATGTATTTTGAGGTGCAGTGCTGTTTGGCAACATTTCCGACAGCCTTGCAACGTCCATCTTCAGGGCAATTAGCATCAACACTGGCACAAAACAAAGGAGGAAGCGCATCAAAGCTTAGATTGGGGTCTTCAAAATACATCAATCGAGGATCACCGCCACACTGGGTTCACGAGGTGAGGTTTGTCCGAGTCTTGGCGGTGGATGTATCTGTCCACCAGCTGCTGTGCGTTGGATCGGGAGAGACTGGTTGAGGGAGACCTTGGGACCTCTCAAGCAGAACTCTTTTGAAACATCGCCTTGCACAGCAGTGGGAGGAATAGATTCATACGTCCGTCACTTCTGGACCCACCAACCCTCAGATTCCTACCCACCCTTCATACCTTATCCTTCTCAGAACTTCCTCCCCTTCCTTTCCTTTAAAAGACCCTTCACACAGCATCCCCAAAGAAAGGCAATGGGGGAAAATATTTTTCTCAGGGCCTTCTGTGTGAAGCTATTGTAAAAATAAATATTACAAGTGTGCAATTCACACATGGAAGTGAAACCTTCAGAAAATTAGATTAGACAAGAGTGGGGAGGCTAAGAAGCATCGCACAAAGAGGAGACCGATTATTTACGAAGCACCGCACAAAGAGGAGACCGGTTATTCTATCTCATTCTCTCGCAGGTTAAATCCTGTAGATGTATGTGTGTCTCTTTTTAGTGTCGCTTTTTCGTTTCATCAAATTTCAAATCACAACGGCGCTATAGAAGTTTTCACTTAAATTTTTTTTTTATGAATTTTTGATATTGGAACGAGCCTCATTAAACACCGATTCTCGACCCGATTTAGACATGAACTTGACCATTGTGTTTAATATTTTAGCCCCATCAAGCTTGGTCCCCACCATTTTGAATTTTTGGCATTAGGGCCCCTTCAAAGGCCTATTCTCAACCTGTTTTAGATATGAACTTGACCATTGTATTTGACATTTTAGCCTCATCGAGCGTGGCCCCCACGAAAGCCCCCACCCCCGCCCCGGTGACGAAGCCTGCCATAGTGGGCACGGACATGATCTGCAACGAGTGCGACTGCAAGAAGGGGGTCATCGATTGCCGGAACAAGAACATTGACGAGTTCTATACAGTTCCTGACTGGATTGGTAATTAATATATTGTCATTTATTTCATTCGTAACAATCTGACATAAAAAAAAATGGAACAAGAGAAGACGCATCATTTGAATTGCTTTAATTATGGCAATATCAAGATGGTGGTCAAAAGCATTGTGGTGAGTGGGCATATTTTTTTAAACTTTAGTTTAGAAATTAATATCTATAATGCAGTCCCGCAGCGCTATTATGTATGTATATTTTTTGCTATAAAAATTATAATTTTGTGATTTTTAAATATTACAAGGTCGCGCAAAATTAATCACCCTATCGGAAGATGTTATAATTTTTGCAAATGGCGTCGTACGTCAATCATATTTAACATTTGTGAACTAAACAGCTGCAGAATACAAACAGACAAGCAATGGAGCGCTATTTTCCCCAAGAGCGTGGAATAATTGTGTCGATTTAAGCTTTAACGCTTCAAGTGATTTTGTGTCGAAAGTCATCATGAGCGACAAGGCGCCTTTCCATTTAAACGGTTACGCCAATAAGAAAAATATTCGTTTCTGGGGCACTGAAAATCCGCGTGTGATGCACGAAAAACCATTACATCCACTCAAAGCCACTGTGTGGTGCGGCGTTTACGCGGGAGGAGTGATTGGGCCGTATTTTTTGTGGACGCCATTGGCAATACGGTCACTATTACTGGCGAACGCTACAGGGCCATGATAACGACTTCTTACTTCCGGAATTGGATGAGCGGGGCTTGGTGAACATGTGGTTTCAACAAGACGGTGTAACCACGCACACAGCACGAGCCACAATGGATATTGTGAAGGAAGCGTTTCCTGGTCGCGTAATCTCTCGTTTTGGCAATTTGGTATGGCCAGCAAGATCGCCCGATTTAACCATCTCAGACTTCTTTCTTTAGGGCTATTTGAAGTCGCGGGTTTATGCCAACAAGCCCTCAGACAATCGCAGCCCTTAAGGAGAATATTCCACAGGAATGCGAACAGCTATCACCGGAAATCTTGCAGAAAGTCATGGAAAATGCGATAAAACGGACACAAATGTGTATCAATACTGGCGGCAGCCACTTGATGGATATCATCTTTTCCACTTAACCGAAAAAATTGTAAAAGTCCAAATAATGCTTCTATTACTCAAATTTTTTTTTTATTTAGTAAAAAAGTTATTCAAAAACAAAATTGGATGATTAATTTTGCGCCACCCTGTATAATGTAGAATTAAATATTATGTGTGAAATTGGTTACTTATGGATATTTAGCAATGCATAAATAAGTATTTGATAAGGACTTCTTTCTTAGAATCGAGTAAATGCAAGGTTCGAGTTTATTACTTAATTGATTATTTTTTTTGCCATATTACTTTTGTTTTAGACTGGGTTTTGCAATTTTTTCTAATTTTTTGATAACTTTTTCCATATTGAAAAATGAATGAACAATGTGGCTTGATGTTAACTTTCCAATTTATGTTTTACTAGCTTTTTCCCGCAACTTCGCTCGCATGGTATTAGGGGGGTTCCCACTCCGCCTCCTCCCCCCGCTGTTAACCCCTCCATCCCCCCTCCCTCCTCCAACCCCTCTCCCCCTCCACCCTACCCTTACCCGTTCCCGCATTTATTTGAAGTACTCCCCTAATAATTTGAATCGCATAAAAAATTATAGATATCTTACTAATCATGCCACCTATTGCAATTTTTTTATACAAATTTCATAATGCCAGAGCTCTAAGCCTATATGTTATTCTAATGTATGAGCTATATTATTGTAAAGTTTCATTAAAATCCATTCAGTAGTTTTGCGTGAAAGAGTAACAAATATACATACATCCATACAAACTTTCGCCTTTATAATATTAGTAGGATTCACATTAAAATTAATATAAAATAATGCATAATATATTTGCAGCACTTTCCAAAGTGGTAGACACTCTCAGTATCGACCTGACCACCATTCAGAATAGAAACTTTGCTTTAATAACTTTAGCCCTGTTTAGTGACCGGATCTGAAAATCTAGGTATTTTCCCCTCCCTAATCCCGATTTCCATTAGCCTCTCATTTCCATCAGCCTCAGATGCTATAGTTCCACTGGCTTTGGTCGGTTGGGATTCTTGGAATATTTCAAGAGTGGAAGATACTCTCAGTATCGTTTCAATTCTGAATGGTGGTCTTACACCATTCAGAATTGAAACGTTGCTTGAAATGGCTTTAGCCATGTTTGGTAACCAGATCTGAATAGCCAGGTACCTCCCCACCTTCCTCTTCCCCATCTCCTTCCCCTCCCCACTACCTTCAGCCTTACAACTTACCCCAATTGGAGACGTCATAGTCTCACTGTGTCCAGACGGGAGCAGTTGGGACTCTTGTGTGGTATTCATGTAAAAAAAAAAAATAAAATAAAATAAAGATACTCAAATGGACATATTTCAAAGCTCCATTTCATAATAGAATCTTAACCTTGTCAACGCTGGCCTTTTTTATGTTTGTCAAGTATTAGTTTTATTAAAACTTGATGGGTCATTGGAGGTTATCCACCACTTACCCGCCTTGGTATAAATAACAGATGGTTACTCCTTCAAGGCTCTCGTAAGGTTATTTTTTTGAATGAACGAATCTACATTTAATTTTTAACGAATATAGACCTCCAGTGTCCTGCATACGTTGTTAGTAAGCAGTATGCAAGTGCTTAGCGGGAAATCGAGATACAATAACTTGATGGGTCGTATAAAATCTGCTTAAAAGAAAAGTAAATTCATGTTTAAATGTAATTTGTAATATTCTCATCTGCCAGGAGTGCAAGAGTTGAAGCCGACTCGCGTAGACATGAGCCTCAACAGCTTCTCGGAGGTGACGGAATTCCCGGAACTGCCGATTATTGTGCTGGACCTGTCGCACGGCGAGATCGACTCCTTCCAGAAGGCGGCCTTCAAGCAGCTGCAGCAGATGACGGAGCTAGATCTGAGTCACAACAACATCACGTCTGACGCGCTCACGCCCGATGTTTTTGAGGTTAGTTTCAGTTGTACACCATAACATTTGTGGAGGCCAATAAACTATAAACAAAACACGCACAGTACTGCAATAATTATGATGATACTGCATCGAGTTGAAGAAGCCAGTTGCTTCAATGATGTGGGAGAGTTCAACAAAGGTCTCAACAATCTCATGCTGTAAAAGGCATTTTATAGCATGCAATCTTTGATCATTCAGATGAGACAATTTGAAAAAAAAAAAAATCGAAATTTAACAAAGTGGAACTTTTATGATATTGCTACGGCAACACAGAATAAAATATTGTGGAATAAATTGTAGTACTTATTTCCAAATGTGAGGTTATGTTTTGCTGGGCTTCCAAATTTGACATGAAAATGGCGTAACATTTTTAGTTTTGTCAACAATGTGCATTTCTTAGTTTTTATTGTGATAACAAATACATGTATTTAAGAAAAATGCCTTTCCATGCGATTATCTCACAAATAAAGAGCTAAAAAAAAAATCAGAGTGTATAATTCACATGTGGTAGAAGTGAAACTAGAAAGTCGCTAGATGTCGCTTTATTTTCTTTTGCTTGATTTTTTTAAAGTGGTTTGAAGAGTGGATATTGATTTCACAAAATAAAAATGTTTTTTTGTGGATTTCGTAGGGTTTGAACTCCTATTCGCTTGATGTCTGTCTCTCTAGCCACTGAGACTTGTTAGGCACCTTGCCAACTACGCTATGGAAGGCACGCGCCGATGTGCGAATTTACCGCGTTATATTAGAACCGAGTATTTGTGTAGAAGTTAGTTGTGACGCATTTCCGTTTCACTTGAATTTCAAGTAACTAACGGCGCTAAAGAAGTTTCACTTCAATAACGCATTATGTAGCAAATCTAATTATTTCATGCGTATATTTGATAAGGGTTCAATCTCGAATACTTTTCCTTTCTCGCATCGCTTGTCTCTTACAGGTTAGGGACAAGGGATGCTATTGGTTAATGAATGTGCGCCCCGCCGCTAAAGATTTACAGATGGTCTGACCGATAAAAGGTCGTGTGAAACCTTTAGAAACTTAAGTTTGCCTTACAGAAAATCTCTGGCAGGTCTGACATACATACGTCAGCTAACCCAGAGAGAAAAGATACTCATAACCCTTTTGTTATAAAGGTTTAATGAGCGGTTAGGAAACAAGTAGTTTCCTTTGGGTTATTTATTGTTAAAATACCCATGAAGTTATTGTTATAGTTTGGTACTGTTGTACGATTATTGAACTGTGTCATACTTGCAAAATGATTGTACCTACTCAAATAAAGACTAGTTGTGTTTACCGTATAAAAGTGTGGATTTTATTTCATTACCATCGCTGCAATTAGAATATGTATTAAATTAATTTAAAGTATCGTAAAATTGCCTCCTTTTGGCAAGTACCACTAATTTCAGAAAACCGTTTATGCACTTGTATCAGTGTGTTATTTCAGTGCCCTCCATTTTTTCTCATTTTATTATTCAAAATATGTGTAACTTTATGTGTTCTGATGTCTGATTCCAGGGAAAGTACATGCCTGAAGAGTACGAGCCTCTGCGCTCCATGCGCAAGCTGAAGCTGTCCTACAACCAGCTGCACTCGCTGCACCAGGACTTGTTTGAACATCTGCCCGAGCTAGAGGAGCTGCGGCTGGACGGCAACCCGCTCATGGTGCTGGACCACATCACCATCATTGCCATCTCCAGTCTGGCTTTGCTGAAGGTACCCTAACCTAATACTACTAATTCACCAGGAAGTTTTTTTTTTTTTTTTTTTTTTACATTAACTCCACATAGGAGGCCCTGAGGAAAATAATTTCCCTCAGGGCCTATGTCATCTGGGATGCTGTGTGGAGGGTCTTTTTGAGGAGAGGAAGGAATGAACATTGGTCTTGAAGAGACCCATGTTGTAGGAAGGAGGAAACACAGAGGCCGGCAAATCATTCCACAGCCGAGCTGTTGAACATAAGAACGAGTCGAAGAAACGACCCGTTCTCATGTGACTAATGTCAACTGTGTACAAATGTTGGGCACGCGTTTGGCGTGTTTCCCGACTATGCACCGGTGCCGAAGGGATCAATGATGCTAGTTCCTCGGAGCATCTTCCATTGTAATACCGGTAGAACAAGGATAGCATTCCCACCCGACGCCTGTGCTCTAAAGATTGCAATCCGTCTGTTAAGATGGGAGAATCTATCAAACGGACCGCCCGTTTCTGCACAGAGTCGAGGGTATTTTTCAGGTATTTTGGAGCTCCAGACCAGAGGTGGCTGCCAAATTCAACCGTGGGGCGCACTTGCGATTTGTACAGGGTTAGCAGTTGTGTACTTTTAAAGTATCTGCGGGCCCTGTACAGTACGCCCAGTTTTTGGGAGGCTAACTTTACTCTGGCTTCGATGGAGCCCCCATACCTGAGCTGGTCACTTAGGGTTACACCAAGCAAATCAATGGAGGGCCTGTTCGGAAGATTGCTTCCGTTGAAAGAGACTAGATTTTCATTGCGATCCCTTTTAGACGTAATCAGACAAGATTGGGTCTTTGAAACATTAAATTCAACGAGATTATTTTTACCCCAAGAGAAAACACTCTCGAGGTAACCGTCCATTCTTTGCTTCAAAGCCTTACGAGCTGTTGGAGTTTGTGAGCCCTTTGGGGGCTTGTCAAACAAAAAGCTATCATGAACTGTACTGTCATCCGCGTAGCAGTGAATTGGTGCACATGACAAAAGGTCGTTGATGTGCAACAAAAACAGAGTTGGAGACAGAACCGATCCCTGCGGGACGCCAGCATTAATCGAGTGAGAGGAAGAGGTGAAACCATCGACTACCGTCTGAATCGACCTCTCCCTCAAGAAGTCGGCAATCCACGTACACAAGGATGCGGGAAGTCCGTAAGAATGCAGTTTGTTGACAAGTCCTCGGTGCCAAACCCGGTCAAAGGCCTTGGATATGTCCAGTGCAACCGTTTGGGTCTCACCGAAACGTTCCAGGCATCGCCCCCAAACATGCGTCACATACGCGAGAAGATCACCGCACGAGCGGTTCCGCCGGAATCCGTATTGACGGTCGTTAATAATTTTGTTCTTCTCGAGGTATGTGAGCAGTTTGTCGTTGATCACACGTTCCATCACCTTAGACAGAACTGATGTGATCGCTATGGGGCGGTAGTTGGCCGGGTTGGAGCGGTCACCCTTCTTTGGAATAGGATGGATAACCGCTTTTTTCCAACCAGAGGGCACAGAGCCAGTCTTCAGGGACAGTTTAAAAAGCTTCGTCAAAATTGGAGCTATTTCTGCAGCGCACCTTTGCAGTACCAGGGCAGGTATTCCGTCAGGCCCACTAGCTTTATTAACATCAAGCCCTCGTAAAACATGGAGTACTTCCCGATGCCGGATCCTCAGCTTTGTTATGTGTATTTATTTACTCTTTGCTTCTCATAGAACATACAGTATAATTTTTCACACACAGTGAAAACCGGATTTAACGTCCCCAGATTTAACATTTTCCCGCCAATGATGCGTAATTATTTCAGTCCCGTTATATTTTAATACATTTATTACCCGCTTTTTACATTTTTTTTCCCCGCAATTTACATTGAAAATATTCAAAATATATGTATAGAGTTACGCGCGCTTGACAACGAGTCGGCGCAGTAGACACATGAGCACCCCTAAAACATTATAATCAACCTCACTAGGACTAATAGCCCGTATCGAGGTTAACAATTTACATAAAGAAAAACATAACAAAAATAACATGTTACGTGAGTGGTCAGTTCGGTAACTTGAACCAAAAACGAATCATTACAAATCGATTCAAGAAGACATAAAGTCAAAAAAACAACCATGTGACCAGTGGCGGCTTGAGCACTTCTTTGGTGGTGGGGATCAACATTTTTTACGTACTGTATTGTGTAGAAACGGGTGGTGAGATTACGTTATAATATAAAATTTCCCAAAAAAAAATTATGGTCTAATCTTGCTAATCGGATAGCGAAACACAAAATAATATAAAATGTCTATTTATACATACATATTAATTTGCAAGATAGTACAATAATATAAAATGTCTATTTATATATACATATTAATTTGCAAGATAGTACAATAAAAATAAAGCTTTATCTTGCAAGATTAATATCGAACTTAATTTGAACGCGCGCGATTCCCGCCCATAACTCCGCAAACAAATGGTTCATAGGGATTCAAAGAATTATCCCCATGGTATTTGAATTCACATACGAGTGCGCATGCGCAGTTGCATACGATCGCGAAACAACGCAAGGAATCTATGGGGATAGCTCGGATCGTCCCCTAAGTGCGCATTAGATTCTGCTCACTGAGAAATAGACTCGCTTTCTTTTGTGCCGTACATTGTTCGCTGTACGCGCATCGGGTCTTTTAAAATCATCCAATTTTTGTACTTTATTTCTGCAAATGTTAAAATTACTTTTATGTAGAATTCATTCATTTTGGTGAAGACAACGCATCGACTGTTATTTCCTTCAGTAGGTTTTGAGTGTAACTGGTGGGGACTGTCCCCATTGTCGCCCTGTGAAGAACCGCCACTGCATGTGACCACTCTCTTTTTAGCAACTAGGATGAAAAAATATTATGGCAATCCTCTGTCAACACAAACATCTTATATTTTAAAATTTAATCGAGGAATAAGGAAGTTGAGTGAAAAATATTTTTACTTATAAAAAATATGTTCATGTAGATCAAAAAATATCGATTCTAAATATATACATATATTTCTACATTACTATTCTTAGAATTAATTAAAAGTTCTAAAAAAATTATTAAAAAGGCGTAAACTAAAAATGCTTCATGGTTGGTCGAAAGAATTCTCACGTCATCTGTGCCCCGGTTTTTACGGTATTGCAATGCCTATGGTGCATCTCTTTCTATTACATGAGAGATGGTTTGTTTATGATGAGAGAGGTATACGCCAAACAGTTTTGCTTGCTATCTTGTTATGACTCTTTTTAGTTTAAATAAAGCCTCGATGACATTGATTGAGTTTACAAGCTACTAGCTGGGAGAGTCACTATCTGTTAGTAAACTCGCTCAGTGTAATCGTATTACTAGTTAACTAGCAGTTGTAGTCAATCTACAAAAAAAGTTGAAAGGTGATCAACTTTGCTCGCCGTCAGTGTTGCCAACTCGGAATCTCCATTCTCGCTAAATCGTGATGGATCGTCGGTCAGAATTCCATCAGACACCCATTTTTTCGTCCATCCGGGATGGCTTGCGATTTTCAGAGATAAAAATTTCTCCATAAATCCATAAATATACCTTTCGGGACACTCCAATCCGCCAGATATGACGGGAAATCCGACACTGCTCGCCGTACGCCAGCGCTTGCCTCAAGATGGCCGCCTACCAACACTGATTTCCTAACTCAGAATTAGTTCCCGCGGGAATCATGATTCTTACTACTGGCTAGCGGGTGGCGTTCCCTGCGATTTCAAATTTTCTACAAAATGTCGTCAGAATAGGCGGGAGAAACAAAAATTGTAACTTTAAAAATTAATTTAACTATGAAATCTTGATCAATTTTTGTACCATTAATTCTGATAGACGGTTAACATTGATAAAAAAAATTACTGGAATTCCTTGTTGAAGAATTAAGAAAATCTCCATACAAAATGCTAAAGCGACGTGTTTTCCAGGGCCCAAATGACGTCACACACACACCCCACCTCTTACGGCTTGGATTCCGCTCGTTTTGGCGGGCTTAATAAAATTTAAACTTGGAGAATTAATTTAATTATGAAAACGAACTTTAAAAAAAAAATTAAATTACTAGTATTTAAGTTTGAATGTGAACATTGATAAAAAAAAATGGACTCAACTTCCTTATTGGAATGAAACACAAATATTGGAACAAACTGTTTTGCAAACGAGAAGAAGTGCTTCGAACATTGTCTGTTTTGCATATTTTTTAACGTAAGCTGACTTATGTAACTATTGCTTCCCTACTTCAGGTTTTGGACCTCAGCAACTGTCAGTTGAAGGAACTACCAGAGACCTCTCTGCACTCGCCCCGTAAGCTAGAATGGCTGGATCTGTCCTCCAACAACCTGCAGGTGGTGCCCTCCGCGCTCGAGGATGCCGTCTCCCTCACCTTCCTTTCCCTCTCCAAGAATCCTATTAAGGTCATTGAGGCCGATTCTACAGTCTACAAGTGAGTCATTTTCCACTTTATCTTTAATTTTTCAACCTCATTTCCTGAGAAAACCGAAAAACTCTAGAAGCAGAAGAGGCTGCTTCATTAGTCCAATGGGACAATGACCTTCAAAATTATAAGACGACAATAAGTACATAGTTCTAAAATATCACACAAATTGCAACTAGCAGGTCAAAAATAGTGGGCATCGGCAGCAGCGAGAACTAAAGCTGAACCCATCCACTTGCACTTTGCCGTCACGAGTTCAATGCCCTGCTATCTAATTCCTCTATCACTGTATAAGCAACATGCACCCTTTGTCAGTTTATTTTAAATCTGGGAATGTTTTTTTTTCTTTTAAAAGCTTTTTAAAATAGTTTCAGTGTTCTTCCTATTGCTAATAAAAGTGAGGAATAATTCTGTTAACTCCGTAGGCCCTTCCCCCGCATGAAGGCCCTGATAGACCTGCGCCTGTGCTACATGCCCCGCCTACAGTCCATCAATGCGCGCGCCATGGCGGGGCTGGAGAGCCTGCAGGCCCTGCACATCAACAATAACCCCGCACTTTCCTTCATCGATCCCACGGCACTCCAGAGGAAGGATGAAGTTGGAGAGGGGATGGACTGGCCACCAATAACTGAGGTACTGCCTTATATTATGTGATGTTTTATTCCAGCTCATTTTAACCTTTTCCAAGTCATCAAAGACCATTCTTGGTCATCTATTCCTCGTCATGTAAGCTTATTCTAAGTTTTATAATTCTAAGTCTGCGAACACCCACAGAAGGGCCAAAGCCTTTGGCCATTCTGCAGAACTAACTCCGGTGCTCTCAAATTTATTAAACTCTCACTCAAAAGTGGAAAGGGACCAGATCTTTGGAAAAAGGCGATTGTCTGTTCAATTTCCAATTACCGCCCCATAGCCATCTCTTCTATACTCTCAAAGGTATTGAAAAAGGGTTGTTAATAACAAGTTGCTCATGTACCTCAAGAATCTTAAGCGATTTTGATAAAACCGATCATGTAGCAATCTGCTCGGATATGTGACGCATATTTGGGAGCGGTACTTGCAGCGTTTTATAGAAACTCAAACCGTCAGGCACCTCGAGAACGTTCATGTCTGGAGTAAGGCCAACCTGGTCAGATGCAAATATGTAGAACCAGAATCGCCTCTCAGATTACTGAGGGGCGATTCTGGTGAAACATGCCAAATCTTCTTGTGATTCATGGTGCAAATTTGAATAAGGAATCTGTTGTTTCAGCTGTACATCGACCACAACAACCTGTCGGTCATCGACAGTGGACTCCTGGGGCGTTGGGACAAGCTGAAGTTCCTGGACATCCAGGCTAACCCCTACCTGTGCGACTGCAGCACCCAGTGGATGGTGGACACCCTGGCTGACGTGGCTAGGAGGATCACCAACAACCTCACCTCCAACATCATGTGAGTTTAGCTTTAACATAACATACATAGATACATGTACATCGAAGCCAACAATCTGTGCAACTGCAGAACCCAGTAGACGGTGAATGACCAGGTCAACCAACAAACTAATAACACAAAGAGGGAAACATGGTACTAGAAAAGCCAGCAACAATAAGTCCTCAGCAGTGAGGCAACGGTCAAGAAGAATAATCTTCCTACATTTCTGTCATACAGAGAGATGTGCAGAACGCTTTGAGGGAGAGATGAGGTGCACAGTAAGGTTGATGTGTGATTGACTGATCCATTGTTTGATTGCAGCTGCCACGAGCCCATAGAGATGCGCGGCAAGTCTCTGATCCACTTGGAGGACATCCACCGCCACATGCGCTGCTCAGACAAGTACGGAGACAGACCTGAGAGGGACGCCGCCATTCTTATCGGGACACTCATCGGTAAATACATATATTATTTCTGTTAAATTTAACAATGGCACTTATGAAAGCATCTTTCAATTATTAGAATGTCCGATTATTATTTTAATATTTTGTCAGTTTGATAAGTTACGGAGCGTTTACATTTGCACCCAATTTATGGCAATTAATGCCCACGGAAGTTCATTTTATGGTGCTAATGTCCCGTCCTGGTGGGAACTAGGCTCAGATACCTCGGGAGACACATTGTGGAACCAGAAGACACAGCCACGTATCCAATGACAACCCTGGTGAACTTTATAAAAGGGACTGGGTTACTGTTAAGGGGATCTGTCTGTCAGTCTGGTTCAGCCGATCCAAAATATCGATTTATTATTTATGCTTTAAACCGCTTACTCGTTAATACAGAATATTTTTTATTCAAACAGTTAGATTCAGCTTTATTATTACGAAAAGTGAGTATTTATGTATGTTGGGGGAGACCAAAAAACATGCAAAAAATATGCATTTAATATTTTAATTTTGTTAAAATTAATTCGTTCACGCGGTAACGCCATTGTTTATTCATCGTCTTTATTTTAACATTTCATAGACAATGCTGCCAATCATAGAAAGAATATTTTTGCATAAAACAAAGTGAATGCATTATTGACAAGTTTGTACCTGTATTTATAACAGTAGAACATGGAAAGAAATGTATTAGAATAATTACACAAACCCGCTAGACAAACCCTGCTTTGCCAACAAACCATTTAAAACCTGGGATGTTTTTTAAAATCATGATGAAATGCGAGTTTATTTTAGAGAATTTATTTTATAAGATTGGTACTTCCGACAAATGTCATATTTGATTGTCTATTAGTTAAAAAAGGAACATTCCGTATTATCCGGGCATCACTTTGACAACACGAACGTTCCGTATTATCCGTGAGGTGGACTAACTGCATATTTACCATCGATTTTTTTGTTGCCTCAAAATCTTCCTATACATGTCAAGAATACATTATCAAAGTTATAGCGTCAAATTCGACTTTGAAATATAGTTAGGAGCGGCGTGCACCAAGCAGGTAGAATGGAAAACGGAGCGGGTCGGTTACAAGCGAAAATTTTAAATGCATTTTTTCCCAAAACCACATTTTTCAAGTTGGCTGGAATTGTAGCTCTTCAAATTTTCATCTGATTCACTTCATTCAAAGATTAAATTAAATTTATATGCGGGATGAACCCCAACTTACGAAAAATTATTGTTACAGGACAAAGTTATTGCAAAATTAAAACTGTTTTCTTTTTGCCAATTTTTTTATGTCCGCCATTTTCGTAATGATTTTTTTTTGCAAACTGTGTTTCACGCGCCTTCTACATGAAATGAAACTTTAAATAGTCTTTTTCCTTGTTCAAATATACCGTTTTTTTTGCTGGTAATAAATTATTTTATTTTATTTATTTATTTATCTATATACGGTATGTTTACATTAAATTATTCGATGCCTGTCTCACTAGGGTATACCTGTGTTGAGACAGGCGTTACAAGTAACAGACTTCGTGAACGAAAATAAATTTTATCTTGAAAAGAGCACATAGACCCAGACTCCCCCCTTATCGAATTGAGGTAAAATGGGAGATAGCACATGGGCCTATGGCCTAAGTGCTCATGGGAACTACTCATAAACCGTCTCCATGTTAAATTAAAGAAAAAAAAATGTAAAGATACAGGAATATGATGGAGACAAATAATGTCAGAATGTTTGTAACGGGACTGTCTCTAGTTAGCATGTAATGGTTTGTTGAATATGTGCAGGTGTGTTGATCACAATCCCCACGGTGCTGGGCATCCTGCTGATGTACAAGAGGGGCTACTTCGGCATCTGTGGGGCCGGGCCCGCCGCCTTCTCTCGCGCCTTCTACAAGCGCGCCGGCACTGAGGAGTTCATGTAACAACACAACACCATACTACTGGCAACAGTTTATATATATGTTCCTTTCTCAATCGCCGAGCCGCTGTTCTCTATAAGAATCCAAATATAAACAAATAAAACCCCTGTTTTATACATATAACATGCCCATTGTAAAAAGACATATTTGCTTGTATTATTAAAGAGGACGTGATTCAATCTTGTCATATGTAATCTCCAGTCTCCTGTAAAGCTATTCCAGCTATCAATCATTAAGTTGCAACAATTTGAAGTAGTGTACACAAATGAACAAATCCGTTCTATAGATTCCCCAATCTATATTGCAGTCTTCAGAACATAGAATAAAGGATAACACAAGGCGTGCAAGTTTCGTCATCTAATCTTAGGCCTAATTTCGGCCTATATTCCCGTACAAAACTGTGTTTTACCATGATTAAGAAATTCAAATGAGATGGCGATATACAATTTCAGGCAAGTGTAAGAGAGTCTAGAACTAAAAGGTACTAAGTTTAGTTGTTTCCAATCAAATTTGTAAGGAAGGCACTTCTAGTGTTATATTCTTTACTCTATGCTTTAGAACATAAGACGTCAGGTGGGAATACTGTGTCTGTTCTATAAGAACTTCAATGAAAGTTACTCTGCCCTATATGTGTACACAGTTAACATTTGCCACTCGAAAATGGATAATTTTTACAATTGGTTCTTGTGCTATTCAATTGGAATAATTTCGCAAGCTTTTGTGTTTCCGCTCTAAAATATGGTTATCTTCAAGACTGCATGTTTCTGTCTTTCTGTTGACCCTTCACACAGCTTCTCCAAAGTTGACAAAGACCTAAGGTGTCTGTGGGTGCTTCCGTGTATTAATTTTTTTTTTTTTTTAATACACATGTATCAAATTCTCGGCGGACTTTTGTTAATGTGCTACTATTTTTCGTAAGTATTAAAGAATAAAGGTTTAATCAAATAATTAAGGATATTAAATAAATAAAACACTTACGGTGTTGCATATCATCTTAATTAATCATTGCCGTAACTATGAACAACTTTCTTTAGTTTTAAGATTTAATTATTAAGAGATTTTACTACATAAATTTAAGAAAAATGTAATTTTTATGTGAAGAGAATAAATTTATTCTATAAATAATAACTTGTAATTATTTATTTAAAAATACAACAATGACATCTGTCAAAAATTAGGATAACAATATATTGAAAATCAAACCTTATTTATTTCAAACAATAGTTTATTTTATATCCATTGATATCATGGGAATACATATTCACCTTAAAATAAATTATATAAAATTAATAATAAGATACCTTTGAAGTTCTTAAAATTATTTCTCTGTTAATTGAGCCACAAAATAAATAATGTATTAATTTGTTTAAATATAATGTATTTATTTATGTATATTGAAAAATATTTTGATTTTACTTAACTATGTGTAAAAACCAATCACAAATTACAGAATACACTTATAAAACAAAAACTGTCAAACTTCGATAGTTTAAAAATGTCAGATGATTCTTGAAAAAGTTTAAACGCAATCAAAAAACAAAAAAACATTTCAAAATGTGCATTTTGATAAATATATTTAAGGCATACAGAAATAGATGGCGGTGTAAATCAATAATTATATGAATAATTTGCAAACCTCTGTGATTGCTTCCCCTAAAACGTGGATTTCTTCATAACACAGGTTGTTTTCTCAAAAAGACCCTCCATTCAGCTTTTCCATTTATGTAATTAATGATGGCTTTATTTCAATACATTTCATTTGTAATATTTCCTCTTCTTCAAGAGCTTCTTTGCTTCTCAGCTGTGAACATAAGCTTCTCAAATTGTCACCCATCTCAAGCCTGCAGTTCGCAGTTCGCAGTTCGCTGTAGCGCACAATGGTTTTAAATAACAGCGTATTTAGTAAGTCTACCGAGGTTTTCCCAGTTTAATGCAATAATCCACCAATCTATCGGTGACAGCCCCGACGTGCGTCCGTTTGACGTGCGCCTTGAGATCGTTGGTCTGCGTGTAGGTGGAGCCGCAGTGTCGGCACTCGTAGGGGCGAGCGTGCGTGTGTGTGACCTGATGGCGCACCAGCGCAAAACGACGCGAGAAGCGGCGTGCGCAGATGTCGCAGGCGTGGTTCTGCTCCCCGCGGTGGGCGCGCATGTGTTCGCGAAGGGTGGACGTGTATGCAAAGCGCTTGGAGCACTCTTCACACTGGAAGGGTTTGTCCTGAAACGGATGGCTTTGTGTTAAGGAGCAGTACGCAGGTATGTCAAAGCAGGTAAGAACTGAAAAAGGCTGTGAAACAATCAGCTCATGTTGTAATAATAACAGAAATTGAATAGAACTTTCACAGCACTTAAATATAAACTTAGAAAATTGATGAATTGTTCAAATTCTGTGAAACAACCCGTGCAACTGTTGTACCATTGAAAAGACAGGATAAAACAAAAAAGTTCATTAGAATAACTTTACATATCCAAATAATTGCATTTGCTAAACAGAATATTTAAATTTTTAGGTTTCATCTTACTTAAAAATGGCTGAAGTCAAAATGATTTAAATTAGGAATGTTATGGATATGAAATTTTGGATCTGGATATCAGATGTGTTTTGATTTAAGATGAAGTTTCAGAGAAGTAGTGCCGCCTTCTTTGCGTGAAAAGTTTTTACCGCACTGTTTACATTTTGCAGAATCTACATTAATTTCATCAAAAAATGTCCAAATTAAACTAGACTTAGGACGCATTTTGCCTTTTGCCAAGACTATAACAAATATTTACACGACACTTTGAAACTAAGTAACAAGGTACTCGTAAATAATAAGTTTTAATGTTTGTACACCCACAATCACACAATAAATCATAAACAATGCAAATTGCAAGAGACACGCGCGGCTTGTGTGACAAGTGACGGCTCGGCCGGGCAAAACAAACAAAAACATGTCGCAGTCGTAACCTGTCATTTAGACTCCGCCTTTAACCGAAACTATCCCAAACTTTTTATCGGTTTTGGTTACGGTTATGGATATTTTTTTATTTCGGATATTCGATAGTTTTGGTCATGGTTACGCAGCTCCATAACATCCCGAATTTAAATGAATGTACTTTGTGCAAGTAGAAATATGAGGTATGTTTAGTTTCCCACCTCCGGGAATGTGAAAGAAAATAACTTTAATTTGGGGGTCAATCGAAATGATGTAGTAAAAAAGAACAGGTATATAGGATGAATAGAAAGTAGAGATATGTATAAGATTGTTACTTTTCGGTGTCGCGCAGAGATGTGCCTCTCCATGTTGCTCTGCTGCGTGAAGCCCTGTCCGCACTCGGCGCACGTGAAGGGGCGGTCTCCTTGACAACACAGACAACACACATCACTACTATTGCCTTCAAATGTACAACAGCGGTAACTTAGATACACCTCCTTTGAGGCGATTGACCTTATGCATGAAGATTTAATATTTTTATTTGGTGATACATAAATGTATAGCATTTTGCTGAAAATATAATCTAATTTTCACAGTGGAAGTTTTACCACCCCATATTAGTTAGAGTTTAAAATACATGTTGACTGTTAACCAGTCAACTGTTTATCGAGCACATGTGTGCAACAATTTTTACAACCGAGCTTAGTGCTTGCGCACACGTGCGCTCTCTAACACCATCTATGCTGGAATTACGCTATGAAAACTGTATAGAGAAAAAGATCAGAATCGCTTGCGTTAATAACACTGCAGTCGCTACTTTTTATTTATATGAATACCTGCAGTTAGAACATGAGAATGGTTTATCTCCGCTGTGAATACAAAGTGCACTTTTTGAATTCGATTTTCGTGTATGTCATATATATTTTTAATTGAAATAAAGCTAGGAATGTGAATCTTAGGGGCATACATTAATTATGTGAGCAATTTTTCTTCCAATCTAGACCCCTCGCCCCCCCTTGGTGAGATAAATTTGGGCCACTTCATATATTCTTTTCAAGTAACGTGAGATTTTGCTGGACCCCCCCCCCCCCCCCCCCCTTTTGAACTCACGTAATTAATGTATGCCCCCTTATGTCATTTGACATTTTTGAAAAACGATTTAAGACTGATTTTTCAAAAATCAATTGACTTATATTTTATTGATCAAGATAAGATCTTTATAGATTAAAAAAAATTAGATTCTAAACCCGAAAGTACATTTTGTGAAAAACAAACATTATTGTAATGGTTAAGTTAGAATCTTAGTATTAGTCGTATAATAATACTCAAATTTTTGCCAGTCCGCAGGTGTAAAAATGTTGGGAAATGCTGGTCTGTGTAGGTCAAAATTCATTTTCATTCAACAGCATCCCAAAAAATTTAATATTTGAATTTTTAAAGTATAAAGGTCATCATTTCTTGAAAAACACCTTTTGATTTTCGTGTAAGTATGTATTCAAGTTATGTAGAGATATAAAAAAATAAAACTATGCAATCCGAAAAATTTGTACCTGAATGTGAGCGGGCGTGCATTCGTAGGCCATACGGGTCGTAGAAAGTACTCCCACAGATGTCACACATAAACTCCTTGGATCGCCCGTAACTATAAACACAAAAATAGAGTAAATCAAGCCAGAGAAAGAATATTTGATTTATAATATTGAAGCTCTAGTCAGCATGCTTTGTAGCTAATTTAGGTCTCAAACTTACAACAACCAGATAACCCAAAACTTCACTAAAGTTATTAAATATTCCATTACCGAAATTCTAGCTTTTACTTTGAATTTAAATTTAATCTTCAAAATTGGAAGTACATTTGTTTGGAGAATTCAGACAAACGATAAAGCACCGACCTATAATAGAATATGTTTA
Organism: Limnephilus rhombicus; assembly: GCA_929108145.2. Lineage (NCBI taxonomy): Eukaryota > Metazoa > Arthropoda > Insecta > Trichoptera > Limnephilidae > Limnephilus > Limnephilus rhombicus. Next base: position 15,497,100 of record OV815296.1, read on the forward strand.
ACAGAAAATTACTGTAATTGCTATTTTCAAAATTGAAACTGATTGGTCGAGAATTCAGACTATCCCTGTGTATCCCGATGTATTATATTTAGATGAAACACCAAGTGAAAAAATTGATTCCACTTTTTACCTCCAATTAGTTCAATTTGATGTTTAGGCAAAAACGACGGGACTCTATAGACTATTTCTTGATTTATCATAGGTCTGAGCTAGTAATAAACATGTAACTAGCTGTTAGCGGGTTTTTGCTGATAAGCCCTGCAGACAGCTGGTTCGGCTTCGCCCAGTTAGTGTTGGTAGATCCGATAGGAACTGGTTCCAAAAATACCTAAAAAATAATATTCCTCGGATCCACTGTGATCCAGTGATAGCTAGTCACCGGAACAGGCAATGACGTCATATTTAATATATAGCCGCATGATACTAGTCACCGGAACAGGCAATGACGTCATATTTAATATATAGCCGCATGATACTATTATTCACAACTAAGTATTATCATCAATCTTTCCATATCGGTAGAGATACTCAAATTTACAAAATCATAGTACTTATACCTAGGAGGGGCATGTTCTCATGCGACCTGCTAACGAAAGTAGTGCCATCCTTTGACGAATTCTTGAATTCGATTTACAACAGTAGCTTTGTTTGAAATATCACATACACAGATATTTATATGACGCGGCGCATATGGCCCGGCGTCAGACATGTACTCGAAGCCGGGTTCTTAAATTTCAACCATTTAAACACTAAGGTATTAGTACTATCAGATATGTAATCGGATAGTCTGAATATGGGATGTACACTCACTCACCCTTCAATTCCATGTCCCTTCTTCATGTGTCTATAAAACAAGTGTCTGTGTTTAAACACCTCATTGCACATCTCACACACATAACCCTTCTCCTGCTGCTTGCTCCCTCCATCACTGTTCTCCTCTCCCTCCAACTCTACCGTCTCACCTCCATCCACACTTTTCCCATCCGCCCAACTTTCTCCATTATTTTCTATTTTAACATTCAGTTCTACGTCCAGTTTGTTATTTACATCAGTCCTTCTTCTTTTGATTGTTTTCGCCGTTCGTTTTAAGCGTCCTTTGTTCTTTGTCTTGCTTTCTTTGGTCGACGACTTCTTTAGATGACTTTCTTTGATTTTCGAGGGATTTTTTAATAACGTATATGTCCCTGGCTCTTCTTTGATAACATAATTTGCATCGGGTACGAAATATGCTATAGAAAAAGACAAAAATAAATAAATAATTTAATAATTGAAAACAATATTAGGGATTTAGCTATGTTCTAAAATGGTAAGTATAAGTCCTATTTAAATATTTTCTTTTAAAATGTTTTCAATTACAATGCTTTACACAAGATTCAACTTCAAAATCAGAAATTGGTAAATAGATTACGAGAAATAGTCTTTGCAAACTTTGACACCTCATATCTCAGAACAAGGTAAAGTGAAGTTAGAACCCTATCCAACTGAGGTGACTATATGTGTGTGATTTTTTTTTTCAAAATGTCAATAATTATTCTTCATTCAGGAATTTGAAAAAACATAATGATAAGTTTCAAATATCAAAATCGACCCCAGCAGGGTGGATTTCTGACCTGCCATGCGATTCTGTATCTTTTGTGGATACGGAATCGATTTCATACGTAATCTCCTGTTAAATACGTGTGATTGTCTATGGATTGCAATTGTTTTTTCTACGGACTGATATGTCAGCGGATTGGTTTATTTATGTTGTCAGCTATTGTACTTCAACTAGTAACATGAAACGCTTCAAGTATACATGATTATTTATTCATTTAACCGGTCAGCAACGTAAGCAGATATATGCATTAAAAATATGACAGCAGTCAAGTACAATAAGCGTGTTTACACGTCAGCGCGTGTGTCTCCATAGAAACTGTTATAACTCCGTTATTGTTTTAGTTACATCCGTAAAATAAAAAGTGAAAGGTCGATAGTGAATCATGCTGCACATCTCCATTCAAGTTGTCCATAGAAATACATAAAAAGAACATTCTGTCAGACGCGCAGTCTGACACATAATTTATACCGCCGAATTTCCTACGGGCGCCCGACATTGTTAATTTCTATTAAATATTTTTATATGAAACGATAAAAAAGTGAGGTGACAAAAGTGTTTATTACACATTTATACAATAGAATACGTATTGTTGTTTACATAATCTATGATTTTAGTACCGTTTTCACATAAAAACATCACGTGAGTCATTTTCACATTTTTTTAATGTTTGCATTCTAAGTTTTAATATTTACAAATGTTAATATTTATTTGTAATATAATAATTCGAAAGCTTATTTTGTAACCTGTCTAAAACAGTTTTTACTATTCGGCTACGTTCAGAAATGTTTCATTTATAGTGCTTTAATTGTGAAGCGGTTATAACTAAAAGTTTTCGTAAAATGTCATTTCGTTTAAGACACCAAAAGCTAATATTCTCGAAAATTCGGAGGGGTTAATGTACATTTAAAAGTTGTGTACCGTGGATTTGACATTTGCGAAGTTTCAATCTAAAAACGCATGAATTACTTATTATTGTTTACCCTAATTAAGAACCTCATAACCTATTTTGTGCACTTAAATAGTTTTTTTCTTGTAGTAATTGTTGAAAAGAAGTGTAATTCCCATAATCTGTGCCTAAAAGTATGGTGGTTAGTGGAATAATTAATGTATATCCAAAGACGTTATGTGTTATTAATTATGTACTGTAGACGCGGGGTAGAAATCTCAAAGTGGGAAGCCAAAAGCAAGGCAATTGCACTGGTCTCGATTTCTAGTACTTTAGTACTAAACTGTCACTCGTCGAGTAAGGTTGTGTCTTACCAGTAGGAAAATTGCATTTAAAAAGCGCCAAAATGCCCTGCTGTGTTATGAGAAAATATTTCCATTACACGGCAAACAGTAGTAAAAGTGAAGAAATAACATTTCATTTATATGTACACACAAATTACTTATTATTATCGATTATTATAAGCAATACAATTAATTTTCATGTTCCCCGTCCAACGATTTTGTGCGTCATTAGAGAAAAAACACACATTCTTTGATTGTCTTATGGTAGATGCGGCCAAACTGAGGCCAACTTCCAACTTCAAACTTTCGGACGATTGTGTAGAAGTTCGTTCATGCGTTGGAAGTTCGAGTTAGAAATTTGGCTTCGGTGTGGAAGTAGCATATCTTTATAATACATGAATAATTTTTGAATTAAGAAATTACTGAAAACCGCTGAAAACAAAAGAGTGTTGCTTACTTGCCACATTATTTTGCGAGTATGTGAGACTATACTGAGTCTATTTATAAAACGTCATTGTGTATATCGTCCCCAAATATTCAATTAATCTGTATGTGTATACTGCCTCAATAGCTTTGCCTTAAAAAGGTTCTTAATTTGGGCGAAGTAAGCAATTCATGCGTATTTAGATAGAAACGAAACTTCACAAATGTCAAATCCATGGTATACATCTTTAAATGTACATTAAATGAATAAATAATCATACATTTAGTTTTTTAAACTAGTTGAAATATGACATATCAGTCAAAAATCAATTGCAAGCCATAGACAATCACACAAATTTGACAGGAGATTCCGTATCTACAAAAGATACAGAATCGCTCTTCTGATTTGTTGAGCAGTGTTCAGGTTAATTACAATAAAATGAGGTGTAACTTACTGGTGGTTGAATTGGGCGCGCTAATGTCGGGAGAGTCGGAGAAAAATTCGTTAAAATGATCACTTTCTTCTTCGGATTCTACGGAGTTGTCTTTAAAATGACAGCTTTCGTCAGAGTCCGGGATAATTGACTTTAATTTATCACATTCCTCTACTTTTGGATCTACTTTGATATAAATACTAGTTGGTGGCACTTCTTCACTCTTCACTGAACCGTATTCTAAAACATTCAATAAAAGGGATTAACAATTTATCAATATTCTTCATCAAGTATTTGGATTTTTGGATGAAATTGCACAATTTTGCAAGAAGGAAGGTGCAATAGACTTTGAGTTTTCGGTAAATTTTGGGGATCGCTGGCAACGGTTAATACGCACGTTTTTTTGAAAAAATCTTTTGATTCACCTTAATTACATTAAAAGACAACTATTTGCATTGGGGGAAGTGGAAAATATTTTTGTGTAACATGGTTTGTGATACAAAAGAAAGTGCCCCTTTATAACGCCTACTCGCGTCAAGGCAAGAAAAACATCCCAGTTTTCAAGTAGTTTAGCGGCTACGCTAGGTTTGTGTAACATGGTTTGTGATTCTGGCGTACAATCTCACAAGACGAAAGCTAATTTTAATTTTACGTAATGAAATTTAGAATGAAATATTTTCCATTTTCCCCAATGCAAATAGTTGCCTTTTTAATGTAATTAAGGTGAATCAAAAGGTTTTTTCAAAAAAAAGTGCATATTAACCGTTGCCAGCGATCCCCAAAAATTAATGAGTTTTCTTTGACAATCATCTTTCCATACTTTTACAGAACCTTTTGAATTTACTATAATATATATAGAAACTTTGGTGTATTTTCGATCGCACTGGCCACGCTTAATGCGAATATTTTTTAGATTAGATTCGTCTTAATGACTATAAAAGGCAACTTTTTGCATTCGGGGCAATGGAAAATAATGCACTTGAAATTTCAAATGCGTAAAGGGGTCGTCCATTAATCTGTTTTTTAATGATGTTTTTAGCAACTTTTTAACCCCCCCCCTGGTGATATGTGGTGAGGTTTTAGACTAACCCCCACCCCCAAAAAAATCATGTGTACTTTTTTTAGTACAAAGTATTTTGAAATTTTCAGAATATTATCACGAAAAATAAATACTGATATCTCATTACACCCCCCCCCCCCCTTTCGAGCCTCACGTGATTAATGGACGACCCCAAAGTGAAAATTAAACTCACATACTGATTTCTCTGCCATTTATGCATGCTTGCTGTCATTTTGTTCTGTCGGTATTCCTTACACAACATGCAAGGTAGTTCGTAGCCGACTTCATACTGATACATGAGGTGCTCGTAATTATAAAGACAAACATAATTAATAAAGGTAAATATTTCCCTATCGAGTCCACACTCAAAACACACTTTAAAAAATTTAAACAAATTGTACTAGGTAGATTACAGTTAGTAATTCAGTAACGTAAGTAATATAACAGTTAGTAATAAGTAATTCAGTAACCGGAATTGAAAAATATTGCATTTTAATGGTTATTTTGTTATCTTTAAAAATGCGAAATGTCATTTCTCAAGGAACGCCATGTTGTTAATTACGACGGAAAACGTCTCGCGTGATTTTTCATTTTTAGTGTTTATGTTTAACGTTTATGTTCGTGATTTAGTGTTTATGAAACCGAACAAAATAATGATTAATACACATTATTTATCATTTCCAAAGATTTCAATTCATACTTATTATTGTCTAATTGACAGAAAGTGATTTTTTTTCTTTTAAAAATGCGTATTTCATCGTCATAATTAACATGGTGGTCCTTGAAAAATGACATTTCACATTTTTTAAATTAAAAAAAAAAACATTAAAACACAATATTTTTCAATTCCGGTTACTGAATTACTTATTACTAACCATTGTCTACCTAGTACAATTTGTTTTAATTTTTTATAGTCATTGGTGAATCTGAAGGTAGAGTAACGAATATTTTTTTCTAAAAACTATTTGTTTTGAGCGTGGCCATTGCTTTCGAAAATTTACTGAAACTTTTTGTGAGACATGTTTTTAACATTTTAGTAAACAATGCAAACGTTTTGTTGATAAAATATGATTTTTTTAAAGTAGCAATTGGCATATTACTGCCTTAATAATACAGAAGTCTGGGACACTCCAAAACAGCGGCTCGAGTTTTGGGTTTACAATCGACTTTTGGGTGTGGTAGAGTGCTAATATTAAAAAAAAGCATTATTGATGTTTTTTTTTGATAATTTGGTTTTTTGCATGAAGATTTTCAGGTAATCCTGTAAAGTGCACTGCCAACTGAAATTTCCTGAAAATCTTCATACAAAAAACTGGATTTTCGAAAAAAATCTTTTTCAGTCACAACATCAATAATTCCATTTTTTTAATATTAGCACTCTAGCACACGTCACGAACCACCACTGGGTACAATCAAGTGAATTCAATACTTGGGTTGGGTCATGTTAAGCTTCGGCATAACAGAAGAGTATGATGAGACAATGTATGAATGTAAATGAAACTAGGATTGTGTAGGGTTCTGTACTTTTGCAGAAAAACTGTGGTAGGTTAGAGTTAGTTAACAATGCGAAGTATCAATTATAATGAGAAAAGAGAACCTATTAAATCCAGTCCATATCTCTTTCGGAGTGTATTGTCGCTCTGCTGAGCTAGCAGCCTCAAGCGATTGGCCTCCTCCAATTTGGACACACAGCCATCGCAGATCTTCTTGGGCAGAATGTCATCTGCAGATGTCTGAAATCACCCCAATACTTCAACAAATACAATCACTTCAATACTGCCACTTCTGCTAATGCTCTGATGAACTGAGCTCCTCCACTAGCGCAACCTAGATGGCATGGAGAGCCCGGACGCCTGATAGTAGATCAATCCAAAGCATCGATGATCAACCGCTTAGCTTTTCCAGGTTGGAGTCCTCAGTTTGGTGTCTAAAGCACCTTATGGTAGGTTGTAGGCAGACGGTTGACAGCCTATTTTGAGTGCCTAGCCGTTACAAGCCTAACTATTCAAAATTACAGGACAAATTGAACTTGCTTTACTAATCTGCCGTTATCTAATATATGCATATAATGTATCATTTACAATAATCTTGGTTTTGTGTTTTGTTATAAACTATAAACGTCAAAATAAATTACTGAACTTACATGCACCGAAGTACAAGCGAAAAATTTGTGGTACAGCTTATTTTTTATCTTTTCGTCGAAAGGATCGTAGCCTAAAAGTGAAAAAAAGGCGGTTGAATCCAAACATATTCTGCAAATTTCTGCGGGCTCTTCCATTTTGGATAAATCTTAATAATTCGAGGCGGTGGAAAACATAAACAAAGCAAACTTCAAAAATGCAAGTGACATTTCCCATAAACAATTTTCTGAAATATTCATAAACAACTTTTATAATATTATTTACCTTAGTCTATGGTAATTTGAAAAGCATAATTTTTTGGATTGCGAAATCAACATGTTTATTGTAAGTAGTTTGATGTACCCTTGGGTACAAGTCGGGCAAATAAGAGTAGAAAAATAGGAGGGCCCTACTGTTGTACAAATGGCAATACTAAAAATATAATCATGGTTATAATCTATAGCTGTGTAACAAACATTTTTATTAAAAATTAAAAAGGCATAAAAGTGAAAAAAAAAATTTTTTCATTCCACTGATCCCAAAATTAGAATTGCGTATAAGTATTGTTATTATTACTTTGCAATTGTGTGTTAACATAATGAAGAATAATGATTTTGTAATAAAATATAAAGCACACTTTAGAAATTGTTCACTGCTCACATTTATTTTTAGTTCTTACTAGCGTTGTCCAGGCTTCAGATCATGTCTCTAATTTTAGATCTAAATATATTTAACTAATTCAAATCTAAAAGTAGTGTAACTAAACTCACCGTTAATGATTCTTCCTTTCTACCTACTGTTAAATTCAAAATTTATGTTAATTTAAATGAAAGCCAATCACTTTGTAAAACACAATTCAATCAAATTTATGTCATTAAGTAGGTAACTTAACAAACTGTGCTTCTTCGATTTTTTTTTTTTTTTTTAGAACTAAAAAAGTAATTTTAAATGTGTATGCAGTGTTCTGTATCGTCAGTGTCATTGCACTTCAAAAGAATATTTGACAGGTAAATTGGTGTTGCCAGCCTACAAATTTCGTAGTTCCAGTTTTTATTTTTTCTACTCTTATTTGACAGACCCTATTTATAATGACTAGAATTCACAGAATGACCTAACTTTAAAACATGTGCCATCTAATTCCCCAGTAAATTTGTCAGCAGAGGAATGTGGCTATTTAATTTGCGTGACAAGAGACTTTTAAGTAACTTGGTCTGAATCGTGCACAGGGCACGGGGGTTTAGAATAACCTGTGGTTATTCCTTGCTAAATAAAACGCTTATGGACTTCGATAAGAATTATGCCCAATCACCAAACAAGATCCGGTATACACAATTAAGCAATACTCACTGTTGTGTCTCGTAGCTTGATCTTCATTCGGCGACGGTCATAGGTATATCCAAGGCGTACGATAAGATTGTTCGGTTATTAGAACCACGATGGAGTTTGAGTCACGATACGATGAAGCGGTTCACACAAAGCATTCGATAAAGACGGCGAGATAATACTTCACATTACACGCTTCCGATTGATAGAAAATAACATTTCAACGTCGAGCGAAATGTCACGTTACTATTTGTTATGATGGTTGTTGATAGACTGGCGATATTGTAGTACTTGACTTAGTCCACCGTATAGGTAAGTACACTTAACGTGCGGAAGTCCAAAATCTGGGTTCCTCTGATCTGCATGGTAAATTGGAACACAAATACGTATGAAATTCATCAGCGTTATGAAACATGGTCAGTTATATGAATGGAGCGGAAACGCTAATAAAATTAGAAAGCTAGGACTTTTAAAGTCCGCAGAAGTTCAACAAAAGCGACGACCCAAGGGTTTAATAAATACAAAAACACTGGGAACGTCGATGATAACAGTGGGAGAAGTTTCCTTTAAATAGATTTAATTATGTAGACTAGAAATTTTCAATATAGATTAAAAATTCAGTATGCTACAATTCTTTTATTTTTTTATGGTGAAACTTCAATAAAGAATAATGTACAATATTTTTGGAACTATGCAAAATAACAATCTGGATATACTTATCAATTTGAAAAATGTGGGCAAAAAACCCAACACCTTCAGCCAACTTTTCGGACAGCGTTACAGAATCCATCATCAGGGCATATGTGTAATACAGTTGTTAACTTTTTTCAAAAATAAATTGTAAGGCATAATTTAAATTTAGGGTTTATCACTGCATTTTTTTAATATCAATAAACTAATTTTTAAAAATGAATCAAATGTTTCCTTTTATTGAAATCACTTTTGCCAAAACTCAGAATTTCATAACCTAATAATTATTTTTCCCAACATAAAACATAAAGAGATCTCGCCGATATCTGTCTCGATCGTGATAAATAATCATGCATACTTGCATGAATTTATGTTTAAAAACGACGTAAACTAAAATACCTAACAGCTCACAGCTGAAATTCTGACATCAGCCCATAGAAAAAGCAAATTACAGCCAAAGAAAATCACACAAATCTGACAGGAGATCTCGCCCGAGATCTATCTCGATCTCACAAAACATAGAGGATCGCTCGGCAGGAAGGGATTACATGTTGGGATTTGAGATAATACAAGGATCCAATGAAGTAAATAAAAAATTAATCAAACGTTTCCTTTTATTGAAATTACCTCCAACAAAACTCAGAATTTCATAACCTAATAATTATTTTTCCCAACATAAAACCTAGAGAGATCTCTCCGATATCTGTCTCGATCGAGATAAATAATCAATACTTTGCAAAAATTCATGTTTACACAACCTAAACTAAAAAGCGTGACATCGGCCCATAGAAAAAGCAAATTACAGCCAAAGAAAAACACACAAATCTGACAGGAGATCTCGCCCGAGATCTATCTCGATCTCACAAAACATAGAGAATCGCTCGGCAGGAAGGGATTACATGATGGGATTTGGGATAATACAAGGATCCAACGAAGTAAATTAAACAAAGTCTGTGACACAAAATAAATTATATTGTTTATAATATACTGGCATTATTACACAAATGAACGTACACAATACATATTTATCCCCCATTAACAATACCTACTAAATGTCCCTACAAAATATCTGACATCTTTTTCTTTGGTTTGTCTATATAAAAATATGGCAAAATACAATCGTCTATATTTCCTAAAGTCTATATTGTTAGTGATTACGCTGAATGTTTATAATTAGATACATAAATATATATAATATATATTAACATTGCTACTCTTGACAGACACAGTTAATATTACTTTACGGTGGTTCCGGGGGAATTGCAAGCAACAGATGATGGCAACATATTGATGGCATTTTGTGTTTATTGGTGGAAAATATATCAACATTAATTTATTGCTTATTAAACACCCGTTTCGGACTTTTACACGATGGCGTTATGATATCAACATTATATTGATGGCATTCACATTTGTTGGTGACCAACATTATATTGATGGCATTCACATTTGTTGGTGACCAACATTATATTGATGGCATTCACATTTGTTGGTGACCAACATTATATTGATGGCATTCATATTTGTTGGTGATATACCAACATTATATTGATGGCTTTCACATTTGTGGGCCACCAACATTATATTGATGGTATTCATATTTGTTGGCCACCAACATTATATTGATGGCATTCACGTATGCTGGTGAACCACTGCATCATATTGACGGCATTTATGTATGTTGGTGAAATGTCAACATTATATTGATAGCATGTTTGTTAGTGAAATTGTCTCTTTTTTTTTTCATCGAAACACAGGATTTTTTTGCAGTTATTAACATAAAATAAAGTCTAACCTAATAAATGCAAGGGTTTCTGTATAAAGATATGTGTTGCTTCGTGAATTATCAAAAATTAAGTACATAGTTTATAAACATAGATTTATTGTAAATATTGTCTAAAAATACTATTAGAACATAAAATGTTAAATATTCAGGCTTATTATGTACGGTTTATTGTGGTTTTAGTAATGTTTATGAGAATCAATCTGTTGCGTGCATTCCCGCTATTCCATTGCGATTGCGCCTACGTTTCTAAGTACATAGTTATTTCACACGCAAAGCTAAACTAAGCCTATTTGTATAAGGGCCACGCATTGGTGCAAAGTTGTAGCAAGTCCTTCAATATGTTTCACAATGTTCAATTTGCTCACTAAAAGGCGTCGCCGTAGAGGCCAGACAACTATATTACAAGCAGCCACGCACCAAACAAATTTAATTTTGTAAATAGTCACGTAATTCTAACTTATAACTGACCTGTCTTGAGAGATTACCTACAGAATGTGAGTCAGATCATTATAGAGTGGTAATCCTAACTTATAACTGACCTGACTTGAGAGAATACCTACAGAATGTGAGTCAGATCATTACACAGTGGTAATCCTAACTTATAACTGACCTGTCTTGAGAGATTACCTACAGAATGTGAGTCAGATCATTACAGAGTGGTAATCTTAACTTATAACTGACCTGTCTTGAGAGATCACCTACAGAATGTGAGTCAGATCATTACAGAGTGGTAATCCTATCTTATAACTGACCTGTCTTGAGAGATTATCTATAAAATGAGAGTCAGATCATTTCTAATACAAGACAGTTGACCTGTGAATGGTAATCCTAACTTATAACTGACCTGTCTTGAGAGATTACCTACAGAATGTGAGTCAGATCATTACAGAGTGGTAATCTTAACTTATAACTGACCTGTCTTGAGAGATCACCTACAGAATGTGAGTCAGATCATTACAGAGTGGTAATCCTATCTTATAACTGACCTGTCTTGAGAGATTATCTATAAAATGAGAGTCAGATCATTTCTAATACAAGACAGTTGACCTGTGAATGGTAATCCTAACTTATAACTGACCTGTCTTGAGAGATTACCTACAGAATGTGAGTCAGATCATTTATAGTACAAGTCAGTTGACCTGCGAGTCGTGGATTGGGATATGATTGCTAAACTCTTGTCATGGTACAGGTGGAGCCTAAAAACTTCCTTTTTTGAGTCGCATGAAATAAAAAGTATTTTTGGATAATGATAGATCATAATTTCAAGTTTCATCAGCAATATATTTTATTTACGCGACTTCAAAAAAGGAAGTTTCCTGTCCGCACTGTTTTACATAAACTGCGGCCGGTAGAGAAATTATTACAAACATTGAATCACAGAATTTGATCATTTCAACACAGTTTCAATCAAATGTGATGAAAATTTTATAATACTGACTAAAAAAACACAACATTTAACACAAAATGAATTAGAAGAAAACAACATAAACTTCAAACATAAATAATTAATACAAGCAATAAGTATTGTTGGAAAAAAAATATTCCATCTAACAAAGTATTGCAAATGGTAGTAAAAACAAATCAATTTGCAGGTTAAAATTCCATAAAATTATGAAAAATAATTGAATGCATTGATAAAGTGTTTGGCACTAAAATGTAATTTGAATTAATGTGTAAAATACTGATATGACTCAATTGGTTTTTGTAAAACAATACCAAAAGCTTAGGGGAACATAAATACAGTGGTGTTTGTGACTGTTAAGTGAGCTAGAGCGCAAATATAGAAAAATATTCCTACCTAACTGAAAGAATCTTGAAAACCTCAATAAAAAATAAAAAATTAGGTTCAACATTGAATCATAATTTTGAATCGTAATTTTCAATCTTCACTCTAAGTCACTTGGTCACGAGCCACCACTGGGAACATAACCGTAAAATAGGTTGAGATTATTCATTTCATTAACAATAATATGGCAAGGTATAATATAATCAAGATTAATTAAGTATGTGAAACTCAAACATAAAAAAAGTTAAAAAAACATACATGTTCATTATTTGATAATCAAAAATAAAACTAAAAAACAAGTTACAAAATTGACAATATTTTTTTTAATAATATTATTCTAATTCATAAAAGCAAGCAGGCATAATAAAAATATAAATTATCGAAGGAAGCAAATACTTTGTGGTGTGACATTATATAATAAATTAAAAATACACTTTGTAAAGCACCACTTTTTATCACAATTGATATTAAACAGCCAACCAGGTTTCGCTCATCTCGAGCTTCATCAGGGCTTATTATAACAAGTTGTTGCAGTTGTTGTTGGCAGTTGTTGGCAGTTGTTGGCAGTTGTTATAATAAGCCCTGATGAAGCTCGAGATGAGCGAAACCTGGTTGGCTGTTTAATATCAATTGTGATAAAAAGTGGTGCTTTACAAAGTGTATTTTTAATTTATTAAAAATATAAATATTAGAATAAAAAGGGTAAAAGAAAAAACACAAGCTTTGTCAGTTGAAATCTGTTTTCTGTCAAACAGTGAGTTCTGTCATCACGAAATTTGCCCATTTTTTAAATTGTGGTCACTATTATCTTGTGCTATGAAGCTTTGAAATGTCCATTTGATTGTCACGTATACAGATCTAAAGTTTTCATATAAAAGACGGTGTTAAATTTTGGATATGGGAAACGCAACTCCCTATTCACAGGAATTTTTTTACTTTGTAATAGTAACATTTCGATAGTCAGTTGATTAGTCAGACATATTCAAATACTAAGTTTTGGGATAACGAGGAAAGTAATATTTGAATGCTCACCGTAAATCAAATATTATGTTCACGTGTCTGTGTTTTAGATATTAAACATGCTGTTATAAAATAACAGTGAGAGGCATAACGGTCCGGTACATTAGTATGACTATCATTTGAAAATATTCTACTAGTGACCCAGATAACATCAACATTTTGTTTAATTCATTACAAGTTTTTCTGCATTATAATTGACTAACAGGCCTGGCCTCGCGTTGCTGTGGCTAACGAAACACAACGCCATCTACTGGGTGGTTACACAACCTTTTAACTCACACCGCCATCTGTTAATTTGCATACAAATCAAATCACATACAGACTTTCTCCTTCATTACATAGTATAAAATGAAGTCGCTCAAAATGTATGTGCGCGTTAACTGCGCAAAGGATTTTCATACGGTTTTCACCAATAGATAGAGTGATTAAAGAGGAATGTTTATATGTATAATAAATGTAAATTATATGAGAGAAAAGCCGAGAAATTCAAAGAAAACATATTTTTGTGCGATTTAAAGCGGCTGGCGGGCCGTACTATAGTCACTTTTGAAATTCGTTCTACGGAAGAAATTGGAAAATAGATGTCCTAGAGTAAGTAGGTATTTGATTTTCCCTTTTCAAATATCCAGTGTTGCATTGCAAGCATTGTATAATTAGTGGCGAGGTAATTAGTTTATATGTAAAAATACATGCTTATTATAGTAGAGAAAAGCCGATAAATTCAAATATTCAATTCAGGCAGCGGGCAGCGGGCAGCTGGCAAGCAGGTGGTGTGGATTTTATAAAGATTGGGTAATGGCGTTGTGTTTCCTTAGCCACAGCAACGTGTGGCCGGGTCTGCTAGTTAATTATATATTTCAATCAATTTACACAAAACCTTGACAAATTATATACCTAAACCTTCCTCATGAATCACTCCACCTATTGGTGAAAACCGTATGAAAATCCGTTCAGTAGTTTTTGAGTTTATCGCGAAGAGACAGACAAGACTTTAATTTATAATATGTAGAGGTGGTGTTTAAGAGTAATCTGAGTATTGTACCAGATAGAGTGTAAACTTTTACATATAACTGCATACTCAACTCAAATTTAAATTTTTGGGAGATGTCTGACTAATCAACTGGACGATCGACTTATTTAACAACTATTTCGGATAATCTGCAATTACAGTAACCATTAACCTGCCGATACAAAACATTTGAATTGCAAATGTTGCATTACAAATTTCAAGTGACAATATACTTACATTGCTTCCTCCTTTACGCCTTTAAATAGTTTGGTTATAAAATGCAATACAGTCTGTCAAATAAGAGTAGAAAATATAAAAATGGAACTAATTAATTTGTAGGCTGGCAACACCAAATTAACTGTCAAATATTCCTTTAAAGTGCAATGACACTGAAAATATAAAACACTGTATACACATTTAAAAAACATTTTTTGTTCATACAGAAAAAACTTAAAATCAAGAAGAAGCAATGTTGTTAAGGTACCCACTTAAAGACATAAATTTGATAAAATGGTGTTTTACAAAGTGATTGGCTTTCATTTAATTTAACAGTAAATAGAAAGGAAGAATCACTAATGGCGAGTAGTTACACTACTTTTAGATCTGAATGAGTTAAATATACTCCGATCTAAAATTAGAGACACGATGAAAAGCCCGAGCAACGCTAGGTACATAAGCTAGTATTAAATAAATGTGAGCAATTTCTAAACTATGCTTTATATTTTAAAACAATATCGTTATTCTTCTTTATGTATTTAAATTTTAAAAAAAATTCCACTTTTATGTATTTTTAATTCTTTTATAAAAATGTAGGGTACACAGCTTTACAATTTCACCATGAGTTTTTTTTTTAGTATTGCCATTAGAACAACAGTGGCGCCCTCCTATGTTTTCTACTCTTATTTGACGAACTGTACATAATAACATTTGAAATACACAGAATCCTAAAATGATAAGTTATGTAGCTTATTTAATGACTATTTTGATTGCTCTGGCGTCTACCCGTGCACGTCTACCATCTACCCTACCCCCTCCCCCTCCTGAACCTCCACCTCCACTTCTACACTATCACCACTAATCGCATGCGCCTTATCTAAGATCACTGATATTTAGAATATTGTATAACTTTCATACAATAATTATACAAAAAATAATACATTAATAACACTCCTCCAAACACTGAAGATATAAATCAATAGAAATGTGATGTGGGCTTGTCTGTAAGTGTCCAAAGTAAGCTCAATATTCCCTTACTTTCTAATGAAATTGATAAAAAATTTCAAATAATATTGAAATTCTTTCTTGTTTGTGTTGTTCGGTGTGCAAATCAGTTTAAATCACACATCTAGAGATCTTCTGTTTAGTGACTCCAAATAACTTAACAGGGGCAAGGGTTTTTTCAACAGATTTGAGATTGTGAAGTGTTCAAGTGAGCAGTTCAACGCGGTAGAAGTGAAACCTTCAGAAAACAAAAGTATACAAGAGTGGGAAGGCTACGAAGCACCGCACAAAGAGGAGACCGATTATTCTATCTCATTCTCTCGCAGGCTAAATTCTATAGATGTATGTGTGTCTCTTTTTAGTGTTGCTTTTTCGTTTCATCAAGTTTCAAATCGCAATGGCGCTAAAAAAAATTCACCTAAAAAAAAAATATTTCACGCAATAAAAAGTATAATATAATTTTTTTTTGTATTCCCTCTGTTATTGTGGATACAATAGAAAATAAATATTTGAATTTATTAATTGAACACTCTGTAGAATGATTTATAATATTTGAGTCTATTATTTGTTTCAGAGATTCATAGTGTAAAATCATTGGTTGAACAAAACATTTTACAAGGACATTTTAAAAACACAAAGTAACATTTTAGGATGAAAAATATGTTGGTTTTCATCATGGTAAAAAATTAAAAGCATAAATGTAAATCAACAAGCACTAAAAATTATTCCTGGCACAATAAAAAAATCACAAAATAAAACTAATAAATGTATTATTTAAATTCAGATAGAAAACGAACTATTCTAAAAAATACTATTTACAAATACTTTTCAAAAAATGCTAACTTATCATTGATTAAGGAAACAACGGAGATGCGGCCGCGTTACAATGCGCTAGAGACCAATCGGCCAGAACCAGGGATCTAATCTTCTACTGAAGAAGAAGCAAGAACCCGGCCATTCACTTAGTCATTTTAATATGGGAAATAAACCACTCTCCATTGTGACTTCTCCCTCGCACTCATAAACATTGTATGTAACAGAAAGAGAGGTTATAACAGAGCTCCCAGTGGCAGGACCAGGTGGCTGAGACTGTTTTCCTCCCCGGGGTTTCCTTACCAATGCATATGTATTTAAAGTAAGTTTGACACTATACAACTTTAGCATGCATCACAAAAGCGTAATAATACACGCGTTGCTATGTTTCTATCATTTAGACATTAATAAAGCACGTACTATATATGATTGCATAATTTTCCTCTTTTTATTTGGGAATTCTTATTTTTATTACTAGATTATTTTTAAATGGTACTTAATTACTTACATTTTCCCTGCATACAATGTTTTTCAATTGCATTTATATTTATTTTTTCTTTATGCCCTTCCTTCAAAATCAAGAGCAAAGAAGCAAATATAAGTTTTTTTCAAAAATTTCTTATATTGCGAAGTTTTAATTTTTTGATCGTCGTTTCATTTTAAAAAGAATAGCTGTCATCATTTCACATGTTTATTAAGTACTCCAGCCATTAAAAATTATTCAGATAGATTTTTCGTCCTTAAGCGTATATTTAAAAGTAAATACATACAATATGGTAGGTAGGTACTTACTTTGACTATAAAAATGATGACACGTTAGGTACCTTAAGTTGCTGGTAAACGGGCAACATTAATTATTATTGCCTGTTGCCGAACAATATTGTCTTGCCTGTAATAGTCTTGTTGAATAATAGGATTTTGGGAAATGTATAAAACAATTTCACGACACAAAACTGTCTCCTGCAATAACTCCAACCAAACTTGTATAAACTCGTGAGATTGTTTATTAATATTAATCGCGTTCCAAATTATGATGGTTTTAGTAGCAAGTATGTGGTGAAAAAAGATGCACATATATGTAACAGAATGAGAAGAAGATTCATTTGGCCGGGCCATATTATCGTAATATCGGTAGCCAAGTGAACTTCCTGGCAAGACAGGGCAATGCGTCGACAAGACAATCTTGCCCGAAAGAGTAGAAATCTTGATGGCAAGAAATTGCCGTTAAAACTTGCTCTTTTACCAGAGCCGTATGTTGTGATAAAATAGTTTAAATTTAGATAAGAAATCTCAATGAGTAGGTACCTCATTTGTTTACAAACTCTTTAGCATAGTGGCCTATGCTATAGATTGTCTTTCGACTTTTGTCAGGAGGTTGTGAGTTTGATTCTCACTTGGTGTGGTACTATTTTCCATACATATTTTAAAGTAGATCACCCTCATTATTAAGCGTGCATTCACTGATAGGCAGATACGCTTCATAATACCATATTAATGTTGTGTACATACAAATGAGTTGACTAGTATTTAGGTATTTGCAACAGAGGCCTCAGAGTAGGTACCGCCTATTAGCAAAATATATTCACAATGTCCAGGATTTAAAGTAGGTACTTTCCATAGATAAACCTAATGGAACAGATTTCCCACATAGGTACCCAAATTCAAATTGGAATTTTCCTAATCCCTTCTTATCTATGGATTTAGTACTTTCCATAGATAAACCTAACGGAACAGATGAATGCAACCCTCTTATTTTTAAGAAGGTACCGTCTCGTATGAAAATAAATTCACACAGGTTACGGGAAGTAGGAACTTTCCATATATAAACCTAATGGAACAGATCTGATATTCCGCTTATTTTCAAATAGTTATCCAAAATTAATAACCCCTTCGTGCCTCACTATGGAGTAGGTACTTTCCATAGATAAACCTCGAGGAACAGATAGATGCGACCCACTTATTTGAAAGTAGGTACCCCATTAATTCTAGTTCCTCCTTGTCCGGGTGTATTAGGAGACGCGTCCCAGGTCGAAGTCGGGCAGCTTGTAGGTGGCCATATGGTAAGGGGGCTGCGTGGGAGAGGGGGGAGTGGCGGAGTGCGGGCCGGGGCCGTGGTCGGAGGGGGAGGCGGGGGGTGCGGCAGAACTGCGCCCACGCTTGCGGCGCGGCAGGATGCCCTTCCTGGCCATGAAGAATCTGGAAAAATGCATTTTACAAAATTAATTCATTCCAAATTAAATTAGTACTCGTTAACACTACATAATTTAATTTGATTTATAAAAGTACATCCAGTACGTATTTGAAATAAAAATACGTATTTTGTATTTGTATTTCAATTACTTCCTGAAAATGTATTTTGTAATTGGTATTTCAATTACCTGCTGCTGAGGTATTTTCTAATTTGTATTTTTATTTTATTTTATTTATTATGGAAAATCAACAGATATTTTACACTTATAATAATAACATTAATAATATACATAATATCCAATGACAGATTTTCACATAATTAAAATTATAATTAAAAAAGGAAAACAAAAAAGTAAGGGTCCAGTACCCGTAAGAACTTAACAAAAATATAAAAATTATGAAAATTATTAAAAAAAATATATATAAAAACACAATATAAACTGTAATAATCTGCTTACTAAATTTCAAACATGAAGTATTCAGAATCAGAAATCTATTCTCACTCCACAACAACAATAATAATAATATGTACATTGTACATACCTACAACCTACAACTCAAGAGTGAATACAATAGTAAGTCGAATGACAAGTATGCAACCGGAAAGGGTTCACAGCAATAACATGGTAACTTGCAATACGGTCAAAAAATTATTTAATGTTGGCTATGACATACTTTTTTAAGGTACTTAAATTACATGAGAATATGTCTATATTATTGAAATTCTTATCAAATATATTGCATGTTCTGAATATAAAAGCATTTTGTCTGAGATTAGTAGAACATTTTTGAAGATGAAAAAGTGATTTTTCTCTGGTTCTAACGGATGGGACTCTAAAATTAATCTCAGCCAAAAGGGGCGAACAATCAATAAAACCATTGATAATTTTATGAAGATATATTATATCTGCGGAGTCTCTTCTAATTTTTAATGATTTAAGTCCATAAAGGTCCTGCAAGCTGTTTATGTCATGATAACCAATATTAAACTTGAAATTTAAATGATGGACAAATTTTCTTTGGATGGCTTCAATGCGTTTAATATAAATATTATATTGAGGATTCCATATTTGAGAAGCGAATTCAAGATGACTGCGAACATATGAAAAATACAATATTTTAAGTGTTTGAATGTTCTTGAATTCTTTTCCTAACGTTCTAAGGGCTTTCTTCACAATCATATTAGTATGTGCCTCGAATGTAAGTTTACTATTAAGTAGAACACCTAAATCACGAATTTCAAATACTTATGGCTTCAAAATACATTTTTAAATACATTTAGCGATCTTAATAATGATAATAAAAAATAAACCGACATAGATAATACATACATAAACTAAAAACGCTGGAATCCTGTACTATTGTCCTATTATTCTGTGCTATAGCACGCTTACTAATGATTACTTGTAGTTCTCTTATCATTGCTTTATAACGCACTGTACATTTTTTTGTCATGCTAGTTATTATTATTGTCCTGTGCTATAATAGCACTGTTATTGTACATTTTGTATCAAATTATATTATACTTGTCATTGCTTTGTATTGTACATTTTTGTAT
Organism: Limnephilus rhombicus; assembly: GCA_929108145.2. Taxonomy (NCBI): domain Eukaryota; kingdom Metazoa; phylum Arthropoda; class Insecta; order Trichoptera; family Limnephilidae; genus Limnephilus; species Limnephilus rhombicus. The sequence continues at coordinate 15,517,360 of OV815296.1, forward strand.
CATTATATTAGAACAAGCTTCTTCTTCGATGGCGCTACAGCCCATATCGAGGTTTGGCCTCCTGCAACAGTCGCCTCCAACTCCTCCTGTCCTCAGCGGCTGACTTCCAATTTGGTACCTGGAGAAGCTGTGCTGCATACCCTCTTACTTCGTCTTCCCACCTCAGTCTTGGTCTTCCCACTTTTCTCTTTCCACCTGGGTGTCCAGTCAAAATTCTTTTTGGGACGCGTGTATCCGGCATTCTCTGTACATGCCCAGCCCATCTCAGCCTGAGGAGTCTCATATGTGCTGAGATGCTAGGGGCCTTATATATATCATACAATTCTGTATTGTGCCGGATGCGCCACTGTTCACCCTCTTTCACGGGTCCATATATTCTTCTCAGCACTTTTCTTTCAAAAGTATCCAGCATTTCAGCCATCTTTACCGTCAGTGTCAGCGCCTCACATCCATATGCCAATACAGTTCTAACAATGGTCTTATATATGGTTATTTTGGTTTTTCTGTGGACACTACGTGACTTAAACACTGGCAGCAAAGAGGCAAACTGGCATTTGTTGGCTGCTGTGATTCTCCTTCTGATTTCTGCTGGATCCTCATTGTTCTCTGTCAGACTGGAGCCCAGATAGGTGAAATGATCGACCACTTCGTATGAGTAGTTTTCTTTAAATTGTGCACTACTTCTTCTTCTGTGTGAAGGGTTCCTGCTCTGTATCATCATTTTCGTTTTGTTAACATTAACCCGCAGTCCTACTTCTCGTGCCGCTGTTTCTAAAGGATTGAAGACCTCCTTAATGGCTGAAATTGATCTTCCGACTATGTTAATATCATCCGCATATACGACAACTTGACTGCTCTTGAAACAAATATTGGAGCCAGTGTCTATTAGCGTTTTTCTTATTACATGTTTGAGCACAATGTTGAAGAGAGTGGGAGCCAGACCGTCCCCCTGTTTTAGTCCCTGCGATACTGTGAATTCTTCCGACAATTCCCCATCTATTTTGACCTGACATCTTGAGTCTGACATTGTGGCTTTGATGAGCCTAACCAATTTAGGTGGAATCTGGAATTGAAGTATATATATAGACACTCCCGATCTATGCTATCATATGCTTGCTTGAAATCTATGAATAGTTGGTGTATATCTATGTCAAACTCCCAGCACTTTGCCAAGATCTGCCTGACGGTGAACAGTTGGTCTGTTGTGGATCTACCGGTGCGGAAGCCTGCCTGATACTCTCCCAGCAGGTTTTCTGCGTACTTATCAATTCTTTGTTTAAGTATCATGGTGTAAACCTTATATGCTGTGCATAGAAGTGATATGCCTCTATGATTTTCGCATTTTATCTTGTCACCTTTTTTATGAATTGGACATATTATGCTGATTTGCCATTCTTCTGGGATTTTTTCCAAGGTCCATATTTTTGTTATTAAGTTATGTAGCAGATTTCTCAGATGCTCATTTCCATATTTGAACAACTCTGCCGGCAGGTTGTCTTTCCCAGGTGATTTGTTGTTTTTAAGTTTCTTTAGTGCAGCATTTATTTCTGGCATTGTTGGTGGATTCGCTGATTCTTCATTACTTGATTCAGTGGGGATGTTAGTAGGGTGGCTTCCCAGGTCGCTATTAGGGTTGAAAAGTTTATAGAAGTAATTTTTCCACACGGTTTTAATTCATTCCTTATCGGATATAATTGAACCATCAACGTCTTTGCATAGTGTTGTATTCGGTTTGAAACCCTTCTTGAAGATGTTTATTCCCCAATATGCTTCTCTGGTATTATTATTAACAAAGTCCTGTTCCATTTTCAGCAGTATATCATTCAAGAATTTTTTTTTTTTTTTTTTACATTAACTCCACACAGGAGGCCCTGAGGAAAATAATTTCCCTCAGGGCCTATGTCATCTGGGATGCTGTGTGGAGGGTCTTTTTGAGGAGAGGAAGGAATGAACATTGGTCTTGAAGAGACCCATGTTGTAGGAAGGAGGAAACACAGAGGCCGGCAAATCATTCCACAGCCGAGCTGTTGAACATAAGAACGAGTCGAAGAAACGACCCGTTCTCATGTGACTAATGTCAACTGTGTACAAATGTTGGGCACGCGTTTGGCGTGTTTCCCGACTATGCACCGGTGCCGAAGGGATCAATGATGCTAGTTCCTCGGAGCATCTTCCATTGTAATACCGGTAGAACAAGGATAGCATTCCCACCCGACGCCTGTGCTCTAAAGATTGCAATCCGTCTGTTAAGATGGGAGAATCTATCAAACGGACCGCCCGTTTCTGCACAGAGTCGAGGGTATTTTTCAGGTATTTTGGAGCTCTAGACCAGAGGTGGCTGCCAAATTCAACCGTGGGGCGCACTTGCGATTTGTACAGGGTTAGCAGTTGTGTACTTTTAAAGTATCTGCGGGCCCTGTACAGTACGCCCAGTTTTTGGGAGGCTAACTTTACTCTGGCTTCGATGGAGCCCCCATACCTGAGCTGGTCACTTAGGGTTACACCAAGCAAATCAATGGAGGGCCTGTTCGGAAGATTGCTTCCGTTGAAAGAGACTAGATTTTCATTGCGATCCCTTTTAGACGTAATCAGACAAGATTGGGTCTTTGAAACATTAAATTCAACGAGATTATTTTTACCCCAAGAGAAAACACTCTCGAGGTAACCGTCCATTCTTTGCTTCAAAGCCTTACGAGCTGTTGGAGTTTGCGAGCCCTTTGGGGGCTTGTCAAACAAAAAGCTTTTCTTTTATTAGAACAAGCACTATAACTATAATTTGACTGAATACTAGATTATTTTTAGGTTAATTACTTTAGAGCGCACTTGAAGTGATATAACACAAAACTGCACTATACAAATGTCATCTATGTATACAAAAATGAATCCTTGGTCATGCCATAACTTCAGAACGACTTTACCTATTTCATTAATTTTTTTTTAAGTTTTCTAATACTTTGAAGAAGGTTCTTACGGAAAGAAAAATTAAGAAAATTACGCAGAAAATTGGAATGAATGATTTCAGAAAACTTAACGACTATTTTAACTTTGCACGTTAGACAGTTCGCCCATTTGATGAAATTGAATTTAACAGGCAACTGTTTTTTTGTAACAAAAGAATAAGGAACTCCAGTGAAAAATATTATGGCTTTAAAAAAAATATGTTCATATAGACCAAGAAACGCTGATTCTGAATATATAAGTTTTATTTCATAATATTAAATGCAGAGTTTTTAATAAATTATTAAAAAGTGCATTTTTAAACCTCTTCCCAAAACTCAGCGTTAAGTTGGCATTACTGAAATGGTTAACGGTGACGTCACAGTTAACCTGTCACCTGTGTATTGTATTGTATTGACATTTGAAATGACTTGAAGTGCACACGCACCTATGCAATTCAACATTTCGTGTTTTTGGTTTATTTTCATACTGTTTATAGAGATTTAGATAAATAATAGTTATTGTGTTTATTGAAACATAATTTAGGCCCTCAACAATTTACGAAAAGGGCTATATTTGCGGACAATCTGCAATAAATTTTGTCTATTTGAGGTTAAAGTCGTGTCATATTTTGACATTATTTGGTTATGTATTATCAAATTGTTTTTAGTATAGGGCTTTTTATACAAGTTGTTACACACTCGTCATGATCAGTGTATTATAAATACCAGTGTTTCTGTATGTATTATACATAAAACAATGTACCTACAAAGTAACGCCTGACACAAAACACGATGTCACATGTATTTGCAATGAAAGAGATGATTTATATTGCACTTTGATTAAATACAATAACAGTAGCGGTGAAATGTGGACATTTTACCAATGTTTTTCTATATTAAAAGCAGTTAATCTTGAATAAAAAACACACCTCACACCTTAAAGTCATTACAAAGCATTCCGCCATGATTATTCTGGGTTCTTCACAGTGTTGCCAACAGTTAGAAGTGAAATTTCCCTAGAATTTCACATTTACGCAATTACCTACGTAGCCACCTGATTGTGTAACACTAATCCTGTTATATGTTAATTAATATGATAATTAATTGGAAAGATATCGGAACTTGGTAAATATACTAATAATACCGTGATTTTCCAAATAAAACACTTTTTGCTACGTGAAGTAATAATTTAAAAGTACGAATACACTCACCACTGAATTAGAAACTGAATTCCAAATTAAAAAAAAACACTTTGCAAAATAAAAATCATAAGCAACCCGCCGCTCATTTGTACCAAGCGTGGTATTTTGAAGACCCCCCCCGAACGTGTCACGTAGTATGGGTACGTTCCCTAATATCATTTTGAGTTGTCAGTGTTAAAAATAACATGGCATGTAAGTACATGAAAAATAATTAAGATTCATAGGAATTCCAAAAAATATATATACGTATATATATAAATAATACCAGTAATACTGTCATATGTAATAAAATTTTTGCCAGAGTTCGAAATTTCCCTAGATTTTGTCCTGATTTCCCTTATCCCTAAAAAATATTTTCCTCCCCTAGATCTAGGGAAATTTCCCTCGACATAACATCACTGATTCAAAATGACAACTTAAAAAGTAAAAAAATTATCGGTGGGTGAAGACCACCATAGATACGGTGCGTTTCTGGGAGTCTTTAAAAATTAAAACTTTGACAATTATTTTAACTATTAAAACTAACTATAAAAATAAAAATGCAGTTATTTAAGTTTGAAGGTCCTTTATTCATTAAAAAAAATAAAAAAATTGGACTGGAGTTCTCTATTGTCTACGGATTTTTTAAATTATAGATTTTTTGAAAAGGTACCCATGTTAGGTACTAGATTTGATTGATTTTTCTTATAATATACAAAAATGAATATTTTTAATACGTGAAAAATGAAAATTTGAATAAGAAAATTGTAATAGCTGGCACGCGAGTTGTTTGAAAACTGAATGTACTGGGACTGAATATATGGAATGCGGAAGGGGGGTTGGCGGAACGAGGGAGCGGGAGAGGGGAGAGGGTAGGCGGGGAAGGTGGAAGGGGAACGCGGGAGGGGAAGGGGATGCGGGAGGGGAACGGGTTTGCACGGAAAAGGACATGCAGGGAGAAACAATTTATTTATTTGAATATGGCATTGCAACGCTTGCCAGGAACTAGCAAACGTTGTTATACTAATAATTATTATTATCTAAAACCCAAGTCCTATACCACAAAACTTTAAAAGTGGAGCGGAGACGATATGTGTCTTCTGAACAATATGATTGGTCAATTTTTGCACGTCTCTGTTTCACTCTGCTCAGCTTTGTTTCTATGGAAATGCACTCTTAGATAAGGGCACTTACGACAATTTATTGCATCCAAAGGGTCTACTAAAACCAAATGTATTTTGTATTTTGTAATTTGTATTTGAAATTAAAAAATGGTTAAAATACTGTATTTTTAAATTTGTATTTTAATTACAGCAAAGCATGTATTTTGCCCAGCTTATATCTTAAGATATATATATCTTGTGTTCTTATGGGTTACCAATAAATTAATGACAATAAGGAACTCCAGTGAAAAATATTATGGCTTTAAAAAAATATGTTCATATAGACCAAGAAACGCTGATTCTGAATATATAAGTTTTATTTCATAATATTAAACGCAGAGTTTTTAAAAAAATATTAAAAAGTGCATTTTTAAACCTCTTTCAAAACACAGCGTTAAGTTGGCATTACTGAAATGGTTAACTGTGACGTCACACTTAACCTGTCACCTGGTGATAGGGTGATAGTGTGTTGACATTTGAAATGACTTGAAGTGCACACGTACCTATGCAATTCAACATTTCGTGTGTTTGGTTTATTTTCATACTGTTTATAGAGATTTAGATAAATAATAGTTATTGTGTTTATTGAAACATAATTTAGGCCCTCAACAATTAACGAAAAGGGCTATATTTGCGGACAATCTGCAATAAATTTTGTCTATTTGAGGTTAAAGTCGTCCTATTTTGACATTTTGTTATGTATTTTCAAATTGTTTTTAGTATAGGGCTTTTTATACAAGTTGTTACACACTCGTCATGATCAGTGTATTATAAATACCAGTGTTTCTGTATGTATTATACATAAAACAATGTATCTACAAAGTAACGCCTGACACAAAACACGATGTCACATGTATTTGCAATGAAAGAGATGATTTATTGTTTTTATATTGCACTTTGATTAAATACAATAACAGTAGCGGTGAAATGTGGACATTTTACCAATGTTTTTCTATATTAAAAGCAGTTAATCTTAAATAAAAACGCCTCAATTTCTCACACAAAAGTCATTGAGTCATCCTATATTAATTTTATTCCGCCATTTTCTTAAATTCAAAATCAGGGATGCTCAGCCCAAGAAAATTATTTCCCTAGATTTCGAAGTGAAATTTCACATTTACGCAATTACCTACGTAGCCACCCGATTGTGTAACACTAATCCTGTTATATGTTAATTAATTGGAAAGATATCGGAACTTGGTAAATATACTAATAATACCGTGATTTTCCAAATAAAACACTTTTTGCTACGTGAAGTAATAATTTAAAAGTACGAATACACTCACCACTGAATTAGAAACTGAATTCCAAATTAAAAAAAAACACTTTGCAAAATAAAAATCATAAGCAACCCGCTGCTCATTTGTACCAAGCGTGGTATTTTGAAGACGGTACGTTCCATAATATCATTTTGAGTTGTCAGTGTTAAAAATAACATTGCATGTAAGTACATGAACAATAATTAAGTTTCATAGGAATTCCAAAAAATATACACGGTGTCCGGAAACTCGTAGTACAAGCGGAAAACTGGTGAACCTACATCACGTAGACAACCCAAATAAACATAAAGATTTTCAATTTAAGCATTTTCAAATTTAAAATTAAAAAAAAATATATATTTTTAAAAAAATTCGGCTTATTTAGGGTTAAAATTTTTAAAAGGCGGAAATGTCATGATGACAGATGGAAGATGTTCCACCTCACGGATAATACGGAACGTTCAACGTTGTCGAAGTTTGATGCACGGATAATACGGAATGTTACCTTTTTAACTAATAGACAATCAAATATGACGTTTGTCGGAAGTACCTACCAATCTTATAAAATAAAATATCTAAAATAAACTCGCATTTCATCATCATTTTAAAAAACATCCCAGGTTTTTGAATGGTTTGTTGGCAAAGCAGGATTTGTCTAGCGGGTTTGTGTAATTATTCTAATAAATTTCTTTCCATGTTCTACTGTTATAAATACAGGTACAAACTTGTCAATAATGCATTCACTTTGTTATACGCAAAAATATTTTTTCTATGATTGGCAGCATTGATGAAATGTTAAAATAAAAACGATGAAACATGGCGTTTCCGCGCGAGTGGATTAATTTTAACAAAATTAAAATGTTAAATCCATATTTTTGGCATGTTTTTTGTTCTCCCCCGACATAAATACTCACTTTTCGTAATAATAAAGCTTAATCTAACTGTTTGGATAAAAAGTATTCCGTATTAACGAGTAAGCGGTTTAATGCATAAAAAATAACATTTATTCTCCCACCTCTTCTCTTTTAAACAATATGGTTAATTAGCGTACCTGTTTATTTTGTTATGTAGATAGTAGCCCCGAGCGGAGCAAGTGAGCGTCCAAGACATTATTCCATCGTAATGCACAATAATTAATCATGTTTAAATATGAAAATAACACACACTTTGTTTTAGAGTTTGTTATGATGAAATGGTGTTTTATTGATCTCGCACAAGTATTATTAATCACGTTTAGATATGAAAATAACACACAAGTAACACAAACTTTGTTTTAATGTTTGTTAAATGAAAGGGTATTTAATTTTTGTTATTACTTTTTGGGATATTATGCCGTGTTGCGTTACCTCATTCTTTAGCCAACGTTTCGGACAGCGTAACAGTGTCCGAAACATTGGCTAAAGAAGGGGGTAGCGCAACACGGCATAATATCCCAAAAACTAATAACAAAAATACTTTTGGCCGTGAAAATCTAAAATCGTATCTGGGGTATTTAATTAATCACATTTAAATATGAAAATAACACACAGTTTATTTTAAACCTTGTTAAATGAAGGGTTTGTACGCCGTTCAATAAGAAAAGATATCAATCGACCGCAATCTTCATCATACGTCAACAACCGCAATCAACAAGAGACAAAACAAACTGACGAAAAATAACGAAATACATTTGTGGCGTAACAAATATCCGGTCAGTCCTATTAAATTATCGCTGAACACTGGGAATATTATTTAATTTATTTTAGCAGCATAGGTATGATTTTTGCAGAGTTAATTATTGCGGACATCAAACAAAAATAGGTATACCTATCAAGGGTATGAGGGATGGGTAGGAATCTGAGAGTCAGTGTATCCAGGAGTGACGGACGCATGAATTCATTCCTCCCATGGCTGTGGAATATGATTTTAATAGTCCAGTCAGCCTAAGTCGTAGAACACCAATTGAAACACCATCGACTACTAACATTTAGACAAGTGTTTAGCCAAAAGTCCCCGCTCCTACGCCCCTTGCTTCCCCGCCTGTGCCCGCCCAAACATGAAAAGTGTAAGGGTTTTGTAAATCACGTCTATCTCGATTACTAAACAACATATTGGGTTGAATTTTTTTGTGAATTGTCTACAATTAACATTCAGTTAACTTTCGTCGTAACTTTTACCGTTTGTTTGTAATTCGTATGAAATGGTAAAAATTTGTATATTTTTTGGCATGTAATTTTACATTTTGTCACAGAACTTTTCAGACCGACATTTTATGAAAAAATGTTTCCTACAAAGATTGTAGCCCTTTCTATGAGCTGTAAAATTATATATTTTAATGTGTACTTTATGGCTAGAAAACATCAGATATCAACCGTGAATGCTTGGTGCACCATCTCTGCGTCGCTCCGCGGCAGCCGATTCATTACCGCACTATTAATGTATGATGTTTATACTCATTAATTGTATTTTTTGTCAATTGTTTTAAATTTTGGTTATACTGAAGAAGTGAAATTATGCTTACTGGTATCAGTTCAAGTTTCAGCAACTAAAAATGCCAGAGTATTTCAGTTTAAAATCTATAACTTTATTTATTGAATGGAAGTATAAACTAGCTCGAGTTTCGAGAGAGTACGGCCTCAACCACTCTCACGATCTCCTGCCATGCAGCTGGTAGGCAGACAAATAAAAGCCGCCAAGACTCGGACAAACCTCACCTCATGAACTCGGGGACCCCTGCTAAGTCACCAAACGTAGCGAACTACTTGGGGTGATCTACGACGAAGGCGTCCACTAATATCTACAGGAATTCCAAAAACTGAAAAAATCTAACTAATATCTATGAGAACCAAAGGGCGTACGAATATCTACAGGAATTCCAAAAACTGAAAAAATCTAACTAATATCTATGAGAACCAAAGGGCGTACGAATATCTACAGCTCAATTGCTGACTAATATCTATGAGAACCAAAGTTGACGAATATCTACGGCACTGGCATAGGTTGGATTTGCAATTATGTATACCATATTGGAAAACGTAATAATGCAGTTTAAAAAAACTTTATTTATGTATGTATGTAAAAACCCCTAATATCGACCTATTGGACACATTTAGCTGATTATTAAGGATTTGGGTTTTTGTTTTAACAGCTTTCTTTATTTCGAGTGCTTCTAAATTATGTAGTCTGTTACCATAACTATTTCTATGTGAGTTAGGTTAGGTTAGTTTAGGTTGAGGTGCCGTGTATTTCGAAATAAATAAATAAATAAATATCTTTGTATTATGACCAATAAATTATGTTCAATAAATTATTGTCCTCGTAAACAGCAAAATACGTAATATTATGCAAAAACTTCATGTACTTTAAACAATTAAGCCTTTACGTAATTAGTAATTACGTAATTGAAGTAATTTAAGCTTCTCCGTACAACCTCTTGCTCAGCTGCCCTCTGTAGATATTAGTCCAACCTACGCTCTGTAGATATTAGTCAACACTAGGACCGTCATAGATTTTCGTCCGATCTTAGCTCTGTAGATATTAGTCAACACTCTGAAGTTCGTAGATATTAGTCCAACATATGAGCTGTTGATATTCGTCCGACATACAGGCTGTAGATATTAGTACCTGGAGTCACCTACGGCAGAGGTGTTGGTTATCCAATAAATGAATAAACTTAAGTTTTAGCTTTTGGACCGAACAGACATGCGAAAGCTATCAGTTTGAGACAAAAACTCAAGACATAAGGCCTCTGAAGATGGACAGTGTGATCTGTCCGAAACGTCAGGAGTTAAAAAGTCCTTTTAAGGACTACGTTACGCGGGTAAACCGAGAAAACTGTTCTACATCTTACACCCGTGAAAACCTTAATCATAACATATATATATATATATATATATATATATATATATATATATACATCCCGCTACAGATTTGGCGTCCTTTCACTTCGCATCCTTTTGGCTACCACTGCTTACGGTAGGTTTTTAAATAAAATTGCTGTGAATGTTCACATGTTTTTAGGTTGACAAAAGAGTGATAGTAAAAGAATTATCCAGAAATTGTGTTTTGAGGGTATTCAAATTTTTGATAGGTACGTATACTTTAGAGTCTTTTGGGCGTCCTTTCATATTGCCGCCGTTTTGGCAAACGCGTATATCGTACGTATATCACACTTCATTCCATATTTAGGGCGTCCGTTCATTACGAACATTTGACGACCTCGGTATATTCCTGAATGCAGTACGTTTAAATTACGATGCTTTCAGAATCCTTTTAATTCGTTCTCGATTTGCCAACGGTCGATCTATCGTAGGTACATAATGATTGGTTACATAAATATTATTTTGAAGGAAACCAAAACAGAATCCCAAGAAGTCAAAACGGTAGACTGTTATTATATCATTTTATATTTGGGAGGAAAAACAACAATCAAATTAAAAATTTGGGAGGCAGGTGTGGGTACCGCCGCCCCGGGAACCATTTACAAGATAACTAACAGCCCTGCCATAGGTCACACCAAGTGGTTAGATATGTTTGGTGTCTTAGCGGGGGTGCCCGGGTTCACGGAGTGAGCTGTGTCTAGGTCTTGGCAGCCTATGCATTTGCCCACCTACTACATGGCGGGCCGGACCAGGAGAGACTGGTTGAGGGAGACCTTTTCATCTCTCCAACCGGACTCTCGATCCACGCCTTATATCACAATGGGAGGGATGGATTCATATGTCTGTCACTCCTGGACACATTGACCCCCAGATTCCTAACTACCCTTCATACTTTTTTCTTTCCCAAAACTTCCTCTCCTTCCTTTCCCCAAAAATACCCTCCACACAACATCCCCAAAGATGACATAGGCCTTGAGGGAAATTGTTTTCCTCAGGGCATGCAGTGTGGAGCTAATGAAAAAAAAATATATAGAGTGAACAGGAACAAGGTTATTTTAGTTAGCAATAATTATTCGGGATGCATAAAATTGGCTCCTTATTGCGATAGGTAGCAATTGACAAGTGCAATAAAGGCACAATTTTTTTTTAAGAAAGACAATCATTATTGGGTTACGAATAACCAGTCACTAATTTAAAATCTCGTACTTTTTTTTCTTTTTTTTTACATGAGCTCCACACAGAAGACCCTGAGGGAAATTATTCATCTTTGGGTATGTTGTGCGGAGAGCTTTTGAAGGAAAGGAAGGAGAGGAAAATTATTTTAAGGAAAGGGGTTTAAAGGGTGGGTAGGAATCTGGGGTTCAGCGTGTCCCGGTCATCCGCCTCCAAGACAAACCTCACCCCCCATTCTGAAAACGACCTTCGTTCGTCGTTTCCACAAAACTTTAACGTATTGACCAAATCCAAGAAGAAAATTGATAAAGAAATAACAAAAAAAATACAGGGCGCAGTTCACACGCCGTAGAAATGAAACCTTCAGAAAACGAAAGTAGACAAGAGTGGATAGGCTACGAAGCACCGCACAAAGAGAAGCCCGATTATTATCTTATTCTCTTGTAGTCCTATAGATGTATGTATTAGCCTCTTTTTAGTGTCGCTATTTTTAGTTTCATCGAGTTTCAAATCACAACGGTGCTACAAAAGTTTTCACTTCAAAAGAGGTCGAATGCCGGATTTTTGTTTTTATTTCGAAAAGGACTCGAGGCATATTTTTAGAAACCACGAGATAGAATGTGAAATTCAAAATATCCTGACAATAATGAATGGCAAGGAAAGAAAAGGTCTTCTGCTAAATTGCATAAAACGGGAGATTATGTACTAAATTATCAGGAATACAAAAAACCCATTGCAAGAAAATACCATTCCTCATTTAATGATTATTTGCCATGCCCCAAATGCTTGGGATTTTTTCGATTAAACAATATGAAAACATAGAAAACTATGCTTAGATATTTAATTTAAATGTACCTAGACAGATAATTTAATATGTATGAAGAATTAGTTAATGATGAATGTAAGTAAGTCTAAAATCGTGGTGTTTGATACGAAAACAATGTGAAACTTAGTTGTGAATGATGAATACTTGGAGCAGGTGGATAAGTTTTTGAAGTATGTATTGTGAAGTATATTTGGGAAGTGTGTTTACGTTAGATGGAAAGGCTGATAGAGATATGTGAAACAAGGTTAAATGTAGGTAACTCCATTAACGGAGGATAGAACGCCAGTGGCGCCAACAAAAAAACTGTCCAAAGAAGCGAAGCCAGCTATCCATAATAGAGTGCTGGAACCGACCCCCATGTATGGCTGTGAGGCATGGAACTGGTAGAGGAAAGAAGAGGAAGGAAGCAAAGGAAGGAAAGTAGGCTGAATGCTGTAGAATTGCGATTTCTGAGGCGTGAGTATGGTAAAACCATGTACGAAGAATGCAAGGCCAATGTAAACGTAATGAGTAAAATTACGAAAGGAACGCTCGGATGGATTGTAGAGCGAATGAACGTGAAGACGTGTGGCATTTCAATTTGGGAGGCGGGTATGGGTACCGCCGCCCCGGGAACCATTTATTGGATAACCAACACCTCTGCCATAGGTCACCCCCAAGAGGTTCACTACGTTTGGTGACTTAGCAGGGGTGCCCGAACTCATTGGGTGAGGTCTTGGCAGCGGATGCGCCTGCCCACCTACTGCGTGGCGGAGAGAGACTGGTTGAGGGAGGCCTTTCGACCTTTTCAGAAGGACTCTCTCGACCCATCGCTTTGCACAGCTATTGGAGGGATGGACTCATACGTCCGTCACTCCTGGATACACTAAACCTCTGATTCCTACCAGGCGCGGCCGGTGCCTCAAGTTATAGGTGGTTCACCAAGCCATTCATAAAAAAACGAAAGGTTGATATTATATTTAAAAAAAAATCTAGACATCATGCATAATTTTACATTATTTGCTAAGTATCTAAAAATATCATGTAACTGTAATAGTAAAAATATCGTGCGATGTAAAAACATGCTGATGTCTAGAGTTTAATATAGTCAATTGACCTGCCAGGTAAGTAGGTATGTTTTATGTATCTGTTTGTAAATTCAAATAATAAAAATACATATAGCCTAGGAACTCATAATAAATTGTACAACGCAACATAACTAAAACGACGCTCTAGTAATTATCCAATTATTATAGAATTATTCTGGTATCAATATTTTTAGAAGCATTTTACACTCCATTACTATTGATATTACATCTATTAGAAGATTAGTGGAAAGGGTGGGTGTGATATCCATTTAAAAATACTCAACCTTCCAAAGATAATAATAATAACGCAATAATCCAATAATAATAATTAACACACAAGAAACACTCTGCGGCGTGGATCGCCAATATCGCCATTTACTGTCGTGACAACTTCGATCAATGGGTGACAAACAAATAATAATGTCAAAAAGGTACATCCCAAGGGCTCGAACAAGATAATGTCACACCAGACGCATAGCTGACCCTTTGACTAATGGTTACATTTTAGAAGAGAAATATTATTAAATCTTGATATGTAGCAAACACTTTTGGGAATACATAATTATAATAAACACAATTAAATAACTTTGTTTCAATTCCACTTTATTATTTTTTAATCCAACCGGTTTCGGTTCGTACTGAACCTTCCTCAGGGGTGAATAAAAATATATTGAACATAATACAGAAAAACATGGTATTTATAAGTAAAATTAGAAGAGGGAGACAGAATATCAACTTAGGTGGGGGCGATGAGGGAGGTGTCTAAGAGGGAGGGGTGAACGTGGGTGGGGGTAATGGAAATATTTTAAAAATCGGGGTGTTAGACAAATCTAATTGTTTATTAAGTAAATTGGTTTTATTTATTTTTAAAGACTTTTTTATTTCAAGGGCTTCAAGATTATTAAGGCGTAGACCTATCCCATTTCTATGCAATACATCTATCCCGGAAGCTTTATTAAATGAGTGATTTTTATCTATTAGGTGGGAGGCGAATTCTGAAAAACCTACACAAAGCTGCGTTTTATACTAATAACAACCTAGGTAAACTTTTAATAAACTCTAAAGATAAAGAAAATAACTTAAGCCATTCTGGCATATATAAACTTAAATGTAATGACTGTTCGGCCTTTTACATCGGTAAAACGGCTAGAAACATTCAAACAAGAGTGGTCGAACACTTGAGATGTCTAAACAGATTATCATATTAATAATTATGGTTTCTTCTTGGTGTGGTTCATTTTCATTTTGTGTGGTTTGAAGATTGAATATTAATTTTGCAAAAATTAAAACGTTTTTTATTTTATTTTATAAGACTCGAACCCACGCGGTCTGAATTGTCTGGCCACTAAATTCGTGAGGCGCTTTACGCCGCTGGACTATGGGAGCCTTGAGTGAGAGCGAGGATTTACCGTACCTATTATATTAGAACTAATTAACTATTATTTTATTTTATTTATTTTAAATACATTAACGGCTATACTGCCTTTTATAAATAAACATATAATAGAGTACAAAAGTAAGAAAAATAATATCATTACATAATAGTAGTTTTAAACTTTAAAATAACATACAATTATTTTGTGTATCACAACAAAAAATAACAAAAAAGAACAATGAGAAATATCACATTTCTTTTCAACATGTCCATATTGCGTATATAAAGTTACATTATGGAAAAATAATTTTTGAGTGCATGTTTATATTGCGCTAATTTTAAGAAATAAATGTCGCCGATGTTAGCATATTCATTTCCCAAAATGTGTAATCGACTGATTGGTGAGTAATAATGTGATAAAATAATAATAAATATAATATAATAATAATAATATTGAATTATTTTCCCATCTGGTCTCTGGTAGGTTGACATGTTGTTCTTGTATTGTTTTGTAATTATAATACATATAGTGCAATTGCATAACGTGGATTGACCAGATGATCATTTGGGAAGTGTGTGAAAGGGTTTAGTTTTTCCTGTGGGGAAAATTAAACCCGGACATTTAAATCTGGTGCGTAAAAAATAATAATAAATTTTCGTGACGCATTTCTGTTTCATTTGAATTTCAAGTCGCTAGTAAGTAAGTATCTAAAACTTAAAATAATTCACAAAATTTATTATTATACTATGAATGAAAAAATAAAAAAAATGAAAAAAAGTACTTATTTACTTATCACTTCTGAGTGATAAGTATAAGAGATTAGATAGACTAATCGGTCTCCTCATTGTGCGGTGCTTCGTAGCTATTCGATCTCCCCTTCGTGCGGTGCTTCGTAGCTTCTTCGCTCTTGTCTACTTTAGTTTTCTGAGGTTTCACTTCTACCGCGTGAACTGCACACTTGTACTTTGAAGTGTAAACTTCTAGCACCTGCAAATCGCCTAGTACCGTTGTGATTTGAAACTCGATGAAACTAAAAATAGCGACACTAAAAAGAGGCAAAAGCATACATCTATAGGACTGCGAGAGAATGAGATAATAATCGGGCTTCTCTTTGTGCGGTGCTTCGTAGCCAACCCACTCTTGCCTACTTTAGTTTTTTGAAGGTTTCATTTCTACGGCATGTGAACTGCGCACTGTATTTATTTTTCGTTATTTCTATATTAAAGACGTGGTAATATCGTGATAAATTTTTATGTTTTCACATACCGATATTTGTTTATTCATACTTTAAATCAGTAAAAACAATACAAAAAACATAAAAATCGTTTTAGAAATTTTATTCTCTACAAAACTGTAGGTACTGAAAAAGAGGTACGTACAGAAAACCAAACCAAGTCGTGCAATTTACTTGTTTTTATAAACTTATACACATTTTTACGACTGTGTATCTCAATACTTATTAGAGGTAGAAGACATTTTTTTAAATAAAAATTGTAGGTAATTTTATGTTCTACTAAACTTGTGAAAATACTTAAGCCGAATTTTTTATTGAAAACGAGATATTTGGGAAAAAACTAGATTTTGGCGCGATTTCGGCTGGTTTTTTCAAAATGGCGGCGAAAGCTCAAGTGACCCAAGTTAGAAAACTCAGATTTTACATCAAGAGATGAGTTTGTAAAACATATAAAAAAAATTGGGACTACCGGAATAATACCGATCGCGGATCGCTAATCGCACTGGCCGCATTGTCAATCAACCATGCAAACAATGCCCTTCGTTAAGAGCTATGCCGGTCATTTAAAAATATCGTCGATAGGTATTAAAACGAATGTCTTCTGTTCCACTCCGCACTTCCCTCAGGGGAACTGAGCGAAAGGGACAACTGCATATCGGGCCGAAAATACCTAAATAAAATCGTCAAAATCGATGTTTTGTATTCCCCATTTCTCTTCTCCAAAACTGGGCCGATTTTATTTTTTTTTTCCTTAACTGTATTAGAAAAAAATATTCTATGTTGGTACGTTTTGCTTTTTTTCAAATACATTGTTTAGTTTGTATACTGAACGTCTTTGACGGCATTTAAACCAGGCAATTTTATTCATTTTTGGAAGGTCCTAATTTCTATAAGAAGTAAATTATCAAAAAAAGCAAAACGTACCGATACGCTAGTGGTCGATATCTATATTATGTAAAAAAAATTGCTCTAGGGTCAAAATCCAGAGAGATAAACGGGGAATACGTTTGTAAGGAAAAAACGCAGCCCGCATTCCCTCTTAATTTTACACAGACGCAGACTTCGCGGTAGTCGCGTGTCGCGTAGAGTAGTCCCGAATGCGACTAGCCCCATCCCTTCCCTTACCCCGCGGGCGTCACGTGGAATCTGCGTGCAATCGAAATCAATTTAAAAAAATAGGTTGCCGTTGAAAATTGTGTTGGATCTTTGCAGAAATCATTTTAACAATAGCTATCCTATCAATTTGACTTAAAAAATTGGACGGAGGATTTTTCCGGAGCGATATTTTTGACTGATATCAAAAAAGCATGTTCCAAAAGAAAAAAATGTTGGATCTTTTGATTAAATAAAGCTAACACCAATATAAAGACACTTCGTGATCAAAAATTGGAGGGAGGAATTTTCCCGGCAACAATAGAAATAAAAAACAAATCTCTTATCTATAAACAAAATGTTAGTTTCTCTGACAAAATCGACCAGTTGTCTCTGGCTGTTTTCTGCTGAATATGAGTGCCGTGGGCGCTTTCTGCAGATTGTTAAACGGTGTTTTCGTGATCAGCAAATATTTAAGAAGGCGATTACTACGAATTTTTGTATGAAAGCGACCTGGCTGGTTTTAATAGAACATAGAATGGACGTTTCTCCGTCGGATTACAACAATATCTTATTTTTGCCAATACTGTGGCCTGGATGCTTTCTGCATAACTACGTTCAATTAATGTTTGGGTTAGCCTCAGTTTGAACCTCTATTGTGTAGTCTATAGGTACCTACCTATATGCACGGCTTACGGCACGCACTTCCGAGTTCCGAACACAAGATGCGCTAGACGCTATTGGCTACACCCACAATGCATAACAGCTGTGTGGGTGAGGTGTAGGGAATTCGGCCGGCAACAGCTAAGTTTGTGTGCGCTTATTGTTTTGAATTTCGTTAGTGTGCTTGAGCTTGGTTTCAACGCGATAAAGTAGATATAATGAAATAACGCTGATGCGCAGGTTAAGCGAAACCGGTCGGTATAAAAAAGGTTAATGGATGAATCGTGGTTACAAACTAAGTGATTGTTTTATTTCAATTAATATCTTTGTCAAACCACAAAGTGACTGCTTTCTACCAAAGTAAAAAAAGGATTTAATTATCACTTATAATGAATGTTCATCTTCTTATGTACATGAAAAGATATAAAACGTTTTAAAAAAATTTAAAAAATATAATAAAAGGTAGCTAAATAGGTATCCGAAACAATTTAAAAAAATCCGAGTACGCAATTAAAAGTGAAACCTTCAGAAAATAAATTAGAATACAGTGGGAGGAGTGGCTACGAAGCACCGCACAAAGAGGAGACCGATTATACTCTTATTCTCTCGTTGGCTAAATTCCATAGATGTACGAGCATTTTTTTATTATGTATATCTTACTAATTTTAAAAATTTAAATATTTAGAGATGATGTAGGTACATAAATTAAACTCGAGTACGTGTAAACTTCTTTAGCACCGTTGTGATTTGAAATTCGATAAAACGAAAAATAGCAACATTAAAAAGAGATAAAGACATATATCCATAGCATTAAGCCTGCAAGAGAATGCGATAGACTAATCGGTCTCTTCTTTGTACGGTGCTTCGTAGCTATTCAGTCTCCTCTTCGCGCGGTGCTTCGTTGTCGTCTCCCCACCCTTGTCTAGAGTTTTCTGAGGTTTCACTTCTACTGCATGTGAACTGCACATTTGTATTTTGAAGTGAAAACTTCTTTAGCACCGTTTTGGATTTGAAACTCGATGAAACGAAAAATAGCGACAATAAAAGGAGTCAAACACATACACCTATAGAATTTAGCCTGCAAGAGAATGAGATAGTATAATCGGTCTCCTCTTTGTGCACTTCTTCGTAGCCTTCCCGCTCTTGTGTACTTTAGTTTTTCTGGAGGTTTCACTTCTACCGCGTGTGAATTGCATACTCTAAAATTTTTTACTCTAGTATGTTTACTCGCGACTGTCTGATAAGGATTTAAGAAACTTTTATATGCTTGTGATGCATTTGATGTGGTGGGTTCTGGTTCATTTCAATATTTTCACCTACGACTTAGTCATCTAATGATTCATGGGGTGTGGTTTGTTCGGGTCTTGGTGGCGAATGCGTCTGCCAACCAGCAGCACGACAGGTCGGATCGGGTGAGAGTGGTTAAGGAAGTCCCTTTAACTTCTCCAGCCGCACTCTCTCGGAACATTGCCTTGCACCGCAGTGGGAGGGATGGATTCATACGTCCGTCACTCCTTGACAAACTGAACCCTAGATTCTTACCCACCCCTAAAATCCTTTTCCTTCCCATAGCTTCCTCCCCTTCCTTTCCTATACGCAGCGTCCACAAAGATGACATAGGCCCTGAGGTAATTATTTTCTTCAGGGCCTCCTGTGTGAAACTAAAGTAAAAAACAAAAACATTTATATTAAATTTAGTCGCATTGTTTTCGATGTTGTTCCCTCGAATACAATGTTTCTGAAAACACACCTCGAACAATTAAAATTATAATTAACGGGTTGTTAAAAAAAAATGACAGATTCTTCAAATATTTGAAGTTAATTTTCACAATCTGTGTAAGTTGTATTCAAGTTCATTGTTATAACAACAGAACTTGAATAGAACTTACACAGAACGTGAAAATTAACTTAAAATTTTTAATTTTTGATGACTCCTTCAAATTTTTAAAACCACCTGTCCTAAGTCCTTTTCGAAATAAAAACAAAAATCTGGCAGTACTATTTTGAAGTAAAAACATCTTTAACACCGTTGTGATTTGACACTCGATGAAACGAAAATTAGCGACACTAAAAAGAGGCAAACACATACATCTATAGGATTTAGACTGCGAGAGAATAAGGGGGCATACATTAATAACGTGAGCAGTTAATTTTCCAATTTAACCCCCCCCCCCCTTTGGTGAGATTTGGTGCCCCCCCTATCACCCCTCACGAGACATCAGTTGTGTATCTGGGGTCCCACCCTATCCCATCCCGCCCAATGCTACCCCGTTACGCCCCCCCCCCCCCCCCGTTGTGGTAAATATGATCGCGACAATATGCTGAAAAACTGTTCAAGATTTGGTGAGATTTTACTGGACCCCCACCCCCCATTTTGAGCTCAATTAATGTATGCCCCTAAGATAGAATAATCGGTCTCCTCTTTGTGCGGTGCTTCGTAGCCTACCCACTCTTGCCTACTTTAGTTTTCTGAAGGTTTCATTTCTACGGCATGTGATCTGCGCACTGAATTTATTTTTCGTTATTTCTATATCAATTTTCTTCTTCGATTTGGTCAACACGTTGAAGTTTTGTGGAAACAATGTTCGTGGGTCGTTTTGATTAGATGAATCATCCATGCAATATTTTTATTTTTTCGATTAAAATTAATTAGTGAGCTCGCCTTTTGTTTCACACATGGGATTTGGGTCGTATCCCACCATCACCGTCAGAGTAAGTGAACTCCTGTAAAATAAGAATAGGGAATTTTAAAGAAGTAAATTTGACCGTTTAAATGACCGAAAAGAAGAATTATTAATTGAAGGCAAGTACCTCAGATTATCCGAATTCTATGTCATAGGTAGGTATGACTCCAAAGAATCATCTTGATATTGCATTTCTGTTATTCTTTCAATTATTTTATTCCATTTCATTGAGTCAACCGTAATCAATAATGTATTGTAATTAAGACACTAAAATGGTCGGTCGCCAAATACCTACACTCCAAATCACATGTACGTTAATGCTCGGTATACGATAATACGATTGATCACGATAAAATTTTAAAAGGCAAAACATTCGAGGCAACCGAGGCTAAATAAGCGCGGCGGCAACGTCGCAAAACACGCCACCGCCACGTGCAACTCACGGGAGTGAGATTACGGGAGTTGAAATTAACCGGCAACGTTGTTTCCCAACACATTTGCAACGCCATCGGTGGCGTGTAAATGCTAGGAATGAAAGGCGGCATGTTATGTCACACCGGTCGCCTAAATGTCGGTAGGATGAAGGGCAGTATACATAGCCGTGTATATCACCTAGCGCCTAGCTGCGTAGCGACAGATGGCGGAACTTTAATATTCGAAATCATCCACTTCACGCCCAATTTGGCTACCAGGACAATTTTTGCCAAAATGCTTGTGACGACATGTACTATGAACTGTGTAAAAATTTCGAAAAATAAAGTGGCGACCGTATATCGGTCGCCAAATGTCGGTGGTCGCCACTTTAGATGCATATTTGCCCATGCTGGTCGCCAAATAGACGGTGTTATGTATATATATATATATATATATATATATATATATATATAATATATATATATATATATATATATATATATAATATTACCAGTAATATTGTCATATGTAATAAAATTTTTGCCAGAGTTCGAAATTTCCCTAGATTTTGTCCTGATTTCCCTTATCCCTAAAAAATATTTTTCTCCCCTAGATCTAGGGAAATTTCCCTCGACATGACATCACTGATTCAAAATGACAACTTAAAAAGTAAAAAACTATGGGTGGGTGAAGACCACCATAGATACGGTGCGTTTCTGGGAGTCTTTAAAAATTAAAACTTTGACAATTATTTTAACTATTAAAACTAACTATAAAAATAAAAATGCAGTTATTTAAGTTTGAAGGTCTTTATTCATTAAAAAAAATAAAAAAATTGGACTGGAGTTCTCTATTGTAACTGAAAATAAAATGTTTTTCTGAAATTAGTGTTGTTTGGGTGATATTTTGTTGTTTTATATAATTCTGTATTGAACTTAATTGATGTTATATTCTGTCTTATTTTTATCATATGATATCTTGTCCTAAGGTGATGCACAGATTAGATAGCTTAGAAATATTTTAGATGCTTTAATTGAATACTGCAAGTAGAACACATTACAGAGTTTTTAACGCTGTAAACATTTATACGAGGGCAACATCGGCGCAGAAGAATGCGCACTGTACCAAAAAGGCCACAGCTGTCAAATGCTGGATTTCTACAGCATTCCGTTCTCAATCGCCTGACCTAACCGGCCACCATTTCTTTTGTAAACCGTTCTAGTATTATTGTCGCAGATTCATGTAATTTTATTGAATCAAATAAAAGTTAAATCAATCACTAAAACGAGTGTTCTTATTGAATAATCTGCGATCCATAGTAAGTTGTAATGATTGGTAAGCATTATAACGACCATCTACCGTAACATATTTGCCTTTGAAATAATCGAGCATTTTTTTGATATATAAAAACAGCTTTTAGATGTGGAAGTGAAGCAAAAAGAAGATGGTAACCTAAGGCACATCACGTATAGAAAACCAACACATACAAATGGATATCTACACGCTGATCTATCCGATGTGCGCGATGCAGAAGCTTACCTAAAGTCAGAAAGCAAAGTGTCCATGTTAAAAAGTAAACATACCTGATAGTTGATATGGGTATATTGAACTGGTCCGACACGGTCTGGAAGGTCTGTCCCCTGCTGACGCAATCAGCCGCCTGTTTGAGCAGCACCTCGGACCTGCGTATCCTCTTGGTGTTGCCATCAGTGTTCCCGTATCCGTAATGGGCGGACAGCGACGCGTGCTGCGTGTGCAGCGAACCCAGCTGCTGAGTCAGCACCGAGCGCTGGTGGTGCAGAGGTGCCAGCTGGGCCTGTTGCTGGGCCTGTTGCTGGCTCTGTTGTTGGCTCTGTTGCTGACTCTGTTGCTGACTCTGTTGCTGGGTCTGTTGCTGCTGTGTTGCTGACTTTCCGTGTTGCTGGGAGTTGCCTGTTGCGGCCAGCAGCTTCTGACTCATGGCCAGGAGCTGCTGGTTAAGGTGCGCATTGTTCGGGCTGAGGATTGCGTGTGGGTCGTCCTGTAATTTTTTTATTCTTTTAACGATAATTTGAAACACAATCAAATCTATCTTATTTACTATCATAATGTACGAGGGTCATTCAGAAAGTAAGGTTACAAGGACTCCTGAGGCTGGGGGAAACTTTTAGTTTGAGAGATCTGGCGTGTAGGGGAGATCCTCGGTCAGTTTGTTTGGTCAAGCGTGTTTGTCGACCATTTTGTTCAGTCACAGTAAATTCTCCTGATGGAGAGGTCTTCTCTGCTTTGATTTTTGGACTGTATGTAACTTAGGCGGTATTGTTTTTTATCAACGATATGCTGATGGGAGCGGAAAGTACCAATATCTGTTGTAAATGTGAAGAGCATAAAGAAACTCCGTATGTTGCCACCTTGATGGAAGGTCCAGATACCTGGGAAGATTAGTTGTGGAACCAGAAGACTGCCGAATACCCAATGACACAACACCGGTGTACTTTATAAAAGGGACTAGGTTTTTGTCCATATTCGGCTAGAGAATGGTAGTGGAGGGAGGTTGATACCTGCTTAATGATGAAGGCGGGGGGTTCACAGCTGTCCATCATGTGCATGTTCTGTGCGTTGTAATTGTGGTCCTCGGTGGTGACGCTGGTGGTGAGAGGGACGCCGGGAGGGGGTGACGGTGATCTGGATGTGTCGTACTCGCACATCACGTTGGCTATTGCATACTCTGCAGACAAACATACACCAATAATCAAACAACTATTTTAAATAGATACATTCATCTTCAGCGATACAAACCTTGGGGGGATTGGTCAGAAATCCAAGCAGCGCAGTTCGAATTTGACATTTTAAATTTATCATTTTGTGCTTTATGATTTTTTCTATTTCAGGATGAAGAATTGACCGATTTATTTTGCGAAATTTTAAATTCCGGATGCCAGTCGATCACACACGCACATGACGGTGGTCTTGGATATTGGCTGCCGGTGGTCGTCAACTCAGATAATTCCCCACATCATCAGCATTTTGCTTCCTGAATTCAGTGCAGTGTAATCACTATTATTTTGTTTTTGTTTTGTTATTCGAGAATGCATTTCGTTGAATGATTTGAAAGGTTTCAAAGAATTGCTGCGCATGTGATTCAGTTTGCCAACACTGCGGTAAAGTAAATAATTGTTTCTTCGAACACAACAAACTTATTTTATGACACCATTTTAATTAAAAATTAATTAACACTTAGTTTAAACCACTTTCATTCTTGACAAAGGAGGATAATATATGAGGTGTTTAACCACTCCGGTATTTTGTGATTATGAAAGTTATTGTCTTAAACGGACTGTCAGATTTATAAAAACTTTGTATAAATTAAACATTTCTGAACGTAGCCGAATACTAAAAACTGTTTTTGAACGGTTATGAAATACGCTTATATTACAAATAACATTTGCAAATATTAAAATTTAAAATGCAAATATAAAAAAATTGTGAAAATGATTCACGCAATGTTTTTATGTGAAAACGGTACTAAAATCAAGGATTATGTAAAAAAAAAAAAAAAAAAACACTTATTCTATTGAATACATATAAAATAAACAATTTTGTCACCTCACTTTTTTACCATTTCATACAAGAATATTTAATAAAAAAATTAACAATGTCTAACGGTGCATAGGCGATTTGCCGGGTGAAAATTGTTTCTACAAAATAAGTATTTTTATGAACTTTAAGAGAAATGTGAAGCTTGACTCTATATGAATCTTCTACTTTTTGTTTTAGGGTTATCACTAGAACAATAACAGAGTTATAACGATTTCTGTGGGAACACACGTGTTAGCGTGAAAACACGCTTATTGTCCTTGACTGCTATTGTTATGTTGCACTGTAAATATGCTTACGGGTTGGAATGGTTAAACAGTATTTTACCATACTTTTGATAAATACATACTATCAATATTACAGTGTGATAACTCATAACAAGAGTTGTTACACTGTAATATTGATGGTATGTATTAGAAATTAGAAAGAGTGTAAAGAAGAGTTTAAATATTATTATCAATAATCAAAAAAAATCTTTTAAAAGTGGTTACCGTTATAAATTCCATCCCATTACCATGTCCTGTTATGAAGCATGTTGGTTTTTTAACACAACCCATCCGAAATTATTAAACAACTTCAAAAAGGAGGAGGTTCTCAATTTGACTGCATTTTTTTGACTGAAACTGACCACAGCAACTGAATTAATTTTGGTGCTAACTTGTCCTGGTTTATTGATTAATTTACCCTACTCAAAAAAAGTGTAAGATGTCACTAGGCGCTTTTAAAATTCCCATGTTAACAGAACAGCGACAGTACAAAAAGGCAATAAACATACTCTTCTTATCACAGTAAGGCTGCAGCTCTTTCTTACACGTTATATAATGGTGAGACCCACAATGTATGTATGTCTGTTTCCTCCAAAGTACTACTTTTCCTTACATTGTGTGTCTCGTCTTTTGTCTCACCATTGTTTAATGCGTAAGAAAGGGCTGCAGCATTATTGTGATAAGGAACGTATGTTTATTGCCTTTTTTGTACCGTAAACGTTGAAATATTAAAAGCGCCTAATGTGTACTACTTTTTACACAAAAATAAAAAACATGCTTCCGGGAGTCTTAAATTATGCCGGCTCGGACGGAATGGGTTAAACAATAAAAGTGGACATAACTATGTTTTGATTAATGGTTAGCTGAAATGGAAAAGGATAAAGGTACAAATGAAAGCTTGTTTATATTTCCATAAATTACATTTATTTTCAAGATAAATATTAATGTAGGTTACTCACATATACATATATGTAGGTATTCAATAGCATTCATATTGAAAGTGGATGAAACTCTTTGGATGGATCCATACGTAAAAAAATATTCCCATCGATAAATAAAAGGAAAGAATATTCTTATAACCAAACGCTGTCAAATTCTTGTAGTATTTAAAAAAAAATACTCGTACCCTGTTCCTCAATGTCGATTAGTTCTAGGTCTGATGATTATTCTGTGTCATCAGAATTTCATTAAAAAAATGTCTTGTTTGTTGTCAAAAGTTATTTGTCATGTTCCATAACAAATCATATCGCAAAGCTCAGGCAGCATTGATGCCTCAGCTAAAACTTTGTCTTCCACAGATATACATAATGTAATCACCAAGAAAATATATTTAAAAAATATTGTTTTTGGTTGTTTTATGAACATGATTTCTTCTCTGAACATACACAAAGTTTTCTAGTCAAATACTATTTTATCTTTCTTTCAAAGCTCACACATAAATTGTGAAAGAACAGAACACGGTGTTTGGTCAAAGGCGCAATCGTTCTTAGGACTACTAAAGAAGTTTAACAAGCAGGTTATCAAAACCAGCATATACAGATATTTTAATGGGGCCTGCTCTAAGCAATTAGCAATATTGAATTCCGGTGCATGCGTGAAACTTGACAGACGAGCCGTTCACAGTTGATGTTGGCTTTATGAGATGTTTCTTCAACACGGATGTGGAATGAGCTATTGGCATCTGTTTTTCCTCCTTCATACAATCCGGGCCTAATCAAGACCCGCATTAATAAATCCTTTCCCACCTCAAAATGCTGCCAACCGGGTGGCAACATAGTTCCCCTGTACAGACTAGAGATGGGTAAGTTCTGCATTTTTCCAGAGGCCTCCGAGACGTGCTTCCTTTTAAAAGTATTTGAGTTCTAGGAGCAGGTCCCAGGAGCCACCCCGATTCGGTAATGGCCTGAATAATTCGAACGCGCAACCTGCTTCTGACTCGGAAATGGCTCCAATCGAGACGCTCGGCTTCCACCCTAGTTGGACCTCGCAAAAGAACTCGAACGCCCGACCTACTCCGCCTGCTTTCGAATGGCTGGAATCGAGACGCTCGGGTTCCACCCTAGCCGAACCTCGGAGCCGGAGCCCGCACGCAAAAGAACTCGAACGCGCCACCTACTCCCGACTCCCACATGTGGCTCGAACCGTGACGCACGGGTTTGAGTGCGAACTGCCACCACGCTGCGCTGCCACCCGACTGTGGCTCGGCCCGCCGAGTTCTGGCTGCAAGTACTGTACCGGGTTCTTTGGGAGTAGTCGATTTGAAAAGGGAGTAGGAGTAGGAGCCGCTTCGCGCGAAGAACCCGAGTTTAAGAGCCCACTCCAGCTGAACCTACACATCGCTAGTACAGACGGGGGTGCTCTTGTGAGGGGTCACATAAAAATAAATGCCCTCTGCAAGACCCTATCTTATGAGGAACTATAAAATTACCCTAAACTAAACTCAACATCAAACAAAATCTGCTCCTCAACTAAAAATGGTGCGAATATGACTACATTTTTTTTTAATAATTCTATTGAGAGCAGTAGAATTACGTAAAATATATTTATATTTTATTAATATAAGTGTGGTTTAGGGATAATCAGTGGCTTTTAGAAACTTTAAATGGTAAGCTTCCAAGGTTTGTAGCAAAATGTGTTTAAGAAGGTTAGCTCATAGGGGCCTTTTTAAAAAAAAAACTCGAAATTTCAGACGCGTTCAATAATTGGAAGTAAAACACTGCCCTTAAATCTCCCAGTGGAACATGCATGAGAGTCATCCATTAAGTAGTACCCGTTTACGTATGCGGAGCGCTGGCGAATAGAGTAACCGCTGGACAAGTACTAACACGTTCAGTTGTATTTCAGTTGTCTGTGTGCAACGTTACATTTCGCTGGTATTGACTGTGTTGTTTCTGTGAGTGTTTATAATGTTCAAGAAGTTAGAGCTGTGATTAAATTTCTGAACGCAGGAAACGTGCGACCTTGCGATATTCATAGGCAATTGAAAGAGGTGTATGGATGAGTCGTCTGTTGGGCGCTGGTGTAGTATTTTCAACTTGGGAAGAGAGAACACCCATGATGACGAGCGTTCGGGATGGCTGTCAGATACTGGCGGCGGAGGAATATACCTCTGGGATACAAAAACCCGTCACACGTTATGACAAATGCTTAAATTTGCTAGATGACTATGTAGAGAAGTAGTTTACATATATTAGATTTTTTTATATTCCCAAACGGGTACTACTTTCCGGATGACCCTCGTACTTCAAGTTACGTCACGAATTTTTAGCCAATCACCGTTCTACCTCCTCGATAAGCTAACCTTGTTAAGCACATTTTCTACGAATCTTGAGTAGCTTCCTTTAAAAAAAGGGTAGTCATGAAGCGATAACTAATAATGGTTCAAAGGTTCTGCAAAGTTCCCATTACATCCATCCAATAACAGGTCAACTGTTACCAAACACCTGTGACCCGTGTACATGAGCAATTATTATGTTCACCTTTATTCTACGTACTAGTATAAAATATTCTACAATTCTTTTGCCAAAGTGCAATAAATTTTTACAAATTTTGTTTTGTATATTATAAATAAAAATCATGTCTTTTTGTTCTTTGGCTGAAGTATATAAAATGTAAAAACTCTTATTCGTACAATATGAATAAAATCTTATTGTAAATATTAAAATTTATAATATATTTATACCATTTAAAAGATCTACCATAATTAGATATTTGTATATTTTAACATAAAATTAAATATAATTTCAAAGTCTTTTTGGTATCGAATGTGTTAAAAAATTATAACTTGTTAAAATCAAGTTGTTGAATATTTATATTTTTGAAATACTCATAATAAATTGACTTTTTTAGTATCTTAAGCAAACTTTGGCTTTAAATGTGATTCAAACATTCAGTATTTTGTGGATATAAAAAAAATTGTTTGCTACATATCTATAAAATATTGATATATCCGATAATTGTTTATTGTCTGCTGCATATCTCTTTATTAAAATATGTAAAAACTTTGTAATACAAGCCATAGAAAACAGAATTTACATCTCTCGTGGAATGTTAAATGTTTATCTTTTGTCAAATGTTTTTCATAACATTAAATATTAATTTTAATTGCTGGTCAAAGTTAAAAACAAGAGACTAGCATTGGGCAGGTTATATCTCTTACAAACTTAATTGCATTTTTGAAGAAGCTGATTTTTGGCGCAGTTTTCAGTTGTTTGGTGTTACCAGACTGGAGAAAGTATTTAAAAGCTATTTTTGGAGGGAAGTTTTTAATTTACAAGAATGCCAAAAATTCACATTAAGTACGCAATGCAATCCACTCTGCTTGAAACCGTCCAATTTGTTACGGATAACGAGTGTTTTAAATAATTCATACCACTGTCAATGACTCATTGCGTTGAGTAAAAGCGCGTTTTAAATCATAGTCAATTGGCCAAATTGATCAGATCCGTATCATTCATCAGATCGTGCATCCTCGCATCCTTCTTCTCTCTAGAAAATTGGCTCTTAATATTGTATTTTTGCATCCAATTCCGCAGTGTTTTCTTAGGAATGCCGTATTTCTTCGCGGCACCATATACACTAGCGCCATTCTTGACGGCTATCAAAGCTTCTTTAAGGTTTAGAGAAGTGTAACGTTTGTAGGATTTGGAGTTTTGGAGGTCGACGGATATTTCGTGCGAGAGTAAAGTTTCGTTTAGATCTCCCATGTGTGGGCGGGCCGTGGGGTTAAGGAAGAAGTTTTTGAAGGCCTCCTGGGAGGTCATGTAGTCAGTGGGTCTTTCTGTGAGGTTGTGTTGGTCGTGTTGGTTAGCTTGGTCGGCTTCGTACAGGCCGAGGTGGCGGATGAGCGCCTGCCTAATGTAGGACTCGGCGTCCGTCTCCTGAGAGTTGCGTCCCGGCCGAGGTCGGAGCAGAGGGAATGTCGAAGGGGCAACTGCAACAAGCCGGAAACAAAACAGTCCGTTAGTTTAAATTTCGCTCGTGTCAAATTATATTTTGAAAACAAATCAAGACTTGTGAGTAACACGGATTACTGTCAAAAACAATCTTTGTATGAATATTTTGGTAACGATTGAACAAATCTTTCAGAATTTTTTTTTTGTGTCGCGATTTTAAATTTTATCCAAATGCAAAAACATTTGACAAAAAATTTTTTTTTTTTTTTAACGAACTGATTTTATTTCCAGCGAGTTAACAGTGCCATCGAATAAACATTATAATCACACAGCAAATCACTCAAACTAATACATTTCTACACTACAAATATATATATGTTTAAAATGGTCATATTAAAAAATAACTATATTTGTACAAAAAAAAGCCATTGACAATTCAAAAAGATAATTTATTGCAATAAAAACACAATAAATTTAGTATGACTAAATTGAACAAATAATTTGTTCACAACTGAAATTTGGAACAGGAAGATTAAAAAAAAAGGGACGCTTAGATGGTTTGGGCATGTAGAGAAGCCCGAGGAAGACATATTTCGATCAAGTGAATCAGATACTTGAGTAAGGCCATGTCAAGAGTCAGAATAATAGAAGAGTATGCATGAATGTGAATGAGGCAAGGGGTGTGTGCCGGGACCAAATTGTTTGGCGATCCATCCTCTCTGCATACCCCTGCAGAATCGGCGTTTAACAGGGATCTTGTAAATGTAAAAAAAACAAAATGGCGTTGAATGGCCATGTCCATGCGAAACAGCTGGGCCTAACAATATTGGGATAAAGTTTGTGGATAACCAAGTATTTATTTTACTATAAGCCACAGTCAAATTTGTTTTTTGCAAATATTAGATATGATTTAACCCTTAATTTACCCGGTAGGTCCCTGGGAATCTATTGAAAACTTTCAGCTCTGATTGGTAAGTAATCACGCTAGTGGAGTCCGTGAGACTCCACACGGGTATTAATGTTATAGTTTTAGCTTATTTACTTTTGTTCGTTTTTTTTTTTTTGTTTGAACCATGTTCCTTTTATAGCTTTTTATAAGAATTGATTATGTTTTTGTTATATTTCTTTAAAAATTACTTTGTAAAATTTTTTTGTCTTTGAAATGTTGAGACAAGTTAGATCTCGTAATTTTGTTACAAAAAGTGCCATATTCTAGAAGTTCCTTAATAAAAGGCTGCGATTCTATTATTTTGAGTAAAAACCTATACCATTGTAAATATATAATAAATAAATGTAACTAGCGTTTCATTTAAAAAACGTGTTTATTTCATGCTAAATTTACAATTTTATTTCCAGGAGTCCAGGGGGCTCCACAAGGTAAATTGTGTGTGTATGAAGTCACCGGGTAAATTAAGTGTTAACAAGTTTCATGTTGAAAACATTAGAGCCGGTGGGATAATATTCTACTTGGATTGAAGAATGTTTTATATACCTTAGTTTGAATCTCGTAAAAGGTTAACATTTATTTAATTTAATAATAAGGCATAATTAAAGAGCAAGTATTTGTTTTGAATAAAATCTTTATTACGCAAATAGCACACTGACAAGTAAACCAAATTATACACAAATAGGTACATTTGGGAATTATAATTCAGTGGACACCTGTACCTGTACCTTCCTACTAAACACTCCATAATAAAGCAAATACAATTCATAATTACTACAGGAAAATAAGTTAATCATAAATTCTATAATAAAAATGGCAAATATCATTGACATTTATAAAAAAAAAACATTAAATAGCAAGCAGTGGCTTTTGAAACTTTGGTATCCATTTTTGGGATTTAGCATTTATTATAGGAAAAACTCGAGCGATAGAGATTTACGGTTTTAGATTCATTTCAACCCAATTCAAAACTCATATTCCACTGTTTATCCCATATTTTCAAACAAACAGCTATCCAAATTTGGGTAGCTATCACTCAAGGGCATTAGCAGTGCACTCAAATTTGGGTAGCTATCGCTCAAGGACATTAGCGGTACCACGCAAATTTGGGTAGCTATCGCTCAAGGTTAGTGGTGCCACCCAAATTTGGGTAGCTATCGCTCAAGGGCATTAGAGATGCACTCAAATTTAGGTAGCTATCGCTCAAGGGAATCAGTGGTACGACCCAATTTTGAGTAGCTATCGCTCAAGGGCATTAGTGGTGCAATCCAAATTTGGGTAGCTATCGCAGGCATTAGTGGTGCAATCCAAATTTGGGTAGCTATTGCTCAAGGCATTAGCGGTGCAATCCAAATTTGGGTAACTATCGCTCGAGTGAATCGTATTTATTTCATCTTCATAATATTTATACTAAACTAGTCCCAGCGAGAGTTCGTACAGACGTCATCGACGTTCGTCCTCTTCCTTCTAAAGTGTCTTGTTAGAAAACGAAAAATACAGAAGATTCTATAACAATGGCATCATGTACATTCTCTCACTGGGACTAGTATACAAGGTAAAAATCTCTTCTGAAATATTTTTTAACACAAACTAAGTAGGATCATTCTGGGGAAATCACTGAAAAGATAAAATACCTAGAAGTGTGGATTTGAAAGAAAACAGTTGTCGTCAGTTTATATTTTAACTTCTAGACTCCAAACAGGCTGAAAAAATTAATTATCTATTCCAGAAAGAACATCAATATTTCAAAATCTTGGTCAATTTCGCCAGACCTAAGGAAAAACTTAGCTTACTTTGGGCACACTTCTATCAGTTTATCTCTTCGGTGGAGGCAATATAAATATAAAATGTTGCAAAAAATTATTGTTATTTTTTTAATTCAAAATAATGCATTAAGTATTGTAAGTTCCTATAATCTAAGTATTTGGGTAGAATATAATACGTATGTATGTTGTAAATAATGACTATGTATATATATTTGTAAGTACGAAATTGTTCCACTATCCCTTATTATTATACCGACTCTTAAAACTCTCAAAATAGCATTTTTGTTATATTTTAAATCACACCAAGCACCTTCGTTTATAAACACCATTCAATTATAATTTTTCATCATCAGCCATTCTCTGTCCACAGTTGAATGAAGTTCTCCCACCCTACTGCCCTTGCAATATAAAATGACATTTTTTAAATATTTTATATTACGTATTAATTATTTAACCACTGGAGCGATTTTTGCCATATATTGGCGCCATTTTAAATGTCTTCGATTGCTTTTCGGTTATAAAAGGCATTAATTACCTCCTTGATTCGGCAAATTTTTTTAAAAAAAATATTTGTAGCTCCCACGTTTGTTATTTTGGACTTAAAATGAAGCTATTGAAATGTTTTATCTATTATGACCATAGATGTCGCAAATCCGAACTTCGTTGACTATTTAAAAAAAAAAAATATATATTTTTTCACGCAGAATTTCGGATCAGGTGTTTACGGTTAAAATTAAGTCCATTTTCTATAGATAGGCACCTTTCGTTATCAAGTATACCACAGACAATATACAGAAATCGAAAATATTCTATGATGACTCCAGTAAGTACCTCTCACGGCAGTTTTAAAGTGACAAACACGCAGGATTCGCGCGGTTATGAACTTTACGATTTTTTTATAAATCCTACAAATATGAAATAAACGGTAAAATACATGTTAATTCATTGGCTATATAGCACTATAATAAGTTCTTATGTCTCCATGTTAAAATTCGAAGGTATGATTTTTTAATATTGGCAAAAAATTAAAAAAATGATTTTCTGAAAATCTCAAGCAAACGGAGAAAAAAGTTTTAAAATGCGCTGTCGCTCCAGTGCTTAAAAGACATTATTGTCAGCATTTTAACACACTATAGGCGGGAAGGGTAGTTCTATCTTTTACATAGGATGCCTGGAAAGGCATTCTATGTAAAAATTCTTTGTATACAAGATGGGGAAATCTTATCTCCTTGTTTTTTGTGTGGAAGAATATTTTATCAAAATGAAACTTAGACCTTGGCATTGGAGATGCGCAAATTGTCCTTTTTTGTAAAGTAATAAAAGACGTACATTTTTTACACACAAAACGTCACAAATATCCCAACGCTGACTTTAACTTATGTTTATGGAATCCTTTTACTTAGTAGGCAATAATTTTGGACAACACTTGTATAGTTGGAGTATGGCATGTACTATAGAAAAAAAAAACATTCAAATGTACATTTTTCGAAGATACAGTCTGTCAAATAAGAGTAGAAAATATAAAAAATGGAACTACAAAATTTGTAGGCTGGCAACACCAATTTACCTGTCAAATATTCTTAAAGTGCAATGACACTGAAAATACAGAACACTGTACATGCACTAAAGAAAACATTTTTTTGTTCTTAAAAAAAAAACAACAAAAAAAACCAAAGCACTGTTGTTAAGGTACCTACTTGATGACAAATTTAATTTGATACGAGCATGAAGAGTGACTCAAAACCCCGTCACTAAAAAATAAACGCAAAAGGGAATCAGTCACGGCTCGAATCGAGCTACCCAGTGTAGTCTAGGTACTTTCGTACGGTGGTTACAAAAATTCTTTTTTTTTAAACGCACCAGAATTCAAATTGAATTGTTTTGTTTCATTTTTATTTTTTTTACAGATAGGAGTTTTTTTTTCAGAAGCGTCATGTGAGACTGTAAAAAAAAACATTAACTGATATTCTGTGAACTTGTAAAATAAACTATCGTACCGAGATACTTGTATTTTGTTTCTGAGCCCACTAAATTGAAACACGACCCTATCAATTTAAATTGTGTTTTACAAAGTGGTTGGCTTTCGTTTAATTTAACAGTTGGTAGAAAGGAAGAAGATGGTGAGTTTAGTTACACTACTTTTAGATCTAAATGAGTTAAATATATTCAGATCCAAAATTAGAGACATGCCCGGGCAACGTTAGGTACTTAAGCTAATATTAAATCAATGTGAGCAATTTCTAAAGTGTGCTTTATATTTTATTACAATATTGTTATTATTCATTATGTGAACACAAAATTTCAAACATATAATAATAATATACCTATACGCAATTCTAATTTTGAGATCAGTGGTTATCTATATATTGCAATGAAATTATTTTTTTTTTCACTTTATGCCTTTTTAATTTTTAATAAAAATGTAGGTTACACAGCTTTAGATTATTACCACCATGGTTATATTTTTACTATTGCCATTTGAACAACAGAGGAGCCCTCCTATGTTTTCTACTCTTATTTGAAAAACTGTATATTGATTTAACCCCTCCGAATTTTCGAGAATATTAGCTTTTGGTGTCTTAAACGAAATGACATTTTACGAAAACTTTTAGTTATAACCGCTTCACAATTAAAGCTCTATAAATGAAACATTTCTGAACGTAGCCGAATACTAAAAACTGTTTTAGAAAGGTTACAAAATAGGCTTTCAAATTATTATATTACAAATAAATATTAGCATTTGTAAATATTAAAATTTAGAACGCAAACATTAAAAATAGGTAAAAATGACTCACATGATGTTTTTATGTGATAACGGTACTAAAATCACAGATTATGCAAACAACAATACTTATTCTATTGTATATATGTGTAATAAACACTTTTGTCACCTCACTTTTTTATCATTTCATATAAAAATATTTAATAAAAATTTAAAATGTGGAGCGCGGTGGAGCTACCGGTAGCAAATTTGCGCGGGTATATATTTTTGTCAACTACACGATTGACAGCTGATTCCTGTTATGTATTTCCATAGACAACTTGATAGAAATGTGCAGCTTGATCTACTATCGACCTTTGACTTTTTGTTTTAGGGATGTAACTAAAACAATAACGGAGTTATAACGATTTCTATGGAAACACACGCGCTGACGTATAAACACGCTTATTGTACTTGACTGCTGTCCTATTTTTAACGCTTATATCTGCTTACGTTGCGGAGGGGTTAAAACAACATTTTCTCCAATGGGTTCCTGTTTTCGCCCGCCTGAAGTGTGTTAATAGAAAGTGTTATTGAATTTTTAAATAATGATTTTCGAAGTTTACAATTGAAAACTCTGTCTAATTTACCAGAAGAAATCACTTAAACCTCATTATTTTCAGCGATGCATATTCAATAGAAAAAATGAATCAAATATACAAAAAATGAATCAATATATGCGTACAAAATTTACCTTCAAATCAGACAAACATTCTCAAAAGATCGACTCTTATCCGCTATAACTCACTTTGGAAAAACTTCTACAAATTAAGATTTAATGTTAAAATTAAATAGGTTTTAATATAAATTTATATTCAGTCTTACTAATAATATTGGTATGTAATAAAAATTATAATTCTTAAAGATTTTAATTAAATTAATAATAATTTCTTTTGCAAAATAATATTATTTTGAAATGTGGTAGGTACATGTATATAATAATATACTTACCAATTCATGGAAAATGGATACCACTTTTTAAATATTTCAAGCGTTAAAGATATTTTTTTTAAATACAATAATATAATATGCACAAATTCTAGTACTTTTTCAAATGT
This sequence comes from Limnephilus rhombicus, assembly GCA_929108145.2. Taxonomy (NCBI): domain Eukaryota; kingdom Metazoa; phylum Arthropoda; class Insecta; order Trichoptera; family Limnephilidae; genus Limnephilus; species Limnephilus rhombicus. The sequence goes on from OV815296.1 coordinate 15,553,559, forward strand.
TATTTTTTTTCCAAAAATAACTAGGCCTCTTGTAAAGAATTCCCACCTTTGTAAAAATAATTCAAATAACATTTGTTAAAAAACTTACATTCTGTATTTTTTATCCAATAATTAAACATTCGTGCTTGTATGCATTCATTTCAAAGTACAAAATTTCAGTTGAATAATTTTAAGTACAAAAACTTTTGGAAATCAATAATTATTTAGGCTTCATACATCTAATTTAAATCACCATCCAATCCTGCCAACTGTTCCACGTTAGAAAAAGATATCTTTTTCACATTGGCTACCCTGGAATCAACATTATCAACTTCGCCAGCATCAATTTCTTTCAAGCCATCTTCTTCAGTATGAGCTTCCTCGTGATTGCTGGCAACACCATCATCAAATAGAATGTTACCAGACATGTCCATGATCTGTGTGTAGCCACTGTCAAACTCGTCTTTAACTGCGGCGATACTGTTTTCTTTTACGTCTTTGTCATCAATATCATCTCCACTAGAAGTTTGGGCGCGAATTTCGCCGGCGCGGTAATAATCACTATCCAGAAAGTGGTTGAAGGTTTGGGAATCTATTAAGTCTTCTGGTTTGAGTTTTTTAGCCGTTTGGTGGGTGGTATTGACAGTTGGTGGGATGAGGGCGTTGGGGGTAATGTTGTTTCTGGTTCCCAGAGACAAGAGGGTGGTGGTGAGATCCATTCTCAACTGGCTCTTGTGTTTTTTGTTGTTTTCTACAAACTGCTTGAGCTGCTGCGGCATTGGGAAGGAGGACTTGATGTGCCAGCGTTTCATCCAGTTGCGTAGAGACTTTCTGGGCACCTTGTGAGTTTGAGCAGCTCTGCGGAAACAACCAAATATTTAATCAATAAAAAAGACCATCAATTCATTTAGGGTTGGCCATATTTTGAAGCTTTCAAGCAAAACATCCTTATCGACTGAAGTACATTTGTTTCTCTACAGAATTATAGTAGTTTTGAATAGTAAATCTGTTTTACTATTCAAAACTATCAATTGTAATAAATTTGAATGCCTGCGACACATAAACAACCAGGCCTAAGTAACTTGATTATTTTAAAAAATTATTTTCGTTGATTTTAATTGTTGGTTCTTTAATAAACATATGAAGCAACAGTTACCTGTAGATACTCCCTCCCTTCTTCACGTCCATCAGAGCGGCCCACATGGCTTCGTTGGAGTACCTCCTGTTGGGATTATACTTCCCCAGCATGGCCTGCTCAATGGCATTCCTCGAGATGCCCGAGGAGCTGACTTCCTTCCCCGCCAGGAACCGGTCCAGATCCGCCGGCTCCAGGAAGTCCAACAGATTGAGGCACTCATCGCCCACCTTGGTCTTCTTCTTTGCGCTCTTATCGCTCTTCTTCCCTGTGAAAACGTAATCCAAATAAGCCGAATCTCTGTCTTTTGGCGTTGCGAAATTGTTTGTGTAATATTGCAGCCATTTTTCTTGATCGCTCGGTGTTGATTTTTTTCCAAGTTTCTTGCTGATGCTGGCAGGTTTTACAACTTCAGTTTTAAGCGCTTTCGGTGTTTTGTTAAACGTTTGCATTTCGTTGTTTCCATTCGATAACGAAACCTCTAATTGCTGATTCTGTAACAGCCACATTTGTAAATATTCTTCGTCTTCGTAAATTTGTTCATCAATCTTTTCTTCTTCTACAATTTTTTTAGCATCCAAAGCGGTATTTCCAGTACTTTTACTTTGACTAGCAACTAAAACTTTCTTATAGGACGGATTGGATTCAATCTTTGGCTCAGTGTTAATAATTTCTTTGGCATTTTTTAGGCAGTCGTCTCGACCATTTTTTTGGTACGTTTTAAAAGTAATTTGCGGGCACAGCTGGAGTCTGTTCAACAGGGATTCTTCTATCCTGCGCTTCTTTGACTTATCGCATAGTTCCGATTGTTTCATTACTCGGATCAAAGGCTTTTTCACGTCTGAAAACGATACAAAATACAAATGAAAATAACCTGGAGAGATGCTACAAGGTGTAATTTGTAATGTATTTCAATGAGATGTATTAAGTTACTAGCGGATATAAGGCCATGTAAGTACAGTACTACCTACCTTCATATATATATATTTCATTGAAACATCCATTCACAATATGTTCTTCGCTCCGGATAAAATTCACTCACATTTAAAAAAAATCTAAATCACAGATTTCATTAAAAATATAAGAAAAATGCAGTAGTATTCGCGGGCCCGTTCACTTGAAAGCAAAAATGCCATCATTGGAAATAAAAAAAACAATGTAAACGATAAGTAAAAAAAATCAAAACAGATTGTTTAGTCAAATTTAGAATTTAATTAAGGCTGATTAATAAGATCGGTAACAGCCAATACAAGCAGAGGAAGAAATACTGCAAATAAACATTTCCTTCGAGACATTGTATCAAATAATTAAGTACACATCAATATTTATTTTAAGCTTGAAAAGAATATCTTTCTACAATAACCAAATTTGGGAACTAATTAAATTAACTAATTAACCAGCTTTACAAGTATAATAAATTATTAAATACAATGTCTGAATGAATTAAAAGCAAAAACAGAAAATAAATAATATAAAAATAAGCGATAAATAAAAAACACATAGGGCAAAAATATCTGTCATTGAATCAACTAAAAATAATTTTTGGTCTTCTCCCTGAACGTTAAAATAAAGAATTATAAAGTAAGAGTAAACCCATTTTTATATCAAATATCAATAAATAGTAAATCGGTGGAAAATGGCAGCACACAAATGTGGGTCTACCAAAAAACCCTGAAATAAAATGAAGCCAAGATTAAATTGAAACGAATCTATTGTTTATACTATAAAACACCCAAAATCAATTAGAAATAATGGTAGCACACAAGTCAATAATTGAGAGAAGAAAGAACTCACCGGCTGTGGGCTGACCGGAAATGTTTCCAGTTTGAAGAAGGTCCTCCTCGGCCTAAGACAAAAAATTGAGAGTTAATTTTTTTTTCATTGCTGCAAATATTCTTCTAAATTCATCCTAACTTTTAACCCCTAAGACTGATTCGTATGCTTTGGCTCCACCACTGTGCTACTATCGGCTTCGATCATATTTAACTGTAACATACTTCAACTAAGAAATACCAATTAATTACTACATTTTCTTAACCATTAATTGCTGAAGTGGGAGTCTGTCAGACGGCATGCGTATATTTAATCATATATTTCCACCTCAAATTAATAAAGATATTCAGATAAACATTTTGAACATGCATAAGGATTTTTTCATGTTTGTACAAAATTTTGAAGGCTGTAATTAGTACATAATAAAACCCGTCCCTCGGGTGGGTCATCACTGATGACTCATCAGCAATAGTGCACCTACCAACCCCTATCAACAGTTAAAGGTCAACGCATATTTTTATTGACTGTTAACTTCATGTACGATTGCGAGATTCATCTCAAACTAAATGTTATCTAGATAGTGTCTTGGATAAATGTATAATTTTTATTTAATAAGCGACATCTATTGACTTTTCTGCAAGTTTAGAATTAATATTTATTTTTACCCATTAAGTTAAAAATAAAAGTCTTTTGGCCAAAAAATTTCAAACTCGATTTACTCGAAAACCAAAGCCAAAATCAAAAAAAGTTGTATCACGAAATTGTCTCTAAATTTGATTTCATTGTTTCTAAATTAAATTTCACCAGTTTCTCGATTTTAATATGAGTCTCTAGACACAGTGTATATATTATTTAGAAGTATATATTAACCTGATCACTACAGTCCATCTCTCCCAGATCAATATCCCCGTAATACAGGCCGTCCTCTTCCACAGTCTCTTGCTTCAGCGAATCTGCCCGTCTCAGCTTCATCGTGGAACCAGTGTTGTGGGTAGAGTTGTTGGGGTCAGGCGGGGAGCGCTCCCCGTTGGTGGTGTGTGGGGCGCCAGCGCTGGGGGGGTCGAGGTGAGTGCGGCGGCGCCGGGTTGGCCCGTTGCTGACCGGGGAGGGGGTGGAGGGAGGGGCGGGGGACACAGGAGGGAGGGAGGAGGTCTTGGATGCTGAAACAAACGTTAAACAAATAAGTCTCATCAAATTTACATAATGTCATAGTGGACAGGCTTAACCGCTGGGAGGCCGGAGACGCGCCGGCGCGCGCGTCATATGCGCATGCGCGAGAAAATAATTCAAATATTTGAATAATACTTTGGACAAAAAACTTTTGGTCTACGATTTTGGCCCTTCTATGTACACAATTTGTATGAAGAACAGTGTCAGAATCGCTTGCGCTGTCATTACTCTCGGAGACGCTACAAGTTTCATTCACCTTGTCACCCTGGAATATTTTTAAAACGATTTCTTCTATGACAATGAATTTGCCGCGAATTTAACGGTCGCAATTAATGGGTGTATCGCGAATAAAACGATCATAAAACCTATTAATTTACGTAATAAATGCAAGTAATGTGGTTTTCGTAGATAGTTTATTGTGATGTGAACGTGTTTCAGTTAATAAAATATACAATAGCTCAAAATTTATCAACAAAACATTCAATTCAAAATTCAAAGTGGTGGTTTTTTCGTGATTTTTTGCGAAGTTCCGCGAATTTCCGCTAAATGTCATGGCCCGTGACCGGTTAATTTAGAGTTTTAAATTTCTCAACAAAAAAACTAGCTTTCTATTTTCATTATCTATCTAGTTGCCACAATTTCGGGTACAAATCAAAATCTCTTCAGTGCAGAGAAATGGACTTCAGGATTCACTATCGTAAAGATTAGGTTTGCAGTTTTTAAAAAAGTAAAAAAAAAAAAAAATTAGAGTGTGTAATTCACACACGATGGAAGTGAAACTAGAAAGTTGCTAGATGTCGCTTTCTTTTGCCTGTTTATTTTAAAGTGGTTTGAAGGTTGTATAATGATTTACAAAAACAAAAATGTTTATTTTTTTGGATTTTGTAGGATTCGAACCTCCGTCCGCTGGATTTCGCTGGCCGCTGATATTTACTATACCTCTGCACTATGGGACGCGTCGGCGAGGCGCGAATTTATGCATTATATATGGAAGAAGAAGATAATAATAACAAACTAAACGAAAATAAAAAGAACAAGATACAGAAAAAGATAATGGTCGCAACTGGGACACACTGTCCCAGTTGCGACCATTATCTTTTTCTGTTGTTCTGTGTCTTGTTCTCTTTCATATTTTCCTTTAGTTAAACGAAAATATGAAAAAGAACAAGATACAGAAAAAGATAATGGTCGCAACTGGGACAGTGTGTCCCAGTTGCAACCATTATCTTTTTCTGTTGTTCTGTGTCTTGTTCTCTTTCATATTTTCCTTTAGTTTATTATTATTATCTTCTTCTTCAATTATATATTACATTGATAGGAAATAACCTTCAAAAGTTATAAAAAGAGAGTTTGTCTTATAAAAATTGAATTATGCATTATATTCAAACGACCTGTAAAAAAACCAAAGGTGCCAATGAGCGCAGACCTATCGTTGATTCCGTTTTATATCTCAACCAATAGACAACTTGTTTATAAATGACATTATTCATATTTTCTCTCACACACGCTTTTGGCTTTTTGCTGATGACAATAAGATCCTAAAAATAATCAAAAACTACCATGACTGCCTTCTTTTCCAATCAGATATTGACTCTTTCAATGACTGGTGTAAAATTAATTGCTTGGAACTAAATGTCGATAAGTGCAAAATTATGTCCTTCTACAGATCTAAAAATCCGATTGTTTTCGAATACAAATTAAATAATAATTGCCTAACAACTGTTCAATCTATTAAAGATCTTGGTGTCTCTCTTGATAGCAAACTTTCTTTCCGGGAACATATAAATACGATTGTTAATAAATCTCTCAAACTACTTGGTTTTATCACTAGAACCACTTCTGACTTCAAAAACATAAATACCCTAAGAACTCTTTACTGCTCCTTGGTTCGCCCCCATCTTGAATATGCTTGTATTATATGGTCTCCTTTTTATGCTGTCCATATTCGTCATATTGAATCCGTTCAACATCGGTTCCTAAAGGGAATTGCTTGGAGGCTAGGATTAGAGCGAGGCAATTACTCGTATGCCGAAATTGAACAAACTCTAAACCTTTCTCCTTTAGAAGACCGTCGGATAAAATCTGATCTCATTTGTTTCTTCAAAATTATTAACTGTTTAATCGACTCGCCTACATTACTACAACTCATCACATTTAATATATCTTCTCGTAGACTCAGAAATAAAGACCTGCTTTTCCTCAATCAGCACTCGACTAACTATGGTTATAACTCACCACTGTCCAGAATGTGTAGACTGGTCAACTCACGTCAAGACCTTGATTTTTTTGGTATTAGCTTAAATGATTTCTGTCGCTCTTTAAACAAATGAAGATATATAATATTCACCCTAATTTTTGCAAGGTCTTGACGTGACTTGACACTTATTTTTCTTCTATTTTCACTGTTTGTCTTTGCTTTCATGTACCATCCGAATCCTTACATTGTTCATTTCTATACTTCGTGATAATTTGTTTTAAATTGGACGTAAGTCCGTAAATAAATAAATAAATAAATAGGAGCCTTGAGCACAGTAGATGCTTCGCAGGTGCCGTAGTGCGTCATTTCCATTTCATCCGAATTTCAAATCACTCTAACGAGACTGAGGAAGTTTCACTTCAAAAAATTCAATCTCGCATCATTACTGATTGCCACACACCGCTCACTGCAAGACGTGACAAATCACATGATAAGCGCTCTCGAACGAGGAGTGCATATTGCGTGACCCACTCCACTAGGCAACACCCAGTGGCGACATGTAATTTTTTTTTTTTTTTTTTTTCTTTATTCATCATATAAATTTTTATACAGTTTTTACAGGTGATTCGACTACCACGCTAGGCACATGCCCGTATTAAGGTAGTCGATTTATGTATATAATTGTATAAATGTAAGAATTGTTATTGGTTAATATATAGTTTATTTAGGTACAATGTTTTTGTATGACAACGAATTCTTTAAGTGGTTTGTCAATTAAGTAGATAATATTTATATAATAATAAACATATAAATAAACCATTTTTATTGTAGGCTGATGTTTCGCTTAAGTAAAATAGGTACATAAATAAATGATAAGTAGATAAATAAAAGAATGACTCTTCTTGTGGAGATGTTGAAAATATTTATATTTTTATGATAATTATCAAAAGTTATTTTTTGAATTTGAATTAAAAAAAATAATAATAATAAAGCAAATTAACTTAATTTGTAGACTTCAGACATTCTTTAAAATAGTTCCTCCCCTTTGAAAGTAAGTCATCCAAATATAAATATTATTATGATAACTATTAAAAGTGTTTTTTTTTATTTGAATTTAAAAAAAAATAATAATAATAAAGCAAATTAACTAAATTTGTAACTTTAAAATAGTTCCTCCCCTTTGAAAGTAAGTCATCCAAATATAAATATTATTATGATAACTATTGAAAGTTATTTTTTTTTTTTTTAAATTTAAAAAAAATAAAAATAGTAAAATAAAAATAATAAAAATAAAGCAAATTAACTTAATTTGTAGACTTCAGGCATTCTTTAAAATAGTTCCTCCCCTTTGTAAATAACCAATCCTGTACACTTATGATATAAAGCTTATCAGTTTTCGATTTCCTAGTGTCAATACTCAATGAGTTGAACATTTTGGGGAAATATAGGAGAACTGTCGCTGTGCGAAAGTAATGGTACATATTTTTCTTGTTTTTAATTGAAAAAAATAAATATCGTCAAACAGCAAAATGCCATCTGTATTGAAATATTTATGCTCAGGAATTGTTGGTTAAAATCCTTCAGACAGCTCACTAAATTTAAACGGAATTGATGAACGTCACTATGGGCCCAGTATCTTTGGGCATTTGCAGGGTAAGAGGGGATTGCAGGGCGGGTGTTCCAACTAGTTAAAAAAACTTTTTTGAAACTTTCGATACTATTACAATACGGTGCGCGTACGCATGCATTCAAATTTGTCCCCTTATGATTTATCTTTAACCTCTTATTGGCCGGAGACAAGCGGAACAAATTTCGAAAAAAAAAATTTTAATGCGATTTTGACCCTTTTGTATGAATGAGAAGGTCAGAATCGCTTGCGCCAACATCATTCATGATTTAGCCAAAAGTTTCATTCACCTGGCGACATCAGAATATTTTTAAATGATTTATATGTGGAATTTGGATGTAAAATTTTGCCGCGATTCAAACTGTTTTAGTGGTATGGTTTTAACCATACCTTACGTGTTCAATAATAACAAACACTATTTAATTATATACCTTCTTCTTCTTGTGCCCTGTCCGTTCAACGGACGTTGGATATCATGTTAGCTATGCGGACTTTGTTTACTGTAGCCCGGAACAGCTCCACGGTAGACTGGCCATACCACTGTCTCAGGTTTTTCAACCATGAGGTTCTCCTTCTTCCAGGGCCCCGTCTTCCGGCAATCTTTCCCTGCATTATGAGATGCAGGATCTCATACTTCTCTGGATGTCTCATCACATGTCCAAGATATTGAAGTTTTCGGATTTTTATAGTTTTAATTACTTCCTTTTCTATCATCCGAACCATAACATCTTCGTTTGTAACCCTGTCCATCCAGCTTATTTTAAGTATTCTTCTGTAGATCCACATCTCGAATGCCTCAAGTCGCCTAATAAGTTCTTCAGTAAGCGTCCATGCTTCCATTCCGTAAAATAATATCGAAAACACGTAGCATCTGACCATTCGAATTCGTAATCCAAGGTTGAGATCATGACATGTTGAGATTATATACCACTTGTTTATTTATTTTATTTAACAAATAATTGCAACGTAAACAATGGTTGTAACGGAACAGAATACGTCCTAATGAATGAAACCGACACGGCGAGTTGTTATGCACTGAATTTTACTATGTACGTTTGCAGATTGATTAATTACTGTCTAGGCGGTGAGCCCGTTCTCTCTTAAATATTCGACCGCTCAGGTAGCAGGCAAAACACTGGTAGGTAAGCCAAACTTGCCACACGATGGTTCGCGAAGGCTCGGCGCTGTACAGTGAACTATGGGTGCTAGCTCTAGACCTTTCCAGTAAGTGGCAATACCGTTAATACTTCGGTCTGGCGAGAGGTACTGCTTAGGTAGGTACGCCGGCGCCGGTAGATAGCTCTCTTGTATTCTTTTGAGTAGGTATGTAGGTACTCAGTAAGCGGGTAGCGTACGCGATCGCTACACTGTCAAAGTCCGATGCGTAATACTTGACAAAAATATTGTAAAACCTATCAATTTACCAAATTAACGCAAGTAATGTTATTTTGATACATAGTTTATTGTTCAAGGAATGTGTTCCGGTAAATAAAATATATGATAGCTCAAAATTAATCCACAAAACATTAACTTCATAATGATGCAGCGATGCTTTGCATAATTTTCTTGTTTCAGGGCATGGCCTCCCACAGATTAACAACTTTGTGTAAAAGTGGGTTATTAGTGTTACTCACAGTGATTGGTGTTGTCTGCGTGGTCTCTGGGAGAGGTGGTCCCCGTCATGTGTCCAGAGGGTACCAGCGGGATGGCAATCTGAGGGGCGGGGGCCACGGGGAGCTCCGGAGGCGCACCACCCGCACTCTCCGAACCACATAAACCTGATATAAAATAAATAATTTACAAACAGTACCTGCTGTAGGATGGTAAATAATCTAATAGCCAATAAAAAAAAAACTTGTGTGCAGTTCACACGTGATAGAAGTGAAACCATCAGAGAACTAAAGTAGACATGAGACGGGAGGCCACAAAGCACTGCACAAAGAGGAGAACAATTATTCTATCTCATTCTCTCAAAGGCTAAATCCTACAGGGGGCATACAAATTATGTGAGCTCAAAAGGGGGGGGGGGGGGGGGTGTCTAGCAAAATCTCACGTTAGGTACTTGAAAAGAATATATGAAGTGGCCCAAATTTATCTCACCAAGGGGGGGGGGGGGGGGTGTCTAGATTGGAAGAAAAACTGCTCACGTAATTAATGTATGCCCCCACAGATGTATGTGTTTGTCTCTTTTTAGTGTTTCTTTTTTCATTTCATCGAGTTTCAAATTACTTTTCATTATCAGTAATTTTAGTTAGAAAAAAATAAGATGAGCCACAATTAAATCTTTTTTTACTTTACATTCAAAACTCTAGTATTTAAAAAATTATATGATTATTTCTAATAATAACATTTGAGAGCGGAGAGCGTACTTTATCACCTTTCAAAAACAGTTTTTAGTTTTCAGATACATTCAGAAATTCCATTTATTTGGATTTTATTGCAAAGAGGAAATTTTCTGACCTTCTGACAGAATATGGCCGAGATGTGAGAAGTTATGATTGAGTCTGAATAGTAAAACTTATAGAAAAAATATGTCTTTCGTAAAATTTAAAAAAGTAATTTTGACTAGGCAGTGGTTTTGGGTCGACTTACCTCTAATCTGTAGCGCTTCCGCAGACTTGAGTAGACTAGGCAGGTCATCCTGAGACACGTTAACTTCTCCCTTGTACATGAAGTCCACCAGTGACTGCATCTCTGAGAACCTGAAGACTCATATTTTAGAATGGCAATCATTGAATTAGAAAGTCTAAAAGAATTGTGACAGAACTGAATTAACCCTAAACTACCAAACCCCTATTTTAGTCCCGTAAATTTCTACCCTCGGTCTGTGAGACGTCCGCGATATATAGCTCTCGCAAAAAAATCTATGGCAGTGGGAGATAACCAATATATGTTATAAAAGAAAGTGTACAATAATGTGCATCCTAAAACTCAGAAACGAGTCCCGATACGATCAAGGGAGTTACATTATGTGGTAGCCCTCTATCCCCCATCCATGAAGAAGGTTCACGTTTTTAAAGGAAGGGCGTGCTTTTGAAGATATAAGGGCTGGAAGTTTCACCCTCTAAAAATTTATGGAACAGTCCAGAACAATCGAGAGCATTCCACAACATCCCGGAACATTCCGAAATTTTGTGGAGTGTTCGGGAATAGTCTGGAACTTTCGGGAACATCCCGGAACATCACCGGTCAGTGGTTGAGTGGGCATCGCGTTTGGGTCCCACCCAGGTGTTCGATTCCTAGACTGGCTAAGTCCTCCATCAAGACACAAGCAACATTTTCGGCTCACTGTGGTGGTAGTAGGAGATTTTCAAATATTGTCAGGTTATTCGTAACCCTGGAATGTTTGTCTTTCTTTTAAAAAAAAAAAATATATATATATATATATATTGTGGAACATTCTAGAACACTCTCGAATGTTGTGGAATATTCTGGAACATTGTGGACCATACGCAGCCTTTTTTGTATGGGTTGCTACCCATTGGAAGGGGTATATAAAGCAAGATCCGTCGTGGGTTGGAACGTCAGTTCAATCTCATAAAAACTCCCTGAGCGAAGCCGGGTACCCCAGCCACTTTGAAATACAACTAATTATTTATTTTAGACGTTTTTACTAATTATTAAAATTATAGAAACATAAAAGATCAACAGCATTTCTTAGATAAATCAAAATCTCTTCATTAACTCAAGAAAAATTGGAAAACAACAACATATTCATGTATGCACATTAATTCTGTTTTACACATGGGATAAGTTCAAAAAAATAAGTTCGGCGTAAAAAATACTGGTACGCACAGTATTTGTAATAGAAAGTGGAAGTCAGGTTGTATTATATGAAAATCTCTCTGGGAATTAAAAAAAAATCTTATTTTTCCTACATAATAGACAATACATACTAGAAATGTCTTCCCATGTAGATTTGAATGCAAACTAATGTAGCCACTGACCTTAGTTTCTTTTGATTCTAGCCCATTCAGAATGCATTCTCTCTCTCTCTTGCCTGACATTGTGTAACACCATTTTATTTGCTTGAAATGAAAATTTTATACGATTTCAAACTAATTTACGTACATTGAAATTTAAGGCCCAATAGGACAGACTTTCAGATCACGAAACTCGCCCACATGTGATTTCTTGTGTTCTTCTTAATTCCGTGTTCCTAAACTACTATCAAGTAGGGTATGCATGTGGGTGAAAAATTCAAAGAAACGGATATTATCGTTACGCTTGGTTGACCGTGTTATTTAACAGCGAATGAAAACTTCAACTAAACCCTCATTTTTTTTTTCTTTATGCGAAATCTGCACAAGATTCCCAAATGCTCCCGCCTGGAGCCAGTGAGAGTGACTATGACATCCCCCATTGTGGTACGTTGTGAGGCTGAAGGTAGAGGAAAGGGGGAAGGAGATTGGAAGAGGAAGGTGGAGAAGTACCTGGCTTTTCAGATCTGGTCACCAAACACAGTTAAGAGCCATTTTAATTCAGAATGGTGGTCTTATACCAGGGCGATACTGAGAGCATCTTCTAAATTATTATTACTATCTATATTATTTTAAATCTTTAAATTGTGAAATAACTATTCAATTTGACCACGGAGGCCGTCGAGGGGTAAGGTCTTCAGTCTTCAGTACGATCTAACAATAATATTCTAATATAAAGGGCACATATTCTTACCGCATATCCTTCATGAAGATAATGGGATGCTTGCAGGGGTTCTGTATGAGCAGCCGCTCAAAGTAAGTGGAGCAGGCACTGAGCACCACCTTGTGACACTTGATCTGACGGTTTTCGCACGCGAGCGTCACGTCAACAAAGTTCTCCGTCGTCAGCAGCTTCGGGAACACCGTCTGCAGGTTCGTGTGGTACGAGTTCCACCGCACGCAGAACTGCTGCGGCGCCTGAGACATCTTGCCAAATTCTACAGAAGCTCTGTCGTATATATATATATGTATATACGCAAATTGATGAATTTAAAAATTTAAGCAAAAAAATTATACAGTTTTTTTAAATATTTTTAATGTTTTCCGCACCATCGAACGCTTGACTTAGATAAATTGAATTCTTTATTTATTCCACGACAATAATTTCTTTGGCTCTCTTCCAATTGTGTGAGTAACAATTTATTAAAGATTATCGTTTTATAAAAGACGTCTTTCAGGACTAGAAGATAGACGCTGTATATTAAATTTTATTATTAACACTAAATACTGTTTTACACGGCAAATGACTAGGTTTGTAGTAATATACTCAGTTGGGCTTATAGATAATTATGTTAAAACACTCGTAGAGTACTTGTAAATACTTAAATATATCAGTCTATAGTGCTATTTATAGTAAAAATATAATTAAATTGATTGCACAAATATGTTTTTTTAGTTAAGTACGGTTAAGTTTGCTTTATGAAGTATATTTTAGTCACATTTTAGAATGTGTTAGTTATATTTATGAAGTCTGGTAGGAGTGTGAAACCCCTCGCATGGTAAAGTTATAAATAAATGTTCTCCGGTACTGAAACAACATCATCTGTTCACCACATTTTACTCCTCCATTTGTTTAACTTTTTAAACAGGGAACAGGCGCCATTTTTTATTTTTAAATTTACAATTTATTATTAAAAATGTGCATGACTAGATTATATTTTTAAGACATTTTGAAAATGCTTTTTTTATAGTTTAATGAATTCTTATTGGATTTGCTTGTAGGTTTATAATATTTATTCTGGATATCTGAAAAGAAAAAAAAATTGTATGATAAAACACATTGTACACATTATTTGATAAACCTGTGAAAAATCACGGGATACTCTTAATTCTCGACAAATCAGTTCCAACTTTGAAAATGGCAATTACAATAATTATTTATTATAGGTGCGTACCTTATTGCTTGTAAGAATTCTTCGAAGGAACGGTTCCAGTTTTATGACACTTAAATTCAAAGCATATTTGATTTCATTGAACCAGATTTCATGCAGGACTAACACGCAGACAACTGAAGTTAATATGTTTGATGATGATAAATAAATGATATTATGAAACCAGAACTGATTAAAATTTTAAGTGCATCTTCTCAAGTTTTTGAGATTTTTTATTATTGATTTGTGTAGTAGGTAGGTAGGTATTTTAATAAGGACTTTAAAAAATAATACAAAAATTTAAAAAAAAAATTCTATTAAAATCGCATTCTAAGATTATATGTTGATTCTAATAAGTAATATTTTCTGATAGTATCTGAAAATCGTATTTGAAAAAATAGGTATTTAAAATTAAAATACGAAAATATGTAGGTAAATTTTTCCATAAAACCACAAAAATGTGGTTGGTTCTCAACTTTATTAGACAAAACTGGTTCCTAATATAATTAATAGAAGTCACTATTTTTTTTTTGTAAGTAAATCTGGCTATCAAAAACTAGTTACTTACTTTAATAACTGGGCGCGTAAGGTAAAAAGAAATCAACTGGGTAGGTACCTACCTACACTTTTCAAAAAATATTACGCGAGGCGAGGTTAAAATTAAAAATATTTATTATAACATTAAATCGTTAGAATTGTGAATAAGTATCAAAAACTTATTCACTGGCAAAACTAACCGGTAGAAATAATAAGTAATTACCTAGATGATAATTTAATAAATAAAAACATTAATTCAGTTATGATAATAAATATTAGGTACCTACCTACCCAGGAAGTGTAAAGTTAGTAATACCGCCATCGACTTACATAACCCTCTAATAAACTAATAATAAATAATAAAACGCCGCGAGGCGAGATCCAGACTTAATAAAAACAAATGCCCCTTTGTACGGAGCATCTGGAAATAGTTTGTTACAAGACGATGTTTAAAACATACAAAAAAACCAGCACACATATTTACACATACAACATACATACACGTACAGTTTCCAACACCCGAAATAGACGACATAAAGCCGGAAAAAATATTATAAAACCCAAAGTGAATATCAAATATAATGTAAACATTGCGACAATATGCGAACGAGGGTGGAATACTACTATATATTGCACAATCTGACGCCATTTTGCTGCGCTACTACCCTTAAATGTTTAATAATTGTATTATTATTCTGCAAAGGGCTGACTTTCTATCGGAGGTCGGCTATCATCGGGGAAATCTTCACCAAGCACGTTAACAAGACAGGAATTATTATTGTACTTATAAGGGATTTGTTCTCAAAAAGTGCGGCGTTTTTCTTGTATTTATAATGAAAATGGAAAATTCACGTGCTATCCTATCGTAGGCTGGCTAGCATCGGGGTAATCCTCCCCTGCAGGTTGCAGCCCAGAACAACCAATCGCCGGAATTAGACGTAGGTTTTAAAAACTCTTTCGAAGCGTCTTCGTTTTACTTATATTTATAATAAAAATGAAAAATTCACTCACGATGATGTAAAGGTTCTAAAAATAATATAGTTAGCAACAAACTGTATTAACATTCTGTTTGGCTCGGGGACTTGGCTGGCGGCCGCGGGGAGAGAAAACTCACGTAATTAAACAGCGCGTTTGTTGGAACCAACATTTTTTACGATGGAAAATCAATAAATTTAAGACCGGGGTCGACGATTTGTTATAATTTTTCTCTGCGCTATCTCATCGCAGACTTTAATCAGAAAAATACCCCATAGCCCGCCACTGGTGCGAGCGAGACGAACGTATGTAGTGCATTGTAAATAACGTCGCAAGAAAGCCTCGTAAGGAGCCATTGGTGCGAGCGAGACCTCTATATATGCATTGTAAATAATGTCAGAAACAAGACATTAATAAATAAATCGCAGTGGGGGATGAATCAACTATTCCAGGCAACCCCACACTTTATTAACACAAATAACTAACTCTATTTCGTTTCACTTACCGATCTTGGCGTAGTTTTCACATTTGATAAGGTTTTCCTTCATAACTCAAAGACGGCACTCGTAATGGATAAAATAAATATTAAAGCACAACCGAGCGACGTGCATCGGCAAGCGGCGGCGCCATTTTGCGCTTGCGCAATGTTGATCAATTTGACATTTTTTACGGACGAGACGCCGAACTTTAGGACGCCTGACTGCATGCACGGGAAAATAGCCCCTATATTCTGATAATGTTAGAGTAATTTAGGCTTGCATTATCTGGCGTCGCCTGTGTTGCAAGTAAAAAAAACTATATTGAAGCATTAAAAATACATTTATTTCAGTTAAGGAAATGTGAAAAAAATAAATCTATGAGCCTCTTGCATGTATTTTTAACTGGATTTGAAAAATCTAATAATCAAAAAGATTTTTGCCAGACATTATATCAAATTATAATTTCGAATTAACCAGTTAAAAATATGAAATTATATCGTAGTAATTGCTCTTCAATTTTTTGAATAATGAAATGGAGTACTTACATAATATAATTCGATAAGTGTTAATTTTTTATACATGTCTAGCATAAGTAATTTCGTTAAATAAGATGGATAATATACGTATATTGATACTCACTTCGTAGATTTACTCACGATATAGAGGATTTTGAAACTCAACTGACCTCAAGCGCGAGTTTCTAAACCCGCCATCTAGGCAAAATAACTGTTCGTGATTGGTTTAATTCCGATATAGCGGATTTTGTTAGTAACTTCTTGAATGATATATTTAGCAGGTTTTGTTTCTAATTCGCAGTTTTAATACGGTTTTTGGTCGTGATAAGGAAGGTTTTGAAACTCAATTTTAGGATCTTCTTATTCCTCACAAAAATGTTAAAATAATCTCAGGCAGTGGTGAAGATTTCGTCAATGTGGAGAGACTCTTTCAAGAATCGAAAGAATTTCCGTTTTGAATCTCTCCTCACCGACGCCAAATAAATCAATCTAGGAGGAGATTTGGTTCAGGAGCAATATACTCCTCCCTACCGGGAGAACCATTGGCAGATTAGTCCTACAGGCAGGAAAGTAGAATAATCTATGATGACGCTGTCTAAGATAGTCATCTGGAACATAAAGACTCATGCACTCCAAAATGGCTGAGTTCTCAATATAGCCTCGCAGCAGTCCGAATAAGTGGGTGGTGGCATATCCCTCCCTTCTGAGCAGCAGAGAGAGAAGTCCCAGCTCCCAGCATGCCCAGAAGAAAGTTCATCGGTTAGAGCCATGGATAGTGGCCATACTCCCTCATGTAGAAATTATACGACTCGTATGATCGAATATTATTAAAAATATATCTTACTAACTGGTACCCGGCATGCGTTGCAATGCCATTCAAAGAAATAAATTGTTTCTCCCTGCATGTATATTCCCATGCGTCCCCGTTCCCCTCCCCCGTCCCCTTTCCCTTCAGCGTTCCCCTTCCACCTTCCTCGCCTTCTCCCTCCCTCATCACCCTTGACACAAACCCCACCTCCTTCGTTACCCTCCCCCTCCTGCCTTCCGTCCCTGCCACTTAAATATATGAAGTACACACATTTTCAAACCACTCGCGCACCACCTGTAGTAAAATTTTTAAACAAATTTCATAATGCCAGAGCTTACCATTATATATAGAAACACTCTTCTGCTAAAATGCAATGTTCTGTAAAAATTTTGAGCCAATCCATCGATTACTTTCCGAGATTTGCGGTCACAAACATACGGAAGCTAAATTTTTATAGTTATAGTTATTTTTATAGTATAGTTATGGTTATAGATTAAACATCTAAACACACTTTTTTTAAATTTTCCATGTTGTTGAAGACAAAATAATTATTTAATATTAATTTTATTTACATTTTTAATTATTTACCTAAATAGAGTGAGTTTTTTTTTTACATGAACTCCACAAAGGAGGCCCTTAGAAAAATAATTTCGGCCTATGTCATCTTTGGGGATGCTGTGTGGAGGGTTTTTAAAGGAAGGAGAGGAGAGTTCTGGGAAGGAAAAGGGTGGGGTGGGTAGGAATCTTGGGTTCAGTGTGTCCTGATCATCCGCATCCAAGACCTGGACAAACCTCACCCTATGAACCCGGGCACCCTAAATCACCAAACGTAGCGAACCACTTGGGGTGACTTATGGCAGAGGTGTTGGTTATCCAATAAAGGTTCCCGGGGCGGTGGTACCCATTCCCGCCTCCCAAATTGGGTCAAATAGGGCTAGGGCATCAGTTACATGAGTTTTTACCAAAATGCCAGTTAGTTAATTCGAAGAAATTTGAAAAGACACATTTTCAAAAATCTGACATCTTTGGAATAATATGAAATGCTTCAGAAATTAACCCTTCCGAAAAAAAAAACAAATAATCCATGCAGCTCATTCAATGGCATTATTTGGAAATTTGTGTGCTGTTGCGGATCTTTCTGCCTATTGAATATTGAGCCAAAATTTCAGACGGCTTGGCATTTTTAAATGGTATATTTTTTATCAAAGGGTGAAGATAATATCAGGTTGAATATTAAAATAGTGTAATAAAAAACAATGTTTTGAAGAAATGGCTTCAGCTATTTGGTAGCCCCATTGAATAACCAGATACTTTAAAACCTTACTCATTCCCATCTCCTTCCCTCCTACTTCTAGCCTCACAAGACACCCCATTTGGGGATGCCATAGTCCCACTTACTCTGATTAATTGGCTCATGTGCAGTATTCATCAATCATAAATAGGTCAAAATTCGAGCACGACCTGCAGATCAACAAAAAGCTGGCTGCATGCCCGCATGGCCACAGAGCATTCTGGTCGCTTGCGGGCTCAATAGGTCGCAATTTCTGCAAATCCAGTCTGCCACCTCTTACCAGACCCGACGGCTCGCTAGCAAACACCGCCACCGAAAAGGCTAACCTATAAATTTTTGCGGAAAACTCAACCCTCGATGACCAAGGTGCTGTACCGACGTCCCGACTAATAAAGCTAGTGGGCCTGACGGAATATCTGCCCTGGTATTGCAGAGGTGCGCTGCAGAAATAGCTCCAATTTTGACGAAGCTTTTTAAAATGTCCCTGAAGTCTGGCTCTGTGCCCTCTGGTTGGAAAAAAGCGGTTATCCATCCTATTCCAAAGAAGGGTGACCGCTCCAACCCGGCCAATACTGCCCCATAGCGATCACATCAGTTCTGCCCAAGGAAATGGAATGTGTGATCAACGAAAAACTGCTCACATACCTCGAGAAGAACAAAATTATTAATGACCGTCAATATGGATTCCGGCAGAATCGCTCGTGCGGCAATCTTCTCGCATATGTGACCCATGTTTGGGGGCGGTCTGGAAATGGGCGGTCCGTCTGATAGATTCTCTTTATTTAACAAACAGATTGCTATCTTTAGAGCACAGGGGTCATTATTTGGAGTTAAAAATGTAAAATAAATTTTGGTCTCCAGTGACTTTTTAGAAGATTTTTTTTTTTTCTTAAATTTTTTCTTCAAAATCAAACAAAAAAAAAATTGGAAAAATGTATGAGCATGTGCGATACCAAAGATATTCAAATACAGAATAGATATGCTATGGGTCCGCGCAACTGTCGCCGGACTACGGTCTAATTAGCGTAGTTTTCATACAAAAAGAATTTGTTCATTTTGTTGATTTTTTGAAAATGTGCATTAATATTGGTTAACAATATATTTTGAATAAGGAAAGAATTCGTTCATTTAGTTTAACGTTCATTTGGTTTATTCGTTAATTATTTGTTCTTTTAGTTTATTTGTTAATTGGTAAACAATATCGGCGACACCCGGAAGCGCAGACCCACATAGTAAAAACAGCAGATAGCACATCTACTTATATTTCCAATATCTTTGTGCGATACTAATAAATGAGTGCTAACCAGAGACTGATGAACTGGCGTGGAAGTCCCGGCTCACAAATAAGTGAAGTGAAGATGGGACTTCTCCTTGCTGTATTCAAAATGTCGCTCGTTTTGCGAAAAGTCGCTCGTTAAGGGAGCGTTTTTTTTTCAAATCTGTTTTGCTTGCTACGCGAATTACTCGTTATGGGAGGTGCTCTTCATGAGAGGTTCCATTGTATTTTTTTGTGAATAATTATTTAATTTTTTACTGTGCATGTTCGATTTTTTTTTACGTAATTTTGATTTTTAAGCAGGTCCTTGCGCGGCCCAGTACCATTTGGTCCACGACCCGGTACAGGGCCGCGGGCCGGGGATTGGGGACCACTGCCCTAGGGCACACCTAAGTGAACCATTTAAGTGACCTACGGCAGAGACATCGGTTATACAATGAATGATTCCCGAACCGGCGGTACCCTTATCCGCCTATCAAATTGAGTAGAATGCCCATCACTCTATAATAATCCACTATTGAAGAATTAATTCCATGCAAGAATTAACTCCTCAGGCCTCGATCATATTTTATCAGAAGGTCAAAATATTTCCGCTTTGCAATAAAATCCAAACAAATGGAATGTTTCTGAACATATCCGAAAACTAAAAACTGTTTTTGAAAGGTGATAAAATACGCAAAAATTTTATAAATCAAAATAAACATTTAATTTCAGAAATATAAAAATTTTGCATGAAAATTTTTTTTTTTTTTAATTATTAAAAACCTTTCGTTTTTCTAACTAAAATTACTGATAATTAAAAAAAAAATAACACACTTACACTTTTAATTAGATAAAAAATAATTACAAACACTATCATCACCTCAATTTGTGGTCATTCCAGGTAAAAATAATTAATACGAAATTCCTACCTCTTTTCAAATTGTGTTAGAAATTTTGGTTTCGAAAAGGTGTACATTTTACTTTTTTTGTGGTTAACATTTAGATTTTAATATAAAGCGTGGTATTTTCTCTTTCTAACACCGTTTATATCATATTTCTCTCTACGATTTGTATAGGAGTTGTTCTGAAAAGTGAACAAATGAGTCTGTAGGGGAAGGGCAAAATAAATAAAAACACAGTATTTTCAAACACATTTTATATTTTTAAATATATTATGCAATGTCACATTATATTACAGATTTACAATAATTTAATAATTCATAAATAAATCTATCGAAATAAATAAAAACACAACAATAGAAATATACATTAAAATATCAACTATTTAACTGACAGATCTTTCAAACAAATATATTTAATAACATCCCGAACAAAGGCATTAAACAGTCTACTGTAATATTAAAATAAACACCGAAAATATCAAAAACTTTCACATTTTTGAAACCTTGTCAATGTTCATTTTTATTTCAACAGCCGACTGTTCACACTTATTTAACGTTTTTGGGACATATTTATATACAAAAATAATTATTAGAAAACGAAAATGGTGTAAAAAGAACATGTGATTTTTTAAAATTAATGGTAACCAATTATATAAATAAAGCCATTTCTTCTCCTTGCCATCATTTTGATTTACCCAAAGCTGAAATTTAATTTCCTAAATTAAGTATTAAAATAAATAATAATAGGTAATTTCGAATTCAAAATATGGCAACCGATATAATTAGTGATTCTCATTTTCTATCACAAATAATGAGTTTAAATAAATAAATATTTATGAAAGCAAATTGAAGTAAATAATTAAATAATTTAATAAAAATACTCTAATATGGTGGATTTGTTCTGTTTAATTATTATCACAAGGTGATGTAAGAAAAACAAAATGATAAATACAAAAATTAAGTAATTGAGATTCATTTTAGTGCAGTGAAAAATTAATAATAACTACTGTTGAATCAACTCATTCACAAGTTTAAAGTCAATAAAAAAAAATGTAAAAAACAAACCAAGACTAAATATTATTTTAAACACATCTTAAAAAAAGTAAAATAAAAAAAGGATCTTAGATTCTTGAATGAAAATTGATTGAAAATTCGAGGAAAAAATACAACCATCCCCTTTTTGTTTATACAAAAGACAATAATTGTTTTTTTGAGATGGTAATCATTTTTCATTCTTTATTTTTATTATAGGCAACACAAACAAAATTGTTAATTTTTTCTTCAGGAGTGCTAATACGCTTTTTTTATAAGTAGATACTTAACGCAATAAAAAAATTATTTTGAGGAATATTAGAATGGTGATTTATTTATTAGATAGTTCAGATTTCTGTTCACACCATCATAATATTTATATTCAAAATGTTGAACATTTTAACTTATATAATAATATCCATTTCAAGTTAAAAAGCATAGACACAAGACGTGTTGTGTATTTTTGGTTGAGTAAGTGCTGCCGTGTTCAAAATGCAAAATCGATGTTGCCCCATTGAAAAATTATTATATCTACAGTGGTATTCGAATACAGGTGAGTTGGGGGCGAGTATTTAAGCTAAATATTATTTAAAAAAAACAAAATATCGTAAATTATGAAAATGAATATTTTCATAAATGTCTCAAAAATTTAAATAAAAATTTCAATCTCTTCGAGGGCCGAATTTGCCTAAAACAAAGAGATGAAATTATACATTTTGAGATGTAAAGATTTTTTTCCTCCCTCGATGGCGTAGTCTATATAAATAATTAAAAATAAATAAGTAAGTATAGCATTATATTAAAACAAATGCACGCTACAACTCTTAGCATCCAAGATGGCCGTGTTTGTCAACTTTTAAATAAATACAAGTTAGTTTATCATGCTCATTATCACAACACAAAAAATATTATTGCATACCTATAGCAGAATAAAAAAACTGGGGAAATAAATTCCTATGAAAATTATCACGCTTGAGCTCAATTCAACAACATAAAAACATTTCTATAAAATTTCACTTCGCCAAGCAAAAAAAAATTCCAATGTTTGTGGCATACTATTATTTAAGAAGTACAGGATAATAATATAGGTGTCCAAAATAATGTGGTAAAATAGATGTCTGTATATTGATGCTACATTTACTATCTTTTAAAAAATATAATCCTATAAACACAGAAATTATTGATTGCAACAAAAAAATGTTTACTTTTTTCAAAATTGAGGAGGTAGGTATAACAGTGTACAATATATTTATTATTGTATATTAAATTTATTTTGAAAACAGTTTCTTGGTAGATTTTTTTAAAGACATTAATTTATGAGTGAGCTATTGAAAAAGATCTGAATATGTATAACATAAAATATTTAAGTAATAAACACAGTATTGTTTATTTAAAAGTGTTCGAAATAAAGGATTTATATTATAATATCAAATTTGAATAAAATGGTGACAATTAAGTAGACATTTTACATATTCTATTAAGCCTTTTACGACAAATATGGACTTTTACATTCGTATGAATGTTTAATAATGAACACATTTTGTGTTTGCCATCACAATTTATTACGCAGGGTGAAATTGACTATCATTTTTTTATACATATATATATATATATATATATATATATAAATATTATATTTGTAATATTTTAAATATAAATATTCATCCGATTTATAAATTACTAGGATCTATCACAAGGCAATTTAATATAATGCTGACAGAAATGGCAAATTACTCAAGTTTGAACAGACTTATTCTGTATTAAATACAAGCCCCTTAAGGCGAACAGATTTACAGTGGGCTTATTTAAAAGAAAATAGAATAGATCTATTGCCATATATTAAAATTGTATACATAAATTAAATCGCCTTTGATAGCAACACTGGATCATAAGAAAAAACAAGATGGTGGTGTATTGCACTCGTAACTTTACATAAGTGTAAATATTTGGTGACTTTCTAAATGTAAATATAATAACATACTCTTTATATATTATGACTTGATTGAACTCTTTTCATTATTGTAATACTATGACATTACCATACCCTTTGGATAAGAAAAGATATAAATAGAAGTATTATTACCTATATCAATTAACTTCTCAATTAAGGTAAATTTTTATTACATTTAACCCTCCTGAAAGCAGAGCTGCTTTAGTCTCTCAAATGACGTAATAGGTCACAATCCATTAGCTGCACGTATAACTTGTCAAGAATATCATCCAATTCATAAGAATTAAGGTTACATTATCTAATAAATATTCACTTTAGGTAGAACATGGTAACTTTTCATTTTTTAACAATTGATCGCATTTTAACTCTTTGGAAGCATTAAACAAACAACATTCCATTTCTAATCCCTTTTGCAACACCTAAGAATACACGCAACAAAACGCACATTTACGAATCGTGCAAATGTCTTGTTTATTTACAGTCGAATAAAGCGTGGAAAAGGGAAGTAAAAGTCGGATGAATTTAGTCAAATTACACGTCCAAAGGATTAAAATCATTATTTAGACTTGAAATGTTCCATAAAGTGGGGCGCCGAATTCGTATAAATATTACGTTTCAAATTCCTTGCGATTTATTTACGAAACAAATAAATCTATGATGTTTTAACTGTCATCAAACCAATCAGACCAAGGTGGGTAATTTCCATATCATACTTTATACATCTTTCATTTTATAATACATGTGTTTTTCTAGCTAGAATGCAAACACGGTAAACAATTATTTAAAATAAATATATATATTTCATTAGAACCTAGCTATTTTTAGGTACTTGACAAAGTAGTAAAATAAATAATTTGTCCGTGCTCACTATTAAATATTTAAATAGAAAATTGTAAAATAATTTGATTGAAAACGATAATAAAATATTTGATAGATAATTCCAACCACAAAATCAAATGCATACAAAGTGATGCAAGAAAATATTGTGCACAAAAACATTAAAAAATATACATAAGTTATTTGCATTTATACTCACTTAGAAAACATTATTACATGACATTATTTAGGATGTACCAGCCTCAGTTGTAGGGGGTAAACCTACAAACCTGCCTGCCCTGGCCGGCAAAATCCTAATTTATGTTTGATTGTTGTTCTAAGGATTATTCATTTGATTTTATCTAAGAACACATCCGATTTTGGACGCTTGCATAGTGTTCGTGATGTCTCTGCCAGGGGAATCCCCGTCACATCTAGAACTAGGGGCTACACGAGCTGAGCCGAATAAACTGACGAGAGGGGGCGCCACTATCAAGTTTCTGCCCCGGTTTGAAAAAGTCGTAGATCCGGGGCTGATGCATACATATCTAGTTGCCTTAGGTAAAAACATTGTAATAAGTTCTTTGAAAAAAAAAAGTTCTGGTCGAGTGAGTATTGGAATTATCTCTACAAAAGGTTCATCCTCATCTCATTTCTTCAATAATTAAAAGTGCATAAAATGGGACAAAAAAACAGTGATAAACAAACATATATAACACATCTCTTCGAACTGTTCACGCTAAACTGTCATGTTGTCCTTGAGAAAAGCGTACTGCATTTAGTTGAAAACATATTTGTTAGCATGAGATGTCTAATTCAGCAAACCAAACTTTACATACACACTATTGCTAGAATGAGGAGTTGAATTTTCGTTAAGATGAATATACAATTGCTTTGGTTGACCGATTAATATTAAGATAGACGGTAACTTGTTCTGAAATTGATTGATTGTAGTAACTATAAAATGATTGCGCATGGTGTTGAAGCCATTAAATCAAAATGCCAACAGTGTTAAAATTTGTTAAGCAGTTTGATATATGCATATTCAACTGTGTTTGATCAAAACTAGCAAAGCAATCTATTGTGTGCATTTGGTTTTAATCTCATATTATCCGACTCCACTCGTAAAGGAAGAAAAAGCTTGCAATTCTGTCGTCAATCAATCAAACAAATATAATGTTAACATTCCCGTGTACTCAACCATTTGCCACTACCCTCACAACGATGCACGTCCATTTGTAGTGTGTCCGGTTGATTGTAGCGTGTCCACTCGGTTGAAGTTTGTACATTATCAATAGTAGCGTGACACTGGGCCAGTTGGGGCGTGAAGAGTTGCAGCGTGTCCAGTTGTAGGGTGACACTCAGTATAGCGCGCACGGTGTTTTGGCGCGCTAGGACGAGGAGGAGCCCTCCGACATCTCGTAGAAGAGGACGTAGGCTTCTGAGGAGACCACGTTCTTGGGTGTGATTGGAGATACCCTGAAAATAAATTCACGGTAATTCTCAGCACATATTGAATGAAGTGAAATGGTGAGGTATGAGATGTGAAATGGTGAGAAATTTTTGTTGTAAAAAGAAGTGAAATGGTGTTTTGAATATTAGCTTCAGTCTTTAAGAGGCCCACCTCGAGAGAAATTGTAATGGAAACTCGTCAACAAACTTACTCTCGCAATAGAAACTGTGAGCATCAATGCATTATTACATTTATTAACCAATCCGGTATTTTGCGATTATACAAGTTTTTTGTCTTAAATGAATTGTCAGATTTATAAAAACTTCGTGTTAATTCCGCTTCGCAATTAAAGCTCTATAAATTAATGAAAAATTTCTGAACGTAGCCGAATACTAAAAACTGGTTTTGAAAGGTTATGAAATAAGCTTTGAAGTTGTTAAATTTCAAATAAATATTAACATTTGTAAATATTAAAATTTAGAATGCAAACATAAAAAAATTGTAAAAATGACTCACATGATGTTTTTATGTGAAAACGGTACTAAAATCACAGATTATGCAAAAAAAAATCTATTGTATAAATGTATAATAAACAATTTTGTCACCTCACTTTTTTACCATTTCATACAAGAATATTTAATAAAAAATTAACAATGTCTAACGACGAGTAGGCGATTTGGCGGGTGAAAACTGTTTCTACAAAATAAGTCTTTTTATGTACTTCTGTGGACAATTTTGATTAAAATGTGAAACTTGATTGAATATGGATCTTCTACTTTTTGTTTTAGGGTTGTCACTAAAACAATAACAGAGTTATAACGATTTCTGTGGGATCACACGCGTTAGCGTGAAACACGCTTATTGTACTTGACTGCTTTTGTTATATTGTCATGTAAACACGCTTACGGGTCGGAGTGGTTAAGTCAATGTATTGTATATTTATTTACCTGGAGTCATTGTACTCGTGCCATTCATTATTGTAGGGATGCTTGCAGTAGGCCGTGTAGTGGCCGGAGTAAGTGGTTCCTGCAACAACATAGCAACAAACACATGATAACATAGCAACAAATAAAACAAAAAAAAATGAGACACTCACTCATAACACATACATTGATTGTCCAGTTGATTAGTAAGACATCTGCATATATTGTTTTGAGATATTGATGAAGGAAAAATTGGAACACTCGCCATAAATGAAATATTATTTACACATGTCTGTGTTTTACATATTAAATAAGCTATAAAATAACACCTGGTCCCATACATTAGTATGACATTTTGAAATATCCTACTAGTGACCGGGAACTTCATCAACATTTTGTTAATGCAGTTTATTTTTATTTTATTTTTATTTTAGTTTATTTAGGAAACAAACAGTTATACATATTTTAATAAGAAAGTAACATATTACATGATTGCATTAAACAGCGAAGTTTCCGCTACAATTTATAATATATATATATAAAAAAACATGGATTAAAACATTAAATAAAACATAAAGTGGTAGAAAAAAAAGAAAAAAAAATATATATACAACAGAAATGAAAGAAAAAAACACACACACCAAATTAAAGCATATGGGATATATAAATATAATGCAGTTTTTCTGCATTATAGTTGATTTAGTGGCTAACTAACCATCACGCCGTTATCCGCAGGGGTAAGCAGAGAGGACAGACCGCCAAACAACTCGGTCTTGGCGTACACCCCTTGTCTTGTTCACATTCATACACCGTCACACATGCTCTTCTATTATTCTGGCTCTCGACATGGCCCGACTCAAGTTCCTGATTCACTTGCTCTTGCCATCTCGGGCCTCTCCAACTTCTTCTGCCATTCACATTTGTGTCACAAATTCTCCTTACACTCCTTTCCTCGTTCATTTGCTCTACATGTCCAAACCATCTGAGCGTCCTTTAAGAGTAATCTGAGTATTGTACCAGATGAAGGGTACACTTTTACACATAATTGCATACTCAACTCAAATTTCCATTTTTCAGAGATGTTTGACTAAATCAACTGGATGATCGACATGCACTGATAAAAAGGTAAGAATAACCTGAGATTGACACCACCAGCATAAAGGCTTAGTGGTGCAGAACGAAAGCAAGTCTGACTTACCCGAGTGATTGCTGACGGCGTAGAGGTTGTACTGGTGCGGGCGGCTGCTGGAGGCTGCGCAGGAACCCAGATCCAGGCCCTGCAGCGGGAACTCCACCAGCACGTTGAGCTTGCCGCGGAAGCGCTCCTGGGGAGAGAAGCGCTTGAGGTGGAGCACCAGTACACGCGGAAACTTTTGGATGGTGAACCACTTCAGGCACTTGCGGCGCACCTGGCATTTTGAGCAAGTCTGGAAAGCAAAAGAAACTGACCTTTAACCCGAAGGATCCGACCAACTGTATACGTAGTTGAAAGGAAATTCTCATGTGGGCCGACCCACTGTATTAGTAGTTTGGAGAATTCGTCATGTTCATCTCTAAATATTGAGATAATTTACTAGTAAATGTTCGTAGTAAAAGATTCATATTATAAAACCAAGTGTTTTGTACCATGTCCTTTAAAGAGAAAGACCTTTTTACTTACAGTTATTTTTTAAATTAATTTTTTCATCATAGCGAACCTTTCAAATTACGTCGAAGTTTTTTTGGACCGCATACAGTCTCGTCTTGCGCGTAGATGTGTTAGTGCGTGCCGGTACCGAGCAAGCGTGCTTACATTGATATCGTTTATTGCGGTGCACATTATTTCGCGAGGTCTTATCTTTTTATGGCTGATAATAAACTGATTGAGATGAGTTATGTCCTTTGTCGGCTTCATGAGATCCGTGTAGATATTTACGTGAAATTTGAAACCTACGATTTTATTTATGAACATTTATTATTTCGGTAACTTTAAAAATATCTCATTGCGGTGCATATTCTTTCGTGGCCCATGTTTTATTATATTAAATAATTTCGGACAAGTATATCAGTGTACAGTGGGTTTATAATTCTTAAAAATGGATAACGAAGATATCGAAAACTATGTGTTAGATTGCGATTCGGAGTTCTCCATGAGTGATGAAGAAGACTACATTCCAGAAAATTTGGAGAGTTCCGATGAATCAGAAAACGAAGATAATGAAATTAACAATTCTGGATTGGACGACCATTTATCCTCTGATATAAATTTTATGAATTTCTCGCCAGTATGGGAAAGTGCAATAAACTTCCAACCCGATGTACACAATTTCAACCAACAATCTGGTTTACGAGATTGTGAACTCAATCCGGAGAGTAGTGAAATTGACTTTTTTGAGCTTTTCCTAAATACAAATGTCGTGGGTTGCATTACAACCGAAACCAATAGATATTTTACCACTGTAAAGTCACAAAAAGTATTTGCTCCAAATTCAAGTTTACACAAATGGAAAGATGTTGATACAGAGGAGATGTACGTATTTATTGCCCTTACTATGCTTATGGCAAGAAGCAAAAAGCAAAAAAACAAAGGGAAAATTCGTCAATATTGGACACTGGACAAGTTGATTTCATCCCCAATGTTTGGAGAAACCATGTCAAGAGATCGCTATATGTCAATTCTGAGCATGCTCCATTTTTCAGATAACGAAAAACAAAAAAAGGGCGATACGACCTTCAAAATAAGAAATTTTGTAGATATGGTATGCGGCCAATTTAAAAAGTACTTTTATCCGTTCGAGAATTTGTGTATTGACGAATCGCTGGTGCTATTCAAAGGAAGATTATCGATCAAACAATATCTTCCAGCAAAAAGACATAGATTTGGCGTAAAACTATTTGTTTTTTGTGATTGCAAAACCGGTTTTGTTTTACAATTCGTTATTTATTGTGGCGCCAAAACAAACATAGACATACCAAATATGGATGAAGGCATATCAAAGCAATTGTTGGTTTCTGGAAAAGTTATGGTTTCGTTATTAGCCGATTATTTAGGAAAGGGACACACAGTATACACGGACAACTGGTACACAAGCCCTTTTTTATTTAGTTATTTACACAATAAATACACTAATGCGTGTGGCACTGTTAAAAAAACGCGAAAATTTTTACCACCATTTGGAGATGTAAAAAAAGGAGATGTGGAAAGGAAGAAATCTGGATGCCTACTTGCAATAAAATGGCACGATAAGAGGGATGTTCATATGCTCACTACATCACACAATGATTCAATGGTAGAAACAGGAAAAGTGAATTGGAAAACAAAGGATCCAATAATAAAACCCAATTGTGTTGTAAATTATAATAAGAATATGGGGGGTGTTGATAGGTCGGATATGTTAATAACATTTGTGCAATGTGTTCGTAAAACCGTTAAATGGTATAAAAAAATTGCATTTCGGACAATCGATGTAGTTTTAATAAATGCCCACGCGATGTATAAATACACAACTAAAAAAGAAGTAAGCCTAACAGATTTTCATTTAGAAGTCATAAGGCAAATAATTCAAAAACATCACATTCCCGGCTCAACAAAAAGAGTTAATCGAGTTGGTGAATATCCGCTAAGGCTAACTGCCAGACATTTTCTGTCGGATGTTCCACAGTCTGCGAATTCGAAGAGAAAAACAGTTTACCGGGAGTGTTATGTTTGCAAACACTCAATGCGAAATCCAAAGCGTCGAGTTCAGACACGTTATTGGTGTTCACACTGCGAAATTGCGTTATGCCCCACTACCTGTTTTAAAATATATCATACTGTACAGAAGTTTTAATTATTAAAAGTGTCCGCCCCGCCTAACAATCTTATGGTGACCCTATCTAATATAGACATGGTGTCGCGTAAGTGTATGTGTGATCACCGGAAAAAAATGACTGCGTAGTAAGAAATCAATAATTGTAATCAATGTGTAAATAAACCTCCAGATAAATCTTGATAATGTGATTGCCAAAAGTATATTATTTATGTAAAAACAAAAAATTCTTCGATATTACAATGAATAAAAAAACTGTGAGTGATTATAATTCGGGTGGCTGCATTTTTAAGGTAAATTTTCGTTTATATTTTACATAACACCTAATCAGAAACCAAAAACCTAATATTAGATTTATAAATATAACAATTCAACATTTAAGAATGCATTAAAACAAAATTTATAACTGAAAACTTGGTTTGTGCAGCTGTATGATTTTTTAAACAAAAACCCAAAATAAAAAACACAACAGAAATTCATGCCGTTCCAGGCAGCCAATTCAGTAAAATCCTTCTCGGTGCCTAAGGGTTAAACTACACACTTTTAACTGTTTCACCGCTTTCCGAATATAGAATAACAAGCGCATGCAGACCTCTATAAGGATAAACCTCTACGTTTTATAAAGTCAGCATAGAAATCATAATAGGGGGCTCCAAACCAGAGACTGCTGCCAAACTCAACAGTGAAGCCAACTGAAAATTTGTACAGGGTCAACAGTTGTATAAAGTATTTGCAACCAAGTCTATGCTAACCAAACTCCAACCCAGAGCCTGAGCTGGTCACTTACGATCATTGATCCTTTCAGTTATAATCATATATAGGGTATTTTCACTGTTTTTTTATTCTCAAAAAAAAAAATGATAATGAAGGAATATTTATTTTGTTCATGTTGACGAATAAAATGAGCCACGATTTGAAATATGTCATTTTCGATTTGCTGCCGAAATGACATAATAGTTTTATTAAGCAAGTGTATTTTTATTTTGTATCTTATCAAAATCGTGTCTATCGTACCCAGTTCTACTCCAAATAGACGGTGATAGCGCAGGTGCAGGTGTCTAGAGGCCGCCGAATTTGTTTATAAGTACCAAAAATACCTAACTGCAGTGAACCTGAGGTTTGTTACACGAGCCAACCCCTCCGAATTTTCGAGAATATTAGCTTTTGGTGTCTTAAACGAAATGACATTTTACGAAAACTTTTAGTTAAAACCGCTTCACAATTAAAGCTCTATAAATGAAACATTTCTGAACGTAGCCGAATAGTAAAAACTGTTTTAGAAAGGTTACAAAATAGGCTTTCAAATTATTATATTATAAATAAATATTAGCATTTGTAAATATTAAAATTTAGAACGCAAACATTAAAAATAGGTAAAAATGACTCACGTAATGTTTTTATGTGAAAACGGTACTAAAATCACAGATTATGCAAACAACAATACTTATTCTATTGTATATATGTGTAATAAACACTTTTGTCATCTCACTTTTTTATCATTTCATATAAAAATATTTAATAAAAATTTTAAAAGTGGAGCGCGGTGGAGCTGCCGGTAGCAAATTTGCGCGGGTAAATATTTTTGTCAACTACACGATTGACAGCTGATTCCTGTTATGTATTTCCATAGACAACTTGATAGAAATGTGCAGCTTGATCTACTATCGACCTTTGACTTTTTGTTTTAGGGATGTAACTAAAACAATAACGGAGTTGTAACGATTTCTATGGAAACACACGCGCTAACGTATAAACACGCTTATTGTACTTGACTGCTGTCCTATTTTTAACGCTTATATCTGCTTACGTTGCGGAGGGGTTAAATAGTGGTTCAAACAAAGTAAAAATGATTCCAAAAAGTGAATTTACAGCATTTAGTGAATTAGTGAATTTATGGCAAGTGAATTCGGTGGCGTTGGTGTCACACCGGGCAATTTTCGTGATGTTTTGCAATTTTTGTGACAGCCGTTTAGAAGCCAGTGGCGGTTTCTACATCCTAATGACATCATAGTTGGAACCATTTCGGAATCAGCAATAATTAAAATTACACATTTTTAGTACAATGATCAGAATCAGAAAAATAAACTTTAAATTTTCCACATGTTTTTAAGGTATTCATAGGGCGATTCCTCTGACGATTCTCGACATTAATTTTTAAATCACAGTATTTATTACTTTTTTTGATATCAGTGAAAGTCAATATTTAACCGCAAAGAATGTAAGGCTGATGTAAGCATAATGAGTAAGATTAAGAAAGGGACCCTCAGATGGTTTGGGTATGTAGAGCGAATGAACGAAGAAAGTAATGTAAGAAGAATATACGACGCGAATGTGAATGGTAGAAGAAGTCGGGACGACCGAGGAAGACATGGCACGATCAAGTGAATCAGATACTTGAGTCGGGCCATGTCAAAAGTCAGAATAATAGAAGAGAATGTATGAGACGATGAATGAATGTGAGTGAGGCAAAGAGTGTGTGCCAAGACCGAGTTGTTTGGCGGTCCGTCCTATCTGCCTACCCCTGCGGGGAAACGGCGTGATGATTAGTTAGTTAAAAAAAATGTTTAGATTTTACTTCATATTGAAATTTTTGGCGCGCTTGGAAACATTGGTATTTTCACAAACTAAATATCCTAAAATTGTGTCTTAAATTGAACGAGGTTGACATAAGGGAACGTACCCATACTACGTGACCTGTTCAGGGGAGGGGGGGGTCTTCAAAATACCACGCTTGGTACAAATGAGCAGCGGGGACCTTAGGTTTTTGGTCACAGGGGGGGGGGGGGGGGGGGGGGTTAAAAATTGCAAAAAGTTGGTCACATAGTATGGGTACGTTCCCTAAAAGAAAGCCTCACGAACCATCTATTTTCCGCTTCAAAACCCTCCAAGCTGTTGGAGTTTCTGTGCCATTTAGGGGTTTAGTCAAACTTTACTTGAAAATGTATTGTTGCCTATGATGAAAGGACATTATTGTGCAACATAAACAATGACTAAGAGACGTCAGCACTTTTATTGAACATTTTGGAAAATGGCAAAATCATAGAGGTAACTTCATTTAAAAAAAAACAGTCACAAGGTAAAGGAATTGCACTCACAGGTTTCTCGTCTCCATCCAATTCTTCCTCCTTTGTGAAGTGGGAGAGGCACTGAGTCAACTTCAGGGGGCCTGTTCTGCTCGGTATTGGCAAACTGGAACCACAAAAATACACACATTAGAACAATAAAACAAAGAGGTACTTTGGATATGATTTAAAATTTTCACGGGAGTTTCATCGTCATTATTTTTAGGGTTATTATGCAATGTTGCACTTTCTCCTTCTTTAGCCAAAGTTTTAAACAGCTTTACAGCGACCATCGTTAGATGTTTAGTTTGTGGTGAAGTGTGTTATGTATGTAGAAGTGCCGGTATTTCAGTATATGTAATAATTAATTAAATTAATTTGGATTTCGGCATTTAGTTATGGTATGGCGGTCAACGGTTACGTATTATATGTTTTATCATTTTAGGTTATAAATTTTTTGTAATATTGCCTTTTTGGTTAATACATATATATCAAGTCTGTATCGTAATGGTATTGAACATTATGTATAAATTTTTTATCCTTTTAGATTATAAATTTTTGTAATATTGCCCTTTTTTGTTAATATTTATATTAACCTCTAATGGGCCGGAGACGCGCGGGCGCGCGCGTCATATGCGCATGCGCAAGAAAATAATTCGAAAATTTAAATAAATTTTTCGACCAAAACTTTTTGTCTGCAATTTTGGCCCTTCTATGTACAGAATTTGTATAAAGAACACGGTCAGAATCGCTTGCGCTAACATCATAGATGATATAGCCACTAGTTTCTAGTTTCATTCACCTGCAACCCCAGAATATTTTTAAAACGATTTTGTCTATGACATTGAAATGTCACTTTTGCCGCGAATTTAACCGTCACAATTTATGCGTGTTCTTTGACTAAAACATCGTAAAACCTATTAATTTACGTAATAAATGCAAGTAATGTTGTTTTGGTAGATAGTTTATTGTTCTAGGAACGTGTTTCAGTCAATGAAATATACGATAGTTCAAAATTAATCAACAAAACATTCAATTCAAAATTCAAAGTGGTGCTTTTTAGTGAATTTTCGTGAAATGGCGTGGCCACTCAGAGGTTAATGGGGTTTTTGTGGATTTCAAATATCTCCGTAATTCCCCAAGAACTTGAGGAACAAATCGAAAGTAATGGCCGGTTTCGATTAAGTGCTCGATTTTTCAGGTGTTTGCACGCTTGAAAGTGTTCTGTGAGTCTTTTGGAAATGGTCTGTTCTGTCTGGCTTGCAAAGAACTTGTCACAAACCCAAGCAACTGATTTTATAAACTCAATCTGTCTCAAGAGGAAACTTAGAAGGTCTCGGATTGTAGAACGGACCATCTCCAAAAGGATGATATTTGTTCAGTCAATCAGTCAGTTCAGTCAGAGCCGCTGAGCTTATATGATGCACAAACGGGAATACATTGTACAAGAATGTCCACTACACCAGCTTCCCGGAGACACATCTGGGCTGAATGAAATGACTTCTGATGCCATGAATGATCTCCATGCTTGCTCACCTGAGATCCCAGAAGGGGTCGAAGGTGACGCTGGTGTGGTTGCAGTGCGTGCAGCGTAGCGAAGACTTGAGCTGCCCAACAAAGATATCTCCCACGCGGCTGTCCTCCATCCGCAGGTATCGGTTCCAGGATTCCTGAGCCTTCTGAGCGTCACTGCAATTATATTACACACACGGTTAGTAATAAATACGCTCAGGAGCTCAAAGTATTTGTATCAATCTGTGGGGGCCGGAAAGAAACCTCAATAAATTAAAATACATTTTTATTAAAGCCAACATGTACACTTTACAATACACACTTCAGGCGGGCGAAAACAGGGAACCCGTTGGAGAAAATGGAATTTATTTTAATAAAACCAATACATCTTTGAAAATAATGCCAACATCTGAATGAATTTTTTTATATAGTACTCGCCACACCCCAACTAAACAAAAGTATTGTCCAAAATTATAGGACTATGCCTATGCTATAATAGGCATAGTAAACAGGAGTTAACCTGTCCTGTGCCTTGCCTATTTTGTATGAAACCTCGGAAATCATGCAAATTATTACTTTGACGTAAAATTTTGTGTAATATTATATTTACCGAAACACATTCTTTGAACAATAAACTATATGTAAAAACAACATTACTTGTGTTTATTTGATAAATTGATAGGTTTTTCAATGTTTTTTGCGACCTACCATGCTCGAACTTTGACAGTTCAAACGGCGACAAAAAATAACGCTCAGATGCCATAGATAATTTATTACATAAATTATTCCGAGTAGCTAGGCGTAATTCGGGTACCTGTTACGTCAAGAAGGAGAATGGTGCAAGCGATTCTGTCCTTCGTACAGTTTCTTTATACATAAGGGTTAAAATCTCATTTAAAAAAATATATTAAAAATTTTTTGAGAATTTTGTCGCCGCGCTTACGGCACAGGAGAAATTAAAGTCGGTGTTGGGCCATTTAGTGACGTTTTATGTATAAAAAATTTACATATTTATTATGTTAAGTATGTATCTTATTAAGTATATTATTTAGTAAGTATCCTTTTGATAAAGTATTCTTCCACATAAAAGGCAAGGAGATAAGAAGATGGGGAAGACTTGTATCACAAATACATGTGTTTATTTTATTTATACATATACACATATAACGGTACCAAGATTCACATATCTAGGCTCCCTGATAACAAACGACAATAATACCACAGAGGAGATCCAGAAGCGCATAGTGAATGCAAATCGCTGTTATTTCCGCTGCCGAGTGGAGGTTCTAGAAAATAGATTTTGGCGCAGACGTTATAACAATGAGCTCTATACTTTGTTTAAGGAGATAAACGTCGCAAAATTTATAAAACTGGGAAGACTTCGGTGGCTGGGTCATATGGAGAGAATAACCGAGCATCAAGCACCAAAGTCCCTGCTGAACTCAAGGACAATAGGGCCAAGGAGCATGGGAAGACCAAGATTAAGATGGAGCGACAATGTCCTCAAAGACATATCTAATCTATCTTGGAGCTTCTAAACTGGAGAGAGCTGGCACAAAACCGAGATGAGTGGAGGAAGACTTATGAGGAGGCCAAGACCCACCAGGGGTTGTAGAGCCAATAGTGATGATGATGATGACATATACATATATATGTAAGTTGGGACCCTTACAAAGAGATTGGTGTACAAAATACATATAAAAATATTTGACAGCAATACCTTTCCAGACATTCAAGTAGGCATAAAAGGTGGAACTATCCTTCCTGGCCAAAGTGTGTTAATAAGGTGACATTTTTATTTATGTCTTTAACTAAACCAGGAGAAGTAATATCCAACAGCAAAATGAATGTATAACCACTGGATCGATTATGGTAAAAAAATGAACCACTTTTATTTTTCTGCGATTGATAACGGTCCAAAATTGGACTACATTTTCCTACCATCCGTAAAACATTTATTGTAATTATTTAACCCCTCCGCAACGTAAGCAGATATATGCATTAAAAATACGACAGCAGTCAAGTACAATAAGCGTGTTTACATGTCAGCGCGTGTGTCTCCATAGAAACCGTTATAACTCCGTTATTGTTTTAGTTACATCCGTAAAATAAAAAGTGAAAGGTCGATAGTGAATCATGCTGCACATCTCTATTCAAGTTGTCCATAGAAATACATAAAAAGAACATTCTGTCAGACGCGCAGTCTGACACATAATTTATCCCGCCAAATTTCTGACGGGCGCCCGACATCGTTAATTTCTATTAAATATTTTTATATGAAATGATAAAAAAGTGAGGTGACAAAAGTGTTTATTACACATTTATACAATAGAATAAGTATTGTTGTTTACATAATCTGTGATTTTAGTACCGTTTTCACATAAAAACATCACGTGAGTCATTTTCACATTTTTTTAATGTTTGCATTCTAAATTTTAATATTTACAAATATTAATATTTATTTGTAATATAATAATTCGAAACCTTATTTTGTAACCTGTCTAAAACAGTTTTTACTATTCGGCTACGTTCAGAAATGTTTCATTTATAGAGCTTTAATTGTGAAGCGGTTATAACTAAAAGTTCTCGTAAAATGTCATTTCGTTTAAGACACCAAAAGCTAATATTCTCGAAAATTCGGAGGGGTTAAAACATTTTCCTGGCCAGCCATTTATTTTAAAACGAAGCTATCGAAATGCTTTATCTATTATTACCATAAATGTCGCAAACCCGAACTTCGTAGACTATTTTAGAACAATGTTAAAAATAAATTTTCAAATATTTTTTTCACATTGAAATTTTGATAAGTTGTGTATGGTTAGAATTAAGCTCTTTTTCCACAGACATGCACCTTTCATTATCAAGTATACCACAGACAACATATAGAAATCGAAAATATTCTATGTTGACTAGAATAAGTACCCCTCACGGCAGTTTTAAAGTAACAACACGCAGGATTCGCGCGGTTATAAACATTACGATTTTTTTTATAAATCCTACAAATATGAGATAAACGGTAAAATAAGGTTAATTCATTGGCTATATAGTTATGTTTCCACGTTAAAATTTGAAGGTGTAATTTTTTTAATGTTAGCGAAAAATTTAAAAAATGATATTCTTTGAAATCGCGAGCAATCGAGGCAAATTTATTTATTTCGCGTGTTCGCTCCAGTGGATAAGATCATCGGTGCAATTGCAGTGCTTCGAACCGTGTGCGAGCACGATTCATCAACACTGCAAATGCAGGGCTCCGGTCCCTAGGGGTTAAACATTCAAGCAAAGTTAACATATTTACAAAACTACTAATGTTTTAAAATAACATAATAAATACTTGTTTCGGTAAATAATCCAAGAGCCACCGCATGCCGCTACACTTTTAATAGGCATAGATTTTGAAAAGTAAACTACTTTCAAACTTAATGACCACAAGAACCATCGGTTTCAGTCAGAATAGACGGAAAAATATGCATTATATATATTTCATAAAAAAAAAATTGTATGTAATTTTTCATTTACGGCTGACATTTCATGTTGCATTCCTTAACACATCGAACATTTTCCAGGGTACCAATTGTTAAATATTACAAAAGATTGCCATACCACAAAAATCATTACAAATACGCCTAGTTCTTTTTTTAATAAAAGAAAAATGAACGAAATCAAATAACAGAACTTGCACGTGCTCTTCTTTTCAATACGATATACATCTCAGGTTTTGAATGTTTTATACAGCAAGCAGGGTTTGTCTAACAAGTATGTATAATTATTCTAATACATCATTACATAGTATAAACCACTTAACATTGCCCAAAAACTGATCCTTAAAGTTATGTTCAAGAAAAAGTTTAGATATCCAACTCATATACTTTATAAGGAATGTAATGTCATGAATGTAAAACAGCTGTATATTACACAAACACTTTGTAAATTTTTTAATAATATTAATATTGCAGAAAGAACTTAGCAAATTCGTACTACTAGAATTGGGTCTGGTCTTAACTTTGTGGCAATTCAAACTAAATCTTCTTTTGGTCAAAGAAATTACTTCTATCAGGCTCCACTCATATTTAATAGCCTTCCAGAACATATTAAGTCATCTAATTCCTTGTGCACTTTTAAAAAAATGGTTAAATTATTCGTATTAGCCGAAGATTGCCAATTGATTTTTTCTACATTGTCATTTCTAAATTAATAGCATATTGATTATTTATTACAGTATATTTACTGTTAATATATTATTTTTTATTTTCTTATTAACTTACCATTACATATTAATTTTCTAACCGAACCTAATTTTAAATATTATAGATTAAACAACTTGCAAAAAAAAATGTTATTTCAAAGCTAATTTCAACATATGGTCACTCTACATGTTTTACGTTATAATGTCCTATAGTGCAGTAGAGGCCCATTCTGTGAGAAATATTATTGTAACAATATTGTCTTTCAAACACATTGTTTTGTGTACTCTATAAAATTGTTAATCTCAAGTCAAAATGAAGTTCAAAATTTCAATTTAAACAATAACACCTAAATTTAAAAGGTAAACAAACAACAAATAAATAAATATATATGGGTTATCGTATCCTATAACTTTGTCAAAACTAAAAGATCACACGGATGGCATTTCTAAGGTGTCACTTACACTATAAAAAACAATCATATTTTAATGAAAACGGTCACTTAAATGTGAAAACGGTTTCTTTCATATTTATTTCATAATTATTTGATAGTCACTTTAATATTGCATAAGAAAGATTCGCTCTAATGTAATCGCTTATAAATCATTGTTTTGTTTCATTTTTTATTTTTTACACATATTTAAAAAAAAAAACCTAAGGACATATATTTTTTTAAATTTTATCTATTGTTGAAAATGGTATGAACTAATGATATAATGAATGACTGATCTCTTAACACTTTGTTATTAATTCATATATTTTTATCACTTATTATTTTCTCTGTTTATCATTTTATTTTTAAATTTTATTATCTTGCTTTTACTTAACTGTTTTGCATGACCGATATTTGCATGTGTTATTTTTATTAAATTGTGAAATTATTAACCCCGATACAGGCAAACCCTAGTGGGGTTAATAATTACATGCTAAAAATATATGTACATAAATTGTGAAGAAGCAATAAATAAATAAATAAAATAAATAAAATGAAGTCGCTCAAAATGTATGTGCGCATAGATCTTTTAAACTACGAAACAGATTTTCATGCGGTTTTCACCAATAGATAGAGTGATTCAAGGCGAAGGTTTATATGCATAATACACGCTTATTATAGTAGAGAAAAGCCGAGAAATTCAAATATTCAATTCAGGCAGCGGGCAGCTGGCAAGCGGGTGGTGTGGATTTTATAAAGGCTGGGTAATGGCTTTGTGTTTCGTTAGCCACAACAACGTGTGGCCGGGTCTGCTAGTTTTTATTATAAAACCAGGTTTAAACTTGTTAATAATTAATTTGTGATTTGTACCCCGGAAAAGGTTCAGTACGGGAAGCAATGCGAAGGAATGTAACATGAAATGTCAGCCGTAAACGAGAAATTACGTACAAATTTTTTATTATGAAATGTAATTTTAAATGCTTATTTTTCCACCCATCTCGACTGAAATCGAATTTGTTGTAGTAACTAAGTTTAAAAGTAGTATACTTTTCAAAATCTGTGCCTATTAAAAGTGCGGCGGATTATGGATTAATTAATATAATATCTATTATGTAAATGTTAAAAAAATATATATTTTGTAAATTCTATGGATAGGGCAGAAGAACAGATTTAAGATGAAGTGGTATTAAAATGTTGTTGGACATGCATAGAACACCATGAATAAGAAACCAATTTTATTCGTCCTAAACATAATTACATATTGTTTATTTTCTTGTTAGTGGAGGGTTAAGATTAATTCAATAAATGACATAGGGTAGTGCGAAACAATTTATTTAGTAGTTTGGTGGAATGAATTTACCTTAGATTATCGTCAATCTCGGTGAGGATCGGCTTAGGCTTAATGGTCACCCGGTTGACATCTTCATGCAGACCTTCCAGCAGGTATCTCAGGAACTCCTGCAAATAACACGACAAACATGTAAAGGTTTTTAAATATAGTGTTTCAAATGGTACATATCGACCGTCCAGTTGATTAGTCAGACATCTTCAAATACTAAGTTTTTGAGATAATGATGAAAGCAACATTCAAATGCTCACCAAAAGTCAAATATTATTTACACGTGCATAATGGCACGGTATGTTGAATTGAATTAATGGAACACCTGAACGTTAATTTATCTTTTACGTGTTCTTTACTGCAGTGAGTAAATTATAAAACACTAGCTGAACCTGGCATGCGTTGAAAATGCCACTTAAATAAAAATATTGTTTCTCCCTGCATGTCCTTTCCAATTCGTCCCTGTTCCCCTTCCGCCTCCTCCTCCCTTCCTGCGTTCCCCCTCCACCTTCCTGCGAATCTCTCCCCCCCTTCATTCCCCTCCGTCACTCCCGGATGCCCCTCCCCTCGCACCTACCCACCCTGCCGCTAAACTACAACAAACAACTTGCGCACCACCTATTTTTATGCAAATTTCATTACGACAGAGCTTACCAGTGTATATAGAATCACTCTTCCGCTAAAACGCAATGTTCTGTACAAATTTTAGGTCAATCCATCGATTTCTTTCCGAGATTTGCGAACGCAAACATACGGAACCTAAATTTTTATATATATATATATATATAGATTTGTAAAAGTATCTTCTTTTCAATTTGGTATGGTGGGTATGGGTACCGCTACCCCAGGAACCATTGGATCACTAACATACCTGCCATAGGTCACCCCTAGTGGTTTGCTAAGTTTGGTGACTAAGCAGGTGTGCCCTGGTTCAAGGGGTGAGGTTTGTCTAGGTCTTGGCAGCGGATGCATTTGCCCAGCTACTGCGTGGTGGGCCGGATCGGTAGAGAGACCTTTTGAACTCTCCAGTCGGACTTTCTCGATCCATCCCCTTGCACCGCAGTGGTATGGATTTACAAGTCCGTCACTTTAGATACATTGGATTTCTACCCCCCCCACCCCTTCACAACTCGTACTGATACTACTGATCTTGCTCCGTATCAACGAATGAACATATTACGTAAGGCCTAGAGTCTCGGACAGTATTAGTGAGTATAGCTCGTGAATGTGCTTATTTTCTATACTGATTGACACGCCCACTCAAACTTCTGCCGTGCTCCCTAAATGCTATAACTTTAAAAACGACCCCGCCAGACCTCCCAAATGTCCACAAAGGGGCGCTGGTGCTCCGGTTAAGAATCACTGCCGTAGATTGTCGGATTCATTTATTAACAAATCACAGAAAGGGACACCCCACGTTACTTCCCCTGCTCCACACAAATTGGTCGGTTCCCTTCGCCCGTAGGAGCAGGTGTATCTTTTCTTTGGTCTGTGGCCACAACCAATGGTGAATGTACCTGAGCATCCTGCTGGCTGTAGCCCATGAAGCGGGGGGCAAACCTCTGTATCTGCGCCTTCAGGGCCGTGGTGTTGACCACCCCATCGCACTCCCCTTCCCGCCACAGCTCCGATATCACCGTAGAGAATGCTGTAACCCACAAAACAACAATGTATTAGATTAACGGTTACAAAACTTTTTGTGCCACCAAACCCTAAATAGTCCATTGGATACCGGCGGAACCCCAGCCCCATCCCAAATACTGGTGACTGTTATGTTGGTTACTATATATGTATATGTTTTAATTTGTTTTATTATTTACGTTTATTAATTTCTTTACAATTAGTGATGTGCTATTCTATTATGCCTATCTCACAGTGCTGAGAACAGGCGCAGTTTGAAACATAAGCAGTTTATAACAAAAATACAAATAACAACACAATAATACGTTAAAAATAAGAGAAAATCGTCATTGTACAATGGGGTATTTCCACAAACGAGGGATTCCATTGAAAATGTACGGAATATTTAAAGATCATTTTCCTGATTTTAATCATCCTACTAAAAATGTTTGTTTATTATGTTTTCATTCAATATTATTGATTTTAAAAACAATCTAAAACCGACAAAATCAAAACGTCCTGTGGTTGACAAATAGGATTGTGACATCACAAGCTGGGCCAGCATAAATAAACACTGTCATTGAGGGTCCACGCTTATGATGTCACATGATAGCCCCGCCCCAAAATATCGTTTTAGCGGTAATTCAAAAATGGAAACTTTGACTCACTGTAGAAAATTTATTCGTCAACATAAAAATAAATTTAAAATGTTATAATCATTTTGTTTAAGTTTTTTAAGCAATTAAAAAAAAACCTGGAAATACCCCATTGGAAATGCATACTTATAAGTAAAGGTGCACTTTATAATATAATCAGTTATTAACAAAAATATAAATAACAACACAATGTTAAGTTTAAAGTAAAAGACTATCATACCATTGGTTTTGATAAAATCCTTTATGTTAGATCTGTCTTGGCTGATTATTCGGTAACCGGCCAACTCAGAATGAAACCAACTCAGAATCACCTCCGAAAGGTCATAAAGAGTGATGATAAAAAAATATTAAAAATTGGTTAAATAGGTTACGTTAGGTTAGGGTTATGGATTATTTTAAAATTATTATTTTTATAGCTTTTCAAAGAGTTGTTGAGTTGACTTGATTCTGAGTTGGCATGGAACCGATTATCCAAGATTTGATGTCTGATTTATATTTAAAATAAGTTGTGTTCTGTCTAATGGCCAGTGGAAGTGCATTGTATTGCTTTGTTACAAAGTATCTAAAAATCTATTTGGCCAAAAGATGTTTTATTCAAAGGGATAAGTAAGAGATTATGCCGTATTAAATGTTGATCATCTTTCTAGGCTACATTTCATTCGCTTTGTGAATCTCCCATTGTGTTGAAGGTTCGATGTTCAGTAACTCGATGGCGGATGTACCTTTAATGAGAGCGCCCTTCATGCAGCTGAGCGTGGTGTTGATGTCGGGGTTAAACTGGTCAGGGTTGCCCGTGTACTCCATGAGGGGCCGCGTGTTGGACAGGCACTGCACCACGCTGTTCATGAAGCAGGTGTTTCCTATATTGCGCAACCCGTTCAAACCTGGAACATTAAAAAATAACCATCATTTAACAGTGATTTATATTTACGAAACAAATTGTGGTCGAATATTACCGTTCATTTTTACCAGTAATTCGGTGCCCAAAATTGCTTTTATTGTGAAACCGCGACCTTCAATGCTAGTAGGCATAAACTGATTACATATGCGCCTGTGTGTGTCCTTTGCACTAACCCTCCACTTATTAAAATCAGGTCAGTTGCATCCAATCTTGTGCGGAAAAAATATACTGGTTGAAATTGATTGCTAAAATATGTTCCTAGTGCTGCCATGCGCCTGGCACTTTTCAAGCAATAGATCAAAACCCGTCGAGAGTCTGACCGAGGTCTAATAACAAGAATGTTCTAATTTCACAAAGA
This sequence comes from Limnephilus rhombicus, assembly GCA_929108145.2. Classification (NCBI taxonomy): domain Eukaryota; kingdom Metazoa; phylum Arthropoda; class Insecta; order Trichoptera; family Limnephilidae; genus Limnephilus; species Limnephilus rhombicus. The sequence continues at coordinate 15,598,081 of OV815296.1, forward strand.
TAATATAAATTTATGAAAATGTTTTTTTTCTGTTTTGTATGAATACTAAAATCCAAAACATAGAAAGCAGAAAACTTCCATTTTGGGCTGCAGGTTGGGCATGGCTGGACTAGCCTTGCATTTTGCACTCCAAGGAGTGTTCAAAACAGGAACCTTCCTAAAATATAGTGCCACCAGTTTACAGCGAAATCATTATTCTCTATTTGATTTCCTACATTTGATTCAAGTTGCTGAAAGCCCTATTATTCTTTTGGTGTATAAAGGTACTCCATGATTTGGCACCATTATACCATCCGTGTGAGGGTCAGTCTTACTCACAGGCAACAAACGACCATCATGGTTGATGCATCTTACAGACTGGATGAGCCTTCTCACATGAGTGTTATAGAACATTTTCTGCATTGGGGAACACAATCTTCGAATGACTTGCTACATATGATGTTAATTTAAATTTAAAAAAATTCTAGGTACAATAACTAATACTTGAAGGAAAAGAGAAACAGAGATGATAGAGAGAGCTGCCAAGATCGGCCAAACTGGAAATGTTTAAGGGAGGTTTGTGTTCAAAGTTAAATCCCACAAGATTTATGAAAAAGAAGGAAGAACGAACTGGACACTCACGCCAGTGACATTGACTGTAAGTATAAATATTATGCATTATCACTGTGAATAAATTCAATCTGTAAACTTCACCCCCCAACACAGGGACATCCCTAGCATGGCAGGTGAAATAATACAAGAAAAAAAAATGTTGTAACAAGTGGTTCAAACAAAGTAACATTGTATAATTTATCTTAATGGATAACCACAAAGTTATAGATACATTCAAAAGTGTAAAAAAAAATGTATTTATTGTTAAAAAAAATTGCACATACTAAAAAAAAAAAAAAAAATAGACAGCTTCCTCTTCAGGGATTTGGGTAAGGAATTGCAAATGAAACAATGACTTTTTACGGATAACTAACTCAGCGGGTAAGTCGCATCCATAATTGTTGGGATTTTTATACCACTTTATACTATTGTATACAGAAAATAGGGGTAATTATTCTTATCTACACACAGGATCGCATGGCATACTAGAGAAATAAAGAAAGTCCTTGAAGATGCATTATAGGGTCAGATATTAATTGTATCAGTCCCACGATCGTTTAGCCTTGAAAAGCTCCAGGACGTGTGTACTGCGATTTTATGTAAATGAATGAGAACAAAATATGAGTTTCCGTAGACGTGCGTGAAAGGATAATAACTAACTCAAAACATAAAAATCCATAATTATAACATTTTTGGTTTAAGTTCCAGTTGTTGGATAATCGGAAGAAAGAGTCAGAGAAGAAGAGAAAAATGAAGAAAACAAAGAAAAACAATTGGAATGATGGTGGCTGCACTCTTACCGCTAGTCTTGCTGAGCTGCTCGGGTGCGGCGGAGGAGGCCTTCCTCTGCGACAGAGTGGTCAGAGTGCCGCAAGCAGACTGCGGACCAGCGCCGGATAGTGGGGACGCCCCTCGCGACACTCCGCTGTCCTGGAGTCACAATCATCCACGCACATGTCATATATACTCGCACAACAGCCAATTCAATATGCATAAATATAATAGGTTTGTGTAAAATTGTATGGTATACCTAGCTCAAATTTACAGTAAACTTGTATAAATCTGTAAGAAATAATCTGTTTGTAATTTTTTTGGGCATGCAGATCAAGCAAAGACGAAGGAAAGTAAATTACAACAATTTAAAAAAAAAAAAGTGTTGGGATGTGTTGTTTCACAGAATTTGAATAACTCAACAAATTTTAAAGTAAAAATTCAAGTTTTGTGATAGTTCTATTCAAGTTCTGTTTTTATATCATCACAGGTTGTTTCACAGTACTTGGATAATAACAGAAGTTGAATGAGCTTCCACAGTACTTGAATGTTAACTTTGAAATTTGATAAATTGTTCAAATTCTATGAAACAATCTGTCTTTAATGTTGCATAGACACATATTTTCTTTACATTAAAATTTACACTCCTTTTCGCGGGGCAAACAGCTCTACAGCCTTTATGAAATGCATGCCTGCACTGCAACTGCTTTCGATGTAACTTGCGCATTGTATGATGAATACTTCAAAGGTGCTTTACAAATAAAATTATTTGAAATGTCCTTCAATTCCTAAGTTAATTCAGTAGTGAAACAATGCTTAACATCGCAAGTCAAAAAATAAATAAACTGATAGCTTATGTAATGTGCCTATGCAAGTTATATCCTGCAAAATGTATAAACCTATCTTGTTTTATACCCTAAAATATTATTTAAAACTTTAATTATTGAAAGGAGAATGTGTTAAGGTGATACTTAAAAGAATTCAAAATCTACTCTTTCACAGATGGTGCTAATTTAATTATTCTAGGAAAAAACTCTTTTTTCAATTGTTTGTTCCCATACATCAGCAATATGAATAAATACTTTTGTTCATAAACATATTTCTTCCAAGAAAGACTGTATACTGTATCGGTGATTCAATCCAATATTGTATTTGTTTGCCTTTCTTGAAAGAATTGAGTTTGTTTATGGACAAAACTATTTATTCATATTCATATTGCGTATGTTTGGGTGCAAACAATTAATTGACCTTAATATTTTAACGCATAACTTGCAAAAAGTGTTTTTTCTAAGATAATTAAACTAGTGCCATCTATGAAAGAGTAGATTTTGAAAACTTTCAAGTTTACTCGTTAATGTGGTATGAAATGTGACAACCAGTATGATATTTTGTACATATTAAATGAGAAAAATAACCTCACACAAAACAAAACCATGCAGTCAAATTTTTTAAATCGTTTATAAATTGTTTTGAACATAATAATACTTTTTGAAACAGAAAGCTTTTAAAAATAAATACCAAAATAACAATCTTAGTAAGATTATAAACAGGCTAGCTAAAAAGCTTTACAAGATTTTAAGCATCTAAAACAATAAATAATATAAAGTTATAATAACACATATTTCAATCCTTGTAAATTTAAAGTTAAACTATGTTGTTTTAGTATTTTCTTGAATGCAGAGCAAAATCAAATGAAAAACAGTTGCACAATACGTTGCTTGCTTACTAAACAACTATTGGTAATATAAATGCTTTTAAATATTGTTAGATATTACGGTGCTAGACAAAACTCTAAATAAAAACATCTAAATGAGACATGGACGAATATTCACCAAAACTGTACCAACGTAGAGGGGTTTTGAAAATCACACATTGATGCTTGGAAAACTTGCAGACTCAAAAACGCGTACAGTAGAACAGTAATTATCTGAAAGCCGCTTTTACAAATGTTGAAATCCACCGGACGTAAGTAAAACGTCAAGCCGTTTCCCCGCAGGGGTGGGTAGTTAGGAGAATGGACCGCAACATAACTCTGTCTTAGCACACACTCCTTGCTTAATTCATATTCAATTCAAATATTGTCTCGTACATACCCTACTGTTATTCTTATTCTCGACATGGTCTGACTCAAGCACTTGATCATGCCATATCTTTCTAGGATATAGCTGACTTTTTCTACCATTCACATTTGTGTCATATATATTCTCCTCAAACTCTTTTCTTCATTCATCACTGTGTATGCTCAAACCATCAAAGCGTCCCTTTCTTAATATTACTCTTGCCTATCAGCCTATCTCCAATTTCTCACACGATCATACATTTTTTTGGTTTTACTACACATATGCCTCATTTCTACAGCATTCAGTCCACTCTCATCCTTCCTCTGCCAGCTCCATGCCTCACTGCCATAATTTAGAGTATGTACCAGCACTCCATTGTGTACTGCTAGTTTCGTTTCTTTGGACAATTTTTTCCCTAAATACATGCATGCATCTGTTTTTAAAAATAAAATTCTCCAACATTCACATAAAACTATCTATTTCATTTATGATCTCTCGATTCCTGGTCTGCACGGACTTGCAGTCACTTATTTTCTGCTTTATTTACCAGGATAATCAGTGTCTTACCGTACCGTACTAATCGCAGAACGAGCAATTAACTTTTTTTGGTGAATTTGGATGAATTAAATTAAAAAGAAAACAGAAAATATTTTAGGTATCGTGATTTATTTTTGAGGTATTATGCCGAGTTGTGCTTCCTCCTCTTTATTAGCCAACGTTTCGGACAGCATTATAGTGGACACTGGGCATATTTATAATTTGGATCCCATACCCATTAAAGTATTCCCTCATTTTAGAGATTTCTCTACATGGGATTACAGCTACTATCGTTATGGCCATGTGACTCTATCCCACCAACTTTCTTTTGGGATGCTTGGAATGAACCTTAAATGGGTCAGAAGGGTTGTACACATTGCTACACATTTCTTCATACTGATATGCAGATGGTTTGAAAACTCGGCTATCACGGAGAGCATTCTTTTCCATGGTTCCTGATTGTTACCTTCGCCCCTGACAGAATAGACCGCTCTATCTATCAGCCTACAGGACTAACTTGCCAATAGTCTTGCCGGTGGGGGAGAGCAATCTTGCTGTTGAACAGAATCAATTTTTCGACATATTTAAAGTCAGTGAGCTGCCTTTAAAAGGCAAGCTTTATTAATGCTAATATAATAAAATTGATATACCTGCTACGTTTGTTTTTTGTAAAGTTTTTAAAACAATAAATAAATTAAATCGAAATCCTCTTTGGGTTGGTATTTCAGTATAATTATGTATTTAAATTAATATGGTTTTCGGCGATTGCTAAAGAAGGAGGAAGCGTTACACTGCATAATACCCCAAATATAAATCATGATGATACGCTGTATCTCAAATAACATGTTGTACACTCTCAGCAAGACATTTGGCGCGACTTTTCCCGAGGCGATGGACTCGGAATGTTATCCTACCATAGATAATAGGAACAAGAGAGATGGGCCATCAACCGTTATTAATATGAAATCATGAGCACAAGTGTCGCCAGCATAACAAACTCTCAATGGCTTTGCCAATTTGATAGTTCAAGAAGTTTGATCATAGCTCGATGATAGTCAGCACGCTTTCACGGCATACCTCCCATATTTTCTATTATCTGTGGTTTTGACCATGATAATCTTAATTGATAAGATAAATTAGTTACTTTACAGGGAGGTACCTGTATACGTCTGAGGCTTAATGCTAGAAGCGCCTGTGTCAAATTTGCAAATCGGTCAAGAATGAATATTGTTTACCAATTTCAAAGATTAAAAAAAGCTGATATTTTGACTTCTCCAGAGCAGTGGTCTCCAACCCCCGGGCTGCGGATCGTTACCGGTCCGTGGATCAAATGGTACCGGGCGGTAAAAATAATTATTCCGTTGAAAACCCCGTCACGCCAAGTTACCGCCGACACAACATCTTCGAAGTAAAAAACACACCGGGCTTCTATCTTGTGCACTGGCATATATAACGAAAAGAGCTTGAGTGAGATGCAAATCTGTGATTATATTCTGCTTGCCCAAATGCAAGTGGAATCGTTTTATAGAGAATTTGTGACATACTAACATGCGTTTGAATGTATTGGTGAATTCATTCCCGTTTTTCAACAAAATACTTCTATTGCAACCATCGAGACCTTATTATAATGTTTATAATTATTTTAATAAATTCGTAAATGTATAATGAAGGATTAGCCAAAATCTGAATCCTGTATTTACTACGTTTTAAGAGATATTTACATATTTTGAGTTATACAATGAAATAATTATTAAATCAAAACAATCTAAAATAAAAACTACCAACGTCCCCCCCCTCGGCGGGCCGCGGTAAAATGATCAAACGTTGACCGGTCCGCGGCGATGAAAGGTTGGGGATCACTGATCTAGAGCACCTGACATATATTCATAGCATTCAAATAGGAAACGTTATAGAGTACTTTCTGATACCTAAATCCAATTACCAAAAACTGACATAAGCATTTCCAGCATTAACCTCCAGTTATATGCAAGGCATGCCAAAAGAGAGCACAGCACACCACAAGGGTCACGTCTGCTACGAGGGACCTACAAACAAACCGTGTCAGTACTGTGACTCATTGCGCAACGTTGGCGGAGGCTGGGGCCGGGGAGGCGAGCCCCTTGGGAACTGGGGGCCCCTGAGTCGCTCCCGCGTCCACTATAGCTACCGGCGCCATTGCTGGAGAATGGCCGTCGCTTGTACGACTCTATAATATCACAGAAATTAACGGAATATGAAGAGTTCCAAATGTCCAAAGCCAGTGCGACTATAGCATTCCTAATTGGGGTGTATTGTGAGGCTGAAAAGTGAGGGGAGGGGAAGATGTGGTTGGATAGCACCTGGCTTTAAAGGCGATACACCACTCTAGAGAAATAATTTCCTCAGGGCTTCCTGCGTCATCTTTGAAGATGCTGTGTGGAGGGTATTTTTGAAGAGAAGAAGGAATGAACACGGGTCTTGAAGAGAACCATGTTGCTGGAGGGAGGAAACACGGAGGCCTAATTATCTTTTTGAGAAAAATAATGCTGTTTCAAAAATTCTAAATTTGTCATATTAAAAAAGTGATTTATTTAAAATGTGATTACCCCACCAGAGTACCAACTGTTCAATGTCATTGAGGATCATTGGTATTCCCAATTTGGGGAATGTTGCAAGGTTAAAGGGGAATATTTGGAAAGCAACCAACTATGCAGATCTGGTCACTAAACACAGCTAAATTAATTTCAAGCGACACTTTGATTTTGATTTTTGGCCTCTCACCAGGGCGATCTGAGAGTATCGATAGAGAATTGGAACTAGGATTCCTTACCCAGACTTCCATTCACTGATTTAAAAGAGAAAAAAAGTTTAAAAATAACTTATATCGATATGTGAATAAATTATATTTTCCAATGATATGGCCAGTTAATACATAATACATAAAACTGAAGGCAATGGGGTATTTCCACAAACGAGGAATTCTGTGGAAAATGTACGGAATATTTAAAGATTATTTTTCTGATTTTAATAATCCTACTAAAAATGTTTGATTTTTATGTTTTCATTAAATATTATTGATTTTAAAAACGATCTAAAACTGACCAAATCAAAACGGCCCATGGTTGGGGAATGGGTTTGTGACGTCACAAGTGTCGCCTAAGCTGAACTAGCATAAATAAACACTGTCAGTGAGCGTCCTCACTCGTGACGTCACACGATAGCCACGCCCCAAAATATCGTTTTAATTGTAATTCCAAAATGGGAAACTTTAACTCGCTGTAGAAAATTTATTCGTCAACATAAAAATAAAATAAAAATGCTATAATCATCGTAATTTTTTGCTTAATTTTTTAAAGCAATAAAAAAACACGTGGAAATACCCCATTAAGAAAAAAGAAACGTTAGTAACCTTTGTACTGTTGATTTTCCGGAGTAATTAACCCAGCAACAAGTCCGCAGCACGCCACCATCGCGAGGATTACCATAAACAACCACGACGCCACCCATAAAAACATCCATAGACAAAACCAGAGTTAATCAGATCTATGGCTGCTGAGACTTATCAGATGTGACATAAGTTGGAATTTGAATATTGAAATGACTCAATGTTGTGGCATGATCGTGTAATGATTTGATTGATTTTGCTTCAGTTATTATAATACAATAATAACTAGGGTGGGTAAATTGTCAATGTAGGAGACCTGATTAGTGAGAAAAAATTAATTTAGAATAAATTTTGTGAAGTGTTTACTATTTTTTTATCCACAGGTAACGAACGATTGACTAACCAAAATGCAATCTTTCAAAACAACTCCGAAGTGTCGAACATTCTTTGCTTTATTAACATTCATACTTTATTTCATGCATACACAGTGACTATTTGCACGAGTATGACACTATTTGATTCATTTAATGTCTTCTTTGGGAGTCCTGAATTTCTTCTTCAAACCATTTTCTTTTGTCACTTTTCTCCGTTCATCTGTTGAACTTGACTAAACCATTTGAGACGATGCACCACGTCGTGTAAAATTCGGAATCGGGCAGCCAACAATAACCCTCCTTATGCAAATGGCGATAAGGTTGAAATTCCCTCTTAACACCATCTGCCTGTTTTGATTTATGCAAAAACAAAGAAGATATTAAAAAAAAGCTTTATTTTATTTTGATGTATTCTGATCATTCTATTAAATTTAATTTGTCACATTAAGGTACAATAAAACTATATTTTGAAAGTAGGAGATTTTGTACTTAAAAACAGTTTTTGTAGGCCTGATTATTTTTTTTTTTATGTGCTCATAAAAGTCTGGTCAAAGAATGCTCTATCATTTCAGAGACCAAGATGTGTTCTACTTGCTGTATTTAGTTAAAGCATCCATAATATTTCTAAGCGATCAAATTTTAAAACCAAAAACACATAATTTTGTGTTCCTTCAGCGCATCTGCATAAGCATCCCTTTCTTAAGATCTTTTATTACATTTACATTGGCATGACATTCTTTTGATTCTCATGCCACTTTTTGACATACTTAATCACTTCTTTCATCATTCATTACATTACTTGTCCAAACCATCTAAACATCCCTCGCTTGATCTTATTCATACGCTAACCTGATATTCTTTTGATTCTCAACTAATTTATAAGTACTGCTAGTCTGGCTTCAACTACTGCATTCAGTTCTCCATTAATAAATAAATATGTAACCTTATAGAAGTTATCTAAATATAAATAGAAAGTGCAATTTGATGTATTTGTGAAATGTAAGTTGGAAATTCTGAAAATATTTTTATCGTCTTATTGGAATCTAAAAAGAAATCTAGATAACAAGTTCAATAGGAATCATCGAAACAATGAATGAGCAAGGAATTTTTGGTAAATTTTTGAGATTGCTGGCAATGGTTAATACGCACTTTTTTTTGAAAAAATCTTTTGATTCACCTTAATTACATTAAAAGACAACTATTTGCATTGGGGGAAGTGGAACATATTTCATTCTAAATTTCGATTACGTAAAATTAAAATTAGCTTTCATTCTGTGAAACGAGACCGTCCATTTTCAAACATTATTTTGTTATGTTGGTATTCTTGTTACTGTACGAAAAGATGCTAGAGCAAAGCATAGCAGACTTCATGGGAATTCTAGGTTTGTGTAACATGGTTTGTGATACAAAAGAAAGTGCCCCTTTATAACGCCTACTCGCGTCAAGGCAAGAAAAACATCCCAGTTTTCAAGTAGTTTAGCGGCTACGCTAGGTTTGTGTAACATGGTTTGTGATTCAAAAGAAAGTGCCCCGTACCTTCAAAATCTTCTAGCCGTTCGTTATACATTCAAGTGTATCAGGAATACCAACATACCAAAGTGACAGCGAATGAGCTAATAGCTAATGGCGTACAATCTCACAAGACGAAAGCTAATTTTAATTTTACGTAATCGAAATTTAGAATGAAATATTTTCCACTTCCCCCAATGCAAATAGTTGCATTTTAATGTAATTAAGGTGAATCAAAAGGTTTTTTTTTTTTTTAAAGTGCATATTAACCGTTGCCAGCGATCTCCAAAAATTTATGTTTTTTTTTTAATGGAATTCAGTCATTAGTAATAATTATTTACGAAAATAAAGAAAACAAAAAAAAAATTACACAAAATTCCCACAGGTTGGGTAATATAGTAATACATACTTAAAAATGGTGATATCAGAAAAAATATTCCTCAGGCTAAAATACCTGCTTTAGGTGTATTACTCGAGTTCGAATGTTTATTTGACATGACATAATAAAATTACTATTCCCAAAGAGGAATTTAAAAGGTAAAAATACGAATTTATTAGCGAAAACAGCTGCGGAAGATGAAAACAGACACCTGTCAAACGATTTTCCGACCGCCAGTCACCGCCAGTATCAAATTTACCCACTAAAATATTAAATAACAATAAATTACTTTTATCACAAACCCCATATTCCTGCCGCCGCCACATTAAAACGAGTTAAATAAATCCAAACTATTATTGTAATTTTTTCTTTCATCAGGAATAATAAGTAAAAAGAGAAAAATACAAAATTGAACCATCTTTCAAAATAACGACTAGCAAAACAAAAGAACACCAATATCAAATAGGACAATATTCCAAGATAAATTATTTGAAAATCAATGTCGAAAGACCTTACTCTGATAACACATCGATTTGACAAAATAGATAACTTGAGATTGGCGAAATTCTTGATATATTTTGAAGAAAAATTCGTGTGTTATCGCGGCAAATATTTTTCAATTGACGTTTAATTTAGAAAAACCGCCAAACGAAAATTCCAGAGAAAAATTGTGTTGCCATAAAACAAATCAATCTACCAACTTAAAAAAAAAAATGTGGTAAGTAGGTAGGTAAAGAACTTTGGTTCTTGAAAAAATAAGGCACATCATTCGAATATAAGAAACAAAAACAGCAATCTAATCGATCAACGAACCTCAATAATATTATTATTTGAAAGCACAAAAAAACGTTTTATTCACTTTTCTTTACTGAAAACATTAGAAAATTTCGGGGTTATTAGTTTGGAAGATCTGATAACGTAGACCCCTAAAGATTTCAATTTATTAACAATCATTATTTTGAAATTGACAATGCCACCAACATTATTTTTTGCTTGTATATTTGAATCTACGACTCGTGGTCCGTTGACAAAAAAGATGGTGTGTTTGTAAATTGGCGGGAGTGGAGACCATTGCTTGCACATTCGCGAAAATATGAAATGATCAAACCAAAATGCCGGATCTGAAGAAGAGGAAGAAGGCGAATTAAGTTCGGTTGTTTATTGCCGGTTCGCGAAAAGCAGCACGAACGAGAGGGACGCAAACACATCTACTGGAAAAAAAAAACAAAATGTGGTCGCGCGATTCTGGATCTGAGAATAGGGAGCTTCTCAGACTGGTCGCCGGTTATTTTTACACCGGCGCGGCATGAGCAGTGAGCACGAGCCGCTCCGGAATTAGATGCCGAGAGGAAAGGGAGGGCGGGAAGCAGAAACTCCCGGAGGAAGAATGCCGGCCGCCATTTAATTGTGAGAGGGACGGAGAGAGTGCCTCACTTACTTACGTAAGTGCAGCAAGTTACCACCACGTGGCGTGGAAATTTTGAAAATGGAAAACTGCATCGTGACTAGTCGAATTTTTTAAAGTCGCATTGTTGTTGAACAACACGCAGTCAGTGAGACGTTGGCAACCCCCGTCTGAGGTTAAAGGACAAGGGGAGGGAAAGGAGATGGGAAAAGTTGGGAAGTAACTGGCTGTATAGAAATGTTCACACTAAAGTTATTTCAAGCCGTATTTTTTAAAAAGCTACATTGTTTAAAGAATTTATATCCAGAATGACCAGAATGCTGAAAAAATTCTCTCTGACTACACGCCAAGCCAAAATTATGGCATCCCCATTTGGCGAATGCCGTTATTGTTACTCCGGGTTTGTCTCATAAATTCTTTATAAATAAATAAAACTTCGGGGTCAACAAAACACTTTGGACTTTATTTGTGATATAGATAACAATGGGTCTGTTGGCTTATTTAGCAGACGGTAGGAATTATTCTGGGCCTCTACATTGAGGTTGCAACAGTATTTATTATACTTTCAATACCTGCATTATCGAGAGCTATTTGCCATCTACGGGTATCCTCTTAAATTACTTCTTCTTCAAACACAGCAAACTTATTTTGTGGCACCATTTTAATTCAAAATTAATAGATTACTTAGTTTTAACCACGTTTATTGTTAAAAAAAACCGACATGTTTCCTAAGCAATGCTTACTTGATCAGGGTTATTTTCAACTTTGGAAATAACCCTGATGAAGTCAATTGCTTAGGAAACATGTCGGTTTTTTTTAACAATAAACGTGGTTAAAACTAAGTAAACTATTAATTTTATCTTAAACTACTCTCCAAGGTCTAAGATAATGTCTTGTGAAGAAAATGTTTGTGAAAAGGGGAGGAGATGATGAGAAAGATGCCTAATCAAACAAGACAAGGTTGAGGTGTTGCAAACTCCCTGACATTTGGTGACAATCAACTCAACGATCATTTGAACGGTTCGCGTTAAACGCTGATTCATAAATTTAAATGATTTCATTAAATTGTGATCACATCACGATCCCACTGCCATCTTACCCAAGCTAAAACTAACAGCCCTTTTTCCTAATCCTACTGATCAATTGTTGAGCTGAAACTTTGGCTCAACACTCCTGTGGTACAAATAAACTCTTCCCAACGCAGTTCTCCGACGAACAGGCGAATCGAGCGTTACTAAATAATCACTTAAGCCTCAATTACATTCAGCCAGTTTACAAGCTACTATCTGGGAAATTCACTATCTGTTAGTAAACTCGTATTACTTGCTAACTAGCAGATTGTTGACTATCTACGAAAAAAGTTGAAAGGTCGTCAACTTTACTTGCTACACACTAACTCGTGATTGGTTTACTTATGTTTGCAATATGGCTGCCAATAAACAGCTGATTTCGACTGTCAAACATCTGACAGAATTGCTACTTGCTACTGGCGCTAGCAGCGACCTCAGTTTCCTACGCTGCTGAGCGAGTGGACGGTTTTGTGTGTCATCATGACAATCTCACTCGCCGATTCACCCGCCTTTAAACTTAGTAGATAGTAGCTTGTAAACTAGCTGAATGTAATTGAGGCTTTAACTGATCGAAGACTCAGATTGATCGATCGAAAAATTGGAAACAACGGCCGTAAGTATCTCGAGCGACGTTTCTATTCTGAATGGTGCTCTTGCACCGGGAGGATGATGAGAGCATATAATATATAACCACTCTGTATAAACATTATATTAAATGATAATATGTCTGCTTCATACAACTTTACTGCAGCCGTTATTTAAAAAAAAGCCACATTTGTAAAATTTATATTCAGAATGGCGAAGGAATGCTGCAGAATTGCGTTAATACCAAATGCACACAAGTTATGTATGTCTGCCTAAACGGAAGCATAACTTAGATACAAGCATCACTAATCATGGCCATAACATTATAAAGACATGCATTTAGTTTCGCTGGTCCATTATTTGCGCACAACATGATCTTGCCGCTGAGAGCACCATCGTAACATAATATCCTGCTGTCACTTCATTTTATGGGTCGTTTATGCAGAAGAGGTTAAAGCGGAGCTGGCTGCTTTTATAATTTCCACGGCAACGGCAAGCGGCTCACGGCATTACATTTCTTTAATACGAGTGAGGAAGATGGAAGAAATTGATTACTTTTGCCTTTGGTAGATATATGTACATTGTGTGTCTCATTATTTGTCTCACCATTACAAGGACCGTCCGTTTATAGCCTTTTTTGTGCCACCGCTGTGCCGTGACCGTGGAAATTATAAAAAGCTGTTTTTATATTTCCCACGGTTACGGCACGGCGACGGCACAAAAAAGGTAATAAACGTACATTCCTTATCACAATAATGCTGCAGCTCCTTCTTACACACTAAATAATGGTGAGACACACAATGTAGGTACAACACGTATGTCAGCTTCCTCCGAAGGAAAAAGTAATAATTTTCTTCTATCTCCCTCACTCATATCAAAAAAATGAGATGCCGTTGCCGTGGTGTTTCAGCAGGAATTTTAATCACACGTTTACGGAACGGCGACGGTACTAAAAGGCAATAAACATACATTCCTTATCACAATAATGCTGCAGCTCTTTCTTACACATTCAATAATGGTGAGACAAAAGATGAGACACATAAAGTACGTATTATATCTGTTTCCTCCAAAGCACTGTGTGTCTCATCTTTTGTCTCATCATTGTGTGTCTCATCTCGTTTTATCACAAATGATGACCGTAAAGCCTCGATGACATTGAGCGAGTTTACAGGCTACTATCTGGGAAATTCACTATCTGTAAGGCTGGGGTTTTAGACTCATAATTAAAATTTACGGATTACATAAGATTTTGACAGGTCACTCACAGGAGCGTTCACATATGCATCCGACTTTTGGTAATTAATGATCACGGAAGTTGTTCGGAAGTTCGACCTGTGTAAATGCTCATGCGACCGTTTACATCTGAAAATTTATTTGCGGTAAGATGGCTTCCTGTCGACAACGACCTGCTACTGTAAAATTTTCGCGATTTCGTCAATAAAGACGAAAAGGCCCAAATAAAGTATTGAAATAGATTTTGGCTTTAATTAAACAAAAAACAATTCTCCACGCACTTTTGTGCCGTCAAAGGCGATAATTAATTTCGTTTTATCCGAATGATAGCTACCTGACATCTGCTGACAGCAACCGACTTCGAATTCAAAATTTCAAACACGTAAATGTTAAAAACAGAAACATTAAGATTGGAAGGGATTGGACCGATAATTGAATAGAAGGATGCATATTTTCCAAAAAACTTAAATAAGTGGAAATAAATACTAGTTTTGTAGGAAAAAAATCCTACGAAAACAATTTTCTTTTAATTTTTGACATTCGCAACGGCGACAACGGCGCATTTCGGAACTATTTCTTACGGCAAGTCTCTTATCTTATCAAACTGATTTTATAAGCTGGAAGAAGGCTAGAAATTTACGCGGGCGCGATTAGACCTTTCAAAAAACTTCCGAAGGAATAAGTTCTGTTACTTGCTATAAATTACGTTAAGTGACTTTTGGTGTCGTTTACATTGGTAATTTGGCAAAAAATCGCTTACAAGAGCGACTTAAAGGAAAAATTTACGAGTTTAATCCCAGCCATAGTAAACTCGCTCAGTGTAATCGTATTACTAGCTAACTAACAGATTGTGGACAATCTACGAAAAAAGTTGAAAGGTAGTCAACTTTACTCGCTCTCGCTCAAGATGGCGGTCCACGAACAGCTGATTTCGGAACTGTCCGAATTAGTTCACCCGGCAGTCGTAATTCTCGCTACTGTCTAGCGTGTGGCGCTAGCTGCGAGCTCAAGTTTTTTTACAAAATGTCTACAGAATTGGTTCGCGCGGGAGTCGTTATTTTAGCTGCTACTGTCGCTACTGAGCGAGTAGACAGTTTTGTGTGTCATTATGACAATCTCACTCGCCGATTCAATTTTAAACTTAAGCCTCGATGACATTTAGCGAGTTTACAAGCTACTATCTGGGAAATTCTGTTAATAAACTCCCTCAGAAAAATCGTATTACTTGCTAACTAGCGGATTGTTGACTATCTATGAAAAAAGTTGAAAGGTCGTCAACTTTACTTGCTACTCGCTTATTCGTGGTTGGTTTATTTATGTTTTCAATATGGCGGCCAATAAACAGCTGATTTCGACTGTCAAACATCTGACAGAATTAGTTCACACAGGCGTCGTTGAAGTGAGTGAGTGGATAGTTTTGTGTGCCATCATGACAATCTCACTCGTCGATTCACCCACTTTTAAACTTAGTAGATAGTAGCTTGTTAACTTGCCCAATGTAATTGAGGCTTTACCGGCTAGTAGCTTGTAAACTCGCTCAATGCAATCGAGGCTTAAAAAGCAAGAGGTAAGTATGTGTAAAGTGAAAGACTTTGACAAAGAACGTAACCAATGTAGCGACAAAAATGAATCGATAAAAATATATTAAACTTTTCCGCTGTGAGATATAAAGCGAGATAAACCGAAATAGACATAGGAAATCAGAATAATGTTTTTCTATGTGCGGACGGTGTATCAGAAGAGAATATTGGGGGCATGCTTTTCTTTCATTTATAAACACGTAAATTTGACATGGCGGTTTTCCAATAATTCGCGCTCTGGCGTCAGTGTTTGTTTTTCGAACGGCCACGTTTTTTAGCAACGCAAAAAATAATGCTTACGTACCCACAAAGATAGTTCAATGACAAATAATACATTTTGGAATTCCAACATGAAGTTTTAATCTATATTTGGTGGTCGGTATCTATTGAGCAGGAATTCACAAAAAATCACGTCATTATGACTTATGACAACAAGGCAAGAGTTTTTTATGTCTATACCTCACAAGAGACCCAGCTGCTCCCGTCTGGAGCCACTGAAACTGTGTCATCCACAATTGGGGTATGTTGTGAGGCTAAAGGTAGTGGGGAGGAGAAGGAGATGGGGAAGAGGAAGGTGGGGAAGTACCTGGCTGTTAACATCTGGTCACCAAACACGGCTAAAGCCATTTCAAGCAACGTTTCAATTCTGAGTGGTGGTCTTACATCAGAGCGATACTGGGAATATCTTCCACTCTGGAACGTGCCGCAAATATACTATAATTAATTAAAATAATCAAATAAAATTTATTCGCGCGCGCCGGGATTCGATTCCGCGACCTTCGGATTGCGATTCAAGAGTCTTACCCCTCGACCACGGCGGCCGTTTATGACTTACGACAATTTTTTAACGTGATTTTATGCATAGAAATTATTTCTCGATCTCGTAGGCAAAGTGGTAACTTCCCTGGCTATAGACGTAGAGGTATCGGGTTCGAAACGTGGGCAATCTATTTATATGAAGAAGAGTATTTGTGGTGGGCTGGCGAAGTTGGTTTTATTTGTATATACAAATCTACAGTTTTATTACGAGATTGATGAAAGTTTGCACACTTGACCTAAAAAACAAAAGGAAGGTTAATGTCTACACGAGATAACGAAAACCACCCCATCCCTTTCCCAACACTAAGCAGAATGTCGATACTCCTAGATGAAATTTTGTACACTTGACGTTAAAAATAAGAGGAAAACAAAAAAAAGAGAGTGTGCAATTCACATGCGGTAGAAGTGAAACATTCAGAAAACAGTAGACAAGAGTGGGAAGGCTACGAAGTACGCCACAAAGAGGAGACCAATAGGCACGAAGCACCGCACAAAGAGGAGGCCGATTATACTATCTCATTCTCTCGCAGGCTAAATCCTATCCACACGTGTTTCTCTATTTTTAGTGTAGCTTTTCGTTTTATCGAGTTTCAAATCACAACGGGGCAAAAAAGTTTTCACTTTATAAAAAAGCCCGGGCAACGCAGGGTCTTTAGCGAGTACTCAACAAAATTACATAAAATAGTCAGTATAGGTATTTGTACCATGCTTCGAGCGGAAGGAACTCTCTATTACGACCAAAGGTGCTTTGCTTACAAAATTTAGTATTATTCAGACTCCAGGTAGATGGAATTTATTCGTAATTTACAAACTGAAAAAAAAACCGTTCCTTCCCGACAATTTTTTTGATGTGATTTTTTTGGAAACTAATTACTTCAGTTATTTCACATGTGATAACGGTTCAAGAAGATTATTTTAAGACGCAACTAAGCGTAATATCATGTAATGTGTGTAGTTTGTGTAGCAAGTGTGTACTTGAAAGATAAGTAGATACAGAAAGATACCCAGACAAGGTTACTAACTTACTTGCTTTCATTTATTTTAAAAATAAATCCACAGGCAATGTTTTATTTTAGACCACAGGGCTAATTTCAAGGCCTTAAATTCTGTAAAACAAAATGTTCTGGAATTCAAGAGTACAATAAAATCGAATTTTCAATCATTCAGCCCATTCTGTTAATTTAGAGCATTCTTATTTATCTCCAATTGTGGGGGAGGCGGGAAAGAGGAAGGCTATTCAGATCTGGTCACATAACATAGCCAAAATCATTAAAAGCAACCTTTCGATTCTGAATGGTCTTTTATTAGTAGTAGGAGTGGACAGCTAGTTGAGATGCCCTGGTTTAGAGAGAAGAAAACGAGCCGAATCGAAACAGTTTATACAAAAATTATTGTAGATCTGGGGCACCAGACGAAATTATCATACTTTTTGCCCGTTGTACCAACCAGCACTTCTGTCTCTTAGCATTCTCCGCTCTTTATTTATAGGTGGGACTTTCTATATTTAGATTGGTGTGATATGGAATCGAACCATGAAATACAAGTCTTTTAAATGTGGATATATTGGTGCTTCCTTAAAATATCCCTGACAGACAGGGACACACATAAAAAGAAGAAAATAATAATATCTTGGTCACATTGAAGAAGCGACTAATATACGATTGACCTAACTGGAAGATAATAAGACGTAGTAGAGGAAAATGTCACAACTCATATGGCTTTGATAGAACAAGTGCTGTTCTGAGTTTTCCAGGCTGCAGCCTGCAAAGTTTGATTTATTTAACCTTTGCTAATGATTTCGTTTTGGCTAGGCAGAAATAGCTTGTTTTAAAATAAATATTTGGCTTCGAGTATTCAAAAACTTAATTAAGCATTATTCTCCTTATATATGTTGAGTTAAACCCAAAATGCGCAAATTGCTATTTGGACGTGTTGGCAAAAGAGAGATCCAAGAGCTCGCAGCGAATCAGCGTAGGTAGGTACAGCTTCCAAGTTCCAAGTAATAAGCCTAAAGTTCCGTTCATGACTTAGCTTTTTTCCAAATCGTGTCATAGCGCCTATGTTTATGTGTAAATGTTTGGATTTGAGACGTTATATTGCTCGTAAATACTGGTACGCCTCCCACGCCAGTTTCCCTGACTCAAATGACATATACAATATTGCAAGAAATAATATGTATTCCGTCCATCATTCTGGCTAGAATCCAGAAGATGGTGCAGACGTTTTTGAGATTTGACTCGAAACTTGACTCACTTTGCTGGAGGACTCACCAGATCTAGAGTAATTTTAAAAATGTAGATATAATTGTTTATGAGATGTGATCATCATCCTAAATTTAATTCGCCAACTTCTGCAGAAAGAGCAAAGTTTTTAATAGCACCGCGAGCTATTTCTGCCCGCGAAAAGAGATGCAGAAACAATGCGACAGAAAATAAACAAAACGTATAGGCATTCCTTTGGGAATAGTTTAACACTCGTAGTATTGTGAGGTATTCTAGTTCGGATGGACCATGTCATGCGTCTTATGTCCACTAGGAAATGGACGGAGATATCTGAAGAATAACGGAAAAGGTAAAGTGGTACAGTAATTGGTGAATACTCGTCCATCGACGAACTGGATGTTTGCATGGAGAATACAAATAGTACAATGCATGTAAAATCAAGCCTGGTGCAAAAAATACTATACATTGTATCAAACGCCTGAAACTACTAGCACAAAAAATAACTGTTTTGTTAAAGTATTATTATGAAATGTAAAACTTAAAACCAAAAGAGAAGGATGTTAAAGATGGTACTCACATTTGTATACTGCTGGTAGAGCGCTGAGGACTCCCTGTTGACTTCCTGCAGCTGCTTGGGGTGCGAAGGTTCCGCTGAGAAGCCATCGTCGTTCTTCACCTTGTCGACCTTGTGGTGTTCTGTCTCACTCTCCTCATCGGCTAGTCCTCCGTTGGTCAGCTTGGCGTATCCGTTTTGATGCTTTGTAGGAACTTTGTAGTGCTTGTCTTCGCTTTCTCCATTTCGGAGTTTGATCTTGGTGTAGCTGTAATCTACCTCGTCTGTGCCTTTCGTGGCTTTGACCGTGTCTTTCACGTCATTTTCATCTGTCGTCTTCCTCAACAGATGCCCGTTTTCGTGTTCAAAGGTTTTGTTCTCGAAACCTTGTTCCCCGTCAACGGTATCGTCTTTGCCATTGTATTCTACGAATAGTCTCGTGTCGTTTTCGGAGTTAGGATCGGAATCAATATACCGCAATTTGGTACCGTCGAACTCGTCCGCCGACAGCAAACATCCGATACTCTTTGTGGAGTACTCGCCGTTGTACTTTGGGCTGAGGATGGTAGTACCATTGGTTTCTTTGGAAGGAAGTTCAACGTTAGTTTGAACGGAACTGGATACCGGAGTAGAAACCTGGATGTATGAAGCAAAGTCCGAAGTGTGATTCGATGGAATCTTCTTCGGTACGCTCTCATCATCAGGTTTCTCGCTAGTCTTAACGTTTGGAACGCTCGAACTACCGATTTCAATGTTCAAAATATTCTTTGGCTCATTCGATTTTTCCTGTTTTGCCGACACACTGGAACTTTGGCTTTTGGCATCGCCGTTACCAACATAAACAGTGGTGGACTTTTCTAAGATTCTTCCCATGGCGTTGTTAGCATTGAGTTGGTTCTTTACCGCGTTGATCGGTAGTCTGTCCGCGTTTACCTTCCCGCCGGAAATGTAAATAGTGGAGATGTCACTTCCGGGTTCCGTCGTCTGTTTGATCGAGTAGCTGGACTCGGAGCCCTTGGAATCGGAACTGTATCCAGAGCTGGGGGAGAGGAACTCCCACCGTAAGCTACCCGTGGCCCCGTTGATATACTTGTCGGAGGACATGGGCTTATGGACGGGTACTGGTTTGTCGTCAATCAGAGAAGAAATACTGCTGTGGTTCCTCAACTGACTGTAGATATTGTCACTGGACAGAGCGGTCTTGTGAAGCCCCGAGGGGTTCTTGACCGCTCTGGCCATGCTGGCCATCTTGGAGTCGAACTTGCGGCGTATTTCAGCCACTGAGAGCTGGAGATCGTTGCCGTTGTCGTCGGTGGCGTCGTGGTAGCCGTTGAGCAGAAGGTGCGCCGGCTTGCGCTCCCCCCAGCGCGCCTTGAAGGGTAGGGCGGGCAGGCCGGACAGGGGGCGCGCGGACAGCACGGAGCTCGAGCGGGAGCCGGACAGCGCCTCGCCGCCCCGGAGACTCCGCTGCCTCTGCGCACATTCAATATCGCGCTTTACTCCCTCGTTAGTCACTCGGTCTGTGTTAGTGGCACACTCAGGCGGGGGGGCACACGGTTTGGCTACAAGGGTGCTGTTAGTGTGGCGTTTGATAGCGGGGCGGGAGGCGGTGTTAGGTTTAGGCTTTACCTCGTCATCTGCCTGGCGGGCGATGCTCCTCCGGGGCAGCGGCAGGCGAGCCGCGTCCCCCGACAGCTTGGCGCGGCTGCTGGCCTCTCCGTTGAGGCCGGTCACCGCAGAGGACAGCCTCTGCGCTTGCGGCACGTAGAAGTTGGGTGAGTACTTCTTGTACAAGTCGGTGGTAGACAGGCCCGAGGAAAGCGCCCGAGAAGGGGGGTCGCTGCGGGAGGACCGAGCGGAGTCACTCCGCGCCATGGACACGTCTCGAGACCTAGACCCCGACCCCGACCGATCAGGCCGGGAGTTGAGCCTCGAGTCGCAAGAAACTGCGGAATCTGACTCCGCCACACTGGGCGCTCGGGAGTAGCGGTTGTAATCGCTAGAATACGAGCTCTTCCTCTCCCTGATGCCGTCTCCATCGTAAGATAATTGTGTCCTATAGTCGGACACAGAATTAGTGGAATAGCCGGTCCTGCGCGGTGACACGTAGGACCCGCTGGCGGAACTATAGTACGGTCTGTCTGAATTATTGTGAGTGGATCTGTAAGACCCGGTTGACAGGGAATTAGAAAGGGAGGTACTAGAAGTAGTGGAAAAGCGACTTTGCGAAACGACTGGCATTTTAACTGAGTTTGATCACGACAACCTGAAGTAGGAAGAGAAGGCGATAAAGGCGGCTGTCTATTAAGGTGGAGTCGCTGAATATTTACCTATTTTATTTGTTTTACCTATTCGATCGATTATCATACAAAAATATATTTAGTATATTTTCTATTTGTTTAAGAAGCGGACCCTCTTTACTCGGTACATTCTCATGTGCTTGAATTGCCGCCCGGAGTGGACCTGTACACACTGCATGTCATCTGCAACAAACAAACACACAATAGATAGTGGGTACTTCTAAATTACATGAGGGAGTTACACAACAAACACGTAGTCAATTACATTACTCGTTAACAGGTGTGAAAACACATTCTTTTTAGAAACGTAATAAACATCATGCTTCCTTGGGGAAAGCTTTTGAACAGTTTAGGGTCTTTATTAGTTTCACGTCTAAAAAGTCTGGCAGTCAAAAAAATTGATATATGTATTTATGTAAACCCTAAAAAACTAGAAAAAACAATCATGGGATTGATAAAAATGCAGCTTAAATTGCATCATTCACATTCAAAACTAAATTTCTCAATAAAAAACATTTATCTTTTTTAGTTTATCTTTTTAAGATTGGAAATTTTCATTCTGAAATTATTATTTAGGGGCAATACGTGTTCCTCTGGACGATTGTTCCTCTGGACAGTAGTGTTATTTCATAAACTATTAATTTTTGTATTAATTAAGTACCGATTTTAAAGTTGATAACACTGATTTAATCTCCATTCTTTCCTGTCAAAGCTAAAGTGAGAGACGATGATCATATTTTTTTCATCGAAAAAGTTTTTTTTTTGGTTTTTATTGAGTGACTTTATGCTGTAAAGACTTAAAAGTCTGTATTATTGAAACTCTACTTTGGAATGCAAGTTTATCCAAGAAACCGCGAGGGTATTTATCTTTCTAATAACATAACTTCAAAATGAGAATCTTTTGAAATTGTAAAAAATGACCAGCCCGTTTCCTCTGGACATTTTTTTGCTTGTTCCTCTGGACATGTCCAGAGGAACAATCTACAATATTCTTATGTACAGCTTATATAGAATATATTAATATTGAGGATTTTTAACTGTTAATTAATATTTTAGTGCCACGCAGTAAATTGGGAAGAACGAGGGAACACCTTAACCACGATTTGTTGGAAAATGCGGCATAAATAAATGTATCTTTTTTGCAATAAAATATTGTTTTGTTATGGTTAGCGAAATTGTGCAGGTAAAAATCAGGAAAAATACTTTGGCACGTGACTAATAAGCCATTCATTTTACCCCAGTAGTCCTTTTTGTGAATATTTTGTCACCTATATAAAAAAAAAGATGACTCTAAAATAGGTTTTACCAACCTAGGATGACAGTACATAATCTAGAAAAATTTTTGAAAAGAAAAATATTCTAGACTATAGCAACTGATCTATTATTTCAATAAACTATGTATTTCTGTTATTGTTTTATTGTGTTTATGACTTAGAAAATATTTATTGTTCACTGTACAGAGGAACAAGTACTGTCCAGAGGAACATTACACAGCGACCAGAGGAACACACAGGGTATTGTTCCTCTGGACAAAAAACAAGTTTTATTTCAATTGCGTTTATTTCGCAATGTACAAAAAAAATAGCAAATAAAAAATCAGATTACAATAGATCATTTATCTGACCTCCAAAATATGTCATTTTATAAAATAAATTGCTAATAGTTTAGAAGAAAAAAAATAAAGTTAAAACTGGGAAATGTCCACAGGAACACCTATTGCCCCTATATGAACAAATTTGTTCTGGGAAAATAGGTCGGGAAATTATTTAAGACATTTTTCCTTTTGATATTTAGATGTTTTGTTTTGGAATTGTTCTTGTTGAGACATTTTTATTTTTATGAAAAAATTTTTTCCATAAAAATCGGAAAATATCAGTACGGAAAATTGGCCGGAAAATGGGTCTGGAAATTTTTATAAAAATATTTGTGCTTTGAATATCGTTGTGTGAAGTTTGGAAATTGTTCATGTTGGAAAATGGTAGGAAAAAAACTCAAAAACGAAAGCAGAGAAAGTTTTGCAAATTTTCTATTTGACATTTTCTCATCGGGGATGCGGTTTGAAAACTTCAGTGGTTCTTTTTAAACGGCTTCAAAAAGGAGGAGGTTCTCAATTCGAGAGGAGGTTCTCAATTCGACTGTTTGTTACCTCAGAACTTTCGACTGGATGAACCGATATTGATGATTCATTTTTTATTTGTAAGCTGGTGCTTCCCATGTGGTCCCATTTTAATTTGGTTCAGTTCCTACAATGGAATCTACGAGAAAACCATATAAGACTTAAATTTGCATTAAGTATGTGCATGACAAATAACTCTATATATACAGAATAACTCAATATCACGCCAACCGATTTCGATGATTCTTTTTTTATTGGAAAGGATATACTTCAAGGGTAGTTTGATGAGAGTTTGGTTAGGTTCTGATTATCGGATCCATGACAAAGTAACGGAACTCTTCAATTCTTAGGAGCAAATTAACGAAACTCGGCCGAATCTCTCAATTTGACCATAACGTCGTTATGGTCAAATTATGTCTGTCTCATATGAGCAGCACATTAAGTAGGTCTACCCATATTCAATTAGTTAGTATACTTCAGATTCACTAAAAATCAAAAAATAAACAACAATTTTAACAAAACAAAAAAATGACAAAAAAATGCACTAAAAAGTAAAAAAATAATTTCGCATTCTTCTACAACTTCATAATCAACTTACTTTTTCTACTCATCAATATGTAGGTACGATTGTTATTTTTGGAGTCGGTGTCAGCAAAGGTACCCGGCCCGGCGTGTTCACTTGACAGCTCCCCTCACGCCGCGGCCCCACTCTCGCCTCGTCAAGTCGCTTGTGCGACACAAGCACATCTCACCTATAACTATGAATGTAGTTACAAACCTACCTTGACTGATACCGTCTCCAAAAATATCAATCCCACCAACATATTGATGAGTAGAAAAAGTAAGTTGATTATGAAGTTGTAGAAGAATACGAAATTAATTTTTTACTTTTTAGTGCATTTTTTTAAGTCGTTTTTTTGTTTTGTTAAAATTGTTGTTTTTGAAAATTACAGAAGGCGCAAACTCCCGTTTACAACAATCACAAACTGTACAGATAAGAAAATAAATAAGGACGACTTGTTTAAAAAAAATTGACGAATTCACCTAAAAAATATTTGAAGATAATTTTCACGTTCTGTGGAGGTTCTATTCAAGTTCTGTTATTATATCATTGTAGGCCAGTTGCTGCATGAAACTGAAATAATCACAGATCTTGCATAGAACTTACACAGAACGTGAAAATTAACTTCAAATATGTGATGAATTCATCAAATTTTTTGAAACAACCCATCGTAAGATCTATGGAAGATTTATGTAAAACAGAAAAAGGAGTATGCCGTGTGAAGATTGAAAGAGACGGTGGCTTGGATATTGGACATGTGAAGCGTATGAACGGAGAAATAGCGGTATGTGAATAAAACACCATGTCAAGAGTCAGACTAACAGCCGAGTATGTATGATATGAAGCCAGGAGTTTTATGTCAAGACAGAGCTATGTGGCGGTTAATCCTCTCTGCCTTCTTCAATGGCGCTACAGCCCATTTCGAGCCTTGGCCTCCTTCAAAATAAGCCTCCACCGCCCTCTGCCCTCGGCCGTCGTCTTCCAATCTGCAACATCCTCTCTGCCTACCTCGTTAGTTAGTTAGTTTTGGACCGGAATGAGTGAGTATTGAAAGTAAAGAAGTGCGGAAGAAAATATTAATTAATATGAAAATATTAATTAGGATGTGAGTGTGTAACATTTTAAAATTAATTAAAAAATACAGACTAATTTACTAATTAATTATTCTTATATTTTCCGTACATAATGCATAACGTAATTAATTAATGTCGCCGTTCTTACAAAAGTTAGTGGTGTAATGGTAGCTAGTCGATCAGTTGGTAGCAGGAAGCAGTTGACCTGGGTTCGATTCTCGACTATGGCTATTTTTTCAATTTTTATACTTTTATTCATAAAAACACATGTAAAAAAATATATCCTGTGATTTTCATGGCTCTGCACTATTAACAAATAAAATAATTGTTTTAAAATCAAATAAGGCAAATAACAACAAACTTATTTTGTGGAACCATTTTAATACAAAAATTAATAAACACTCAGGGTCAATTGTTTCACAGAATTTGAAGAATTCAAGAAATTTCGAAGTTAAATTTTCGAAGTTAATTTTCGAGTTCTGTGAAACTTCTATTCAAGTTCTGTTATTATATCATCACACCATGAATCAATTGTTCCACAGAATTGAAACTGAAATATAGGTTGAAAAAACTTTTAAAATTTTTTTTTCAAATTATGTGTAACAACCCGTCCTTGAGACAACTTTCTTCACAGAATTTTAACAATTCGTGAAATTTCTTTTAAAGTTTTGTAAAATTTCCATTCGGATTTTTTTATTCAATTCAATTTATTTTCAAAAACATTACTAAATTTAAAATTTTAATGCGTTTTAGAATATATTTGTAACACTATTACATTAAACATAAATATACATGGTAGGCAAAAAAAACTATACAAGCATCAATTGGGCTTGCCTTTTAAAGGCAGCTTCACTGATGCTAAATATGTCGAAATCCGAATTAATTCTGTTCAACAGCAAGATTGCTCTCCCGACCAGCATGACCATTGGCAAGTTAGTCCTGCAGGCCGGAAGATAGAACAGCCTATGCTGTCGATGGCGAAGATAACCATCGGGAACATAAAAATGAATGTTCTTCAAGATAGCTGAGTTTTCAAACCATCCGCGAATCAATCTGAAGAAATGCGTAGCAAGGTGTACATCCCTTCTGACATTCCGAGCATACCCAAAAGAAAGTCGGTAGGATAGAGCCACAGGTAATAGCCGTACTCCCTCATGTACAGAAATCTCAGAAATTTTTTCTGAACTCTCTCCAACATGAGGGAATATTTTACTTGGTGCGGACTCCAAATTATCGACCCACTTTCAAGTCTACTCCTTACTAAGGAATTGAATAGAATTATGAGAACCCGGGTGTCTTTAAAATTCCTTGCAGTACGCAGAACAAAGCCCAGCATTCTCAATGAAGTGCTATAAGCCATCTGAATATGAGCATGAAATGTCAGCCTACTATCAAACATGATTCCAAGGTCCTTCATGGTGGAGACACGTTTTAGACTTCGGGCGTCCATCGTATACCGGTAATACCAGGTATGACACGCCCTAGTGAATGACAAAATTAAACATTTAGATATATTGAACTCAATCCGATTTCTTTTACTCCAGTCAATAATTCTATCAATATCTGATTGGAGTCGATTGCAGTCCTCTGGGGTTAGTATTTCTAAGAATAGTTTCAGGTCATCAGCAAAAAGAAGAAACCTGGAGTGCAGAATTACTTCTGAAATATCATTAATAAATATGGAAAAAAGGAGTGGGCCTAAATTAGAACCTTGGGGTACTCCTGATCGTACAAAAAATAGAATAGACTGGAATAGTCCATGAGATACAAACTGTTTCCTGTTTGCAAGATAGCTAGCAAAAAAGGTGAGTAGTCTCATGGAGAATCCTATTTCAAATTATTTTATTATGACTTATTATGTCAGTTATGTGAACAACTGGTCCGTAATGATATAAAATAAGTAAAGTTTGAAGTAAACTATGAAGAAGTAAGCATTTCTTTGAAACATGTTGGTTTTTAAACAATAAAAGTGGTTAAACTAGGGGGACAGTTGTTTCACAGAATTTTGACAATTCATCTAATTTCAAAGTCAATTTTCACGATCTGTAAATTTTCTATTCAAGTTCTGTTATTATATCATTACTGGTCAGTTATTTCACATAACTGAAATAAAATTTTTAAAAACTCGAAAAGAACTTTCACAAAACTTGAAAAAGAACTTTAAATTTTGAATTTGAATTGTTAAAATTTTGTGAAACAACTGAGCCTAAGAGTTGATTATTTTGAAATGCTTTTATCGTTTGAAAGAGATCACATTTGAATGGTGCACACTTTGAAAGGATTCAAATGGGTTAGAAATAGTTTTTAACCGCCCGCAAGTCCCCTCCTACCCCGAGTAGTCCTACGATAGAGTAAACCACGACACAAGCAATAATAATGTCTTTAAAATGATTTAACTGTAATCACCTACCTGGTGAATCATTATTTAATAGGTATTAATATAATTTATACCCATAATAATAAGGAACATAAAATATATTAGATAGAGATGGGAAATTGCGAACATCACGATAGAAATACACAGTGCCCGGAAACTCGTGGTAGGCACAAAGCTAAATCAAAAAAGTTTTTTTTTGATCGGAGTTTTTCAATTTAAAAAAAAAAAAAATTCTCAACCAAAGGACAAAAAAACTTTTCTAGTCGGGTTTACGCTTCGACGAATTTGGAAAGACATTAAACAGCCGATAGTAGATAAAGAGTCACCGATCTTTTATTAAATTTGACTAAAAAAATTCCAACTTTGGACTCGATTTACTCGAAAACGAAAGCTCAATAAAAGTTATACCTCTAAATCGACTCCAAATGTGAGTAACGCTCCACAGTTTCAATTGCACCCAACGGCCTAGAGCCAGTGAGACTATGGCATCCCCAATTGGGGTATGGAGTATCCCCAATTTGGCTGAAGATAAGTGGGGAGATGGGGAGAGGAAGGTGGGGAAGTACCTGGCTATTCGTACCCAGTCACCAAACACGGCTAAAGCCATTTCAAGCAACGTTTCAAATTCTGAATGGTGCATGGTTTTACACCAGAGCGGTGCAGAGAATAACTTCCACTCTAGAATGTGCCATAAATAATTATTATACTTTATGTTATTTTAAATAATTAAATTGTGAAAACACAAATCAATCAAATAAAATTTACTCGCACACGCTGGGTGAGAGTAAATTTTATTTGATTGATCGGTGGTCGAGAGCCTTGCCCCTCGACCACGGAGGCCATTAAATTAATGTGATGTAGATTTACCAGTTTCGCACTTGTGCCTCAGTTTCGAAAAAAAATATCGAGAACAGAGACGGGTCAATTTTTTAAAATTTATAATTACTTTCGACGAAAAAAAAATTTAACTTAGTAAGAGGGTTTTCATTGGTTTTAGGGGTGTTACGCTGTGTTGCGCTACCTTCTTCTTTAGCCAACGTTTCGAACAGCGTTGCAGTGTCCATCATCAGGGCAGAGCCGGTAGATCAATTAAATTTGAACTGTCATTTGAAGTCCGAGGGTGATAGTTGACAAAAACTTCGACAAACCTATCAATTTTAAATACAAGTAATGTTGTTTTTATAGATAGATTATTGTTCAAGGAATGTGTTTCGGTAAATAAAATATACGATAGCTCAAAATAAATACTTCAAAGTGATGCTTTGGAAGTACGGATGTATGGAATAATTCAGGCAAGGCTCTCCACATGTAAATACTACAATGTATGTGTTTGTCTCTTTTTAGTGTCGCATTTTCGTGTCATCGAGTTTTAAATCACAACGGTGCTTAAGAAATTTTCACTTAAAAACTTTCATGTTTTTCATATATTTTGTAAATTTTTTTTTTTCCCTTTAAAATTTGTCTTTGAAGTACCTACCTAATTTTGCGACGATGCATTATGAACACAATTAATTAAGTTGGTGTGTTGTGCCCAGTTTATTATGAGAAAATAAAAGTTGCCTATC
Organism: Limnephilus rhombicus; assembly: GCA_929108145.2. Taxonomy (NCBI): domain Eukaryota; kingdom Metazoa; phylum Arthropoda; class Insecta; order Trichoptera; family Limnephilidae; genus Limnephilus; species Limnephilus rhombicus. The sequence goes on from OV815296.1 coordinate 15,627,126, forward strand.
ATAGAAATGAGTTATGAAGTTCCGATCCCAGGGGGGGGGGGGTTAAAAAGTTGCTAAAAAACATCACGTGATTAATGGACGACCCCTTACACAAAATCGTATCATAATTTTTCGTCTCGGTTATTAGGAAAATATTTTTACCGGCGAACATAATTCATTTTCACCTTTATTGGATAACCAACACCTCTGCCATAGGTCACCCCAAGTGGTTCGCTACGTTTGGTGATTTAGCAGGGGTGCCCGGGTTCATGGGATGAGGTTTGTCTAGGTCTGATGACCAGGACACACTGAACCCCAGATTTCTACCCACCCCTTAAACCCTTTTCCTTCCCAGAACTCTCCTCCCTTTCTCTAAAACAGCATCCCCAAAGATGACATAGGCCCTCAGGGAAATTATTTTCCTGAGGGCCTCCTGTGTGGAGTTTGTGTAATAAAAAATGTAGTAAATGGGATGCAAAACGACGATTTGAAAATATTCAATATAAGATTTACATCAGCCCAATCCGTAACTGGGAACAATGATAATAATAGTGATATTGACAACATAATTCTTTATAATAATTATTCTTTAGTTAGCGCGACAAGCATGTGCAAATATGAGAAAAATGGATAAAAATAATAAGATGATTTGAGGTGATTTTTCACAAAAACGGCGCTATATAAATCATCCAAATATTAAGATATTTACAGATATTTTTTTTTTACATGAGCTCCACACAGGAGGTGCTGAGGAAAATAATTTTCCTCAGGGCCTATGTCATCTCTGGGGATGCTGTGTGGAGGGTTTTTTTTAGGAAAAGGAAGGAGAGGAGAGTTCTGGGAAGGAAAAGGTTTTAAGGGGTGGGTAGAAATCTGGGGTTCAGTGTGTCTTCGTCATCCGCCTCCAAGACCTAGACAAACCTCACCCCATGAACCACTTCCACGATTACACGAATCCCAGTAATGCAAAAAAACAGTTTACATTTTTTTACATTAGCTCCACACAGGAGACCCTGAAGAGCCTATATCATCTTTGGGGATGCTGTATGGAGAGTCTTTTGAGGAAAGGAAGGAAATGATGTTTTTTTTTTTTAATAAAACATACAACGAAGTTGCATTCCCATGAGTTATCAAAACTCATTAAGGCAAGGAATTTGTTCTGGGAAGGAAGATGTGAGGGGTGGGTAGGGTAAGAATCTGGGGGTCAATGAATCTAGAAGTGACGGACATATAAATACATTCCTCCGCCTGCGGTGCAAAGTGATATTCCGAGAGTCCTGTCGGAGAGTTCAAAGGTCTCTCCCTCAACCAGTCTATCCCGATCCAACCCGCCACGCAGCTTATGGTCTGATGCCTACACTACAAAGACCCAGAAATCCTCACCCCATGAACCCGGGCACCCCTACTAAGTCACCGAACGTAACGAACCACTTGGGGTGAACTATTATCCAATAAATGGTAACCGGGGCGGTTACTTTTGACCTACTTGAAAACTTTAAAAAATCATTTGTAACTCACGGTAAATAAAAATAAACTTTTGTTTTTCCACTTTATGAATCTAAATCGCAATTTGCCAAAATGTCAGCCAACTTGAAGTAAATTTAAATAAGGCGTAAGTGTACTGGAGAATGTTTGAATCAATTTGTAAACAACAACAGTTTAAAAATGAACATGTACGTAATTTATGTTATAATTTAATTTTGGGAAAAGGCTTCTTATTCAAGTCTTATTTATATCTCTTTGATTTTTATTCTTTTAAGAGGGGGTTTTAAGAGTTAGTTTTTTATCCTGTTTAAAAATTTTGATTGTTTCGCGTTACAAATTTCGCCATCCTCCATTTAAAACCGATCGGCAAAATAATATCTGCGAAAAACTATACAAAACGAGACAAAAAAATTTAAGAATGCTTCTAATGACCTTTTTTATACAAGACTGCATATCCATTATGAGACCACTGAGTAAACCGAAATAAGTGTGTTGCGGCGGTTGTGGACGCGCCTGTGTGCCCGAAGTAAGGTCAATTTTAACTTATTTCTGTATTTATTACAAAATCGCCGGGAGAATAAGCTGCAGCTATTGGGCGCTTTTAAAATACCTGCGGTAACTATCTTTCATTTCAGTGAAATATATAAAAGCGCACTTTGGGAGCTATTAAAATTTCCACGGCAACGGCAACGGTGTTTCATTTCTTTAACACTGGTGAGGGAGATGTATGATAATGAAAGCTTTTTCCTTTAAAGGTAGAGGACATCCTTACATCGTTTATCTTAGTATTATTTAGTGTTTAAAAGAGCTGCAGAATTATTGTGATAAATAACGTACGTTATATATATGCTTTTTTATATCATTGCCGTGCCGTAACCGTGAGTATTATAAAAGCGCACATTGGGAGCTATTAAAATTCCAACAGCAACGGGGTGTTTCATTTTTTTAATACCAGTGAGGGAGATGTATGATAATGATTGCATGTTTCCTTTGAGGGGAGTAGACACACGTACAATGTATATATCTCACTATTATTTAATGTGTAAGAAAGAGCTACAGCATTATTGTGATAAGGAAGTACTTTTATTGACTTTTTTCGCCGTTGACGTGCCGTCGCCGTGGAAATATTAAAAGCGCCCATTAGGCGTTACGGCACTGCGACGGCACAAAAAAATACAATAAATGTATGTTCTTCTTCTAACACAGGAAACTTATTTTGTGGCACCGTTTTAATTCAAATCAATAAAATACTTAGTTTTTACCACTTTTATTGTTTACAAAAGCCAACATGTTTCGTGAGCACCGCTCACTTCTTCAGGGTTTTTATGATACTAATTATAAATAATAGACATAGACAATGGTGTCAATTGAAAAAATTGTCATTGTCTATGACTATTATTTATAATTAGTATCAATAAAAACCCTGAAGAAGTGAGCGTTGCTCACGAAACATTTTGGTTTTTGTAAAAAAAGTGGTAAAAACTAAGTATTTTATTAGTTTGAAATGTATGTTCCTTATCACAATAATGCTGCAGCTCTTTCTTACACACTGTGTAATGGTGAGACAAACGATGACACACAATGAAGTACGTATGTCTGCTTCCTCTAAAGGAAAAAGATAATAATTTTCTAAGTACTAATTTTTCTTATTTTATAATTTTTAAGATAATAATTTTTTGAAACGGAACGCGGCATCTTATTGAAATCGGATGCCGCGTTCCGTTGCCGTTGGAATTATAAAAGCGCCCATTGGCTAGGCTCGGCTGAAAAGACAGCTGATTTACCACGCTAGCGGGCAAAGAGATGAAACCTTGAAAATATTAACACACGGCTTCTCAACCAACATGTAAAAGAACTATTCACTATTACATAAAATTACAAGGTTTGATATACCCTGAAGTCTGGCAGTGATGCATACTGACTGACAGAGGAAGGATGAGAAGTAAAATGAATGCTGTAGAAGTGAGAGTGAGGTGTTTGTGTTGAACATCCATGTAGCTATGAACATGAAGAATGCAAGGGTGAAGAAATCTTGCTGATAGATCATAACATGAACGAAGATAAAATTACGACGCATAAGCTAATAGCAAAAGAAATCAGGAACGCCCGAAGAAGACATGGCACGACCAATTGTATCAAATCATGTCAAGAGTTTGAACAACAGAAAAATATTGTAATGTATCATAATTTATTAGTCTATGATTAGTTTTCACACTGCTTTAGTTGTCTACGGGCTCTTCGGGTCACATGGTCTCGTTTCCGATATACGCCGAAGGTAGATGTGCAGTGTCTTTATAATCCTAGAGCCCGGCAAACAAAACCTAGCTTCCAGTTAGAAAGGACGTTAGTCCTCCGAACTATAATTATGAATTAAGATATGGCAATAAACAGTCACTGTGATTTAAAGAACCCCGGAGAATACTGGTCCCAGAACCACATAAAACCGAATGTCTCTGGGGACTACATAAGAGACATTACAAGTATGTATGAGACGGTGCATAAATGTGAATGAAACAAGGAGTGCGCTCCGTGTGGCTGTCTATCATATCTGCCTACCTCTCATGGGAAACCGCGGGATGGTTAATCAATTAGATAATTTATAATTGACCTAATTCGATACATTTGTTTCGAATTAGGTCAATTATACAAACAATTAGACAAACAGCGTCGTAAAAGTGGAAAATCTAGAACCACCTCGAGTTTAAAAAAAAGTTTGAGAGACCCTGGACATGGTACTTGTCGTGTAAAAGCTCGCAGATATGCATCTAGGTACATATATGTATAACTGTAAATAAATGCAACAATATGTGCATTGTGCACAGATGGTATAGCTGAATAATAATTCAAACATTTAAAATACATATATATACAGTATGTGGATACACTGGAAATAGGATGGATTTACATTAAATTCTTAAGTTTAATTTACCTAGAATGTGCGTCGGTAAATACAGGTGACTTCGTTAATGGAAGACTGAATGCCGTTGGCGTTAATAAAAAACTGTCCAAAGAAGAGAAGCTAGCAGTCCACAATGGAGTGCTCGTGCTACCTGATGTATGGCAGTGAGGCATGGAACTGGCAGAGAAAGAATGAAAGAATGAAAACTGAATGCTGAAGAAATGTGATCTCTGAGGCGTGTGTATGGTAAAACCATGTGTTATAATGTGAGAAATGTGGAGATCTGCAAAGAATGCAAGGCTGATGTAAAAGAAATGATGTAAGCGAGTGAGATTAAGAAAAGGACCCGTAAATGGTTTGGGCATGTAAAGCGAATGAACGAAGAAGAAGTGTAAGATATGTAAGATAAGTGTAATATTATGCAAATATGAACGGTAGAAGTCGGGAGTGCCTGAGGAAGGCATGGCACGATCAAGTGAAGTGATTAAGTGATCAGATCGGATCGAATAGAATCGACCGGTCAATGGCTGAGTTGGCATCGAGTTTGGGTCTCACCCAGGCGTCGCGTGTTCGATTCCTCGGCTAGCGAAGTCCTTCATCAGACACAAGCAAATTAAATCATTTATTTTAATTTTATATATCATCATATTTCTGGATAAATATAATAAAATTATTTTTTTAATTGTTTTTAATTTATTCACTAATAATTTTCGGAGTTGCCTCTAAAATCGTGAAAGATTAAAATGTTTAATGGCCCGTAAATAAAAAAATAAAAATAATAAAGTAGCTCATATACGCACTAGATATTTGATTTACCCTTTGATTACAAAAATATTTTTTCGTTTTGATTCGGTATTTTGATCTCAAATCCAAACTCGAGATTTGTATGAAACGGGTGGCGCAAACGTTCCTCCCCCTCCGCAACGTAAGCAGATATATGCGTTAAAAATACGACAGCAGTCAAGTACAATAAGCGTGTTTACACGTCAGCGCGTGTGTCTCCATAGAAACCGTTATAATTCCGTTATTGTTTTAGTTACATCCGTAAAATAAAAAGTGAAAGGTCGATAGTGAATCATTCTGCACATCTCTATTCAAGTTGTCCATAGAAATACATAAAAAGAACATTCTGTCAGACGCGCAGTCTGACACATAATTTATCCCGCCAAATTTCCTACGGGCGCCCGACATTGTTAATTTCTATTAAATATTTTTATATGAAATGATAAAAAAGTGAGGTGACAAAAGTGTTTATTACACATTTATACAATAGAATAAGTATTGTTGTTTACATAATCTGTGATTTTAGTACCGTTTTCACATAAAAACATCACGTGAGTCATTTTCACATTTTTTTAATGTTTGCATTCTAAATTTTAATATTTACAAATGTTAATATTTATTTGTAATATAATAATTCGAAAGCTTATTTTGTAACCTGTCTAAAACAGTTTTTACTATTCGGCTACATTCAGAAATGTTTCATTTATAGAGCTTTAATTGTAAAGCGGTAATAATACAAAGTTTTCGTAAAATGTCATTTCGTTTAAGACACCAAAAGCTAATATTCTCGAAAATTCGGAGGGGTTAACGTTGAAATGCATAAATGATAACAAATTATGCTAACTATGCCTACAATCTACCTATGCCTACAAGATAACAAACTATGCTAACTATGCCTACAATCTACCTGTGCCTACAAGATAACAAACTATGCTCTACCTATGCCTACAAGATAACAAACTATGCTAACTATGCCTACAAGATAACAAACTATGCTAACTATGCCTAAAATCTACCTATGAGTACGTCACGTAACGTAACGTCAACAAAATTCACTGACGTAATGCAGATGCGAAAATCGCGTCTTAGAGTTAAAATGCAGAAAAAAGCGCGAATACCCTTTCATTTTGTAGCGTAAACAGACCATGTCTACTAGTTTCATCCAATTTCACCGTTATTGTAAGATATACCTATTTTTCTTTGCAAATACAGGGCGTTAGGGACGTAGGTACTTGACTTACTCTAAGCTTTAACCGATGACATTTAAAAAAATAATAATTTCTTCAAGCTCAGAAAAAGTTTCTTCCACATGTCACTGGTCCACAGCCGAATAACCGTACAATCCTTCACCCCGCTCCTAACTGTCCAATACATACTGGTTTAAGTCGAAAAGAAAAAAAAAGTAACCAGAGAAAAAAATTTCATTAACATTTTTTACTCCAAATAATGTCAGAAATCACTAGTTAAAGTAAGCCAAGTACGTCCCTCACACTGGAAAGATAGTCTGCGTAAAATTTACGCATGCGTGTTAGAATTATTGCTCTCTCGTTTGTGCTTTTTAGACATCTCACTCACTGCTTGGACCTTCCCACCAGTTTTGAGATACAGGGTGTTAAGGGACGTACTTGACTTACTTTAACCAGTGATTCCTGATATTATGTGGAGTAAAAAATGTAAATGAAATTTTGGTCTCCGGTGACATTTTTGATGTTTTTTTTTTTTTTTCTACAAAAACATAAAAAAATGGTTTTTGTTGGACAGTTGGAGGCAGGGTAATGAGTTCGTCAGACACCCGGCTGAGTGACCAGTGACGACATGAGGAAGAATTTTTTTTTGTTTGATTTTGAAGAAAAAATTTTTGAAAAAAAAAAACCTTCAAAAAAAGTCACCGGAGACCAAAATTTCATTTACATTTTTTACTCCAAATAATGTCAGGAATCACTGGTTAAAGTAAGTCAAGTACGTCCCTTAACACCCTGTATAACGACCGCATGAGTCAAAAAGCGTAACATTGATACGTTCCAAAGCTGTTTTCATTGATTTTTATGTAACTATGTTATTATTAAATATAATATATCTTAATTAGTCAAAATGGCTGAATAATATTCAAGAAATAAGAAAGTTGAGAAAAATAAAAATTTAATCCTAAGTTTTGTTGATTATTGAAGAACTTTCGCGTTTCGTTTTTTTCATATAACAAATAAATATATATTCACAATTTGTTGTATTTCTTATGTCATTTATACGTAAAAATATAATACCGATTGGTTTATTCAAATCAATTAACGAAATAAAATATTACAGCTAATTAAAACTCATGCGTCAATTTTACGTAAAATATGATTATGATTATCTTTCTAGGGTTAACACTCGCGTATAACATTTTTATGATATTTTTTAAGTCAAACGAACTTCACATTAAAAAAAGAAAAAAATTCACGAGGAACAAGAAAAACTCTTTTATACAGATTACAGAATTTTTATTGTTATATATACATGTAAATTATATATTGCAGTTGATTGGTTTTTGACAAATATTTGAAAATTCGTTAAATCTTCGAACACCGTTTTTTCCAAAAACTGAGAAATACAAATATGTTGCTAGTGCATTAGGGAACGTACCCATACTACGTGACCAACTTTTTGCAATTTTTAACCCCCCCCCCCCCCCCCCCCGGTGACCAAAAAGCTAAGCAACCCGCCGCTCATTTGTATGGAGCGTGACATTTTGAAGACCCCCCACCCCTAAACGTGTCACGTAGTATGGGTACGTTCCCTTATAGTCTCGAATTCTCAGAAAAAAATTCAAAGTTTCCTCTAAAATCATGTAAAAAATAATTATTTAACCGCCTATAATTTATAATTTACGTAGTATGGGTACGTTCCCTTATAGTCTCGAATTCTCAGAAAAAAATTCAAAGTTGCCTCTAAAATCATGTAAAAAATAATTCTTTAACCGCCTATAATTTATAATTTAAAATATAAATAGAGGAGCACACGTCCATACCTACTAGATATATCGCACACCTAGATAAAGAATAGCACAACTCGAAATAATCCAAAATCGAGTTATTGCCATTTTCGGAATCTGCATCGAAAACTACACAAACCACAAAGAGACCTGTTTAAAAATCTCCATCAATAAAATTGTAGATGGCACTTAAGTCAGTCTTTCTGAATTGCTCTACGAAAACCCCCACCAACAATAGTAATAGTAACGCATCACCAGTCACGACATACCAGCTGTAGGGGAAGGTGCTGTCAATCAATACGCACAAAGACTGGATTATTTCGACTTAGTCTTGTATTCGTGATTGACCGCAGTCATAGTGCGTGAATATTTTGAGTCGATTTGGTATTCGTGATTGAACTTGTCATGTTTCTCGGGCGTTCTACATATCAATTCCACTTACTCCGGTATTGTGAAGATTATAAAACAAAATATACAGAATAAGAGTGCATTAATTCAAAATTTATCACTAATATGGAACAATTTGAGTTGATAAAATTATTAAACAATGATTTTGTCACAAATACTAAAATAACACGAAATTAATTACTAAACGCGTGACACGTGAATTTGATGGTTAAGTAATTAAGCAAATAAATATCCTAGTAAAATAACATACAATATCATATAACAATATTTTTAATCGGTCAAATAGAAATCGCGTAAAACGTTTTTCGCTGTTCCTGAAAAAAGAGGTATTTTGAGTTGTACTACTCTTTATCTAGGTGTGCAATATGCTATTAGATTTTAAAAACTCATTGTTCAGTTGGGTTAATTAGGTATTTTGACCTTAAATAAAAAAAATTGAATAAAAAATGCCGCGTAGCCGTGCCTCTTAAACTCAACTTACCTAAATACTATGATTTTTGCTCTTTAAATTAAAACAAAATCAGAATGCGCAATTTACACGCGGTAGAAGTGAAACCTTCAGAAAACTAAAGTAGACAAGAGTAGGGGAGACTTAAGAAGCACTTTTTATCAATGTGAAGAATGTTTTTTTTCTCCATATTTTTGCCGTCGATTTCCAGTGCACCTTTTCCCATACATTTAGTCATCTCATTAGTATTTGTGTATTCTTCTTCGGAGTCGTTAGATGTCGCATTCTTTTCTTTTGCCTGTTCATTTTGGAATGGTTTGAAGATTGGATATTGATTTTACAATTTTTATTTTGGATTTCGTAGGATTTGACGGATTCGACCCTTGGTTCGTTGGCCGCTGAGGTCTGGCCGCTGAGGCTCGGGACGGATTTATCGTATTATATTGTAACCGAGTACCTACCCGTGAATAAATAAAGATTTTATTGCTATCTCATTCTCTCGCAGGCTAAATCCTATAGATGTATGTTTTTGTCTCTTTTTAGTGTGGCTCGTTTCCGTTTCATCGAGTTTCAAATCACAACGGTGCTAAAGAAGTTTCACTTCAAAAAAAATAGTACAGCCGTCAGAACTAACATTATTTGTTTCCCTTTTACATTGTTTGATGTAAACACCTCCTTTGAAAAGTCATTAAAAGTGTTGAAAAACATGGTTAAAAAGTTAGATAGGTTTTTTTACATGAGCTCCACACAGGAGGCCCCGAGGAAAATAATTTCCCTCAGGGCCTGTATCATCTTTGAGGATGCTGTGTGGAGGGTTTTTTTAAAGAAAGGAAGGAGAGGAGAGTTCTGGGAATGAAAAGGGTTTAAGGGGTGGGTAGGATGGGGGTTCAGTATGTCCTGGTTATCCGCCTCCAAGACCTAGATAAACCTCACCCCATGAGGGCAATTTATGGGCTATTTCGCAAATATTTTATCATAATGTTTAATGACTTCAAAGGGGTGTTGAAATTTCATGATTCTGAGTAGTCATGGAACCAAAAATAATACTACGCAGATCGACGTCATCCGAATCTGTTGACAAATTAAGCAGGATGGAAGAGGGAGGGGGACAACAATCGATCTAACAACGTCACCATGGCAACTAAACAAAGAGATCGACTCCCGCCACATTCCGATTCATGCATGCGAGAACCTAGGTAGAATACAGGGTGTTTAGAGATTTTTATTTACTAATTTATTTTACACACAGCATTGGGCACAGGGCCAATGATTTAACCTCTCCACTATAGAAGCAACTACTGATACTAATATGCAATAATCTTTGACTTGTTATTTATTAACCACTGGAGCGCTTTTTGCTACAAAATACCTCGGATTGCTTTGCTGCCAGTTTTAGGCAAATTTTCCTTGGATGCATTAATTTATTTATTTTTTAATTTTTCCATATAATTCTGAGGTATGATTTTTTTTTTAATATCGGCGGAAAATATTCAAAATGGGCACCAAAAAATCGTGAGTGATCGGAGGAAAAAGTAAAAAATCGCGCTGTCGCTCTAGTGGTTAAACCAGTTTACGATTAATGAGCATTTACAAAGACAGAGTTCAAGGTAATTAATCCCACAAATGTAAAATTAATAAATAACATTTAGCGTCCTTTATTTAGCTAAAAAACATTGTCTACAAAAATTGAAAATACCTTTTTATGTATTAAATTATTTTAAACCATTTTATTAAATTTCAATGTTACAAACAAGTGAATATTTACAATGCCAGAATTCAAGGTAATTAAAGTAGGTAACAGATGTAAAATGAATTAACATTTAGCTGTCTTTTATTCGGTTCCATGCCAACTCAGAATAAAGTCAACTCAACACCTCTTTGAAAAGTCATTAAAAGCTATGAAAAAAATATTTTTTAAAAAGCCCATAACCCTAACCTAACGTAATCACTATAATTAATCACTTCACTTTAGTCATTTACGAATCAGAAAAATTTGTAGGTACAGTTTGTCAAATAAGAGTAGAAAATATATGAGGGCGCCACTGTTGATCAAATGGCAATACTAAACACATAACTCATGGTATTAAAGTAAAGCTGTGTAACCTACATTTTTATAAAAAAAAGGCATAATAGTGGAAAAAACATTTTTTCATTGCAGTATAGATACTCGCCGATCTCAAAATTAGAATTGCATATAGGTATATTATTATTATACCTTTGAAATTTTGTGTTAACATATTGAAGAATAACTATAATGTAATAAAATATAAGACACAGTTTAGAAATTGCTCATATTTATTTAATACTAGATAAAGTACCTAGCGTTGCCTGGGCTTTAGATCATGTCTCTAATTTTAGATCTGAATATATTTAACTCATTCATATCTAAAAGTAGTATAACTAAACTCACCCTTGTTGATTCTTCCTTTCTATCTATTGTTAAATTCAAATTTATGTTAAATTAAAAAAGCAAATCGCTCTATAGATCACCTTTTAATATCTAGGTTTACTGTGTTCTATACATTCAGTGTCATTGCACTTCAAAAAAATATTTGACAGTTAAATTGGTGTTGCCAGTCTACAAATTTAGTAGTTCCAGTTTTTATATTTTCTACTCATTTTTGACAGACTATACCTACCATTTTATAAATTAAATTGGTATTAAATTCTAATGCAGAACTCCAGTCCAATTTTTTTTATTGTTTTTAATGAATAATCTTCTAACTTAAATAACTGCATTTTTATTTTTGTTTTCAGAGTTGGTTTTAATAGTAGAAATACTTGTCAAAGTTTTAATTTTTCAAGATCCCCGAAAACCACCGTATGCATGGTGAATCGTGTGACGTCATCACTCCTGAAAAGTTACAATAGGAACGGGAAATCAGCTGATCAACTGCCACCATTTTGAATTTCGTTGTTCGAAGTATTCTTCCTAGAAGTAGCATTACTATGTTACTTGTGCAGTAGTTTTTGAATATTTTCAATAATAGAGAAACTAATAAGAGATACCTTTATTTTTGCACAACAACTAAATCTCTGTAAACAGTATGTAAATAAAGAATACATTAATACGATGGCTTGTGTCATACCTACATTCCCATACAATGACTCTAACCAGGTCGTAAAACACGCCGTCAAGTTGGCATTATTGAAATGAAAATGATTGACCTAATTAAAAACGGACTTTTTAATAATTTTTTTAAAAACTCTGCGTTTAATATTATTAAATAAAACTTATATATTCAGAATTAGCGTTTATTGGTCTATATCAGAGATTCCCAAACTTATTTTTCTCGTAGACCCCTTTCAAAATTTTACTGATTTCGGTGGACCCGCTGCTACATATCTACCATATTCCCAAAACTCATAAAAAATGTGAAGATTAGTTCTAACAATCAATTCGGAGTGGTATAAATAAAAACAAAAATAGTATATTTAGGGGGAAATACACGTAGATGACTCAAAAAAATGTTTTTATTTCATAAATTGTTAGTATGTGTAACCATTTAAGAATATGTTCTCAAAGTTTTAAATAAGAATTTCAATTCGTTCCGGTATAACGAGGGTGTTTGTGCCGAACTGCGTGGTAAACTTGAAACGCATTTCTCTCGAAATGACTTTTTTTGGAATTTGTGTGCACTCTAGCTCAAAATTTTTTAAACCAAACATTTTTAAAATGTGCAGATACCTTATTTATATAATTATGCTCTATGTGAACCGAAATTCGTAGTATATCAATGTCAAAAGTATTTTTTAATTGCAAAAAAATGTAAAAAAATGGTAAAAAAAAATCAAGGTTTCCTGTAAAACATTTAATTTCCATTTTTTTGGGAAAAGTTAGGTTTACATAGAAGAGACACATTAAATTCAAAACCATATTGATTTGAGATGAAAACTGTGGCCTCCAAAATGCACACAAAAGCTACGTCTGATGATGATGTTCGATGTATAGCAGCTGATATTTTTCATATTTTCCGAGGAAATGCTTCGAAAAATTCACAATATTTTCTTAAATAGAAGTATAAAATGACCTCAAAGTTTCAATAAATTATACACATTTCTTCCATGCCAAAAAAATCATGAAAATCATTAAAAAAAACCTAGTCATGTATTTCCCACCTTAATAGAATTAAATATCGAATATGCAAGTTTTTACAAGTAACTGTCGCTGACCTTCTTAAAATACACTACTCAAAAAAATTAAGGGAGGTTTTAAAAAAAGGAAACTATTGCTAAATATTAAGGCTATCTGATTCATAAGCCGGCCAATCTGAAAAAAAAATTCCATAAAAAAATAGCAAAAAATTAGGATTGCATGAGAACCGTAGCTCCAAAAAAATTTGCTATAAAATTATAATCTTAAAGCTCAAAATGCTTTTTTTTAAGCCTCAATACAACCATTACAGCCTGTCAAAAATCACCAAAAAATTTGATTTTATTGGCTCCCTTAATTTTTTAAAGTAGTGTATTATCTGCCTACATTGATAGGTAAAGCCAAGCCAACATTTTTGTTCTTGACTATCGAAACCAGATAAATTTTCGTGGACCCCCATTTTTTTATCACGCCAACTTAGACCCCCGTCGAGTCTCTCATGGACACCTGTGGGTCCACCTGCACAACTTTGGGAATCACTGGTCTATATGAACATATTTTTTAAAGCCATAATATTTTTCACTGGATTTACTTATTGTTATATTTTATCATCAACATTATACATATACATCACCGTTTGAAAGTGTACCATGTTATTGCATAAAATGTTGTCATTATTTACCTGCTGACAAACTACATACATAAGTAGTTTAGCAGGTTTAAATGTTAATAAATAAACAAATAAATTTAAAAACAAAATCATTTTATTAAACTTTAATCTTCCGTGTTTCCTCCCACCTACAACATGGGTCTCTTTTCAAAATCCATGTTCACTCCTTCATCTCCTCAAAAATACCCTCCTCATACCATCCCCAAAGATGACATAGGCCATTATTTTTCTCAGGGCCTCCTGTGTGGGGTTAAAGTTTAAAAAAATCCTCATTGGCCAGGTATGTAATAAGTCAATGCCGAGTCGGTGGACATATTCAATTCACTAAATAAATACAAAAGATTGTTGCTGGGGTAGTTAGGTCGTGAATAAAAAAATAAAAAAAGGAAAAATTACATTTTAACTACTTCTAAAAAATATTAGTAAAAATCCCTAAAAACGGCGTCAATTATTCAAATGAATATATCAAATAAATGAATATCATATTTACATTACATCACAAATTAATTCAAGGTAATAATTGCATAGGTGTAAAATAAAATCACGTTCATTCTTTACAAATCAGAAAAAAGTTTAGGTAGAGGTACCAACTTTTTGAAGGTATTAAAAGACTAACACAATTGGAAAAATTCATGGCATGCCTTTGTCAATTACAAAACAAGGAAAACTTTTGACAGATTGATTTGTATTGTTTCCGTTTCGAATGAAACGGGTTATTTTTGGTCCAGTAGAACCAATTAATAATAAAGTTAAAAAAATCAATATTTTAAACTATGATTCTGTACAATATATTTGTACTATAATATAAGGTACCCACTTTATTTTATATGCTATTGTTACCGTTATTTCTTTACTATATAACTCTCAATCGGGGGGTGTTGTTGCGAGGCGAAAAGAAACAGGGGAGGGGAAGTAACAAGGTCTGGTTACTACTTAATACACAAGGCTAAAACAATTTCAAGCAAGGTTTCGAGTAAAAATGCTCGAATAGATTATTTTAACAAGAACTTCGTTAATCATACTGTATCTTTGTTTGAACTTTTATGGCTTAGATTCATTCGGAAGAACGACACACGAAAAAATATATTAGCATTATTAAACCTAAGCATATTTAAGGGCCATTAACCAGCCAGCGGCTGAGAATTCATATTTCGTCGAAAAATGTTCTTACGATCGTACAGGGCGGTTCCAATGAGAAATATTAATTATTCTCCGTACCAGATTTTTTAAATAATAACTCAATATCAATTTTATTTCATTCAAAATTTGCAATTTATACCTACATTCAACAATGCTGAAAGGCGTGATGATAAAACTATTAAAACTATTAAAATTATGTACTTTTTGTAATTATTTTTTCATCATAAATATCTATTTATAATATTTTTTCAATAATGTCTAAGCAAAATAAGAATGCAAAAAAAATCTTAAATATAATTTGTAAGACCGTAAATAGTAAAAAGTATTAAGTTTTAAAAATGATTTTATTTGAACTAAAATTAAAATTATGAAACATGGCTTTCCAAGATAATTCATTGATTTATTTTACTGAATGATTATATGATTCGAAATGTGTGTTGTACGATACAAAATTTTGTTTGAAAATTTAACAAATCTGCCAACGACCTACGGTAAAAACCATATTGTACTAAAAATAAACATATTTTCTCAAAATTTAAAACATGGCTTTACTAAATAAAAGAACAGTCTTTCGAAATCAATTTATAATTTTTTGTGTAAAAGAGTCAAAACGTCTAAAATTTGATTTAAAAATGTCATAATTCCGGTTTTGTCTTCTTAAATATATGACTGTGATATTAAGCTAATACTACATACCAAGTACATTTGTGATATTAAGCTTATATTAATAATAGCTTAGGGTTAGTTATTACTTTATTACATATGGGGTATTCAATTTGGGAGGCGGGTATGGGTACCGCCGCCTCAGGAACCATTTGTTGGATAACCAATATCTCTGCCGTGAGTCACCCCAAGTGGTTCGCTACGTTTGGTGACTTAGCAGGGGTGCCCGGGTTCATGGGGTGAGGGGAGTTATTTTCCTAAGGGCCTCCTGTGTGGGGCGAATGTAAAAAAACTGTAATATTTGGAAATATACCATTGAGGCACATATCGCAATAACCTTCCCTAATATTAGTAATATTACGTACATCTGTAATATTTGAAAATATACCATTTAAAAAGCTAATATTACGTAGGTACATCTGTAATATTTGGAAATATACCATTTAGGCACATATCTGTGACATTAACCTAATATTACGTACATTTGTGATATTCGGAAATATACCATTTAGGTCAGGGTTTCCCAACCAGTGGTCCGCGGACCACTAGTGGTCCGCAAGAGGCTAGAAGGTCCGCGATGGTCCGCTGGTCAATAAGCGAGCCAGTGCACGGGCGGTCCCTAGTCGAGAAGTCTGAATAAAAAAAATCGGGACAATATTCAGTTTATCATTATTGTACCTTGTGGTCATTGGACATTATAGTTTCGCCCCACCCCATCGTACCCCGTTCTATCCGTTGTGGTAAATATTCTGCTAGAACCCATCCTACCCTATCCCATTACGCCCCTCCCGTTGTGCTATCCGGCCCAGGTGCCACCCATGCTAGACAAATTGGTCCGTCCTTCCGTCCGTCCGGGGGGGAAGGGGTGGCTAGAGAATTGTAGCCTTGGGGGGTGAAACTCGGTTGGGTGGCACCCTGCTTGTGGTCCCTGTCGAAAAAATAAACGTACAAGTGGTCCCGGGTCAGAAAAAGGTTGGGAACCACTGATTTAGGTACATGTCTGTGATATTAAGCTAATACTACAATTATTGCTGTAATTGTGGATTTTTATAATTGTGTAATAACTGACTTTTATAACTGGATTGTTCCCACGTAAGTGCTAACATCTGTAAAACCCAGTATAAATATAAAAAATAAATTAAAAAAACCTACTGTGATATAAAGCTAATACTACATGGGTAGGTACGTCTGTGATATTTAGTTAATATTACATAGGTACCAACTACTTAGGTACATCTGTGATATTTGGAAATATACCATTTAGGTACATATCTGTGACATTAACCCAATATTACATACCTACATCTGGGTGATATTTGGAAATTTACTGTTTAGGTACGTACTTACATATCTGTGATATTAAACCAATATTATGCATTCATTTGTGCTATTAGGAAATATACAATTTAGGTTCATTTCCGTGACATTAACCAAATATTACATACATTTGTCATATTAGGAAATATACCATTTAGTAACATGTCTGTGAAATTAACATAATATTACATACATATGTTATATTTGGAAGTATACCGTTTATGTACATATCTGTAATATTAACCTAATATTACAGACATTTTTGTGATATTAGAGAATATACCGTTTAGGTACATATCTGCGGTAACCTAATATTACATAAATCTGTGATATTAGGAAATATAACATTGAGGTAGGTAGGTACCAACATATCTTTGAAATTAACTATTACACACATCTATGATATTTGGAAATATACCATTGTGATATTAATCAAAATGCTATCTCTTTGAATTATTATAGAACTATCAAAACAACCTGGGTAGGTACCTAATATATCTATAAAATGAATACAGATTGATACGTTTAACTTTGTTTTCGGTGACGTCGATACAATGTATAATCTATGGATTAAAAAAAGTTAATTTCACTTTTGATTATCTGCATAGTTAACCGTGTCATTAAGAACAAAGTTTAATAAAACAAGAACAAAACCAACCTTAACCTAGGTAGGTACCTATCTACCTACAGGTACTTAAAAAAATTGCATTATTAATTAAACACCGATAAGAAAGACATTAGGGGAACATGCTTTAGGGTAAACCACTCTAATATTGTGTAAAATGAAATTGATTATATGGGTAGGTACCTAGGTATCTACTTTCCAATTTAAACATAAAATTTTAACTAATGTTGGCAAAATTGCGAGTTTTTAAAAATGGTCTGCATCTAACGATTTCCGGTTCAAATCACGGTTTGCCGCTAAAATAGAAATGAAAAATCGTAGAACATAATTAGTATGGCAATTAATACCTACATAGGTAGGTACTACTGTAAATCGTAATAAAACATAAAATAAAACAATAGTGTGAGATGAAAAGCCCCTTTTAATTATGATTTGATAACAATCACAAATAAATTCAGCATGTAGATTATTTTGATATTATAAATTATTAACATTGCCATTTAAAGGGAAAAAAATAAAATGTTCTACCTAATAAATAATACAAATCGAAAATATTCGTATTCTAATCTGAGGAAAGAGTCTCTCTTAAGGACAAGTCTATGAATATATCTAGGTAATATTAATAAATGCAGAAACTGAGAATAAAATAGAAAATTTATGCTGTTATTGAAATAAATAAAAAAAAATAGAATTTAAACATTTTCCCTAACAAACTATTGCAGGATTCAAACAATAAAGTTAGCGGTCGTAACCGTTACGCCATGGATTCGGTCAGTAGGTTAATCTAACCAAATCAAAACGTATTAATTAAATAATATGCTAAATATGTGTGGGGTTCTTATAAACATTTACTGGGTCCCGCAGCTACTTACTGCGATGTTGATTTTCAGGAAGTTAAGATCACTGAATTGAAATTTGATACGTCTGACAGTTGACACAACAAATAATAAAGTGCTGTCTCGCAACGAATGAATCGATAATCTATTATTATAATACAATAACATGCAACCCAAAACTTATATTTTCACAAGGGGTGGTACCTACCACGTCACGGAGGTATAGAGTTGTAAATACCCCTTTATAATTATTTTGTTTCGACCCTAACTATCCGTGAAAATCAGAAAAAATAATATCAACTACGCTTTAGCAATCTCAGGGTCACTACTATGTATAAATGAACTGAATGCCGATATTATATTTAATCAATTGTTACAAGATCAAAGAAAATGCGCATAAAATCTTGAGAAAATATTTCATCTCTGAATTTGAAGAGGCCGCATTTTCCGGAAGTAGATCGGTAGGTAGGTATTATGGGGTTAGTTTTTTTTTACGAAAGTTTTTAATTATTATTTACGTTCTAAGTTAAATGTTAAATAATAAATGGTTAAGTAAATACCTTCAGATATTTTAAGCACTGGTTTAGTTTGGTTAGGATTATGGAAAGAGATTTAAAATAGAATAGAGGCGCCTTGTAATGTCAGTTGGAGCGGAAGGAAATCAAAACTACACACATCATTTTCCTTGGTTTTCCAGGGTGACTTCACATTAAAATGCGTTTCACGTATTCACACGACATTGCAGATTGCAATAATGGATTTCCTGGAAGCTAGGATGTCAAGAACAGGCCACCATTTCCAACTGAACCACACGGAGAACTGTGATGAAGGACACACTTTATAAACATTGGCGCTGACAACCCAAAGTATGAAATAGGAAGTAGGAAAAATTTCCGAATGGCCAGCTGCGAGGAGCGAGGCGGTCGGCAAGATGAAAACGCAGTATTTGCGAACCGTCTCTGTTCGATTTTTCTAAAAATAAAGCCGGAAAATAAGCGAAAAACGGCTTACGGAATATTCGGCAGAGTGAACACTATATTCTCCAGGAAGTCACTTTTATTCCAATGTCATAACACGAACAGGTTTATATCTCTTTTGGTCAGAAGGGGGACACTCCGGCGCGGCACTCACTTCGAGAGCATCGATATTTCACTGACAATTACACGCAAAATACAAGAAAATACGTCCCAAAAATTGTCTCGCTTTCAGTACCGTGTAATTTTAGACTCCATTACAGTGACGTCACAAATATGTTAGGCTCGCCCAAGTTGGCTAACCTATTTTTATTTTGTCTATCCTCGTGATTAATCAGACACGCGTCTATCTATTCATCTCCCTCTAACACTTTGCGCAAGCCAAATGGAATGAATCATCGCGAGAAACGTACTAGTGTTACTTCTCTGCCGGCGCGGTGTTTCTTCGAAGCGAGAGTATCGGTTGTCTCTCTCTGACCCGCAATTTTGCCGTAAAGTTAAAGGCCCTGAGCGCCATTATAAAACTGGCAAATATGTGAATACCAAATTAGTGACCTTGACATCAATCTGGAATTTGATTAAATCTTATAATCGTAAAACAGTTCCATTTTATGTAACGAAAAATAACAATGTGAAAGAGATGATAAATAACCGCTGTGATATTCTGCGCTTGTTTCGAAATATCTCTCGCAGATGGCGATGGCATGGTTGTGCACGATTGCATATACATATAATATTATAATATAATATTATAAATCTAAATATATTATCTTAGATTTTTAGTTGCAACGCGAATCGTGAAACTAAAACTTTTGTGAAAATTATTGTTAGTTCCAGATTTCCAGGCGCATTTTTTTTTTTAAATTTATTTTATCGAAGACTCAAACCCACAGATTTTATTCCAGCAAAGCAGATTCCTGTAAGATTCTTGTTAGCTTCCTAAGAAACTGCCTTGAGTTTTTTGATATTATTAGAACACTGAAGATGTCACTGGTTGCCTGCTAGGTTCAGTAAATTGGCTCAACCGAGAACAGTATGACATGAGTATGACAAGTATTCAGCGATGAGGGAAGGTAGGGGAAGCGAACACATAGTTTATAATATAGTATTTGGGAGAAGTGAGATGGTTCCTGCATGAAAATATTATTAAATTTTGGGCTGGCTATCGCGCTGTTGGCAGATCAGTCCGTGCGTAAATTGCGAGCGTAAGTTTGCAAAGTGAATAAAACAACATTTCGCATGCGAATTTTAGTGACAATTTTCATCAAAAGATGGCAAATCGGCACGGCGAGTGAAATTGCTCGCAACAGGCGAAATTTAGTGGGTCAATTGGCCGGGGCACACGTACACTTCCGACCGCGTGCCTCGCCCCCAGGCTAAAGCGGCATGCGACCCTCCCGCCGAAACGCCGTGTCCGCCTGCCGGCCGACCCCTTGCGCTAAAAAGTCACCCCACTTCCGCGGGCAGGCCAAAGCGTCAGTTTTGACCATAGATTATAGAAATATTATAGAAGCTCCATACAACTGTGCCCTCACGACGGTGGATGTCTATGGTGTTCGCCAAGCAGCCCGCCGAAACGCCGTGTCCGCCTGCGGGCCGAACAGGTACACTATTTTGGGTAAAAAATTCGCCACACTTCCGCGGGCAGGCGAAATCGTTGAAGGGGTGACCTTGGGCGACCCTCGCGCGGAAGTGTACGTGTAAACTGATTTTCAAGCGTTCGGAGCGAACTGTGGTGTGTCGCGGGACATGTCGTGCAGTTCAAAAGTTTTTGCTACAGTTTTGACCATAACTAAGATGATATCTATCACCAATCACATGCTTGTCAGCTGTCACCTATCAAGTTTTGACAGTTTTAGCGGCGGTGACAAATTATTTATACGAATGAAATTGTAAACCAGTATTTTAATAAAAAATTATCAGTGAGGCTATTTTGATAATGTTTAAAAGGGTGAAGTTAATTATTTTCATAAGTTAATTAATTATTTTATTATTTTCATTAGAATGATGCCACCAAGTGAATTAACAATAAATTGTAGAATAACTTAAGTGTACTTATTTTACAGTGTTGTATAAATTCAATTACAATGTAATTCTCATCCAAGACAGAAATATTTAGCAGTTTATTATGTGTACTGGCATTATTTAGCGTTGTTTTAACAACTGTGGTAGAGAGAGGTGCATAATTTGTTAGTATGAATATAAATGAAACATTTTGGTTACCTTATAAAACATATTTTTATTTACATACTACTTACATTAAAAAACAGAAGAAATAAACTATAGCTGTGATTACTTATAAATAAGATTGTCTCGGTTATGCTAGGATTTGAAAAACAGATCATACGTTGATATTTTTTTATACTAACTCCACACAGGAGGCCCTGAGGAAAATAATTTCTAAAAGATGCTGTGTGGAAGGTCTTTTTGAGGAGAGGAAGTACTGAACATGGGTCTTGAAGAGACCCAAGTTGTAGGAGGAGGAAGCACGGATGCTTGTTCCACCGCCGAGCTGTTGAACTCAAGAACCAATAGAAAAATGACTCGTTCTCGTGTGAAATGTCAGGACCGGTCAGTGGCTGAGTTGGCAATCCAACACGCGTCCCACCCGGGCATTGCGTGTTCAATTCTTCGGCTGGCTAAGTCCTCCTTCACGACACAAACAAAATTTTCGGCTGACTGTGTTGGTAGTAGGAGATTTTCAAACATTGTCAGGTTATTCGTAACTCGGGAATGTTTGACTTTCTTTAAAAAAAAAAAACATCAACCTTGTACTTAAAATATAAACTCTATTTTTTTAAAAAGAAAGACAAACATTCCCGGGTAACAAAAAACCTGACTATTTTGCTTGTGTCGTGATGGAGGACTTAGCCAGCCAAGGAATCAAACAATGGGACTCCTGGACGCGAGGCCAACTCAGCCACTAGGTCGGTCATGACATTTGTCACATGAGGAAGGGTCATTTCTATTTCTCGTTCTTGAGTTCAACAGCTCGTCGGTGGACCGATTTGCCAACCTCTGTATTTCATCCCTACTTATCTCTTCAAGATTCCAAGCCAACTCAGTCACTGACCGGTCGTGGGAACTATGTTGGTGATGCATACAACTCAACTAGCACACTGCAATGATAACACCTCCCATATAAAAATTATAATCTTTTACTATGACGGGAACAGCACTTTCAAATAAATATACAAGGGCGGATTTAGGGGGGGGGGCACGGGTGACCCCCCAAACGGTATTTTTGTGTACTGTGGAGATTCCATCACAGTACAGAAAACTATCTTTATTAATTTTTTCTATTGTTTTAACACTTTCATAAACCTTCCTATACATACTTGAACTTGTTTATTTCTAACAGTAATTGTTGATTTTTTGCCTGTCCGCCCCTTATGCCCCCCCCCCAGAAAAAAAATCCTAACAGTGATTGTTGATTTTTTGCCCGTCCGCCCATTGTGCCCCCCTCAGAAAAAAATCCCGGATCCGCCCTTGTAAATATATACAATACTCAGTTTACTCATAAACACCACCAACATCTATTATAATTTATAATGCACAAAAACTTGTAGTGAATTAAACAAAGTGTTGATGTTTTCTGGGTCGATAGTAGGATATTTCAAAATTTTCTTACTAATGCACCGGACCCGGACCATTATGCCTCCCGGGGTTATTTTGTATTATTTTTAGTATGTAAAACACAGACAAGTGTAAATAATATTTGATTTATAGTGAACATTCAAATGTTCCTTTCCTCATTTTATCTCAAAACTTAGCATTTGGAGATATCTTATTAATTAACTGGACGATCAGTATCTGTTCTAGATATTTTTTACACATTTGGATAAAAAATAATATTCAGTTTGTACGAGTATTTTGGGCTCAAATACAAATTTAAAATTTGTTTGAAAAAGGCTGCGCAGCCTTTCCTCTTAAGGTTAAACGTCGCGTACGTTTTAATCTACGCATTCACAGATGGCGCCAATCAAATTATTTTAGGTTTTTAATACTTTTTGCACGTTTTGCTTTAAAATATTGAGGTGAATTAATTGTTTGCGACCGTACATATTTAATATGAATAAATACTTTTGTCCATAAACAAACCCAAATCTTTCATGAAAGGCTGAAAAATACAATATTGGATTGAGTCACCGATACAAAATTGAATTTTTCAGCCTTGAAAGATTTGGGTTTGTTTATGGACAAAACTATTTATTTATATTCATAATAAATGTGTTCGGGCGCAAACAATTATTTTACCTTAATATTTTAAATCGTAACGTGCAAAAAGTATTAATAACCTAAAATAATTTGATTGGCGCCATTTGTGAATGTGTAAAAATAAATTGTAGAAGAGCTTGTGTGTATTTATTTACTGTAGTTGTATCAATTCAATCACAATATAATTCTCACCAAATAAATTTCCTTAAACTTAAAGAAATATTTAACAGCTTAGTAACTGGCACTATTTAGCGTTGTTTTAACAACTGTGGTAGAGAGAGGTGCGTAATTTATTAGTATGAAGATAAATGAAATATTTTTTTATAAAACATATTTTTATTTACATACCACATTAAAAAGTAGCAGAGATAATATAGGTATCATTACTTGTAAAATTAAAGGCTGTCTTAGTCATTTTATTTTTATTAAAGTTTTTATTCCAGCAGGACTGGGAGGATAGTGCAATCCCAGTCTGCCATATTACATAAACATATATATATAATATAATAAATTAAAAATCTAAAAGAAATAAAATGTGCTTACATATTAGGTCAGTTCCTAATTGATTAATGCTATGATTTGAAATTTTTTTGCTGGAGGTGAAACAAAGGTGCACCTTTCACATTGAACCTTTGTTTGCTTTGGAACACTTTGCACCTGAGGGAAATGTTCCAGCCAATGTACCTGATACCTTCCACGGGGCGTGGGTGGGACTGGCGTACCCTTCCTGGAGCACTGGAACCCGCCTCCGCAGAGGGGTCCACCTCTACGACGTGCACATGTATCCAGCAATTAACCAGATTAAATACAACTCTCAAGTAGAACCGAACAGATCATATATGATTTTTTTTACATTAACTCCACACGGGAGGCCCCGAGGAAAATAATATCTAAAAGATGCTGTGTGGAGGGTCTTTTTGAGGAGAAGAAGGAGCATGAGCATAGCCAGGTTTTGATTTAGGGTGGGGAAAAAATAAAAATCTAGAGTAGGTAACAACTTATTCATGCTTAAGGCTTTATGAATGCAGATAATAAGAACTGAAAAAAGGAAAAACCATCCTATGAAGTGCTGTAAATTTGAAAATGCGACTCAGTGGACAATCCCGGAGCTCATGCATCGGCAGGCCAGGCATGGGGCAAACGCTCCACCTTGCCCTACCGTGCCTACGCCCATGGGAAGGAGTGAACATAGGTCTTGTAGGAGGGAGGAAACACAGAGGCCGGCAAATCATTCCACAGCTTAGCTGTCGAACTCAAGACCGAGTCGTAGAAATGGCCCGTTCTCATGTGACAAATGGATTCTAGATCACTAGTAGGATATTTAAAAATGTCATAATAATAAATGTCATACTAATAGACCGTTAAGTCTCCCAGTGTTATTTTACATCATTTTAAGTATTTAAAACAGAGACAAGTGTAATTAATATTTGATTTATGGTGGACATTTGAATATATATTCTCAAAACTTAGGATTTGGAGATGTCTGACTAAATCAACTGGACAATCAATATCTGGACTAGATATTTAATACACATTTGAATAAAAAAATTTTACACAATGTCAGTGGAGACTTTGAAATTACGGTTTGGAGGGATACCCTTTATCAACTTTCTAACTACCTTCATCACCTTGCACCGCAGTGGGAGGGATGGATTCATACGACCGTCACTCCTGGACACACTTACCCCCAGATTCCTACCCACCCCTAATACCCTTTTCCTTCCCAGAACTTCCTCTCCTAAAAAGACACTCCTCACAGCATCCCCAAAGATGAAATAGGCCCTGCGGGGAATTATTTTCCCCACCGTCATACCGGGCAGTCTTCTCACCCACATTACTGCCCATGTACATCTCAAAATCATAGACGAGCCCACCTACCTGGCTACTGCCCACTGGCCACACTGTGACTGGCTACCGCTCGGGAGAAGGCTTTGATGCCCCACTCGTGTGACTTATTTTTTATGTATTGCTTCAAATTACTTCTACCTTTGAACAGTACCATGAGCTCGTCTACAGAATTGAACTCCTCAGGTTCCACCTTGACCTTATTTTCATGCGGGGCATTTAACAACGGCCTTATTTTGAATAGTTTGTCGTAACCCTGGCATCCTCTCGGAATCAACGTGTTATTGTTGTTTAAATGAAAACACAACCGCAACTTAGTGAAACGATTTCTAGGCATGACAACTGCGATAAGAGATAGTCTTGTATCGTTTACCCAGTAAAGGTGGAATGCCGGATACTTGAGGATACCCATCATGATGTGCATTCTTAGAAATCAGTTCATTTCGTTGACTGAGATGTTTACGCTAATGCTATTTTTTGTACAGAATACAAATTTGTCTGCTCAACAATATTTTTTATAGTGTTTTCATCTATGAAACATAAAAAAATATTGTAGGCAGACATATTCAGTGGTGGGTTTGAAAAGGTCACATCACAGTGAGAGTCAACATGCTCGTAATCTTTCTTGATACACTGTAGATCAGCTCTCCGTCCATGGGAAGTTGAGGCTTTACCGGGCTGTCCTAGGGGTACAGTGCAGGACTCTGACTCCCCGCCCTGTGGCTGCTGTCTCTCTTCCAAACTCTATAAATGAAAAAATATTACTTCATAGTTTCATTTAAAACCCAGACATGTTCATCGTTTTATAATAACATCAAACGCAATAATCGCTAGCAATAAGAAATATGTAATGATAAAAGTACTTGATGGATTTCTACCAATGGATCCATTCCAAGAGGCTTGGCTCAATGCATCCCTCTGCAGGATTCTGGAAAACTTCTAAATATTCCACTGGCCAGCCCTCTTCGTCTTCTCCTCCGTCTGACTCCTAGCCTCCTTCCAGTATCATGGTGATCTAATCATGTAACAAATTTCTGATGTTATATAAAAATAAGTTAGATGTAATATATAAATAAGAAGTATTTAAAATAAATGAATATAGGCATATTGAAATAATCAAAATAATATCAAGTAAAACAAACACCAACGACCAATGTGCCAGCTCGGGAACATGAATGTTAAAATTAAAAACCAATGTTTTTTGAATGGAAATCATATTTATCTATTAGATTAGACATGTAAAATAAAGTAATTATTATTTTCAACTTTATTTTTTACCTATGGTGAAATCCATGTGAAATCCGAGATATGTCAGCTGTCAAGCGTCAAACAAGCGTTTCGAATTCGAAGACAGTAATATTTTGTGTTGCCAGTACGCGATTGTTATCTTTCTCAAGCTATACGCAAAATACGGGGCTATTTGTTTCATACATAAAAATGGATTGAAAAACTATTATACAGTGTAAAACATTTGATGTAAATTACTAAAATTCACAATTTTGGAAACTAAATGTAAACTACTAACTGTTTTTTTTAAATGAAAACTTCGTCAGCACGGCAAGCTTCACAAGCCTACTTACAATTAATGCAAAAAAACAGTTTATATTCCTTTCTCAATAAATGAATTCAAAACTTACCCCAACATTAATATGTAAGAAACAAAAAATGTAAGAAAAAAGTCTGTAATAATTCATGTACCATATTAAACCATACAACTAAAATAAAGTACCTCGGTGTAATAGAGAACTCCAGTCCATTTTTTAAATGAATAATGACCTTCTGACTTAAATAACTTCATATATTTTTTTAGAGTTTGTTTTAATAGTTAAAATAATTTTCAAAGTTTTAATTTTTCAAGATCCCCTGAAAAACACCGCACTTATAGTGAATCGTGTGACGTCATCACTCCTGAAAAGTTTTTCAACATGTGTTCATTTTGTATGACGGTTATACGGAAGAAAGTATGGTACTATTCGATAAGTTAGAACATTATTTAGGTGGAATTATTTATTTATTATATTACTAGCTTTTCCAGCGGCTTCGCGCGCATGGTGTAAGGGGGGTTCCCACTTCGCCTCTTCCACCTCCCCCCTCTCACCGCCCTCCCTCCCCCCACCAATCACTAATTCATTATGGAATCATTGGATGGAGAAGTGCATAGGAGAAAATTGTAAGTCCTGTAAAAGTGGTACAAAAATTATTTCTTTAAGTAATTTTGAAAAGACAACCTACATTCCCTTCAGCATATTTTTTTTCAAAATGTAAGACCTCCATAAAAAAGATTCAATATTACAAATAATATTCAAAGAAAATTTAATAGAATTTTTTAACTTATCTCATCATTAAGGCATAAATTTAACATCCAAATTCCTCTATTTTCAACACAACAAATGTACAATAATTATATTTACAAAGACATCAAATATTTGAATAGTCTTCCCGAAGAAGTAAAAAAAATAACAGATTTCGTATCATTCAAGAAAAATGTCAAATTATTCTTTAAAAAAAATAACAACCATAACATCATCAATCAAAATGTTATAACTTCATTTCATGCCATATTAAAATTACGTCACAATATCCTAGTACGTAAGATTATATTTATTGTACACTCTTTGTAAAATTATGTAATAATAATGAAATAATTATGAAATAACTCCTACGCCAAGCGCAAGAGCTAGCACTCTTAATTGGCGTAGACATTTGTTAAAATATGTATTTCACTCAGTGGCGTAGCGTGGGTTTCGGCCGCCCGGGGCGGAGGAAAATTCCCCCCCCCCCCCCCAACTTCTTCCTTCAAATTTTTTAAAAATCACATTTGACGAGAATTCTTTCAACGAAAATCATGTTTATAAATTCTACTCCAAAGTTGATTTATTGATACTGCGTTAGAGTCCCCAAATAATAGTTACACACGCAACAAACAATTTCTCAGAATTTTACAGCATTATGTAACTCAAATGTAAAACTTCACTCGATGCACCATGAATCTGCAACTCGTTATTCAATTTATCGTTACATTCTGAACACAAAACCAGTTTGAATGCGGTGAATTAAATCTACACTCAGAACATGAAAATGGTTTTACTTTGATTCTGGTATTAAATAAATGGTCTGCAAATAGAATTTTACTGCACATCGAATAACAGAATGCTTTCCTTCGAAATGTGTCAGCAGATGAATCCAACTGGAATTTTACATTCTGTACTGGTTTAAATTAAATCTGTAGCTGGCGAATTTAAACTAAACTCAGAAGATGAAAATGGTTATCCTTTAATTCTTGCAGCACATACATAGTCTGCAAATAGAATATTATAACTGAACTTCAAATAAGAGGATGTTTTCCTTTGAAATGTGTCAACATACAGATGAATCCACAACTGGAAATTTACGTTCTCAACACAAAATGGGTTTGAATTAAGTCTGTATGCGGCGAATTAAAAGTACACTCAGAACATGATAATGGTTTTTCTCTGATTCTGGCAGCAGGTACAGGATACAGAGTCTGCAACTAGAATTTTATAACTGAATTTCGAATAAGATAATATTTTGCTTTGAATCGTGTCAGCAGATGAATCCTCAAATGGAATATTACATTCCTTCAAATAATTAGAAAAAATATCTGTAAACTTTTGCCTGTCAATGTTTGTGTACGAAATTTCCGGTTCTTCCCATGTATTTTAAATGTTCCTTTTTATTGTTTTTTTATCCTTTTGCAAAATTGAAAACAAAATTGTTCTTAAATTTAGATATAATAATTTTTCCTGATGTGCTAATTAGAACATTATTGTTTTTAAATATTAAAATTTTGATATTGAAAATATGGATTGGCTCAAAATACACGCCTGCGAATATTCGAATTAAAGTACCTAATAGAATAAACTTAAAATTTTAAATACAGATTCCTTTTTTTTAAATGTAATAAAACTGTATCTTAACTATTTATCGCAATCACAAATTTATTTTAATTAAATATGTGGGAAATAATTTCACAATTTTATTTTAAAATTAAATGTGTGGGACAATTTGTGTCTTCTGTGATTAGACGGGAACTACACTCAGAATATGAAAATGGTTTCTCTTTGATATTGGCAGCACATACATAGTCTGCAACTAGAATTTTATAACTGCACTTCGAATAAAATAACGGTCTCTTTCGAAATGTATCAGCAGATGAATACAAAAATGAAATTAATTCGTTAATACATTCTGAACACAATTCTGGTTTTAATTAAGAATGAATCTGTTTGCGAGTTATCAGCTTTAATTAATATTACTCTCATAATATGCGTACGGTTTTCCTGTGAATTGTGAAATTTGCAGCTTAAAAAAATATAATTATTGATATTTTTAATAAATAATAATAACAATTGTTGGATTCGTAAACGAAAGTATCGTAGAACATTTTTAAATGATGATTTGAAATGGTTTAAAATTTTCCAAGATAATATTATTATTTATTGTGAAAATTTGCCGCCCCCCTTAAAAGTGCTGCCCGGGGCGGGCCGCCCCCCCCCCCCCCCCCCCCACGCTACCCCACTGATTTCACTATTAGTCCAGTCAATGAATGGTCCAAAAGGAGGTGTAGAGTGCGTGAGCAGGAACCTAAGCGATTCCTTCAGAAAGTTGTTCACGGTGCTTAGGGTGTGAACATACTAAAAGTCCTGACATCTAGGTGGTGAGCTAGAGGGGGGAGGGCGGGGGAGAAGGTCATAATTTTCGGGTTTCCGCTTATATCCCGAAAACGGGGCGTCGCAGAGGAAAATTTTCTCATATTAAGTAAAAGCTAATAAAATTATCTACAACTTTTATTCCATACGTAATTTTCGAAATCCTAGCTGTTTTTGAGTTACACGCTCCACAAATGTAGATATTTTCGAAAAAAATCATTTTACTTCACATTTTTCATCAAAAATTCCTTCATATCGTCTAAAATATCCATCAAAGAAAGAAATTTATTTAAAAGAAGTTTAGAGAATTTAATTGCCTTTTAGAATATATATATATACATATGCAAATTAATCTTCAACCAGTAAATATTTACAGCAATTTTAAGTTTTTCAGTAAAATGTCATCATTTAAAAAACAAGCGGTTTTCATATTATTGCTGACACACTACTTTTGTTTGTAACAGAATTTGGGACTTATAATAATAATAATAATATGAAGCTATAATTCAGGATTTCTCGAGGTGATGGGTTGAGGGATTCTGTCTGGAGAGGTCAAAAGACCTTCTTATAGGGATGGACGATATATATCGTTGTATTGTAAACACTCGATGTATAGTAACGATTCATCGTATTGAACCGATGTATTGTTAATACTTCAAAATCGAATATATATCGATGTGTTTTATTCGCAAATAATACACAAACTATGAGATGAGACTACACATATAAAACTTTTATTTTTTCTTTTATCAAAATTAATTTACAGAAATCTATTTTCAATTAAATATTAAGATTAAAATATAAATATCAATAATAATTACAAAAAATTACGGTACCTAGAGTAGGTGCCTTACGAAAGTTACTTACATGGTTATATTCAAATCATTTTATTAATTTATTCATATTATTATTAAATAAAACGACGTTGTGAACCCGTAGTCCCGTACTAAAGTTCAAAATTTCAAGAACTACATTCCTGAATTGGGATTTCACTCACGCCACCCATGCAAACAATAAACAAATAATATCCACTCAAAAGTAGATCATTTGGCGACCGCTAAAATACAATGTCTTGTTCGATATGGTTTTTTGAGAAAACCGTGGAGGTATAAACGACCCAAAAAACCACGCATCTGGTAACACTGAATGGCAGATAAATTAATTCTTGAATAAAATCAGTCAGCAAATAGCCATAAACAAACAAAAAAAGTCAAATACATCTCGCGCGGCACCCGCTCCAACCCTTACGTGTGAACGGTCAACGGGCCAAACGCTGATACGAACTGGCGAGTGACTGGAGCGTTTCGCCTGCGAGTCGATCGCGTTTACACGTACGTTTCCGCCAACGATTCGGAGCGAAGTGTGCTGAGACTCGCAGGCCAAACTCTGCGTGTAAACCCCGCTAATCAAAGACAGCATACCGTTATAGGTGATTCTCTTTTCCATTGCATCCAGTTACGGCAAGTCCGGGGCACGTAGGTCTTTTCCGGGAGCTGCGCACATCTCGCAGATAGTCGATGTTACCCCAGATTATGTCGGACTCCGCGACTAGGTGTACATCGGACGTTTTTTTCTTTGCCTTTTTTTCGATATTCATTCCGGCTTTCAGCGCGAGCCTTTCGCGTAAATTGGGTCATTATTTATAACTTTTCTAGATTCTTATGAGAGACACGCGCGTCCGCGTAATTTTTCGCGTCGTTTATCATATTGGCCGGAGTAAATTCCTCGGTTGCTAACTGCCAGACAGGCGGGTGGTAAAAGACTCGATAAATTCGGCTCGCTCTCGGCCAGCCCTCCTGTGCGTACAACACAAACACTAACCGGTAACCGCCAAGGGAAAACTCTAGGACGTTTCTATTTGGCTATTCGAGTGACGGTGACACAGTGCTCCACCCCTCATCGCGCAGCCAGCCCCGCCAGCCCTGTCAAACAAACTATTACTGCACACACCTCGCGGAAACTGGGGAGCTGAACTGGGAACTTGGGGTGAGTATTCATGCACCAACATAATAATGAACCCTCTACTACACTGTAACCCGCTTTTTTCTAAACACCACCGCTTTATCTCGGCCTACGTCTCCTGTCAAGATAAAGATGATCATTATATTTATACAGCGCTCCGAGCTCATTTGCCGTCCCGCGGAATTTTAGGCCTAATATTTGCAGGCAGCGCGAATATGTTCCTTCTAATGACTCTCACTCATTCAAATCAAACTGCAAAAATATTCTAAATACACAGAAATATAGGTAAATACACAAACATTGTAGCAGAATAAATATTTTTTATTTTGTTAGGGCACCTAAATACTAACGTATGTTTGCGATTTTAAAATTAGCCGGCGGCTTTTGCAAAAAAATTGTCTTAATATTTTAAATTCAAGCCCTTCTCCATCACTCAATATTTAATTAAAAAATTAAGTAAATATAATTAGGTACCTTCTCACATACTTAATTATTCTATAGCCGTTAATATTAGTAAAGTTTTCATTATAATATGTAATGATTGTGTTCTAAATTTTGAAATTCGCTCTCGTCTCTAGAGAGAATGCAGCCGACGGCATTCATTTGTTTCGTGCGGTGAAGTTTTATAATGGCGGGATTTGTGTGGAAGGAAGAGGGATATTATATTGGCAGAGAAAAGACTCGAATGTCGGCTGCATGTATAAAATGGTCCCTTGCATCGCCCCGTCTGGTACCTTTTGCACTTTTTACTTTCGAAAACCAGTTGTATCTGCATAACGATGCACGTGGATGCCATGTCTCGGTGCATTCTTTTTTCCGCGCAGCCGGTTTCAGAACTTTTTTCGCATGACTGAAAGGACGGATTATATGAAATTGAGCAAATGAATTATTACCTCGCCAAACGCACAGACTG
Source organism: Limnephilus rhombicus (assembly GCA_929108145.2). Classification (NCBI taxonomy): domain Eukaryota; kingdom Metazoa; phylum Arthropoda; class Insecta; order Trichoptera; family Limnephilidae; genus Limnephilus; species Limnephilus rhombicus. Next base: position 15,660,025 of record OV815296.1, read on the forward strand.
AATGTGAGATATTGGCGTAATGGCGTGCATGCCGTTTTATATCATGTGGACAATTTGTATTTCAAATGCCGATGACAATAATTTATTCAAGAAGCTGTGATGCCAATGTTGACGTTGCACAGAGCAACGTTTGGCTTGGAAACGAACTACCTAGGTAGGTACGAAGCATCCTTTAAGTATTATTTATTTTGTTTAGTGATGATTGGTGACCTAGGCAGACGTTTCAAAAATTCGAAAATCCAAATTTTGCTGATGGCACTAAAATTTACAAAAGTCACAAATGTTAATTACAGCCCAGAATTGTAAGAGGATATTAATAGGCTTGGAATCAATCATCAATATCTCCTCAAACAAAATCAATAGCGTAGGCGTACAACTGAAAAAATGTAGTGAATTAGGGGATTTAGCATTAAAACAATGGTTTCCGGAATGTCTTTCCGCTCACACATAATTTTATCTGTGACAGGTCCTACAATTTTCTAGTAATTAAAATACTATCTACCGTTGATCCCAATCCAATTGAGCAACTTTACTGTTTAACCGAAATTTCTGCACAATATTCTCACACGAATCTTATATTATTTGTTCCATTTGTTCGCTCAACATTTGGATTTAAATGTGTGATTTTGTGAAGTGATTTCGATTATTTCGAATCCTCAATAACTACCTACCTAAATTGTACTTTTCCCTAACCTAGGTATTTATATTGTTTAATATTTTGTAGGTGAACGCTTTTTAATTATTCGTCGATAATTCTACCTGAACAAATAATGTAAGATTTTCTCGGTGAAATATAAAAAAAATCAAAAATGTCCTGAAGCACTTATTGAAGTTTTTTCCTTAATTTTATGAAAAATATCTATTAAAATCATGAACAATATCTTCCTTCTGGAAAACATTAATTTCTATTCACAATCTACCTAGCAAGACATACACGCTAAAATATTCTACCTTTTATTGTAAAAATTAAAAGATATTCCAAAAAAATATTTATTTATAATGTTAACAACAAATATACAATTTTTACATGTTATAAAGGAAAATAAAAATAGCTCTTGGGTTTGATTGGGGAATTCTTGCTCAATTATATTTATAAAATCATGCAATAAAAGAAAATAATAAAATATTGTAAATAATAAGATAATAACAAATATATACCTACCCAACTGAGAAAAAACGCAAGATCTATCAAAAACAGATTTCAAAATTTGAAAAAAAAAATAACAGATGCGGACTCTTCGTTAGGTAATGTTTCAAGTTGAAATTCGTGAATATTTTCGATAATTTTTAGATTTAATAGGAGAATTAAAATAAGTTAGGTATACGTACTTAATATTTTAAATATGCTTGGTATTAAATTTTTGGATTTTTATATTATTCTGATATTTTGAATTGTAAGTTATTTTGTATTTCTTAAAAAATTTGTACTATTGAATATTTTTTATACTTACATACATTTTATATAAAATAAAGGAATATTTTTAATCAATACTATACTTAGATACCTACCTACCCATGCATGTCTTTGTAGATTTGAAAAACAAAAGAAATTTTATTGTTTAGTACGTATGTGTTCGCCCAGATGTTAGAAAAAAATTCTTTGAAAAATCTCGATCACTTTCATTTTCCATTTTTCTTTAAAATCTTGCTTTTCAGGAAAATATAATAATTAAACAATTTATAAACAAAAGCAAAAAAAAAACTGAAACGTTGTTTGAAATGACTTTAGTTGTGTTTGGCTACGACATCTGAACAGCCAGGTAATTCCCAACCTCCTCTCCCCTGCTCCTTCCCAACCCAACTACCTTTAACTTCACAACATACACCGATTGGGGATGCTATTGTCTTAAGTTAGGATTGGATTTGATTTTTATACAAATCTGCAGTGTTATTCCGATATTGATAAAATTTCGTACACTTGACCTTCAAAGCTAGAGCAATACGTTCCTAAATTAATATATTATATTATTTATTTTACAGTTATTCTTCTGCAATATTGTTTTACAGTTATTTTTGTAATAATATTGCAATTGAATTTCACCACGAATTATTAACAGTTAAAAATTACATTGCCTTGATAATTTATTTTTCAAAGTAGAAGAACATTATAACTCTCATAAAAAGGAAATCATCAAATCAAACTTATCTACTAATTTCGGTTGTCTGTCTGTGATTATAGCTCTGGTTTAGTAACTCAGATTTCATTTTAATTTAAGGCCCGGTAGTAAGCGCTAAAAAAGAAGAAGAAGGGGAAATATCTAAATTCGAATGTTAGTGGGAGCGCGCTAATATTAAAAACGAACGTATTTAAGCGAAAATTGCGAAAATGTTTAATCAAAAATGACTTCTTTAAAATAAAGCAAAAATCTCTTAAAATGTCTTAAATACCATTTAAAGAAACTCTGAATTTTTTCATACGAGTAGGTAAAATAAGAGAAAAAAAGTGTTTATAATAATTTTAGGAGCATACTTTGCGATTTTTTTCTATCGAGCGAATTTCATATAATTAAAGTTTCGGCGTGGCAAGTGTATTATCTTCAAAAATAACATATAGGTAGGTATATTTTTTAGAAATTTTAAATTTTAAAGTGTTCAAGAGAAATATGTTATAAAACGGTAGAAATTCGGAATGCCGCGACTCAAGAATCATTTTCAAAATTGAAACTGATAGTTAAGAATTCAGGCAAGCGAAAAGTACCTACCTCCCTACGAAAAATAATAATAATATTTCAATTTGTGAGGCGGGAATGGGTACCGCCGCCCCGGGAACCTTTATTGGATAACCAACACCTCTGCCATAGGTCACCCCAAGTGGTTCGTTACATTTGGTGATTTAGCAGGGGTGCGCGGGTTCATGGGGTGAGGTTTGTGCAGGTCTTGGAGGCGGATGACCAGGACACACTGAACCCCAAATCTACCCACCCCTTAAACCCTTTTCCTTCCCAGAACTCTCCTCTCCTTCCTTTCCTATAAAAAAACCCTCCACACAGCATCCCCAAAGATGACATAAGCCCTGAGGGAAATTATTTTCCTCAGGGCCTCCTGTGTGGAGCTCATGTAAAAAAAAAAAAAACAGAAAATTGTTTCCATAAAAAAAAACTTTTTTTTTTAATTCGTTCAACACGGGGAACCCTTGGGAAAATAATTTCCCTCACGGCCCATGTCATCTTTGGGGATGCTGTGTGAAGGTTCCTTTTGAGGAAAGGAAATAGACCAAGATCTCGGAAGGAAAATGGGTAGGAATCTGGGGTTCAGCGTGTCCATGAGTGACGGACGTATGAATCCATCCCTCCCACGGAGGTGCAAATCGATGGGTCGATAGAGTCCGGCTGGAGAGGTTAAAAGGACTCCCTCAACTAGTCTCTCCCGATCCGGACCGCCACACAGTAGGCGGGTAGAGCCATCCGCCGCCAAGACCAAGACCAACCTCGCACCCCGTGAACCTGGACACTTCTGCTAAGTCTTCAAATAAGCAAACCACTTGGGGTGACCTACGGTAGAGGTGTTGGTTATCCAAGGTTTCTCAGCGTTACCTATCCCGCCCTTCAAATGATGAATTCAGAGTATCCCGTGATTTTCTGAAAAATGGAATAATTCATAAGATGCTTAGCCTTTTTGTATAACTTGCTGACTGCTGGGTGCTAAACACGATGATTTTTAAATAAGAATATAATTAATTTAATAATAGCAACATGTCGGGTAGGTGGGTATCTATATAATATATAAAATGAATAAATTTATCTAAAATATATTCAACAAATTCGCTTCGTTAATTTATTTTAATTTTGATTAATTCACTAAAGTTGGGCCTCGACAATGTTTTTGTTAAAGAAATTCTTTTAATATATTTATGTATGTATTTTAACTACGTAGGTCGGCATATCAATACGCTACAGCATGTTTCTTACTAGTTATTCGATTTCAGAAAATAAAATATCAGTAGAATGAAAAAAGTTAAGTTTTTATAATAATAACCTATGTTATTATTAATTTTTTTTGATTAAACAAGGAATAAATAATTTGAAGGTCATTTCCGACACCGGTAGAGCAATGAGTTAAAATAAATTAAATGGTTCAAAATAATTGTATGTGTTTATTTTGAAAAAAGTTCGTTTAATAATTAAAAGAACACACGCCCTGAAAGCCGAAGGTCCTGAATTCGAGTCCCAGATGTAACCGTATATTTTTTTTTAATTACAGAAAATAGTTTTTTTTCTTCTCTTGTTTATATTATACCTGCAAAGCTACTGCAAGTAGCTTGTTGACAGGAAAATAGTGTGGACAAAAACAAAAAAAATATTGCAATTTAATGAAATACATAATAAAAACATAAATATGTATAAAAAATAATAAGAATACGTCTAAAAAAATTTAAAATGCACGAGAGTCAGTCAATGCAGAAAATCTGATTCCAATAGCCATGTTTTTAACAATAGTGCAAATTTAGGTGTCGAGCAACATTTTTTCAAATCATTTGGCAGCATATTAAATATAAGTGGTACAATGTATTGAAAAGTTCTCTGGTTATGTATATTAGAAAATCTAGGTAGGTACTATCATCCCTTCATTTTGTGTAAGCCTAGTATTGTGTGATCCACCATTGTTTTGTATGAGTTATCTAGGATATGTTGCATACAAATTTTAGCCAAAAAAGAGCAGGTAAAACATTTATGGATTTATACATTATTATTGTGATATTTTGCCGCTGGTCGTAGACTGCTTTGCTGGTGAGTAATTTGGCCATGGCGTTTTGAATTGACTGCACATGTTGGATGTTTGTCTTACATGAGTGCCCCCAAGAAGTTATACCATATCTCACATTAGATTCAGCCAGGGACAAATAGATTAATTTCATGGTTATCTTTTTCTGATTTTTCTGTTTCAGATTTTCGATTGAATTTCGCTAATATTGTCTTCATTAATTAAATATTACAATTTAAGGTTTTACCCATAACATTAAAAATAAGCATAAAAAAATATTTTGTGTTATTTTGGTTATGTTATAAAATTTATTTATTTATTTTATAAAAACAGTATCTATAATAAACAATAGGTACATTGCAAAAGCGGCAAAGAAAATTACAAAAAATTTTTTAGCATAATACATGCATTTTCATTTTTGAAGAATTTTACGCGTAGACACAGTTAAAAGCATAAATAAAAAATTTCACACTTAAATTCGTAGTAGGACATGTAGGGGCATCATCATAGATAAGTTAGTTCTGCACCTGGGAAGAATCAAAAGCCTGTGTTGGCGGCCTCGCCTGAAATTATCCGGGACATAGAATCATTAACCCTCAACACAAACTTGTCCTAGTGAGGGTAAAAATTAAAACGTAAACAATAATATCATGTAAAGAAACAAAAAATATACGCACCAATACACACAATCCAATGTGTGTGTTGTTTGGGTCAACTATAACAAGGAACTTCAGTGAAAAATATTATTGCTTTAAAAAAATATGTTCATATAGACCAATAAATGCTGACTCTGAATATATAAGTTTTATTAAATAATATTAAACGTAATGTTTTAAAAAAATTATTCAATTGTCCATTTTTAATCGTGTCATTAAAACACACTGTCAAGTTGGTATTATGTAATGTTTAGTGCTGACGGCACTGCTCACCATAATTTTACAGTCATTGTATTGAAATGTATGAAACAAGTCATCGATATTAACAACATTTCACATTATTCATTTATTTACATAGATACTGTTTATAGAGAGTTAGTTGTTGTGTTGAAATATTATTTAGACCTAAATAAGTCAGTATCAAAAATAGAGGTAGGTATCTCTAATAATTTATCTCTATTATTTAAAATATTCAAAAACTAAACTGTACAAAAAAATAGTAATGCTACTAATTCTCCTCCAAGTCTGAACTTCAAAATGGCGGAAGTAGAACAACTGATTCGGCACTGTATGCTGTAAGTTGCCTACAATTCCGTAATATTGATTTCGATTCTTAAAAGCCAAAAAAATAATCATTTCAAACAATTTTTGAACCACTCTCCCGTAATAATATTGAAAAATATAATAAATATCATATAATAAAAAAATAATACCACCTAAATAATATTTTACTTATTGAATAATTTCATTCCTTCTATATAATAATATTGAAAAATATAAAAAATAAATAATTCCACTTAAATAATGTTTTAACTTATTGAATAATTTCATACCTTCTTCCATGTAACTGCCATTCAAAATGACAACACCTGTTGAAAATAAAACAAACTTTTGGCGACTGATGACGTCACACGATTCACCATACATACGGTGGTTTTCGGGGATGTTGAAAAATTAAAACTTTGACAATAGGCCACTTGCATGGATTTCATAACGACTTGGAAAAAATCGTTTGGATAGATTTTTATACTGAGATTAAGAAAATGTTAGTAATTTTTTTTAGAAATGTAGAGTTTTTTTTGAAATAAATAAATCCGTTATTTGGGTTCGTGACGTCACTACATGAAAATGTCCAGTCTCCGAAAATGTTCATATTAATTTTGTAAAATTCCCCACTGTTTTTTTTTTATATGGCAAAACTTTGATTTCAAGCGAATTTTTGAATCTGACATTTAACGTTCACTTGATTTATTGTTTGTTTTCTACGATTGAAGAGAACCCCCTACATTTTATGCTGTCTGTACGTGTTTTAGTGGTATAATGGTAATGGTGCTGAATTTAACAAAATCGATTACTTCGAATCGCAATTTGAAATAAATTTATTGGCAATAATTTACTTTGGGAATAATTTATTAATTATTTTTACATGAAACAACAAAAAAGTGAAGTGATTGTAACGTTTGAAGTGCATTTGTCTACTAAATTCTGTGAGTGTTTTTATTTATTTTTTTCGTTATCTTATCACTAATTGTACTCAGAAAAAACATAAAATTAGTCGTTTTTAAAAAAATTTATGTTCGCATGCAAAATTTTAATATTTCAAACATTATATACATATATGTTTTCTTCTAATAGAGAACTCCAGTTCAATTTTTTAATTTTTTTTAATCAATAATGACCTTCTAGAGTTAGTTTAGGCGGGAATGGGTACCGCGGCCCCGGGAACCTTTATTGGATAACCAACACCTCTGCCACAGGTCACCTCAAGTGGTTCGCTACGTTTGGTGATTTAGCAGGGGTGCCCGGGTTCATGGGGTGAGGTTTGTCTAGGTCTTGGAGGCGGATGACCAGAACATACTGAACCCCAGATTCCTACCCACCCCTAAACCCTTTCCTTCCCAGAACTCTCCTCTCCTTCCTTTCCTTAAAAAACCCTCAACACAGCATCCCCAAAGATGTAATAGGCCCTGAGGGAAATTATTTTCCTCATGGCCTCCTGTGTGGAGCTCATGTAAAAAAAAAAAAAATAAATAAAATAATTGTCAAAGATTTAATTTTTCAAGATCCCCCGAAAACCACCGTATGTATGGTGAATCGTGTGGCAATCAGCTGATCAACTGCCGCCATTTTGAATTTCGTTGTTCGAAGTATTCTCCCTAGAAGTAGCATTACTATTTTTTTTGTGCAGTAGTTTTTGAATATTTTCAATAATAGAGATAAACTAATAAGATATACCTTTTAAACACAACAACTAAATCTCTATAAACAGTATGTAAATAAACGAATAAATTAATACGATGGCTTGTGTCATACCTACATTCCCATACAATGACTTTACGGTGACGTCATGACACGACGAACAGTGACGTCACCACTAAACATTTCAATAATGCCAACTTGACGGCGTGTTTTTAGGACCCGATTAAAAATGGACTTTTTGATAATTTTTTTAAAAACTCTGCGTTTAATATTATTAAATAAAACTTATATATTCAGAATCAGCGTTTATTAGTCTATATGAACATATTTTTTTAAAGCCATGATATTTTTCACTGGAGTTCCTTATTATAAAATTTGTACGCGTATTTTATCAAGTTTGCAAAACATTTTTTAGTTTTCGGATACATTCAAAAATATTCCATCTATTTGAATTTTATTGCAAAACGGAGATATTTTGTCCCTCTCTCATAATACGTTATAGATCTGAAGGGTTAAATTCTATGTTTAAAAAAAATCAGAGTATGTAATTCACACGCGGTAGAAGTGAAACTAGAAAGTCGCTAGATGTCGCTTTCTTTTCTTTTGCCTATTTATTTTAAAGTGGTTTGAAGATTGGATATTGATTTACAAAATTAAAACGTTTTTTTTTGGATTTTGTAGGATTCGAACCTCCGTTCGCTGGATTTATCTGGTCTCTGAGATTTGCGACGCGCTATACCGCTGCGCCACCGGGAGCTCGCGCAGAGTTGTGAATTTTTCGCATTACATTAGAAACCAGCAACCGCCATATAATAAATTTTAGTGACGCATTTCAGTTTCGTCCAAATTTCAAATCACTAACGGGGCTAAGGAAGTTTCACTTCAAAAATATATTCTTCCTCTTATGGCCACCTAGTTGCTTGTTCACTATTTCTGTAGGTACCTACTTATTATTTAAATTCGTGGAAATGTATTTTTTTTACATGAGCTCCACACAGGAGGCCCTGAGGAAAATAATTTCCCTCAGGGCCTATGTCATCTTTGGGGATGCTGTGTGGAGGGTTTTTTTAAGGAAAGGAAGGTGAGGAGAGTTCTGGGAAGGAAAAGGGTGTAAGGGATGGGTAGGAATCTGGGGCTCAGTATGTCCTGGTCATCCGCATCCAAGACCAAGACAAACCTCACCGCATGAACCCGGTTCCTACCTGTTTATAAAATTTATTGCTGGTAATAAATAAAAGAATGCATCGTATTGGTGAATGTCTTTCGAGATAGTTATGTGATAAAATGACATAACCTGAAAATACTATTGAATCTTTCCAAATCATTACGTTCCGGTATGCCGGTACACGCTGGAGTGCAACCGACACGCGCACCAGCGAACTGACGTGACTTCTGCTTCATTCACAATCATACATACATTGTATTCCAAACACGTACCCGCGCGTTTATTTCGGTTTATTATGTGATGCTGCACTTGAAGTGTTCGAATGTTGCGTGCGAATCAGAAAAAAAGTGGGAGAGGAGAAATAAAGAGGAAGGATAAGATAGACGAAAGATTAAGATCCTCGACTAAGTACCTACTCGAAGAGATCGCGGGTTCGATTCCCGGCGTGCTCAAATAAATTTCACATTTAATAAATTAATATAAAATGACATTGGGACAGTAATTTGGTAGTTACTATTATTAGGTATTCCAGTGAAGATTTGTGCATAACCACGGGATTTAATTTTTTTTAAGTATTTAAAAAAATATATATATTTAATTCTTTAAATAAAAATAAAATTTGCACGGCTGAGAATCGAACCCAGATCAACTGGAAGACAGCTGTGCTGACCATCAAGTATTGAAGATCGGCGGCATAAATTGATTATACTCGTAAATTAGGTACTTATTGAAAATAAAAATTAGGTTCAACACTAGTATGAACTATGATTTGGTTTTTAAAAAGGACAAACATTCCCGGGGTACCTACCAACAGCTTGATAATATTTGAGAATCTCCTACTACCACCACAGTAAGTGGAAAATGTTGCCCGAGTCGTGACGGAGGACTTAACCAGTCGAGGAATTGAAAACACGACGCCTTGGTGGGACCCAAACGCGATGCCAACTTGGCCACTTCCGGTCTTTTATAAAAAAGTTTATTTATTTAAAAAATCTGCTGTATAATAATTATTAGACGTGACAGTTATTTTGCCTTCCGAAGGAATTATCAAACTGGATTTCAATAAATTAACTTGATGACGATAAAAAATAAAAATGTTGTATTTTTTAAGTTTATAGTGTTACGTAGGTACATACTTTCATATCAAAACCGAAATTTTATCGTTTCAAATGTTTGCAGAACATTCTAGAGTTTTAGATACTCTTAGTATCGCTGTGAAAGACCACCACACAGAATTGAAACGATTTGCTTGAAATGGCATTGGCCGTGTTTGGTGACCAAATCTGAATAGCTAATGGCTACTACTCTAACGAAACCTTTCCCTTTCCCATTGTCTTCCCCTTCCCTCCCCCCACTACCCGTCAGCCTCACAATATACCCCAGTTTGGGAAGCCATAATAGGCCGTGGACCTCTGGACATGAAAATAAAAGTTCCTAAACCAATACCTACAAATTAATTAACTATATCATATATGTATGCAGTATATTATAAGTAGGTAGGTGCATACCTACCTAATTTATGTTTGAATTCTTATTTTGAAAAGAGTCGGCCATCTTGGAATCGGTTGGCGCGAGTTCGATGACCCGCGTAGCCTTTTGTGTAAAACAATGCAATTCGTCTACAGGCTGGTCCATTCATATATTCATATTGTGGAGGCACCGATCTACAGGGCGATTGCAAAGCGGCTACTAGGTACCCTTTTAGTATAAAAAGTTTATTTTACATTTAAAAAAAATGTTTACATAAAATATCGGTTGGTACCATTGTGTTAGATGGATCTTAAATGATCAAATTATTACTGCTTGAAATACTTTTCAACTTACAGGCTATCAAAACAAAAGCTTTACCAACGAACGGACTTTAAAATCCAAAGATATATATAATTATTATGTTTTTGCTTGAAAAATATCTAAAATGACGAGTAAACTCACAAGCCTACTACAAAAATGAATGTGTTTATTTGTACATCATAGAGCTCGACACGGATAACTTTACAGGCGGTGAGAAGAGGGACTTAAGAGGAATGGCTGCGCGGTCTTTTCATACAAAATTTAAATTTGGATTTGAGGCCAACGTACCCAACAAAACTGAATAATATTTTTTTTAATCGAAAGGGATAGCAAATATCTAGTACGTGTGTATGTCCTACTTTATTTTTATTTATTTAAAATTATAATATTTAGGCTGTTAAAGAATTCAATTTGTCATTTCTTTACAGATAACTTTTGGCGGTTATTTGCGAGTTAATGATAATTTTTAAAAATGTTCTATTTACTTAACAAATTTGATAAATTTAAACTTTTTACGGTGTTTACTTTTTAAATTTTATTTTTCATTATATTGTCAAATTAGATAGGACAAGATTATTTTTTTATTAAGTAAAATTAACACGCAAACAAATGAAAAAGTCACCTCCAAAATCATGTAAAATTGAATTCTTTAAAGGCCTATATATCAAAATTTAAAAAACAGCAAGGAACGTTTGCGCGGCCAATTTCGGCCCGGTTCATACAAATCTTAATTTTGGGTTTGAAAATACCCTACCAAACTGAAAAATTATTTTTGTAATCACTTTTGATTCACTTTGTATACCAATTATCTAGTACCGATGGAAGCTACTTTATTTATTTTTTCTTTAAATTAAAAGATTTAGGCCATTTAGGATTTTAAGCTTTCATGATTTGTGAGGCAAATTGGGCAATTATTTGTAAGTAAACGAAAAACTTAAAAAATAATTTTACTGTATGTATTTATTATAAAAGTACGATTAAATATAATATAAAAAAAAATAATAATAATAGCCATCATTTTGATGGGGTTAAATTTATACTTTTGAATGTAGCTATAACTTTGTGGTTATCCATTATAGATAAATGAAACAATATAACTTTGTTTGAACCACCTATATAATGAGTAAATTCGACCGGTTATATAATTATTATTTACTCATTATATAAGTGGTTCAAACAAAGTTAAATTGTTTCATTGTTTCATTTGAGTAAATCCGACAGGTTATATAATTATTATTTACTCATTATATAAGTGGTTGAAACAAAATTAAATTGTTTCATTTATGGGGTAAACTTAAATTACAAATTACCTATTTACGTCGGAACAAACATTTGTCGTTTACATATTATATTGAAATTACTACCCAAAAAACGCATAAAAAAATATTATTAAAAATGTATTTCATCATATTTTTTTAATAAGTGTAGTTAAATTATTTTTTTATTTACTCAGAAACAATTGCCCAAGTTGCCTATAAAATCAAGAAACATTATATTATTTAATGGTCTATATCTTTTAATAAAGCAAAAATAAATAAAGTAGCTCACAACCGTACTGGATATAATTGGTATACAAAGTGAATAAAAAGTGATTACAAAAATAATTTTTCAGTTTGGTTGGGTACTTTGTCCTCAAATCCAAATGTAAGTTTTGTATGAAAACGAACATCGAGGAACGTTTGCGCGGCCCATTTCGGCCCGATTCTTAATTTTGGGTTTGAAAATCTTTACAAATCTTAATTTTGGGTTTGAAAATACCCAACCAAACTACTTCGAACCCCCGTTCGCTCGATGTCTGTCTAGCTCTCTGGCCGCTGAGACTTGTCAGGCACCTAGCCCACTACGCTATGGAAGCTACGCGCCGAGTAGCGTATATACCGCATTTTAAATTAGAACCGAGTATCTGTGTAGAACTGAGTTGTGAAGCTTTTCCGTTTAACCCGAATTTCAAGTCATTAAAGAAGTTTCAAGGCGCTAAAGAAGTTTCACTTCAAAAACGCCAAAAGTAAATGCGCTGATTGTTTTGTTTTTAAATATAAAATGTTTCAGTTCTTTCTTATACACTAAATAACATCAGTCGAAAATGAGACAAACAGTGAGCATATGTCTGCACCCCCTTAAATGAAACAATCGTTATCATATTTCTCCCTCACACTTATAAAGAAAATGAAACGCAAGGAAAAGGTAGTACTTTGGAGGAAACAAACGTATTTTGCGTTTCTCATCTTTTGTCTCACCATTATTTAAAGTGTAAGAAAGAGCTGCAGTATTATAGCGATAAGGAACGTATGTTTATTGCCTATTTTCCGTCACGGTACCGTAACCGTGAATCGTCACGATAATTATAAAAGCGCTCAATGGAATTTTGTATCACATTTCAAAGGGTGTTAGCCAAATATTCATAAAGCAAAAATAGGGAATGCGACAATATATTGTGTAACATTAAATAACTTGGTGTGCAGGAAAATGTCAAATAATAGTCTGTAATCTGTATATCACGGTTTATTGATGATTTCAACACAATTTGACATAACTAGCGGTTCAGTTCTCTTTTACTCTCCCCCCATAAACGGAACTCTCCTTCCCATCGCAACCGGAAACCCCTCCTCTTCTTCTATTTCTGCTAGGCTGCTAATTCCGTCCCATTGCTGGTCACATATATATATATGTATATATATATATATAAATGGGTGTTACACTTGTTTTAGAAATATTTAATTTAATTATTAAGTGATAAAGTTTGAAAATAATATATTTACATTTATGCCTATTTAATATTTTTAATTTTTCAGTATTATGTTAAAAGGCTTTACTAGCTTTAGGATCACCGTGTACATAAAAGGAACCGCACAAAAGAGCGTGCAGACGAGTTGGTATATAGCGTAGGCGCTGCATACTATAAATGAATAATGTGCCATGCGTTTCTATTATTTGGGATGAAACTGGAAATTTCGCACATCTTGGAATCCTATCGTCTCAATATGCCAATAATAAATATGCTACTCTAATTTGTTGTAAGGTCGATTTACTATCGATTAGTTGCAAAATAATGCAAGTGATTAGTGCACAAAGTGTTGACATATTACTGTACAGTTGTTAAGTCAATTAACACTAGGTCAAGTTATCTGTGAGCTCTTTTCTAGGCATTTCCAATCGGTTTACAAACCACCCAATGCAAACTACTTTCCACAATTCCCTGAATATTTTTGTAATGAAAGCCTCGGTACGATCAATATTTCGCCTACAACGGTTTTAATTAAATGTAAGAATTTAAAAACCAATAAGGTATCAGGTCCTGATGGTATTCATCCCATTTTTTTATCAAAACATGCAGAGATTTCCTCGCCAGACCACTCAGCCTGCTTTTCAACAAGTCACTACACGATGGTATTTTTCCAGTCAAATGGAAAACGGCTTTTTTAACTCCCATCTTTAAGAAAAGTTGTAAGAGCGATATAAAAAAAATTATAGACCATCTCTAAACTTGACTGCATTGGAAAGTTATTATTTGAGTCAATAATATATGACTGTCTACTGGCTCACGTAAGTAAATACATTATCATTGAGCAACACGGATTCTTTCCCCGGCGTTCTACAACCACAAATTTTCTTGTATACTCCCAATTCATCCGCGACAGCATCGAAAAGCATTTACAAGTAGATGCTATCTACACGGATTTTTGCAAAGCATTTGACCAGTTAAATCAGTCACTACTTATTAAGAAGCTTGAAAAGTTTGGCATTAGTGGAAATACTCTGAAATGGTTTGAGAGTTACATTACTGAAAGAAAACTACAAGTAGTTATAGGAGGCTACTCTGCGGATATTTTTACTGTAACATCGGGAATTCCGCAGGGCTCTCATCTTGGACCCCTGCTATTTTTAATTTTTATCAACGACATAGTATTAAGAATAAAATTTTCGAAATATCTCCTATTTGCCGACGACCTTAAGCTGTACAAAAAAATCACATCATTGGAAGATTGCATCGATTTGCAAAAAGACCTATCATCACTACACGAATGGTGCACACTAAATGATTTGTATTTTAATAAAAACAAATGTGCTGTAATTTCCTTCACAAAGAACAGAAATAAATTTTCAAACACATATCACATTAACAATGTCGCTTTATTAAACATAACTTCAATTAAAGACTTAGGCGTGATATTTGACTCATCACTTAGCTTCAATAAACATGTAGATACAATTTCAAAAAGTGCGTCACAAATATTAGGATTAACGCTTAGAATCACAAATTGCTTTAAAAGTGCAGAATTAACTTTAACATTATATAAATCAATTGTGCGAAGTATTCTCGAATACGGATCCACTATTTCGTCTCCCAATTATGAGATTCATAATTATACAATCGAATCCATATCTGTACCTCAGAAGTCAAAGGTCGGTTGTCCAATTTTTTGTGAAAATGAGTTATGTATGAGACCTTTTTAGTTTTTTCAGTAGCTACACAGAGGTATAAAGACGGTTGTCCTACGACAACGTAAAACTAAGTTAGGTCAACATAAAAGGTCTGGTGTCCCCACAATGTTCAAAGGTAAAATGTCTGTTGTCCAGATACGACTTTTTACCTTTCGGTTGTATTCAGTGTTTAGGAGTTTCATAAGGTCGGTTGTCCAGTGAAGGCCGAACAAATAATCATGTGATTTTATTGCTGAACAGTAATGAAGACAGGATAGGATCTGAAAGTTGTGATGAAGAGTGTTTAGATCTCCGAGAAGAGGTTTTGCATCGTCTTAAAGATGTATCGGTTCGCCGTGTAGAGGTTTCGGATCTACGTGAAGAGGTTTTAGATCGCCGGGTAAAGGGCAAAAAGCGTGTCAGGAAACCAGAACAACCGAAAAATGAAATTCGGAAAAGAAAACGGACATCTGGAAAGCAGTATGTAATAAAGGGTGGGAGAGTAAAAGATTCTAGGGTGATGAAAGAGTCGTGTCGTTGCCGAATTAAGTGAAAAAATTAATGATGTTGAGAGAGCATTAATATTTGCTTGCTTTTGGGACCCTAATAAATCTTGCGACACAGAAGGCACAATATATTGCTTCAATTGTGAAAGAAAAACCTACTGCATGATCCAGACCTAGGTATAATGCTCAGATCCAACGCCGTCAAAATATAAAATGCTATTCATTAGAAGTGCACGTAATAACTGTATGTTAAGTATTTTTCATTAACACACTATCCATTGGAGAAAAAATTTGAATCTGTGGTATCTATATTACCCGAGCGACGAGGAAAAAATTATATTAAAAATCCCATTAAAATGTTTCCTGTCGAAGAAAATCATTACAGTAGAGAACGTACAAAAAGGTCACACTAGGGAAGTTTTTTAAATTTAAATATCATGTACAATTTGTACAAATAGCAGTGTAGGAAAAAAATTTATTTGTGAAAGTCAAGTCGCATCTCATTACATTTATTGTAGAACGTTTATGGAAGATTTTAACTACTCCTTCAAAGAACTAAGCAACGACACGTGCAGTATGTGTGATTCGTATCGTATAGCCTTGGTTATTGCCAAAAAAGAGGCAGAAAAAGAAGAAACAAAAACAAAAAAGGACAATCATCAAAAAGAAGCTCAACTGCGATATTAGCTCCAAAATGTGAAAAAATATTGGCTAAAGATAGCAATTTTCAGAAGGGTTTTAATCGTTGATCTTCAAAAATGTCTACCAACTCCTTTACTTAATAATTTATATTTGAGGAAACTCTGGTCCTTTAATTACACTATTTTTTATGATACCAAATCAGGCCAAGGAGCAAATGAATTAGCCTCTTGTTTACTGAAGTGGGCTTCAAGCACTTCTTTGGAAAATATCAAGGAACTCTGGTCGGATAACTGTCCGGGGCAAAACCGAAATTCGTCCATGCTTGCATTCTACTCTTGAGCTATTATAGTCCATTTTGAGAATACAGAAATCAATAATTATAAATTTCTTCTACGCGGGCACAAACACAAGGAAGTAGATGCTGCACACCCTATTATAGAAAAAAGAAACAATTAAAAAGTTTCAGAAAAAAATCTCCATGACTGGGTTCAATTTGTGGGAAACCGTAACCCAAGAAAGCCATTTGTAGCGTTTGACTTGGAGATAGAAGACTTTAAAATTTTTTCCTCCTTACTTGCGGACAAAGGTTGCCTTGTCAATAGAAAAAAGACAACCGACGGAGAAAACTTCAATAAAACTTCGTAAATCATCTTGTGTTTGGTTGCAATTCAGAAAGCCCATCCCGGCATTATGTTTTTCAAGACCGATTTTAATGGGGAATTCAAATACGTTGATTTGCGGAGTAACACGAGAAAATCTTTAGTAATGGTCAACAATGTTACTCCAATTCGAAGATCACCTAAATCTATTGCTGTACCAAAATACAGAGATATCATGACAGCGTTACAATGGGTTCCTAGTATGATGCATTCATTTTACAAAAGTATTTCCACCGCAAATAATAACAATAACAGTCACAACAATGCAGGCATTTAATAAAAATAAAGTGATGCTTATGTCGAAATTCTCCAAGCATCTTTATGTTTTTTTTTCATTCTCCAATTAACTTTTTTAAATGTTAAATTAAAAAAAAAAAAATTTGTTGACGCCCTTTACTAAGTGCAAAATAATAACAAATAACTTATTATTTTTATTTTTGTTTTATTAATTATTTAACAAGTCCTAATTCTGAAATAAGAAGTTGGATGTCCAAAACTTATTTTTAAGTATTTTTATTTTCTAATGCTCTAAGGTCGGATGTCCGCTAAAAACGTTAAAAACCACAATATTCATTTTTTTATATAAACATTATATTTCATGTGCCTTAAGAAAAATGAAATAATACGGGAAAAAAATTACATAAATTTAACCATCAAGAATTAGCCAATAAAGACGAATTATTTTACTATTTTCTCTCTCCTGAACAATTTCAAAAATGTGACAACCGACCTTTGTCTTCTGAGGTACAGATATAAAGAAAATTAACCCGTGTTATTGCTTATCGCGAAGGTATATCTGATCAATTTGGAACGTATAAAGACCGAATTCTACACTATAAACTACACTCTCTGACAGGAAGACGGAAACTTTCTGATTTATTGCTTCTGCACAAAATTATACATGCATCAGTTGATACACCAAACATTTTATTCCAAATTAACATTAACACACCGTCAAGAAATTCAACAAGGAGGATGCAAGATATTTTCTATATATCTATTTACCACACAAATACAGGATATTTCTCCCCTTTACCACGATCATTAAGACATTATAACACTATACACTGCTCTAATAATGAAATTGACATTTTTAATAACCCATTCAATCCCTTCAAAAATATATATTTTACCATCAATCGTATAAAGCTGATATTGTGATGAAGCCCTTTATTCAAAGACAGGAAATATTGTACCTACTAAATCATTGTCCCATCAGCACAGGTGCCAATAATAAATTGTTGGTGATTTTGTAGATATGCCTAATTTAATTATTTTAGGAAAAAAACACTTTTTTCGAGTTATGCTTTAAAATATTAACATGCATTTATTGTTGGTTTGCGCATACGCATGATTACATACGGATTATGAATATGAATAATTAGTTTTGTCCTTATACAAACTCAATTATTTTAAAATAGGCATACAAATACAAGAAGTTTCCTAATGCAGTTTGAAAAAAGTTATGAAACTTTGTGAATTTTTTATTCATTATTTTTACCTGAAATAACAAAAAAGTGAGATTTCAATAATGTTTATAATACATACATTTGTCTAAAAAAAATGTTTGTTTTTGGTTTCATTTTGTATCAGTAATTTTAGTTAGAAAAAACACAGGGGAGCCATTTTTAAAACTTTTTTATGTTTGCATTAAATTATGTGTTTATTTCTAATAATAAATTTTGAAATCTTATTTCATCAACTTTCTAAAAATAATGCTTTCGGATAACCACAGAAATGTTGCATTTATTTGGATTTTATTTAAGCGGATGTACTGTGACCTCTGACAAAATATGCTCGAAGTTTGATGGGTTAAGTGAACTCTTCAACACTTGTCACAAGCACTTGCTAAAATATCATCATCGTCATCTTCCTCCCCTTGTCCTATTCGGGTCGGGGACCCATTGCATCGACAAGGCTCCTCCATACGTCCCTGTCTTGCGCTGTTTGTTCGGCCTCCGTCAATGGCAGACCCATCCTCTCACACAGTTTCTGGAGTTACCTCGCCCAACTGTGTCTGGGGCGGCCCACTGGACGTCTACCCTCTGGAATCGCACTCAGTATCTTCCTGTGCTAAAATATAAATAATGTTAATACACGTTATAATGTATTATAGTACAATATTATTGTAACACATTTAGCTAATATATTTTAAATAATTTATCATGCTGGTAGAGATTAGGGATGTCGAAAGTGAAAAAAAATATCATATCGATATTTATTAAAATATCAATATCGACGTCGATATATCCAGGAAAAATATCGATGTATCTATATATATCGGTCAAATTTTCAAAAGATTTTGCGTTTTAAAAATAATAGTGTATTCACATCAATAGTAATTTTTATACACAATGTGCATTATTTTAATGTACAAAAATCTCGATAAAAATGAAGGTATTTTTATTAGGTAATAATTATAAAAATATCAAAACTAAAAAGCGCTGTCTTCTAACTTATATGTAAACTGAGACGCATACAAAGTTTGTATGCGTCTCAGTAACATTCTATTGGCGTATTAATCTGTCAAAAAGGACTTCGTGTGGCTTAGAAAATAAATGGCGAATAATAATATACATTTCTATGTATGTACCTACACATATGAGATAGTATTAGTGATCACAAATACTAATGCAAAGACAATAGTTTTGTAAGCTATTAATAGCAAAAATTTCAACCGCCAGATGTCATAAGTTCGTTCCTATACGGTTTTCGATTCTAGTGACTTTAGTTACATAAATTTAAAAAAATATCGTTTTTGATACAATTTTCGATATTGGATATTTTGTATCGATATATCGGATCAAAATATATCGGCTAAAAATTATATATTGAATTAAAAATATCGATACATCGATATATCGATACTTTTTCAACAAGCCTAGTAGAGATGACGGAAGTTTTAATCAAATGGACGCACGTCAGACAATTAAAAATATACTAATTTTGGTTGTGGCTCGGTCTGTAACTCCGATTCAATGAATTCTCGAACTCTTGCTTTGAATTTAAGTGTCACCATTTTCAAAATTGGAAATGTTAAAAAATTAAAACAAAATTTCATGTTTTTCAAATTTATCATATTAATTAGAGCATGCAGAGAATACGTGAATTTTTGGAAAATACCGAAAAGTACCGATAGTAGTAGAATTAGCCGTCAAAATAATGTTGATATTGCAGCAATTATGAATTAAACTTAATCGTCTCTCGTGTGACGTCACGAGATACGATTGCATACGTTTTACCCAATTAACTTTGAAAGCTCTTAACTCATTTTTTTATTATTGTTTAAAAATTGCAAACAATTGGAATTTATTACCCGCTAAGTTACTGAAAGTAGCTTGTCAGCATTGTGTTTGGAGATATCGAAATACTAACTTTACTCTCGATAGTAATTCTTCAAATATAATATATGAATAAAGAAAATAGCAGATGCCCTCATTCAGACCATCCCGTGATTTTTCACTGGTTTGCGCTAATAGGTACCTAGATACTATATGATAAAATTATCTAAGTTTTGGTTTGAGTTTGGGAGTAACCTAGTTGCTATTAGCCAGATGCAAAATATTATTACGCACAAATAATGTGGGTGAATTAACATGTTCTTTTATTTCTGATTAAAAAGGCATTTTTTTGTGGAAATGCATTATTTTTTGTTAATTTTATCAAAATGTTATCGTTTATCGTAAATAGGCGTAAATAATAATTATGAAATAAAGATAAAATAATAAATAAAAAAATAAAAAATAAAAAAACTTCAAATGTACCTACCTACCTACTATGTAAATATTAGTTAATTAATTTTTTGTACACTCACTTTTGTCTCCACACAGGAGGACCTGAGGAAAAAATCCCTTATAACCTGATATCTTTGGGAAAGCTGTGTGGAGGGTCGTTTTTAAGGTAAAGGAAAAAGAGGAAGTTGTGGGAAGGAAAAAAAAAGTATGAGGGGTGGGTGGGTATCTGGGGGTCAATGTGTTCAGGTGATAAGAACGTATGAATCTATCCCTCCCACTGAGAGCGTGAGAGCCAGGCTGGATAGGTCAAAAGGTCTCCTTCAACCCGTCCCTCCCGATCCGGCCCGCCACGCAGTAGGCGGACAAAAGCATACGACGCCAAGACCTAGACGTACCTCACCTCATGAATCGCATCCCAAATTGTTTATTAACTATTGATTAACTATAAACCAAATGACCGACCCATCTTCTCTATTTCCTCCTCCACACGCCTTTCAGCCTCCCAGCATACCTCAATTGGAGATGCCATAGTTACACTGGCTGTGGGCAGCTGGAACTGTTATGCGATTCACAAAAAAAATCAATTTGTATCAAGGATATTATAGCAGAAGGAAAAACGAAAACCAATCAATTTTTTATCTGATTTTTTTTTATAAAATATGTAGAACAGTCCTTGTGGATCCATTGCACTTTCTACAAGTAGAATACTGGTGAATCTAAATCACATGAAGATCCCAAAAACATTTTTTTTGCCTGAGCTTTTTGATTAGCAATTATTTTTTTTTTAAATTTTTATCGATTCTTCGGCCAATAAGGGTTAAAAAAACTTTTCAAATCGGATCCTATGATTCGACGTACTTGAAATTTTTTTTTCACAACATGTCGTCACTGGTCACTCAGCCGAGTAACCGTCTAACACCTAACTGTCCAACACCTTGAAACACCTTTTTTGAAAAAATATCACCGGAGACTAAAATGTCATCTACTTATCTGGTTAAAGTATATCAGGTTACGTCTCTTAAGACGCTGCATGCGTGCTCAAAAATAAGTAGATGGAGAGATATGTACCTAATTACGAATGTTAGAGGAGCGCGCTTATATTTAAAGCGAAAAAATCGATGCGAAAATTGTGAGAATGTTTAATAAAACACGGCTCGTTTAAAATAGGGCAATAATCTCGTGGAAGGCGTCTTAAGTATCATTTAAAGAAACATTGTGAATTTTTTCACAACTATAACTTGTAAAATAACTGAAACAAACGTGTTAATAATAATTTTCGGAGCATACTTTTGCGATTTTTTTCTATAGAGGGAATTTCATATAATTTGCGTTTCGGTGTGGAACGCGTCTAAATATTATCTTCAAGAATAACATATTTTTTGAAGATCTTCAAAACTTCAAATGTTTAAGGGAGATATGTAAGAAATCGGTAGAAATTCGGGAAACACCCCGTAGAGTCACGTGGGGTAACTGTACGCTATGTTTACATGGGGATTTTTGTATTAAAAAGCTTAAGGTATTTTACTCAAATTTTTTCTTCATTAATATGATTAATTATTTAGGCATCCCAAACAAACATAAAAACCTTATACGGTTAATAAATCAAAAAGTTATATAAAATAGTTTACATACATGTCGATTGCGTACACTTACCCCCATGTGTGGGGTAAGTATTCGCCCACCGTAGGGTAAGTGTTCGCACCGAGAATCTCCCGCCCTACGCTTTGTGGTGCGGCTTTCTTGCAAAGGGGTGGTCGTCCGATTTTCGTGGTTTTATTTATTGGTTTTCGAACCATTTTTGTATCTGCCTCTCTCTGTTTCTGCTGAAAATTCCTTTTATAGGTACGGTAATAATTTCAGACTTGCGAGCATTTTTTCGTCGTTTTTGTGAATGTGACGCTTTTGGCAGAGGACTTATATCAAATATTGGGCCGTGAAGGGCCGATGTTGCAGCTTGTGATAGGGAGCTGGCCTGAACTTCAATTACATCTTCAATCGGAGCAGTAAGAACCTGACGAATAATATTTTTATTAGGTCTGACAGACGTTTATGCGTTGCTTGGTGCCGCATGTATTTCGGCATAGCATCTGATTGTTCAGAATGTCTGTGCTAATTATTTTAAAAAAAAATAACAAGAGTTGAAATATTATGCTACAAAATTAATTTTCAACACACTTACCCCATCACACCAAAATTCAATAAACTTTAAAAATCAGATTAGTGGTTATCTTTATTAGAATTACCACTTTGCACCCGTGTAACTGACAATATTTCACCAAAAATTTTCATAGACCACATTGCTCTGACACAGTTGGTTACGCAATAGCACACATCGGTAACGGAGATGAAAAAATTAAGAAAAGCACGAAAAAATGTAATTTACCTACCAATTTTTATTTTCAAATTAGGATTCTCTGTACACATTTCCTGCTTCAAAGCGACCCAAAATGCTTCTGAATTAAGGAATGCGCGGGCGCGAAACAGCTATGATTTTGTCGGAAACATCACTGCGTACACTTACACTCCGCGTACGGTTACCCCACGTGACTCTATAAAAGTAATTGAAGTTTTAATGCTTAGATAGATAGTACATAATACGCTTGCATAGCAACTAGATGTTATCTATTGATACATTTGGTTCTGTTCGTTTTATTTTCTTATCTCTTTACCCGGGGAATAGTTAGGCAGATATCCATTATCGCGTGTCTCTTGCCTATAATAAATCTCTATGTAGGTAGGCTAGATAAAAAATGTACGGAGAAGTTTAAAATGAGTAGGAAGGAAGATAAGCTTTCGTATATATGAAAGGGTTATCTATGTATTTAAAATGTGGGTTAACCTACACACCTCCCAATGGCGGTACGTGATTTTTCAGTGAGCTAGAGAGCTAAGATTGAAAAGTACGATATTATTGATGTTACTGTAGCTGAAAATGATTAATTTTATGATTGGTTTTTAAAATTATCTATTTTTTGTGTGAAGATATTGCAGTTTGTGGATGCGGTGCATCTCCAAACTGCATGAATATACAAAAATTATCGTACAAAAAAATTTTTTTTTTTAATCAACGATGTCTTTTTTTCAGTTTTAGCACTTTAGCTTACCTACTGAAGAGATAGGTACGTAGGTATTACGTACCTATATCACTAAAAACGTGTGTAGTGATTTATTTATTATTCTTGTGATGAAAATGAAGGTTCTAGCTTTGCATTGTACATACACTTATCGAAAATCAGCATGGATTTCGTCCCACTCTATCACCCTCAACAAACCTAATGAATTTTATTTTTTTTTATTATATAATCAATAATATTATTATTAAATTAATAAAAACAGTTTATTTTCAAACAAGTTCTGCTGTGTACTGCTTGTTTGAAAATAAACTGTTTTTATTAATTTAATAATAATATTATTGATTATATAATAAAAAAATTAAAACTAAAATGGAGTTCTACAAATTAAACTTGATAACAATAAATAAACCTAATGACTCTCACCACCTATATAAATAATTCGTTTGAAAATTTTGTACATGTCGATGTGATTTATACAGACTTCGAAAAAGCATTTGACAAAGTCGACCATGATATTTTATTAAAAAAATTAAGTGACCTCGGATTCTCTCAGAATTTTCTCGCTTTCGTAGCTAGCTATTTACTCAATCGTCGTCAGTATGTCAGTTACGGACACCAGTTTTCTCACGAATACAAAACTAACTCCGGGATTCCCCAGGGTTGGAATCTAGGACCCCTCTTCTTTCTTTTATTCATTATTGATATAGGCAAGACCATTAACCTCTCAAAATATCTCCTCTTAGCTGACGATATTAAACTTTTCGGAGCTATTAAAAGTCATATAGATTCCATTCTTCTGCAGAAAGATCTTGATTCTCTTGTCAAATGGTCGGAACTGAATAATTTACCATTCAGCATCCATAAATGCAGTGTCGTCACATTTACAAGATCACAAGACACATTTTTATTCCCATACCATATTAATAAAATTATACTAACACGCAAAAACGAGATTCGAGACCTTGGCGTGATTTTTGAAGCAAATCTCTCTTTCAAATCTCACATATCAGACATTGTCTCCCGCGCGAACAAAATGCTCGGATTTGTTCTTCGTAATGCGAGATCATTTACTAATGGAATTGCAATACGAAGAACATATGAAGCACTTGTCCGCAGCATCCTGGAATACAGCTCCATTATTTGGGCATCCTCTGAACAAAACCATATCCTAGAAATAGAAAAAGTACAAAAAAGGTTTATGCGTTACCTGTATATGAGGGAATATACATACTACCCATTCCTGTATCCATCGTTGTTCTTAACAGGAATATCTTAATACCTTAGAAGCCCGCCGTAAAATATTTTTGGGGAAACATTTTTTTAAGCTGATCTACTGTTCTGAATCCACCTATGTTGAAGGAGATTAACCTATATGTCCCTAACGCGTATACTCGTGGGAGATCCCACACACTTTTTTATGCTCCGAATGCGAGAACTTCTTCCTTTCAAAATGCCCCATTAAATAGAGCAATTCAACTGCTTAACGATTCTGCATTGAGTATTGACATCTTCAATGTTACCTATAGAGAGTTCAGTAACTATCTTTTGACATATTATGTCTCAACATAGTGGCCCCCTTGGCCTTTTTTTCTCTTATATTTTGTAATCTTCTCCGTAATAATTTGGTGTATAACTGTTTTATGGAGAACCTGAAAAAATAAATAAATATACTGATATCACTAAACACGTTTGTAGTTACGTACGTAGGTGGCTAGTGGGCCTTACTCTTAGGTTTGATAGTCACCTCTGTTCTGGAGCCCTTATAGCTTATAGCATATAATACAGAATATAACATGAAATTTAAGAAACATGTCGAAAACTGTGTCAAAAGAATTAGAAAACTTAATAACATTTTTGTACGATTAAGAAACATCTTAAATGTTTTAAATATTAAAATGGTTTACTTTGCTCTTGTACAGTCAGTGTTTTAGTGCGGCATAATCGCATGGGGAAGCATCTATAAGAATAATCTGTATCCGATTTAACAACACAAAAAATGATCGTTAAAGTTATTCTTAAAAAAAAACAAGAATTTTTCCAACCAGCGAACTTTTTGAAAAATTTAAGGTTGAAACCGGTAGGGTTTCAAAACTATTTAAAAAACATGCTATTTTAAAAGTTTTTAAAGAATCTGAAGTGTCCTCAACACGAAGTATAAGACCTAGAACATCTGGGAACATAGGTAGGTGCAACACGACAGCTGCACAACACCATTATGAATATATAGACCTAAAACGATTTAGCTGATACAATTATAAAAAGTGAGAAAAACTATTTTAAATTTAAAAAAGAACTTTCGTTGTATTTTTACAGATAACCAACAGATTGACATAATATTTTTATCGGTGATTTTCAGATACATTATTATTCTGTTGTTAATATTTTGTTGATATTCTATTTCTATAATTATATGTATTTTTCTTATTGTACAATATTTTTTAAAGTATTCTGTTTCCATTTTTGTAACTATACATAGGTATTATCTACAAGCAGTTTTAAATATATAGCATAAGTACGTAGACTAGCTCCCCGGTTAGACCCGAGAATATTTCTCTATTAATTGGGTAACCAAAAAACTAATGATTGAAACTTCTGAATAAAAAAAAATTAAAAATAACACTAGAACTGCCTTCCATACAAATTTGAATGAAAACAATTGTTCCTTTTAGCCCAACCGCTCAGCGCACCTTCTCACTTACGCTTGCCCGAAATCGTAGATCTTCATCCGATTTGAATTTCGAAAACATGTATGGAAATATAGGCAAAAACGCCCACAAGGCAGTTCTCGTGTTAAGCAAGGATCATACTGAGCAGACGCAACGCGACGCAACGTTCCTGTCCCGTTCACACTGGCCGACGTACGTACGCGTCGCTGTGACCACGTGACAAGGGGTCTCTGGTTGTGCGCAGGCGCGTTTGATTTGACACATTTGACATTTATTTTTTAGGTTATGTTTATGTGATTCTCTTCTCAGCAGATGACAGCTTTGCCATGTCTTGAAAGTGAATTTGAAGATGATTTGCTACGATTATTATTATTAAATCAATATTCTCGTAAAAAGAAAAAAGTGAGAAGTATTTGGGTCCACAACATTAACAAACAAAGACAAATGTTTGGAGAGTTCCATACTTTAGTAGAATCCAGTTAACTAATCTAATTAACTAGAATCTGATGATGGACGATTCTTCATGTACTTCCGTATGAGTAAAGTGGTATTTGAAGAGCTTCACAACATAATTGAATATGACATAAAAAAAGAAAACACGAAAGTCCATTCGGATCAGAGAAAGACTGGCAGTGTGTCTATGTCATGTTTGATTGTCATTCATTATAGGGGTATAATATTGAAAGTCATGCCATGAATGGCTGAAATTTCCTCCCAAGCTGCACTGCGTATGCAGAATCTCTATAATCCTGTAATTTGATTTTATAAATAACTTCGTGCCGTCCAGTTTCAATGAATTGTTCGTCATCCATTTTTGAATAATATCTGTCAAAAAACAACCACAGATATTGCGAAACATAACGTTAGATGCTTAGATAACACCAGAAAGATGTAAAATCATCTCGTAGTAGGCGTGACCATACCCCCTCCACCTTCCACATGGCCCACGCCGATCTGGCTGCGGCAGATCCGCGTCGCGTAGGGGGCGTCGGTTTGCGTTGCGTGGGGCTAGTGTGATTCTAAAGCACCCATTTCCATAGAAAATGTATGGATGGTAAGTAGTCTAGATATGGAAATGATGACCTCTACCTACGTCGCGTGGCGTGGCGTGGGCCTAGTATGTTCCCAGCTTGATTCTTTTTTCTGTGCCCTGTAGGAGGGAGGCGTCTACTAATATCTACAGGGATTCCAAAAACTGAAGAAATCGGACTAATGTCTATGAGAACCAAAGTGAGGACGAATATCTACAGCTCAAACAGCTGATTAATATCCATGAGAACCAAAGTGTGGACGAATATCTACAGCACTGGCAGAGGTTGGATTTGCAATTATGTATAGCATATTGGAATAACGTAATATTGCAGTATGCAGTTTAAAAAACTTAATTTATGTATGTATGTATGTAAAAATCCCTAATATCGGACTATTGGACACATTTAGCTGATTATTAAGGATTTGGGTTTTTGTTTTAACAGCTTTCTATATTTCGAGTGCTTCTAAATTATTTAGTCTGTTACCATTACCATTTCTATGTCAGTTAGGTTATGTTAGGTCAGGTTAGGTTAGGTTGTGGTGCCGTGTATTTCGAAATAAATAAATATCTTTGTATTATGACCTCCATGTTTGTTCAATAAATATTGCCCTCGTAAACAGCAAAATACGTAATATTATGCTAAAACTTCATGTACGTACTTTAAACGTTTAAGCCTTTACGTAATTAGTAATTGTGTAATTAAAGTAATTTATGCTTTTCCGTACAACCTCTTGCTCAGCTGCCTTCTGTAGATATTAGTCCAACCTACGCTCCATAGATATTAGTCACCACTGGCACCGTCATAGATATTCGTCCGACCTTAGCTCTGTAGATATTAGTCCTCACTCTGAAGTTCATAGATATTAGTCCAACATATGATATTAGTATCTGTAGGAGAGGTTATATAGGAATACCAAGAGACGTCAATTTGACTCTTTGCAAAAACGGACAATCCGTGTGATGGATTCACCTAGCCTTAACTTAACCTTCTAGCACGAAAAATCACGAGCCTCTACTGTCACTAAAGTACGACAATAAAGGTATCTTCAGCGGTTTTTACTTTAAAAAATCTCTGTTAGGATGATATTTAAAACGGTTCAACCCCCATGCTAAAAATATCTCTCACTCACTGTAGGCAAGTACCTACCTACCTATTTTTCATTGATATTCTATGAACTATGAGGCGCCTCCCTTCATAATGAAATAGTCCCATAATCATATTCAGAAAACTACATTATACGCTCTACCTAACTCTTATACATAATATTGTATAAATTCTATGGGAACCTCGACCGGCTAGGCAAATCAACATAATAATAAATTAATAGGGACCTTCTAGGTAGCCCCCGTTTCAACCGTCAAATGTCACCCTTATAATTCATTTAATTTGTCTATGCGTTTTTGAAATAGAACACAACCGACCGTAGCCGACCAATGGGGCGCCAGAGATATTTTTGTTGTATTCAGTTTATGGCTGTTGGCGTGTCTATTATTCAGCCTATTCCCTATTGGCTCAATGGGTAGATACCTCGAATAAGGGAGGGGAGATCTAGAATGCATTTTGTCGTGTTTTTTTGTTATAAATGCATTGCATTTTCTACAATGCATCTTGTATTATAATATGCAGTAGTTTTCTATGTGAATGCATTTTATTTTTATAATAGTTTGTTCATGCCTACAATAGTCTTAAGAAGCGAGGGGTCTGGGAGAGAATGTGCATAGAATAGTGTGAGATTATATTTTTTCTATGAAAGAAAACGGCTTTATGAATAGATTTCTTGTTTAATCCGTGGCTTTTTGTTTGATTGTTGTTTTTTTGTACTTATAGGTGGCTGACACTGGGTAAAATATATCCCGTTTTGTACTTACATGCGATGCATGTCGGTTGCCATGCAATAGGCCACTTGCATGGACTTCATAACGACTTGGAAAAAATCGTGTGGATAGATTTTTTTACTAAGATTACGAAAATGTTAATAAATTTTTTTAGAAATGCACAGTTTTTTTTATTTTTAAATAAATAAATCCATTATTTGGGCTTGTGACGTCACTACATGAAAATGTCCCGTCGCCGAAAGTGTTCCTATTATTTTTATAAAATTCCACACTGATTTATTTTTTTTATATGGCATCACTTTGATTTTATGCGAATTTTTGAATTTGACATTTAACGTTCACTAGATTTTTTTTTTTTTTTTAAATTGTTTATTTGGCTTTCACCCATTAAGGGTGATCTTGGCCATTTATTACAGTGAGTTACATATTTTTTAAATTATTTACATTTCCGGTTTTTTTGTAAATTAGTTAAATTATCAATTTTTTAAAATTATTTACATTTTCAGATTTTTTTAAAGTACATTATCAGTTTTTAAAATTAGTTACATTTTCATATTTTTTTAAAATTAGTTACTATTTCAGTTTTTTACATGGAATAGATAAATTATATTAGCAAATACTTATAGACAATGGGCCAAGACAAATTTTCATAAGATTATACAAGTTGTACTAACATACAGAGTTGGTATTAGTAGTAATTACAAAATTGTAGAGTAGGAAGATGTACAGGTTCCTAAAAATAGGAACCTATACAACTGTACACACAGAGTAACACACAGAGTTGGCATTAATAATAATTACAAAATTGAAGAGTAGGAAGATGTACAGGTTCCCAAAAATAGTAACCTGTACATATTCCATACTTCCATTTTCATACAGAGTAACACACAGAGTTGGTATTAATAGTCATTACAAAATTGTAGAGTAGGAAGATGTACAGATTCCCAAAAAAAGGAACCTGTACAACTGTACATAATAACACAGCTAGAAACAAATGTATACGTATGGAAGAGAGAGAAATCTGATTGATGCTTAAATGTTGAGGCCATTTTTGTAAATAAATTTTGCTAACAAATAGTGAATTTCAGGAGAGTTGAGACTAAGAAGGCAAGGTACACTGGTAGGGAATTTTAAGTTTTAACAATTCAGGTATGAAGTTTGGAAATTGGTCATTGATAGGACACTCAAAAAAATTATGGTCTAAAACGTTCACTAGATTTATTGTTTGTTCTCTGCCAACGTATCATTTGGTTTGATTTTTTGACAGATGTTATGACGAGAACCCCGTACAATTTACGTTGTCCGTACGTGTTTTAGAGGTATAATGATAATGGTGCGGATTTTAACAACAAATTTTATAATATTCTTATTATTATTATAATTTACAAGTACAAATATATTACATTTGATTTAGTAATGTAGACGTTGAACATTATATTGATTTATGATCAATAAGATGGATCAAGGAAAAAAATATTTATGAGATTTTATATTTTTGGTATGCCTCGTTATTCTCCTGTGTTATTCGTGTGGAAAACGTTCTTTTTTTAAATGATTTTCGGCTATGTAATTATCGTTTTTTCGCACCTATAAAATTATGTCCTGTCTTTCCGGTTTATAAAAAATGGTGTGATTTTTCGGATTTAAATTTTCAAAAAATTGCCAGGATTTCAAAAATACGATTAAAAAAAATACAGAGTGTCTTAGAATATTTGCCTAAACTGAAAAAACCATGTAAAAAATGTGATGCAAGTGGCCTATTATTATTTTATTACATCATCAAATCAGTTTTACTAGATACGTTGATAAGGCATAAGGTAACCATCTACCGCTGATAATTCCGTTGTAACTTCTTGTAACAACTTCCTCTTTCTTATAGACGGTATAGTTTCTCCCACTGATCTCTCAGAGGCAGGCCGAGGACAGGTATCTGTGCAATTTATATCGATTACAGTTAATTTCGTTTAATCGTAGTTGTCAATCTAAAATGAGCACGTAACTATTTGTAGGGTGAACCTGGGTTAGTCCGTGATAGATAAATTACTCCGAGATGTTTGAAAGTTGCTTTATAACGTTGTTAATCAGTTAAAACTATGCGTTTGCAACTGAGAAAACTGGATTGCAGTAATAGTTCACAAAATTTATTTATTTATTAACGCCCTTTTTCGGGACTTTTACTATGAATAGTAAGAAATATACAGTATTTACTGTACATAACTGACCTGCCTCCGTAACAATATTTTATATTTGTTTAAAGATAAATTGAAGAGGTTTAGATAAATAAATTGGTATAATTGTTTCCCTCCATTAGTATTCTGGGCAAAGAGGAATACATATGGTAGTTAGTTCCAGAATTACTGCACTGAAATAAATCCTGACTTCTACTATTAGGTACGTAGTGGAATCCGGAAGCTTATCAATTCGAGCAATACCGGACTGTCAACTAAATCATTTAGAATTTTATACAGAAATATCAAGTCAGTGAAAATTCTTCTGTCT
Source organism: Limnephilus rhombicus (assembly GCA_929108145.2). Taxonomy (NCBI): domain Eukaryota; kingdom Metazoa; phylum Arthropoda; class Insecta; order Trichoptera; family Limnephilidae; genus Limnephilus; species Limnephilus rhombicus. The sequence continues at coordinate 15,691,608 of OV815296.1, forward strand.
GACAATTTGAGCATATTCATATCATTTAAAATAGTGTTGTAGTTCAATATAATTACTGGAATATCTTTTTCTTACGTTTTCTAAATCTTAAAATTAAGAAAACGTAAGAATTTGTTTTGTACTGTTTGTTTATATGAGTTCCAGACGGGAGAATTGTACTTAAGTGGACTTCTAACATTGTCAAATTGTGTCAAAAAGTTGAATATACGTGATAAAATGACGAAAACTACAGTAAAACGTAAGGTATTATACCTACCCCAATAATAATATTCACTAGGCAAACACAACAGAAAACCTACAATTTTTAGGTTATTTTCTAAATGCAAAAAATGGCTGGATGGCAGTGGTGGTCGGACAACTTGCAGAAACAACAATCAGAAGAATAAGAGTATTTAATAAAAGTATTTAATAACGCTTCCATGAAAGTGGTGTTCTTATATCACATAAATGCCTTTATGCACGTGAATACAAAAAATTCTAATTAAAAAAATCAACTTTTATATCGCGCAAAAGTGTATGCAAAATATCAGATTTTTTTTGTTTATTTTTGGGGAATTATTATTATAATTTTTAATTCTATAAACGATATAAAAAGTGAAGTGACAGTTTTGCTAAAATTCCTTAACCACTCGGACTCATAAACTTCACTATAGGTTAACATTATTAGATATATGTATGACGTATGAGGCGTACCTGACTTATTAAATCAAAGGACTGCTTTTTTTAAATTTTGAAGTTTATGAAATATTTCGACGTTTTGATTAAAAATGTTTGTGGTAAACTTTTTAAAAACTTTTTTCATGTTTGAAATTAAAATATGCAATTTTTAAATATGAAAGTATTTTTCAAATACAAAAATTAAACAGGCAATGCTATCTAGTTTCTAAAATTTGCTTTTACGAAGTCTTTAAAAGAAGAAATTTATAGGACATTTAAAATAACTTAATTTTCGAAATTCGATGACAAATTATTACTGATAACAGCTTATACATAATAATATCTTTCCTTGGACTATTTTATGTCAGTTTCTATAATTAATAGTAAGGTTTTCACACACACACTTTGGTTTATCAATTTGTATTAAATTTTCACCACGTTTTATACTAAGGCTATTAGTGTTTAATTGTTGTGAAGTTTGTTATGAAATTTAAACGTTCCATTGTTGTGAAGTTACTGATTGGTAATTAAAATTAATATAATAATCTACCATCAATAATTTATGTAAATGACTATCGCCGAATAAGTCACGTATCTTTGTGGTGAATTAGTTCATCCAATATTAAAATGGTAAGACTATTTATTGACTGTATTTTAATTCATTTGCTTCCTATCAATTTACCGGGAACGTGCCGTTTATTTGAAAATTCTAATATAAAGCATCATCCACATAACCACTTTTTTGTGATACCGCAAAGGAGTTTCGAGATCCAGGCCCACTTTTCTTTTATTGAAAAAAGCCCTCAAAACAGCATCCTCAAACCTATGCATTTAACAGGTCTTCCTTGTGTGAAGTAAGTATGTATAGAATAATGTCTAAAACAATTTTCGTGAGGTGAACAACAGTCATCAAGGGATCAATTTAATATTTAAAAAATTAACTCCACTAAAAGTAAAGGCGCGTATGACATCTTTCGCCAGTAGGTAATAATGATCGATTCCGTTCGCTTATGGTTCGCTTTGTTGCATGCCAACACAGAATCATGTCAACTCAACACCTCTTTGAAAAGTCATTAAAAGCTTTGAAAAATAGCGCTTAACCTAACCCATTTAACCATTTTTTAATAAAAAAACTAGCTGACCCGGAAAACTTTGTTCTGCTATGTAAATTATTATTTCTATGAATATTTTGCTCACGCACAAAAATAGATAAATTAAAAGAAATCGTACAAAATTTTGCACGCGCTGCGTTGACGTTGTGATACATAACAAATGCCGAATGAAATGTCAAAATGACGCGACGCTTCTCGTGAATGACTTGCGCGTGTGCGGATGAAAGTTCGATGAGGCGGACGTAGCGCCATCTGTCATTCATCAACATAAATAATTTCTATTTAAATTAATAAATTACTTCGTTTTTACCACTTTTCTTGTTTACAAAACCAACATGTTTTGTGAGCATTGCTCACAAATCATGTTGGTTTTGTAAACAAGAAAAGTGGTAAAAATGAAGTCATTTATTAATTTAAATCAAAATGGTGCCACATAATAAGTTTGCTGTGTTAGAAGAAATAAATAATTTCGTTCTGTTTGGAATATGACTGTTAAATTTGTTCATACAAAAATACTAAAATCGCGATTAAAAATGGGAGGATGGGGGTAGGAGGATGAAACTTTGGGGTTAGGGTAAAGGGGGGCAAAGTGGAAGGGGTGGGCAAAGTGGAAAGTTCACATAAAACAAAAAATAGTGACTTCCCCCCCCCCCCCGTTGCGCTCACTTACCACAAGTCGCATGTCGCCCTTGTGCCCCTGATGAAATTTAGCACGGCTGCGCCGACCCAGCGCGGTGCACGTGTATGTTGAGTGATTTGTGCAGATTCCTTACGAAAACATTCAAACTTCAACGGTTGATTTTTCATTGAAAGATGAGGATTTAGTTATATGCTATTTATTATTGCATTGCATATAAGTATTGTCCAACGTTATTTTAATACGTCTGTGATATTTTGATACGATTTTTCGATATACCTATATATTTTTTTGTTCCTTTCACACCATTTGGGCAAAGTGGAAAGTTGTATGTGAGGGCAAAACGGAAACCTTTCCACTTTGCCCGCGCTCGTGAGATGTCCAGTTTTACTCTAACATAACAAAAATCAATTGGAAGAAAAAGAAGCCAAAAAGATGAAAATTATCAAGGAAAGAGAGCAGAAAGTAAAAAATACAAAAGAAAATAAAAATTGAGAAAATGGAACAGAAAAAGAAAATTTCAATAAACAAAAAATCTGCAAGAAAGATGAGAAACCATTTTCTCGAAGAGAAACAAAGTTAATGAGAAAATTGATTTTCAACCTCAGCCTGGCACATCAAAACAACAACATTTTACACTTTGCATGTTTTGCAAAGAAATTTACATTGATCCTCCAACTGAAGAATGGCTTCAATTTAATGTCTGTCAAGAATGGGCACATGAACTGTGTGTCGATATTGACAATGATGGAAAATTTACCTGCTTCAATAAGGAACTCCAGTGAAAAATATTATGGCTTTAAAAAAATATGTTCATATAGACCAAGAAACGCTGATTCTGAATATATAAGTTTTATTTCATAATATTAAATGCAGAGTTTTTAATAAATTATTAAAAAGTGCATTTTTAAACCTCTTCGGAAAACACAGCGTTAAGTTGGCATTACTGAAATGGTTAACCGTGACGTCACAGTTAACCTGTCACCTGTGTATTGTATTGTATTGACATTTGAAATGACTTGAAGTGCACACGTACCTATGCAATTCAACATTTCGTGTTTTTGGTTTATTTTCATACTGTTTATAGAGATTTAGATAAATAATAGTTATTGTGTTTATTAAAACATAATTTAGGCCCTCAACAATTTACGAAAAGGGCTATATTTGCGGACAATCTGCAATAAATGTTGTCTATTTGAGGTTAAAGTCGTGTCATATTTTGACGTTTGTTTTTATGTATTTTCAAATTGTTTTTAGTATAGGGCTTTTTATACAAGTTGTTACACACTCGTCATGATCAGTGTATTATAAATACCAGTGTTTCTGTATGTATTATACATAAAACAATGTACCTACAAAGTAACACCTGACACAAAACACGATGTCACATGTATTTGCAATGAAAGAGATGATTTATTGTTTTTATATTGCACTTTGATTAAATACAATAACAGTAGCGGTGAAATGTGGACATTTTACCAATGTTTTTCTATATTAAAAGCAGTTAATCTTGAATAAAAAACACACCTCACACCTAAAAGTCATTACAAAGCATTCCGCCATGATTATTCTGGGTTCTTCACAGTGTTGCCAACAGTTAGAAGTGAAATTTCCCTAGAATTTCACATTTACGCAATTACCTACGTAGCCACCTGATTGTGTAACACTAATCCTGTTATATGTTAATTAATATGATAATTAATTGGAAAGATATCGGAACTTGGTAAATATACTAATAATACCGTGATTTTCCAAATAAAACACTTTTTGCTACGTGAAGTAATAATTTAAAAGTACGAATACACTCACCACTGAATTAGAAACTGAATTCCAAATTAAAAAAAAAACACTTTGCAAAATAAAAATCATAAGCAACCCGCCGCTCATTTGTACCAAGCGTGGTATTTTGAAGACCCCCCCCCTCCCCCCCGAACGTGTCACGTAGTATGGGTACGTTCCCTAATATCATTTTGAGTTGTCAGTGTTAAAAATAACATGGCATGTAAGTACATGAAAAATAATTAAGATTCATAGGAATTCCAAAAAATATATGTACGTATATATATATAAATAATACCAGTAATACTGTCAAATGTAATAAAATTTTGGCCAGAGTTCGAAATTTCCCTAGATTTTGTCCTGATTTCCCTTATCCCTAAAAAATATTTTTCTCCCCTAGATCTAGGGAAATTTCCCTCGACATAACATCACTGATTCAAAATGACAACTTAAAAAGTAAAAAAATTAGACCACCATAGATACGGTGCGTTTCTGGGAGTCTTTAAAAATTAAAACTTTGACAATTATTTTAACTATTAAAACTAACTATAAAAATAAAAATAAAAATGCAGTTATTTAAGTTTGAAGGTCTTTATTCATTAAAAAAAATAAAAAAATTGGACTGGAGTTCTCTATTGCCAATCTCATTAGAGGAATAATGCTATCGTATTCTGTATTTTATTGTTCTATATTATATGTTTCCACTTTACCCTTTCCACGTTTCCACTTTGCCCTGCTATGCGGGCAAAAAGTTAAGTTTTCAAAACTGGGTCTCCATTACCAAAACTGTTCTTTTAGTATTATTTTTTTTTTCAATTAGCAAAAATATGTAAGTTTCTTGTTTTAAGAAACTTTTAAAAACTAAAAAAAAATTACATTTTCTTAATTAATCTGTACACTGAAGTTAAGTTTTCCACTTTGACCCCCCCCCCCTTCCCCTACAGTTATTTTTTGAAGCCAAATAAAAAAAATACAAAAAAAAAATTTGGACAAAAAAATAGAAAAAAATTCTGGATAGGGACATCCTAATCACCTAGCGGTGTGAAATATTCTTTACGACCTATTCTCATACCTACCAAAAAGCATAAACAAAATCATAAAAATTGGTCGAGCCGTTTCGGAGGAGTGCGACCACAAACACCGTCACACGAGATTTTTTATATAAGTATCTTTATAGATTTCATCACTTTTAATGACTTTTTGAAGGAGGTGTTCAGTTGATTTCATTCTGAGTTGCCCGGTCACCGGTTCGCTTGGTGGGGTTGGCGTTTTGGTGAAACATTGCAAAAAATAAGGTACTCACTTTACTCAAAACACCTAACCAAACATAACCTAACCCAACCAACAAAAATTATAAAAATATAATAAATTCTTTGTTTTTGAAAAGAAAATATTACCACCATATTATTTATACCGGTGGCGCGTGGTCCATAGAATCGTACCTATATATTATTACAAAATAATGGATGTATGTGTGGACGTGTTAGTTTTGCGTACATGCCTGTATATATACATACACGCACTTCTTTTCTCTTTTCTATTCTTTATTATAACTTTAACAATTTTCAACATCATTACATACTAGTACCATATGTTTACAGTATTTTATTTACATGTTTATTTTACGCACTTCTTTTTCTCTTTTCTATTGTTTTATAATAACTTTACCAATTTTCAACATCATTACATACTAGTCCGTGTGTTTACACTAGACTTCACTCAAAGTAACTATCTTTAATTGATCACCATGAAACAGGCAGCCGCCTAGTATGGTGATTTAATAAATCTTATCTATGTAAATGTGTAATATATGTAACATGTATTTTATAAATAAATAAAATTATTTTTTAACAAATAATAAAATCTCCAACATCACATAATAAAAATCTAACAGATCACGCAATTAAAATTAATAGGTCACGTAATAAAAGTCTTCATTTGGTATTTTATCATAATTGATTGATTTGGATAGAATTATTGAATATATTTTCTTTTCTGTTCGCTAAACTAACAATATTGTGTGTACAGAATATTGTGGTGTAGGTACTTAAACTGTTACTAACCTAACATACAATATTGCCGTCATGAGAGTAACCATACAGTATCCTCCTTGAGACTTCAGGAGGATGCTGTGTTTTCACTTATGACGGAAAAATAACACTTCATCTAAAATAGGCGAACACGGGTTCCCCTAGTGAGGTGTTCACAAAATACTTCTACCAACCCATTTATATACAGTTACTATGTCTTCAGACTTTTTGTCCTGGTTAAATTTTCCCCACAGGAAAAACTAAACCCTTTCACACACTTTTCCACAAATGATCATCTAGGCAATCCTCGCTATGCAAGTGCACTACATAAGTATAGTAAATACAAAATAATACAAGAACAACATGTCAACTTACCAGAGACCAAATGGAAAAATAATTCACCGACTCCAGATATTTTCATATCAGAGGGTTCGGCTCGGTAGAACTCCTTATTGAACCTATAAATCCTATTGATCCCTCGATATAAATATTTAAAAAAATAAATTTAAATTTTTAATATTTTTATATTAAGGGAACGTACCCATACTACATGACCCGTTCAGAGGGGGGGATCTTCAAAATACCACGCTTGGTCACAATGAGCTGCGGGGGGTTATTGCATTATAATTGCAAAAAGTGGGTCACGTAGTATGGGTACGTTCCCTTACTGGTACTTATTATTGTATACGTAAACTAATCATCTGTAAACTGCATGTACGAGAATAGAAATAAATAAATAAATTAGATTATTAGCGTTACTACTGTAATAATAATAAAATAATATTTGGATGATTTATATAGCGCCGTTTTTGTGAAAAATCACCCCAAGGGCGCTGTATATCTTTAGTGTAGTGTACAATGCCTCAATGGTTTAATCTAAAGTGTTTATACGTAACCTCTTGCTTGTACGTATTTCTTCACAAATTATTCAACTTCACAAAGAGCCTAGGCAGGGCCGAATTATAATGTATAAAATTATTAAATTCGGTATTTTTTAGTCGTAATCAGTTAAGTATCAACTATAACTACCAGGGGTTCTAGCATGGTCGGTCGATATAGGTTTTATCGAAAATGTCGGTAACTTGACATCGCTCCCGAGCACGACTGCAGGCCGCTAACGAGCAAATAACAGTTCACATCGACTAAGGGTTCCTAATTTATTTGACATAAACTGTTATTTCTTCGTTAGCGTCCTGCAGTCGTGCTCGGGAGCCATTTCAAGTTACCGACATTTTCGATAAAATCTATGTCGATTGACCATGCTAGGGGGCCAGGACTGGGCGATCCAATAGTCCAGGAAGAAATCGGAATTCACGCCCCTTTTTGGGAGGTGTTTAAAAATACTTTAGAAAAAGCTTTTGGAAAGGTTGAAAAAGGTACCTATTTGAGAAAAAAAAATTCGTAATGGCCTGTAAAAAACATTAACTCCTTTCTTACGCATCGTTTATTATAATAACAACGAAATATTAAATTGATTTCACGGAACCAAGCGACGCGGAGCCTAATACGTTTATTCCCCATCCCGGCCGGGGCCGAACTGATAAAAAATGGGTATGGGGGCTATGGGGCGGCATAAGGTTTACTTTGAAAATAAAATATGTCGACTGCCGCCGTATTGATTGACGTCAAAAATAACAAGGCGAAAATGCATTTTTATTTTATTTTGTGAAGTTCGGGTGTAAATATTTTTTTTTGCGATTATTATAAAAGAAACTGACTTTGCCACATTAAAACCATACCCGAAAAGGAGTTTATAAAGAGGAGAGTTTGGACTTGAAAGTGTTTTTTTATAGAGGTAATACTTTTTTTTTCTAGGGTTATTAATAGACTTATAAAAAAAATGACCGATTTTTTTAAGGGCCAATATATGTTCTACACGCAGTATTTAATTGAAGCACCTAAAATACTTCTCAGCGATCAAATTTTCAAAACAAAAATTCATGATTTTGCATTATTTTGCATGGCTTCATCTTAATATTTTTTTACATGTGATTATCGCCAAAGAGGTCCCAGATGCTTCTAACCGTCTGGAGCCAGTGAGACCATGGCATCCCCAATTAGGGTATGTTGTGAGACTAGAGGGAGTTGGAAAATTAAGGAGATGGAAAAGAGGAAGGTTGAGTAGCACCTGGCTATTCAGATTCACGAAACACGGCTAAAGCCATTTCGAGCAACGTTTTCATTCATAGTGGTGATATTTCAGGGTGATACTGAACATATCTACCACTTATGTATCCCATTATCTATTGGTCTTTAAGTTAATAAACTGCGAAATATCTCAAATCATTGAAATGAAATTTAGTTGCGCATGCCGGAATTTGAACCCACGACCTACGTTTTCGTAGACAAGGATCGTAGATAATAATACAATCCCAATACTATTTTTAATGGTTATATTTTTAATGATTCAATGAGATGCTTGGAGTAATAATTTTTATTTTATTTTATACTATCTGATCCGGCCACGCGTTGCTGCGGCTAACGAAACACAACGCTATATACTAGATGATTACCCAACCTTTATAACCACTGTAGTTTTTGAGTTTATCGCGAACAGACAGACGCGTCAGAGGACTTTAATTTATATTATTATTATCTAGGTACTATTGCAATACTAAGGTACTCCAAATTTCAAGCAGTTTTTATCTACAACGCTAATTCCCCAATATAATTATACATCAGCTACCCCATAATCAATAAACACAACTACTAAATCTCTATAAACAGTATGTAAATAAACGAATAAATTAATACGATGGCTTGTGTCATATCATACATTCCCATACAATGACTTTACGGTGACGTCACGACACGTCGAACAGTGACGTCACCACTAAAATTTCAATAATGCCAACTTGACGGCGTATTTTTACGACCCGAATAAAAATGGACTTTTAATTGTTTTTTTTTAAACTCTCCGTTTAATATTATTAAATAAAACGTATATATTCAGAATAAGCGTTTATTGGTCTATTTAATATTACCATGAGAGATTGGAACGAACTCCTCGCCCAAGCCCGCCCTGGTGCTCGGAGTGAATGTCCGCCATCTTGCCTCCTCGGCTGGCTTCCCGCCAAAATATTCGCAACGTGGCCGACCCGAACCAAAATAACAACCGGAGCCGGACACCATCGCCCGCACCACAACACTTCTTACATTCAACCAATCTTGTGCATTGACACCTTCTGTTTTTCCCCTTTCATAATATAAACCTGGCCTCTTCATGAACCACATTAACAAATCCCTTCCTACAGCCCTTACCTTAATCCGCCTCACAACGCTGCTCAACCGAACTTCCACATAGTTCCACAGCCTTTGCACTGTACGCACAAGGGCGCTCTTGTGAGGTAACATAACATAACAAAAAAACGTAAGAAAAAATAAAGTTTCCGATGTAGAGTAAACTGTGATTAACTTAGATATATTAGGTATCTTACTTGGCGACAGTCGGTTTATTGTTTAAAACTGTATTCTATTTTGTTTTCAACACTACACAAATTTGGATTCCATGAACCCTAATAACTGTGCGTCGCTTCTATACTGACATGAACCGATTAAACAGGCAATGTCAGTAGGAATTCCACACAGTTTTGGGACAAACTCTTTAGAAAAACTTATTGATTACACAAATTATCTAAAATTTACTAAACATCATGTAGTAAATTTACTAAACATCATTTAGTAAATTTTTAATATTTATTGACAAATTATCATTAAAATAAAGTTTAAAATTAGGATTAAAGAGAATATTGAGGCTTAGAAATTTACCCCCCTTATTATGTAGGTACAATTGACGTAATTGTTCATTATGTAAAATAAGTACATCACCAAGTTATAGAGGTTATGAAAGCCCCATAGCCTTAAGATCATATTATGTATAAAATATTAAAATGATTTTTGTGATTCTTTACTGAAATAAAAACCATTCATCATTTTTATTGAATTTAATGTTTGTATGTTTTTTACAATAAATATGCAATGTAACTACCTAACTAAGCACCGAGGATGCGATATATGAACTGACAAAAAAGATATACTCATCTATCGATAAAAAAAAGAAATGTCTTGCCATATTCCTAGATTTAAGAAAAGCTTTCGACACCGTAAATCATAATTTACTCATTACAAAAATAAATCAACTAGGTTTCAAAAAAGACACACTAAAACTACTCTCTAACTATCTTACAGACAGTACACAAAAAACAAAAATTGGGAATAATTACAGTTCAGAGTCAAAGATAAAAAATGGGTTTCCACAGGGAACTGTGCTTGGCCCGATTTTATTCTTAATGTATATTAATGATTTATGTAATTTTGTAATCCCTGGTAAAATTGTTTCTTACGCAGATGACACGGCAATAATATTGGATGGTAATCATTGGAAAGAAACTTTTTCGAAAGCAACTGATTGTATTTCATTGGTTTCAACATGGCTAAAATACAACAAACTCGTTTTAAACTATAGCAAAACATTTTACTTACCTTTTTATAAAACCATTAAAAATAAACCTAAAGACAACCTTAAAATTAGAATCCATAATACTAGTTGCAATCAAGAAATGTGCTTCATGTGCAACGAACTCACTGATGTCGAAAATATAAAATATTTAGGAGTATCAATAGATATAAATCTTAATTGGAAATCACATATTAATCAAATCACTTCTAAATTAAGATATCTGATCCTACATATTTTATAAACTTAAAGGAAGTACTAAACATTGAAAACTTGAAAATGATCTGCTTTTCCCTGGTGCAATCATCAATCACTTATGGCATTATAGGATGGGGTGGTGCACTTGATACATTTATGAAGCCTCTACAAATAATTCAAAAACACATAATTAAAGTCATATATAACAAAAATAAAACATTCTCGACCAACTTATTATACAAAGAAACTAAAATATTTAATATACGTAAATTATTTATATTACAAACTTTGAAATATGTGTTTAAAAACAAAAATAATTTCGAAATAAATGAAAACAGAACGAGCAAAAGAATAAATAATATATTTTATACCCCACAAACCAATACTAAATTATTGCATTTTCACATAGCAGTTTCATTGGTCCTCGTACATTTAACCTTCTACCACTACAAACTCAAATGATAAATAAAATGATAAAATATGTAAAAGAGGTAAAATTATGGTTGAATAATGTAGATATTGAAACGCTTTTTCTATAAATTTATCCATCCTTCTACAACTCATTTGCTGTAACTTCTAAACTGTAGTACAATATCTTTTCTGTTTATTTTTTATTTTTTATTTTTTTTTTATAATAACTAAAAAAAAAAAAAAAATTGTATGTTTTTCTCCATATTTTTATTTTATTTTTATAATAGCTGAAAAAACCTTTTTCACTTATTCTACCTATGTAATACTTATTTTTTATACTATCTTTATATTTAATATGTTTCTTTTCTTTAAAAAAAAAAAAAACTGCTAGTAGGTGCTTATATCACCAAATTACCTCAGTTTTGACCTGCATATTAATCTGCAAAAATATTTTTGTATTCTTTCATTATTTGAGGAGATAAATTATTTGGCTTTCATGTAATTATTAATTTTTTTTAATCTTCATAATATTTTAACAACTTAACTAGTTTAACTACAAAAATATACAAATATAAATAATCCTCTCATTCACTTTACTTGTGTTTTTTGTTACAAGAAAACAGATAAAGATAGATTATTGTACTAAGATTTTGTGATTTCGAGGGTGCCATGCCAACTCAGAATCAAGTCAACTCAACACCGCTTTGAAAAGTCATTAAAAGCTATGAAAAAATAATAAAAAAATAATTAACCCTAACCTAACGTAACCTATTTAACCTTTTTTTTCATCACTTTTAATGACTTTTCAAAGGAGGTTCTGAGTTGATTTCATTCTGAGTTCAACTCGATCATGCATTTTCATAAAAACACAACCGAACATTCACGTAGAGAAATATATCGAATGTTTGTTTTTATATCTTTTTGCTTCATGAATCAGTGAGTTCATTTTAGGCTTTACCACATTATCTTTTTTTTTTTACTTGGTATTCTCAGTTACTACTAATACACTATTAAGTTGCTTTATTGCTTTTAGAACCTAGTACTTGACTGTTATCTGATAATTATGTAAATAGCACTTGTGCTTCATTCATTTAGTATTAAGGCCCATGCATCGACCAGCGGCCGAGAATTCAAATTTCGTCGAAAGATGATCTTGCGATCGTACCCTTGCAACTGTACAGGGCGGTTCCGATAAGAAAGATTGATTATTCTTACATACTCTATAACTCAATACCGATTTTATTTTATTCAACATTTGCTTCCTATACCTATATCAAGTTAGCAATAAAAATGCCCAAGCGCGTGATAATTAAATTGTGTAGGTACTATTTGTAATTATTTTTTGATCATTAGTATTTATAATTTTTCAATAAAAACTAAGAAAAATAAGTGTGTGAAAAAATCTGAAATATATTAATTAGTTTGTAAATAAATAGACAAACTGAAGTATTTTCGTCACAAACGCGTGCGCGGATTTTTTTAATGTATTTATTTGAACTTAAATAAAAATTCTGAAAAGTAGCTTTCCTAGATAATTTATTTTACAGAATGATTTTATTATTTGATATCTGTGTTGTATAATAAAACATTTTATTTAAAAATTTAACAAGTCTGCCAACGGCCAACGGTTATAATTTTATTATTTATTATAATAAAAATAAAAAAAATATCAAAATTTAAAACCAAATTTTACTAGATAAAATAACAATCTTTCTAAATCAATTTATATTTTTTCTGTAGAAAGAGTTAATACGTCTAGAATTTGATTTTAAAATAACGTATTTAAAAAGACGATGTATGAATGTGAGGCAAAGAGTGTGTGCCAAGACCGAGTTGTTTGGCGGTCCGTCCTCTCTGCCTACCCCTGCGGGGAAACGGCGTGATGGTTAGTTAGTATTTCTGGTTGTGTTTGGTTATTCCCTCTTTTAAGTTTTATAAATAACCGCATGTATCTGCCTACCTAATATGAACTAAACCTGAGAATTTGACGGACTTAAAAGGGAAACCTTCCTAGTTGGACATTCAAAGCTGTTCTTTATACTGTTAATGTATTTTTGAAACAAATAATAAAAAATATATATATTTAAACATCTCTTGTGAACAGGGTTGCCAGGTGTTCTGTATTCTACCGAACCGTTCGGTATTTTAGCACCGTGTTATGACAAAAATACCGAAGTATGCTAGTAACTAGCTAACTAGCAGATTGTGGACAATCTACGAAAAAAGTTGAAAGGTAGTCAACTTTACTCGCTCAAGATGGCGGCCCACGAACAGCTGATTTCGTAACTGTCAGAATTAGTTCTCGCGGGAGTCGTAATTATCGCTACTGTCTAGCGTGTGGCGCATTGACATTGATTATTTTTGACTCAAACTAAATTTCAGATCTTAAACCTCGATTACATTGAGCGAGTTTACAAGCTACTATCTGGGAAATTCACTATCTGTTAGTAAACTCGCTCAATGTAATCGTTTTACTAGCTAACCAGCAGATTGTGGACAATCTACGAAAAAAGTTAAAAGATAGTCAGCTTTACTCGCTACTCGCCCAAGATAGCGGCCCACGAACATCTGATTTCGGAACTGTCAGAATTAGTTCTCGCGGGAGTCTTAATTCTCGCTACTGTCTAGCATGTGGCACTAGCTGCGAGCTCAAGTTTTTTACAAAATGTCAACAGAATTGGTTCGCGCTAGAGTCGTTATTTTAGCTGCTACTGTTGCTACTGAACGAGTAGACAGTTTTGTGTGCCATCATGTCAATCTCATCCGCTTTTAAACTTACCGGCTAGTAGCTTGTAAACTCGCTCAGTGTAATCGAGGCTTTACCCACTTTTTGGTGCGCGCAGAAATCTCTGCAACAACGCGATAATAATTTTTCCGGATCGAGCCCTTAGTCTGGGTCGCCTGCATCGGGCGCCACAATTTATTTCATCTCGAGTCTCAAGGGGTCGCCGAAATAATAATAAAATTATATTAATAATATCTGGGGACTGGTTTTTCAGGGCCCATTCATCATCCCGTTGGGCCGAGGACGGGGACGGGGCCGGGTTAATCAAAGGCCGTTTGTTTGTTTGTCCAGGGACAAAGGCTAAGTAAATACGAGCGCGTTTGATATTGTACTGCCTGCATTTGGCAATGGGCATGAGGTGAATTATTGTACGGTGACTAGGTACTGAGTTCTGACTGAGGCATTGTGCTGACTTATAACTTGTTATGCGTTTCGGTGCGGTGGCTCTTCTCCTCTTCGTTTGATAAGGGATAGTGGAACGTGTTTCTAATCTTTTCACCTGTGTTTTGATTTTAGGTAGGTGTCTAGTACCTCGATGAAACGAAAAAGCGGCCCTAAAAAGAGGCAAACACCTACAACCTACATCTATAGGATTTAGCCTGCAGAGAATGTGACAAAGATTAATCGGTATCCTCTTTGTGCGGTGCTTCGTAACTTCCCCACTCTTGTCTACTTTAGTTTTCTGAATATTTCACTTCTACCGAGTGTGATTTGTACAGAAATATTTTTTTGGAGTGAAAATTCTTTAACACCGCTGTGATTTGAAACTCAATGAAACGGAAACGAGCGACACTAAAAAGAGTCATAGGATTTAGCCTGCGAGAGAATATTTATGAACGCAATAAAATATTTATATAACTCACGGGTACTCGGTTCCGATATAATGCGATAAATCCACAGTCCCACGCAAGTCTCCTTTTGTGTAGTGGCATAATGTGCCTAACGAACCTCTGCAGACACTCAGCGGACCAAGAATCAAATCCCAACGAAATCAAAAAAAAATGTATGTAGGTAATCTTCAAATCACTCCAAAATTAACAGGCAAAAGAAAGTGACATCTAGCGATTCCGAAGAAGAAAACACAAATACTAATAAGATGACCAAACATACAAGAAAAGGTGCACTGGAATTCGACGACAAAAATATGGAAAAAATCATCTTTCACGTTGATAAAAAAAGTGCTTTGTAGTCTCCCCACTCTTGTCTACTTTATTTTTCTGAAGGTTTCACTTCTACCGCGTGTGAATTGCACACTCTGATTTTTTTTATCTGAACGACTTGTCTTTTCTCGACTCTGTGGGATGTGCCAATTTCTACCTCCGCATCTCAAATTCATTGTTATACCTCTAAAAAATTATTGACTGCCTTCGTGGTCGAGAGGTAAGACTCGATTAGCAATCCGGAGGTCACTGGTTCATTCCGGCGTTCGCAAGTAAATTATGTTGAATTATTTTGTATTGTTTCATAATTAGTTCACTTAAAATAATACGTACCCAGTAACTTTATTTGCGATGCGTTCCTGAGGGCAAGATATTCTCAGTTGTGAAACGTTGCTTGAAATGGCTTTAGCCGTGTTTGTTGACCAGATCTGAATAGCTAGGTAGGTACTCCCCAACTGTCTCATTCTTCTCCCCACGACCTCCAGCCTCTCATCATACCACGGATTGGGGTTGTCATAGTCCCATTGGCTCGAGACGGTTGTGGAGCAGTTGGGTCTCTTGTGCGGTATTCAAAGTATTTTTTTAAATTTTTACTCCGTTTCTCCGCAGTAGGCAGGGAGGATAGACTGGCACATAATTTTTTGCTTCATTCACATTAATACACCGTCTTGTAGATAGCAATTTGGGAGGAGGGTATGCGGGTACCGCCGCCCCGGGACCATTTATTGGACAACCAACACCTCTGCCGTAGTTCACCTTAAGGTTCGCTACGTTTGGTGAATTGGCAGGGGTGCCCGGCTTCATGGGGTGAGGTTTGTCCGGGACTTGGTGGCGGATGCGTCTGCCCACCAACTGCATGGCAGGCCGGATCTAGAGGGAAAGGTTGAGGGAGTCCCTTTGACTTCTCCAGCCATGCTCTCGGAATATCACCTTGCACCGCATTGAGATGGATTCATACGTCCGTCACTCCTGGACACACTGCCCCCCAGATTCCTACCCACCCCTCATACCCTCTTCCTTCCCAGAACTTCCTCTCCTTCCTTTCCTATAAAGACCCTCAACACAGCATCCCCAAAGATGACATCCCTGTCATCTTTTGATTTTTTTTCTCAGAGCCTCCCGTGATGCGTTAATGTAAAAATAAAATAAAAAACATAGGTAGGTACTTATCCACTATTCGAAGTTTGTCACGTCCCAACCCGAGTTTTTTGATTCCGGTAGCTACCGGACGTTTTAAATATTCTGAAATAAAGTCATTATTCATTGTATTTCATATCAGTGTTATATCACCACTTAAAATACAAAAAACACCACAAATATTTATTAAGTTTTATTTATATCTATTATAAACCATATCAGTCTAATGAAAAATTGGAGCTCCAAATTCCGTTTTGGGAGGCAGAAATGGGTAGGTAGGTACCGCCGCTTCGGGAACCATTTATTGGATAAACAACACCTCTGCCATACGTCACCCCAAGTGGTTCGTTACGTTTGGTGATTTAGCAGCGGTGCCCGTGTTCTTGGGATGAGGTTTGTCTAGGTCTTGGCGGCGGATGACCTGACTGAACCCCAGATTCCTACCCACCCCTCAAATCTTTTTCCTTTCCCGAACTCTCCTCTTCTTCCTTTCATTAAAAAAAAACCATCCACACAGCATCCCCAAAGACGACAGGCCCTGAGGGAAATTATTTTCCTAAGGGCCTCCAATGTGGAGCTCATGTAAAAAATAATAATTTCAATCAGTTCAATCATGTTTCCCTTGCAAACACAAGTTATGAATCTTTTAGGAACACACTCTAATCTGACATAATTTTCTAAATAAAGTACAAGTTAGGAATCTTTTAGGAACACACTCTAATCTGACATAATTTTCTAAATAAAGTACAAGTTAGGAATCTTTTAGGAACAAACACTCTAATATGACATAATTTTCTAAATAAAGTACAAGTTAGGAATCTTTTAGGAACACACTCTAATCTGACATAATTTTCTAAATAAAGTACAAGTTAGGAATCTTTTAGGAACAAACACACTCTAATCTGACATAATTTTCTAAATAAAGTGACCAATGGACAAAGTGTCTAGTTTCCCGCGGTTTCTCGATTCTCCACCGACCCAAAGAGAGAAACCGGCAACCATCTCTGCTGTACGCTGTACTAGGCAATTTCCGTAGCCATTCGGCAACCTCCGGATCGGCGCTGCAGTTTCGGAAATTTCCGAAACCGCTCGGATGTCTCCGAACCCGCTGCAGCTCGGCAGCGCTCGGTATTTTCCGGAGCCGTTCGTCAGTTTCCGGTTCGGCGTTGCAGTTCGGCCGCGCTCGGCAATCTCCGGAGGTGT